>OW204028.1:10007500-11243333 GCA_934048045.1 Polygonum aviculare
TCCACATCGTGTTTTCGAGCTCTGGCAGGCTCGGGTTCGGGTTCTCCCAAAGGCTACATGGGAGCCTCATTGCCTCCTTACTCTCCCCAAGCGACGCCGTCGTGGAGTTCCCCGATGAGGGGACTGAAACATCATTGCTACAATGGCTGTTGTTGCTGTTGCTGTTGCGGAATCCGAGGTTCGGGAAGAATAACTGACAAGGATGAATATTGTTGTTGTTGTTGTTATAGTAGTAGTAGTTGTTGTTGGCAAATTGTGGGAGGTTGAGGTTGGCGTGGGCCCCGTAGAGCTTGAGGGCGGCGGAGTCGTAGGCGAGGGCGGCCTCGTGGGAGGTGGCGAAGGTGCCGAGCCAGAGGCGGGCCCCGCGGTTGGGCTCGCGGATCTCGGCCACCCATCTGCCCCACGTCCGCTGCCGGACACCCTTGTAGGTGCACGTGGCGTTGTCGGGGCCGCCTTTGCCCTTCATGCACCCCTTTCTGGAGCTGGAATGGGCCGTCGTCGTCGTCGGCCCTCCTAGTCCTCCTGCTCTTGTCATTTGCTTCTTCCGGTGTGTCTTTTGCCTGTCTACGCCGCTCGTGGGCTTCAACATTTTGGATAAGGTCTGTTTTTCCTTGAGTCTAGAATTCAGGGGAATTGAAGTGGTTATTTATATACAAATAGTTAAGTAGAAACAGCTAGCTAGGTTGGGTTAGGCTACGTGCGTACGTGTCCAGCCTAAGTGACGTGGGTGCTACTTGGCAGCAAGTTACGTGTACGTAGGTGTCGCCCATAGAGTGATCTTAGTAGCTTCTCCATATATGTCAGATTTGCATTTGGGTTTGAATTGAATCTCCTCTTTTTCTGATCGATCTGTGCATCCTAGGGAACACAATTCAGGGTCATAGGTATTTTTATTGAAATTTACTACGAATTTCTGTATAGTAGTACGTTTTTCTCAAGGCATTGTTTGTTTGTTTGTTTGTTTGAGCAAGGATACGGTTTAATTACAAGTTCATGTATCGGATGATGGAGAGGATAAAGTCATAAAACAACATGTTGGGATTAATGCATAGTGTGACAGTCTCTGCAGGTAGGGGAGCTCCTACAGTGGGCCGATCGATCTTGAGAAGTGGGCGATGTCAAAGAATCTAATTTCAAGACCCTCGGAATGCTCGACATATGGAAGGATGAGGTGTCCATTCAAGGATGAGCTGGCAACTCAACCTGTCCCATCGGACAGCTATGAAATTAAATACGGCGTACTGTATAGCTTCGCGTCCGAAAGTTTGTCTAATAAGACGATAGTTACGGTACCTAAGAAAAGTGTAAATTTCATAAAAATTGAAGAACGAGGATAGGATATGAGATTTGTTACACATTGGGGCTAATGGGAACCGTAATAGGATTTCCGGGGCAATATTGGAACAAAAAAAAGAATAACATTTAACTAATCTATACTATTATATATTAAAGCCGGAGAATTTCGAACCTCCACGTTAATTCTGGCCCCACTTTATTAACAATTTTATATGTTTTATTTTTCCTAATTATCTAATCTTTAACTTTATCTTTTTTCTTACCCATCAAATATCTATCTTTAAAGGCATATTATTTATCTTTAAGATTTCTTTAATTATCTATCTTTAATTTTATCTTTTTCTTACTCATCTAATATCTATCTTTGAAACAATATTATCAATCTTTAAATTTCTTTCTATAAAAAATACAAATTAATTAAATTAACTTTTCAATTTCCATTTTAATATATTTATATATAAGAATTAATATATAGGATAGATTATATATAATAGATACACAAATTAACGAAAAAATGACCATTACCCGTGCATGGTACGGGTCTTTAACTAGTTAAGTAAAAAAGGACGGATTACGCCTTCCTAGTGAGTGAAAAGATACGCATTGTTAGAGCGGAGACGGACCCAACTCACAAGCTCATGAGCTTTCATCCCAAAATCAATTGGTAATAGGAGGAGTGACCCATGTACTTATAAGCGAGTTTGTTTTCCTCTCAACTCTTCATGTGGGAAGCACAATTACAACCCTAACAATCTCCCCCTCAATTGTGAATTCCTCACACCTGATAACAGCAAACCCTCCCTATCCCTAAATCGAACCATCGGCTCTGATACCACCTGCTAGAGGGGAGACGGACCCAATTGCCAAACTCAACTCATAAGCCCATGAGGTTTCATCCCAAAACCAACTGGCAATAGGTGGAGTGACCCATGTACTTATAAACGAGCTTGTTTTCCTCCTAACTCTCCATGTGAGGATCACAATTGCAATCCTAACACAGGTCATTTGCATGAGATTTTATTAATCAGTTTTATATTATCGAAGAAAATTATATTTTTTCGTATATTATTTATCCACATATTGTGTATAATGTTATTTCTATGTCAATGTTACGTATATATGTTAATATAATCGAGTCATTATCAATCTTGTCAAATAAGGAGTTTTTTATATAAATAATCAACTCTTAATTAAATTAGCTAGCAAGCTCCGTTTCAAAATTTCTCCAACTTAAAACTCTAGCTTTAACAGGAACTTTCAATTTTCTTGGTGGAGTACTTGCCATTGGCTCTATGCATATCAATGGAGAGCTCTATGTAAAGGGCCGCGGTTGTAGATTGTAGACTTGCTTGGTGGAGTAATTGCCATTGGTTCTATGCATGTCGATGGAGAGGTCTAGCTGGCTTTGAAGGGTGAGGAGCTCATCCCGGATAGAGATGGTTGACTTCCATGTCCAGTTGTCATTCGTCTTGGGGGTCACCGTCCAGATGCTTGCATTACAAAGGCGATAGCTAGCAATCCAGAAGGACCACAAACTTGGGACGTCGTTGTCGATCGCGAAGAAAGACCGGGCTACACTGGCTATATTTCACACGAGAAGCTCTTTAATCCTGAACCCACCTTAGGCTAGCTTGGAGATGGTATCCCAAGCAACGGGGCTTGAAGATGGTCGTCCGCGAAGCTTAAGTGAGTGATTTTCAGCCTCGCACATTTGGGGTGGTAGTTGAAGTTGAGACCGTCAGTTCTTGGCTTTAACTAAGCGGGATAAATATTTTGAGAACAAAGAGATAGGGAGACATTCAACAAAACTAAACACAAGCTGGACCGATGAGAGGATGATATCTCCATGGTCTTCAACGACATTAATTGAGTTACAAGGCATACAAGTCCCATATATAGATCTACTAGCTCTTGTGATAGAATTAGCTCGAGGGGAGGTGAAGCGAGTATTAGTGAGTTCACAAAGGTTTGTGGAGATAATTTACTACATATTATCCAAGGCGCTCAATATGCAAGAAAAGGATTTGGAAGAAGTCTTGATATAGTTTTTTTTTTTTGGTCGAAAAGTCTTGATATAGTTGATCCGGCCAGGTTGGTATCTTGTGTTCACGTTGGGCTATTAAGGACATAAGTGACTCTAGCTTGAAAAAGCCCCAAGACAGAGTTCTTCATAGTCGATGTCTCATCAACCTACAAACTGACTTTGGATCAACCATGGATCCACTCAAGGGGGTGGCGTTCAAGCCATATTACATCACATGATTCAAGTTCCAGAAAAGGGACGCGTTGCTCAAGCCAGGGCAAGCCAAGTAGAAGCACGACATTGTCTAGGTGCACGATGATTGGATATCAAGGTGGGTAATTTAGGGGAGCATCAATTCATCGATGGCCACATAATCTAGGGAATCGTATGAGTATATATATACTATATATTAAAGTCAAGACCTTCTGAACCTCCACGTTAATTTTGACCACACCTCAATTTTTAAACTCTTTTTTTTGAATAAAAGGGGTTATTTTTCTTCACAAAAAGCCTCAAATTTTTTGCTAGATCAAACTAGCATGATTCCGGGATAGCAATTCCTAGTTTTTCAAAGACCTTCCTAGTCTCTCTATTTCTTCTCCTCCATCTAGCAATTATACAAGACGCCCCCCTTGAGGGATTCTCTTAAGTCTTACTGATTCAAAAAAAATCTAGCAATTATACAATTCCTAACAAGAGAGATGCTTATGATAATACAACCCCAAAGAATGTTCCCTAATAGTCTTGTTATGTCCTTTACCATGATCTTTGGGAACACAAACAATTTACATCAGTAGTTGATCACTTCAAACAAGACATCCCTCATAACTTCCAATCTCCCAGCATAAGAGAGGTTTTTGCATGCCCAAGAGTTGATCCTGCCCTTAATCTTGCTGATCAGCCCCTCAAATCCTCTTCTCTGAAGCCTTGAACTACAAAGCAGAACTCCCAAGTACTTAACTGAAAGCTGGTCCTTCTCCATCCCCATCATGCTAGAAATATTGTCCGACTCATTAGAGCTCAAGCCTGCACAATAAACTTTCGATTTTGCATAGTTTATCTCCAATCTTGATACTTCACAAAAGTGATCGAGCACCTTCCTGATCACCTGAAGTGAGTTATAGCTGCCATGGGAGAAGAGCAAAAGGTCATCCGCAAGCACATAGTCGACACCCCAACCCCAATATAACAACCCGGATGGTACTTAAACTCTCCTTGCTCGGCCATTCTTTTGAAAGCCCTATTCAAGAAATCCATCACTATAACAAAAATATAGGGCGATAACGGATCACCCTGTCTTATCCATTGTTCCCCCTTGAAATGGCCATAAAAGTCCTTCCCGATCTTGACAGTGAACTGACTACTCCGGACAAATTCACTAGTCCAGTTAACCAATCTCGGGTGAAATCCCAGCCGTGACAAAACATCAACGAGAAACCTCCAATCCACCATGTCGTAGGCTTTCTTCAAATCAATCTTCATGGTGCACCTTGGGTTGATGTATTTCCTACCATAGCTCTTAACAACTATCATCTTTGAAATGGCTTTAGTGATCATACTACAACAAGAAATAGGCCTAAAGTCGTTGATCGTGCTCGGATTTTCCATTTTTGGGACTAAAGCGATAATAGTGTTGCCCACTTCAGGCAACAACCTTCCATTCTAAAAAAAACCAAGCACAGCTTTAGAAAAATCCTCTCCAACTATGTGTCATGCCTTCCTGAAAAAATGGGCATTAAAACCATCTGGCCCCGGCACTTTGTTCTTACTTATAATCCAGAGCACCTTCATTACCTCTTCCTCGCTAAATGCCCGAACCATCTCATCTCTGCCACTCGCCTCAATCAGCCTGCCTTCTCTAATAACTAAAAAATCAGCTTCAACACAATTCTTTTTTCTTCGTAAAGTATTTTCAAAATGTTGAACAATCATCCTTTTCAGCTCACACTCATCATGAATTTCCTCTCCCGCATCATTCTTTAATGAGTTGATAGAATTCCGGGCTTGTCGTTGTTTGATGCTGTTGTAAAAAATGTTGTAAAAAAAGTTGTTGGTGCCATCTTGAAATTTAAGCCAATGGATTTTGCCCGCTGTTGTAACATCAACTTAAGCTGAGCGAGCCCCTCAACTTAGCGAAACTTTCCTTCTCAAGACTCATCAACCCTTTGTCCAACGACTTCCTTTGCAACTCATTTTGAATGATCTTCCTTCACGTCTTCTTCAAGCTTATCAATCTTGACGTTTTTGAGTCTTTTTAGAGGAATTTTGAGTTTCTTGATCTTATTGATGATATTAAACATCTTCACCCCTCTTGATAAAAAAAAACATCTTCACCCTTCTCACCGTAGAGTTATCCCAAACTTCTTTAACCAGCTGTATAAAATTAGGATGATCCGTCCACACATTATTGAACTTGAAAGGACTTCTCTCTTTCACTTTACCTCCAAACATTTTCAAAACAACTGGGCAGTGATCTGATCATCCAGGTTCTTCAAATCTAGCTTCAAAGTTATTGAATTCATCAATTCATTCCTGATTTACTAAAATTCTGTCAAGTTTACACATTACTTTGGAACCATCAGAATGCTTATTGGTCCAAGTATACTAAGCCCCAGCAAACTTGACATCACTTAATCTATTTCTGTCCAAACATGCCTCAAAGTCTCTATTATAACTTATGTTCCTTTCCTTCTCCGAGAATTTTTCCTTAGCCTCCTTTATAGCATTAAAATCTCCCAATATTGCCCAAGGCATGTTCCCCACCAATGGTTTCAACTGATCCACACTATGCCAAAGCACTCTTGTCACTTTCGATCATCATTCGAGGCATACACAAACACACATGTTAATGACTTCTGAATAGCCCCCGAATGAACAATGCACTGATAGACTTGCTCCGACCCCAAGACCAAATCAATTTTCTGAACAACATGCGGATTCCAAAAGATCCAAATTCTACCATTAATTCCAATGCTCTTAGTACTTCCAATGCACTTAGCACTTCTCCTAGAAATCTCCTCAGTTTTTTCTTCTCTAGCTCTTGTTTCCAAACAAAGTGCCGTAACATCAATACCTTTCCTTTTAGTGAACATATTAACGAACTCTTTCTTATTCTTATCAATTGTCTATTATCTATCTTCTTCTTTTTCTAATTTAATTTCTAGCTTGTTTCACCTAATATCTATCTTTTTCAGCTATTTACTTAGACATTCATTTTTGTAGATCAAAAGTATAATTAATTTGTCAAACTTTTGTCACTCTGAAGTTTTATTAAACTGTTTCTTATTCTTATCAATTGTTTATCATCTATCTTCTTCTTTTTTATACTTCTATATTTTTCACCTAATATCTATCTTTTTTAACTATTTGCTTAGACATTCATTTTTGTAAATCAAAAGTATAATTAATTTGTTAAACTTATTTGTCGCTCTGAACTTTTATTTTTATTGTATTTTTATAATCATATATATATTTTCCATATTTCGTTATCAATCTCTTTTTTTCCTATAAACTTATAATTTAAGTAACAAATATCTAAAAATTTATTTCTAAAATATCTAAAAAATATATAAACTATAATATTCATTTATAAATTGTATTGATCTATAACTCTACTATTTTATCAACATATATATTTTTATAATCGATAAGATTTTTATATGATGATAGAACTAAAAGATAGAGTTAATTATGACTTATTTACATAAGTCTTTTTGAAAAATAGGTTATCAATCAAAAAAAGGTTATCAATCATGTCCCATACATCAGTACGGGCAATAATCAAGTTAGGAATTGAATAAGGAGGCACTCTCGTACATGTTTACACTTACACACCCAGTGTCGTTTTCTCACTTATAAACTTATAATACCACACTAATAATATAAATTAATTAACAAAAAATAAAAAATGGGTCGGTTGGGCGGGCCTATAGGCTTAACCATACCCAACCCGAACGGTCCAATACATATGTTCAAGCCCGGTATTTTAGGCGAGCCAACGGTCGGGCAGATGGGTGGGGAGACGACTTGGTTTCGTCACGTTTAATTTGGACTAGAATATGACGAATTCATATAGTCCACGGTCGATTCTTTTGGGGAAATAGGGGTTGAAACTTTTCATTGTCGATACCATGATTTTACACAGATTCAGTCAGTTCATTGTCGATTGTTTTCGGGTTGGGCGAGGAAAGGGTGCGGAGAACAAGCAAAGGAGGTGGGGCTGGAGTTTAAGAAAAGCTATCGGAGGGATAGAGTTGAGAGAGTCAGATGTATTGTTGTTTGTAAAACGAGTTTAGATCTAGAGGTGGATACAGACTTAAATGAGGTTGTCATTTCTATGGAAGTCTGCCCTATTTAAATGAAGTGTTTTTTTACAATGTGCTCTTAGGGTACACTATATGCGACTAATCTTTTTTGATTTATTAATCTTTTTTGTGACGGCTTTAGTATTTTCATTTTAGTGTTTTAGTTTCTGTTTTCGGTATACTTATCTCGTGCCCTTACGACACACAACAGAAAAACCGTTAAATAAATCATGACTCCACCTCAGCATAAAATAAATAAATAATAAATTAATAGCTACAAAATGATCAATCCCCGAAATTCCTCTAATAAAAATGGTAAAAACTAATGCTTTCTTGTAAAAATGTCAACATTTTGAAAGTTGTTATGAACACATATCCTCCTCTACAAGATGGATAAGAACTATATGTGTTTAAGGTAATTACTCTAGGTAGAAGATGGTGAATTATTTACCTTCCTAAGGGTCATCCACAATCCTGAATCCGAAAACGGATTCTCAAGTCCCCATATCAATTTTCCCACTTCTACACCTCATTTCTACTTTATCCCACAACCCACATCTCCACTTCATTCTTTAAAACTCACATTCTTTATATTGTTTTTATCTTAATTTATTTAATTTCATTATTTGATTCTTGTCACTATTTAATACTACAGTATAATAGTCAATTATATTGATTTGAAATGTAATGAGTAGTTTACTAAATAAAAGTAATTTACTCATTTATAGTATAACACCCTTATATGTGTTAATTTATAGTCACAATACATTAAGAAATATTTATACCATTAATAAAATGCATACAAAAATTACTTTAACTCATCAATATATTATTTATTCAATTTTTTATAATACATAACTTTCATTACCCATAAGAAATGAAAATATTAATACTAAATGATTTATTAACTTGTATTTCTCATATATAATATTTTGTTTTATAATCAAAACATATACAAAATGGGTGTCTATGGGTAGATAAAAACATACCAAAAATATTAAAAGTGTGTTTTTGAAACAATAATAACGTTTTAGTATGAAAATAACACTTTAAGTTTTAGTTTATATAAGAAAATTGGGAAAAAAATCTGGACCATTAATCTCATCTGGGGGTCAAGAGAGTGCCACATGTCTCTACCCACTATTCCCTTCAAGCTTTAAAACCCCTTTCACCAAGCTCTTATCTAAACATTTGTTATTTTTTTTTAACATCTTTATTATTATTTTAACTTAAAACCCACCCGTGTGGGTGGCCTATTCTTGACTTTATACTTGTTTTTGCCTAACTTTGATGTTTAAATACACGCACCATTCATTGTAAAATTTACACCGATAAAAAGTAAGAATATAACCTATAAGGCTCTCTCTCTCTCTCTCTCTCTCTCTCTCTCTCTCTCTCTCTCTCTCTCTCTCTCTCTCTCTCTCTCTCTCTCTCTCTCTCTCTCTCTCTCTCTCTCTCTCTCTCTCTCTCTCTCTCTCTCTCTCTCCTCTCTCTCTCTCTCTCTCTAATGTCTTATTTATACTCTAAAGCGGCTTTTATAAGTAAAGGTCTAATAATCTTGTTCTAATGCTTTATTTTATTGTTTGTTTGATAAAGTAAAGAAATTAGGCTAGTCTCATCGAAATGAAAACTATCCTTGAGCATCCTTGCGGATGAGGTCGCAAAGGACAGGATCAGAGTCAAAAGTAAAAGATGGTACACGACAAAAACAAGTATAAAGACTGAACGAGTGGCGTATGGTCTGCAACTGAGTTCCCTTCCCTGAAGACATACCGAACACCCCAACTCTGAAACTGACCAAGCAAAGACTGAATGATTGTGCGTACGTACGAGCTCCACCTACCACAAAAACACCTCCAATAACCCAACATTGTGTTAAAGACGTGTACGTTGTCACTTTCAATCATCAAACCTAGAACACTCTAACTCTAATTCTTTATTATAACAGAAGTAAAATACAAAAATAAAATAACTGCCAAGGGACTTGGAGATGGCAGATGCGTAATTAAAGCCAAAAGGAAGGGGGTTAAAGAGAAACCAAAACCTCCTCCCGCCTATATAAGAAGAAGATGGAGACAATGGGTGGAAAACGGAAACCAATTCATATTACAATAGAGGCGCATTTGCTCTCCAAAAACCACTTGAGCCAATGGGTAATGTGCCACCAATACCATTAACACAAAACGGAAACCCAATGGGTAATGTGCCACCACAATCGTCGTCACAGCCGACCAGCAGCTCGGAGGAATCCTCGGGACAAGGCCAAGGTCAAGGTCAAGATCAAGATCAGACTTCCTGGATACGAGACGGCAAAGTCTTAGACGTTAACCCTAACGATTGGGATGAGATACAGAAGAAGTACATCAAACCAGCCGAAGGCTTCGACTCAGTGGTACCTACCTATTATTTTACTACTGTATTTCGTATTATATTGTAGACCTGATTGAGATTTGCTTGAATCACAATTTACTTATTATTAACTTGGTCAATTTTGGAACGACTTACTTAAGGTGGTGGTGGAATTCTATGCACCATGGTGTGGGCCCTCCCGGTTCATCCGGCCGTTCATCGAGAAGCAGGCCCAACTTAACCAAGATGTCCTCTTCCTACGCCTCCCATTTGACTCGGTGAGTGTTCGCGTCGCGTTTGATTTAGGCTCTGATGCCCGACTCGAAGCCTTGAGTTTTGAACTAGTCATAAGTGACTTAATCATGTATCCTAGCCAGGTTTTGACCCGGCTAGGATACATTTTGTTGGTCGTTACTAACTTATTTATGTTTTAGATATTTGTGAAGCGCGCTTCATTATTCGAGCTAGCTAGGCCATGTTTAGTTCGTTGTGATCGAAACACTCTTTTAATCATCGTATATGTGTATGGTTGCTTGAATTGAATTGGCAGATGTCCGATCTGGCTACCGAGCTAAACGTAGACGTAGTGCCGACGTTTCTTCTGTACAAACGAGGAGAGACCGACCCAAAAAGGATTGTGGGCGCTCGCAGGTGGGATCTCGCCAAAACTATCCGCGACCTTAAAGGCAAAACAACTTAATTAGGGCAAGAAACGGTGTGTGCTGTTATGTTTACGCACTATAATAAGTCGTTTTTGATCAATTAAAAAAAAACTATAATAAGTCGTTGACCCAGTTTATATACGGTATTGATCGATTATTGTTTGTACGTGATTTTGATACTCGTAATTAAGGTCGTGAAATAAAAGAAATTCTTTCTTTTGATCTCCGTTTGGCATCTTACTAGAGACATTTCAAAAATGTCGGCTCCGGGTTTTTTCACACTTGGTGAATAATTACCCCAATCCGATCCAATTTTTGGAAACATATATAATTCAGATTGTCAGATAATATTGTATGATATTTTTTCAATGGGTATCCGGTATATACTACATACTAAGGTATGTTAAAATATTTTACATAACTTCCAAGCACCTCTCTCCCAAGTCGTAAGGTTATCTTAAAGTTGATTGAACCTTCTTAATTATATTCTTCATGTGTGTTTATTTAATTGCAACTTGCTTCTTATATGTCTAGCTGTAATTTAATTAAAATACGGGTCGGATATATGCGAGCCGAACAATTTAGAGAGTTTTTCTCACTATACAAAATATAACAGTGTGTCGCTATTTGTACGCACTGTAATACGGAGTAATAAGACTCGTTGACACGGTTTAGGTATTAGTCTATTACTGTTTGTGCATACGTGGTTTTCATACTTTAAATGTCGTGAAATGAAATGAAGATCGAAAGTGCGCATCTTTCTTTTGATTTCCGTTTGGAATATTGCTATCGATATCTATCTTAATAGAGACTTCTTTTGTGAAGATACAGAATGAAAAGAATAAAATAAAGATCGTAACTGTGCTCATTAATTACATGGGTGTAATCCCTCTAGAACAAAGTGAAAAGAATAAATTTTAAAAAAGCGTCATTATTCTATATACACTACTACATGTGTATGGAATAAGATCCATTGCTTATGGACTTCCCAATTGTCATGCATTTCGGTAGCTCTTGATCCACACAATAATATTCTTATTTATCTTCTTACGGACAAAAGACGTGTAAAAAGATAGATTCTTCCTCATCACTACCAATATCAACGTTTTTTAGCTAGTTAGGACGAATAAAAGATGGAAACAAATATGAACAAACCCCGAATAGTTTGAATCCAAGTAAGTGTTTATTTGGTCGGAGATGAGACGTCCAATTCATATAAATTTAAATTATGTGAAGTAGGGTTTGTTATAGTTATACTTAAAAAGTACTTTTTTCCAAAATGTGTTTTTTCTACCTCGAATTTAACAAAATATAACTACATTTTACCTATTTCGAGACAAAAAAAGTATACTTTCAATAAAAAGTATTTTTGAACAACAAGTATAGCAAAAGTATAGCTTTTTTGGAATTATAATTCATGGGAAATACAAAACATGTTTGGTTATATATAGTATAATTCATAGGCATTCAAATTTGCATTTTATTTGGTTAGATGTGGGAAGTTTATAGGTATTTAAATATAATTCTGATTATAGAAAATTTACTAAATATTGTGAGGGTGAAAACTGAGATTTTGTAGAAAAGAACAGAGGAATAAAATTTTACCCATTCGTCCCTAGGTAATTGCAATTCCTGTGATTTTCAGGAATTCAAAATCATGGATTTTAAATCAATTTTTTTCAGCCAAACGCATATAATGAATGCTAAATCATTGGATTTTATAGTTCATGGGAATTTCAAAAGTAACCGTAGAAGCACTAAGGTTTCGCAATAATATTTTAGAAAGTTAATTGAACTTAATTATCAGCCTTAATATCAAGCGCAGTAAGCTTTTTTGACAAAAAAAAAAGATCAGTAGGCTTAAATCGAGCTTAGTTAGAAATAAAAACACCCGAGACTTTATCAAGTTTGTTGTTTCATTATGTTAAGTAACTAATTTTATCTTCTATTGTTGGGATGGTGATTGATCCCAACAACGATCCTAGTTAGTTTTGATGATGATTGAACACTTATGAAGTATTTAATATGTTTGTTAAGTGTTTCAGGATCAACCGAAAGGAACAACCACGGGACCAAAGGAATAGCTGAAGAGCTCGTTGATTCCTGATAGTATCAACATGGGATCAACGCAAAGGCCTGAAGCTATTTATGGAAGGTTGGATCGACGAGTGAAGTCCTGTGCTATATATGGAAACACGTGTGGATGGATCGGTTGAAACAAATAACGTATCTTATGAAGATTTGTGAGATATGTTAGTTTGTGATAGATTTTATTTTGTCTCCCAAGATAAGATAAAATCTGATTTGGTTTATATTTATATTTTTAGATAGAATATTTCTAGCTATTAGTATAAATAGGAACCGGTGTATTAGGTAAAACCTACCCAAGCTTAGAGAGTGCAATTGCTTTGTTCGATTGTGAAAGAGAGACACACAATGACCTTAGTCGAGTTGAGTACGAGATTAAGGGTGTGGGTCGACTTGTTCTTGCAAGTTGTTAGAAGCATCCGACGCTGAGGGATCAAGATCATGATTCTAGGAGTTGTGTACACCTAGGGATCAAAATCTGCGTTTGTAAGTTTGTTTCTGATTAATAAGAAAACCAAGTTGATTGGGAAATCGTTGGTGTTCATCTTTTACTTGTTTGATTCATTATTCCGCTGTCCAGTTTGTTGATCCCTCTGGAGGATCAACGTCTGTATTCTCACACATAGATCATACACCTATCATCGATCAACATGAGAATGAGAGAACAAATATGTACAAATTTAGCTAAACTTACACATTCAAACACAACTGAAACAATGGGAACAAGGAAAGAGGTGGCAAGCGGAGGAAAAACAAACACAAGAAAGGATGGTTTGAAAACAATGAACCACACGATAGAAATTGAAGTATTGGAAAAAACCTAAAGCCCAATTTGTAAAACTGAATTTTGATGGATCCAAGATAAGCAATGGGAATGTTGTAGGAGGATCGATTATTAGGGATGAGGATGGAAAACCGATAGCAGGAACGTCAAGACTATTTGGCAAGGTATCAATTCTGATGGCTGAAGCGTTGACACTGTGGGATGGAATACTAAAGGCTAAACAAAGCAATATTCGGAAATTGAAATCGAAGAGGATAATGTAACGGTTATTAAAGCTGTCAAAGATCTAATTAAGTGTCCATGGGAAATTGAAATAATTATAACTAATATTCTCGTATCCTTGCAAGGATTCAAGTCAATTCAGATTTCACATGAGGGGGGTTGTGACCGATAAAATTGCGAGTTTGAGTCACAGTCACTCATGGGATACAATTTGGAACCACCACGAGCTTTTAGCTCTCATCTATTTGGATGCTCTAGGATTCCCTCCTTGAGAGGAACCCCTAATTCTCACCAAGTGCGGAAAAAAAACAAATTTAGCTGTTCGGGAGAGAAACATATGTATGTTTTTATATAAAGGGTGAGGTAGGTTCTAATAAAACAACTATTATAGTGATAAATAGTAGACATATATGGAGCATTGGATCTAAGTATAATAAAAGGATAAGATTTAATCTTGAAATTATAGAAGAGAGAAAAATCATCATAATCCTGAAATTATAGGGAGATGAAATTACGTAACCTATATGCATGATATATCACGTTATATGCATGATTTTAATACGCTAAATGCATGATTATAAAGGTTATAAGCATGGTGTTGCATTAGTTGTATACATGAATACACAAATCCCGAAACTATGGGAGCTGAAATTACGTTACCTATGCATGATATAACACGTTATATGCATGATTTTAATACATTATGCGTGATTATAAAGGTTATATGCATGATGTTTGTATTGGTGGTATACATGAATACACAAATTCCGAAATTGCAGAAAGTAAATTTATGTTATTTATATGCATGGTTATAACGCATTATATCCATAATTTTAATACGCTATATGCATGATTATAAAGGCTATGTGCATGATGTTTTATTTATTGTGCAACTCATTCTTCGATATTTCTAAGCTCATTTTTTTTTCGAAACAAAATCAATAAAATATCATGCATATGAATGTTATAATAATGCATATGACATAATATTATTATGCATATACGTACGTGATTTTCAACTTCCTATAATTACAGGATTTTATAAATCTTCTCTCTTTGGTATTTTAATATTAAATCTACTCCATTTATTATGTTTAGATCTAACAGTCTATAGTTATCCACAGTTTAGCATTATAAATCAATGTATCAATGGAACCTAAATCTATAAAGGTTAGGTTTATTTGAAGAGGCCGACTCTTATGATAAATAGTGAGGAGTTTTCTCAACTATTAGATTTAAATCTATCAAATGATATTTTTTTGGAATTTTGAATTAATAAAAAAATCAAGAAAAATATATCCATATCCTCTTTTTTGAGTTTTGATCTAATAAAAAACAAAAATAAAATCTGGTTAATTTTGTCTCTTCTCCAATTTTCATCATTTCTATATAAGCATTAAAATTTTATATTATCTCAGTGACTTGATGAATAAACTTTAACAAATCCACAAGTTTGTTGTTTAGTGCATTTTTCTTAAAACTAAAACAAATTATCCTTAAACTTGAAGAAATCTATACTACCTATAGTATAAAGCGGAGACAATGTATTCACAAAAATTTGCACCACGTGTCATTTCAATAATAAAATAATCAGTCGGGCCCTCTTTTATACACATCGGGAAGTTAGAATCTCATGTAATCTTATCCTGTAAAAAGTGATTAAAATTTACCAAAAATTATGAATTATCCCGAAAATTATAAATTATCACTTACCAAGAATTAGTTATTATATTATTATTTAATAAAACTTGATATTTATCATAAAGTAATTTTTAAACAAATCCAAATTATTTATATTATGAGTTGATTTACTATTGGTAAAAAAACACTAATTATAAAACGAAGATAAATATATATGATCCTATAATTTTAAAATGGTCACTGACATTACATATCTATATTCAATTGAATTTATAATCCCATTACCCGTACATGGTGCGGGGGTTAAACTAGTTACTAATAAACTTGTACAAAAGTGACTCCTATAGAATTTTCAAAATAGAAAACTTATGTTAGGTATTTGGCGTGTTTTTATAAACCAATAGAATTTCAGTCACATCCTCTCAAATGGAAAAAAGAGACGAGAAAATGGAGTACTTCCTTAAATGTAGGGATTTCTCCATAGGATTTGATGATTCTCAAATAAAAATAGATTGTTAGATAGAAATCTTATATAAAGTAAAATATGTTCTTTCTAGAAAATTGTTAGAGATGCTCATAAATGTGTATGTCATATAATTTACCGTAAATTATATGATATACACATTTATGAGCATCTCTAACAATTTTCTAAAAAAGCACATATTTTACTTTATATAAGACAATGAGTCGATCATGTCAAGTTGCTTGATGACCCTTTGTAGGTATCCGGGTCATTCGTTTCCTTACCCCATACTCCTCACCAAGCTAACATACATATATAATCAATAGATCCCATCAATAAACCTTTAAAAGAAGGATTTGGAGCGTAATGAATGCTGCATATTTTATGTAAATTTGTATAGTTTTCTGCCCTCATTTTATTCCCTGATTTATGCATTGAATGAAAAGCCTATGTATGTAGCCAAGACGAAGCTCTGGTAAACTAGTGGGCAACCGAAAAAAAAAGATGTCATTTTACAACTCATTTTTTTAACGATAAAAGATTAAGAAATTCAAGATTTGGTTTTAAAATATTTAGCTTGGTAAATTGGCTTGTTGTATGTAAATTATAAAAAAAAACAGAACTAAAAATTGAAGATATTTCGCAAAAGTGTCATAATGGAAATTCAATAACTAGAAATATAAAAATAATTTATGCATGAACAAAATACAAAAAGGTTAAGCTTAATTTTAGTGTAAATTGTAAAAACACATAATTCATGATTGAAAATCAAAAAACATTTACAATTGAATTTTTTTTTACAAAAATAGAGTTGATCATATCTTAATATTTACAATGAAAATTAGAAATATTCATGATAAATTGTTACTGGTCATAAATTGAAAATTAAAAAGAATGAGGTGGAAAATGAATAAGATGAAGTTGCTATGTGGATTGTGAGGTGGAACGAATATTAATAGGTAATTTCTAAAGATAAAGAATAATACGCCTCGTGGAAAATTTTGAGGTGGCATAATATATGAATGACACGTCGGACAAAGCTGAGGTGGCGCATTATGGTGGCTCCAAACCTTTCGGTTTATATATATAGTAGATTTTTACTGAAATTGTATAATTAATTTTTCCAATTTTGAAAGTTGTTTACAACTACAAATGATACGGTAGTCAAACCAAAAAATTCAAATCTATATAATCTTGATTATATCATTTTAAGAAACGATTTGTAGTCAACTTCAAGTTTTTTTAAATGTATAAAATTCAATTTTAAAATTCATTGAACTTACAATATTTTATAGAAATTTATGATTGTAAAATTTTAATACATAAGAATTGGTTAAAGTTTTATTTTGAATAAAATCAATAAAATACTTAATTATAATTATGTGAGATATGATTACTCAAAATAAATAGATTTACCCAAAGAAAGTTTAATTATGTCTATTTACGATTAAAGAAAATCTCATATTGAGATATGGTGTGTCTTAACAAAAAAGCCTATTTGAAATTTTTTTATATATGACATGGATAATGAATATGAGGTGGATTAATACAAAATAATAAAAAAGTAAAAAAAAGATGACACGGTGCAACGATAGGTTGACACATGGCAAAATTCTACGTGGCACATCCTCGAGGCAACATTTGAAAAAATCTGACGTGGCGCAACATGGTGGCTCCAATCCTTACGGCTTTTATATATATACATATATTAGATGTTGTCATGTATTACACTACATTATTCATTTTTTAAAATATCATATATTTTAATTTGACCAATTAGATGTTGCCATATATAACACTACATGTAATTTTTTCTCCAAATACATTTAGGGATTTCCTATATAAGGAAAGCTCATCCTTTTTCTTCCTCTATTTCTATTTTAAAAAATAAGATAGAGAATTTAGGTTGTCGAAGGCCTCTTCATCATAGTTGATCGGATCCACACCAACATCAATGCTGCAAAAGAAACAAACAACATCTATATCATTCTCCAACCATAGCAACCAAAAAAATCTCCAATCAAAAGAAATGAAGATACTTACCTACTGTTGAAATTAATAGCAGAATTCAGGCCCTTGTGGCCCAGACTCTTGGCAATGTCACCAAGAGTCTTGGCATCTTCTCCAAGAGCCTGAGCAACGGCTTTCTTGGAGAGCCAGGACTTCGTGCTCTTCAAGGCAACTCCTTTCTTGTTGGACGGCAAGGACTGATCGAGAACACTCCCTTCATTGCAGAGAAAATTGCCACACTTCCAAGCCTGAACGCCAGTATTGATTGCATGATCAAAGGTTTCATATCCAAGTTTTATTATGTCCATTTTTTTATGCACAATGTGACAGAATTATGTTGTGGATTACAAAAATGCTGGAAAAAAGTATGCCATGTTGGTTTGTGCGTGCATGACTCATCCTTTCTTCATATATATTTTTTACTCTCTATATTGTATTATATTATATTTGAACTCATATATTTCACAGCGAACATATCATTTTTTAATACATATTCAACATATTCGGTCCAGGAGATAAGTATCTCTGCTGAA
Source organism: Polygonum aviculare (assembly GCA_934048045.1). Taxonomy (NCBI): domain Eukaryota; kingdom Viridiplantae; phylum Streptophyta; class Magnoliopsida; order Caryophyllales; family Polygonaceae; genus Polygonum; species Polygonum aviculare. The sequence continues at coordinate 10,025,876 of OW204028.1, forward strand.
GAAATAGAGATAAGTTTGAGCCCTTAAAACCTGACCCGAATCAATCAAGAGTTTTAGGGTAGAAATCGGATCCGTAAAACACAAGAGACATTCAAATGTATAAACCCCTTTAAGCACATAATGACATGTGTTATGTATGTCTTATTGAGCGGTTTATTAATTTATATTAGAAGTGTGTTGTATCACCTTTGGATACAATATGGCACTACAAAACTACAAACTTAGTGGACGACTTTGTCCTGGTAAAAGGGGAAAAGTTGCAGTTTGCCAATAAAATGCAAAGATAATTATTATATCCAAATAGGAGGTAAGAGTGTGATGTAATTGCAAAGATAATTAATCAAGAAATTTTTTGCGCCCTTCAATAGGAGGTGCCTATGGAAGGTTTAATGACACAATCAATACGGGCAACCGGGCTTGGAAGGCTGGCAATCTTGAATACTATGGTCATTCGTGTTCTTTAATTTCTTGTCTATTTGTTTGTTAAAATTCACTTGCATGCTGACGAGCACTTTTATCTCGTTTTAAAAGCGTTGTCAAAGAAACTCCTAACTTTCAAAGAATAGTATAGTGAAAGCAAGGGTCGTAGTCAAATAATGGCATAGTCAATCTTTTATGGCATAGTCAACATAAGGAGTACTATAGATCTTGAGATCTTCGCTCTTACTGTGCTTATTGATAGATGATTGATTGTGATTGTGCATGTTGCTTGATTTCCATTGCTAGATCTTCCGTTGCTCGATCATAGATCTTATTGTTTGTAGTAGATAACTTATGAGTTATAGATCTTGAGATCTTCGCTCTTATTGTGCTTATAGATAGATGATTGATTGTGATTGTGCATGTTTCAGTTGAGTAGGGCTCGTAGACCTAGAATGGTACCTCTTGTCCTTCCAGGGTTCTTTTTTCTGGTGAATACAGAGGATGACATGAATACAACAAACGATGCCAGGAGAACTGCAGAAAAGATCATTCGAGAAAGAAACGACATTAAAGTCGCCTTTCATTCAAAGGCTATGGAGGAGGCTAATGAGGCTTTAACCTTAGCAATATATGCTAAAGAGCTGGGAGATGATCTGAAACAATTCATTATTCAGGCAAACAGGAGGTAACATGCATTAGGAAGATCTTCGCTTCTGTTCATGTTCATGTTATGAATTACTTGTTTCTTGAGTATTTATTTTTTGTTTTCTTGTGTGGTTTTTGCAGGGGCACTGCTGGTGAGGACCCTGCCCTCTTTCAAGCAGAGTTCGACTCTAAGAGGATTCAACTTGCAGTTGCGGCTCTAAACGCCCACCAGACTGTTCTGAAGGCTGCTCGTCACGCAGCAAAGAAGGCGGTTTAGGTGAGTTTCCATTGCACTGAGTTTCAGGTTCTGTTGGAAACTCTTTTCCTTCTGTTTCCATTAGTGAATTGGCCGGAGAAGTTATAATTCTCATATAGTACAGATTGTGAGCAGTGAGAAAGAAGGTTAACCTTTGTAGACTTTTATTGTCTAAAGTAATAATAGGTGTTGGGCAGGGAAATATTCAACGGAGGGAGCTTTTCAAGTGAAGTCTATGTGGTTAATATTGACAGAGATTGCAAAAACATTCATGTCTCAATTTTATGGAAGGAGTTTAGTTGATCTTCATTCATCTTTGGCTTTGTAATTCTCTCTACTGTTTTATGATCCTTAGTTCCTTTCTGTGCATGACGGTGTATTTGATATCATGAATGGGTTTTGTCAGTTCCTTGTACTGCATGAGACTGCTGATTACCTTGCTCTTACTTGTTGTGGCTATATTATATAGGCTTTAGCTGAAGAGATGAAGGCTAGATATGACAAGGCAGTTGTTAAAGTTGTTGACATGGTATGTGGTCCAGATGGCTCATGAGTTACCTTGACTGTGTCCTTATTGCTAATTGTGATATCATTTTAACTATGAAAATGTGCACTCAACTGTCCTGTCCCTACCAGCTTACTAACTGACATCTAGTTGTACTTGAAAGTGGGCATATATAGTACATCTTTAAGCACCAAATCATTACTCAACTTTATATCACCAACAGTTTCAACAGTTTTGGATGAACCATCAGACAATATGATGTGACTCGACGCGGGTCGGGTCACGACTCCCGGGATCAACCGAACCGCTCTCGAGATATGACTCGAAAGGACGAGTCTGGGGTGTCGTTGGTGAAGGCTTTGGGCCGGCAACACTCACGAGTAAAGAGAAGGTGGCTCCGACGCCGGCTTTGGGCCAGCGGCGGCGGTGGCGCGTTGGAGGGCGTTGGAAGAGGGAAGAAGGATATGATGCAGGCAAGAGTAGGAGAACACTCTCTAAACTTCAATTAATGCCAACGTCAGTTTTACAATGTTACAATGGAGGATATTTAAAGAGAATAACAAAGCAAAGGCAAGCAAGGTGGCCGGCCCATGCATGCAAGCATGGGGCCACACCACAAATATTTAAACATTAATTAATACATAAAAACGTCATTAAATATAACACATAAAATACAATAAACGATAGACACCGATAATGCTCGGTTAGGCCGGGTCTCGGTCCAAGAGGAACGCCAGGATCTAGGACGACTCAGGCTCCTGTGAACCGGGTTCAGCTTGGGATTGGATCCCATCACTACCGAGCAAGAAGACAGGAAGGAAATTGCAGGGCTACTAGACGGGCGGAAGGAGTACACTCTCGTTTACGAAGATAACGAGGGCGACAGAGTTCTTGTGGGCGACGTCCCTTGGAAGTAAGTTACCATAATCACCCTTACATATTCCTGAGAATTCAATAGCAAGTGGGCGTATTTTGAGTACTCAAAAGATCAAGATGCTATATATTGTTCGTTTATTTGATTTTGCAGCATGTTTTTGTCAAAGAGGCTCCTTTTGTTGAAGAGCTCTCAACTTGGTCCAAAACATGGCCGATTTCCAACATAAAGCTCTAGCTAATACACTCAAGTACAATAGTAGATCGATGATGTTTTAAATTTGGTCTCATTGTACACGTATTTTCAATAGATTTGAGTACGTTGATTTTGTTGGGCTCATGACATTAATCATGTACCTATATGTTTTTGAGGCCTTTGAGATGAGTCGTTTGATGCCCACCATTATCATTATCATTCACAATCTTGAGCTAGAGCCCTTTAATACGAATACCTCCACCATCGTTAGCGCATGGATCCTTAATTCTCGTAATCTGTATATCCCATTATGTCCGTTCGGGAGGTCGATGAACTCGGGATTCATGGTATAAACCCTAGCCCAAGACTACTCGACGTCGTATTCCATCATCATCCAAACACCAATCACATCCATCCGCATTGCCTCAGGACTACTATAATCAATGCGTTTTTATATGGGGCGGGGAAAAGGAAAAGATAAAAAAAATTATTCCTTATTTCGAGATTGTTGATTGCTAAAAATATACGTACTTTGCCTATAGTTTAGAAACCTTTTCATTGGTATGACAAAATTCTTTCAAAGAATACGGAGTAATTATAAAAGTTGAACTTAAGCAAAATAATTTTTCCGAATATCGATGGTAACGTTGAGGATATGAAATATGGAATTATCTTTTCAAACAAAACAAATGATATCATATCTTCTTAATAAACTAAGATTTTTATATTGTGCGCCCTAAGGGCAAAGTATAAGTATAAACTAATGGAACGATTCGATAAATCTTAAACTTTGGACTTATAAATCTTTTTTGTAACGGATTTATCATTTCCATTTTAGCATTTTAGTTTCTATATTTAGTACGCTTTGAGTGTGCCAGAAAAATCGAATAAACGATAGTGACTTAAGGTTTGCAAGCCTTTTTGTTGCTCGATCGATCAATGGGTGGTACAATCTAACCTTGGTTGAAAAGTTTGCATGAAATTATTGGTGTTAATTAAATGTACGTAATTGCCGGTATATCGAAATATGTATGTTTTTCTTGTAAAGATTGTACGCTCACTAATCACAAACCATAGCAAGGCATGGCATACAATATTAATCCTCAAACAGAGACCAACATTTGCAATGAGTCATAAATAGTAAATAGTAATAGAACCATTATATTATAGATCAATATATGCAAATTAAGGTATGCTCCAAGGGAAAAACTAATAGATTACTAATAATACAACCATTATATTATGTATAGATGTATTTTCTTAACTAAAGAGTAAAGAGCCGGACCCTCGTTGGGCCCTTGCCTTGCGCAGCCTCTCTGCATATCTTCCTCCCAGCTGCGGTCTCCTTCCAATTTTATCGGATGTCTCCGAAGAGACGAGTGGTGCGCAGAGGGGTTCAAGCGACTCGATATAAGTCGAAATTCCAGGAGTAGTCCAACTAATACTGGGTACACCACCACCACAAGTACTACTAACTGATACAACTAAATCATCCGCAAGTTTAAGATCAAAAAGGGGTTCACAACCTGGAGTACTTGTGATTACTCGATGCCCGCCATTTTTATCGCAATAGACGATCTCTCCCACGTCATCATGTTGAATCCTGAGCAAGAGCCCTTTAATATGAACACCACCACTGCCTTCATTAGCACATGGATCCTCCTCGTAATCTATCCCATCAATAAAGTTGAGGACAAAGTTGGATTCGGGATTGATGGTATAGATCCGGGTCAATTCTTCGATGCCATATTCCATCATCATCCAAACGCCAATCTCAACAGTCCGCCGCATGCTCGACGATGATGTAGGCGCGTTGAAATACCTAATCAAAGCAAGATGATCATGCAACACGAGAGAGCGACTGCACTGCGTGACATGTACCCCCTCGTCTACACGAGAGAGCGAACTGGAGTTATGTGCTCTAATACCAAGTAAGATAAGGATGCATTAGACAATGCATCCTTAAAGGCATTATTTGACGATCCAATCACTAGAAGTCGAGCTCGATCATTTTGTTCGCCAAGGCTCTCAAGTTCTTTTAAATTCTATTCAAGGGGTGATCCAGCCAAACAAGTCGAGGTGGATCATGTACACAGCTTGTGAAGATGGACCAAAAGAATATAGCCTTGCACTCGAGTCATTGGGACCCACCTGCTAAAGATGCACATCGTCTTCAAATTATTTGATTTAGTGATGAGTTTAGTAAGTCATTGGTCAAAGTATTTGAATGGCATCAAAGTCATTGATTATCCTTGATTAAGAATTGTTTCTATTTATAGTTAAGACTTTTTGTATTTAAAATTGACTTTCTATTTCTATTTATGGAAGGAGAAGCCGATGTCTTGCATGGCAATCGATCTCCTGTGTTTTCTTTTTCTATCTTTTAGTTTCTTTGGTGTTAGTTAGGTTTAATATTGGGTTTTATGCACAAAATTAAGTAAAAACTCCATATGGGTCCGGTTGGATAAGACGAGTGCATCGCATTCTTCTACTTATAGCTACACAAGTTCATAATACAATTCAATTTTGGAGAAAGAGTAATAGGATTTGCCTAAGGCATTGAGCTTCTATCTCCAAGACCTTCAATTTCTACCATTGGTTTGCATGTGTTTGTTTAAGTTTCAATAGGTTGTTCTTCGTCGAGTTCGTGTGAGACAAACAAGGTTGGCAAGCCATTGGTGTCTCTCAACCTTGTTCTATCATAAGGATTTAGTTGGCCCTTCTCCCTTTTCATCATTGGTCGTCAATAATTTCATCCTTCAACAAGGACGTCCTTTTTACATCAAACTGAATTGTAGTGTTGACAAAGCAAATATTCAATCTTGACAAACATAGGAACTTGTGGGATAGCAATCACAAGCATCCAAGGAGTTCAAGCTTCGGGATAGTCACATATCATACACTTTGTAGCCCAGCTTGATTTGTAGTTTATGATTGTCATACAATCAGTTTGCAGGGAAGAGGACATTGAAATTCAGCTTATGAAACACTTGTCACTGCACAACAATGTATTACATTTGGTTGGCTAAAAATATGAGAATTTTCAGGAATGAGGTATGCTCCACAGAAGATTGTACTAGGATGTGCATTATGCAAATTAGAAATTGCGTAATTGTAAAATGGAGGAGACATCAAGAAGATAGAAGATGTATGGCTAGAGTTTCAACCCCTGGACAAAGCACCTTTTATGTGACATTTGAGTAAATATTGTGAATTTTATAGTTTCTCTAAAATAATTGTACATTCAATGTTAGTTTTTAATGATGTTTTGTCAACATGACTATTATTCTAATATTGTAACACATTAACTTGATAGTTTTTGTTCGACCAAAAAAAACTTGATAGTTTTTGTCACTATTCCAACATTTCTTGTTCAATTAATGTGCGGATTGTAGTGATGCATTTGAACGCTCTAGCTATATGACTATACTCAAGGATATAGAACGTAACCCATGTGACAGTAATGTGGTGAACATAAGTACAGAACACTAGGCATGCATTTCATTTAGTTTTAACGTACGTAAGCCATGTGACCATACTCGATCAGTCTGATAGAGCGTATATAATTAGCCCAACTTGAATAGTAGTTAATTTGAACAGTTATAGGCCCTCCTGATTCAATTTCATGTAGCTCAAACTAACAAACACTACTCAAATGAATTAACAAATAACAACTAATCAATAGCATTATATAGCAGTAGTTAAACAATTGCCTCAATTTAAAAGTGGTTGACTTGATACTGGAGCAGGTCTCCCAAAACCACTTGTGTCATAGGTCTGACCAGCAGAGTGGGTCATTTTGTGGAATATTTGGTATAAAGGAGTAGTTGGGTCTTCAGTAGTTGCACTTGGGCTCTATAAATAGCCACCAAATAAGAGAGTAAGATATCAACCCATCCAAGGTTTCAACTCAATCTAAAGAAAATCAATAGTTTAGAAATGGCTCTTCACAAGGCTTCTTCTCTGCCTTCTCTTATATCAATGGTCTTCCTTCTATCTCCCGCGCTCTCGCTAGCCTACCCGGGTTTCGACATGGGCTGGGGAGGGCCCGGCCCTGACCCGGCTGAAAGCGGGTATGTAGGCCTCTTTCCCGGTTTCTATGACTTCTCCTGCCCACAGGCGAACGACATTGTCATGTCCGTCCTCGAGGAGGCGGTGGAAAAGGACCCTAGGGTGGCTGCTTCCTTGCTCAGGCTCCACTTCCACGACTGCTTTGTCCAAGGGTGCGATGCGTCGGTTTTGTTGGATGATAGTGAGACGATAGCAAGCGAGAAGCGTGCGCTGCCTAATGCGAATTCCTTGAGAGGCTTCGAAGTGATCGACGAGATCAAAGCCAGGATAGAAGAGGCTTGCCCCGAGACGGTATCTTGTGCTGACCTCCTGGCCCTAGCTGCTCGTGCCGCCACGGTGCTGGTAATAAATAAGCTTAAGTATTTGCTTATAAATCAAAGTCATAACTTTGTAATATTCATATATGGTTATAAATCTGTATGCATGTGTGTATGACTTTGTTACATAACAGAGCGGAGGACCAAGTTGGGAGTTAGGACTAGGGAGAAGAGACTCGAAAACCGCAAACCTAAAGGCGGCAAACACCACGAGCCTTCCAGCTCCGACATTTAGCATCCAACAACTCATTGCCTCGTTCCAGAAGCATGGCCTTGATGAATCTGACCTTGTTGCCCTCTCAGGTTAGTTTCCGTCAACATTGCTAAGCAATTTAGGGTGCAAACTGACCAAACTATGGCTCTTTTAAGTTAGCCATGCATGGTCCATGGATCAAATTTTCTTGTTGCACAATGAACATAGGAGGACACACCATTGGGATGGCGAGATGCGTGAGCTTCAAGAAAAGACTATACAGCATTCAAAATGTCAACGCCAACCAACCCGCGGATCTCACACTTGAGAGAGCCTACTACAATGAGCTCAAATCAGTGTGCCCTCCAACTGGTGGTGACAACGTCGTCTCCCCACTCGACTACGCTTCCCCAAGAAGCTTCGACAACACATATTTCAAGCTCATCCTTGGAGGCCGAGGTCTTTTGGGCTCGGACGAGGCCCTCTTGACTGGAAATGTTCCCAATGTTGCAACTTTGGTCAAGGTTTATGCTTCTAATCAAGGCTTGTTCTTTGATCAGTTTGCTCGGTCCATGGTTAAGATGGGTAGCATTAATCCTCTCTTGGGGTTTAATGGCGAGGTTAGGAAGAATTGTCGTCGTGTAAACTATTGATGCTTGAGAATTAATGATGGTAATTAAGTCTTTGTATGATATTGGTTTGTGGGAGTACGGGGTGATGGGAAATTGTCGTACGTTACGTGTGTTTTGGTTAAGGGTTTAAGGGTTTGGATTATTTGTTTTTCGCAATTATTTATTTTGTATTTAATCTCAAAGGACTTGTGGGAAAAAGAAAACTCAGAGGCCTTTGTCAATTTCTTGGTTATTACTGTATTTGTTTTTTGGTCGAAAGGTGTTGGTTATATTTGTGTCTACCTAGGTGTTGTTTAAAAACAGTTACTATTTGAATCAGTTGACCAAATTAAAGTATATATACAGTATTTTTTTTTTAATCAAAAGGAGGGTTATACCCGATTTTATTCATTTAGATCATTACGCAGCAAAGAAACAATAGGAGGAGGAGGGTCCTCAAAGTTCATACAATCAACATCTAAATCAAAAGCTAAATTAACTAGAAAATCCGCTACCTTATTAGTAGATCTACTAATTTTTACGACTATATATGACTTCCCAGTCCAGCTTCCGGATTAGGTCTTGACAGTGGACCACCAATAACGAAAGATCGGGGTGGGTGAGTGGGAGATCACCAGTAAGAAGTGCAACCGCCACTGACAAGTCGGTCTCCAAAACGACCTTCGTAAAGGTGCCTAGCTCTTAGACAATTGACACCATGAAGAATGGACAAGAGCTCGGCTCTAATTGCTGAACAAAAGCCACACTTAATTGAGAACCCCAACACAAAAGCCCCGTCAGTAGCTCGGAGGACTCCACCTCCGCTGGCCAAACCGGGGTTGCCTGCCTCGCGAAGCTCCGTCCACATTCATCTTCAGCCAGCCATCTCTCGGAGGGGACCACCGTTCTGAGATAATATATTAGTAATATATTAGTAATTTCGCACTCGTTGCTGTGTCGGAGCTTTCCAAATTAGCTTCCATGTGAGATTATTTTAGTAATATATTAGTAATTTGAAATAAATCACCATATGAGATTTTAGAAAGTTTTAAATTAAAAAACTTCCCCCTATAAATCCATATCCAACTATAAAAAGATTTGAAAACATTAACCACCACCTAGTCAAAAATCTCTTTAAAAACTTTCACCTCCTTAAAAACTCCATTTTATCAAACACGGTGAATCAACCATATATAAAATTTTGAAAACCTTAGTTCCATAAGTATTGATATTTTGAAAACATTAACCGATTTTGTGTCTTATTTTTTTAAAATGGAGATAGAGTTACAAATTTAAAGAATTCTCCAGATATGTTTATAGAATGAATTTATTACAGATTATACATAGGACATTTTATAATTTATTATATTAAATTTTATAACATTGTATTAAATCCTACATTATAGAATTTAGGATAATGTTATTTTTGTGCCAATCCAAATAAATCCATATAAATCCATATCCAACTATAAAAAGATTTAGAGTTACTCAAACACAAGGCAGCTTAACGTATATTTTTAGCGTAAAACAATCCAAAAAAACCCTTAAGGCGAGTGAACGAACGGTGGTTAGAATACTTTTAACAACCTGGTTTCTTATAAGGTTTTAACCCAACGACAATGAATGGGTCAAGGACAAACCCGCTTCCTATTACTAAATAAGGGCAATTGTCTGGCAAAATGAAACAACGGAGGGATCCGAGTCAAACCTTATGGAATAATGGAAATGACATGACCCTAGGGTTATTGCACACGAAAACGAATATCATTTCCTCCGGCATAGAAGTGCATCGAGCGGGCAAAATAACCTGATCGAGAGGACCTAAAACAAAAGGCCAAAGAAGAAAGGGAATAGACAACGAAACTCGCTTCTTTGAAAATATGACACTAGATGAAGTGATGAACCAATCCAAGAAACAAAACTTTGCAATGCATATATGACAAGATAGAGAGAGCATAAGGCCATTCAACCGAGCTCCAATCAATTGCATTGTCTATAGAAAACCAGAACCATACACCACCGTCTTCAAACCATTGTCTCGTGCAAATTTTGAACAATTAAGATGTTGGCTAAAATTCGAAGGATCGCTCGTGCGGTAGATGGAAAGAAAGACAACCAAGACAAAGACAACAAAAGACAACAAATATGTTCGATCACCCAGTTCGTCACAAGGACTATGTATGGACTATGGAGGCACTAACAAGATAAGGATTCTCCACTAGATCAGAGGAGTCAAGGGTTATAAGGACACTGATGTTCAGATCTAGCCTGATCAAGATCTTTCTAAGCCTAACCTTTCAATCTCGCTTTTCAGGATTTTCTTTTAATACTTTTGGTAACACACAATTACAATAATCGAGTCGAAGTATATAAATAGAAAAACTAGGGCTACAAGATATCTTTTATCCTAAGAAATAATATCTCCCGAGAAGAATAAGATCTTCTGAAGAATCTCGTGTTCAGGACCCAAGACGCGGCTGCGTCCCGGGCGTTCCAGCCCGCATCTCGGGTCATTGCCCTCGGCAACCAAGACGCGGCCAGGCCGGGCAAAGCGCGCTCGTGCTTTGGGGCCACTGCCCGCGCTTTGGCCTCTGCAGCCGAGCCACGACCTGGCCCCACCAAAACTCGCCCGCGTTTTGGCCACCCTTGCCCGAGCTCTCGAACCACGATCTGATTCGCCCTTTCTTTGACTTCTCTTCCGCATCTTCGGTCCTTAGCTCCTTCCGTCTTCTCCCTGCCTACTCGAATTAGGCTTCATACTCAACAATCTCTCACCTGGAAACTGATACCAACTGTAATTGAATCTTCAACGCTCAACAAACTCTTACTTGAAGAATGCTTTAGAGTGCCAACATCATCTTACTAACGATCCTCACATATGGGAGTTGTACTGCTAGGCCTCAAGCTTACGACGAAGGTCCTTTTGTTGGCACCACCAGTCCTTCCGGCCACCGCCTTCCTTCCTCCGAGTGGCCATCGTTCTTGCTCCGAGTCGTCGGTCGTCGTTCGGTCTCGTCCTGGAGTTTGTCACTTCGTCTTCACAGTTGGCACGCTGAAACAAAACCACGATGTATTTTTATGTGTTCAGCATTTTGTTTTTGTTTTTTCATTTTAAAAAGATTTTTTTCTTTTTATAAGGTGTTGGACGGAAAAGTGAGAATTAGTGAAGAAAGGGCACGAGACGGAATAAACCAAAACCCCAAGGATATATTGCGGAATAAATTTTTTTTTGACACCATTGAAAAAGCCCAAAACTCAAGGGTACCAATACTAAATTTCCCTTCATTTTTTTTTTGAAAAGGTAAAGATTAGGAGACCGCCCTTACGGGGGGCGTCCTAGAGCATCCTTTCGGATGAGAACACGTAGTTCTGGTAATGTTGAGATGGTAGAGCTCGGGAGACTATGGCCCATTTTTGCAATCAGGTCGGCCACAGTATTACAACATCTACCCACATGAGATATCTTGACAGTTTCGAATTTTAGTAAAGAGACCATTATGTCAGATCTTAAAATTTCTATTTCCCATGGACATCGTCCAGTATTTTGAACTGCTTTAATTACGGTTAGTTTATCCCCTTCTATTTCAATTTTGTTTAATCCTAGTTGTATTGCTCTCCTCAGTCCGTCTCGAAATGCTAATGCTTCGGCTTTAAGGGCCGAGGCCTTTTGATACTTGGTTGTTGCAATATCAATTATCTCAGCTTGAGTTCCCCTTATTATGGATTCAGTTGTTGCCGATCCATCCACTAGCCTTGATCCATCCACATTTATCTTGAAGAAACCATTATCCGGCTTTTGCCAAGTCTTATTTCTCTTCTGTCGTTTGTGCGTGTTTGTGTTGTTATCTGTTTCGGGACTATCCTCTTCATTCCAGCGCTTTGCTTGTAGCCAATTGTGAATTTGTGTTTTTATATATTGTGCTAAGTCTGGGATTATATCAGTTGACTCTGGTTGAAAAGCCATTTTGTTTCGTTGATACCAAACTGCCCACCAGATTGTTGCTAGTTCTGAAAATTCTTCAGTTGTCATTCTTTGTCGTAGCTCCTCAATGATTCTTCTTGGGCTTTGTGAATTCGTGTTGATCTGCTGAAGTAACTGCATAGTTTTTGTGTTAATCTGTCCTGTAATCTCTTTTGTATGACTACAATCAATGAATAAGTGTCTTGTGTCTTCAAATGTACAATTGCACATGAGCAACCTCCCGGTATCGAAATGTGTTTTTCTCGTAGTCGGTCTTTTGTTGGTAATCCATTATTAATCATTTTCCATAAGAAATTTCTAACTTTTGGGATAACATTTAATTTCCATATCCATCTGTTATCATTTCCATGGTACGAGTCTATTTTTGTTATGTGAGATATTGCAGATGATGTAGAGAACCATCCATTCCTGCTTGGAGCCCAATATAATCTATCATGGATCACATTATCTAGGATAGGGGTTGATAGCACATCTTCTATTATATTATTTGGTAATATTCTTCTCAGATCGTCTTCTTTCCATGTGTTATTGTTCGATATAAAATCTTTGACTTTCTGTTCTTTGTTGATTGTTATCAGGTTTGTTACATGCTTTTCTAGAGGTTCATTCATTATCCAACGGTCAGTCCAGAATCGAATAGTTTCTCCATTACCTACTTGCCAAATCAGACATTCTTCAAATTTATTACGTAGTTTCATTAGATTTCGCCATTGCCATGATGTGTTGGATTTGACTTTGTGTTCAAACAGGCTGTCTCCCTTTAAATATTTTTCTTTTATAATTTTGACCCAAATATTGTCTGGCTCAAACAATATTTTCCATAATAGTTTCCTTTGGAGTGCTTTATTCATATGTTCAACTTTGCGAATATCCAAACCTCCTTGGGATTTAGGTCTGCAAATTTTATCCCACCCTATGAGTGGTTTATAGTGTTGGTCTTTGTTCCAAAAGAAACATCTATTAATTTTGTCAAGTTCTTGGTGGACATTTGTAGGAAGCATGAAGTTTTGCATTAGGTAGTTGGGTTTTGTTGCAAGATTCGCTCTTATGAGGATTGTTCTTCCTTCTTGTGATAGAGAGTTGGCTTTCCATTTAGTCAGTTGTGTTTTCGTTTTTCCTATTGTTTCCTCGAAAGTTTCTTTGTTCACTCGTCCATTGATGATGGGGCATCCTAAGTATTTTTCCAAGTTAGTCATTGTTGAGATATTGAGGGTATGTTGAATAGTCCTCTTTTGTTGACTGGTTACCAATTTAGACGTATGAAAAGCAGATTTTTGATAGTTAACTTTTTGTCCTGATATCACACAATATTCGTCAATTATTGTTTTAACTGCTACACAAGATTGTTGGGTTGCTTTAGCATAAATTATGATGTCATCTGCAAACGAGAGGAAAGGGATTCTGGTACCATTTCGTGAAAGCGCAAATCCTATTGTTTTGTTCGATGTTATACTAGTATGTTGTAATTTCCTCGCTAGAATTTCTGCCCCTATTATAAATAGGTAAGGAGACAGAGGATCCCCTTGGCGTAGTCCTCGTTCGGGTACTAACGGATCAGTTGGGTTGTTATTAACTAGAATTGAATAGGATACTGTAGTGACACATTCCTTTATCCAATTAATGAATTTCCCATCAAAGCCAAAATTTTCCATTACCGCAAATAGAAAGTCCCAATCAAGTCTGTCGTAAGCTTTTTCCATATCCAGTTTGATCGCTATCCATCCGTCTTTATTTTTTTTGCTCTTAAAGGAGTGAAAGATTTCATGTGCTATAAGGACATTATCATGTATAGCTCTTTTTGCGACAAAGGCTCCTTGGAGGGGGTGTATAATCTTGTCCATAACTCTCTTTAGTCTGTCTGTAATAATCTTCGCAATAATTTTATATATTGTTGAGCACAAGCTGATTGGCCTATAATGGTTAGTTGAGACTGGGTTGTCACGTTTTGCTAGAAGCGATATAAATGTGTGGTTAACTTGTTTCAACATTCTACCTGAGTGGAAGAAACCTTTAACTGCTTTAATTACTGACGGTCCTACGATATCCCAATATTTCTTATAAAAATCAGCTGACATGCCGTCTGGACCTGGGGACTTATCGGAGCCAATGTGCATTAGTGCATTTTTTATTTCTTCATTGGAGACTGCTTTAGTAAGGTCATTATTCTCTATGGGAGATATCTCAGTTGTTATTAACTCTAGGTATTCGTGTAGTATTTGATTGTTTATTTGTTTTTTAGTATAACGTTTTTTGAAGTCTGTCCTAATTTCATTTCTTATATTGTTTTCACCAAATATTTGCGTACCGTCATTGGTTCTTATCTCCCTTATGATTTTTCTATTTCTGCGTCCACTAGCAATTTTATGAAAGTATTCAGCGTTTGTGTTTGAGAGTTTTATGTGCTTTGTTTTGGCACGTTGTTTCCAATATGTTTTGTGGTAATTTAATATACATTCTTTCTTCTTTATCAATCTTAATTGTTTTTGGATTACGAGGTGAATTCTGAATTTGGATTTGGATTTTTAGAAGTTCATTTTCTAGGTTCTGTAATTGTTCGAAGGTGTTTCCGAGGGTGCGTTTATTCCATTGTTTGGCATGGTTCTTGAACATTTGCGTTTTTTTAACAAGTTGAAACATATAGGATCCCGTATAGTCCACTCGCCAGGCCTGTTTTACTATGTTTTTGAAATCTTTTCTCTACATCCACATTTTTTCAAATTTAAAGGGTTGTGCTTTATGAATTTGGCCATTGTTCAGTTCAATTGCTATCTTGCAATGGTCGGATGACGAGAAAGCATAATTTTTTGTTGCGATGTTTGGAAACCATTGTATTATTTGACTATCTACTAGAGTTCTGTCCAGTTTTTCATATATATTATCGATTTCTGTTTTATTTTTCCTCCAAGTGTATTTATTTCCAGTTGTGGGTATATCTAGTAGGTTGCAGTCATCTTTGAATTTGGTTAATCGCTCGAATCTATTGGCGACGGGGTAAACTCCGCCCTTTTTATCACTAGGTTCTTGAATTACGTTTAGGTCTCCCATTACTATTGTCGGGATGTTCAGGTTTTGTATTTCAATAGTTAGGGCTGCCCAAAAATCATCCTTTTTGTTTTCATTTGGTGGTGCATAAACTAGACAAATTGCAATTACGTATCGAGTTGAGAGATGTGAGTATTTTAGAATTATGTAACGGGGTGTTTGGATCATAATCTCTATTGTTTCATTTATGAGCTGGTGTTCCTTCCATAAGACACATATCCCCCCGGCCCTACCCACGACGGGGGACCACACAAAGTTATCAAATCCTGAGCGTCTCCAAACTTGATCGGATGGTTCCTTTTCTGTTTTTGTTTCGACAATCGCCATTATTTGTATTCTTTCTAGCTTACAAAATGAGTCAATCTCTGGCCAAAAAGACTTTCGACCTATTCCCCGACTATTCCAGATACTAATCTTCATGATAACTAAATTTTATATAAACCAAACCGTTTCTGGATCTCTCTTTCATTAGGGTAATTGGTTGGATTTTATCTTTTTTTCCTTGTACTCGTTCATTTTGTTCTATATTTCCTTTTTTATGGTAATTTATGTTAGTCAACTGGGAGCTTCTACCGGCTGGGAGCTTCTACCGGTAGATTCATAGGTATGGACAAAGACATGAATGAGGTAGGTATGGACAAAGACATGAATGAGGTGTGTAAACCATGTTACATGTTTTTGAGTTGATCCATTCAAGGTAGTGGGTGTTGGGTTTGTCCCGGTAGAGTTATTAGTTTGGTAATATCCGCAATTATATTTTTTAGAGCAGTTTCTCACATAAGCAATCATGCATTTTGTGACACCTGATCTACTTTTTCCTGGTAGCCCCGAATAGATGGTTACAAAAATGTGTGTACTGGTTTTCATAAAACAATTAGACAAATAATCTACTATACTTTTCCATGGTTTGTGATCTTGGTACATGATTGTGATGTACTTGCAACCTCCTTGGTGAGCGGTTTTACTTTTTTCCTTGGTTGTCCTGCTTGTGGCCTTTATCGTTTTTTTGGTAGACCTCCTTGAAATCTTGGCTTGGTTGTGATCTAGCACAATTTTTCCTTGGTTATCCTGCTTCTGGCCTTTAACACATGTGTAATTACTTAGGATAGAATAGGTAGAATCAGACCAATAAAGGTTAAGATTCATATACTGATTCACCAAGATTTTAATAAGACAGAGATTGGTGGAGTGCTTAGGAGAGATGCTATTAAATTGGTAATTAATACAAGGAGACAGTTGGTATAACCATATTCTACACCATTGGTTCATGACACTATTCTTATAAGAGTCTGAATTCTCTACAGTGTCGTATACACTATTATTTAACCAAGAGTTCCTAATGACAGCATTCATAACAATAATATCAATGACATCCTTGCATGGCTTTGCTATTAATAATGAGTCGGATTCAGTGTAAGGTTCTTTGTCTAGTGTTAGTGGTTTCTAGTTTTCAGAATCATGACATAATATGCACAACATGCAAGTACTATGACAATTCTCACCATAAAGAATTCCTAAGCGAGCCATTGTATCAACATGGTTCATACATAAACGATCATCATCATCACCAAAAGCAGGGATAGGCTTAATATTCTGCATAGATATACTCATCAAGCTACAATACTCCATAAGTGTTTTCAAATTTTCTTTATCAATGCAGCATCTGTTAACGATTTCATTCAGAGATGATTTCCAATAAATATCCTCGTGTCTTACCCTAGTGATCTTGAGTTCGCCTTTCTCAGTTCCAAAGGAAATCACTTTTTCTTTGTTCATTTTGGCACCACTATTTATGGTCTCCTCAACCATAGTGGCCATGGGTTCAAGTTGTTCAAAGAACTTCATCCAAGCATAAAAGTTTTCATTAAGAGGTTTCAAAGGAGATAGGGAAAGGAGCAAACAAGTGCCCTTTCCACACCTCAACTGGTTCGGAGCGTAGCTATCAACTAAGCATAGAAGCAATTGTTCATAAATTCTAGGAACCCAAATTTCGTAATAGGAAGAAGAAGACTTAAAGTGTTTAGCCCTTTGTCCCATCTCAGAAAATACCGCATCGGAGAGGACTCCGCTGCCGCCGCTCCATCCTTCTGTTCGAGAACTGCCGTAACTCCGCTCACCGAACCGGGCCTTCTTGGCTCCCGACCCTCCTTCCTGATTTGGACCGAGACAGTAATACTTGAAGCTTCGTGTTAGGCATGAGAAAGAGGCCCTCATCTGGAAAATCATACCCCGTTGTTTCCCTTGTCGCTTCCAAGATCTAGTTTTGGGTTTATTGACCAACCGAACCCCTTGTTGCTTCACTGCTTGCTCCTCGTTAATCCTTCGATTAGAGTTTGTTTCTCTATTTTTTCTCCAGATCTTCGAGTGAAAGACGAGCCAAATCGGCTCGCGGTTTTCAAAGTAAGGGTTTCTGAGAGAGATTCGGGTAGAGATAATCCCCACCAAAGCGAGGATTAGAGGGAGGAGACGGATTACAAGCCCGATCTTGGCAGGGGTTCGATTTTTAGGGTTCCAGATTGGGAAAGGGAAAGGTTGTTCGCTGGGTAGGGTGGGTAGGGGAAAGGGGAAAGGGAGCGAATTTTTCATTTCCATGGGAGTGTGGTCCTCCTTTCAACGCTTCATTCCCTTCATTTTTTTTTTTTTTTTGAGCAAAACCAACTTTCATTTAAGGATTAATGTCATACAGCAGCAAAGAAGAAAACACAGGGGGACAAACATCAGTAGAGAAAGAAAACACAGCTTGAGCAGGCCTAATAGAAGCAAGCAAATGGGCCGGCTTATTTCCATCACGCTTCACATGGTTCCAAGTACAGACTTGGAAATCTTTAGCAATGGCTCGGATGTCATTGAGAACAACTCCCAGATCTCCCTTCCACTGTCTCCCAGTTTTGAGCTTCGCCACCAACGCACTACAATCCGATTCAACAACAATGTGAGAGAGGTCAGCATCTAGACATCGTCGAAGAGCCCATTCCATCGCCATAGCCTCTGCCACTTCAGGGTCTGTGCACTTGCCAACAGATGCAAAACCAACTAACAGCGGGTTTCCTCCATCGTCACGGCCAAGAAACCCCGCACCAACTTCACCATCACTACCCAAACTCGCATCACAATTCACCTTAATCAAACCTCCATCCGGTTTCTGCCATGGCGACCCCAATCCACCAGCATCCATAGCAGGCCTTCGCTCCCCAACCTCCGGAACCCTGTGCAACTGTCGAACGTCACAAATCAACTTCCATATGTCCTCCCGGTGACCTTCGAACAGAAGCTTATTGCGATTAGACCAAACTTTCCAGCAAACAAGCATCCAAAGCTCAACAGCAGACCCCGACAGAGACCGCAGGACTCTTTCGAAGAAATCAAGCATAGAGCAAGCGTCCCAACCAAACTCAAATTGCGGAAAGAACTCCCAGATCTTCTGAGCCTCCAAACATTGAAAAATAGCGTGAAGAGCCGTTTCCCGCTGCCCACACAAACCACACGCCTCATCAGGGGTGATATTACGTCGCTTAAGACTCACTTTAACAGGGAGCGAGTCCTTGCACGCACGCCACACCAGGTTCTTTGCTCGAGGAAGAACATCCACTTTCCACAGTTTCTTCCAGGTAGAACAAAGAGTCCCCTGCTCCGAGATGCTACCAAAACACTCAAGTTCATCCTCCAGCAACCTATGATAAGCACTGCGGGTAGAAAAAAAGCCGTCCTTGGACCAGAACCACAACAAATCATCCCGAACCTCAGGACGAGACAACCGGATACGCAGGATTGCCTCCACATCAATCGGCAGCAGCAAGCTCTCGAGGCAATCCACATCCCAAGCACCACACGTCCAGTCAATGAGATCAACCACACGACACCCCTCCGATCCCGCAGGGCACGGAGTAATGGGCTTGAAGCTTCGCGGCCTCGGTATCCACCGGTCACCCC
Organism: Polygonum aviculare; assembly: GCA_934048045.1. Lineage (NCBI taxonomy): Eukaryota > Viridiplantae > Streptophyta > Magnoliopsida > Caryophyllales > Polygonaceae > Polygonum > Polygonum aviculare. Next base: position 10,044,920 of record OW204028.1, read on the forward strand.
AAACCTTGATATCACAACCATTTCCAACATGCCAAAGTAACCCTCCTTCCAGCGCTCTCCTCCCCTGCATAATACTCCGCCAAGTGAAGCTCGGATTTGAGCCAAGGCTCGCCTCCAAGAAAGTTGTTCTTGGGAAGTATCGTGCCTTGAGGATTCGAGCGATCAGCGAGTCCGGATTCTGAATGAGCCTCCAACCTTGCTTTGCAAGCAAAGCGAGATTAAAGTTTTCGATGTCGCGAAATCCCAGCCCACCTCTGCTCTTCGGTAAGCACATTCTCTTCCAGCTCAACCAATGCACAGCCCTGTTACCGCTACCATCTCCCCACCAAAACATTGCAAATGATTTGCTCAATTTCCCTGCACAGCTCCGAAGGAAACTTGAAACAACTCATAAAGTAGGAGGGAATAGCCTGAATAACCGATTTAATCAAGACCTCTTTTCCTGCCCTTGACAGCACCTTCTCCTTCCAGCCACTTAACTTCTTTAGCACCCTCTCCTTGACACTACTGAACACAGCTTTCTTAGATCGACCCACCACCGTCGGGAGACCCAAGTACTTGTCGTGTTTCTCAACTTCCCTCACTCCAGTGATACCCCTGATCTCCGCCCTTCGTCGCTCATCCACATTCTTGCTAAAAGATAACTCCGACTTTGCAAGGTTGACCTGTTGACCCGACACAACTCCATAATCATGGAAGATTTTTACAATTTCATTGCTCTGTTCACACGTCGCCCTTGCAAAAAGCACACAATCATCCGCAAAGAATAAGTGAGATACTCTAGGCGCAGACCTGGCCACCGCAATTCCCTGGATCAGCCGCCTTCGTTCGCAGTCACGGAGCAAGCCTGAAAACCCTTCAGCACATAACAGGAACAAGTATGGAGAAAGCGGGTCCCCTTGACGCAAGCCTCTTTCCGGTTTGAACCAAGGAGACGACAGCCCATCCATAAGAACCGAGAAAGATACCGATCGGACGCACCGCATAACCAACTCCACCCAGCGAGATTCGAACCCCAACCGCTTCATCATGACCTCCAAAAAGTCCCACTCAACCCGGTCATAGGCCTTAGCCATGTCCAGCTTGAGCGCCATGTAACCTTTGCTTCCCTTCCTCTTCGTCTTCATGTAATGGAATAATTCAAAAGCCGCCAGAACGTTGTCGGTGATCAACCGCCCCGGGACAAAAGCACTCTGGCATTGAGAAATAACCTTTCCAAGGCAATCTTTCATCCTGTTAACAATGACCTTAGACACAATCTTGTAGAGAACATTACAGAGGCTTATCGGTCTAAGATCTTTCATCCTGCAAGGCTCGTTAGTTTTCGGTATCAAGGAGATAAAAGTGTGATTAAGGGAATCAGGGAGCTCGCCACCCTCCAAAACCCCCAGAACGAAAGAGGTAACGTCTTGCCCTACGGTCTCCCAACACCTTTGGTAAAAAAGTGCCGGCATACCATCGGGCCCTGGAGATTTTGTAGGGTGCATAGAAAAGAGAGCAACTTTTACCTCTTCCGGAGTAAAGGGACGAAGCAGCTCGAGATTATCTTCCACCGTTAGTAAAGGCTCGATTCCTTGAGGAGCCGTGATCGGACTTTGTCTGGGTTCGGATTTAAACAGAGAACGAAAGTAATCAAGAGCAACATGGAGCTTTCCTTCATACGACCTCCATTCTCTCCCGCCCTCATCCACCAACTTTCGGATGTGGTTCCGTTTCCGCCTTCCATTCGCCTTAAGGTGGAAAAACCGCGTGTTGCGATCACCCCATCTTAACTCGTTCGCCTTAGCTTGTTGAAACCACATGATCTCCTCCCTGAGCATGAGCTCATTCTCCCGAGCCTCTAGACTCCTCCTTAACCGAACCTCCGATCCTGACACCCCACTTCTCCCCAAACACCGAAGTTTCTCTCTAATAGATGCCAGCTCCCGACCCACATTACCAAAGCTCGACCAGTCCCAATCCTGGAGATCAATTCCACATCTCTCAATCTTTCCAGCAATTCCAGACTCCACCCAGCCACTACCCGGATTCGCCCAAGCATTCCGAATGACCTCCGTACAATGATCATGCTCGAGCCACATAGCTTCAAACCGGAATGGTCTCTTCCCTTTCGGCCTTTGATCCCCATCACCACTGTCCTCCAAAACCAGCTTCACCGGAACGTGATCAGACCCACAACGGATCAAGTGCGAAACGCCCGAGAGTGGGTACAGATCCCGCCACACCTCATTTGAGAAAACTAAGTCAAGTCTCTCCTTAATGAACTCATCGCCTTCACGACCATTGTCCCAAGTAAACCGATCCCCTCTAAAAGCCATTTCATCAAGCCCACACCCCTCCAAAGCTTCTCTAAACGAAAGAACCCTGCTGAGATCGACTTCCGCCCCTCCTATCTTATCTTCCAACCTGAGAACTTGATTAAAATCCCCGCAACAAACCCAAGCCCTCGTGTTATCCTTTCCAAGCTTCTTTAGCAGCTCAAAAGTGTGCTCCTTATCTTCCTTCCTCGGCCAGCCATAAATTCCAGTGAATCTCCATTCGCCTCGGCCATCTCCCCAATCAATCAAAGCATCAATGTGATGAGCCGTGTAGGACTGAACCGACACTTTGACCCCTTCCTCCCACATCAACGCAATTCCTCCCGCCGCCCCAGCACTATCCACAAAAAAACCTCCCGCCATACTAATCCTTCGTCTTACAAACTCCATGCCCTTCCTATCCCTTTTAGTTTCCATTAGAAAGAGCACCTTGGGGCCTTCCTTCCTTACCAATTCGGTAAGGCGACCAACTGCACGGGCCTTCCCCAATCCCCGACAGTTGTAACTTATGCAACTCATTGCGACCGGCGAAGGAGGTCTCCCTCCAACGCCGATAACAAAAGATCTTGAGTGGCCAACTTTCTCCTTTTTTCACCGTCTTTCCCATCCCCCTCCGTCTCTTCGACCCCAAGTTCATCGCCCTGATCGCCATCCTCTCGATCACGCTTACGAGTACCTTGAGAGGTATTTTCCTTCTCCCCGTCCTCTCTTGGTAGTCGCCTCCACTTACCCTTCTTTCCTGAACTTTGCATGGGAACATTTAATGATTTCTCATTAGGATCTCCCCTCTCAGTTGAAGCATTCAATGCAACAATAGCACCTTGCATGTCCCCATGCACGTCCAGCCTACTTCCCCCCTCAATCTGCCCCGTCCCACCCTCCAAAGTCTCCAACTCCATATTACTGATTTGCAATAACGCATTCTCCTCTTCAGTACTAAGTTGAACCGGATCATTCCCCGCATCCTTCTCCGAATCCTGCTGATCCTTCTCCTCCAAAATCTCTAGAAGAGACCTCCTCCCCCTTCCAACCTCTCTATCATTCTTAGAGCTCCCTTCCACTTCTTTAGGCTTTTCCAGTAGCCCAAAAATAGCAGCTTCCCTTGCCCTTTCCGCACTATTACGTTCCACCATTACTTTCATGGGCGATGCTCGAAGCCACTCACCATATTCATTCGGAAACTGCTTTGCCTCCTCGTTCTCGCAATCAATCTCCACATGCCCGAGGATCCCACAACAATAGCAGAAATTTGGCATCCGCTCATACTTAACTTCAACCCAAATCCTGTTGCCCCCAAACTTCACCATCACGCCTCGCCGGATTGGTTTGGTTATGTCCACCGAAACCCTAACCCTAAGAAAGCGCCCTAAGGCCCCTATTGATTCATCCACCTCCTTGACCACCCCAAACCTCCGCCCTAGAGTTTCTGCCATCGCCCTATTCATAGCCGCAATAGGAAGATCATAAAACCGGACCCAAAAATCTGCTGACGTAAAAACCATCTTCGACGGTTGCTCATTCCCAGGCTCACGAAGTAGCAGCAGGCAGCGGTCGAAGGCCCATGGCCCTCCTTTCAGCACGCGCTCCTTATCACCGACGTCCGCAAACTGGAAAGCAAACAAGTTATTTTTGATCTCCCTGAACACAACCCCGAACTTTGCCCTCCAAGCACTCCTCATCGTATTCTTCAAAGCGTAAACGTTGAAGGGCCTTGACGTGAGGAGAGTGCCCACTAACGTGAGGGATCCCGAGCCCCGATCACCCGCTCGCTCCCCCACCACCTCCTCTACAACTTCACATTCCGCCTCAGTCAAGTGGAAGTTATTCCGTCTCCCACCTTCGTCGCCCATGATTATTCCGAACCCTGACAAACCGAACCCAGATGCAGCCAAATCACGGTGAATCTCGCACGAGAACGGCGAGAAAACCCTAGCTCCCACAGCCCTTCGCCGGAGAGGAAGAAAGTCGCCAGAAAAACGGTCTCTCTATGCCCTAGGGTTTTGCAAAGCTGCATTTTCCTTCATTCCCTTCATTTTAAAACTATAGTTGGCTACAAGACTTAATTTTCATGTAATTTCCTAGCGACATTGGAAATTCATTATCTTCCCATCAACAATCAACATTATCCATACTATATAGCATTGCGCCATTGCCTAATCAATAATCGTGTCAACATAGACCCGAATTGTAGAATTGTACGTACGTGTCGAAGAATACTAGGAACGACACAATTAAGGCGCATAACTCAGTGACTTGCGTGTCATGCAATTTCGCATTTTGAGTTTTTGACGTTAAAAAGAAGTGAAAGAACAGAAACAGTGTAAAATTTGGAGCGTAAAAGGGCGGTTAACGGCGGGGAAAAGTCAAAACCCTATCCGTAATAAAACCTACAACAACGACCAAAAATGCATTGAATGACTTGTAATTAACTCCCAAATCCCCCCACGTTTTCCTCCACCTCCACGTTTACTCCCACTCTACGTATCATATAACGCCCCATCTCCCATTCTTCTCCATCTCCTCACCAGATTCATGCATGCATGATGCATACATATATTTTCAATTGTCAAACCATTTTTTATTATTATTATTATTCTCAAGTATATCCAACTTGTATACATAACATACGTATAAAGTTTAGGGTTTGTACGTTTAATTGGTAAATTAACTATACGTCCCAAAATGAAAATGGTCTATTTGTATACACAGTAATTAATAAAGTAATATCATTCGTGCGGTCCATTTGCTTCATTAATTCATGTACTTATCACACACAATTAATTTACCATACACACGATCGACGACATAGACATACGGTTAATCGGTTCCCACGTACGTACATTGAGTAATCAAAGAAAATAACTATATGTAGATATGAGAAAACAACGTATTCTAGTTTAATCTAACTTCGTATTTCCTATGCCAAACAGCCCCCTAATTATTTTTATTATTTAATAATATCACTATTGGGAGCCGGAAGAAGAGCCCATACACTTGAAGAAATGTTTAAAACGGAAAGAAACGGGAGCGCGGGTAACGTGAATTTGAAACGTTATGGAGGAAGTGGAAAAGTTAAGGTTCAGGCCACTCAACCAGTTTTTTTTTTTTTCCAGATAACTCTCTCGATCATCATAACTTGAACTACGTACTTACATGTCAAAACTCACCATCCATCCATCCATTAATTCAACTGCAAGAAAAACAGCTCTTCCGAACCCCCTACGCCTATATATACACCACCCCACAAATTAAATCTTTGTTCTTCACCATCACCTTCAAGCTTCCTATACTTTAAACCTCTTGAATTAATTATAGGTTCGATCAATCATCAACCACTCTACGTACAATGGCGTCGCCTAGTTCAAAAGCCGTTACTACTCGTCTTCTCCTCTCCCTTTGTTTGCTTCTTTCGTCGTCAATCTTTTCGCTAGTGAACGCGGCGGCCGACGCCCCCAAGCGGCCGTGGAAGCGGGTCATAACCGTCGACCAATCCGGATCCGGGAACTTTGTTAAAATTCAGGACGCGATTGACTCGATTCCGAACAACTATGCGGACGGCGTTTTCATTCGGGTGGAGCCCGGCGTCTACAAGGAGCAGGTGGTCGTGCCCGTCGACAAGCCTTACATCTATCTAAGCGGCCGGAAAGCTGAGACCACCGTGGTCACAGGGGACGCCGGCGGCAGCATCCACGAGTCGCCTACTTTCACCGTCTTCGCCCCTAACTTCGTTGCCCGTTACCTCACTTTTCAGGTACCTACATACACCATTAATGCACAAACATTATTACAATTAATCTCATTCCAAAACTATAGTAGCATACTAGATTTGACTTGGCATATATGCTAACATGTCTTGACTTGAATTCAGTATCTCTTGGTCCAAGTGTGTCTTTCTTCTTTATCGTTCTCGTTATAAGAATTTATTTGCTTTCCGATATAGAACACGCGAGGCGTTGGGGAGAGGGCGGTTGCGTTGAGAGTGGTGGGAGATAAGGCGGCGTTCTACGCGTGCAGGATGATCGGCTACCAAGATACGCTGCTATCCGAGTTGGGGAAGCAATTCTACAGTAACTGTTACATTGAGGGTGTTGTGGACTTCATTTGTGGGAGTTCATCCGCTGTCTTTCAGGTAATTAAACAACAATTAATATTACTGCCTACATTTTTCATGTTGCGTTTTATAGATCGAGAGATTAATGTTACGTTAATGAACGAGATGTTAATAATATTTGTACATGTGTGTGTACAGAACTGCCACATTCATTCGAAGTCGGATGGGAGCGCTGCGATCACAGCACAGAAGAGGATGACCGAGAGCGAGGACAGCGGGTTCTACTTCGTGGGAGGGAAGATTACAGGAGTGAAGAGCGCTAGCTGTGTATTAGGTCGCCCATGGGGGCCTTTTTCTCGTGTCGTGTTCGCTTACACTTACATGTCGAGCGCGGTTGCACCCCAAGGTTGGGATGACTGGCGTAACCCTAAGCTCCAAAGGTATGTTATGCTCTTCTCTATGATTTGTGTCCAACCTAGCTAAGTGAAATGCATCTATTATAAACCGTACTAATATGCATGGTTGGACTTTTAAATCCACAGAACAGCGTACTATGGGGAATACAAATGCTCTGGACCAGGAGCCAATCGGTCGGGAAGAGTGGCGTGGTCGCGTGGCCTCACTACGCAAGAAGCGTCTCCGTTCGTGAGCACCGATGTCATCAAAGGGAAGCAATGGATCAACATCTAAATGAACCACGAAATCCATGTGTCAAGTATTTGCAATGGATTACTCCTTGCACTTGGTACATTATAGCTTAAGTTACGTATATATGTACAATATTATAGCTTAGCCATATTTGTAAATTGTATGTTACTCTAGAGGTGGAATTGTGTAGCGCGTTTTCTCAGATCCATCCGTGTGCAGTATACTTGTGTATGTAGTACGATTATAGCTGTACATACAATTAATACAATTCAAAGTAATTCATTTTTTTTTTATACCGATGTAGTGGTAATCAATATTGCACCAGTTCGACCAAAAAAAAACATCAATATTGCACCACTACTTCCCACTGGGAATTTGTTAGAATGACATTAGTGTCATGACACATATAATAAAATATTAATAAATCTGGAAAAGTGGGAAGAGAGAGAAAGAAATCTGATTTTTTTTATTTGTAATAAATGTGGGATGGAAACCAAACCTAGAGGTTGGGATATATTTATGGGCTGAATGTGATTGGGCTGAATGTGATTGGGCTTATCTTTTTGGGTTTGAAATAAAATGGGTCGTTCCTCTTCTCATTTCCGGATTGGGTTGGTCCGATATTTTCATGTTTTTTGTTTTATTCGGATTGAGCCGGTCTGATATTTGCTCCGCCCACCGGATTGTACTGTGTCTCCTCATCTTCTTCACCCCTTCTTCTTCTCATTTCCGCACTAATTTATACGGGCTCGGAAAAAACGATCACATATAATTGGCTTAATTAGCACGCTCTGAGGCAAAACAATTATCATCATTTAACAGAATTTATGAAGGACCCGCAACGAAAATAAAACCCCGAAACCGAACCCGACTAGCTAATTTTCTAACCCGCTAATTAAAACCCGTCTAATAACTTACCCATAACCCAAAGAAAAGAAAAGCCAAGCGGGCCCCACCCTTCTCCCTTTCTTCACTGCTGTGGGCCCACCTCCCTTCCACCTTCTTCAACCTCAAGCCTGTAACCTGCCCGATGCTCAGATCCAAAACGCCCGATTCTAAGATCCAAAACCCAGCCCCGACCTCCAATCTCGTCGGCGACCACACCACCCTCACGACTCACCCCGCTCGGCCTCGCTACCCCGGATCTGGTTTTCACGCCGGCCCTCGACCGAGCCGAGACGCCCGACCCCAGCCCACATCTCGCCGGCGACTCAACCCGTATATACTTGACTAGCGGAAAAAAAAAATTTACCAGAAATCGGATCGGATATGATACCCATTTATGAAACCCATTAATATGATATCCAAATTTAAATTGTGGGTCCATCCGAACCTACAGGTTTGGTAACAAATCAAACTTAAAAAAAAATTAATTTTTATGGGAACTCTACACATATTACATTTTATTAATAAAAAATTATAAGTGTCATAACACTAGTGTAAGGGAATCACAAAAATACTGGTACAAATTAACAAAGTAATTCCGTCCAATAATTACATATCCGATTTGACCTATGCTTTTATCCAGCGGCTCTTTTTCCTAGGTTCAATTCCTACTGGATGCACGCCAATGGGAGGGGAGTTTCTATTAACTACTCCCTCTGTCCCAGGGAGTTTGGCCAAAATGGCCAAATGCACATGGATTAAGAAACTAATCATTGAAGAGAGAGGAATGAGGAAGACTAATCATGCTTATTTTTTTTTAATATCATGACTAATCTAGTTTTGTAGAGAAAAATAAAATAAAAATATTCCTACTTATTTTTTGTGTAAATTAAATTAATTGTTGCATATAAACATTTTTAAATTGAATGAATTATTGAAGAGAGAGGAATGAGGAAGAAAAAGTTGATGGAAATGGTAAAAATGATTGTAATTGTTTGTTGTTGTAAGGGTAAAAGTGTAAAAGTGGTGTGATATAAATGGAAAGGTGGACAAACTTCCCGGGACGCCCGATTAGGAAAAGCGGACAAACTCTCCGGGACGGAGGGAGTAACTTGGAAGGGGGTTTTCTTTTCGTTTTTTATTTGGTGTTTCTAATGCAGTTAAGAAATTACACACTCCTTCCCACTGGCATTGAATACAGAGAGTAGGTAATGCTTCAGCAGTTTTATTCATTTGTTGTTATTTCAAATTCAACTTGGTGGCCCAACATAAAAAATTCTTTTTTTTTTTTTTGGTCAAAAACATAAAAAATTCTTTATGTAAGTTTTTTGTTTTTGGGGGGTAAAGAAAATAAATCTGGCATTCTGGCACGAATTTCCGATAAATTGTCGGTATGAACAAAGCGGGGGGTGCCTTCTCTTCCCCTTCATTCGATCTCACACTTGCAATTTCCAATCCTAGATTCAAATCCAGGATCTGAGCTCCCCCAAACCCTAACCCTAGAATAATCGCGTCTTAGAAATCCAGATCGAATCGCTGTTTGATACTAACGTCAATGTGAAGGGGTTTCGCCGGGGAAAAACAAAGGGGAGCGCGAATGGCGAAATTGCATTCAACCACGAACGCCTTCGTACGACACAAGAAATGGCCTCTGCTGATCCTTGCAGTTTTCTCCGTCTCCACTTTGATTGTGCTCCTGATGAGAGCGGCTTCCGATTCCTGTGGCAATCGCCAGTATAGCGATTCCAGCAGTTACAATTATCAGTACAAGGATTCGCCGAGCGCTAGCAGCCAGATCCGGATGACCTCTCAAGTTTCCAATCCTCTCAATTTCATGAAGTCCAAGCTTGTTCTCCTTGTCTCCCATGAACTTTCCCTTTCTGGTGAGTTGTTGAGCGGTGTTAATTGATTGGAGTATTTCATATGTCTCTGTCGGTGAATCTTGAGCTATCAAACTGTTAAAATTTGCTATTATCAATTACTGTCATGCTCTTCCATTTCCGGTGACAAAATATGGCGTTCCAGAGATCTGAATTCTGAGCTTTGTTTGTAGCTAAACCAAGTTGATCAATATCTATATAGGTGGCCCTTTGTTGCTCATGGAGCTGGCGTTTCTTCTACGAGGCGTTGGCACTGATGTTGTATGGATAACATATCAAAAACCGACAGATTCAGATGAGGTGGTATATAGTTTGGAGAACAAGATGATGGACCGGGGTGTTCAGGTATATAATATCACCCTCTATAGTGGCATTTGATATTCATTGTGTAGATTCCTTTCGTAGTTGCAAATCAAGGAAAGTTATCAAGCAGCTAATTTGGTATGTTTTGGTGTGATTTGGTTCTGAGCATTGTTAGGAGGAAATAATGGTTCAAGCTGTTACCATATAGATGCTCTAGTTTATGGCTATCCTGTGCATATCATACTGCCTGTTGATCAGAAATTGCTTTGATGTACTTTAGGTTTTAGATTTATGCCGTGGTTGATTTTCTTAGTTGTGATTGTACTTACTGATTTACTAAATTGTTTTTGGATGTTGCTAACAGCTACTTCTATATTTCCCTTCTGTTTGGAACTCTTAGGTTTTATCTGCAAAGGGTCAGAAAGCTATTGATACAGCTCTTAAAGCTGATCTAGTTGTTCTAAACACTGCTGTTGCTGGCAGATGGCTGGAAACGGTGTTAAAGGAAAATGTTCATCTTGTCCTTCCAAAAGTCTTGTGGTGGATTCATGAAATGCGAGGCCATTATTTTAAGCTGGACTATGTAAAGCACCTACCAATGGTTGCAGGTGCAATGATTGACTCGTACACTACAGCAGAGTACTGGAAGAACAGGACAAAAGAACGATTGGGGTATGATGTATTACTGACTCTTACTTTATGAGCTGAATTTCAATCTTAAGCTGTTATAGACTTGCACCTGCCCAAGGAAAACTGTACTCTAGGACGTAAAATCACGTTATCCATGGTTGATATCAAAAGGAAATGAAAAACTCACATTCACAACCTTCCAAACAGAACTGTCAAATCTTTGCCTGAAGTGGTTACTGCTTAGTGATATGAATCTTATACATCAATTTTACCAAGCAAGTGACAGTGCCTTATTTTAGTTTTTTGGAATATCAGAACTAAGACTAGTGTATGGTATGTTCTGAATACAATCCACTGTATCTTTAGCTTTCTCGAAGCCTAAGTTCTTGGTAAATTAACTGGTCACTTCCTTGGTGGTTAAACCAGTGTCATCTCTTTTTTCCCATTAGCTATACGTTTTAACCTAAATATATCTTTGTATGTAGTATTAAGATGCCAGAAACATATGTTGTGCACCTTGGGAACAGCAAGGAGCTGATGGAAGTTGCTGAAAGCAGTGTAGCGAAGAGAGTTCTACGTGAGCATGTTCGTGAATCTCTTGGAGTGCGAAATGATGATCTTCTCTTTGCTATCATAAATAGTATGTAACATCTCACTTTGCTTGCTCACATATTCATTAATCTAGTTTGATTTACAGCATCAGTATAAGGTCGTGTGGCTCATCACTTGTCTTTAAATTCAAACATCTGTTACTTTTAGGCGTTTCTCGTGGAAAAGGTCAGGACCTGTTTCTTCGTGCATTCCATGAAAGTCTACAGATTATTAAGGAAAAGAAGCTGCAGGTGCCTCCTATGCATGCAATAGTAGTTGGAAGTGACATGAGTGCACAGACAAAATTTGAGACAGAGTTGAGAAATTTTGTTGTGGAGAAAAAGTTGCAGGATCGTGTCCGCTTTATTAATAAAACCCTGACTGTAGCCCCTTATCTTGCTTCGATTGATGTGCTAGTTCAAAACTCCCAGGTATGTTGTTATACTATAATATAAGACAAGTTGAATAGTTATTTCCTCCTGTCAAGAAGCAAGGACCATCTAAATGAGTGAAAGAGGATTAGAAAATAATATTTTGTAATTATGAAATTCCTTTCTTGAGCACCCAATATTGTCTATGGTGAGATTAAGACTAATAATGATCTTGGATAGTTATAGGCTTAGTAATCTATAATATAGACTGATTGGTGAAACTTGCGACCATTTGATGGTTTCATGAACTGTACAAACACACTTCTATCATCTTAGATTCTAAGGTTAAATATCTGAAGGATAAGCTCTTTCTTCATGTGCAGGCGCGTGGAGAATGTTTTGGTAGGATCACAATTGAAGCAATGGCTTTTCAGCTTCCAGTCTTGGTAAGTTCAGTTCCCAGTTGCAACACTTGAGTTTCAAGTAAATTGAGTTCATCATTCATGTGATATGAGTCAGATTCCATTTCTTTTTTCGCATTTGCAATGACTTTATTTGTTTTCACTATAAAATCCAAATCCTCTAGTGTCATCTGTCTTTCAAGGAACGTGCTTTATTACTTGATTCCAATAAATAGGGCATCCTAAATAATGCTAAAACGCAAGCACAATTTATTGACACCAGGGAACGGCAGCTGGGGGAACTATGGAGATAGTTGTAAATCAGACAACTGGGCTGTTGCATCCTGCCGGAAAAGAAGGTGTTTCACCTCTGGCGAAGAACATTGTGAAACTAGCAACTCATGTTGAAAGGAGGTTGACAATGGGGAAGAAAGGGTATGAGAGGGTCAAAGATAGATTCCTTGAACATCACATGTCAGGGCGAATTGCTCATGTTCTTAAAGAAGTTCTGAAGAAAGCCAAAGCCCAGAGTTGAGCATTTTGGCACACCGACTAATGAAGACGCCTTCACAAAAGAGCATTCAGGTTATTCTCCTAGTTATTATGGATGTCCATATCTTGTACATTATAAAGCAGGAAATTTTTCTAGATCAATGAGGGAAATCAAAAGTGTGGGTTTCAGTTTCACTTGGTGTACATCAAATGTAGGAGGAATGTCACACTGTTCCATCTTATTATGTTCTCTGCCAAAAGCTAGCTAGTGAGGCTTTCAAATTTCAGCTGATCTTTTTAACTGCCGAAGCTCTCTTGATGAATTTATGCTGGATCATTCTTGCAATCTTGTAGAACCAGAATGTGCTTACAAGCTGCAATCCTAATGCCGTCGCCTGTCGCGTGGAAAAACACGAAGTTGATGAATACCAGATCATGAGAAGTACGAAAATCGGATGAATCGAAAGACATTGTCGTCTTTGGGTTTACCTTTATAAGGAATGGGTTCGCAGCAGAGAGAGTGACATACGTGAGATATGGACCGCCCACCATCCTTGCGATAGAAAAGATTACAGCAAATGCTACCTGGTATAGAAATGTAGCATTAGATTTTTTTTTTTGGTAGAGAAATGTAGCATTAGATCAACGTCAGTAGATTTACAGGTCACAAACTTAATTGGAACCAATGCATCTAGTTAAACGATTAAATTTATAAAAATAATACTTAGAGATCTCTGGTAGTCCCCTTTATTAATAAAAAATGGAAACTATGGGAATGTTTGACACGTCAAGCCATAGTAGTTGATATAATCTATCTATCTATCTATCTATTACTATATACTAAAGCGGAAGCAAATTCCGTCACCATATTGCGCCACATCACCCATTTTATTAAAATAGTATATTATATATAAATTCTTTTATCCTTTATTGAATTGGAAAATTTATCTTTCTCTATGAGTATTAATTTTTTCTACTACTTACATAAAGATATATGGTAGAATTATAATAAAACATATTAATATATCATTGTAAAGATATATATATATATATTACGAAACATGTTAGTTACATAGGAGCTAGCATGTTAATATACCATTGTATTGATATATTACGAAACATTTTAATTACATAGGAGCATGTTAATTCATTGTATTGATATATTATGTAAAAGGATATTAGTTTATATAAATTGTAAAGATATAATATATCATGTTAACAAATTTAGCTAAGATATATAATACGTAATGTATTATACTCCGTATATGGTATATCTATATCTATAAATAATTATATTTTTATTAAATCTTAACTATTACTATTATTATTACTAATCTATTACTATATATTAAAGTGGAAGCAAATTTTGTCATCATATTGCGTCGCATTACCCCCTTATTTAAAAATATGTCTTATTAAATCTTATAAATAATTAAGATATAAGTCCTATCTTTGAATTTGATTTGTTTAATTAATAATTCTATCCAAATATATAAATCTCAACTTTATCATTATATCCATTCAACTAATACATAGATCTATCATAAACTTTTTATTTTAAAAAAGTATTTTTATTTAGTCATAATTCATAAATCATAATCATAAATTTTTACCCAGTTAATTAAATAGCATACTAATTATAAATGATTTTTTTGGAATTTTATTATGGTATTTTTAAAAATCATCAATGGTAGCAAATTCTACCACTATATTTAAGCCAAAATCGTTCTATTAAAATAATATATTAAATATTTTTTATTATTATCATATCATATTAAAATCTTAATAAAGAGATTAGATGTTATATCAATAAAAAAACACCCCGTACAAGGTGCGGGTCAATTGCTAGTAGTAACGATAGTGATAAATCGAAACCGACAATGGAAATGTTTGACGTGGCAAGCCATAGTAGTTGACATAGTACTACAGTAGTAGCCTAGTAGGGACAGTGATATAATGATACCCTTACACGAATAAGTTTTGTAGTAAGGTAGCGTCTTAAATGCTATAAAGTACTAAAAACGATTTAATCAAACCCTTAATTTATCTTTTATCACTATTTTGTTTTTGACATAACAAACATACAATAAATCCCCAAACCTTAACCTATTTTAAATAAAAGTTCTAATTTAGAAGTATCCACCGGTTGGACCAAAATGTTTCAAGTTAGGGACAGCCACTTTTTGCCACATAATTCCAAATTTTCAAAAGTACTCAAAACATATACTGTAATTAATATGGTTTCACCAAAAAAAATACTGTAATTAATATGGCATACTCACATCAGCTGCTAGATTAAGGTCAGTGTCTTTGTAGCCAATCTCCTTGAGCAGCTCTCTCAAGTGGAGGAATGGGCTTGACATCTCTGTTACCCAAAGCGCAGCCACCATCTCTGACCCACACTGTACCATTTATCAAACAGATTATATTTTTTTTAAAAAGAAGGAAATTCAGTTAACCATTTTTACAGCTTTTTCATAGCTCTAAACTTGAAATCAGTTCATCATAGTGCTAATGAAAAAAATTAACTTAAAAAGCCCCATTCCAAGTCAAGTCCAATTAGCTTGAAATCAAAGATTACCCACCATTTAAATTTTCTGGGTTTTAAAGTTATGTTCTTGAACTACAAGAAATCATATACTCCGTATAATTCAGAAGGGGAAAAAGTTGGCACCTTTTGATAAGCAAGGCCAGCACCCAGACCAATGATGCAAACTAAATGATGGATGGAGTTGTCAAGATTGGGCCTTTGATTAAACTGGGAGCATATCATATCATATATGAAATACCCCATAGACACTCCAATTATCTTCATCTGCATTTGAAATTTGAGCAGAATGAACAGATCTGAGAATGTCCAGAATCCAAAACAAAGATTTGGGCTTGTGAAAACAAAACAAAACAGCCAAACTTACCTGTAAAGGTGCAGATTGAGAGGCCAGAGGACAGACCGGGCAAGTCCAATCTTGAACAGAGAGAGAGGCCAAGATGACAGCCAAAGTGGCATGACATGTTGAAACAATGCGATTGCTGAACTCAAATGACCGATTTGCAAGAACCTTCCTTGTCAGCAGAAAGAGGGTCGTCCATGAGAGCACACTTGCCAGGATCGTATTCACAACAAACCCTTCCATTTTTCTTTCTGTTTCTTAAGAACCCAGAAAGTTGGAGAAGTTGGGTGGATTTAAGAAATCAGAGAAATTGGTGAATGGGGATAGGGCAATTAAGAAACAGAGGAAGTCAGAAACGTGATAAAGGCAATCTAATCTGGCTGGAAACCTTCAAACAAGTTGATGATGGATTGATAATGATAGCCGTTGGGCATCATTTAATTGATGAGAAGAATTGTGGTTGGAGAGGTAGGTTTATATTCTGCACCAATTTGTCACCAAAATTATTGTTCATGCTAGAATCCAGATTCGCATTCAATGGGATTTCGGGTAGGAGTTGCTGAGTTATTATGGCCAACTTTTTGGTTTAATTAATTTGAAGGAGTAAAAGAGTTGAAGGTTTTTAATGCAAGAAACATGTCATAAACTGAGTATATTATTATCTTTCTTTTTATTTGTCTTTCTTAGCTTTGATGATACTTCTTAACATCATCAAATGTTTACGATGCATAATTTACGTATATCGTTGAATAATAATTTACGTATATCGTCTAAAACTAAAGAAAACTTTTTCAATATCGAGTATCAATAATATTGTTATACACTATTTTATCAATTGAATTGTACGTAAAAAAACATTGACAATCATGTCTCGTATTCAATAGATAATAACCATCCAGTGGATACTTAAAATGTTACAACAAACCACATGTTATATCATTTTCATTGTCCCCTGATGAGGCAAAGTTTAACAAAAATCACGTTATACATCTTAAGTTGCAAATTACACAAATAACACTATGTAGAATTATATTGGGCCATTGGAATTATATATCCTAATCTTAGTACCTCAACTCCTCAAGTGGGGAGTGTCCTTTGGACATCTAATCAATGAAATCTCTAGTAAAATAATAATACTCAGAAGTTTTCAATTTGAATCTTATATCTAGTGTCCTTGACTGAAAAAAAATACAGACACTACATTCATCTCTAAATTACGGACTTATATCAACCAAACGTTTGAAGTTGGTTTTTAGTTGGCTAGTTTTATCTAATGTCGGACTTTTACAGGTTATTTGAGAAGCTTTTAATGTTGAGCTTCTAAGATAATTTGGTCATTTTGTTTGTACCAACCAATAAGGCAATAACTTTAAGTTGGTTTTTAGTCGGCTATTACTTCACTTTTAATTTTGAGCTTTTAATGCCTCGCTTCTAAGACTATGGGGTCATTCTATTTTTTTTTTTTGATTGTGGAGCTACTAGCTCGAACAAGCCAAAATTAGGTCACCTTTAAGTTACAAGGATAACCTAAATCATCATGACGGATGATCTTTAATAATTCAAACAGCGCGGGTTGTTGACTCAACAAACACCGCGACTGTGTTACAGACAAATGAGAAGACGGAAGGGACGAAGCATGAATAGGCAAGGCTACATTGAAGCTCTGAAGATTGATGTGTCTTCTTGCCAGGAAATCAGCAGCAGCGTTTGATTCCCTGAAACAATGATAAAAAATAACAGAGGGGATAGCCGAAATCAAGTTTCTTATGTCTTCAATAATAGAGTAAATTTCCCAAGGAACTTTCCAAAGACGTTTCAAAGAATTAATAACAATAAGATTGTCACCTTCTATTATAAGATTGTGAATGTGAGAAAGGTCTATTTTTGTGATAGCATGAAGTAAGGCTGAAGCTTCAGCGTGTACTATAGTCATAGAGGGAAGTTGTTGGCGTCCCGCGGAAAGGACATTTCCAGAATGGTCTCTAATGATGAATCCGGCATGGGTTGTTCCTGTTTTGAGTCTAGAAGCATCGAAATTTAGTTTGTGCCACTGCGGAGGTGGTTTTTTCCAAGATGTATGATTTTTCCTTTTTGGTTTGTTAGAGGTCTTATGAGATTTCAAACAACATCCTTCCCAAGCAATTGCGCCCGTGAAAGCTAAGTTTGACGGAAGGTTTTTAGGGTTAATTCTAGTTGGATCAAAAATCTTTGCATTCCTATGCGCCCACACAAACCACCATAGGAAAGCTAGTGACGTTGCGTGTTGATTATTGGCCATTGTTTCTTGTAAATTTTGTTGGAAAGTATAATTCGTAGTAAGATTAAAAGAATAATTTAATAGTTTTTGAAGACGAAAGATCATAGCTTTTGTAAAAGGGCATTGGAAAAAGAAATGATTTAATGATTCATCATTTAGCTCACAAAGGGAACATAGATTCGGAACTGAATTATAGAAACGGTTTAATCTGTCTGTTGTCGGGAGGCAGTCAGCACAAGCTTTCCAAAGGAAGTTGATTATTTTAGGTGGTAATTTTGATTTCCAAATCCAATCAAATTCATTAATACATGTATTTTGTGGAGAAGCTAAAAGGGAGTTTGCTGATTGAACCGAAAAAATACCATCATTAGCAGGAAGCCAAATGAGTCTATCCTCGGTATCTGTTACAGGGATTCTAGTTAGAACGATAATATCAGCGATATGAGGTGGCAAGACCTGAGCGAGGAGGGTAGTATTCCAGGTTTTATTTGGAAGGATAAAGGTGGCTACTTTTTGAGTCGGATTCCCTGAATCGATAAAGGGTAGAAGGTCAATATTTGGTAACCAAGGATCTGTCCAGAATTTGATTGTTTTACCATTTCCTAGCAGCCATCTAATGCCCTTAGAGAATAAAGCTCTAAGATTCATTAGTCTGCCAAACTGCCAAGAACAGTTATTTTTATGATAGTTAAAAAGGGAGTTCGTATTTAGATATTTTTCAGTTATTACTTTGACCCAAACATTTTGTGGTTGCGTCGTTATTTTCCAGAGCAATTTTATTTGAAGAGACATATTGATGTTTTCCGCAGAACGAAGGCCAAGACCACCGTTCTCTTTTGGAGAACAAATCCGGTCCCAACTAATGAGTGGATGGTGATTTGGAATGAATTTATTCCAAAAGAAAGATTTACAAACCGCATCTATTTGTTTGAGGACCCCTTGGGGCAACATAAAACTCTGCATGAGGTAGTTGACTTTGCTTATTAGACATGATTGGATAAGAACAACCCTGTCTGCTTGTGAAATTGTATTAGCTTTCCATTGGGACAATTGTTTTTGAGATTAGAAACTGAGTATGAAAACATTGAAATTTGAACTCTTCCTTTAAGAATTGGAATACCTAAGTATTTTTCCATAGAAGAGGTGACTTGAATATTGAGGATACTTGCTAAGGCGACAGACGTAGGTTGATTAACGTTAGCAGACGTTTAGAGCGAGCTTTTATGATAATTAATTGATAATCCAGAAACCTGAGTAAATTTTTGAAGAGTGTTCCTAATAAATTTCATATTTGTAACGTTTGCGTTTGCAAAAATAATCGTATCATCTGCAAAGCTTAAGAAGGGTAAGATTGATCCGTTTTTTGTGAGTTGGATGCCAACATGGTTTGGAGTGGCCGAAGCCTCCTGTTGTAATGTTCGAGTTAAGTATTCCATACATAATACAAAGATGAAAGGAGACATCGGATCACCTTGGCGGATTCCACAAGTAGGCTGGAATTCTTGCCCTGGCTCATTATTAACCAGAACTGATGATGACGAAGTAGTTATACATGTCATTACAAGTTGAATCCATTTAGGATGAAATCCGAATTTGGATAAAACCAGACGGATAAAATTCCAGCTAATTTTGTCATATGCTTTTTCAAGATCTAATTTAATGGCCATCCAACCAATTCGTCCTTTTTTCCTTTTATGGAACGAATGGAATATTTCATGAGCAATAAGGACATTATCTTGAATCAGACGCCCTTTAACAAAAGCACTCTGAAGCGGATGAATAATTGAAGGTAAAATATGTTGAATTCTGTTTGATAACACCTTGGTAATTGCCTTATAAACGGTATTACATAAACTAATCGGTCTATAGTGATTAATAGATGTTGGCGTATCAATTTTGGGAATTAAAGTTATGAAAGTTTTATTTGCAGCGGTCAGCATTGATCCGGAATGGAAAAAGGCCACAATAGTGCGAACAACTGACGCGCCGACCATGGACCAATAAGTTTGAAAGAATTCCGCAGTGAAACCGTCAGGTCCCGAAGTTTTATTAAGAGCTAAGTCAAAAATTGCCATTTTATTTCAGATGTTGTCGGTTGTTTCGAGAGAGTTATGTTGGCAGCGTCGGATATCATAGGAGGTATAATATCTAGATCTTGAGGATAGACTACTGAGTTGGGATTGGATTTGAAACGTGCCG
Organism: Polygonum aviculare; assembly: GCA_934048045.1. NCBI lineage: Eukaryota > Viridiplantae > Streptophyta > Magnoliopsida > Caryophyllales > Polygonaceae > Polygonum > Polygonum aviculare. The sequence continues at coordinate 10,064,837 of OW204028.1, forward strand.
CTAGTTCATTGGTAATATTAGCTGAAATTGTTTCATGATCAAAAATGACCAAACCATCCTGAGTCTGAAAGGATGTTACATTTTGTTTAAATCTACGTAATTTTGAGATGGTTGGGAAGTACTTTGTATTTTTGTCTACATTTTGTAAATGGTTAGTTTTAGCACGTTGTGCCCAAAATTTGTGGTGGAAGTCCATTAATGCATTATATTTGTTAAGGTGTTGTTGTAATTTATTTAATATAGACTGGTTAGATGGATCGGCTAGGAGAGAATTTTGGAGTTGTTGTAGCTGACGTTCTGAAATTCTTAGTTGTTCAAAATTATTATTTATATAGCGTTTGGCCCATTCTTTAGAATATTTCTTAAGAAGTTGCATTTTCATGGAAACTTTGAACATAAATGATCCCGTGAGTTTGTATTCCCAAACTTTTTTAACTAATTTAGCATAAGAGGGTTTATTAATCCAAGCATTTTCAAAACGAAAGGGGTACTTAATAAATTTCTTTTTAGAGTCTAGGTTGAAAGATATCAAACAGTGGTCTGAAGTTGTAAATGGGTGATGATGGGTTACAAGTTTAGGAAAAATTGGTACAAGATCATGATGAATGAGGACTCTGTCCAGTCTTTCGAATGTGTTATCCGTAGAGGTCGTACTTTTTCTCCAAGTAAATGGGAATCCGGTAAATTTCGTATTTAAAGTACTCATTTTGTTTTGGAAGTTGAGTAGACGAACAAATTTAGCTTGAGCTGGATAAACCCCGCCAAATTTGTCCGAACTACAATCGATTTCATTGAGGTCTCCAATCAAGAGAAAAGGTAATCCGAAGGATGTAATCGTGTTTTCAAGATTCAACCAAAAAGCCGGTTTATTTTCTACTCTTGAAGGAGCGTAAGAAAATATTAGAAGGTATGGATGGAATGGGTTTTCAACCTGCATAAAAATTAAATTTGGAGTTTGTAATACTAGTTTACAAGAGCGAGTGAACTCGTTGTGATATATAAACAGAGCCATCCCTCCTTTGGAACCATCCGAAGGAGATGAAATACAGTGATGGAAACCTATTTTTCGTATAATAGCATCAGAGGGATGAATATCGGTTTTCGTTTCAGTTAAACATAAAATTTGTAATTTGTGTAGTTTTCTTAGGAAGGCAATTTCATCCCAGAAATTAACCCTCCTAAGCCCCCTCACATTCCAATAGGCGACAGTCATAATAAAAACGTGGAGTGAGAATGGTCATATAAAGAGGTAAAACCAAAGTTTAAAAGCCAGTGGCAATTTTTTTTCAAAGAACACAACCACCACTGATGAGGTATTGTAATAGTGTTATAGGAGCCCCTAAAAAAAAGACACAAGTCATACATAGGAGTGAATTGAATTACTGCAAATTTGAAATGTAAACAGACTGTGAAACATGTATGAGTGAAATTAGGTAGAGAAGATTCGTGGTAATGATAATAGCAAGGGGTGCACTCTAAATAAGAGCGCATTAAAGCCGCAAGATATATGATCCAACTTTCTGATTTTTGAGTGGAGATGACATAAATGATAGATACATCAAGATATTTAAATACATGAGGAAGATGTATAAGCGAAAACACAAGGTGAAAACTGTCATGAGAATAGTGGTAACAACAAGGAGGATGAACAAAAGATAGCAAAGTCCATCTAGTGAACCAACTGAGGAGGCAATAGTTAAATTTTATAGCATCAAAGTATTTAATACTCACAAAAACGTGAAGCAAATTTATCAAGAATTCACACATACAATATAGTAGTAATGTTAAGGTGATGAGTTGAGTACAATATGACTTTTTGTCAATGTTTAAGCTGATAATCTCAGACCAGCACAACAAAAAATTCTCAAAAACAAAATGGAGGGCTTCTTTGTGACAAAATTAGGTAGCTGTAGCAAAGTAGCATTTGACAAATAAAATTACAAGCCAACAATGTAAACTGAAGCTTCATACAAAAATGTATACATAAGTTGATCATAAAGTAAAAGGCAGACATGCTAAGCATATGACAGAGAATGAGCATCACTGAGACAGAGAGGTTGCAGTATTCAAGCAGGTTCATCTCCAAGATATAATTGAGTTTGAATGCATGACAGTTAAACCTGCATTTGGTAAAGAAGAAGCTGCATATGGACCAGAAATGATCAATGTATAGTTGTAACATAAGTTTGTAGAGCAATTTTAATTGGTTATAGTGATGAAGAATTTCATAAACAACAATGAACATGTGTAAGTGGAGATAATTTGTGAACATGCAGTTGAAATGGCAAGAACAAGGTGCATTCGAGTTGTGGAAAAGTCTCAGAATGAACCCCAGAACAACCTGGGACTCCCATTTATCTTCATCTGACTTGGAATGGGATGGATGAACAGAAACAGCCAGAGCTTCAACCACACAAAAGTGCAGGAGCCCAATACTATAACCAAACATCAACCCCCATAGCACAAGAGAACAAGTGGCAATAGTGATGTCGTGCTTTTTAGTCGATTTTCTAGGTAGTTTTCTAGTTTGTTTTGCATGCTTTCCCTTTGTGTTTATGTGTTTTGCATGAGATTTCCACTCTCTTTCGAGAGTTGGAGTCGTTTGTGTTTGCATTTGTGTTTTGTAGGTATTTGGAGCATTTTAGAGGAGTTTTCGAGCTTTACCGAGCATTCTAGGAGATGACGGTGTTGCGGTGTTCGTAGTCAAGTCAAGAGGAGTTTTCAAGGATTTCAATGATGGATCTTCAAGCCAAAAAGTTCCTCAAAAGAAGCTACAAGAAGTTTAAAAGGAACCCAAGAAACATCGAAAAAGAAACCCCGAAGAAAGGCTAGCAATGGAGCAAGTTCGAGCGAAAACACGAAGAAAACATGATCCTGCTGTAGGTCGGGGCCGACCATCCTGAGGTCGGCCGCGACCACCCTGAGCTGCGACCAAAAGCGAATCCTTGCCGCCCAAGTAATGCTTTTTGCGGGATTTTTGAAATTCGAAAAGGGGGACAAAAGTGGCAGCTGTGGCAGGCTGAGGAAGCTTCCTTTTAAGTTGACTTTTTTGGTACTTCTATTTAAGGGGCTTTTGGGCTCTTTTTCGAGAGAGCTTTTGGGGAGGAGAGAGGGAAGCTTGTGTGGGAAGCTTAGGGTTGGAGAGAGATCTCTCCCACTCTCCCTCTTTGGGAGGTGAGGAGGGAAGAGGAGGAAGATGGAAGACAAGGGTTTGTAGGAGGAAGTGGTGAAGTTTGCAAGGCTTGTAAGTTTGGATCTTGTTTAATTTAAGTTGTTTGTTTTTGATTATGTTTCCCCCTTCTCTTGTGTTGTTTGTGTGTTTTGTGATGTGTGAGTAGTCTTCTTGCTAGGGTTGGGGTGAAACCCACCATGAAAATGCAATTTGTGACCTTGATGCTTAGATCTATGCTTAGCTTGAAATCTCTGCCCCTAAATCCCTCTTGTGTGCTTAAAACCCTTGAAGAAGGGGGAATGTTCTTGTTTGCAACCTAATTGAGAGGTTTTGTTGTGAATGTTGACTATCCGGGTTAGATGAAAGTCGAACCCTCCGAAGAACAAGTTGGATTGCATGTTAACCCTTTCATGTAAATGGAGGCTCTTGATGTGTTCTTTTGTGATGGAAGTCACCCATGAGATTATAAGTTGAGTTGGTCTTTATCATTGTTTGAATGCATGCTTGTGGTGTGGTGAAACCCTACCCCAAGTCGTTTCCCCTGTTTTTCCGAAACCAATCTTCGTGCCCAGAAAAGGTCGGCCGCGACCCCCCTCAGTAGTTGTTTTTAGTGTGTTTTTAGGTTCTGTCGTAGGTCGGCCGCGACCCCCCTTAGGTCGGCTGCGACCCCCCTCAGAACGTGCAATTTGGCTCCTCAGGGTGTGCAATTTGTGTTTGTTTGCTTGTTTTGCTTTGTTTTTGTTTTGCTTTTGTAGTTTGATTGCTAGACTAAAGATCTACTAGCTCCCGTGGACGATCCTGACTTCGCTATACTCAGCGGGGTCTTGACAAATTTATTTGTTCAAGGTTAAACCCTCTCAACAAATAGTTATGGAGCAAAGGGACCTACAAGGAGGCAACACCTCAACCCAGAATTCCCCACAAGGGAGAAGACTAGGGAGCACTTGACTCCCAACCCCCCAACTAACAGAAAGGGGAGAAGAGGTAATGATAGAGTTCAACAATACAGGCATCATGTAATCCAGGTTCATGTAATCAAGGTTCAAGCAATCCAAGGGGCATATCAAAGCTACACAACCAAAGATGACTTGAGCATAAGAAAACGTACCCACAAGTTGATGTTGAGTAATCATGGTAGAAGGATCATAACAAGTTTCATGATGAAATAAACTTGACCAAGTAGTAGTAACAGGTTTCATTGTCACATGGACAAAGGTGTCAAGGAAGTTTTCAATCACTCATAGGGTGATAAGTTTGTAAATTGAAGTTGGAGAGAGTACGTGCGTCAATTCTCCCTTACTAAGGGAAAGTTTTATGCAAATGATGATTCCAATTTTCAGTATGTGAGGAATACAGTGGTCATGGTAATTGTGATACATCCCAAAAATGAAATAAGGGATCTGTTTAAATGTCATGAAAATATCCACAAATGAGAACTTCACACCAACTGAGAAGAAGAATGTGAGACTGTAGTTTTCACATGAATTTGCAACAACTAAGGGTACATAAGGTTTCATACCATTTTGATTGTCACTGTAGTGTTCACAGTCACTGAAAACCCTTTCCCAAAGTTCCACCAATCCCCAAAAATGCACATCGGCATCACTGAAGAGGCAAAACTCTAAGAAAGATAAGGATATGGTGGATTTGATTTGTTTAATGAGACCCTGAAGGCCCCAAGCCAACAGGACGATATCCTGCATAGAGTTCATATGAGGGATGAGATCCGAGCAGAGATAACAAGGCTGTAGCAGTGGTAAGTAAATTGTCATAGAAGTTTTCATTGTCACTAGGACAAAAGGGTCATAGAAGTTTTCAATCACCCAGAGGGTGATAAAGTTGTAGATAAGGGTTTGAGAATATATATTACCAAATAGAGGATGGTTTGGGATATGTAGCAGGACCCAGAAACTAATCTAGGCAAATCTTAGCTCAACACCAACAGCAAGCCAACCCTGCAACAAACACACAGTAACCAACAACCCCCACCAACACAAAAACAAAACCACCAAACAGGCAAACAAGGGGGAATAAGCCACAAAGATAAAAGCATGGACAAAATTTAGCAGATTTAGGTAGTAGAAATAAGACAGATGCCGTATTAAGTAATTATAAGCAAAAATCAGACAGAGACGACAATCAAATTGATATAAAGGAAGCGGACAAAGGTGAAAGGGATTACCAAATCTCAGATTAACCTTAGTGAAAGAGTAAACAATGATAGGGACGCACAACAGGTAGTAGCTACACACAGGAAATACATGAAGCCAACACAAATTGCGACACAAGATAATTAAAGAAGAGCATACCAAAGATTGAGAGGCAGTCCAATCCAAAATCCAACCAGAGGGACAAAAGGAAGAGACAACCAACCAGATTTGAAGCCGGGAATGGAGTAAAGTCGGAGACGAGACACCAAAACCCAGAAGAACAAACCCCCAAGACGACGAGGGCTGGCGGAACACCCTGACGAACCCGCACACAGCAACCGCCAGCGTGAGAGCCCAACGGAGTGCACCAGAGAACTTGAAGTGGTAGGTGAACTCACCGGGGAAAGCCGAGGCAAGGTCAAAGGTTTCATAGAAGGCCGGCACTCCCCGAAGAGAAGAGCAAGACTTCCAAAGTTGGGGCGGACCGCCATAGCCGACACCACCCAAAGAGGCGGCGGCGCAAAAGAGCCCGATGGGGAAATAGGAATTGGAAAATAGGGAGTGGTAACCTAGGTGAGAGAAGAGAGAGTTTTCCATTTGGTGAGTCGACGTGAATGTCTTTTGGGGGGGGGGTCATTCTATTTGAAGTGAGTTTGTATTGCCCCGTTGAAGCAAAGATACTCAGTGTTGCTTTCGAATTGAAGGAGGTATTTCAATTGTCAATTTAAACCACTATTTATTTACGTTTGTTTCAGTGTTCGTATTCGGTGTTCTGAAAAACGTTAGGCAGTGGGAACGAGCATAGCGTCAAGACGATGGATTAGTACGATTTTGAACATTCAGGATTATTATTTTAAATTTGGTGAGAATATAGATTAAGAACAATCTCATTACAATGTTTTCATATAAATTAACACCTAAAAACCCAAATAGCCATCGTTTAAAGCCTACTTAGCCCGCTTAGGAGCTCGCCTAGCCAGCCTGCCTAGTCCGTCCAACCACCTAGCCATCCGCCTAATCGCTATTCGGGATAGTGGGCCAATGCCTAGCACCTAAGCACCGCCTAGATGACCGTATAGAGCATTTTTTAGAACACCGTTTGTATCACAGAATCACCCTTTATAAAATTAGTAATTGAATTGGGTGGGTCGAGTTGGTTGGGTTAATTAAGTTTCAAAACTTTTTAAATACGTGTCAATGTTCGCAATATAATGAAAACTTAGGGCATATTTAAGTTCATTATTTATCAAGTTGGTGATCAAAAGTCGAAATATTAGATCAATTTTAATGTAGTGTAATTTGGACACTAGTCTTTTTATATATTGGTTTTTTTTGGTCGAAAGTACTTGTTATATACTTTTGAGTTCGTTGAATTGACTTTTTGAATTATCTTAAATTAATGTTAAGTATAAACAAACTCTAAGCTTAGCTTGAGCGCTTCATTCCCACATGCTCCTACAAATAAGAGATGCCTTCTTAATATTTCCATTAGCTCTCGACAAATTAACTAGGGTTTTTTCTATTTCATGTCCTAAGGGCGCACTTTAAACGTACTAAATTTAGAAATTAAAACTCTAAAAAAAAATAAACTTGTCACAAAAAAGATTAAAAGCCTTTCTTAGGAACGCATGCGTTAGTTAGATAAGGAACTAACAGTTCCTTAGACAACAAAATATAAGAGAAGCAGCTAGTTAACACGTTGTAATGAACGTAAACAAGCAGTGGAACAAGAATGGACAAGTTTCCTTACAGAGAAACCTCTGCCATACTAACTAGTCTGATTGAGCAAACCTCTATCTCCTTTGGTGGATTTTTTATGTCTTTCCCTTGTTATTATTGATAGTGGTTTTACGGATCGTCAAGTTATAATACAAACTCAACAATTTCTAGTGTTCTCCCTAACTCTAAAACTTTGATCTTACTTTCCCTTCCCTAGATCTCTTAACAAATGTCACTCACCTAGGGGTGTCCAACGGGTCGACCTGACCCGACCGTAACCCAGTTTACGGGTCACAGGTCGACCCGTAACTAAAAAAAAGTGACCCGTGACCCGACCCATAACCCGGTTTCGACCCGTTTGACCCGTAAAACCCGTTTGTCCCGATTATATAATTGTGTTTAATTATGTGTTTTTCACGTTAAATTTTTTTTTTTTAGTTGTGTAATATTATTTTACTAATATCCAATGTAATAAAATTATTGAAATGAGTTTTACAAAGAAAAATAACAAAATTATACAATCCATAGTCTAAATAAAGAATATAAATTATTATTTTTTTAATTTTACGGGTTTTACGGTCGACCCATAACCCGCCCGTAACCTGTAAAGGAAAATTTAATGACCCGTGACCCGACCCATAAATTTTTCCTTTCGACGATCCTTGTCTGTTTTTTCAGCTAGCGGGCTCGTCTTCCTTTCTAATTAAGAACTCCTTTCTCAACTTCCGATCACCATCTGCATCGACGTCGATCGCCTTCTTCTTACTTCTCAATTTGTGTAAAGTTGCTTTGATGTGCTTGAAAGCTTAAGTGAACAGTGTGAGTACTTTTCACTATTTATAGGCTTTTTGGAAAACCCTCTTTTTCCATTTCCAAAGTGCACTTACCATTTAGGGAAAATGACATTTAGCTTCATCATCCCTTGAATTACGTGCAACTTTCACTTTCATCATCTTTTTGTGCTTTTGTGAGTTTTTCACTTTTTGATCGATGACATCGCATTCTTTGGGTGAGGCGTAATTACCCTTGACTTTGCACGGCCAATTGTGATATTGTCATTCCTAGCTTGTTGTCCAAGTATGTGCACACTAGCTCACTCTTAGCCATCATCCACCGTACAGTTCCTGCACTAATGGAATTGTTCCAAATACATTTCCTGAAATCCTTATTTACACAAGTTTAAGCTCAAATGAGTTTGTCGATCATCAAAACCAAAGACAACGTTGTTCCTTGTGATGTTTCCATCATTTTGTCACAATGTTTTCTTCTATGATCGAGGAAACGTTGTACCAATCAGTGGCGAACTCGGGAATTTGTGTAGAGGGGGCTAAATAGCTTAACTAAGTATAATCATTATAACAAGTTAAATATGTAATCATTAGAATTGGGAACAAACCCATAATAGCTTAATCTAAATATAAAATTAGTCCTAATATGAGCAAAGAAAATAAAACTTAATCTAAGTATAAAATTAGTCGTAAATATGAGCAAAGAAAATAAAACTTAATCTAAGTATAAAATTAGTCCTAATATGAGCAAAGAAAATGAAATAAATTGAAAAACGTGTATTTTTTCTAAGTCTTAACAATTAGGCTTTACAATCAAGACAGGTTCAAACTCCAAACTGGTAAATTTCAAAACAAACTAATTTTTTTTTAATTAAACCCAAGGTTGATTTCGAACTAATATTTAGATTATGAATTTGCGAATTATGGATCGGTTCCGGGTAAATGCGGCCGATTTACATTCCATCTGTAATATCTGTTTTATCTAAAATCTAGATATAATAGCCCATTAGATCCAAAACTGATCAAGCAATATACTGTTGGAGCTCATTAGTTGGCAAATAATTCACACTCTCTTTTTATAAGATGAAAAATTATTTCCAAATGCATTTAATTTCAATATGAGATGCCCTTGTTTTTCTCTTGTACAAGACATCTACGGATCTACCAACCTACACAATTTCATATTGAGATTAATTTACACCGGAGAAACACTTTTTAATATTATGTAACTTTCAATAAATTAAAGAGATTATAATATCATTGAATTATTTAAAATAAGTTGGATTTTTTAGACCTCTTTTTTACATAAAAGGAAAAACTTAAAAATAATAATTTGTTGTTATAAAATCCCAGTGGGGGTTGTGGTGACAATTCTGATAATCAGTCGGATAATTTGGTTTCGGGTTATTCGGATGTGAACAATAACGGATATGGACGAATAATCGGGTACATTCGGGTCGGGTTGGATCGGATCGGATTTTACAAATTGTCGGATAACTCAAGTTATCGAGTTAAAATCGGTCAATTTAATTCGAGTTTTGGTTGAATCGTTTTCGGGTTGAGTCGGCTTTTTCAATTTTCAATTGAATCGGATTTCAGTTGAATCGGTTCTCGGTTGAATCGGTCTTTATTAAATCAAATTTTGATTGAATTGGGTCTTAATATAACAGTGTTTGTAGAATTAAGTTTTGATAGTTTTAATAGATGATCAATCTAATTTTGATTTAAGTATACTTTACATAATGCATTTTTTATTGGGCGCATTCCATCTAGGTCTGCCCCATCTTGACCCCCCAGATCCTGCGAAAGCGGGATTTCCCTGGGTAATTGTTGTACTTATTGCAAGCGTACAAAATCGGTAAACGTATATCAATATAATGATATTAGTATATCTAGATCATATACATTCTTAAAGTATATATGTTATTTATATGTATCAATCTCTTTTTTTATCCTTATTAATTGTCATGTCACCTATCCATATAGTAGAAAAATCATGATCTAAAAAAATTTTGAGAGATAAAAAAGAATTCATAGTGTATAGTTATTTTATATTATGTTTAGATTGTTTCGGATATCATACATAATTGTCGGGTACGATCAAATTCCGGTTCTTATGGATATCGGGTATAATCAAGTTCGGATTGCTTCGAGTTTTAGATGTAACTCATTCGGTTATATCAAGATTGGTTTATTCGGGTTTCGGTTTGACACCGGATTGAGCTTTACGGATGTAATCGGGTTCAAGTCATTCTTAAATGAGTTGTTTATACCTCCGGTCAGATTCGGTCGGATTGAGTCGGTTTCGAATTTCATTTTATAACTTTTTCCCGGTCTCAATCGGTTCTCGAATCAGATAGTTCGGATCGAATCGGATCAGAATTTTTCACCCCTCCTAGCTAGTTGTAGCCCCCACCGGTGCCAACCTGCATCCGCTCCTCGTTCCAACAACTTTAAAATTCAAGATCTGCCAAATCTTTCCATTATTGGTTGCTTATAGCGTGCCCTTAGGACACGTAACAAAAAAATATCCAATTAATTACAGTTAGTAATTAGATAGTCTAAGAGATCGATCGATTATCTCCCAAGGGTAAAATTGGGCTCTTGCATTTAACACCATCTGCATGAAACAAAAACAATAGCTTTTCGAACTAGCCATAATTGATATTGAAAAACATTGAAGTCACACTACGACCCACTGCGATTTAATCGAATGACACACCACTCTTGGAGAGGCCATGGTATAGAAACTGATCTTCACATGTACATTCACCTAACATGGGTGGTTAATGTAATTGTTGAGTAGAAGGTAGCTAGTCATTGTACGTAGCAACCTCAAACATATTTAGCGAATTACATAGTTCTAGAGATGTCAAAACCTGAACCGACCGATTTTAGGGTTGAAACCCGACCCGAATAGTAAAGAGCAAAGAAAAAAAAAACTCAAACCTAATTGGGTTGAAACCCGAACCCGACTCGACTGACCCGATTATATATATATATATATATATATATAGACTAAATATATTTTCATTTAAATATTATAATACATTTTATTATTAAACTTGTTATAAATAAAAAAATATTAAAAATAATATTTTATTATTAAATGTTATTATTTAATCATAATATTATTTTAATAATCAATAAAAATCCAAATTATTGACCTGTTAGGTCGACCCGAACCCGCACAATAACTTGTCAAGACCTGACCTGAATTGACTTGTAACCTGATTGACCCGAACTTGAACCTGCACTCAACCCGAACCCGAAAAGAACGAACCCGAATCCACCTGACCTGACCCGTTTGATACCTCTACATAGCTCTAATCTAAGATTTTAGGATCCGAAATCACCCTGGGCTTAGCATCGACGAAACTTTATAACAATATATATAAGCACTATGAAACTTTTGTTGGAATAACACTACTTATTTACACCGAGAACCTTAAATGTAACTTTAGTCTCCGTTCGACAAACTAAAGTTTTTAAAGAAGTTTTTTGATAGGCGTATGTTTTCTAGTAAATACAAAAAATTATCAAGGTTTTTACATAGGTTTTACTTTAAAATTACCAAAGTGGTTATTAATTAAATTAATAAATAAAAAAGTTTATTTAAATATTTTTGGAAATTTCGCAAAACCTATCTCTACCCAAGTTTATATTTTATTCTTTCAAACCACCTAAAAAATGTGCTAAAACCTCAATCTTGTCCACCGCATGAGTCACTATACTAATTACTTTCAATCTCTTCAAATTTGTGACATTTTCTCTACCTTTATCATTTTCCAATACAATAAAAACTATTTTTCCTCCCAAAACAACTTTTTCAACCCAAATAGAACAAGGCCTAGGTATTAAAACATTCATTCTCAAATTATTATTAGGCCAAGTATAATTTTGGCTTGTTCTTACGAGAGATCGAACGAGAACAATAAAGCAAGAACGACACACAGATTTACGTGGTTCGGTAACGGTGTGTTACCTACGTCCACGGGCAGAGAAACCGTATATTATTATGGAAGACAGAATTCGGAATACAGAGGTCTAGGTATTTCGAGAGCTTATATAGTGACTCAAGAAACCCTAGGTACAATTATGGGTCGCAGGCCCAAAACAGAATGCAACAGGCCCAGAAACAGAAAACATAGTGTACCGTGTGGCCCGGGGGCGACTCCGCCCCCCCGGACCCCCAGACTCGCTGACCGGGCAGCGAGACCCCCGTGCTACCTGTCGCAGTGTGTGATTCAGATTCAAGGCATATTAACATGGCTGTTAAAAGATTTTAAGTTACTCCTCAAAGCATTGCAAGCTTACAACTATGATCGAGTGTGACTTTAAAATTAACAAGAGCAAATGCATGTCGCGCAGGGATCTTCGCTTTCTTTTCCATCAACTTTTAGAAATTTGTAGGTAGAGGTAATGAAGTATAGTCGTGTGGTTTCTATCGGACTTATATTTGGTTACTTCGTGGTCGGATCATAGGATAGATCAACGGGCCAATAACGTTTTTTTTTTCTAATCACGCAAGTGAAACTTGTCCAAGTGACTCAAAGAACGGATGTGTCTTACTTATCTAAGATTTACCTTACATCGTTGCTATCCGTTTAAATACTTCGGTAGGCACATGTCTTTCCAATCACGCCAGCGGTGACTTCTCCTTCGTAGCCACCGCCACCGAATCCGTGGGATCCTTCTCCCCGAACATCAACCATTCAACCCCACCCCGGCCTGCCGAAGATCCTCCTCTTGCATGACCTCCGAAGTGTCGCGCCGCCAGCCTCCCCCTAACTACCTCCACAGTAGGGGTTTGGGGTTTTGACAAAGATAGGACCGTATATATATTTCAACACAATTTTTTAGATGGTTCATGAGTATATGCGTTTCTAAAATTCCGTAGGAAATTGTCATTACGCACACAAATACATAGCCACGTACCAGGCAATGAGCCCTTCAGATACGTCTTTTTTCCTTTTCACAGTCCCTGTCTGGCTGAGTCGTTTCCCGTTTCTGTTGTTGTCGTTTTGATCCGGTCACCGGCCAGACGTTTTCCAACGGAAATCTACCAACACTCGCACAAAAAGGGCAAAAAAAAAGTAACGTCTTCTTCGTGATTCCTCCTGTTTCTGGCTCCTTCGTCCTTCCTTTTCCAGATTCTCTATTAGCCGCCCAATTATCAGTGTCTTCTCTGATTCTTCTTCTCTTATACGCCTGAGAGAATTTGAATTCGATTCCCGAACTTGAGAATTTTGTTCATGGATGCTAGCTTTTCATTGAATGGTCGTATTAGTGGCTGATCGTCGGAGCTGAGAAGCCGGCGTCCTCGAAATGTCGGGTCCGCTCGAGCGTTTCGCTCGCCCTAGTGAGTTTGTTCTTGCCTTTTAACTCTTCAATTTATGTGTTTCAGTCTGAATGTTGTAGGATTGGTGTTTACTTGCTAGGGTTTAAAAGAAATACTGATTCCTTCGATTGGCCTCATATTTTCACTGTTGAAGCATAATGTTAGTGTATACTGATCAGTGCATTGTAGTTGATGAGATTTTCAGCTTGACAATAGCTTGAATTGGTATAGGTCTTCAATGTGTATATACAGGGAATGCTTTCTTCAAGTTTTGAGAGGAAGGCTTTATTTTGACCTCCTCTTCTTCTTTGTATATGAATACGGCTGTTTGGTGTTTAATATTTTCTCTTGCAGAATTTGTAACCAAGTGGAGAGAGTGTTGCTTAATAATCTTGATATTTTATTTGAATCAGTTGACTTTGAAAACTCATGAAAAACACTATGCTCTTGCATGCTGATTTGCTGGGTAATTCTGCTGAAATTTTGTTACTTCTGAACAAATGTATTGATGAATGGTATATCTCTTTTCTTACACCAATTTATATCCATTACTTTTAAACAAATGAATCAGTATTTGGAAGGACACCATATCGAAGAGTTGATGCATAGCTGCAAAAGAATTGTACCAATCCGTTAGGTTAACTTGGGGTCAACCAGGTGCTCTGTTCATCCTTTAGGACCTTAGCCTAACAAACTTGAGGACTGCTGATGATTGATGACGAGCCTTAGATGACATATGGCTCAGATCTCATTCATATGAAGTAACCGAATCCTGATACAAGTAGTATTTTGCAGGCAGTGAAGGTACGTCCATTCAAGATGAAATAAGAGAAAGGCAGTCAATGTGTGAAATTACAGAAGAGGAAAAAACTACCAAAATGGGGAATCTAAAGAAGAAAGCACTTTATGCATCTAAGAAAGTTAGACACACACTAAAAAGAAAGGCTAAGAAGAAAGGTCAGGATCAAGCCATATATGTTTCCATCAAGGATGTACGAGATGTCAAGGAATCACAGGCTGTGGAAGCATTTCGACACTCACTCCTTTTAGAGGAATCGTTACCTGCAAGGCATGACAATTATTACACATTGTTGAGGTGAACACTTATCCTGGTACTGTATTTAAAGGAGTAAATGTCTTCAGGAAGTCAAGTTTTCACTTTCTATCTTATAGGATGTCATTCTGGATCTGTATCAATCATTTTTAGTTAACGTGTTTGCTATAGACCACCACTGCACAAGTTACCTCATTTCTTATATATCAACTGGGGAAAAAAATCATTTAAACTCTTGTTATTGCAGATTCCTTAAAGCAAGGAAGTTTGACATGGACAAAGCAAAACAAATGTGGACTGCAATGCTTCAGTGGAGAGAGGAGTTTGGTGCTGATACAATACTTGAGGTGAATCTAGCTGTTGGATGGCTTTCATAATTGAAGGCAAATGATTCTAGTAATTTACTATTTGGTCAAACCTCCTAAGATTTTTATTCATCTTATTCACATATTTTCAGGATTTTGAATATCATGAGTTGGATGAAGTGTTAAAGTATTACCCACAGTCTTTTCATGGTGTGGACAAGGATGGAAGGCCTGTTTACATATATATGCTGGGGAAGATTGACGCTGAAAAGCTGTTACAAGTGACGACAATGGATCGGTACCTGAAATATCATGTACAGGATTTTGAGAAATGTTTTACTTACTACTATCCAGCATGCTCTATTGCTGCAAAGAGGCACATAGATACGACTACAACTATTGTAGATGTTCAAGGCTTGGTAAGCAACTCGTTTATCTGTCTTGTTCTTAACGACACTAGTGTTCAAGGCTTGGCACAATATGCATTTACTGTTCCATAACAATCTCTGTTTTCAGGGTCTCAAAAACCTATCCAAGCCTGCACGTGACCTTATAATGCGGCTACAGAATATTGATAATGACAACTATCCCGAGGTATAGAACCAATTGTTCTCCAACTTAAATCTCATGCAATAAAATCTGTAACATGTATGCCAAAATGCATTATGAGCTCTACTTTTTCTACATCGCAGACTCTTTACCGGATGTACATTGTCAATGCTGGCAATGGTTTTAAGTTGGCGTGGAACGCTATCAAATCTTTTCTTGATCCCCAAACAACTGAAAAGATTAATGTATGTTGATTGCATTTGCTTATATTAATACTTTGATGGATGTGTTTTGCTTTTAGCATTACCAGTGCTGGTGTATTAACAGGTTGGTCTGAAATTTGTTAGGTTCTTGGAACCAAATATCAAAGCAAATTATTGGAAATAATAGATGAAAGGTGATTTTCCAGAAACAGTTGAGTTTGAAGTTATTTCATGTAATTCTGCAGCTGTCTAATTCATGTTGTGCTCTGTGTCTGCATATGAATCCAGTCAATTACCGGACTTTTTGGGTGGAAAATGTACCTGTGCAGATCAAGGAGGTTGTTTGAGATCTGAGAAGGGTCCATGGAAGGATCCAAATATTTTAGAGGTTGGTCATTTAATTCCAGGTTGCCTGTCAATTGTTTCTCTATGATTAAAAACACGGTATTCATTGGAACCTGAAAATTTTGCAAAGGTGATTCAAATTGGTGGAGCAGAAGTCACTACTCTATCAAAAACTGATAGTGGGAGAGTGCTCACTCGAAAAAAGCTACATCTCTCAGCGGTAACTTTTAAAATAGATACTCTTCTATGATGTGCAACTCTATCAATACACAAATTTTGTCTGGTGTGTCTGTTGTTTTTTTCGTAAATCCAGTTTTAAATTTGATTTGCTCAGACTAGAGGCCTTGATGCATCTACTGCAGAATCCGGCTCTGAGGCTGAAGAATTCACCTCACCTAAAGCATCTGCCACCGATGCACTCACTGGTTTGATTCGTCTTCATGAGAATGTAAGCCTCTTCTTCAGTGAACTATATGCAACTCAAAACTGATGATCTTGGTTTTGAAATAAGGAGGGGGGAAAAAAGAGCCTATAACTTTGAATCCTAAAATGATCTGCACAAACAAATTGCTCAAAATCTGTGCATGAGAGTTAAATGCTTAAAATTTCAGTAAGATTTATGCTGTGACAGAATAGGCAGTAACTTGTACAGGATAAGGTACCTGGAAAGACAAACTGCAATGATGGGACTCCTGAGCATGATTCTTCCGCTTCACTTGTTGATGAGGCTGTCAATAGACTCAATACTGAATGTAAAGGTGAAGATCAAAGTATTATAATTCTAGAACTCACATTTTGCTACTCTCTCTTAACAACTGTCTTTTTTATTTCTCTTTGCAGAAATTTCCACACATTCTGCTGTAGCAACATTACAGCGATTATCTGCACGGACCTGGGCAATGGTCATGGGTTTCATCTTGACTCTATCTGCTGTGTGTTGTTCTGTAGTGTTCAAAACTACTAGAAAATGTCCTGATGTGGTGTCTGATGTTGCCAGCAGTAATTCAGGTTTAGAACTTGATTCCAAATGTAAGGA
The DNA here is from genome assembly GCA_934048045.1 of Polygonum aviculare. NCBI lineage: Eukaryota > Viridiplantae > Streptophyta > Magnoliopsida > Caryophyllales > Polygonaceae > Polygonum > Polygonum aviculare. The sequence continues at coordinate 10,081,499 of OW204028.1, forward strand.
AGAATTACAGTCTTCTTCTTCTTCAGTTGAAGAAGCAGATTCCATTCCAAATGTCGTCGCTAGAGTTGGAGATCTTGAAGAGAAGGTAGTCTGTCTATTTAAAAAGCCAGTCCAGATGCCAGTGGACAAAGAGGAATTGCTAAAAGCTGCCGTGCGTCGTGTTGATGCCCTTGAAGCTGATCTGATTGCTGTGAAGAAGGCCTTGCATGACTCTTTAATGAAGCAAGAAGAGCTTCTCGCTTATGTAGATGCCCAGCAAGCAGGAAAATTCAGGGTGAGTCCAGCATCGTTTTTATGATAACCTATTGAATAGGTTTACTGGGTATTTATTAGTGTACATGTTGTGTATCTGTTGCAGAAGAAAAAGTGTTGCTGGTAGAAGTAAATCAGTGAAACCAGTTGGTAAGTTTATTGAAGATGTAGAACGTACAGTTCAAGGAAGGCCATTCTTTTTGATAGTTGGCAAGTTATTTTGGGTACTGGTAATTAAATCTGTAAGTCCTAGGATTTTAGCATCCTTAAGTGTGGATTCTTCTACACCTAAAAGTTGCTTTCTCACATAATATACAAGATTTCAAATGTGTACAGATTAAGATTATAGTTTTTGAGGATTGGCTATATTAAGAGTAGAAGCTTTGTGAGAGACCGATGTCAAAGTTGCTTGTAAATCAAGGTATAATTGTTGTTGGATTCGTAAATATACATGAAGAATTCCAGCTCCTCTTTGGAGGTTACTTTAGTAGTTAAAACAATTCATAATATCCCACCATTGTAAAGATGCATCACAAGTTTAGACCCCTTGTTTTGAAGTTAATTTACCCATCACCAAGAAAAGCACAAGAAGACTTGAATGAAATAACATAAGTTGGTTTTTTGATATCCTATGAGACATTATTATATAAGAATCAATATTTAGAAACTTAAACCATGAATTATTGAATGAGAAAGCATGAACCCTGTTATTAAAAGTAGACATCAGATAGAAAAATCAAACTTAAATTATATGGATGTGCAACTAATTAATGACATAGTCAACGTGCCTCTCAAATTCATATGATTCATCAGATGTTGTTGTTCGACCTTTAAACAAATAAAATTGATTGGTACATGCTGTCAAGTGTTGTTCGAAAAAATAACAATTAAAGGACTATACGTGTCTCTTATCACATACATCATATTCTTTGAAATGCACGTACGTGTTATATTTATAAAGGATTTTTTTTCTTACAATGATTTAGAACCAAATGGATAACCTGCCTATAATGTTTGTTTGAGTTCGATATTAGAGGGATGTATAATTGTTGGCTATATATGCAATAGCTCATCCAATAATTATATTTATGGGAAGATAGTAGGAAGCTAGCTATAGACACTATAGTTATATACATATATAAACATTTATAAGTGCAGATCAAAAGAAAATATAAACATTTATAAGTTCGCTGCCCCGGTGTGAATTATTGTTATTACGTACACTTAATGTATCCCTTTGGCAAGTTGTCTTGTCTTAGCTAGATGCCATGATCAATGAGCCAAAGAAGCCTTAATTTGGCAACACTTTGTTGGTATGATTGTAAGATGCCAAATGCAACCACCACCACCACCATAACCAAAAACCCTTGACTGTTCTGATGGCATATGGATAAGATCGATCATAAGAACTTAACGTACCCTTAATCAGCCTTCCCTTTCACGTTTAAGATTTTCATTATTATTGCATGTCCCACTCTTGTGAAAAGTTCTCTTAATTAGGTTAAATGATTAATCATATAACTTTTTTATCCATCCTCTTCTTTCTTTGCTAAAGGCTCACTTTTGTGTTTCATTTGGCATGAAATGAAATTAAAACATCACACGAGTGATCAGGGGCGGAACCAAGGTGGTCTCGCGGGGTCCAATAAGGCAATAACCCCACTTCTCCATCAGAAAGCATTACTAATATACAATTTTATTCGGTTGGTATTACTAATATTAGTGTTTTTTAATCTCTCTTCTAGTTCAATCGGTTAGGGGTGCTGATCTACATCTAGATTGGAAGGTGTAAAGGTTTTTGATGGGGAGCAACCCTAGTCCCTTCAAGTTGAGGCGATGTCTTAACTAACCTTTGTGTTTGTAGGGGCTCCTACGTATATTATGCATGTGTTGATTAAGAAAACCTATTATTAGCATATGGATTGTTTTTTAGGTTCTTTCTTATCAAGCTAACAATTGAACTACATTAGGTAGTAGTGGGTCGGGCACTAGCTACCAGCCCGGTCCCAATGCCCATAAGAGCCGAAGCACTTATTAATTAAAGGCTAATTATATCACAAAAAGGCCACTCACTAAAGCCTAAAGGAGAAACAATTAAACCAATGTTACTAACATCTTATTGTTGTTGTTGTGGCCACATTACCGGCAGATTTAAGAAAATTAAAGAAACCAAGCAAACACCAAAACCAAAAGTACGTACCAAACAGCACTTTCACTATTGTTTGTCGTTAGGGATTTCAAGTGGCTTTTCAATTGGAAGAGGTTCGTGTTTGGTAGATGATATTTTATTCTTGTGTAATTTTGGTACGTACATCTATATCAATCAGCCGTATGCTCTAGCCTTAATTTAATCTTTGAAATGCCCATCAACAAATTTGAGGAAATTATAAAAGACAAACTATATAACTATTGATCGATGCATAAAAAATGGCAATAATTGGACAATCGTCGCATAATTGGGGTGCATACTATAAATTGTTCAAGAACAACTTCAATTTATTATGTAAACTAACGTTAAGCGACGAAAATTGGAGCATCCACGGTGATTGTGGTCCATTTTTGGTAATAAAATGGGATAGAAGTAATTTGGCAGGGTCACAGCAGACTCAAAGTTACCGTGGTAAATCTTGAGCTGCCTAGCCCACCATGCGTTATGAATTATGATATACTAACGTCTTTAAAGGGCTTTTCATATATGTTTGTGATTTTTTTTTTAAATAAGGATTTTATTATTATGTGTCCTGCCGACATACTATACTAATATTTGAAACTTTTGGTAAATTTTAAATTTGAATTTTTTAGTTATTTTTTGTGATGGGTTCACTATTCTCTCATTAAGGTTTACTTTCTTTATTTAGTAATTGCAAGAAAATTGTTTAAATAAATATTTGTCTAAGGTCAACTCTAAATAATTGCAAGCAAAATTGTTTGGTTATGCTAAATAAACTATAACTATAACTTATTTTAATAATAATGAGATGGTTTCCTTGGCTTAAGTAAAAACTAAATAAATTCATGTTTTACATGGAGAAATTTACTTATTTACTAGAATATTAGACTTTGTATTTTATATACATTAATCCTTTACATATTCAAGTTTATGGAATCATGATTAAGTATAAAAATTTGGGGTTATTTGAGCTGTATTATGAAATACCCTAATTAATTATGTAACAAAAACAAACATTGTACATTAAAAAGTGTATCTATATAAATAATTTAGTTATTTAATCGGTGCATATATATCAATTTTGTAGCCCAATATATTGTGTTCACTATATTTTCTTAACCTTCTCATGATTTTTATAAATGTTTTCAATTTTAAGTTAATATTGTTTTTTATGCATATGAAAAATGTTGTGGATAGCCGATGATGATATTTTTTTATTTTTTACTATATTTGTGGAGGACGGTCTAACTTAATATTTTATTATATACATCCTACATGGCAAAAAACAGTTGTAACGACATTGTCTCTGATCTATAGTATAACCAGTATAAATTTCGTACCATGTACGAGTAATGTAAATATAAACCCGAATTAACTGATTCTAGATTGAATTTTGAAACGAATCCGCTTTTAACTCGAGAATTTACAATCTAAACACAATGGATCTGAGTCGGAATTTATTGACCTATATATGTATTTTTATTAATATATACAATGTTAAATTTATAATAATTCTATTCAATTTTTCATATTTATATTAATATTAACATATGATGATATGAGATTTTTCTTCATTATTCTTCAAGATTTAATAATGACAAAACGTGTACTAATTAATAGGGAAAAGTGGTTAAGATATAAAAAAAACAACTTGAATTTTTTTATTCATATAAGGATATAACATTTAAAAAAATTGTTAGGAAAAAATCTTAAGATATAAAAAATGGGATAAGATATCAAGTAGGTATAAGGAAATTGGATAAGATATAAGTAGATATATAAGGAAATTGGATAATATAATAAGTTGATATAAGGGTTATTTTTAAAAAATCTAATATAAAAAATAAAAATATTATTTTATTCAATCTTGATGACGTGGTGCAAATTTTTACACAGATTTGAGTTCTGCTTTATACTGTATTATTATAGTAGATAAGGTTAATATTTATTGAATTTATTTTTAAAAGCTCAACGACAACAACAATATTTACCCAATAACTCCCGCCTACACAAGATCTGGGGTGTCAAGATGGGGACACTCTAGATCTAGATGGAATGCGCCTTATACGACCCAAAAATTGCTCGATGCCCAAAACACAAACAATATACAATAACAAATAAAACAAACGAAAAGGCTTAAAAGAGCTAACACTAACAAAGCTAGGTCACACTTAACGCCAACGAGACATATACTTAGACCCAAAGCTAGGCCATATTTTAAAAGCTCCTTACATAATATTTTTTAAAAATCGATGAAAATCAAGTGATTTATAGATTTGATCGTATTTTCTTCTTTAATAAAATGTATAAAAAAAATACTAAATTTTCATATTTTTCATCATCCTTTTTTTTAACTGTAAACTTTAAATGAGCACAAGTCTTTACATTTGTTTCTTTCTCTTCATCTCTAAATATTAGAGTATTTATTTAGAGTGACACCTTTAAGCATAGTAAAGATCATGTCATAATAGATTCAAGGATTAAAACATCGATCACTTGCATCAAAATAACGTAGATTATAGAATAAAACTTTTTTTTGTGCCTTTATATTAATTTGGTTAGGTTTTGCACGTTATAAGTTATAATGGTTTAATGAAAAAATAAAACTTACTATTACATCAACATCATGAGCTTGAAGGCGGAAATCCTTAACAAACACATTCACATCCAATAGTGGATTAGTGGTCATCAAATATAAACGAGAGGATAGTTAAACGCACCACCACGTTGCCAAGACCGACAAGCAAATTGAAACTCACGAAACAATATCTGAAAATATCTTCTATACAACCCCAAATTGTGATAACTGCTCAAAACTGCTCCGTATAATCTTACACTATATAGGCTGTTTTTTCACCGACTTGATTAAGCATAATGGCGTTTTTGTTTGGCCGTTGAATTGTTTTAACAAGCTAAATTTTTGTGTGTTTAGGTCAATAAGATATTTAGATACTATCATGAAGCTTTTATCCGATTGACCAAACAGCCTAAGGGGCTAAGGTCAGATTTTATTAGCACAATAAGATAGGCTCATTATCCCCACAGTTTATTTTCTACCATTCACTCACGCACAAGAGTGTTACAGAAGTCAGTTCGATCGGCAGAGCCTTAGCTCGATCGTAGCAAGAGAAGATGAAACAGATCACTCATACATATGACGCTGGTGGTCTCTAAATCCTTGAAAATGGTGTTGCTTCAACTTTACTTGCTAACGAACAACTACTCCATGGCTGTACATCCTCAAACAGATGACCTCTATCACTACCGAAACAACAATTCCATGGCGCCATCTTTGAAACTGCAAATCACAAATTTGCAACGCTTGGCTTCGTATTCCTCAAGCTGCGCACCGACTGCGCAACGCCATTGACAGAGACTCCTCTCTCAGAAAATTCTGCTGCCGCTCTATGAACGCCTCCACCTTGCTCTGAAACTCCTCGTTGCTCAGATCTTCCACCTCTTGAATCCTCCTCCTTCCCGTCGAGCCTTCGCCGGAGACTTCCATTTCCCGGCGAGGCTCTGTCTCCGACCGCCGGAGCTGGATTTTCTCCGCCGCCTTCGGCTCAAACTCCTCGGATCGCGACCTCCGGTATATCTTAGGTTCCGCTTCCGCTCTCTGAACCGGCAAAACCTCGATTTCGGCCGGCGACGGGGCCGCTACGACCTTCCCTTCCACCGGAACGATATCCTTCTGGTCGGAAACCGCCTCCACCGTCGCGATCTCGCAATAGAGCGTCTGATCCGGAGGCGACGGGACCGCTACGACCTTCGCCTCCACCGGAACGGTATCCTTCTCGCCGGAAACCGCCTCCTCCGTCGCGATCTCGGAGGAGAGCGTCTGATCCGGAGGCGCGAACTGGCGGATCTGGAATCCGTCGTCATCGATTCCGGCGACGGCGGACGGTTTCCGGTTGTTACAGGCGGAATGTCCAGATTTGACGAAGAGAGTGATGATGATTAGGTTTCCGATGAGGAAGCCGAAGTGATGGTTGACGGCAATCGCACACAGCCAGCTGAGAGCGAAGCGGAGGAGTTCGAAGGCGGCCGGAAAGTTGGCGGAGGAGCGAGAAATTAGCCAGGAGAAGAGTAGAAAGGCGAAGCAGAGTTGAAAAGCCGTTGTGGATTTAGCGATCTTGTTGAATCGCCGGTAGCGATCCATCGCTTTCTGCTTCTCGATCTTGACGGTGTCGATTTCGTGGAGAGGCATGGATTTTGAATGGATTTGTTGTTCCTCGGGATTGATGGGAGAGAGAGAGAGATAGAGCGGTGGTGAGAACGTAACTACTTGTGTTGAAAAACGTGAAGCGAAAGAGGGGGGAAAAAGGAGAGGGGTGCGAGATTTGTGAAAGAAATGGGGATAAGTTGCGGTTTATATAGAGTGGTTTTATGGAGGGTTCGATTTTAAAAATTTGACGTGTCACGCTGTTAGAGTTTTTTTTGGTTTCGTTGGCTTTGCCAAACCAGTCACGGTATCAAAGTTCAATTCCCGCAATGGGGCCGAACTGGGCGGTGGCACAGCCATGTGAACTAAAAAAAAAAAAAGTTCAATTCCCGCAAATGGTTGAATCAACATATCGTATGAATGGTATGATGACTAGAAGAACAGGTTGGGACACGAATGGTTGAACGAGAAAATTGTGGAGACATTTGTATATAGATAGGATAAGCAACGTTGCTTTTCAGATATCTTAGGACTAGGTTACATTTGATAACGATCTAATAAGCCCTAGGTGCAACAATGCATGTACGATCAAACGTGGTTAACTACATACGAGAGCTCCGAGATGAGGACATACTGAAGATAAGCAATGTTCATGTAAAGAGAAGGATCGGCGTCACATAGTCACATTTAACCACTAGGAGGTACCAATTCTTTTGGTAAATCATATGAGTTGTATACTTGTAGTAGGATATCGGTCAAGTTAAGTTCAAACCTAAATGAACTTCTTACACAAAAGTGCCGAGGCATGAACCCAAAATTTATCACCGAATTGAAGGTGGATTCGGGATTCCCATCATCAAAAAGGAAAAAAGAAATCCAAACAAACTTTTTGTGGATGCAACAAATCTATTTGTACAATGAATCTAAGGATCTTTTTTCTTACTCACCCGAGAAGTTAATGTTTAATAAATCAAGTTGTCAAGGGTAATTATTCCTCTATTGTTTATTTTTTTCGATTCATAAAGGACATTTGAACTAACAATTGAGAAAAAAGCCAATTCAGACTCACAACCTAATTATTACGGATGTCATCGCCAATCAACTAAACCGACGAGGCTTGACATCGCTTCTCGATTATTCACTCGTAATTATAAATGACTAAATGCAAAGATCCTCCCTCTAATGGCTTCTATGTAGTAACCTAAATTGCATAAAAACGACTAAATTGTTCTGATGGTGCATAATGACGGTTGTTCACTTATTCTCAATTCAGAAGGTACTAAACTACAAATGTTCATAGGCCAAAATGTTTTATCCACTAATGATGCTTGTTTTTTCCACACTCCAACTTCTTTATATGTCGGGAGAAAAGGACAGCATAGACTTTACGGTCACAATATCCCTCCTGAACCTTACAGTCTTACACACAGCTCAGCGCGTCATGTATGTTTGTCCACGTTATTTTTGTCCATACATCCAACTTGTATAAAATATCCAAACTTCCTTGATATTTATTATGCACGTAAGATTAAGATATGTCGATCATTCGTCAACAATGTTCCTTTTTGTAGGTTCGACCCATCATCCCTTTTCGCTTATACCAATTAATGGGCCACGGCCCATTGACATGACAAACTTGTGAAGAATATTCCTGGGTTGACTGTTTACATAAACTCCCCAACAGAACCGGAATCAGAAGAAGACCCATCTTCACTCTCCAAATCCTTTCTCCTTTTCGTGATCCTGACTTTTTCTCTAGCGAGACAGTTGTGTTCGGTTACTTCAACATAACGAGAGAGAGATAGAATATGAAAAGCTCTTTCCTTTATTTCTGTCTCGAGAAACAGAACAGTGTTCATTTGATCATTATCAAAATCCTCCTCACCATTTACATTTTCCTGCAAATCTCTTATGTGGGTATTGCTGATCCTTTCCTTTTCCCTCTTTTCCACGCCTCCTAGATTGCTTTTGGGTAATATTGGTACAATTCTTTTCTTTGTCTTGTGATTCATTAATTTTGAATATGCCCAACTATCAGATCATGTAAAACATGTGAATCATCATCCATTTCTCAGGAACAACCCTTGACTTTGATCGGCATTCTGGTTCTTGTAAAACCCAGTAGTCTTCTCAAAGTTTTATGCAAATTTTGACACGCTCATTATTACTCTTTCTTGCATTCGGGAGCTTTGTTGGCGGGAGAAGACTGAGCAATGGAGTCTTGTGGGGCGGCCATCAGAGTGACCTCCCACTTTGCCCAGCCTGGAACTTTGAACAATGGGTTCTTTGGAGATTGTCAAAAGGCCCAAGATTTGGTGGGTCCAAATAATATGTCTTGGAAGAAAAAGAATGCCAAAAGGCCAGGGCTTGTCTTCTCTGTTCTAACTTCAGGACAGTCTATCAAAGAGTCAGTTGTGAGTCCTCACTAAAATTCTTTCTTGCATTCTTGTTCATGTGATTGGATTCAATTGGAATGATTTGCACTTCTGGGTTGCAGAATTTGCAGCCTTCTTTTATTGAGACACCAAGAGCAGACCCCAAAAATGTGGCTGCAGTTATTTTAGGTGGAGGTTCTGGGACTCGCCTGTTTCCTCTTACCAGCAGAAGAGCCAAGCCAGCTGTAATTTAATGGACACTATTGCAAAAGTTGCAGAGTTTTGTTGAGATGTTGAAATGATGAAAATGGATGATCACTTGATGATTCTGTTTGCAGGTTCCAATTGGAGGATGTTACAGGCTAATCGACGTCTCCATGAGCAACTGTATTAACAGTGCCATTAAGAAGATATACGTCCTAACTCAGTTCAACTCCTTTTCGCTTAACCGTCACCTTGCCCGAACTTACAGTTTTGGAGATGGGGTGAATTTTGGAGATGGGTTTGTGGAGGTGTGAACAATTATTAACCCTATAAACCAATCCAATCCCTGGTTGAAGATCATTGATGTTGTGTGATTTGAGTTTGTTTAGTTGTTTGTGTTTTGCTAAAACCAGGTCTTGGCTGCCACTCAAACTCCGGGGGAAGCTGGGAAGAAGTGGTTCCAAGGAACAGCGGACGCTGTCAGACGATTCGTCTGGCTATTTGAGGTTCTTTGTTTCTTACTGCTAAAAAAATGTGAGCTTGATGGTCAAAAACCAAGTTTATAAATGACCACAAGTTTTCAGTATGTGTTGAATGATCATATAGGATGCCAAGCATAAAAATCTAGAGCATGTCCTGATCTTGTCTGGAGATCATCTCTACCAAATGGATTACATGGACTTTGTACAGGTCTTGGAATTGGCTTACTTCATATGATCTTCAGTGATAACCGAAAAACTTTCGCTTGAAATCTGTTATTTTTTTGCTTGTTGCAGAAGCACATTGACACTAAAGCTGATATTACAGTCTCCTGTGTACCTATGGATGACAGGTATATTTTTTGGCCAAAGTCAAGTGATAATTTCCTGCATAGGCTATTATAACATAATCTATTCATTGAAGACTCTTTGTTTTTCAACTGATGAGAGACACGAATTTGCAGCCGTGCATCAGACTATGGTCTGATGAAGATTGACAATACTGGACGCATTGTGAAATTTGCTGAGAAACCGAAGGGCCTTGATCTTGAGCTAATGGTACACTTAATCTAATCTCGTGTTGCCTGTTTTAGTAGTTTTCGCCATCTTCTCGCATCTACTTGTAAATTTATGGCATGTAATGTGTTATACCGCCTTGCAGCGAAGTGATACCAGTTTTCTTGGATTATCTGATAATGAAGCTATGAGCAATCCATACATTGCATCAATGGGAATTTATGTCTTTAAGACTGATGTTCTTCTCCAACTTCTGACCCGAAAATATCCTACCTACAACGATTTTGGTTCCGAGATAATCCCTTCTGCTGTTGATGATTACAATCTTCAGGTAAAAAGAAAACAAGTAAACAACAGATGTTTTTATAAGTTGGTCTCTGGGCTACAAAAGATTCTTTGTTAGTCTTGACTCTTTTGCATCAACAGGCATATTTGTTTGATGATTATTGGGAAGATATTGGGACGATCAAGTCATTCTTTGATGCCAATTTGGCCCTCACTGAGCAGGTCTGATTTCAGAGATGCCTTTATATGAGTTCAGATGCCAATTTGGCCCTTGCATTTATACTGTGGCTTCTTTCTTAAATCCCGTGGCAATATTATGTGATTTTTGCAGCCTTCAAAGTTCAGTTTCAATGATCCGAAGACACCTTTCTTCACATCTCCTAGATTCGTACCACCAACTAAAGTTGATAAATGCAAGGTATGCTTCCAAAAATTGCATTCTGTGTGATCCTTTCTGTTTTTGGTTTTTGCTGCTTGAAAGTGGTGGCTTTTGCAGATTGTCGATTCAATTATATCTCATGGATGTTTTATAAGAGAATGTAGCATTGAACACTCCATTGTTGGAATACGTTCAAGATTAGATTCCGGTGCTGAGCTCAAGGTTGTAGCATAGTTCAGCTTATCTTCACCTTTGATTTTATTTTGGCAATGTTGCCTAAAACAACTGCAAAGATCTCTTTAATCATTATTTTTTGGATAGACTATATGTCCCCCTAAATATCTTCAGCTTTCAGGATACTATGATGATGGGGGCAGACTACTACCAAACCGAGTCAGAAGTTACCTCTATGCTAGTTGCAGGAAAGGTTCCAATTGGAGTTGGGCAAAACACTAAGATCAGGTGACAAACCTAAGAACACAACTTGATAGCTCTTAGCTTTTTCTTGTTAGTTTGTATTGGATGGTTAACCCTGACAGCTTTTCTTGAAGGAATTGTATAATCGACAAGAATGCTAAAATCGGGAGAAATGTGACAATCGCAAACAAAGATGTAGGTCATGTTACATTTCATGCTGGTTTAGAAGCTATGTGATAAAATCTAGTTTTTGAACTCTTGTTCTTGGTTTATATCTCAGGGTGTTGAAGAAGCAGAACGACCAGATGAGGGATTTTACATCAGATCAGGAATCACAATCATATTGAAGAATGCTACAATAAAAGATGGAATGACCATCTAAAAATATGAAATCTTGTAGTCTGCCACCTCCAATCCCAAATCTGAGCTATTTTAGCTTCCAATATAAGAAAATAAGAGTAGCAGAGCATTCCCAAGCTTTGATTTGGATGTAAATTAGAGTAGGTATGTAGGATGGTGATAATTTTCTATACCGATGATTCAAGGATGAAGCCTTGACACTCCCTATATATAGAGCACATACGCCAATTTTTCTCAGCAAAAATGTTTACATAAACACCTATTATTATTAATTAATAATTAATAATTACTTTTACTTTCATGTACATACTACTCTAACCTTCTTTTTTCGACTATTGTGCTCATTAAAATTGTATGCATTACATACTCATACCTCTCTTGCTGGCAACACTTTTCCTATTAATCATCTGGGTTAAACCTGTGCCAAGCATCCTGCAAGGAAGAAATATTGAAAGAAATAACGATATTATTATCGAGGGGTCAAGATTTTCGAGGAAAAGTATCTACAGTATATTCCAAGTTTACAGAAACACAAGGATGACTATATTAGAGTAGATGCATATATTGTTACCTTCAAGAGGTCAAAAACCTTTTCGCAAATGTATTTCTGCTGAATTGTTGCACCTCGCTGTTGTAATTTGTCAGGGTGGACACACAAGGCAGCCCTTTTGTAAGCTTTTCGAACTGCTGTGGATGTCACCAGATCTGTCAAGGGAATGGGCTGCCAACCGCTATCAGGACCCAGGATCTGTGTGTATCAAGATTATGAGCCATTTTGTAAGCACTCTTTGCTATGATTTAGTCAAAAGAAAGGAACAGGTACCAAAGTTTATATTCCAGAGTTCAAACCACTACTTTGATCATAAAAACACACTCTTTTTTTCGTTGCCCAATAATTTACTACATACTAAATGAAGAAGATCCAATAATGCATATTAACTAAAGAAAAGCATTAAAATCAAAACAATGGATGAAAAAATAAAGTAGAGTAGGGAAACATACGTATTGGAGAGTTGAAAGCATTGCACGCAAGTTCCCGTCCTTTCCAGACAACCACCTTTTGACGTCCGCATCCAGTCCATCAGCAAACCTCTGTCGTAAAGTCAAAACTGTTAGTTATGTATCACTATGAACTGAAAAAAAAAAATCAAAAGAATATTTGCAATCAAGCCTACATTTCTCTCTACTTGCTCTTTCTGAGCAAGAGAATCACGCATGTTTTTCTCTTCAAGAGCCTTTGCCTGCATAATATGGCATAGCCCAGCACACTTTAGTAAATGTAACAAATATTTCTTTTATTGGCTTGTAAATTGTAATTAAGCAAGAAGAAACATACTGCTCGTTCCATGGTTCGCTTTTGCCTTTCTGAGATAGCTCTTCTTCTTCGAGGTGATTCACTCACGACTCCTGTGGATTTTTCAGTAACAAAATGTGCTGCATGATACAAAATTACAATGTTTAGGATTCATGAAACTAATTAGAACAAAAATATGTTTGTCATTGACCGTGAATTTATAAGAACATGTACCAGAAGAGTATCCTGAACTAGAAGAGGTACCGGAAGTCTGATTCTTGGAATCCTGTAATAGTTCAAGAAGTGAGCAGAAAACCATAACAAAGATATAAATGAAATGAGTGCTTCAGGATTACAGCAATGTCATAAACAAGATCATCTTCTTACCTTTTCTTTGGTTTTGGAAGCAACCTTCTCAGACATTGCTCTCTGCAAAGCACGTTCTCGTGCCTCTGCGGTTGCTCTTTCAACTGCAGCACGCTCTGCTCTAAGCTTTGCATCCATAGAGGCTTTATCAGACCCAGATTTAGCCTCAGAAGAATCTTTCCCTTGCCTATCTTGAGCTGAAGAAGCTTCTGACTTCTGACGTACTTCAGCAGCGGCCCTCTCTTTAGCCTCAGCAAAGGCTCTTTGTCGTGCTTCACGAATTACCCTCTCAACAGCTCTACGCTCCCTTTCTTTCTCCTTTTCCTTGTTGTTTAGCTGATTCTTTTGCTTGCTTTTCACAACACCTGCTGTGGATGTTTCATCAAGTTCATCATGTTTGGCAGCATCTGCTCCCATTTCAGTTTCTTCTTCCTGAATGCCCGGTTTCTGAACAGGTTCCAATTTCTCTTTGTTTTCAAACCATCTTCTTCTTCTATGAGCTGCTTCAGCAGTAGCTCTACTTTCTACCAGATCATCCTCCCTTAGATTTGTACCTTCTTCTCCTTCATTCGCTAAGTTTTCAACAAGCTCTGGTTCCTCATCCATCTGAGGTTTATGCAATACTTGACGCGTATTTTCGAACCATCTTCTTCTCCGGTGAGTTGCCTCAGTGCCATGCCAGCCATCTTCTAGACTGCTTGTAACTTCGGTCTGTTTAACATTTGTGCCTCCTCCAGATTTATTCACCCTTTCATCAACATGACTTTCCACTCCATTGTCAACTTTAGTTCCTTGTATGTTCTTCTCCTGGTCCAATTCAAGGGTAATCTTAGCCCCAAGAAGGCTACTAGACTGATCGAACTCTCCTCCTTCATCTCTGTTTTCAAACCACCGTTTTCTCGTGTAGGATGTTTCAGCATCATGAAATCTTATGTCCTCATCACTTGCCATATCAACCTCTCCCACGTCTGTTCTGAATTCAGTCTCATTATCATTTTGATTCTTTGAACCAATATCAGTGGCAAATGTTTCTTCACTAGGATGTTTCTGCTCGAAGTCCACACCTGTCTCACATTGAGTTTCATGAAAACATGTATGAGAAAGTTCTTCAAGAGTGTCTTCATTTTCCTCCTCAACTACATCAGAGTCTTCTGGGGTTCTATTTGATATTGATGTCTCAGACATATCTTCCCCAATCAAATTAGTGGTTGTTTGTAAAGAGCTAGGTTGCTCAGCATTGCATTCGGGTTCAGCAGAGATGTCAGCAACTGATTCAGCCATCCTCTCGGTTTCAGAAGAGAATTCTGAATTTTGGGTATATTCCTTTCCATCATCATGGTCATCATAAGCTTCATTGTCTCCATTTTGACATGAATGCACTTCCTTTTTACAAACATCAACTGAACGTGGACACTCTTCTCCATGAGCCAAGGTCTCATCAGCTTCATCAATGAAGCAACCACTTTGTTCATACATCTCTTTTTGAATCAATTCATTGATTGTATGCACAGAGCTGGGTTGTTCACGATTGCCCTTAGTTTCAGAGATGGTATTAATCGACTCTTCCATCATTTCTTTCTCAAGTGTGCCATACTCCACATCTTGAGGACACTGATCTGTATCATAACATCCGTTGGTGTCTTCATCTCTCCTCATTAAGGATTTCTCTTGCTCAAGTACGTGATCTGTTTCAGGAAAGTAATCATCATGCTCTAAGATGTCATCAACCACTTCAAAGGACCTTAATATTTGTTCTGGCATATCTTCTTTCACTGGTTGAGTAGCTATCTCTGGATCGATGGAGTGCTCAACATAGATCTTGGAGTCAAAAGAACAGGTAGCTGGCTCTTCCATCTTTTCTTCTTCTCCACCAGAAAAAGATCCCAAATGTTCCACACAAGCTTCTTCATTTTTGCAGAAAACTAATGGTTGTTTAGCATCAATTCTGGGATGAACGGGACAGGTTGTTGGCTCTTCCATCGTTTCTTCTCCATTAGAAGATTCAAAATTTTGGGGATATTGGCTGCTTTCATCATGCAAACAAGCTTCTTCGTTTCTGTTAACTAAGAACTCATCATCATCAAAGGCATCTTCAACAGCTTCTGTGACACTTACAGTTGTTTTGCTCTGCACATCCTGATGCTCCATTATCTTCATCGCTTCCTTTGAATTCAAATATGTTGCCTGTACTCTTTCTAGAAGTTCATCTGTGCAAGTTTCTTCTACCATTTCAGCATCGACTAGTTTCTTCTCACCATACATAGAGGCCTCTTCAGCAACTTTTGTGATTCCTACAGTTGATTTGCTCTGAACATCCTGATTTTCAATTAACTTGTTGGCTTCCCTTGAATTCAAATCTGCTGTCTGTACTCTTTCTTGAAGTTTATCTGTGCAAGCCTCCTCTACCATTTCAACATCTTCTGGCTTCTTCTCAATATGCTCGGAGGCACCATTAACAACTTCTGTGATGCCTACAGTTGATTTGTTCTGAACGTCCTGATTTTCAATTATTTTGTCAGCTTCCCTTAATTTCAAATCTGCTGCCTGTACTCTTTCTTGAAGTTCATATGTGCAAGCCTCCTCTACCTTTTCAACATCTTCTGGCTTCTTCTCAATATGCTCGGAGGCACCATCAACAACGTCTGTGATGCCTACAGTTGATTTGCTCTGAACATCCTGATTTTCAATTATTTTGTCGGCTTCCCTTAATTTCAAATCTGCTGCCTGTACTCCTTCTTGAAGTTCAGTCTCCTCTACCATTTCAACATCTTTTATCTTCTTCTCATCATGCTCAGAAGGACCATGAGCTACTTCTGATTTGCTCTGAACATCCTGATTTTTAATTATCTTGTCGGCTTCCGTTGAATTCAAATCTGCTGCCTGTACTCTTCCTTGAAGTTCATCTGTACAAGTCTCCCCTACCATTTCAACATCTTTTAGCTTCTTTTCATCATGCTCAGAAGCACCATGAGCAACTTCTGATTTGCTCTGAACATCCTGATTTTCAACTATCTTGTCGGCTTCCCTTGACTCCAAATCTGCTGCCTGTACTTTTTCTTGAAGCTCATCTGTAATAGTCTCCTCTACCATTTCAACATCTTCTAGCTTTTTCTCATCATGCTCAGAGGTACCATCAGCAACTTCTGTGATGCCTACAGTTGATTTGCTTTGAACATCCTGGTGTTCAGTGATCTTGCTGTCTTCCATTATATTCAACTCTACTACCTGTACTTTTTCTTGAAGTTCATATGTGCAAGTCTCTTGTACCATTTGAACATCTTCTAGCTTCTTCTCATCATGCTTAGAGGTATGATCAGCAACTTCTTCGAGGCCTATAGTTGATTTGCTCATATTATCCTGAAGTTCAATTGTCGTGGGGCCTTCCCTCATAAACAACTTTGCTGCATGTACTCTTTCTTGAAGCTCATCTATACAAGTCTCTCCTGACATTTTAAAATCTTCTGCCATCTTCTCTGAATCATTTGGCATTTTTGTTTCTCTCCAACTGCGTCCTTCCTCCTGCCTCCCAGTCCCATCTTTATACTGAAAAGACTCGTCCACTCTCTCTACTGGTTCCTGATCTTGAACCTCTTTGCCTGCTTCCCTATCATCTTTGCAGTTTGCCTCTGATTTTGAGTCGTGACTGCCTAATTGATGAGTTGCTTCTTCTGCAACTTCCTGCTCTTCACATTCATTAGTGTCCAGTTTGTCCTTTTCATGCCCACACGCTACATAGTCATCTAAAATCTCTCCGCAATGGTCTTGATCCTCCAGCTTCAACTCTTCACTAACTTTAACTGATTCCCAGACTTCCCATTCTTTCTCAGGTTCAGACAGATCACATTGTCGGCTGATGAGCATTTCTGCACCTGGGGACACTGTCGTATGATCAACTTTTCCCTGTTCTGGAACCACAGATATTTTCATGCCTATGTTCGAATCTTGCAGAGTCTCCCCAACTCCTGAACTTGCAGAGTCGTTCATTTGAATTTCCTTCTCATCATGGTCCTTACCAGGTGCCCTCTTTATGTTAGCATCTGCATCTTGCACTTGGCAATCACGTCCTTCAGACTGCTCCTTCTCAACATGGTCCTGACCAGTTACCCTCTTTATGTGAGCATCTGCATCTTGGACTTGCCAAGCACTTCCTTCGGATTGCTTCACAGATCCACTACCACTTGGTGCGTCCATCTGTGCTGCTATCTTCTCGGCGTCAGCTTGCTTGGAAATGAAGCTTACAAACCTATTCTTCACTCCGCTTATAAGCTGACTTAATTGTTTGGCTGCTTCCCATTCTCCTCCACCTTGCTGATTATGGCTCTTCTCGGCTGATTTGACTTCCTCTATAGGGTTTGCCTTCTCCTTTAATACTGAATCATTTACACACTCGTCCTGGGCAAAAGAGTCTTGAGTTTCTTCAAAGGTCGCATCAACACAAGTACTTGTCAAATTAACACCATTCCTTGTAGACATATCCTCTTGAGCAGAAACTACATGCAACTTTTCACTCAACATAACTTCTTCATCTTCAAGTTGAATCTCAGTTGTACTGAAATTTAAATCTTCCTTCAATTTCAGTACACCTGCTTCATTGACATCACTATTCTCACATGTAGCAGTCGTATTGAGATGACCCTTTTGTTTTGGTAGTGTGTCTTCGTCAACATATTTGCCCTGACTTCTAGCTTCAACTTCCGAAGGACCATTCTCACTAGTAGCTTTGACTTTGAGTATTTCCTTAAAACTCAGTTTTGTGGAACCGCCACGCTCCTGTCCTTTCAGTAACTCTTTTGCCCAACATATCTTAGCTTCAGCCTCCTCTATTGCCCTTTTCAACGCAGCTGCAGACACAGCTGCAGTTGAATTCACATCTAACTCAAGAAGTGGAGAGGAAGAACCAGCAGCAACATCACTTTGCTTATTATTTGTGGATCTCTTTAATCTTTGGCTAGACGACCTTCTGAAGTAATCATTGTTACCAAATAGAGGTGAAGTTGACAGAGATGACACGTTAAAAGTTTGTGATTTGCGAATGCCTTCTCGTGTGCTATGAGTTGCTTCAAATGTATGGCATTCAGCCACACCAAATTCTTTGCAAATGCCTTCTCGTGTGCTATGAGTTGCTTCAAATCTATGGCTTTCGGTCACACCAAATTCTTTGTGAGCATGATCACTAGTCTGCTTGTCTATACTGAGATCTGAAACTGTCCTTGCATCCTTCCCCTGGCTTTTTCCTCCACTAACATCGATACTGAAATCAGCTTCATCCATGCTCGTATGTTTTGTCTTATTTAAATCATTTTCCCTTGCAGGGCTGACTTCCTCAAACGTATGTGTGTATCCAGGAGTAGCTTGAAGATGAGCAATCTGCGTCATCCCAACTGTAACATCTTTACTAGACTGGTTGATTTTCTGGTGTGCAACATTCAAATCTGTTATACTGTCAAATTGCAACTCATCGAGTGATGGATTGTACTTGGAGCTACCACAAAATTCCTGGCTTTTTGAATGCATCATCTTTGTTTTGGTTGGACTTTTTGATGTCTCACTTGATTTTGGATTGTCCCTAAAGGTTCCACAGAATTCTTGACTTTTTGAAGATGTTGCCCTTACTATTGTTGGAACTGTTGATGCTTGGCTTGAAGTTGGATTGTCGTTGGAGATTCCACAGAATTCTTGACTTTTTGAAGCTGTCATCCTTGTTATTGTTGGAATTTTTGATGCGTGGCTTGATGTTAGACTGTCCTTGGAGCTACCAAAGAACTCTTGGCTCTTTGAACCTGTTGTCCTGGTTATTGTTGGAATTTTTGGCGCTTGGCTTGATGTTGCATTGTCTCCGGAGCTACCACAGAATTCTTGGCTTTTTGAACCGCCCGTCCTTGTTTTTGTTGGACTTTTTGATGCTTGGACATGCCCTGAATCACGGGGAAAGTCTTGACTCTTTGAAGCTGGTATCTTTATCTGCTTTGAACTCCTGCATAAATGCGGCGAGAAAATGATCAATTTTTGTCGTACCGGAGCAGTTCAACTACGATCAGATGATTCCATAGGCAGAAAGTATATGTCATTAAACTGCTATATATCATCATTAAGTATGCTGTAAAGGCTTATGGAGGCGGCCGGTACTCGAGCTTACAACAGTCAGGTATAAGTATGAGCATGTTTGCCACAAGATGAAACCAACGCAAATCCGATGGTTAAAAACCACAGAACTCAAAGCATAGAACAGGAAAATTAGGTCACTACAATTCCATTTGCTCAAAAATAGATTCATCAGATGATCTAACGTGTTTATGAGCCTTCGAATCCTCCCACAAAAATAGGACAATTGGGGGTGTGTATGAGTGTATCTCATAAAATTCAATTTGGCAGTGCCCAGCTCTATTATGTTGAGCATTATCTAACCAGTACATAAACAGGAGAACTAGTCTATACAGATCAACTCTACCTCAGCAAAAAGAACAATGCAGCAACAATATGTCGGTTACTTCAAAATCCAGGAACCTAATGAAACTACCAAAAAAGCAAAGAATGTTTCAGCCATGGACAGCATAATGGTCACCACACCACTCCTCATAAACGTTACTTAGCAACTAGAACAAACTTTTTATAGAAACAAACACGATGAATAAAAAATGAAGTCCAAAAGCTTTAGGAGAAATCAGGCACGGGATCTAACAAAAGGAAGAGCAGAAAACTACAATAATTTTTCACTTTTCAAGAAACGCATAAAGTAAGATCAAATTGAGATGGAGAGAAAGAGAGGGGGGGAAGAGCGAGTAAGCACCGTGATGAATGAGCGTCGGATTTCGCCTTCTTCTTCGATTCGCGGAACAGTTCTTCAGCAGGAACTCCAAATCGAGCGTCGTCTCCAACGCCGCCAAAGACGCCGGCGTAATCAGCACCGGAACTCCGACCACGGCCGAAAACATCGCTCGGATCAGCGGCCGGAAGATCAAGAAACGGGATCGAGGAGCCGAGTGAGGCATCCGATGGCGGGAAGATATCACGGTAGTCGTCGACACGGATCGAGAAGGCCGACGAGCTGAGCTTCGTCGGCGCCGGAGCGGAGAAGACGCCGTCGTAAATGTGCTTGGAGGTGAGGTCGCCAACATTTGACAGCTTCTTGGAGAGAGAAGCGGAGCGAGAGACATCCGCCATGGATGAGGCGCTGAGAGAATCCGACCCCACTCACTCCTTCCTCTTGCTCCCTGCGAGAAAGCAGAGAGAGATCTCGTATAAAGGGAAATTATGAGAGAGAGAAGGAACAACCGAAGAAAGGAGTAGAATTTGTAGTGTGTAGGTGCCACATTGATGGCTGCTAGAGGTGTCAAACAGGTCGGGTCGGGTGGATTCGGGTTCGGTCTTTTCGGGTTCGGGTTGAGTGCGGGTTCGGGTCAATCGGGTTACAGGTCAAGCCGGGTCGGGTCTTGACAGGTTATCGTGCGGGTTCGGGTCGACCTAACAGGTCAAGAATTTGAATTTTTAATGATTATTAAAATAATATTATGATTAAATAATAATATTTGATAATAATATATTATTTTAAATATATTTTTATAATAATATTTTATTTATAATAGGTTTTTTGATAAAATATAGTATAGTATTTACAATATAATATATTTATTCTTCATATATATAATATATCGGGTCGGTCGGGTCGGTCTCGGGTTTCAACCCAATCGGGTTCGGGTTAATCGGGTTCGGTTTTTTTCTTTGCTCGCTACTATTCGGGTCGGGTTTAAACCCAAAAATTTTCGGTCGGTTCGGGTCGATTTTTCGGGTCGGGTCAGGTTTTGACAGCTCTAATGGCTGCATACATAGGGCGGAGAGTAAATTGCATTTAACCCCTATGTCATATTTATTTTATTTAATCACCTTTGTATTTTTTTTTTCTAAACTCAACCACTTTTTATTTACAATATTTAATCATCTTTTATATTATTATTTTCTATACTTATTCACCCTTTTTTTATAAGTTAATTGCATTTAATCACTCATCTGACGACAGTGATGCTCTCTATATAAAAAAAAAAACGTTTTTGCTCTTGGTTTTAATTTTATTATATAAAAAAATAAAATTTAAAATAAACTATTAAGCTCATAATATATCTCCTAACTAAGGAAATTAATTCTGGATTGTAAAATTTTTCTAGCGTCGTATAGTTAGTTCTCAAACTGTATCCTCCAACTATAAAAATTAGTTTTGGATCACAAAACTTCTCTAACGTCCGTTTATAGTGAATTGTGCTAGACCTGTCAAAACCGATCTGACCCGATTCATTTGAAAATTTTTATGTTGTAACCCGATCCGTAATCAATGGGTCAAAAAGAGACTCCCCCAATTGACTCGGTAATTGATGGGATGAAAGTTGAAGCCCAAGATCCAATAGATTTATCGAAAACATTGTTGTATAAAAGTATACGTAATTCGTAATTGAATGTTAGAAATTACTTTATTATTAAGATCGATATATAGATAGTAACTTTTATTTTATTTTATCTTAAATTTTTCAAAAAATAATATTATTAATAATTAAATTAACCCAAACCATTATGAGTGGTTAAATATATTTTGTAGCTATATTTGTGCATAAGGGGTGATTAAGTATATAAAAAAATATAAAAAATGACTAAATCCATTAGCTTATAAGTAAAGGGATGGCTAGATATAGAAAATATATAGAGGTCTATTAAATACAAAGAGTGAAATAACGGGGTTAAATTAAATCTCCCCTAAGATGAATTAAGGCTTCAACGGCTGCTGGATGAAGTGTGTCGGTGGAGAGCTGATCGGACGGTGATGGAAGCGGTCAAAATGAAAAGCGTGAGGGGGTCCTTCAACCGTTGACTGACCGGTCTATGAGGTAGAATTAGAAATAACGTATAATTGGGGTTTGCAAATTCCGTCATTGATTTGAGTGGAGATAATGGTAGTTAATTATGACATAGCCATTAATGATGCAAAACACATTCAATGCCCAAAGACAGCAGTGTGGGAGAGATCATATAATTGCTTGTGCGTTGTATTTTATGCGTTATATAGTCTTAATTAAGAAAATAGGCATATAGTAAGCAAGTTTGATTATGATCATGACATGTCATGTGTTACAGAGCTACTGCTTTGTTTCTTTGTAACGAGGATGCATTACTTTAAAAAAACTGGGGTTTGTACACCCTGCATTTGCATAATTTTAGTGGGCTTATATTTTGCCCGGGCCTTGAATAGTTGTTGTGAAAAAATAAGTGAAATGTAAGTTATATTTTGTCGTTTTTTCATCTTAAAATACGTTAAACTAGTTTAGTCTCCGTGTCTTGACCACATGATTTTGATTTAACAAAAAATTCACTATAAATTTTATATAAGTTATTCAAAAGAATAGTTTGATATTATAAAATTTTGTATTGTTTTATTTAATTTACTTTTTATAGGATTTATTAAAATCAAATTGATTTAATAAAATGGTTATTTGGTTTATTATATCTTTAATATACTACTACTTTTAGTTTAATTATATCTTTAATACGTGAAATGGTTATTGGTCAAACTTAGTTTACATACATGCATGTGGGATCTATAATCAAATTTTAACCAATTAGATTATTTTAATAAAAGTGGGTGATACGATCTAATGAAAAGTTGACACGTGTCGTACTAATTATTATTTTTTTGATAAAAAGTATGTTTTGAACATAATTATAGCAAAGTCATCATTTTTTTTACCTTCTACTTTCTCATTAAGACTTTTTTCTCTCAAAATATGTGAAATATAGTTATATTTTACCATTTTTAAGTGGAAAAAATATACTTTTTTGGTATAAAATATTTTTTGAACATAACTATAGAAAGACCATAGTCTTTTTCCCATATTTTTCTCATTATAACTTTAACAGTTAGGTCATGTTCAATATTGGAGGTTTCTTATTTAGACTTCTTAGCAGTTATTATAGTATTTTTCTCTTTTTAATATCCCACAAGCACTTATTATTTTTTTCACTACAATAGAGCAACTTTATGGTAGTTATAAGCAGGGGCGGACGGAGCATGGGCCCAGCGGGGGCAAGTGTCCCCTCTGGGATTTTATATTATTATTATTATTATATAGATTAAATATCTACTCCGTTTCGTAATAGTTGTAAATACAATACTTCCTCTGTCTCATTTTGTTTGTCCTAAAGTACACATTGTCTAAAATAGAAGAAAAAGTGGGTAAAGGAGGGTAATATTGTAAGAAATTATTGATATAAAAGGAAAGAGGACAAACATTTTAGGACGATGGAAAAAGAGATGGGACAAACAAAATGGGACGGAGTAAGTATATTTTTATTTTACAATACTTGTTTATTTTCACATTGTTTATCATTTTTTTTTCATTATTAACTTTATAATAATTCATACCCTTGTATATGCTTCTTTACATTAATTAATAATTAGCTCTACATTGATATGGGTAGTTTTGAGAAAATTTTCTTAATATATGTAAAAATGTCTCTATGGAAAACTATTGTAAAATGTAAGCATTATAAAATAAAGTCATCCCAATTGATTATGAATAGTTTGTTGTATATATCCCCTGAATTCAAACTTTTACCAATATTTTTTTTAAACATTCTCTCTTAATATTATATAATATTTTTTTTCGTATATTAACGAGCTATATGTACATAAAAAAGTTGATTACTTACGTTGGAAGAAGAGTGGTTGTATTTAATTAACATTGAAATTATTCTTTTATTATATATATTTTAAAATATTTTACTATTAATAGTAATAAAAAGGCAATATTTTTATCTCATCGTCTTACTAATTGCTATTATGCCCCCTCTGACAAATTTTTCTGGGTCCACCACTGGTTATAAGCACCCAAATATAAAAATAAAACGAACTAGTTATATGACATGTGGAAAAATATTATTGTTTAGAAGTCAATGGAAGAGTTTCTTAGATAGTGCTTACATAAGCACCAAGCATGTGGATGCTTAAGATTTTCCTTTTATTTTCCTAAACCTTTTATATAAGAACCTATTAAGTACTTTTGTGACACTTTCATTTTACATGACCTTAGTTCTTCAATAGCTGAAATTTGTGATGAAATGGGAAACTGTAAGAATAAAAAAAAAGCAAAAAAATATCATGATGGTATGTGGCCATTGATGTTAAGAGGCTACCTTAATACCATATTTTAGCAATCCTACAACTTATAAATGATAATTCAATTTCAATTTGAGGTCGAAATTTATATATTGAGGATATAAACTTATGGCAATCAAAATATCAAGAAAAAGTGTTATTTTATTTTAATGACAACCAATGATTTCAAACCACTCGTTGATTGTATTAACCTAGCTGCAATTGTTCACATGATTATAAGTTCTATTATAACTTGCTTATATTGTAAAGAAAAAGTGTTATTTTATTTCAATGACTGTTATTACTTTTAATTGCCAAAATACTCAAAAAAATACACATTATTGCTTGCTTATATTGTAAAGATAAATTAATAATTAATAATTCAAAGTCATAAACTATATAATCTTCCGATTTTCAAAGCCTTATCCCGTACTTAACATAAACTTGTTATTTTTTTAAGGCAACAATACCCCAAAGCATACAATTGTTTTTTTAAAAAGTGAAATATAGTCAAAATGGATGTACAAGTGTAGAGGAAAAAAAACTAGACTTATGATAATTATTTAAAATTTTTAATTGAAATTACACATGAAAAATTAGTTTTTTATAAATAAATTTATTCACTCATCAGTCATCACTCAATAGATAGGCGACATGTGGCAATGGAGATCTCCTTTCTTGTTTTTTAGTATTTAGAACATCTTTAACGATTGATTTTCTAACACCAATGCTAGAATTTTATTAATATTTAAATGTGAATAGTAAGGGAGATGGTTAGCAACTTAGCATCAATGTTAGAAATAAGAAAATGGAGCACCGATGCTCTTCAATGACGACCACTGTTTTTTTACTAGAATTGATTAGATTGCGCCATGTGTCGCCTTGTGATTGGGCAACGCATGATTAGTTTATTTTTTTTAAAAAAAAACTATTTTCTATTTATAAACATATTTAAAAAATAAAAAAATTAAGATTGATCAAGATTTTTTTCTCTACATTTTGACATCTATTTTAACTATATTTAAAAAAAACAAATTGTATATTTTAGGATATTTTTACCTTCAAAAATAATTAAAGCTTGCTAAATTGTGTTTTTGATGAAAATTTATTGATTGGAATACTCCACTATTATTTAAACATAAAAAGTATACATAAGTTCAAATAAAATAAAAGTTTATTATAAAATATAGGGGCATTGTTTATAATTTAATATAAAGAAAAAAAGATTTTTGATATTAGAGATGTCATTGATAATATGGTAAAATGATATGAGATACTCGGATGATGTAGCAAAGAAAGAAATTGAAAAAAGGGGAGAAAAAGTGGAATGCTTAGAGTGCTATAGATAAAGATGCTCAAAAGAAGCATTGAGCATCAATGCTAGCCAATTTAACCCACTTTTTTTAATTAAACAAATAGTATAAAAGGAGCATCGATGTTACATCCCTTACCGATAAACATGCTCTGTGGGTAAAAAAGTAAGAAAAATATAGATACAAAAAAAAAAAAAGAGAATACGACAAACAAAGTAGACATTCAAAAAAGAATATTGGACAAACAAACCGGGACAAATGGTGTATAAAAAAACTGATAAATAGTTAATACAGTAATTAATACATCCGAAATATTTAAGAATACATAGTATATTATGTATGCACGAAATGACATAGTTGCTGATAATTGTATTTAATAAATTTGTTTAGATGCTCATGATATTTTAGTGCATGAAAAACCAAAATGTTGTGGATGATTGGATTGATGGCAGGACGGTGCCGAATGGCCCACGCAATATATGTTCACTCTCTCGTCTTTATGTACTCAGCATTTACCCCTTCCACCTTTCCCTTTCACCGCTTTGTTAGCATTGTCCATTTGGGGCATGTTTCATGACCCACGCAATGTTTGTTTTTCAATTCAATCGAACCCACCTTTTAAATTACTATTTCCCCAATAATTAAAGGGGTTCGTTTCGTTATTCCATTCGCATTATATAGTCCTGAAATAGAAAATGAGAAAGAATAAGCTTTTTTTTTGTCATTGCACTAGCTCAATTACCAGTTCCCCTTTCGATTCGCCAAAACCTGGTGTAGTCATGTAGGCAGCTGATATAATCTGGCTCTTTCATATATATTGTCCCTTTCAATGACCAACACATGGGTGTTTTTATTTCGTACCTAATCGGCCCTGCATTGTTAGGTGACGTCTTTTATGCGCTGTCCTTTTGGTCCTCCCACCACTTTCACTGTTGTTCATCATGTGCCCACTTTTTTTTATATGGACATATCACATATGGTCCCTAATTTCATTTCCATGCACGACTATTGATACTAGCTTAACTTGTCGTGCCATGCACGACTATTTCACTTAAAAATATTAAAATTAAATATTTCACATAAAATAAAATTATATATTTTATAATCAAATCATTATATGGAAAATATTATATAAGTTTTATTATAAGGACATGTTTTTTATCTTTTAAAAAGAGTGATATTGTTTTTGAAGTTCATATAACTCAAAATATATATATAAGACATATTTTTTTCACTCATTTATATATTTTTATAAAACCTGATTATAAGAATATAAATTGATATTTTACTTACAATTTTTATCATAGATTAATAACAACTATCATAAATGTAAATATAAGTAAAACATTTCATCAATTGATAAATTGATAAAGTTTATAAAAAGTTAATAGAAAATGTCAAAACCACAAATTTACTTCTATTAAAGAAATAAGTTGAATTCAATATTTATAGATTTTTCTTAATTTGTTTGTGAAAGATTTTTCCCTTTAATGCTTTAAGAATTAATAACTGACAAAATCTTTTTCATATAAGTAGATAAGAAGAAAGACAATAGGAAAACCTTATATAATGTGAATAATAAAAAATTAGCTTTTTTATATATGAGGTACGGTCAAAATTAATGTGGTGGTTAAAAAACGACCACTTGTATGTTTGTATTAAGAAAATAAAGGACGTTTGTATAACTTGAAAAAAATTGTGGGATTATTTTGTAAATAAGTTAAAATTATGAAAAAGATGTACGTAATCAAGATGTAAATCGAAATCATTATTTGTTTAAAAAAGCAAATTTGTTATCAAGATAGAAAAAAATCAAATATAATGGGTAACAAAAATATAGTGGATCATGTAAATATAGAAAATAATTAACTTAAGCTTAAAAATGCTAAGTTTATTCAAGTAAATTAAATAATAAATGAACAAAATTATTATTTGTATTAAAAAAATAATTTATAACTTTATCTTAAAAATTCTATATATAATTAAGTAAATAAAATATAATTAATTCATAGTAATTATATTTCGAAAATTCAACATATATATTAGAATCATGTTTTTCAATTAAGTGATATATTAAAAAAGATAGAATATCTTACCAAAATTCAAAAATTTGAGTATATCTTTTACATAAATAGATAATATAATGTTATCAAATTAATTGAGATACCACAAATGAAAACTATTTTTTTTATCAAAAATACGATGGGTCCAAAATCAACTTTAGAAAAGATAACTGATATATTAAAAAGATAGAATATCTTACCAAAATTTGAAAAATTGATCATATCTTTTATATACATAGATAATAAGAAATATAATTAGATCAATTGAAATAACATAAATAAAAGCTATTTTTATCAAATATGAAGTGGAGCCATAATCAACGTGATGACTAAAAAACGGTCGACTTTTTAATATACATATTGAATATGGATAGATAATATGC
Source organism: Polygonum aviculare (assembly GCA_934048045.1). NCBI lineage: Eukaryota > Viridiplantae > Streptophyta > Magnoliopsida > Caryophyllales > Polygonaceae > Polygonum > Polygonum aviculare. Next base: position 10,109,651 of record OW204028.1, read on the forward strand.
AATTTTTGGTGTAAATATATGATGATCAAGATCTCCATAATCAAGTATTTTTCAACGGGGAATCTTCCAAAATCAACGTATGGATAGATAACATGGTACTATGGATAGATAATTTTGGTTATTTTGGTTAAATATATGTATGGACATATATTGTTGATAAGTAGTTAATTAAAAGATTGAAAATTTATGTAGCAAAATTATGGTAGTTAATTAAAAGGCTTTAAAAATTATTTTGGTTAAATATATGGTGGGGCCAAAATCAACGTGGTGGCTCGAAAACGGTCGACTTTTATAATATATATTGATTTTTCTCATGAAAGAATGAAACTTGAACGTTGTGATCTGCAAGACCCACTCTGGCCCAACATAACAGTTTGGGCTAAGCCCATCCATTCGAGATCCATAACGTCATTAGAGCACGAAGTCCAATCACCTTGCAACCCCAAAACGCACCGTTTAGACCGTACGCTCGTCTGCCTTGCCCGAAAAGAAAAGCCCGACCCTTTCCACAAAAACGCACCGTTTTGACAAAAGCACAGCCCCAAAAACCAAACCTCACTCGCCTTCGAACCAGTAGTGCGAGAGGAGAGAAGAAATAGAAACGCCCACCAATTGCTGGACGGAGAGATCGATTAAGCGAGGATGTTCAGGAACCAGTACGACACCGACGTGACGACATGGAGCCCGGCGGGGCGCCTGTTCCAAGTGGAGTACGCCATGGAGGCCGTCAAGCAGGGCTCGGCCGCGATCGGCCTCCGATCCAAGACCCATGTCATCCTTGGGTGCGTCAACAAGGCCCAGTCCGAGCTCTCCTCCCACCAGCGCAAGATCTTCAAGGTCGACGACCACATCGGAGTCGCCATCGCCGGTTTGACCGCCGACGGCCGCGTTCTCTCCCGCTATATGAGATCCGAGTGCATCAATTACAGCTTCACCTATGAGTCTCCTCTCCCCGTTGGCCGTCTCGTTGTCCAGCTCGCAGACAAGGCTCAGGTATCTCACGCCCCTTGAGTTTTTGATTTCGCTCTTTTTGCGTTTTGGATTTAGTTCTATGATGATTTCGATGTGGAATTTCGAGCCTCAATCGGGAAATTTTAGGGTTTTGGGGCACATTTTGAATTAGGGTTTCTATTGGGGGTAGGCTGAAGTCGGACACATTATACTGTGAAACAGATACAGGATATAGGGCTATTCAGTTTATGTGCTTTGAAATTAAAAAATGAGTGCAGTCTGTGTGAAAGTGTCACTCTTGATTGTTGTAATTGTATTTGTTGTATCTGCACCTTTAGGGATTGTATGATAATTGTTTTTTGTGATGTGGAATCACATCTATGTTCCATCTCATAACTCAAAGGATGATCATTTTCATGATTAGATTAGATAATATTAGGCTATTCTTTTTTATCCCTTAAGGTGAAAGCAAAGCAATATGTACTTGAAGCTTATTTACTTCATTGTCTCTTAGTCTGAGCTGTGCAACATTGCTGTTTTTAGTCAGAGCTCTTACCAGTTACTCAAAATTGATAACCAAGCAGGGGGCATCATATTCTAAGCACCTTTCTTTGTTATCATTGTTCCCATTCCAGCTTTTCTTTGGAACATGTAGTAGCTTTGAGCAAATAAAGTTGTGCTTTTATATGCGGTACTTGGAATGTCAAAACATATTTTCTTTCTTTTGTGGCATACTCAGATTATGTGCTTTGAATATGAAAAATAAGTGCAATTTGTGTTAAAATTGCCTTTCTTTTTTATTGCAATTGTAGTTTGTTGTACTTGCACCTCTAGGTATTGTATGATAATTGGTAATGCTTTGATTTTGTGGTTTTTTTCTGAATCACTTAATCCATACTCGTTGGGTTGATACATAATCACATTTTTTTTCTATCTTATAACTCGAAGGATGACCATTTTCATGATCAGATGATATCATTCGAGTCCTTAAGGTTAAGTTTGTATTTGAAATATTTTGCTTCCTTTTGTTGTGCAGCATATTTTAAGCATGGGTCATTTGTTATTATTGTCCCCCTTCAAAGTCTTCTTTGAAACTACTTGGAGTAGCTTTGAGGAATAGGAAATAGTGTAATTATCAAATAATGCTGTGCTTTGATATGCAGTACATGGAATGTAAGAGTATCTCATGTGGAATACTGAATTGGTTTGCTTTCAATTGTGATTCACCTGCTTGTGGCGCAACGAAAAAGTTGAAAATGATTCAACTTTTTTTATCAGATGGAATTTGACGGATATTTTATGTTGTAAATGTTGGGATCCACACTTCCTGTCTTTCAAAATCTCCATGACTGCTCCATCTTGTGCTTCATGTCAGTCCAAACCCTAGCTTAATGATATCTACTAGTGTGCATAAACAATTTGACATATGTAGATCAAAGAGTAACGTTTCACTTGTGTCATTAACAGCACATGCAACATTCCCGCACTAATTTTGCTGATTCAAGTGTCTCTTAATTTGTATAGCATCGCAGAAGCACTTGATCTTGGTTTAGTGATGCATAAGCAATATGGGAATGTGGCAATCATGAAACTGCAGCTTGATTTAGTTGTGCCCTTTTGCCATCTAATTTCATGTGCCAAATCTGCTTTGCTAATTCAAGTCTCTTATTTAATAGCTGTACTCCTGTATGAAAGTAATTTTCATTACAACTCTGCTATCTTGGTTTTAAGGTTTGCACTCAGAGATCGTGGAAACGGCCCTATGGTGTTGGCTTATTGGTAGGCGGCTTGGATGAATCAGGGGCCCACCTTTACTACAACTGCCCAAGTGGAAACTACTTCGAATACGAGGCTTTTGCCATGGGCTCCCGCTCTCAAGCTGCAAAAACCTACATGGAACGCAGGTTCGAGACGTTCAAGGATGCTTCCCGGGACGAGCTGATTAAACACGCCCTCTTTGCCTTGAGGGAGACCCTACAAGGGGAGAAGCTCAAGAGTTCTTTATGCACTATTGCCATCATAGCTGCTGATGAACCGTTCCATGTGTTGGATCAGCAAACAGTGCAAGAGTTGATCAGCTCGTTTGAGATCGTGGAGGAAGAAGCTACCCCCGCTGAAGAAGTGGCCGAGGAAGCACCAGAAGCGGCCGCTCCAGCTGCTGAAGAGGGTGCTCAGGGTGACCAAGGGGCTGCTCCCATGGACATTTGAGGACACTTGAGAGTAAGCTCTGAAATGAAGTGACTCTGAGTTGATAGCTTGCTTGAAATTTCTATTATGGTGAAGAATAGATGTGTTGAAAGACAATCTTATTGATGTTTTGCTGGATATTATGCAAGCAAGTTGCGTTGTGTTCCTTATCTTGTCTTAGAGGAACTATTGTTAGACCTGCACTCATTTTAGTGGGACTCTTCGTTTTTTGTCAAAATATTTGTCAACCTTACTATCAAGTTTCAACCTACATACTTGCCTCTATATCATTATACTGTTCGCTTGGCCTTTTGTGCTCCTTCCTAGAAGGCAGATTGCACATGTTCATTGCATTGAAAATATATTAATAATTAACAGATGATTAATGTGTTATATGCCAGCGGCTACCTAACGACCAAATATGATTGTATTCATTCATTTTGGCTTCAAAGATTTCTATTAGATATGTTGACTCCTGCAACAATGCAAAGTCATTGTAAAATTGGGGGCTCAGAACTTGTGTTCCCTTGAAACTGCTCAAATATAGCACTTGGTGATACTAATTATATCATTCTAAGTTAATAGAGCTGTTGTTCAGGACTTGGAGCAGAGAAACAAATTTCTAAATCACACTTTGGCATGAATATTGATGCCATTGCCAATGATACGGATTGGTATCAACGTCCACCGACGGAGCTGGAATTGGAATCTTGACAAAGATAATTAGTTGATCACTTTACATTAATTGTAATCAATTAGGATTAAAATAACAGAGCCTCACCCGTGTACAACAACTCTCCAACTAACAGGTTAAACCCCCTTTGACTTTGTCCTGGTGTCGAAAACACGAGCTCAAACTCATAGTGATCATTGCTTTGATTTTCCTTAAAACCATAAAGTGGCATCTTCCCCTCTATATCATTTCTTGTCCAAATGTCAAATCTCCCATAGAAACAGACTCTTTTCTTCAGAGAACAAAGAAGCTTCTATTAAGCTGATAGCATGAAGAAGGGAGCCTACGTCTTGATTTTCTTGTTTTGGGCTTTTCTTACCATCATCACCCCTACCCTTGTCCAATGGTCCGCCGCTGCCGCCGCCGCTACTGCCGGAGACTCACAATCCAAGGGAGACACATCTGGTAGCTAGTACAATTGATACATATATGATATATGTACACACTTTTCTTGTTAAACTTATAATATATACTTATGTTTATTTCCACATGATCATTTCAGGGGAGAGTAGTAATGGTGAGGGATTAGTAAGATCAAGGAAAATGATGAAGTTGACCCAAGAAACTGAACTTGAAGAGACGAAACTAGCACCGCCACGGCCATCACCAGTACTTGGGGTACCGGTGTCTCTGCCACCGGCTCCGGCTCCTAAGGACGATGAGAGAACAGAGGAAGAACCAGAAGTAGTAGCATTACTTGGAGAGGGTTCTTCCAATTGATGGTGGTTTTGTTTCCTAGTTTAATCAATTAAGGTTAATCAAGTCAGCAACGCTATGAAAACTCAAGAGGGTGCATGGTCCAAAAGAAGATACATTGTAAATGATTCTTCTGCGTATTGGGTTAGTGTGGTTTAAGGTTTGTATGTAAAGAAGAGTTTTTCTGAAGGGTTATATATTATGTACATAAAAAAGAGTTTTCCAGAAAAACTACTAGAATCAAACTATTAGAGTTGTTGTTGTTGTTGTTGTTAGAGGAAATAATGAAAGAATGCCTATATGATTCCAATAAATTCAGTTGGACAATGGAGATTTGTATAATACACATCATTAATTACAAGTAGTTCTGGTCTGTGATCATAATGATATATAATGTAAACTTATGATTGATACATGTTTGATTTTCTAATATCAGAATTTTGAACACTCTGCACGCTCATTGTGTTTGAATATAATAATTTTTTTTTTTCGAAAAGGCAAAAATTTTTATTAGAGAGAAACAAGATACAGAGCATGGAACGAGTTCAAGAACAAAAGGGAGCAACACAGCAAATGACTAAAACAAACAGAGGCTACGAAACAATTGTGAGGATGCTCATTCGCTTGGGGGTCTGGGAGTGAGCAGCCGCGCAATTCTTGAGGTGGCCAATGATGGTTCTAGCGCAGTCACGGGAGGAGATGTAGAGGTTGTTGAAGATCCGATCGTTACGACTCCTCCAAATGAAGTAAATGAGAGCGGTGAAACAGCTAGCAAGGAATTTGTGGTTGAAACGGTGATTTCGGCGTCTGTGGTGAGCCCACTCAAGCCAACCATGGATGGAAGGAACGCGATCAGCGATGTGCAGCCAGTCGAGAAGATCGGAGAGAACAGACCTTGTGTAGCTGCAGTGATTCCAAAGGTGGTCGGAGGACTCTTCGGCATTGTTACAGAGAACGCAAGAGGAGTTGGATAAAGTGTTCCATCGCCCGATGCGATCCATGGTGGGAAGCCAATTGCGAAGAGCAAGCCAAGCAATGAAGGAGCATTTAGGAGTGTGGGGCTTCTTCCAAATGATGTTGCCCCAGAGCCACGAAGGCTGCCTTGGACGGAGGAAGTCGTAGGCATTCTTGGCGGAGAAGGAGCCTGTTTGGAAACAAATGTTTTCGAGAACAACCGGAGGGGAGCTAATGGCAAGGAAGAGATCACGGAGCGACAAGACGGCTTTCCAGCTCCAACAATCAGAGCTCTTGGCAGCTACTGTCCAAATATCAACAGAATTGAGCAAATTGGAATGAACCCAACGAGCCCATATGTTACTAGGCTGGCCAGCGAGGTCGTAGATAGATCGGGAGAAGCATGCTCGGTTCCAAGAGAGAAGCTCCTTGAAGCCGAGGCCTCCCTCATCACGAGGAGTGCAAACAAGGTTCCATGCGATTGGGCTTTTGGAGGAGAATGCCAGCCCAGTCCAGAGAAAAGAACGGGCTATAGCCGAGACACGATCGAGCACCTCCTTAGGGAACAGGAGGACATTACACCAAAAGGAGTTGATGCCGTAGAGAACCGACCGTACGAGCTCACAACGGCCTGCATACGAGAGGTTCTTAGCAGTCCAGGATTGGATCCGAGAAGTCATTTTGGAAATAAGATCTTCGTAGTCCCTGCAAAGAAGTTTACGAGAGCCAAGGGGGATGCCGAGATACTTCGTTGGAAGCTGGCCTAAAGCATAGCCCGAGAGAGAAAGGAGCTGAGATTGGGTAGCATCATCAACACCCCCAAAAAATATACTGGTTTTTGAGGGGTTAGCTTGGAGGCCTGAGAGTTGTCCAAAGAGGGAGAGGACTTTAATGGTAGCAGCAATAGAGGAACCATCACCTTTGCAAAAAATAAAGAGATCATCTGCGAAAGCTAGGTGATTGATTTCAGTGCTGCCACATCGGGTATGCCAGCTGAAACCGGGTTCGTGACGTAACTCCTTGAGCATTCGCGAGAGGTACTCCATGATGAGAACAAAGATATAGGGCGAAATGGGGTCGCCTTGGCGAATGCCCCTCTTACCAGCAAAGAAGCCCTTGTGCTCACCATTAACATCAATTGAGTAGGTAGCCGATGAGATGCAGGTGAGGATGAGGGAAATCAGATGATCTGGGAAGCCAAAGAAGCAGAGAACATGCTCCACGAAGTGCCATTTGATCGAGTCGAAAGCTTTTCTGAAGTCAATTTTGATGGCACAACTTGGGGGCGTATGCCGACGACCGTAGTGCTTGAGAAGATCTTGACAAAGGAGGATGTTGTGGCGAATCGAGCGCCCCGGAACAAAAGCCCCCTGGGCATCAGAGATGAGATCTGGAAGGATGCCACAAATGCGGTCGGCAATGAGCTTGGTGATAATTTTGTAAAGGGTGGAGCAACAAGAGATTGGGCGAAAGTCTGTGATGAGGGATGTGTTTGGGATTTTAGGAAGGAGGTGGATGATGGTATGGTTAATTTGGCGAAGGAGTTTGCCATTGCGAAAAAAGTCTAGGGTGGCTCGGGTGATGTCGCCCCCAACAATGTGCCACGACTTGCGAAAGAAAAAGGAGTTAAAACCATTGGCCCCAGGACTTTTATTCGGGTCAATGCTGAACAAAGCTCTTTTAACATCTCTGGCAGAGAAAGGGGCAATTAAGAGGGAGGTATGAGTGGGGGAGATGGTTGGGCCAACAGCAAGAGCATGAGGAGGATATGGAGGAATTGGTGGCTGAGCACCGAGAAGGCCAGAGAAGAAGGCTATTATGTGGGAGGCAAGGGCATCAGGGTCCGAGATAGAAATTCCTTGAGCGTCAAGAAGGTAGGAGATGTGGTTTTTGGAGCGTCTTTTTTTGATTGATTTATAGAAGACCGCTGAGCAGTTGTCTCCACCCTTGAGCCAATTCAGCTTGGCTTGTTGACGAAGCATGGAGTGGAGAGAGAAGGAGTCGGATTTGATGGAGGCAGAGAGGGAGGACTCGAGATGGTGAGCGGAGCTATTGAAGGGGGCAGAGCTGGCTGCATTTTGGATGGAAGCAAGGGCTGTTTTGTTGACCTGAAGACGCTGTTGGATGGTCTCAATATTGCCGGAGCTGAACCGATGGAGTTTAGGTTTCAAGAGCTTGAGTTTGGACACCACTTTGAACATAGCGCACCCGTTGATCGACTGGAGCCAGGCATCAGAGACAGTTTGGCTGAAAAGCTCATGACTAGCCCATGCATTATTGAAACGGAAGGGAAGGAGTTTCTTGCGACCGCAATCAGAGAAAGAGACAATAATGGGGCTGTGATCAGACAGTCCAGGAGAGCCGAAGTGAGCGCTGGACAGAGGAAATTCGGAGAGCCAATGGAAATTGATAAGGGCCCGGTCAAGCTTGCACCAAATACGGTCATCCCCGGATTGTTTATTATTCCATGTGAATCTTGCGCCGCCGTATTTCATGTCAAAGAGGCTCGTACTATCAAGACAGTTCGGGAGCTCAGAGGTTAAAGAGACCGGAGAGGAAGAAGTCGAGATCTTCTCGGAGTGGTCAAGGATGACGTTGAAGTCGCCGGCTATCATCCAAGGCAAGCTGGCAGTGGGTGCAATTGAAGAAATCGAGTCCCAGAGCTCAACTCGCCTAGCTTGATCATTAAAAGCATAGACAAAAGAGACCAGAATTTCAGAGGAGCTGCTGAGGGCGCGCACTTTACAGTGAATGAACTGGGCAGAGGAGGAGAGGATGGCAAGGTCAAAGGCAGTAGGGTCCCAAAGGATGATGATGCGGGTGTACGAGGCAAGGTCAGAGTTGGAGAAGGAGCTCCAACCAGGAGCAATGGAGGAGGTGATATGGTGGAGATTAGCTGGGGCTATGTGGGTTTCGAGAAGGGCGAGAATGCCAAGAGAGTGAGAGTGAATGAGGTCCGAAGAAGCAGCGCGCTTACTAGGATGATTCAGACCCCTGGAGTTCCAACAACCGATATTGGGGCTATTCATTGGAACCAAGTGGCTGGGGGGAGAGGCTCCTTGAGCGACTAGGTGAGCTTGGGCTGGCTGTGGCAACGCCAGAGGAGGAGGGAGGGTTGGAGGCGGAGCGCAACCTCCCTCTAATGAGGGTGCTGGAGTTTTGATGGGTCGAGGCGTTAGGGACCCCATTGGAGGCCTCAGGAACAGACTCAGCGGAGACCCCAGCGATAGATGTGATGGGGAGGTTGAGAGACCCAGGGACGGTAGCTATGGGAGCCTGGGCAGGGGAGGTTGAGAGCGTTTGGGCAGGGGAGGATGAGAGAGTTTGGGCAGAGGAAGAAGCGAGCACTTGGGTAGCTGTTGGGAGATGAGGAGTGGGGAGGAGTGGAGGGAGGGAGGAAGGAGGAGGAGGGCCTTTACGCAATGGCGCGCGGCTGACGGTAGGGCGTTTGGGAGCTGTCGCAGAGAGAGGGAATGGACAGGCTTTGGTTCGGTGGCCAAAAATTTTGCACGTCGAGCAATGAGACGGGAGCCAGTCGTACTTAAGCGGCTGGACGATGACTTCATCCTTTGAACGGATAGAGATTTCCCGGCGAAGATCGGAGTCAGCGGAGACCTCGACGAGGATTCTGGCGAACGAAGCCCGGTCCTCATAGGCGGTAGGCTTGTCCATTTGAATAGGCTTTCCAATGGAAGACCCAATTCTGCTGAGCATAAGGTCGGACCAAAAGCGAACATCGAGATCCGGGAGTGTGAACCACACCGGAACAGTGTTCAGGCAAGAGAGGTCGAGAGCAAGGCCGGCGACCCATTGCCTTAGGATGAGAGGCTTCATTCCAGGGAAAAACCAAGGCCCTCTTTCAAGAACAGAGGTCAGGTCCTGTTTCTTTGCAAAGCGAAATATGAAGAGGCCCTTTTCATTAAGAATGATCTTGGGGAGGATGATCCCAGTCCAGTTGGCTGCGACAAATCGTTCCATGGCACGGAAAGCGACTCGCTTGCCAGTTGGGGCTCCGACAAGGGAGAGGCTCCATTTCTCGACCTGCTCAGCGATGTCGTCGCCGTCAAACAAGATCTCCCCTTTGTCACAACCCTCAACAAAGTGGAGGGCGAGGTTCGAGTTCCGACGGGGGGCACCCCCAGCAGCTTCAGCGTACGAGCGGGCGGGCAAACTCGAAGAAGGAGGGATTCCAGCGGCGCTTGGAGGCTGACCAGAAGAGGCAGGGGTAGAATGTTGGGGAGGGAGGCTTGTACAAGCATCCAGAAGAGGAGATATAGGAGTAGAGTTGGTGGGGGCGGGCAAAAGGGGGGGGACCAACAAGGGAGGGGGGTTTGTCAAAGGAGATCCATTAGTCTCCAGAGAGGGATTAGTTAGAAGAGAGGGAGGGGATAAATCAGGGGTAACAGAGGGCAAATTCAATGCTGAAAGAGACGAAAGGCGGCTGCCATTAATGATTTTGGAATTAATGCTTCGAATTAGGTCATCGGGAACGGGATCCGGCGGGGACGCCTGGTCGGAGGCGGAAGGAGAAGCCAGGAAGGCGATTGGGATGGGAGTAGGGCTAGCGGAGGAAGAAGACGGCGATTTGGGCGGCGGCAGGGAGGAGAGCTTCAAAGAGCGCTTTTTCTTGGCCATGGAGACGGCGGAAACGGCGGAAGGCAGGCTGGGGGAACGGCGGACAGCAGGATTACGAGGGCGGCGAAAAGCTGGCAGACACTATTCTCACTTTAGAGAGAGCGCGCGTGAGGCGCGTTCTCTAAACATTCTTAAACAAAACAACGACACATTTGATACGAGAAAGTTGATCAATTGGTTGAATTAAAAGCAATATATAAAACTTCTTGGACCAAAAAAAATAAATTAAAATAAAGCAATTATTAAATTGTTGGTCTCTTTTCGGCGATTAAGATTTCGATGTATAATATTCCTAGAGTGCAGTTACCGTCCAAACAAATGATAACAACGTTCCATTTAAATACATTCACATGTGATATATGCTCCTTTCAATCCATTCATTATTATCTACTGGTGTCATTTTTGTACCTTATACAATATTTGAATAAAGTTTAAATTTAATATTCTTTTAAACTATAAATAGTATATTGATCACATATATAAACTAAATTTATATATAACTAATAGTGTAAAATACATAGTTAGGACTTTTGAGAATTTATGATCATATTCGCTCATATAGTCATTTTTGAAATTATATACAATCACATCTTTATTTAAGAAATAAAAGACCAACTAAGATATTAATTAAAAAATAATTTTTTTACTATTTGATAAGAACTAAAGGGATAAGTTATATACAATCAAATTTTTAATTAAGAAAGAAAAGACTAATTAACATATTAATTAAGAAATGAAAGTTTTTTACTATTTGATAAGAAGATCTATTTATCGACCAATATATAATTATCAAAATCATTTCTTTTTTAATTAGTATCTTATAGATAAGATTTGTACAAATACAAAAAATAAAATATTTTATAAACACTCTCTATATTTACCTTTTTGGTAGAAAAAAAATGTCATTTACCTAAATAAATATGATGTGGCTTAATAAATGGATTTGATGTGGCTTAATAAAATCTTATGTGGATAAATATATATATATATATATATTTCATGGATTAATAGATATGATGTGATATAATAAAAATTAATAATATGTGACATGGAGCAACGATAGATCGACATGTGTCAAAATCCTAGGAGGCAAAATGTGAGGACGACACGTGGAAAAATCCCAAGTGACGCAATGCGATGGTACTAAACCTTACGTCTTATATATATATATACATATTTACTTAAGAATTTCAAACTTTATCATCATTAGTTTTACTCTTATTTAAAGGTGTCAAACGGGTCGAGTCAGGTAATGGATTCGGGTTGTGTGCGGGTTCAGGTCAATTTGCAAGCGATTGCTGCTGAACATTAGGTATATATGGAAACCACACAAGTAACAAAAGGGAGGAAATAGTATATATGACCGAGAACATCCAACCAGTTGACCTGCGCCAACAAAAAAGATTACATTAACTAATTATTTATTAAATAAGAAATTATCTAAGTTATTTAATTTGACTAATATGGCATGAGATATGGATTTTACTTATCAGGAGTTGTTGTAGTAATTGCAGAATAAGCATCTATCAGCAAAGAGTGAATGAATAACATAACAGCCTGTGGGAGGCCTAATGCCCAAAAAGATGCTAGAGTTCTCATTCGAATCGCTTTGGGAGGCGAAGAGTTAAAAGATTGTGTCTTCTATGCATGCTTAATTGGTCTTCTTCTTCTTCTTCAATATAACCATCATGCATAAGGACACAACAAGTACCAAGTTGGATAGGCCCCATGTCATCCTCGTTCATAATCATCTTGGTGAGTCGGTTGAAGATGAGAGAGACTACTCCAATGGCCATTGCATTGAACATCAGGCTGAGCGTGGCTTGATGGACCCCCTCAAGGTACAAGGTGCAAGCGTTGATACTCTCTCCATAAATGTCCTCTACAACTCAACTGCTGCCGAGAACTAGGTAAGGAAATCACACAAGTGACAAAAATGAGGAAATAATGTGTACGATTGAGAACGGCCAACCAGTTGCTTCCTTCACATGTTCCTTAAAGGAAGTAAGGAGCTCAATCTTGAACAAAAAAATAAGTTTGTTAGAAAAAACTTTTATTATAAAATTAAAGATATGGAGAAGTTTTTTTTAGAATAACTCTAATAAAATGTACTCATAATCATTATAAACTTAATACTGATTGAATTGCATGCTATAAAACCTTCTTGAAGGCAACACCTACTAGTGTGTATGCATATCAACACAATGTTGACAAGACAGCATGAACATGCTTTTAAGTTTGCACAAGTCTCATCGCAACAACTGTTTTTGGAGAATGGGATAATCTTGTGAAGCCTGTAGGATAAACTAATGCGAACACTCCCGATGGTGTTGAAGAAGATGAACCAAAAAGTTGCAGTAGCCTCCTAGTTTTGGTCACCTTGACAAAGATCCTTCAAAAACCCCAGAGTGAACCTTGCACACACACGCGCGCACGCACACACACACGCGCGCGCGCGCACACACACACACACACACACACACACACACACACACACACACACACACACACACACACATCCCAAATAACATTTAACTTAATTTTCTTTAAATTAACAAATCAAATTACCGAATAAAAATCTTAACTACAAACTTTAATCTTACCTCTATCAAGAACTTAGAGATAGTTAAAATCCAGTTTTCGATCATAAAACTGTGTTGTGAGTGACCTCTAAGGTGATCTACTAGGTTGTCCATCAAACGTCATACACCATATATATGGCCTATGTCTCTCGCATAACAGATTTGTATCAACCCGACACACTACATAGTGATGCCAACTGCTATAAATGGCTTGTGTTGCCCTACATTAGTGGTGGCTAACAACCTGCTGCATTGTCTCAGAAATAGTGACATAATTAAGCCACCAATAGGCGTGCTAAGCCACAACAACAAAGTATGTTGTGTGCTGATCCTAAGGAGCTTGACATAAGGCGTCATCAACAACCCCATCACAACCGAGCAAAACTGCACCGCGATATCTATCGATGTGAGGAGCATCAACTTCCTTCTTGAAACCGCGTCCATCTGAAATTAAATAAATGCAAATTAAAACAACAAAACAAGAATGAATGGGTCCTGTATACAGTGAGGGAGCCAAATATTCACGATAATGGGGACATAAAATGAAAATATACTCTGTAAAATTCGGACTGGTTTCGGTCCTTTTCTTGACTTGTAAGCTACTCTAAAAGACTTTTCGGGTATAGGGTTTAGGCTAATAAATTTCCCTTAATTAAAAATAAAAATTATGCCCAAGTTATCAAACCTTTTAAATAGATATTCTTTAACCCTAATCCTCAAGTTAATCAAAGCCTAAGCCCGTTTAGCCGTCGTCCTTAATGGAAGCACCAAGGGCTAGGTAGGGGCTGGTGACCTCAATCGTCGTACGCTACTCTTCCGTTTCAAATCGCCGGGGGCTAGGGTAATGCGGAGCGAGATCTAGGCGGTAGGGCGTGGGCCAGAGCGTACAATGTGGTGTCTGGGGGGAAGTCAGGGTGAGCAACCTAGGTCATTCAGAGGGTTGGTCTCTCGATCGAGAGGGGGTTGAGGAGAAAATAAAATGGTATGAAGGAGGAGGAGGAGGAGGAGGAGGACCTGGAGGGCAAAAGCTAGCTGGTGGGACTGACTTTATTTGATTGGCTTAGCTAGTGTTGGTGGCTTCGTCTTCAAGTGGAAGAACAAAGTACGAGTAGACTACAAGTTTTTAAACTACCTCAGTTCACTTTTTCTTAAATGAAACTAAAAAAAGGTGTCATACGCCCTATGTGACATTTTGAAAAATATACAAAATAAGAATATATACCTCCGTCACCAACGTCAGATCTGCAAGTTAAACTGTGACACACCAGTTAGTGTTGGATTCTCGTTGGATATGCCCGATGCGTGGGATGGTGAAGATTAGCTGTGATGCTGCGGTGTCAGGCAACGTGTGCTCTATTGGTGTGGTGGGGAGGGATTCGTCGGGTACGATTCTGTTCTTTGCCTCGAGGGAAATTGAAGAGGGATCCGAGTTGGAGGTTGAAGAAGCGGAAGCAGTGTTGTGGGGTTTAGTGCTTGCAAGGCAGCAAAACTTGACTCATGTCGTGTTGGAGTCGGACTGTTTGTCTCTAATTTCAAAGTTGAATAAGCGTTCCCAGCCTTTGAACATCGTTGGCTGTTTGGCTTCTAAAATTCTGGAGCTCGATCATTTGTAACTTTGAAGAGTGCTCTTGGTCCTTTGTGCGTAGGAATGCGAATGAGGTTGCCCATTGGTTGGTCGGTGATCTTTTTATTGGTGTTTTTTTCCACTAATGTTATGTATTGTGTTGAACGATATTTCTCTTGAATGAAAGGGTTTTTTCTTGATAAAAAAGCCCAATTTACCCCTACAAACTCTTACTTCACCCCTTTAATTTGGGTAGAAGTTAATTCCATCGGTTAAATTACGTGGCAACTTGGGTTCTTAATTAAGAAGGAGAAAGTATTGGTTTTAATATTAAATGGTTTTACTACGTACTACACTAATTTGGGCATAGCGACGCCAACCCGACATTGCATAATGACGCCAACTGTTATAAATGGCTTGTGCTGCCTTACTCTAGTGGTGGCTAAAAACTTGCTACAATATCTCAAAAGCAGTGGCATTATCAAGCCATTGATAGGTGTGCTGAGCCACAACAACATCGTACTTTGTGTGCTAATCCTAAGAAGCTTAACATAAGGCATCATTAAAAATCTCATCACAACCGAGCTAAATCGCACCACGATCTCTATCAATGTGCGGAGTATCAACTTTCTTATCGAAACTATATCAGGTGGAACAGGAGGCTCCCGTTCCATGTTGTCGAGCACAATTTTGTAAACTGATTATCCAATTTCATGTTGTCGAGCACATAAAAATGATAATAAGTAATAGTGCAAATTGATTATCACTAGTTCAGTTACCGTGCCCCGCGTAGATTTTTTTAACGATTACTTAAGTTTAACCGATTTCGTAAAGCATTTCGATATCTGAAAAACTCTAAGAATAACATGCAAAATTTGAGAAAATCTACCAAATAAAATTTATCTTAATTTTGGATGGTATGTAACTTTTAATTTCTTTTGTCTCTTCATCTTTAATCTAGGCTAATATTTTAATAGTAAAACTTTAACAAACTTTCATAATTAATAGGAGATCAAGAGTTTTATATTGAATATTTATTTCATCAAAATTAGGAGATAAAACAATTTAAGTATATAAAAACTTTCTTAACAACAACAAGTGAGATATTCCACCAAAAAAAACAAGTGAGATATTGCCATGAAATTGACTTAATCTCAACTTGTTCGAAAATCGGTCATGGTTAAAGAAATTGGTTACAATTAAGGCTATAATTCGAATCCTTTAAAAAATGCTCAAAATAATTTAGAATTATTTTCAAAAATCCTTAAAAGTGTTTGTAACTAAATTGGTTAAGATTAAGTTTCAATATTATCTTACTAAGGTTAGAAAATTTGTTAAAAGCAATTTGGATCAACAACTAATATCTCGAATTAATTCAGAAAACCTTGAAAAAAGTTATAGCTGGTATTGTTATGGTTAAGAGTATCTTACTAAGATTAGGAAGTCCTTATAAAAAAGTTGGGTAAGATTATCTAGAATTAGGGTTAGAATTATCTAGACTTAATTTCAATCAATTTTATTAAGTTTAGAAGACCATTAAAAGATTGTTTTATTAAGTTAGAGTTAGAATTGTGTAACAAAGTTGTAACTAATTCTTGTTACAAATTTTATTTATGAAATCTATAACGTGTCGTACGACTAGGATTTTATCAATGGAGAATTCAGTGAGTTTTTGTTCTTAGCGAAGTTTGAGATAACTTAGGGAGGTTTGTTTTATCTATGCTAATTTCAAATCTTATTAACTTAAGTTGCTTTCCGTTGTCTCTGGTTTACGAATAACTTAGTGTATGATGTACTCATTTGACCCCATCTGTTGTAAAATTGTATTAAATTAAGTTGATTTATGTTATTTTTTTTTATCGGGTGATGACATTGAATTGAATGATCACAGTTAGAGTGTTATCACATTTTATCGAGCGATGACAATGAATCAAGTGATCAAGAGTGTCATCACTTTTTTAGTAAATGTTTTGTTAGGGGATTTAGGATGCTTACCCGGGTTAGAACTGAGTGAGTGATGACATGGGTTAAAACCGAGTGACTGATGACACGGGTTAGAACCGAGTGAGTGATGATACTAAATCTTGTGATGATTATACATTTTAATGATAATGTTCGATTGATGACAATCATTGAGTGATGACATTCGACAGATGACAGTCACTAAGTCAACAACGCTATGAAAACTCAACAGGGTGCATGGTCTAAAAGAAGATAGATTGTAAATGATTCTTCTGCGTATTGGGTTAGTGTGGTTTAAGGTTTGTATGTAAACAAGAGTTGTTCTCAAGGGTTATAAATTATGTACATAAAAAAGAGTTTTCTAGAAAAACTACTAGAATCAAACTATTTGAGTTGTTGACTTGTTGTTGTTAGAGGAAATGATAAAAGAATGCATATATGATTCCAATAAATTCAGTTGGACAATGAAGATTTGTATCATACACCTCATTAATTAGAAGTAGTTCTGGTCAGTGATCATAATGATACATAATGTAAACCTATGATTGATACGTGTTTGATTTTCTAATATCAGAATTTAGAACATTCTGCACGCTCATTGTGGTTGAATATAACAATTTTTCTTGTAATTAGAAGTCATGTCCCGTGCTACGCACGGGTTCAAAAATTATTTTTAAGCTTTATTAATCAATTTTAATCAAAAAGTATTTTACGTTAATTATACTTAATTCACTTAATTGACCAAACTGGAGATATAGTCATTTAATTTTCTTTTAATTTTTGAATAGCTAATATATCACTCTCATAACTTTTCAACTAAATTGCTATTTAACTAAAACTATTGTTTAATATAAGAATAAAGTCCCTCTTAACCAATATTACCTATACATATTTTAATAAGTGTGGTAATTATTTAACAAGGAAAATAAGAAGAAGAAAAACCAAATGTTTATCAAAGCTGTAAATTAATTTAAAAAAAGTTGCAAATAAAAATCCTAGTGTGTACAAACAAATTTTAAAAATAATGTTAAAACTCTAATAAAGATTAGGTATTTATTTCCATGATTATGCATGTCTTGAAAATTTACATATTGATATATAACTACATACCGATATCAATTATTTTAGGTACTCAAAATGCAATTCTTTATTTTAGTCCATAACTTATAATTTAATGAAGAAGTTGGGATCACATTCCGTGAGAATATGACCGTTAACATTTTACATGATGATTCTTATATATAACAAATCGTAGCTGATAATAATGATATAATAGTATTTATAGACTTAAACTATTCGTGTGAACAATTTAAGATATTAATGGAATTAAAATAAAATTATTGGGATACTCTTGGATTTCAAAATGATTTTTTTCGAACGTTGTGTTCAAAAAAATGTATAAAAAATTATTACTTCATTGAGGCAAACATTCATGCTTAAAAAATAAACGTATAAAAAAATGCTACTTGAGAGATTTGAACCTTGAACCTATGATTTATAATGGAAGGCTATTACCGCTAGGCTAATGAGGTTACTTGAACTTAGTAGGCATATTGTTAATTATATAGGTAAGATTGCAACCAACATTAAATGGAGCATTTAATTAAATGCTCCATTTAATGTTGGTTGCAATCTTACCTATATAATTAACAATATGCCTACTATTTAACAACTAAATATAATGGGGACACCACCTAACTTTTATATATATAGATATAGATATAGATTAGGAGTCTAAGACGTCCTAAATCAGTGTAAATAATACTCCTTAGACCAAAAAAAATGAAAATAAAGCAATTATTAATTTGTTGGTCTCTTTTCGGCGATTAATTAATTTCATCGGGTTTTTCCGATTGATTTCGATGTATAATATTCCTTAGTGCAGTTACCGACTTACCGTCTAAACAAATGATAACATCGTTCCATTTAAATACAATAAAATGTGATATATGCTCCTTTGAATCCATTCATTACTATCTATTGCCTTGTGGCTGGCGAAAAGGGTTACAATACTTTTGATTAAGCGATGATGGTTGTTGGAAAGCCATCATCAGATTCATCAAATAATTCATAATCTTTTGTTTGGTTTAGGTAGAAGACAGGTTAGTTCACAATTTGAGTTGCTTCTCCGGCCTTAATTCGCTGCTTAAGAAAGTTAGCTAGATGGCTCAAAATGTTGTACATTGTCGTGGATTCGCACCGCGTTATCAGCCGTTGATATGCCCCATCCAACGATCAAACACCATCCACGTACGTTGAATACTATCACTCTCGTAACTTGGTAAATAACTAAATATGTATGATAATCTCTTTAGTTAAATGGAGCACACTTGAGGAGTTGAGGGTACACGTACACCAATACATATGTAACTTATTAGATGGTCATGCTTTTTTTTTTGGTAGTAGATGGTCATGGCTAGATGGGAGCACAAACTTGCATTTGCACTCTTAAACATGAAACCATAACTATTGAAATATCGCTGTCATCTATGGGCCAAGATGAATTAGCCCATCAGTGAATTTTTCGGCCTCCGAGGCCCATGTTGAGCAAAGAGAATTAGGTGCAAGTGTGAAAGTATGAGACCAATCTTACTCCTGTTCGATGGACTTACCATAAACTTAACCTGAATTAATGGTGAACCCGAACAAAGTAGTTTTTTTTTTGGTTGAAAGAACAAAGTAGGTTTTATGTTGCATTTAAATGTTGTTTGTGTATTATAAATCTCGTTCATACCTTATTCGATCTTCTGATATAATATAACAAGAATTTTGTATAACATACTTACATGTGTAAAAACATATGAATGGTGCATTACTACTTATATCAACCTATAATGTTTAATCACCCAATGTACCACTTGACTCGGATACCTAGTTAATTCATCCGATGGAGGTTTGGTGAAGAAGGCACTCAAAAAGGTTAATGAATAGCACGAAAGGGCAAGGGTAACCATATACCATGAATTCTTACTGTGCTTTGCTACTAATCAAGACAATGACAACCATAACTTAATACAATATTATCTAATAATTTCAAGTAGGAAAAAAAAAATCATGGCACAAGTGTCAAGACCCACAAGTTGTATCAAGGTTTCCAATTTAGTCTCCACCACATATTCAGATCCATACAATGGGTAACCCAATAATTAATCACAATAAGGGATTTCACTTTCACTTGTACCCTTCCCCTTGTTGTTTTCACTTGTTGCAAAAAAACATCCAACCCACATTGTACAATTACAAACGTCATCCTAATTAAATAGTCAAACCTTAATCGGTTAGCACGTCGTTATACTAACTACTAAATGGCCCGAATGACTTTTTTTTTTGCTGAGTGGACTCGAACTTGTGCATGTGGTCGATCACGACAAGATCGGATGCGGTATCAAATCGAGCCGGTTGGTACCTTGGTATTTATACTTTTCAAGAATGATTGAGCTGCATGCAAACCTAACTTCGATGGTGCAATGAACTTTAGGAGTCACTTCTTTTGAGCCTTTTTTCAGGTTATTGCGGCGCATCTAGTGGCGGACCCAGAAATATTTGTCAGGCATAATAACAATTAGTAAGATGATGAAATAAAAATATTGACATTTATTATTATTAATTATAAAATAAATTAAAATATATATAATAACAAAATAATTTCAATAATAACTAAATACAACCACTCTTCTTTCAACGTAAGTAATCAATTTTTTTATGTACATATAGCTCGTTACTATACAAAAAAATATTATATGATATTAAGAGAGAATGATGGAAAAAAATATTGGTAAAAGTTTGAACTCCGGGGATATAAACAACAAACTATCCATAATCAATTGGAATAACTTTATTTTATAATGCTTCCATTTTACAATAGTTTTCCATAGAGACATTTGTACATATACTGTATTAAGAAAATTTTCTCAAAACTACCCATATCAATATAGAGTTAATTACTAATTAATGTAAAGAAGCATAGACAACGGGTATTGATTATTATAAAGTTAATAACGAAAAAAAATGATAAACAATGTGAAAATAAACAAGTATTGTAAAATAAAATTATACTTCCTCCATTCCATGTTGTTTGTCCCATCTCTTTTTCCATCGTCCTAAAATGTTTGTCCTCTTTCCTTTTATATCAACAATTTCTTACAATATTACCCTTCTTTAATCCACTTTTTCTTCTATTTTATCACTTTTCAACATTTTTCTCCTATAATCCTTATTTAATTTTAACTGTTACCCACTTTTTCTTCTATTTTAGACAATGTGTACTTTAGAACAAACAAAATGAGACGGAAATTTTTTTATACGGAGTACATATTCTATATAATAATAATAAAAATGTAAAATCCCAGAGGGGGCACTTGCCCCCGCTGGGCACATGCTATGTCCGCCACTGGGTGCATCTATCCATTTTGACTGCGGTTTCATTGGCTCTCGTTCCATCCGGTTGCTTGAGGCCATTTGAGATGCCATCAATTGCAGCGTCCCCCGCAATCAAATCAAAGTGACAACCTACATCTTGTCAAGACGGTGCAAGGTGACTGGAGATTGAGCTCGTTCACTCTAACATCTAGCAACGCTTAGTCACTTCCAGAGTTGATCGATTTTGTACATCTTCTCAAAGGCTAATTCTATAGCTGATTTCATCGTTGCGTCATTTCGCAACGTTTCCCCCTATATATCTTTGTGTCCGACCTGACCCTTCAGAGTTTTATTCGTAAGAATGCTCTAAGATAATGACCCATTAACTCGGTCTACTTTAAACTCTTTCCTTATAAAAAAAAATAATGATAAATTGAGTTGCAATCCGGACTCTAGCCGGTTTGGTTCAGTCAATTTGGAATATCCGTAAGTTCTCAACCGGGTCTAAACCGGAAATATGGGCGTTGCATGGGGGTTTGAAAAGCCCACGTGCAAGTGGTGACAAGGAGACTCGCATGTCAATGAAAATGCCTCCACCAACTTTCGTCTCCACATCCCCATATATATTCCTCATATAATAACAACGTTTCAATTGGGGTTGAATTTGGTTCATGCATTTATTTGTGTTCTTATTCTGTAACATGTGCAACGAGATGATCGATATACACTAATGTATATGGTAAAGTATTAGTAAGATTTTTCATTGCTTTAGAGATCTTTCGAATGATTCAAAACTTCTATATGGTTCATGAAATTATGATTAGACAGCTCTACAGCTGATAATTCAGGGCTGCCAATAATTCTATAATTTGCATGTGTGCTAATTAATGACATTTCCTTAAAATGACGGAAGACATGCATTTCTAGGATCCACGGGAAAAACACCAGCATAAGAAAATGATTCTGAAATGCCAGAAGGGAAATTCGACGTGGTGCCACAGTAATAACAAATTACACGTCACTATGACCCGGCCTTTCGTTGAATTTCTTTCATCAATTAATTTTCTTGATCAAATGCTGAAATGGGATTATAAACAGGAACCTCAAGTTGTATTTTTCAGGAGGAGAATATAATAACTTTGATTAAAATAACAAGCTTTTCGGTTTATGGGTCGGTGTTTTTGGCAGTTTTGGCTATGGTGCCATTCCCCATTACACCTTCAAAAAGAACCTATTTTTCTTCCATGATCCATCCTTGTCTTTCCCAACAAAGTTTTTGTTTACTTTCTTTCTCTTCTTCATGCAATTTGCAATTCAGGGGAGCCTGGTAAATTTCTATTTGTTCTATCTTCTTTCAAGCTTTTTCGTTTGAATTGAACCAAAGAAAGTTATCGCTTTGAAAATCCTTTTCCAAAGTACTCTAGCATAGTCAACAAGAGGTCAATCTCACCCTTGAGTTTACGCCGGATTCGGGGAATCATTTTTCTGGTCTAATATCTGACGTTTCAAAGTCAAAAAGATTAGTCAAAATGATCAACCAATGCTCATCAGCCCATAACCCAATTTGAGCAAACAAAACGACCCTAAAATAGATCTTTTGATTCGCATTGGTCTGGTTGATTGATCGCCCACATTTCCCTCAATCCTCCACCAGATTCTGGGACCTAAAAAACAGAGGGCCGGCATAGAGCGAAACCCACCAAATCTCCCAAAATGGCAACGCGATTGAAATCCATAGTTGAAGAGATCATAAGGAGAAACAGGAGATCCAGCAAGAACAGGAGCAAATCCCACATAGCCCCAGAAGGGTGCTCATCTCCAGCGTTGGATGAGAATGAGGCCCACCATAGGCTCTGGGCCTCACTCCCACCGGATCTCCTCCTCGACATCATCAAGCGCGTGGAGTCCACGGAGCCCACCTGGCCCGCCCGCCGTGATCTGGTCGCCTGCGCCGCCGTCTGCAGGTCCTGGCGCTACGTTGTTGCCGAGGTTGTTCAAACCCCTGAGCAATGTGGCTTCCTCACTTTCCCCATTTCCTTGAAACAGGTACCAAATAAAAATTTTGATGGTAACTTTTGTTGTTGGTGAAATCTCAATGCTTTAAATTTTGCAATTAGCCTAATTGTTTGGAGTTTGTTTGGACGTGTAGCCAGGGCCAAGGGAGCATCCCATTCAATGCTTTATAAGGAGGGAGAGATCGTCTTCGAGTTATCTTTTGTATCTTGGCCTTAGCGCTGGTGAGTATTATCTGTTCTGGGTTCTTTTTGCAGATGCTGTGTGTCATGTCAAATGTTGAAGGGTTTATGATGAAATTGTCTTAAGAGATTATGTTTTCATGATTTGGTCAGACAATGGCCTTTGTGTATGTATGTGATGGTGAATATTTGATGTTTACCTGCAGGACTTGCAGGTGAAGACAGCAAGCTGTTGCTTGCTGCGAAGAAGGTCAGGAGGCCGACTTGTTTGGATTTCGTGATCTCACTCGTGGCGGACGATTTCTCCAGAGGCAGCTCCAATTATGTTGGCAAATTGAGGTACATGAAGTTGTGTTCTGGATTGAGCTTTCAAGTCTTTGGCGCTTATAAATTGCCATTATCTAACAATGCCCTTTATGCTAGATTGATGAATCCTAGATGTCTCCTCATAAACAGGTCTAATTTTCTCGGCACCAAGTTCACTGTTTTCGACAGCCAGCCGCTGTTGGACCTCTCCACAAATTTAAACAAACAAGCCCCCCGAAAGATCCATTGCAAGCAAGTTTCATCAAGCTTGTTTTCTAGAAACTATCATGTGGCCTCGGTCTCGTACGAGCTAAACGTTCTTAGAACAAGAGGGCCAAGGAGAATGCACTGCTCTATGAACTCAATCCCCATGGCTTCCATCCTTGAAGGCGGTACCGCTCCTACCCCAACAACATTCACAAACCCAGAAGACGGGTCAGTGTCAATATCAATATCAGATGGGAAGAGTCCCATTGGTGAAAACAATGCAAAGAGGAGTGACATTATAACTACTGATATCAATATTCCTGAGCCAGTTGAATCACCACCTGTGAATGGCCTGATCAAAGAGCCATTGATGCTGAAGAACAAGGCTCCGAGGTGGCATGAGCAGCTGCAGTGTTGGTGCTTGAATTTCAAAGGGCGTGTGACGGTTGCATCGGTCAAGAACTTTCAGCTCGTGGCAGCTGTGGATCCCATTCACAACGTGCCTGTTGTGGAGCAAGAGAAGGTGATCTTGCAGTTTGGGAAGATAGGGAAGGATATCTTTACTATGGACTATCGGTACCCATTGTCGGCTTTTCAAGCTTTTGCTATCTGCTTAAGCAGTTTTGACACGAAGCCGGCCTGTGAATGAATGATCACACATAGAAAAGGGAAAGTTGTTTCTATGGGATTCAATTCTACATAGTCTATCTTTGTTCAAGGGGTATCAGAATAGGTAATTGCAGCCAATTGCAGATAGTTTTAGTTATTTGCAGTATTTCAGGGTTAGTGGACTTTGCAGCCAATGTATCTCACCATAAGCTGTTAAATCAAGCATGTTGTCATTGAAGCTTTTTATATTGCCCTAAGATTACAGAGCTAAATAAAAATAAGATATACTATTACATCATATACTCTTGCATATATTGACTACATGTTAAAATTGCTCAAGGAGTTGCAACAAATAATAAAAAAATGCTCAGTGTTTTAATTCTATAGGACCAAGGAATAATCTAAGACAAGTTTAGCAATGATTCAAAAAACCATCCCCGTGTGCTTAACAAAGCTTATGAAAATTTGGCACCATGTTTTGAAGAGCAAAAACTCCTGAAATTGCAGCTTCAATCCAGCAAACTAGGATTGTTTCACAGCCAGAATTTATGGGCACATTTGAAACAAGAAAGGGCACGTTTGAAATAAAATTACCTAATTCCTAGTCACCTTTGGGGTTTTGGCCGTCATGAAAAGATCCAACTTTACAGATATAGCAAAACCTGAAGCTTTCATCAACTCTATCATTCTTTTGGCGTCCTGTGAAAATCCACCATCTACTAAACTCTTAATAATCCTTTCAAAATCATTGTGACCCAGCTGCTCTTTCTTATCTTGTAAAACCTTCAGCGCTTGAAGCGCTTTCTTCTCGAGTTTAGCTTTTGCATACATTTCACAGAGGATTACGTGGATCCTCAAGGGAGGAGTTTCACCCAAACGAGCAATTTTATCCAATACTTGCTCAGATTCATCTACCAAATGCATTTGAGCTAGCCAGTCAAGCAAAGTTGTGTAGGTAGCAACCCCTGGTTCAAATCCTTGCTCTTCCAGCTGTAGTAAGAACCGTAGGCCCTTGTCCAATGCATTTTTGCTCTTGTACGCAGCCAACATGAAAGCCACAGATTTATCATTAGGCTTAAACCCTAAATTAATCATGTGGTCAAAATTGCTTCTGGCCTGATGCACATCACCAGCATTCGCACATGCCTCCACAAGCAAAGTGCAGGATTCCAAATTAAGCATGTATCCACCAAGCAGCATAGAATTTGAAACTCGCCTTGCTGCCTCAACATCTCCTTGTAGAGCATAAGCCTTGAGCAGCGCCATGTAAACCTCTTCTGTGAGCTCCATATTCCTGGTTTCCATCTGCCTTGATAATATTTCACCTGGATGGGGATCACCGGCATTTACATGCGCCATGATCATGGAGATGTAAAGTTGCTTGTCTGGTTTGAATCCATGAGCCTTTAAGGTATCAAAGGCTTGTTTAGCACGCTCAACATTGTTTACTTTGCTGTACATATGAACAAGAATGGTCAAAATCAGGATATCGGGTTGTATGCCCTTTTCATTCATTTTTGCCAGTATTCTCTCTGCATCCTCCATACGGCTCTCTTTGGCGTACGCGTCAATAAGCTTTGAAAAGTCACGGATTTTTGGTTCAAAGGTTGGCTCATCCAAAACATGCTCTGCAACCTACAACAAAGTAGAACAGACAATTCTATGAACAGCAGTTCCATCACAAGAAACACCAAGGCTGTACCAAGTCCGTCCTAAGCATTGATTTAGATGTAGTTCCAGCAAACATAATCCAAAGAAATCCATGTCTAAAACTTTAAATGATATTCACAGCAGTCATCTCCAAATCCCGACACACACCCTACATTTCCAGTCCTACGTAATGCTATAGCTACAGCTTAAAATACACACTGAACCAAATCACAGAAGAAGTAAAAAACAGCATGATACAAATCAAACAACAAGGTAAACATTCAATCCAAGTTCATACCTTGTAATACAATCCGGAATTACGCTCCTGCAATCTTTGAAGCAGACTCTCCCAATCAATCCTACTAGGCTGAAGCAACTCCACCCATTCAGCCAAAAGAGGCAAAAGACCCTCCTCTTCCTCCATTGACAGAATCTTCTCAGTCACAAGCTTGCATTTCCCAGTAATAGGGTTGGCCTCCTTAGGCCACATGACCTCCCCCGCCTCATGAATCTTATCAGCCACATCCTTCCACTTGGGATCAGACATATCCAATCCATAAATCTTGTACTTAATCTTCCCTTTCCTCTTTGGAAGACTAACAACCTTCTCTTCCTCATCTCCAACCCTAGACCCGCCATTCTCAGCCTCGGATTCCACCTCCTCCTTCAACTTGAGCTCCTGCAAACTCTCATAGAACTCGCTCTCCTCCATCTTCTCCCTCGCCCACTTGAACTTGAGCTCTCTGAGCATATCCCCTCGGATCCCGACCTCGCTAGCGAACCTCGCCATCTTCTTAACCTCCTCGGACTGCAAAAACTTCTTCATCGCCTCCTTCTTCCGCTCCTTATCCATGTCCTCGCAGACCGTGTTGCTCACCTCCCACACCGTCCTCCACAGATCGTCGCTGAAATCCGCGGACGGCGACGAATGCGATACCGACTCGCTCAGCATCTCCTCTAGGGTTCCTTTCTCCATCTCCTCCACGACTTTCTCCACGATCACCAGCAGCATTCCGTCGATCGTCTGCTTGTCGCAATCCGGATAGGCAGCGTTGAGCTTCCCGCGCATTATGTAGACGAATCGGGATAGGAATTCGTTCATCGTGTCCTCCGATTCTTCCGATTCGGCTTGGATGGATTCCAGGTTGACGGCGAGGGATGTGGATCTGAGCTCTGGAGATGAATGGAGTTGCCTCTTGGGGAAAGAGGATCCGGAGGGATCGGCAACAGAGGAGTTGCCATGGATGCTCGGAGATGGAGACTTTTGATTTGCGATAGTAGAAGCATTGTACGAAGAACCGATGAAGGTGGGAGTTGATTTTCTAGGTTTCAATCTGGAAAGATGGCGGATTGATTGCTTAGACAGCAAATGGGTGAGATTCATGGCTGAGAGTTGGATCGGGGATGGGAAGCGAGAAAGGGAGTGGGAACTAAACCACTGGGCTGCTCAAGCTAAAACCCTAGAGGACTCCTTTTCTTTTCTTTTTTTGGTTTTTTTTTCTT
Source organism: Polygonum aviculare (assembly GCA_934048045.1). Lineage (NCBI taxonomy): Eukaryota > Viridiplantae > Streptophyta > Magnoliopsida > Caryophyllales > Polygonaceae > Polygonum > Polygonum aviculare. The sequence goes on from OW204028.1 coordinate 10,136,744, forward strand.
CAAAATATTACGCCCTAGAGACATGTTTGGTAACAATGTTGGAATCGGATTGGAATCAGGAGTCGGAATGAAATGAAGAATCGGAATGAACCATTCTAGAGACATGTTGTTTGGTATTAAGGTTCTTAATTATGATTTTAAGAGTTTATGACTTTTAGAAATTATAATTTAAGGTCGTGGAGTCTTAGGATTCAGGATGAACAATTATAACTCTTGAAATCCCAACCAAAAAAAAAACTCTTGAAATGGATGATACCTGTCATTTTCGGTTGGAATCAAATTAGCTTGCAGTCTTGGAATGAGTCATTCCTGGTAATGAAATCGATTCCAGAATTTTCTCTACCAAACATCATAATGGAATTATTCATACCTGATTTTCATTCCTCATTCCCAAGGAATCAAACCAAACGAGACCTTAGGAGAGTCAACCTGCAGTTTCTCTCCTCGAAAAATCTCCTTCGTATTATAGAGGTTAAGGCTCCGTTCGGGTAATTAGCTGAAAGCTGGGACTGAAAGCTGGAAGCTGGAGATGAAAGATGAAAGTTGGAACTGAAACCTGAATCCGAAAGCTGAATTTAAGAAATGAGTGTTCGGTAAAGTAACTAACTGAAACCCGAAAACTCTAATGACAAATGACGAAAATACCCCCAATCAATTAAAAAACCATTTCCATTAGCATACACACGTGCCATTCACGTGCATATCCCACACCCAATTAACGTGAAATTGCAAGACCCCCATTCTCAGATCTGGCATCGTTCTTCACCGACGTTGCCTCCCCATTCCCAGATCTAGCCGTATCCTCTGCTCATCCTTGCCGGAGCTCTCGCCGGAGGCGCTGTGGTCTCGAGCTCTCGCCTTCGTCCTTTACCCACCCTAGCCACATTTCTAGAACTGCCTAGCTCAAGCTCGAGCTCTCGCCGTCGGTGTCGTCTCCAACTCTCCAGCTCGGGCTCTCGCCGTCGTCCTCGTTCGTCGTCGGGGCCAGATCTGAGGGTTTGAGCGACGGGGAAAGGGCACAGCGAGAGAGCGAAAGTCTCAAATCGCAAGGGTATTGAATGAAATTTCTGGTACGGAAGCGGAACAAAAATCCCCAAAACGCTACCTTGAAACGCTTCCCCTTGGGGGTACTAGGGGACAACATTTAGCGGAATTCGCCCCCCCTCTCCCGCTCCCGCTACGTCGCCCGCTGCGCACCGAACACCCCTTTAGCGTAGCGTCTCGCCATCGAATCCACCCCCGCTACCCAAAAACGCCACTACCGAACGGACGCTAAGCTTGTAAGAACAAGTAAAAGGTGCCAAAAGCAAAACAATGGGACACTTTGGCTTCATCAAAGTTCGAAAAGATATAATTAACAACGAAAAATGACCATTATGCACTTTTTAGTTACTTATTTGGCACCTGTTGATACCAGGAACCGTCAACACGGTAATGCCACCCCTCCAAAGCAAAATATCACCAAGTATAAACTCCTCAAACGTGGCATCGGGCTCTATCGCGATCACCGTACGCCCCTGTCCAAAAAACCGACTCCTGGCCGCACGGCTCTCAAAGTAGCCCTGTCTGCGTCGCGCTTCGAGCGTTGCGACCGCGAGGGGAGGAGCCCGTCCCACCGCTCGCCCGATGGGACGCTGTACTTGGGCTGTACCAAGAGCCATTCAGAGAGCGACACGTACTTGGGCGGCCCTCGTCCCACATCGATATCTCGATCGGTCTCAGCCCGGAGCTCGGCTATAAATAGCGAGCTCGGTGCACCAGAGCGGGGATCGAAAAACTCGCGAACCACATACACTAGATCTCAAGCTAAGATCATTGTTGTAATCCGAAACACCTAAACGCGGTAGAGACCATCTGTTTACCATTGCAACCCCACTGTTAATACAAAAGCATCCTTAACACTACCCCTATCGCGTTAAACGCTTCAAGCGACCAATTACTTTCCATCTCTCCGTCCGTTGACTCGATTGAGTTCAAATCTTTTACTCTCATCGCGTTATTCTACAATCGGTGCCTTCGGACTTCAACATTGGCGCCGTCCGTGGGGATCCTCCTCAAACTAAGCAGGCACCGCTTCAGCCGACGCAGAGTTATGGACACTAACAGCAACAACGCTTACTACGCTGACGGCACGGCCTTCGGGATGCAGCCGCCGCCTCCGTGGTATTACGGGTCACCGCCCGTGCAACAACCACAAGCCATGCCAGGGTGGAACCCGGGTTTCCAGCAGGGTTTCCAACCACAGGCCCCGTTCCAGGGGTATGTCCACGCATAGTACTTCCAAGAGTACGCACCCGCGCAGGAGCCCTACGTGGAGGAATATTCCACCACAAACGGGAGTTCGACTGGGCAGGAGGTGGAGCAGGACGCTCCCAACGCGTTGTCACCCCCCAACCCCCACTTCCAAGGCTACGCCCCCGCGTACCACTACGGCCAAGGCGCGTATCCCATGCAGCACGGCCAGGGTGCTTACCCGATGCCCCACCAGCCGTATGTACCCCCTTACGCCGCGGGTTACGGGCCGGGTCAAGCATACCACACCCCGCCTCCAGGGAGCTCGAGTGAGGACATGAGCGTGTCGCGAGGGCGCTCCACCTCTAGGCCTCAATCCACACGCTCCGGCTCCCGAAGCAACATGATGGTGGACGATCGCGGCACCACCTATGGTAGCCCCTTCGCGGACTTCATCCAAGAGGAGCCCATGCCAAAGGGGTTCCAGAGGCCGTCGGCAGCACTACAGTTCGACGGCACGAAGGACCCGGGAGAGCACGTCAGGCAGTTTTTCGCCCACATGACGATCAACACCTACAATGACGCCATGTACTGCCGAGTCTTTCCCTCCACCCTTAAGACCGCCGGGATGAGGTGGTTCACCAACCTCCCCGTGGGCTCCATCACGTCTTTTAAGGACCTAACGCGGCGGTTCATGTCCCACTTTAGTGGGTCTCGAACGCGCATGAAGATGACGAAGGATCTCATGGGTGTGACACAAGGAGAGGAGGAGACCCTGGCGGCCTTCTTCACCCGGTTCGTCAACGCGGCGTCAGAGGTGCCTCACCTCAACGACATCTCCGCCCGCGATATGTTAATCCACAACCTCCGCGACGGAACCTTCAAGGTCAAAATGTGCGGGAAACCCTGCACACCTACGAGGACGTCTGCAACGCCATCACCAAACGCGTCTTCGCGGAGGACGCGGCAGGAAGGCCCACGCAGGATCGCGGCAAGGGAAAGGCCAAAACCACCCCGGAGGCCCTCACCGTGTCCACCACACCAACGAAGCCTCATGGTGGGCAGCGCGGCGGCCATAACCGTGGTGGAGGCCGTCGTGGCCGCGGGTATCAGGGATACCGCGGGCCACGCAACAACCGCGGTGGCAATGGGCCGAACAACAACGACCCATACACCGGGGCTAACACCACGGCCCTCGAGCCCCGCAACGACGGGGGTCAGCCGGCACAGGCAAATACTTTGGCCGGCACCGCACCCGCGAGAGGGGGGGTCAATCCGAACGACCCCAACCTCTACATCAACACCATCGCGGGGGGGTCCACCCTCGCGGGGTCTAGCGGCGGGAAAAGGAAGCGTTATGCTCGCGCTTCAACCTTCGGCGGCTCCATCAACAGTTTGGGTGCGGCAGGAATCCCTCATGCCGACATCACCTTCCGACCCGGCGATTCCCGCGAGCTCATCACTCCGCACACAGACCCTCTGGTTGTGCACGCGGTTATCGCCACCAAGATTGTCAAGAGGATCATGGTGGATACGGGAGCGTCGGTGGACATTCTGTACTACGACGCGTTCGCACAACTTGGCATCTCCCCCGCCATGCTCCTGCCTTACGCCGGGAAGCTCACATGCTTTTCCGGCAACGAGGTCGACGTCGCAGGGTTGGTCACTCTAGACATGACCCTGGGGGATAGTAAAGAGGCCCGCAGGACTGAGCCCATCGAGTTCACCGTCGTCCGGCTCCTTTCCATCTACAACGCGATAATGGGACGGACTTCGTTGATGAAGTTCCAGGCCGTCGCGTCCATCTATCACCTAGTCTTGAAATTTCCCGTGGAGGACCGTGTCGGTGTCGCCCACGGCCAGCAGATTGAGGCACGAAAGTGCTATGAGGCGTCAACCCACGCTCGCCCTGCCGCGTATGTTATCACGGGTAGGGCCAGCGCGGAGTTGGACGTGCAACAGGAGCGTGAGCGCGAGCCCCTCGGTGACTTCGAGAAGGTTGCCATCACCCTCGTCCACGACGCGGCCGAGAAGCTATTTGTCGGGGACTGCATGACCGGGGCGGACGCCGAAGGCCTGCAGAGTCTCCTGGCCCGTTCTCGCGATGTGTTCGCGTGGACGGCGACGGACCTGAAGGGCGTCCCTCCCGAGGTGGCGCTCCAATCGCTTCGCGTGAGCCCGGGGTCCCGACCCATCTGTCAAAGACGCCGAAAGACTAACGAGGAGCGCGCCAGCGCGGCGAATGAGGAGGTTGAGAAGCTCCTACGCGCCAACTTCATCCGCGAGGTCAAGTATCCCACTTGGCTCTCCAATGTCGTATTGGTGAAGAAGTCCAACAGGAGGTGGAGAATGTGTGTCGACTTCAAAGACCTCAACAAAGCCTGCCCCAAAGACAGCTACCCCCTTCCCTCCATTGATGATCTGGTCGACTCCACCGCCGGTCACACCGCGCTGAGTTTCCTCGATGCCTATTCCGGCTACAATCAAATAGCCATGGATCCTCTGGATCAGGAGTCCACCGCGTTCATCACTCAACGCGGGACTTTCTGTTATAGGGTGATGCCCTTCGGTTTGAAGAACGCGGGGGCCACTTTCCAGCGCCTGGTGGATCATGTCTTCCGGAAGCAGCTGAAGCGCAGCGTCTCGGCTTACGTTGACGACATTGTGGTCAAGAGCCACAGCGCGCAGGAGCACCTGGCCGATCTGGCCGAGGTTTTCCAAACCCTGCGCACCCACCGAATGAGCCTAAACCCGGAAAAGTTCGTCTTCGGGGTGAAATCGGGGAAGTTCCTCGGATTCATGATCAGCGCGAGGGGCATAGACGTCAATCCCGCCAAGGTCGCCGCGGTGTTAGAGCTGCGCTCACCGGCTTCGCGCAACGAAGTCCAGCGATTGGCGGGTGCGGTAAACTATCTCGGCCGTTTTTGCTCCAGGTTGTCGGACCGCGCTCTCCCTTTGTTCTCTTGTCTCAAGAGCACCACCACCTTCACCTGGACAGAGGAGATGGAGAGCGCGTTCCAGGCTCTAAAAGTCTACCTCGCCAATCTTCCAACACTCTCCCCGCCCGTCCCGGGAGAGGATTTGCAGTTGTATATTGCCATGAGCCAGCATACTGTCAGCGCGGTCCTCACCCGCGATTTCAGTTACCCGGTGTACTTCACCAGCAGGGTGCTTCAGCCGGCAGAACAACGATACTCACCCGCGGAGAAGATGTCTCTTGCGGTGGTGGTGGCGGCAAGAATGTTGCGCCCCTACTTCCAGGCGCACCCCATCCAGGTCCTGTCGGACCTCCCTCTGCGCCAAATCCTACATCAGCCCGCGTTGTCGGGGAGGATGACCAAGTGGGCGGTCGAGTTGTCGGAGTTTGACATCTCGTACCACCCGCGAACCGCGATCAAGGCGCAGGCCCTTGCCGACTTCGTGGTGGAGGTCACCTTCCCCGACACAGACAAGAGCCCCGACGAGTGGAGGGTCTTCGTGGACGGCTCGCACTGCGACTTGGGATCGGGCGCGGGGGTGGTCCTTGAGGGACCCTCCTACGCGTCCGAACATGCCCTCATCTTCGGCTTTGAGATAACCAACAACGAGGCCGAGTATGAGGCAGTGATCGCGGGAATTGAGATGGCACTACTGGTGGGCGCGCGGAGAATAAGGGTTTTCACAGATTCTGAGCTTGTCGCGCGACAGGTCGGTGGCCAGTACGAGTGTACCACGGGTTTCCTGCCCCAATATCGCGCCAAGGTCAAAGCGTTGATCGCGTGCCTCGAGACTTTTGCCATTGAATCCATACCGCATGCGGCAAATGCCAAGGCCGACGCACTGGCCAAGATGGGTTCGGCCCTCCCGCCTGAGGTCGGTAACAAGGTCATAATCGAGAGGAAGATGCAGCGCGGTGTCACTCAGGCAGTGTTCGCGCTGGCCACGGAAGGGTGGATGGCTCCCATAGTCCGATATATCCAAACCGGGGAGTTGCCCCAGGACGATGCCATGAGCGCGCGCAAACTCAAGCTCAAGGCGGCGCGGTACTGCATCGAAGGCGACAAGTTGTATCATCGCGGCTACGCGGAGCCCAACCTGCTCTGCGTAGACGAGGCCACCGTCTTCGAGGAGGTGCATGAGGGCATCTGCGGAGGCCACCCGGGCTGGCGGACTCTGGTCCACAAAATAGTCCGGATGGGGATCTATTGGCCCACCCTGCGCCGCGATGCGGCGGCATACGTACAAAGGTGTGACAAATGCCAGCGCTACGAAAACATTCAGCATGCTCCGGCACGAGAGCTTCGCGGCATCCAGCCAGCCTATCCGTTCGCGATGTGGGGCATGGACATCCTAGGTCCCTTCCCTAAAGCCGTCGGGCAGGTACAGTTCATCCTGGTTCTGGTCGATTACTACACCAAGTGGGTGGAGGCCGAGACCATGGCACGAATCACAAGCGCGAAGGTATGCGGCTTTCTGTGGAAAAATGTGGTTTGTCGTTTCGGCATCCCCATCGCGATAATGACAGGCCACGGCCCTCAGTTCGACAGTGAGGAGACGCGAGACTTTTGCGCAAGTTTGAGCATAGAGTTGAGGTTTTCTTCGGTTGCACACCCTCAGTCCAACGGACTGGTGGAGAATATGAACGCATGGATACTCGACGACCTCCGCCGTAGGCTGGATGGCGTACAGGGCCGGTGGGCCGAGCTGCTGCCTCTTGTTTTATGGACAAACCGCACCACGCCGCGCAGGGCAACAGGAGAAACACCCTTCGCGATGGCTTACGGCAGTGACGCCGTCGTGCCCATTGAGTCCATGTTACCCACGGAGCGAGTCGCGGGGTACGACCAGTTCACCAACGACGAGGCTCTCAAGGTGGAAATGTACCTTCGCGATGAACGCCGGGAGGCGGCTGAGCTGCGCTCGGTCGAATACAAGAGAAGGACCGCGGCGTACTACAACAAGAGGATCAAGCCCCGCGGCCTCAAGGAGGGCGACCTAGCCCTCCGAAGGACCGACGGGGGCAAGCTTGACGCGAAGTGGGAAGGACCTTACCTCCTCTCCAAGGAGGTCGTCCCGGGGGCTTTCAAGCTCACAGATCCGACGACGAGGCAAACTCTCGCCAAGACATGGAATGAGGCACGCCTCAAGAAATACTATGTGTAAATAAGCTAGGGTTATCACCGCGTGGCGGTCGGTTGTAATGTCTCTATCCTACCTATTTTCATGTGAATAAAACGAGACGACTACCGTACACTTTCCAAATAATGAATTTATCGTTAGGGAAACTCGAGTTGCCGTCCTCGCTTGGGGTTGTCCGCTAACGCGCGCGATGCGCATGGGCGCACTCGAGTTGGGTTATACCCCTCGTAGTTGCATAAAGCCTTAAAACATCAAAACTCCACAGTCGTTAGGGAAACCCGAGTTGCCAACCTCGCTTGGGGTTGTCCGCTAACGCGCGCGATGCGCATAGGCGCACTCGAGTTGGGTTATACCCCTCGTAGTTGCATAAAGCCTCAAAACATCAAAACTCCACAGTCGTTAGGGAAACCCGAGTTGCCGTCCTCGCTTGGGGTTGTCCGCTAACGCACGCGATGCGCATGGGCGCACTCGAGTTGGGTTATACCCCTCGTAGTTGCATAAAGCCTTAAAACATCAAAACTCCACAGTCGTTAGGGAAACCCGAGTTGCCGTCCTCGCTTGGGGTTCTCCGCTAACGCGCGCGATGCGCATGGGCGCACTCGAGTTGGGTTATACCCCTCGTAGTTGCATAAAGCCTTAAAACATCAAAACTCCACAGTCGTTAGGGAAACCCGAGTTGCCATCCTCGCTTGGGGTTGTCCGCTAACGCGCAAGATGCGCATGGGCGCACTCGAGTTGGGTTCCACCCCTCGCAGTTGCATAAAGCCTTAAATACATCAAAAACTTCACTAGAGGCATAAACAAAGTCTAAATTTCATTAACCTAGTGTCAAGCGCGGTCCTAGCACCTAGCTTGGCATGGGGTTGGGTACGGCGAGTTTTCGCAAAAGTCTAAATTTCATTAACCTAGTGTCAAGCGCGGTCCTAGCACCTAGCTTGGCATGGGGTTGGGTACGGCGAGTTTTCGAAAGTCTAAATTTCATTAACCTAGTGTCAAGCGCGGTCCTAGCACCTAGCTTGGCATGGGGTTGGGTACGGCGAGTTTTCGAAAGTCTAAATTTCATTAACCTAGTGTCAAGCGCGGTCCTAGCACCTAGCTTGGCATGGGGTTGGGTACGGCGAGTTTTCGAAAGTCTAAATTTCATTAACCTAGTGTCAAGCGCGGTCCTAGCACCTAGCTTGGCATGGGGTTGGGTACGGCGAGTTTTCGCAAAAGTCTAAATTACATTAACCTAGTGTCAAGCGCGGTCCTAGCACCTAGCTTGGCATGGGGTTGGGTGGCGAGTATGCACAAAGTTTAAAAGACAGTAAAAACAAACAAGGAATAATCACAAGTGCCGCATGGCGGCAAACAAAGTTACGACGCCTGCTTCGCGTCAAGATCAAATACAATTACGGCCGCATTGCGGCAAACACCAAAGTACTTGGGCCCGTACGGCCAGAGAGTAATATCAGAACTTAGAAAAGCAAAAAACAAAAAACACACAAAGATAAAGGCTTCACGCGGTGGGGGCATTGGCATTGGCATCGGCATCAACGTTGGCATCGGCCGCGGTATCGGAGGGAGGGGGAGCCTCATTGGTTTTCTCGCTCTCGGGATCGGCGGCGGGGAGCTCCGGATTGACCTGGCCCTCCGGATCATCATGACCCTCCGCGTCGTCCCCCTCGACGCCCGGCGGCGGCTTCGCCACTCCGCCCTCCCAGACGACCCCCATTTTGCGATGGAGATCGGGAGCGAAGTACTTGACCTTATACCTCTCAACGTATTGGAGGGCCGCGGTGACTACACTAAGAGCTTGGACCGCTCTCGCATCCTCAACACGACGGTCCATGTACTCTTCCGATTTGAGGAACTCGGGCACCGCGTTCTCGGCCTTGGCCTGGGCCTCCTCTAATTGACGCCGCTGCTTCGCACACGTTTCCTTGAGCCCCGCCACCTCCTTCTTGGTCGCGGCAAGTTGGGCTTTGACCGTTTCAAGCTCCGAGGCGTCCCGCTCCGCTTGCGCGCGCACCTCCGCGAGGGTCGTTTCGGCCGCCTCCTTGGCCTTGGTCGCCTCCTCCAAATTGGCCTCCGCAACGCACAAACAGTCGGGGAGGTAGTTCAGCCACGCGTTGACCTGCACATAAAAGCATATCTTTAGCCCGAGTGAAAGTTATAAAGGACCGACACCAAAAAGCAAAAGTGCCACATACCATATGGCCGTACTTCATGCACTCCCCTCCGACCTCCGCCGCGCTGAGGGTTTGGAACCATTCCCTCTCCTCCTCGTAGGGGTACTGACCCTCCTTGAAAGTACCCCAGGCCGGCCCGGAGCAGGCGAAACCTGCCACCTCGGCCCTTCGGGACCAATGGCGGCGACTCCCGGTGCCCGTCGTGATCTGAGCAGGACCCTTCGCAACGGGCTCGGGAGGCTCCTCCTCAACGCGGACCAAGTCCCGCTTGGACTTCTTGGCGGCCACGCCCTCGGCATGGGCCGCGTCCTCGGCCCCCTTGCGCTTCGAGGCATCCCCCAGCGCGCGTTTTCCCCTGTTGTCTGCTGGGGAGTCTCTCCCCTTGGGCCCGAGCGCGCCCTTCGCGGTGGCCCCCTTCTGGCCCCCAGGTTTAGCAGTGGTGAGTGCGCCAGAGGTTGTCGCAGCAGACTTGCCGGTGAGAGCGTTAAATACATCCATATCTGCAAAAACAAGTCACGAACATTTAGACTAAACGCGTTCAAGGCACTAATAAGGCATGCACTAAAATAAGACATTCTCAAGGAAAATAGGAATACCCTCGCCCTCGGGCACCGGGGACGAGGATGCCGATGAGGGCACCACGTCTTCCCGGGACGGTGCCGGCCTCAGACTGAGTCCAGCGCGTTCGAGACGCTCTTGTGTTATCCAAACGCTTTGCTCCCTTTTAAAGGGCGCGGCGAAGGCTTTCTTCGCCGCGGCGGCCTTTTTTGACTCACCGCGTTTGCGCTTATGGGGGCGGAACCGGTCAGGGACAATGGGGCAAAACAGCTCGTTGCCCGAGAAGTCGTGGACAATAAACCACTTCTCTTTCCACTTCGGGCCGACGTTGGAAGTGGTGACCAGCAGGTTGCAATGCGTAAGGCTGAAATTCACGATGCCCCTGCTGTCCGACTTTACCGTCACAATCTGTAGCATGTGCTCCACGGAGGGAGGGTGCCTCAGCTCGAGACATCGCATGTGATAGGCCGCGATGACGCTCCAGCAGTTGGGCGCCATCGAGGCTGGGGCAAGATCGTAGTGGAACAAGAATTCCGCGACGTAGCGCAGCAACGGGGCCCTAAAACCCGCAACAAGGCTCGCCGCGTACATGACAACACCCGCTTCGTAAACAGCGAAACTGTTTCCCCCGTCAAGCGGCAGTAAGAGTTCAACCCCGGCCGGCCAGGGGTATTCCGACGCGATGACATCCAGTTCCTCGAGAGTGAGGATGGAGGCACTACCCTTCGCCAACGTCGTCGGGTTTTCATACTCGGCCAGGCGCTCGGGCCTGGTCTGTCGGAAGCGGGGGATCTTCGCTTTGACCCGCGTCAGGTACCGCGAGGGAAAGCTTCTCGCGGTCCCGGAGGTGGATGCCTCGTCACCAGCCTCGTCTTGGGAGTTGTAAGGCGCGCACCGGGCCATTGATCGCGAGGACGAGGCACTCCGGGTACGAGCGGCGGACACTGTGGTAGGGTCGCTTTTGCTCAAACCGGCGAGCTCACGGAAGTTGTTCTGGGAGTCACTCGCGGACATCTCCTGGTATTCAAGCGAGGAGTCGGGTGCGTAGAAATCGTCCCAGTTCGCTATCCTGTCACCGCGATCCACGCCTGAAGGGCAGGAGTCGCTGGAAAACCCCAAATCCAGGGCACGGAGGCAAAGAGGCTCCTGGAGGAAGGAAAAAAGGAGATGATATGCACGGGGAAGAGAACAAAAAAGGAGAAGCATGTAGCGCGATAAATACACAGTGAACAAGCTCATGAGCAAGAAAGGTAAGTAAAGATAAAAAGCGCGGTACCCCAACCACGGGCAGGTGTCATATCGCAATAGGGCAGGAAGCCCTGTCAAAAAAGGGCCTAGGGGCGCGCGAGATGTGTGTCAGAGGAACATTCCGCCGTTCTCGACACGCGTCTCCACGGATAGGCCGAGGCGACGGGACGTTGGCGGGACGGGACGTCGCGCTGAGCGCGTCTTCTTCGCCTCCCATGACGTTTCGCCTCCCGCGAACGCTTCGCCTCCCATGGCGCTTCGCCTCCCATGGCATTTCGCCTCCCACGGCGTTTCGCCTCCCACGGTTTTTCGGCCACTCCGCCACCCAAGGCACGAGAGGACGGCCACGGCCGAATCCGGGCCGGGGCTAGGTCGGGGGCATCCGTCGCTCTCCACCACCCCAAACACCACCGGTACCCAGCGGCGGTTCCGCCGCTAAAGCTTAGGCGTCCCCCGGAAAATCCCCAAAAGAATCCCCAAAAAAAGCCCCGAAAACCCAGAAAAACACAAAGGAAGAAAAAAGAGAAAGGAGAGAGAAAGAGGACGCACCGGGTGGTCACGAGAAGGCGGAAGCAAGCGTAGAAGGCGGCGCTGGCGGGCAGTCTCCGGCAAAGCAAGGGCGAGTGGGCAAGAGCTTCGAGAGCGGAAATGGCGTTGTGAGGAGTTGGAAATGGCGAAGTGAAGAGGACGAAGAGCGGAAACCGCTCTTTTTGTTCGGATTCCGGCGGGCCGCAAATACGTTGGCTTCGGCTGACAAACGGCCCATAGAACAAAAGCGGCCCAAGGCCATTTCCTTCGCCACACTCGCCCCATCACCCTCATTCACCCGAACGACTCCAAGCGATAACGCGTTCCGCACGGCACGTTTCCGGTTCGAGGTACTTTTTTGGACCCGTCCTCGGAAGGACATCTAGTCCCGGTCCATGGGGTTGTGTTGATACTAGGAACCGTCAACGCGGTAATGCCACCCCTCCAAAGCAAAATATCACCAAGTATAAACTCCTCAAACGCGGCATCGGGCTCTATCGCGATCACCGTACGCCCATGTCCAAAGAACCGACTCCCGGCCGCACAGCTCTCAAAGTAGCCCTGTCTGCGTCGCGCTTCGAGCGTTGTGACCGCGAGGGGAGGAGCCCGTCCCATCCACGCAAGTGGGTGGGCGGCAGCGTCCCATAAAACGAGCGGTGGGCGGCAGCGTCCCATCGGGCGAGCGGTGGGCGGCAGCGTCCCATCCTGGCCCGTGATTGGCCGGTCCCGTGGGCACCGCTCCAAGAGCCATTCAGAGGGCGACACGTACTTGGGCGGCCCTCGTCCCACATCGATATCTCGATCGGTCTCAGCCCGGAGCTCGGCTATAAATAGCGAGTTCGGTGCACCAGAGCGGGGATCGAAAAACTCGCGAACCACATACACTAGATCTCAAGCTAAGATCATTGTTGTAATCCGAAACACCTAAACGCGGTAGAGACCATCTGTTTACCATTGCAACCCCACTGTTAATACAAAAGCATCCTTAACACTACCCCTATCGCGTTAAACGCTTCAAGCGACCAATTACTTTCCATCTCTCCGTCCGTTGACTCGGTTGAGTTCAAATCTTTTACTCTCATCGCGTTATTCTACAATCGGTGCTTTCGGACTTCAACAGCACCTATATTTCATTTGAAATCTAGTGCTCTTTAAAATGGTGTTTCCTGAAACTCAAACGAATTTATATGTAATTGTATCTATCTATATGTAAAGTTGTAATTTTTTGACAAAAAAATCTCATTTCTAATATACTATTGTTATTATTAGTTATACTCTAATATTTTTTATTATTATCATTACTATTGCATACTATATACTACTTTCAATAAATTTATTTGGGATTATATTGTTATTAGTAAATATTATATGATATTATTTTATATTGTATAATATAATATACTTTATCTCATTTAATTTATTTTCCATTTAAGTGGTATTATTACTTATATTATCATTATTAAATGTAATACACTACTCTTATTGACAAGTACGTGTATATATATATATATATTAAATATTATCTTTTTCAATAAGCTATTGATTAAATGAAGCAGCCTAAAAATAAAAGATTTTATTTGCTTATTTTATAATCATTCATTTTCTTATTATTAGTCTAGACTATAATTGTTATTAAATTAAACTATATCCATATGCATTATAAAATTTTATTTTACGAAAATTAATTCCATTATAATGATCTAGATTTTTTCTTACTAAAAAATAAATGTTATTTCATTAAAAGAAATTATAAGATTCTTTTTGTAAGATCTTTATTACGTTAGTTTTTGGATAACCAATGTCAGCATTATTATTGAAAACTTATAGATTAAGGATATTTTTTTTGATATTCAGGGATTTGTAATCTTAATAATATGATAATAATGTCATTCCAACTGTTTGCCAAGACAATATATTGTTTGAATATGCTACACATAAAAAAACTATAGATATAAACCGTAATCATATAAAACTGCCAAAGCAGTACTAAAAAATTATTGACATTCACAAGTGAACAAAAACATTGTATTCGTCATGTCATTAAACTAGGAAAAATGACTTGGAATAATCCCAAGTATCCACATTCTACAAAAAATAATCCCATGTTTTGATATTGTTTTTAGCAATCCGAACTATGTTAATATTAACCAAAATCGATACCGAAAGATTTTCCGGTATACTTTCCGACGGATTTAACGACATGGCGATCGGAAATGTGACGTGGCAACGAATCCTATTTATTCTAAATTTTTATATTCCATGTCATAAATACCCATCATATTTACTTGCCATGTCAGCCTATTATGATAAGAAATTAAAACACAAATTAACAATTGAAATTGAAACAAAAAAAAATAAAACTAATCCATTTAAGAACAGATACACGATGAAGATCAAGAGAAATTAACAATTGAAACAAAAAAAATTAAAACTAATACAGTAATACCCTGGCAATCAAGAACAGCACGATGAAGATCAAAAAACAGCTGGGCTGGGGGCGGAAGCCCGACGAGCGCCACCTGGGGAGGAATCGGTGGCTGTTGACCGGCGAAGGCCGCTACTGCAACCTCTGGCCGAACGGGGACGGTAATCGTCGGAAATCGCTGACGCGGTTTGCTTGCAAATCTAGGTTCCCGACAGCGGCGTGAAGGGGCGGCACGAACTGGGCGGCGTTAGGGTTCACCGCGAACAGGGAGGCGTCGAAAATCGTCGGAAACTGGCCGGCGAGCAGTGCGAACTGGTTAGGCGACGCGACGGTCGCGAATGGAGTCGCGAATGGCTCGAACTGAGGGGCGGCGGCCGAATTAGGTACGGGATCTGGCCGGCCGTGTTTGATGCGACCTGGGTGGTGGGGTTCGAGAACGGAACGGCGGCGATCTGGACGAACGAGGGCCGATTCGCGTTCTCTGCAAGCGGCTGGGCGGAGTTAGGGTTGGCCGCGAACGGAACGCCGTTGTCTTGGGTCGCCGGCAGCTGGCGGCGATTCAAAAGCTCCACCATCGATTGTTAATTTGTTAATTTGTGATAATAGGTTATTTGTTTCAATTTTTTTTTTGTTAATGTGTTTTTTTTTAGCAAGTTAGTGTGCAGGTCATTGGTTTTACGGAGTACCTTTTTTTTTTGTTTCAAGTGTTAATTTGTGTTTTAATTTCTTATGATAAGCTGACATGGCAAGTAAATATGATGGGTATTTATGACATGGAATATAAAAATTTAGAATAACAAGGATTTGTTGCCACGTCACATTTCCGACCGTCCTGTCGTTAAATTCGCTGGAAAGTATATCGGAAAATCTTTCGGTATCGATTTTGGTTAATATTAACATAGTTCGGATTTCTAAAAGCAATATCAGAACATGAGATTATTTTTGGTTGAATGTGGATACTTTGGATTATTCCAAAGTCATTTTTCCATTAAACTAACAAAAAATCTCATTTCTTTCCGAGACCCAGTAGCCACGTCTTGAAAACACTCCTCTTCAGCCTTGACCCTCGTCTTTCCCACCAACTGTTCACCAAAACACTGCACAAGAGCCCCATTCTTAGCAAACGCCTCCACCAGGTCCCCATACACCTTTTCCATCTTTCCCTTAGACCGACTCGATATCTCACTCACGCAGACAATCCCATTGATCACCTCCCCATTCCGATATGCGTCACACACGGTAAAAAATGCAACACCTTGCTCCCGGAAGTGCACGGCCACCAATGCTTTGAAATCCATCGACGGCTGTTGTAGAAGCTAGGCACAGGACAAACTAGTAGCAGCACGCAAACATTTTCTTTGCTGTCTTATCTTGCCATGATTAGTGTCTACTCTAGTTACTGTATGCGGGTTTGTTAAAAAAAAAAGGTTTCTCATTTAAAACAAGGGTTTGAATTGACATTAACAGCTGCAAGACGCTTAACTAGTAATGCTCCCTCAAATTCCCCGACTTATATCTATATGAGGTATTGATAAAGGTGAGGCAGATAAAACACGTGCGATGCAATTTTGGGTTGATACAATATTTGAAAGATTGGTATCGAACCTTGGGAGGAGCAGTAGGATAATTGAAGGGCAGGAGTATATCGAAAATGAAGAGCTCGTTTTGGTAGGGCGTTTTTGTAAGATTTTAATCCTTGTGGGCAAAAACAAACGTTAATTGAATGTAGGCCAATTAATTATTTTGATGTGTGTAAGATTTACACTACGTTGTGGACAGCTCCACTACCTTAGAAACAAAACCCCCTGATACTGGTGCAGTTCCGTAATGAACAATTGTTACCAAGGATTCACCGCAACTTCCTTCGATCATGAGCAATCAAGAAAGAAGGATTGGGAGCGGGTAAAACTCAGAGTAGAAAGAGAGAAACGAGATTGTATTGATTGTAAAACTAGAAAGATTTTCGGATGACAGAATGAACAACTGAGGTGCGAATTTAAGGATGTGGATGTAGTTGGTTACCACCCACAATATTCATTCAATCTCATCCCGAAAATCTCTCTTCGGTTATAACATAGACATAAGATTCTTTGACTAGTTCAAAAACGAAATCAATAAAACAATTTAAGAAATCGGAGAATTTATGGAAGAGTTACGTCATACTAATCCACAAATCTCGGATGCCCACTTTAATAAAAGGTTAAAATTTCCTGCAAAGAGATACACCGTAACATCACACTGCGCACGAACACGGACCAGGTTGGCCGGACGACGACGGCGCGTGCGTGAGGGAGCATCCTCTCTAGACTCACTAACCCAAGATGTACCTAAGCAAAATATATAGTGGGTATATTTCCTAACAAAGGGTCGATGTAGGAAGCAAGGATCTTATAAAACTCCTTTGCTCATGTGTGCAGATGTACTGCATTCACAATGGAGTATAATAAACTCCAACAATGCCCCACTAATGTTGTACTTCAATCAGGTTCTGTTCCTAGTGTTTGTGTAAGCTAGGTGCTTAAGTGGATGGTATCTTAAGATTTGAACCAAACACCCTAGTGAACTAGGGAATACTTTCAGGTCATAAGTGAAACTAGTCTTGAACTTTGACCTTCATTGAAAGTGTTACCGAAGAACACACACTTCGCCATTGGTTTCCCATTCCCGCGATTAAGCTCTCACTGTGTGAGTCTCATACTCTTGGGATGCTCATGACAACTTTTACAGGACTTCACAAGTTTTGTAGGCTTTTCGCTAAAGCAATCAAGTAGGTGCTCTCATCAAGTCTGTCTCATTACAAACCACCCCATCAGGCTACAAGATCATTAAGAGCGAAGCTCATCCTCTATCTATTCATTCACATCGCCATAGGATTAAGAGAGTATTAACTCTCATATGGGTCCCAATCCCATTCCCCTCGACGATTGCAGGATCATTTTCATGTTTAGTCCTTTATTTAAAGGATTTGCAAGAACTTATTCTAACCTTATGTACTCCATCGTGAGTACTCCATTCATAATCAGTTTTCGCACAGACTCCATTGTACGCATTGCTCTTAGCAACTCCCATGACTGCTTAAGAGTCACAATGTAGAGAAACGGGAGGTGTTGGCCTCCCCCACGATGGAATGTCGGCCATTAGGCTCCCCAGCTACTCAGCCTCCTGCCCTGCCAAGTCTAAAGCTATAAAGTATGACTCCATAGTCAATCTAGCTATAACAATCTGTTTTGCAGACTTCCATGAAATGTTTTGTTGTCTGTTTTGTAGTAATAGTAGGTGTGATCTTTCGGAAGGGTGGTGTTGACTCCGACAAATTTTGCAACGGAGACTAAGGTAGGGTTAAATGTACTTACGCCGTTGACCATAGCGATTTCTACGGGGAGGAGGTTTCGTCATCGACCGTAGTGATTTCTCAATGTTTTGAAAAATGGTATGTCTTTATGTTATTTCATTTTTTTCTATTAATTACCAAATATCTATTTTCAAATTCATTTGACTACTTATAAATATTTTTTAATGTTGGAAATAGGGTAGGGAAGGTCAATCTTTGTGATTTTGTATATGTTATATATATAATATATTTTATCAGGTATATGATAAATCAATATATTTTACCTTATATAATTATGATTGTTAAACAATAGAGGGATTGGAGTGGGGAGGGTGAATTGAGGGTGAATTTGGAGAGCATAGGCTAGCTTAAAAAAAATAAAGTAAGTAGGCTATTCTTCCTCTATAAAACCCCCAAACTCTCTCTTTTTCTCTCTCTTCCTCATTTTTTTCTCTCCTTCCTCTCTCCTTCCCCCCACTCTCTCCCTCTCCTACACTCTCTCCCTCTCATCTCCATTTTCATTCATCCCCACAGCCCGCCCTCCCTCTCCGTTGCCCGCCCACCATCCCTCTCCGTCGCCCACCCTCCCTCTCCGTCGCCGCCCGCCCTCCCTCCTCGCCGCCGCCCTCTCCGACCACCTACGCCACCGCCGCCACCGCCACCGCCGTCGATTTCAGGTTCGTTCACCCTCTCCCTCTCCACCCCCTCATCCCTCTCTTCTAGATCTAGGCTCGTTGGAGCCAGATCTGGGCTCGTACGAGCCAAATCTAACTAGATATAGTCTCGTACGAGCCAAATCTAGTCTCGTACGAGCCAGATCTAGTCTCGTACGAGCCAGATCTAGTCTCGTACGAGCCAGATCTAGTCTCGTACGAGCCAGATCTAGTCTCGTACGAGCCAAATCTAGGCTCGATCGAGCCATATCTAGGCTCGTTCGAGCTAGATCTAGGGTTGGGTTTTTGGGTTTTTGGCTTTTGGGGTTTTTAGGATGACAAGTTTATTTTTTGGGGGTTTGGGATGATTTTATGATTTTAGGTGATGACAAGTGGTTTTTTATGAATTTTAAGCAATTTAAGTTTGTTCTACGGATCTGACTGATGACAAGTTTTTTTAAGGGGTTTTGGGATGATTTTATATGACTGAGTGATGACAAGTTGTTTTTAATAGGTTTTAGCGATGACACGTTTGTTTTTAATGTGTTTTGGTGATTATAAGTTTGTTTTACGAATCTGAGTGATGACAAGTTTGTTTTGAGGTTTTTTGGATGATTTTGGGTGATGACAAGTTAGTTTTATGGATTTGACTGATGACAAGTTCGATTTGAATGATTTTAAAGGGTTTTAGGAAGATTTTATGGGTTTGGGGTGATGACAAGTTCGTTTTGAAGTGTTTTGATGATTATAAGTTTGATTTACGAATCTGGGTGATGACAAGTTTGTTTTAAGGGTTTTGGGATGATTTTATAGTTCTGGGTGATGACAGGTTGTTTTATATGGGTCTGGGTGATGACAGGTTGTTTTATATGGGTCTGGGTGATGACAAGTTCGTTTTTATGGGTTTTGGCGATGACAAGTCCGTTTTTAATGTGTTTTGATGATGACAAGTTGTTTTACGATTCTGGGGGTGATGACAGGTTTGTTTTAAGGTTTTTTGGATGATTTTATGGGTTTAGATATGTTTTTGGATTTTTTGGATGACAACTTTGTGTTTCGGATTTAAGTGATGACAAGTTTTGTTGTGGGTTTAGGGGTTTTGAGTTTGTGGGTTTTTTGGATGACAAGTTCGATCATTTTAGGGATTTTTTAGGACGATTTTATGATTTAGGGTGATGACAAGTGATTTTTTATGAGTTTTGAGCAATTTAAGGTTGTTTTACGGATCTGATTGACGACAAGTGCGTTTTAAGGTTTTGGGTGATGACAAGTTATTTTTTATGGGTCTGGTTGATGACAAGTCCGTTTCCATGGGTTCTGGCGACGACAAGCATGTTTTTAATGTGTTTTGGTGATGACAAGTTGTTTTTTGGATGACAGGTCTGTTATAATGTTTTTGGGATGATTTTATGGGTTTGGGTATGTTAGATTTGTATATATAGTACTTATAATTATGACCTATTAGCTCAAATGGTAGAGCAATGTGCTTGATGCACAATAATGTGGGTTCAAATCCCACATAGGTCAATTTCGTAACCGATGACAAGTTTTTTACGTGAATGATGAGTTTTACATCAACTTGTCATCTGATGACAAGTTGAGTACGTGAATGAAATGACAAGTTTTTGTACGTGGACTGATGACAAGTAACGTGTCATCTGATGACAAGTTACTTGGCATCACTAATGACAAGGCGGTCAACGACGGTCAACGACTGGTCAGCGCCGGTCAACGCTGATAATGGTGAGGGGTGCTGACGTCATCATATGCCATTGATGACGTCATCTTGTAAATTTAAAAAAAAAGGTAGGGGCAAAATTGGTAAAAAGCCTATGGGGGCTCATTTTTTTTCCTTGTAGCCTATTTGCTTCATTTTTGGTTGCCCATAGCCCATATACCCATTTTCGTCTAAACAATATTATAGAGTATTTATAATAAAATTGTCATTTAAAAAAATTGAATATAGGAAAAATAAATATTTTGTGTTCATTTATGTATTGAATCAATATGTACTATAAAAGTCATTAGGAAGGAAAAATTTTCATTTATAAAAGCAAGTTCGTATCAACTATCATACTAAATTATTATGTATTAAGACTTTTTTAAAATAATTTAAATACAAATTATAGTGCATGGCACGATGGATTAAACTAGTTGTTATTCATATCTGAAATAATAATAAGACTGACCTACTTTATAAATATATAGGTTAATCCTTTATTGTTAATTAGTTTTTGATGAATGCTTATGGATTTATATGCTTGGCCAATATGCATGAATATGTGTGTTCGTACCGACCCATGGATTCTAGTATTCTACCTACCTATCGGCCCGAGACTTTCTTCATGATATCAAAAAGGATTTGCTCTTGAACCCATTATCTATCTTGTGCTACGACAAGTTGCTACCCATATGTCCAAGCATCAACTTCTTTTTCCCATTGCACGTAGGGGTGTATGTGTTAGGCCCACGCGTGTATATATCATACACTCATACCGACACGTTCCGATTCTACCTACCGGACCTACTGACTTTTTCACCAATTCTATAATCAAGCGTCATGAAGAGTACTTAAAAGCCAGCTACTATGGTAGCCTTCGGACATCTAGTCAAACGGGTAACCTTTAAGAGTAGTACCCAGAGATTACCAATTAAACTCTCAAGGGTAGCCTCTCAACCAAAAAAAGCTAGCTACTATGGATGCCTTGACATGGAGAACTCTCTCTCTTGTACAGATCAAATATCATCTTCAAAGAATATTGAAAAAGAGTCATCAAACAACCACAAAATTCGCATCAGTATATATATGACAATGGAATCAGCATCCTGATATACATTAACCTAGCTACCGTAACCATTTCTTCTATCGATCAAGTAAAAGGCTGATGTGATGATTCATTGCTCCTAACAACAATATATGCTAGATTCCACAGCATTAGTCCTTGGATTTTTAGCAAGAACATAACTTTGAAGATAGAGTCTTTGAAACTTGGGATAACATCGCTTCAAAATCAAACCAATTATAAAATCGAAAACTGAAATTTAGTTTGAGGTGAACCAAAAACCGAATCGGATTATTCTAAAAAATAAAAGGTTTCGCTAGTTCTATTCTGTAGTTATTTTAAACAAAGATATATCTTGTGGCTATAGTTATTTACTCATTTGTCATGTGAACTTAGTAGCTCTGTGGCACAGATTTTTTCACTACAACTTAATGCTAATCTGGGTAGTAAATGTGCACCAACGCCTTGAAAGTGACTTACACAGGGGTTGACATGAATCAGTGGCACTTGATAATAACCTCAAGAATCGGCTAAGTTGCAAGATTGGCACATTATAAACTTCATATGCAAAACATGAACTCTGCAACATGCATTGCAATGAACTAATGCAGGAGAAATCTTTCAATAAAAAAGAAGGATATTGATCGAGAATATGTGGTCTCAACTTTGGGCACGCAACAAATCGTATCTTGATCAAGTAGATACTAAGATGGGTATATAATCTATCAAGCAAATCTACAATATGGTAAAATATAGAACAAGTCCACTTGTTCATGAATTGTTTGGATATTATAATATGCAAAGTGAAACATATCCATGAATAGCAAAAATGTGCTAATGGGTTATCTAGTGATCCATATATCTACCAAATTCTTGTTTCATAACGTATAGTCTCAATCTTGTGGTGGTAAGAATGAGAATCACATCCAAGAATTATTCCTTTTTAGAAAGAAAGAAAGAAAAAATGAATAGATATATATAGAACTCCAACTTGTTCATGTTCTCCTGCTTATAAGGAGCAAACTCTGCAGCCTGTTTCCTATACCACAATCTCCCTCTCTCTAGACTAAGAAGATAACCTTGTCTTGTTCTTCATTTTTTTGTCTCTTTGCTCTCTCTCGTTTGGGTTTCATTATACAGATAGCAATGGCGTCTGGATCACTTAGCTCTTCGCGCAACTTGGGTTCATCATGGACTCAAAAGGAAAACAAGCAGTTCGAAAAGGCGCTTGCTTTGTACGACAAGGACACTCCGGATCGGTGGCACAATGTGGCCAAGGCGGTCGGCGGGAAATCGGCTGAGGAAGTGAAGAGGCATTATGACATCCTTGTGCAGGATCTCAGGAGGATAGAATCTGGACAAGTCCCAATCCCCAACTACAGAAATCCTCTTGCAAGGCCAAGCAATGAAGACAGGTAAGACTAAAATGTACTTTCTTTCTTACTTTGATTCAGCTTCATCATTTCAGTACAATGAATTAAAACTGGCGGTTAGGTCGATAAGATCAGATTCTATGCTTCATTTTTCATTTGGACTTTGTTAGCAATTCAAACTCCTAGGTTATTAGTAGTACTAAGGAGTCAAACAACATTTTATTGCTAGCTAGGACTTTTTATATGAAGGCTAGGGTTGGTTCCTTGGATTTTTCATAGATTTTCCTGTATCTAAAATATATATGTGTATATATATAGAAGCTTTTTCTATGGTGTTAAATGACTCTATAATGCCATGAAGAACAAAAAATCAACCATTGAATGCCAATAGAAGGCAACCTTAGATCACAACCTAATGAAATAAGAAATTTCCAAATCTTAAGGTTGACATAATTAACATATGTAGGAGGCAGTGTTTATAGGGACCCCACATGGTCCCAAATGATGATATGCATTATAATGACGTGTAAATGTTTCTAAATTAGGGTCACATGATGATGCTGGAATCTAATCTTACCCAGAATATATAGATGGAAAATGCTAGATGTCTCGCCACTTTTGCGTGAAATACGTATCGCATCCTAGGTGGCACGGGACCCACCACCAGTTTCTGCCTTTTACAATTAATAAAATAAAAATTAAAATTTTTGGATCCTAAAACCAGATGTGTCATCCTTTCTCGACTCGTCCCCGACTCCCTCCCCGACTCTCTCTATGCAGTCTGCCCACTCGAACCGTCGCCGGACGTGGAGCGGTTCCGGCCGCCGCCCTCGCGACCTCCGCCGCCATCGGTCCACCCCGCATTCGCTCCTCGCTCCGCCCTCTGGCTTCGCCGGCGATAGCTAAGACGGCCGCCGATCTCGGATGAGAGAGGCGTGAAGTTGCTGATGGGAAGCAAAGATCACATTGAGAGAAAGGTTTCCCCTCATGGAAGAGAACTTCAGACTCAAGCTTGGAGTTCCTAAGAAGATTTGAAACAAAACTCAAAAGGAATTCATTCCCATGGCGGAATTCACAATTTGAATTTTTCTTTGTAACAACTTAATATACATAAAACAAACATTCTGTCCACCAAACCAGATATTGTTGTTTTCACTTGGGCTCAAAGTTTTGTTGAACCGAGTACCAATTCACATTCATTGAGTTTCATTTCAAATTGAGCGTTCAATTCAGCCATAACCAAACAACAATGTGAAATCAAGTGAGATCTGAGTTGTTCCACAAACACTAGATTGAAATCTTTCCATTACTCACGAGCTACAAGTAAAAGCAACAGAAACTGTCCATGAGCATCCACAAACCCTAATTCAACCACTATAGATCCTACAAATCGAGCATAAAAACAACTGAAATCGCAACCGCCAAAGCCGTAGAGCGTTCTTCCCTGCCTCTTGAGAACGTAGTCGACACGACGACATCCATGGCGGTCACTGTCTTCCTCCTGGTGTGCTCAGTGTAGGTAACAGCATCGCCAATCACGTGGTCCAAAAAGATCTTGAGAACACATATGCTCTCCTCGTAGAACATCGAGTTTCCGAGCCGGAATTCGAGATCGACGGCCCAGAGATCGCAGA
Source organism: Polygonum aviculare (assembly GCA_934048045.1). Classification (NCBI taxonomy): domain Eukaryota; kingdom Viridiplantae; phylum Streptophyta; class Magnoliopsida; order Caryophyllales; family Polygonaceae; genus Polygonum; species Polygonum aviculare. The sequence continues at coordinate 10,160,798 of OW204028.1, forward strand.
CGAAGGCGGATCCAGGGCGTGGGTGGAGCGAGGTCTACGGTGGAGCGAAGGCGGAGCCAGTAGCGAGGAGCAACGGCAAGGGCGGGGGGAGGAACGATTGCGGGGCGGACCGATGGCGGCGGAGATCGCGAGAGCTGCGGCCGGAACCGCTCCACGTCCGGCGACGATTCGAGTGGGCAGACTGCACAGAGAGAGTCGGAGAGGGAGTCGGGGACGAGCCGAGGAAGGAAGACACATCTGGTTTTAGGATCCAAAGGATTTAATTTTTTTAATTAATTGTAAAAGGCTGAAACTGGTGGTGGGTCCCGTGCCACCTAAGATGCGATACGTATTTCACGCAAAAGTGGCGAGACATCTAGCATTTTCCTATATAGATATATATGGACCTACTTCTTGGAGTATTGACAAGTAGGCGGATATACAATTAAGAAACAAAGGATCCCTTTATAGAATTAGCGTCTTTGTTGGCGACAATTATTGGTTTCACTACACGAAATTTAGTGGCTAGATTCCACTTCAATTAAACAAGTTTTGAGTACTTAGCTCAGAAAAACCACTTGATCACAGCACCTCTTCTGACAAAGGTTAATAAAAGACACTTGATTGAGTAGTAATTATGCATTGTGATTTGAGATGGGAAATTAAAGCTTATTTCACAACCGATCGAGATGAGATTTAGCTGTAAATTTCATCATCGAACTCTTGGTGTCACTCTCAAAGATTATGTGGACTACTAAATTCTCTTGTAAATTTAATTTGTCGTTACAGGATTTTAAGGAATCTAAGGTTCTAGACTAGAGAGGCAAGTTAAAAGTCGATCAACGGAGTAATGCAAGGGCGTGCTTATGCTGTAATTTGTATTAGTAGTTTCCCATTTGTGTAATCCATAGTGAATCTTTCAGATGTATGTGCGTGATGTTAGTATTTGTATTATTGCCTTTGTCTGTCTCCCTTTGTAAGGGAATGTGACGTGGAATGAACAGGCTAGAAAAATAAAAATTGAAAAAAGCATGGAGATGCGGGGTATCGATCCCCGTACCTCTCGCATGCTAAGCGAGCGCTCTACCATCTGAGCTACATCCCCTTTGTTGAAGTTTGTATTTACGATATAACTCATTGTGTAAATCTGAATTCACGTTATCTTTGACCTCTTTGCAAATTGGCCCCCTTGTCAAAAATGGTACTTCGTAATAAACTAGGCTTGGACAATTAACTTGATTCCCCAAGTATGGATGGTCTAAGCGATTTTGTTTTGTGAATCTCGTTAACTGAACTTGGACAATTAATGTTTGTTATCTTACACTAGCATTAATTGTCGTCTAGTTAGCTAGATCATGTCCGACGAAGTCAGAGTTTAATAACAGATCTTATCTAGCATTATAGACATTATGCACTAATTGTAGTCGGCTCAATGAAACAAAAAAAATGATGAAACTTGATTTTTCATCCAAGTCGAGGGACATAGACAGAGATTTAACACTAGATCTCGCAACATTCCCTCATACCTCCTACTAAATGGAGCGTCCCTGCCCGATTCTTAAGCCATATAGACGTAATTCAAACAAACTGCAAAACCAGTAACAACTTATCTATTCCTGCCGCTTATGTTATTGTTGTTGAATTAGGTCCTTCAAGTAGGAACTCAATGGAGCCCCAAACTAGATACCGTATGCCTCGAATGGACTTGATAAGTAAGGTCATTAGGCAAGAGAGTAACCAATAACAAAGGCAAATCTCCGAACTCACTAGGCAAGCTATTTTACCTCAACCACTCCAATTTCAAAAAAATTTGATACATCACCTAGATCATTGATCGAATGCATCTGAGAATGAGCCTTAACAAGGAGTGTCCAATCTCTTGCCTCCCTTGCCATCACTTAAAGCTCTGAGATCTTCCGAGGAGTCCAAGCCTCAACATTCCGCTTCTTCAGCTCTGAGAACAAGTCCTTCCGATCCCTGCTATCGATGTGTTTGACATCTCAAATTGTCGCCCATGCCAATGGAGCAGTTGAGATGATAATCCTGGCTAGGAGGTAGCCTCAAATCCCAAAACTTGGGGATTTTTAGCCCTAGAAATCAGTTGCAAAGGGAGAAGAACTAATCCGGAGAAGAAGAAAACATGATATCAAGATGGATGCAAACGGGACATAAGCTTGGTACGATCCCAAGCTTCCCACGTTCTTAGGCCATATTTATGTTTCAATACAAATTCCACAACCTGAAGCACAGTTCATGGATTTTGGCTGGAATATGTACATCAGGAACAAGTAGAGCCAATAGAACAGAAATTGAAAGAAATCTTGAAACCAATAATCCATAAGTAGAGACAAACAACAAGCTTAATTAAGTATCTTAATGCATCAATTACACATGAAAGTGAACATCTTACAGCTAGGTTGATCGTTTTGTGCTCAAAGTCTGAAACTGACATAATGAGATTTCGAGACATCCACCATAGAAAGAGGTAAGGGAAAAAAATTCTGCCTCTAAAGTGTTGAGAGCTTGAAAGCTGACAAAGGTTATCTCTCACCCATTGGCCTTGCTTTCTGACCCAAGTCATTGTCCCCAGTTACACGCCCTAGCAAACAAACCATGAAAGATGCAAAAAATGTCACTATGTCTATTTCATGCACGTGTACGAAAGAGAAGCAAACGGCTGAGTTTATCATCCATGAAATGCCACAAGCTAGCCATCAAAGAAACCATGCGTATGATACGCTATGTTTCCGAACATAAAAACCTCAGCATCACACTAGGTTTCAGTTTTTTAGAAAATGATGAGAGCTCAATCCTAGATATCTTCCAAGAAGACCCTTCTGAAATGCTAAAATTTCACACAAGGAACTTCCTTAGCAAGATAATATTCATTTATTCTTCACAAAGGATTAAAAGCCCCACCCCAATCTCAACATTATATCCACAATCACGGCCAACAATATTTTCTTCTAACATGAGCACAAACCAAACATGCTCACTCTTCAGCACCCTCAAATAAGGAAGCATAAGATGTAAAACAAGAGAAAGAATATAAATCAGGTTTGGATTGATATAATAATAAAAATCTAATATTCAAGCATAAACCATATTCCTATTAATTAAACATAAGTTTCACATAAAGACTACGTGATTTTGTTTTTGGTAGATTAACTGAATATGGAATCTGTCCAACATTGAGTGGCTACCTTTTCAGTAGTTGATAGTTTTGTGGGGAGAAATCTGAGTCCAAATCATACAGGCCATGGTAGTTCACTATGCCAATATGCATGAAACCAAAAAGTTTAGCTTAAATACTTTTAAGGAATAGATAATACCTAGACAATTAATTAAACTATCCTACATCTACAAACTCACCACCCTTCAATGACTTCCCAATGTTCTAGTAGATCAATGGTTCCCAAAACAATTTTTTTGAAGATTGCTAAATATACTTTCGTGACGTGCCCTACAGCAGTTCCTCCCTAAATTCATCACAATCATAACCTCCATCATCTTCTCTGTCTCTCCATGTAATGGACAAGTTGGGCAGCATTCACTTTCAACACAGAACAGCTGCTGAGTTATTTTCACAAATAACTAACAAAAACTGATGTAGGGCACAGCACGGTTGCAAGAACTAGATTAGGGAAATGGCGGATGGCTATGGCAAAAAACAACAGAAAAACAAGACAGGAGAAATTAGTTTAGCTAGAAAGGTAGTGAGCCGGAATCTATAAGTTTCCAGCTTCAATCACCATAGCATTATTGTCCAAAACAGAGAAATTAGTCATGGGAATGAAAGAACTCAATCTTTAAGCCAGTCAAATTGCACAGGAATAGCACAGAGAGTGGATCAACAATGAAAGCAACTAAACCCAATCAAACATCTACATTCTAAGATCAGGACCAGGAAAACAGTGAAGAACAATACCCAATATCGATCATTCCATTTATGGGATCAATGAACTGTGTCTGTTGCTGGGAAGAAGGCTGCTGTTGCTGATCCTGATCCCGATGCTGTTGCGGGTGCTGGCGCTGCAGCTGCTGCAATTGCTGATCCTGTTGCTGTTGCTGCAAGAGCTGCTGATGCTGCTGATGCAACTGCTGTTCGTGCTGTTGATGCTGCTCTAAACTCATCCCGCCAGAGACCGCGACAACCGCACTCGAAGGATTTCCCTTGGCCTCCACAAACCTCCAAAGATACCAGGAAGCCACCGACCGGTAAGGCCTCCACTTGTCACACATTTGATCCATCTGAGACGGCCTAGGAAGCTCCTCCGTGCCATACAGCAGCTGAACCCCTTTCCTGATCCCCAAATCATTCACAGGAAGCACATCAGGTCTGTGCAATGAGAAGATCATGAACATGTGAACAGACCAGGACCCAATCCCGTTCACCATCGTCAGCATTGTGAAGAGAGACTTGTCATCCATGTTGATTATCGACTCGTCCGATAAAATCCCGTTCTTGTACTTCCTAGCTAGGTCATGGAGGTAGCTCGCCTTCCGCCCAGAAACCCCAATTTGCCTCAGCTGCTGAGGGGTGAGGGCGAGCACGGTGTCGGGGAGAACGCCGTCTTCACCCCCACAGAGAGAGACAAATCGGGCGTAGATGGAAGTCCCGGCCTTGTAGGCGAGTTGTTGGTAGAGAATGCTCTTGCTTAGGGCAAGGAAAGGGGTTTGGAAGGAATCGAAAGTGGGAAGCTGATGAAGACTGATTAGCTGAGCTAGATGCGGATCCACGCTCTGGAGATGTTGCAGAGCCCTCTCGATCTCGCCGGGGTAAGTGAGGGAACGCGCCACTATGCGAGGATGATGGTGGGCTGCTCTGCTCTGGCCGGCGCCGGCGACAGCTTGCGTCTTCTTCTTAGAGGCCTTGGAGGCGGAGCTAGGTTTCATGTCGGAGGAATTTAGGGTTTCGGCGTCCTCGGAGCTCGAAGCGGCGAAATTGGGATCGGAGGAGAGCTTCCTGATTTTGCGAGGGCGTAAAGGAACGAGCTTTGCTGAGGGGGAAGGGTTCTGGTGTAGGGCATTGGGCAATTCGAGGTCGGGAGAGGAGGAGACGGTGGCGGAGGCGACGGAGTCTTGGATTTCCGGCTTGAGATGCGATTGGGGCTGAATGAGGGGATCTGGGTGGGATTGCAATTGGGGTTGGATTTGGTCGGACATGGGGAATTGGGCGGAGGCCGGGCTAATGCTGGTGGAGTTGACGGCGGCGGGGGTTGTCCCGCCGGCGGATGTGGCGGTGGCGGAGGAGGAGTTCATCGGAAACCAGGGTTTCTGTACCCGACAAGGGATTTGTGTGACGAGGGTGGGTGATTGAGGATGAAGAGAGGGGTTTTTTTTCAGGGGATCGGGTGATTGGTGAAGGAATCGGTAGGATTTGATTTGTCACTCGTATACATTCACACTCCTGGTGAGGAACAAGTGCGATATGGTGTCGTCGGTCGGGTTTCGGAGACGACGAAGGAAACTGAACATTCTTGAGTTTTGAGCATGCAATTACTGAATTGCCCCCACGCTCTTAGGAGACAAATCAAGTTTTATTACCTTGCAATTACTGAATTACCCCCACGCTCTTGGGGCAATGACAGGCATGGACATGGTAGACGTGGGCCGGGCTAGGGTTCAGCTGACAATTTTACTTCAGCGGCCCACAAAGAGGCCCAAGAGTTGTAGTTGTGTAATTATTTAACCAAACTTGCAAGTACGGATTTATGTGCTGTGTAATTATTCTTCTTGGGTTGGATTTGGTATATGGATAATGGATTTGTGTCTGTTAAGGCATCTTTAAATTTGGAGAAGGCAAACATGATCAAGGCGAGAAGTATCAATGAATCCCGGGGGTTGAGCCATGTAAACCTGTTCAGAGAGATCACCATTAAGAAAGACATTATTAATATCAACTTGCCGAATAGGCCAAGAATGCTGAAGAGCAATGGTAAGGACAATGCGAATGGTAGTAGGTTTGACAACGGGGCTAAAAGTGTCAAAGTAATCAACGCCCTTTTCTTGGTTGTAACCTTTTGCCACCAAACGCACCTTGTAACGCTCAATCGTGCCATCTGCATTTCGTTTGATCCTGTACACCCACTTGCAACCAACAATGTTAGTGTTACAAGGACGCGGGACAATTGTCCAAGTCCCATTACGTAAAAGAGCATCATATTCATTTTGCATAGCATGCTGTCATTCAGGAGTTAAGGCACCTTTAAATTTGGCTTGAATTATCTCAAAAAAAAAAGTTTGGCTTGAATTGGTCTCAAAAAAAAAAATTGGCTTGAATTAGGCTCTCCTCATACTTGAACAATCTTGTTCTTTTACATTTGCTTGGGGATCTGTGTCTGTACTTGTGGTCGATCTTCTCAATTGAAAGCCTTGTATATCCAGTACTGTGTTACTCTCATTTGTTTGGTTTTTGTTGGATTCTTATTTTGTTTATTTCTCTCTTAGGAGTTAGGAGCAATGGGTTACTCTTGTCTTTAAAAGTTCTCAAGTGAACCTTTCAAGAATCCAATCCACAATCCTTGTTTGAATGTGGTTACTATAGTTTTCACCTTTTATGTTGATGGCATGATGGGTAACAACATATAACAGAAATCCCTATTTACATTACCAATCTCAATACGTTACATACGTTTCTGTTTTCATCTTCTCTACACAATTGGCACATATGGTGCGATACACGCACACGAAGACACTACAAGAGCCGTCTCCTCAAAGTTTTCGTGGTGATTTGGCAAGTCCGGAGCAACAATCCGACTCCAAGGCAGACACCGAACCCAATTCCGACACCAACCCTCACCCCAGCATTGAACCATGTCATGAGCTCACCATCTTCCTCTTCATTGTATTCTCTTCTCCAGTACAAACTCACATCTTCTTCTTCTTCACCCTCCATTTTGTAGCTTCTGTACTGATCTACTCCCTGTATAACCCCACAAACAAATTCAAGAACCTTTCTTTTTTTAAGCAATATGAATTCTCTTGTATCATGAGAAGCTATATACTTATCTTCATACCTGCAAGCCCAACTCTGAAGAAAAATAGGCATTGTTCTGAGACTTATGCTTCAATGTTTGAGTTAAAATCATGGGAGATCCAGAAACACAGCCAGCAGTGTACACTTCAATCACAGGCATTGCAAACTCATCTGCCTTTAAGAAACTGGTGCAACCCACTACTACCTCAGATTTGCATTTCAAGCTCCAATTCTTGTACTCTGCAGCCTCCAAAACTCCACTGAGGACCAGATTGTCTTTGTTGAAAACCTCAAACCTGACACTTCCTGTGAACCTGACAGAGTCTGTGCACACAAATGTAACTTCCTCGGACTTCTTATCAACACGGTGTCGCCTGAGAAGAGATGAGACAAGGCTGCATCTTTTGCCGTTGATCTCGAGGAGGGTTTCGGGCTCCAGAGGAGTGTGGTTGAGCTTGAGGGACTCGGGTGCCGAATCGTCTATTAGGTCATTGGTGATCCTGATGTAGAAAACCCTTACATCAAACCAAGATGGTGGTTGTGTTTTGATGTGTGGTCTAATGATGTGGAAGCCGTTGTAGGCGATCTGATCGCCACGGTTCAAGATCCCACAAGAATCCATAAGCCAACAACCTCACAAATGTCACCAATAATCTGCAAGGAAACAAAGATTGATTGTTCATCAGTCACGTAAAAGGGAATTACTAAGCTTCACAAGAACAGAAACCTTCATGTTGTTAGTTGTTACCTTTGTATGTCCGGCTCAACTTCAACCATACAAGGCCAATCCAAATGAGAGAATGAGGGTGCCAACCTCAACCTTAGACAAACAAACTGCCAAACTTCATGGCCAGCTTTCCTTTTCAGCTCGCAGATTTCAAGTACGCGGAATCATACGAAAATCCTGATAGCAACAAATTTGCAGAGCAATTGCAGCCATGTAAAGTGTATTTTTGGGCCTCTTTATTAGGAAAGAAATGAATAGGGAAGCCACAGTAATGAAATTGAAAGCTAAAAGTAGCGATCTTTCATCCACTTACTGTGCTATCGAGTATCGAATTCGAACAAGTGGGTGATTGACTGATTGTCGCCATCGTTTTCTAAGAGCTCACGTCTTTGTCAGCTCCTACTTGTGGCTCAAGATCTCGGACACGGAACCAAACAAAAGTTTGTGGAAGAAAAAATCTTCCAATCGTCTCATGTTAAAGGCCAGGCCACAGGCCACTCTCGTGAAGATAACATGGTATGAATATGAATCTGGCCCCATTTGTGGTGGTTTGATTATTGTTGTTTAAAGCTTGAGTAATCGACTAGTAACGTGGTCTTATCCTCAAACCCAGGTTGAAACTAATATGATCTTCATCTTATTACGTGGGAATTGCAAATGATGATGACTTATATTATAATGAAGAGGAAATTGCATTTAACCACCCCTTATTTTACACTTGTTGCATTTAACCACCCCTTATCTTTTATTTTGCATTTAACCACCCCTTATTTACAAATTGTTGTATTTAACCACCCTTTTATTTTTTCATGCACTTAACCCCCTATTTACAAATAGTTGCACTTAATTAACCACCCATTGTTTATATAAAAAAATATTATTCCCTCTATTACATGTTCGGGACCTCGGGTTGGTTCACTTCGGGTTGGTTCACTTCGAGTTCGTATGAATTTGGATTGACCTAACTATTAATAGAATTATTTTTTAAATAATTATAATAAAAAAATACAGTATTATTTATGTATCCATCTTAATAATAAGTATTTAAATTATTCAATTACGAATGATATACTATTTTTACAAAACAATGTCCCAGGTATACCCCTGCCATCAAATCTTGGGTTTCAACTTTCAAGTTTTACCAAATAAATAACCGAGTCGAGTCTCTCTTTGACCCATTGATTTCGGATCGGGTCTCAACACAAAAAACTATACAACATTAGAGGAGTGTTAGGATTCGAAACTATTTTTTTTATTTGGGAAATACAATTCGAGAACCAACTGTACAACTTTAGAGGAGTTTTAGGATCCGAAACTAATTTTTTCAGTTGGGAGATACTATATGAGCTTAATAATTCTTTTATTTTTATAAAACTAAAATTAAAACTAAGGGCAAAAATTCATTTATTTTTGAAAAATGCCATTTTTGTCAAATGGATGGTTAAATGCAACTATTTACAAATAAGGGGTGGTTAAGTGTAGAAAAAATATAAAGGGTGGTTAAATGCAATAAGTGTAAAATAAGGGGTGGTTAAATGCAAATTTCCCTATAATGCTCTTTTGATCATAATAAAGACATGATGATCGGTATGTCGCAAACATTATACGGGGGGATGGGCCGTTTGCATCTTCCTTTTGTTGATTGGGCTTCGGCCCACTAGAATCAATTTTTAAGCAACAAATTAGTACAGTATGTTACATGTAATTAGATCTGTCAAAATCTGACCCGACCCGAAAAACCGACCCGATACGAGCAAAAAAATTATGATTGAAACCCGACCCAAATAGTAGCGAGTAAAGGAAAAAACCGAACCCGATTAACCCGAACCCGATTGGGTTAAAACCCGAAACCGACCCGACCAACCCAACTTTTTATATATTTGTAGAATAAATATATTTTCTTGTAAATATTATAATATATTTTATTATAAAACCTATTATAAATAAAATATTATTACAAAAATCTATTAAATATAATATTTATTGTTTAATCATAATATTTTTTAATAATCATTAAAAATTCAAATTCTTGACTTGTGAGGTCGATCCAAACCCACACAATAACCTGTCAATACCCGACCTGACTTGACATATAACCCGATTGACCCAAATCCACACTCAACCTGAGCCCGAAAAGACCGAACCCGAATCCACCCGACCCCACCCATTTAACACCTCTACATCTAAGTAATGGGTTGTTTGGAAAAGGCATGCACGTTTTGGTAAGATTTCTGGTCAGGATGATTATGCTAAAAACCGATAGTTCCTTCTGTGGTTCATTGGAAAATTGACAGCTGAGTTGAGCCATTGTTCAATGGAAGAAATACTCATTAGAAAGGTAGAATTGGTCAACTTTTTATAAGGGAGCTTTGGAGCGCGTAAACGAAAAAGATTAGTCTCACAGAAACTATTGTACGGACATCCCATAGTATTACTATTACTACTTCAAATATCAGTTTTCCATTAGATTGTTTTTTTTTTAATTTAAAACCAAGAACTGTGAACGAGTTCAACTTGAAACTCTCAATAGACTAAACCGTGTAAATAGAAAAAAAAAAGTGAAAATGGAAGTCCTCCTAACATAGTAACATATCAGGGCGGACACGAGGTGGGTTGGGTTCGGCTCGAGTCCATCCTAAAAGAATAAAAAGATTATGTAAATTTAATATAAAAAAGTAAAAAAATAGAATTTGTTTAGCTTTATATAGTAAAATTATATTAAATTTATCCTATACAAAAATTTAATAGTAAAAATAAAGCAATTTAATCTAGAAAAGTAAATCTAGCATATCAAAAAATTATTTTCTACGTCTGTTCATTCTAAAATCATTTTCTTTTCCTTTTAAAAAAAACTTAACTTAATTACATGTAAAAAAATTCAGTGTAATTTAACTATTTTCTATTTTTTATTGTCACGTCGTATGTCATAGGCATGGACGGACGGAGCCAGTCTTAAACATGACCATGGGTTGCTCCACCTGGCTCATCCAACCCATTTGTAAATAAGAACGGTTTGGATAGGGGGTTTGACCGTTTGACCCATTTGGCCTGTTGACCTATATAATAGAGTGGGTAAATATGGGTATCTACTATAATACACTATAAAGCGGAACCCAATTCTTTGTTAAAATTTGTGTCACGTCATCAACCCTGAATAAAATAATGATTTTATTTTTCGCATTAATTTTCAAAAAATAACTTATATATCTTCTTGATATCTTATCCAATTTCCTTATGCATACTTAATATCTTACTCAATTATATATCTTTATACAAATAAGGAAACCGAAGTGATTTTCTTTTATATTCCTTACAATTTTTTCTTATTATATATTTTTGTCATTATTTAATCTTGAAGAAAAGTGAAAAAATTTCACATATGTCAATAGTATATTCATTAATAATATAAATTTGAATAGAACTATTTTAGAATTAAAATTGTATGAATAAAAGTACATATATAGGTCAGTAGGTTCGGACTTTGGTCTATCGGATTTGGATTATAAGTTCCCGAGTTAAAAGCGTATTCGTATCAAAATTCGATCTCAAATCGATTAATTCGGTTTTATATTTACATTACCCATACATGGTACGGGATTTGTACTAGTTTACTATTCACTCGTCGAACCATTTATTTGAACAAGATTTTGGATTTGATCTGACTCAAGCTCGGATTTGGACAAATTCATCAATTAATAGAATTAATGATGGACTTGGTTATAACTTATAAGGTAAAGATTAAAACAGATATGCAAACTTAAGTCTCAAGGGCATATGATAAACATCTTATTATAAAAAAAATTATTGTCTCTATTGATGTAGGGATTTAAATCTTTTTTCGATTGTTTTATCACTTTTATGCATTTCTCTCAAGGTTTTAGTTTCTAAATTTGGGAAATTTAAAATTGAGATATAGGTTGGGAAGAACGGGATTAATTTAGAAAAATAAATGGATAAGTATTACAATTAATAAAATTTAGTACAGAAAATGAAAAGGAGCTCAAAGTGAAAAAGTATACATGATGGAAAGAAAGAGAAAATTAACCAGGGAGAGAGATTTGAACAAGGCTCTCCATATAAGACACTAGTCTAATACCCGTGCCCTGCACGGGATTTTGGTAAAATTTTAGTTAATACTCCCTCCGTCCCTATATTTTTTTCCATATTTCCGTTTTCGTCGTCTTGTCCACAACTCTCTTCTTTCTATTTATATCACTACTTTTTTACACTTTTACCCTTATACATTCTACTTTTTACTTACTTTTGTTTTCCATTTCTCTCTCCATCCAATCATCTCCATCAAATACATTACAAATAAAATCTCATAAACCCAAAAATAAACAATATTTCAATAATTTATTTCAATATTCATACTTATTGGATTTCAAATATATGGCTAAATATTTTACATATAGGATGAATAATATATCTTTTATAAAATTTCCTTCATTTGTTTCAAAAACACGGCTAGATATTTTACATATAGGTGGGCTGAATAATGTATTTCTTATAAAATTGTATTCTGTACTTGAAATCTTGAATCGACCAAACTAACCCAGTTTAATTAAAATGAATTTTACAAAAAGTTTGAACAAATCACAAAAGATAAGAAAGATTTTATTTACGGGTAAAGAGACAAAAGAGATTTTTATGAATGGTAAGTTTTTGTTTTTGGTAGAATAGCAATGGTAAGTAAAGTACATCACACTTGATTTAGTACGAAATATATATCAATCAAACAAAGTTTCCTTCATTTATTTCATATACATGGCAAAATATTTTAATATAGGATGAATAATATATTTTTTATAAAATTCCCTTCATTTATTTCAAATACATGGCTAAATATTTTACATATAGGATGAATATTATTTCAAATACATTTCCTTCATTTATTTGGTTTAAAATATTTTACATATAGGTAGAATGAATAATATATTTTTTTGTAAAAGTTTATTTTTTTACTTGAAATCTTGAATTAACCAAACTAACCCAGTTTAATTAAAATGAATTGTTAAAAAAAGTTGGAACAAATCACAAAAGATAAGAAAGATTTTATTTTCGGATTAAGAGACAAATGAGATTTTTATCAATGGTAAGTTTTTGTTTTGGTAAGTACAGAACACTTCATTTAGTACAAAATATATGGAAAACAATGAAACAAAATTTCCTTAAAATTTTTGGTAGAATAGCAACGTTAAGCTCACGTATCTAATTTTTTTTGAAGGATAATTACGTACACATATCTTAATTTTCTAAGGAAAAGTTTTTTGCATAAAAAGATTATATTTTGATAACGAAAGATTTGATAAACAGAATTTTGTTAATAAAAGATATGGAACTCCTAATAGATGGTCATATTATGTGGAAAATCCATTCTAAAAAAATCGAATACAATAATTGGTACCATATCTTTTATTAACCAAAGATTTGGTAAACTGAAATTTGTTAACAAAAGATATTGTACCAATTTTTTTCCATTTAAAGCTAAATAAGGATAAAATCAAATGAGGAGGTTAACTTTTAGATTTTTAGCATTTTTTCGGCAATCAAAAAATGAATTAATCTTTTATAATTACGTTTTTCCATTTAAAGCTAAATAAGGATAAAATCAAATGAGGAGGTTAATTTTTAGATTTTTAGCATTTTTTTCGGCAATCAAAAAATAAATTAATCTTTTATAATTACGTTTTTCCATTTAAAGCTAAATAAGGATAAATCAAATGAGGAGGTTAATTTTTAGCATTTTTTTCGGCAATCAAAAAATAAATTAAATGACATGGCTTAAGGAAACGATGACACGTGGCAAAATCTGATGTGGCGCATTCTCGGATCGACACGTGGACAAAGCTGACGTGGCGCAACGTGGAGGCTCCAATCCTTACGGCTTTTATATATATATAGATTTGTTATTTGAGCTGGTAAAAATATTTAACTAATAACCCCTCTACTCGTAGTATCATTATTTGGGGTGGATTAGATAGTCACGAGTCTGGTTCAATTCGAATCGGAAAACCGGACTTAAAAAATCAACAGTTTCAGGAACCGAACTAGAGGAACTAGGTCTTATTCGGATTTGGTTCGTCATATCAAGGCATCGGTTAACCAACAATTTTTCCGATTCACATATTTCAAAAAAATCATTGGAACCAAATTGCAATCTCACTAGTGTTGGACGTTCTGACTAGGGATATTCAAGGAGAGGTTTCGAGGTGTTTGCTGTTTGCAGACGATATCGTTCTGGTGGAGGATTCCATAGCTGAGGTCAACAATAAACTGGAAACGTAGAGGGAGAGGCTTGAATCCAAAGGGTTTAAACGGAGTCGTTCTAAGGCGAAATACGTCGAGTTCATTTTTAGTCAGGATAATGAACTAAGGAGTGAAGTACGGTTGGGAAGTGAGGTCATTCTGAAGAAGGATAATTTTAGATATCTGGGGTTTGTTTTGCAAAGTGACGGAAACATTGGCGAGGATGTTAGGTCTAGGATCCAAATGGGTTGGCAGAAGTGGAGGGCAACTGTAGGAGTCTTGTGTGATAAGAAGGTCCCACAAAAGTTAAATGGAAAGTTCTACAGGTTTGTGATAAGGCCGGCGATCCTCAATGGAGCAGAATTTTGGCCGACAATGAAAGCTCAAGAACAAAAATTGACAGTTGTAGAGATGAGAATGCTTAGATGGATGTGCGGCCACTCGAGGCTGGACAAGATCAAGAATAAGTTGGGAGTGGCATGCATAAGAGACAAGCTTCAAGAGGCGAGACTTCGGTGGTTTGGCCATATCCAAAGACGGAGCCCATATGCTACAGTTAGGAGGTGTCAGCATTTGAACCTAGGAGCTTTTTGGAGGGATAGGGGTCGGTCGAAGACTCGTTGGATGGAAAACATTAAGCATGATGTCAGTGTTTTGGGGATTTCAGTGGACATGGTGTAGTGCAGAGTAAGATGGAGGGAGAAGATCAGGGTGGCAGACTGTTAGCTCTCGGGTAGTGGAGTCGTCTTTTCCTAGGTGGCCTTGTGCTTGCTTGCTTTTTGTTTAGGTGTTTGGGTCTTGTGTCGGCTTGCGGGTTTTTTTCGGCTTGTTAGCTAGTTTTTTTTCTTTGTTGGGGCTTTTGTAGGCTTTACATAGTTCTCTTTTGTTGGTTGGCTACTTGGTTAGACTCCTTGGGTTTTATCGGGCTTATTCCATACAAGTCTGGAATACCCCCATCTTGACCCCCCAGATTCTGCATTTTGCGGGATAAACTGGTGAAATGTTGTTGTTGTTGTTGGTTATCCTCTTGTGATCCCGATTCACCAAAACTGCGACCATGGTTTGGATCCAGATGATATGTTGGCCTCTTTTTTTTTTAATCGGTTCAAATTGGAATAGAAACAGTTTATGAACTTACTTGGAATAAGAAAAACGGATATTGCCAGTTTTGAAACCGGACTAGTCAGTAGTCACTATGTTTAGAGCAACTCCCTCCTTTTCCTTCCCGGGTCACGGATTGAACACCATTGGATGGTTTGGATCATGTGTATATTTTAAGGTCCATTCGGTGTTATGAAATTAAAATGGACTGAAGTTGAGTTGAAGTTGAAGCTCAAACTTATTTAGTGGTTAGATTTTATAGCTAAATTTCAAAACTTATTTTAGTAATATAAAATTTTCAAGTGTTGAGAACAAAAGATTGATTGAAGTTGATTTTCCATATAATAGCAAGAAAAATACCAAAAGGGATATTAAAATGGAATAAATAAATAAATTTAGTTTCAATTTAAAGATAATATATGAAAAAGTTGTTTCAACTCCCACAAGCTTGGGAGATGTAGCTTATATTTTTGGTAATTTTTCAACTACATTAAACTCCCATAATCTTTGATAAACTCCCACCCACGCACGTCAAACAACTTTGTTGAACGTAGGGATGCACATTTGCCCCGCAGGGACGGGGACCCGTGGGGACCTGCCCCGAATGGGGCGGGGATTCCCCGACTTAGTGGGGAGTGGAGCGGAGATGGGGATCGGGTTTTAATTCCCCGACGGGGATGAGGCGGGGACGGGGAATCCAATATCCGCCCCGTTTAGTACCCGACCCCGATATTAATAATATATTATTTTATATGACTATTTAATTTATACTCAAACTATAGTCTATATGTAAAATATTATAAATTTTATTTTTTATAATCTATATGTAATATATTTTAAATTTTATTTTTTATAGTCTGTATGTAAAATATTATAATTTTTTATATAATTTTAAATATCATAATTTTTCTTAGAATTTGAGATAATTTTTAGGAATCCTAACAGTAAATAAGCTCTTTAATAAATAAAAAATCAATAAATGGGGACCTATTAACATACCCAAACCCGATGGGTATTCCCCGCCCCGATCCCCGCGGGGATTAGATGGGGATGGGGCGGGGATGGGGAAACAAATAGGTGGTAGGGATGGGGATTGAGAATGCATTATCCGCCCCGCCCCAGCCCCACGTGCATCCCTAGTTGAACGGACTCTTATGCTATATATTAAACGATCATTTTCATTTGATTTTCTTCCTATTTATAGGGTCAATAAGGGCTTGTTTATTTACTTTGATTACATTTCATTTGATTCACTTTCATAACTTGCTTGTCTATTTACTTTCATAACTTACTTGTCTATTTACTTTGATTGGGTGCAGTGTTTATTCCGAAATGTGATCATTTTTTTATTTGTATTTTCATTCAGTTTTCACCTATAAGTTTCTTGATGCAATTTCATTATGGCGGATTTATTCATTTCTTGATCAATAATATAACTGACTATCCAAGTTTATTGATTTAAAAAAAATACTATAAAAACTATTATAATTTGTGGAGAGATAAACATTTTCCATATTGAAAACTAATAAATAGAGAGTGCCCTACCATATAAATATATCGATCACTCTTTCTATTGTCAATTGCTTTTAAGATCGAACTTCATGACCTTATATGGTGGACATAAAGTGCTTATGTGCGCGGACCTATTTGTGGATCCCTATGTCGTAGATTGGTCCATCGACTTAACTTTTGTCAGACCTAATGCCCGAAAAGTGTTATCTCATATTAAGATGATGACTTTTCAAGAGGTCACCCATTCTAGTATTACTCTCGCTTTTGCACACTTAACTTCATAGTCTTTTTATTCACTCGAATTACGAAAGGAAAGAACTCTTGTTAGTATGAAAAACACTTCAATCCATTATAAATTATCGGGTTATAACTTTAACGTATATAAGTGAACTCAACCCAAGACATTCTTGATCGATCTAGTTATTCAAACAAACTCCCTAACAGTTTGGTCTCCGAAATACTAATTTGCCGAACATCTCAACTCATATGATCCTATGCTTGAGAAAAAGGGTAAGAAGAGAGATTATAAACATCGATACAAATTAAAGAATGAAAAGAATGTTGTTTCTTTAATCTAAAAAGAGGGTCATTGGCGATTCTACTTAGTAGTCATAAAGCTTACATAATAATTCATTTCGTATTGTGATCCCTCTAACTATGAACCTTCATAAAACTCATAAGGCTCTTAGATATGCTAGTAAAAAAAAATCTCCTATAAATTAAGAGCTTGTTTGGCATAATATAGTAAGGATCGGATTTAAATCGGGAATAGGTACGGTTCGAGATGAGAATGAAATAGGTACATCTCATAACCACCTAAGAAAAATCTAGAATCTAAAATGTGTGATTTCCAAATCGAATCCTCAAGAAAGCACTAAGGATTAAAACCACCACATTAAGACACATCAGCATTTGCCACATGTCGCTTCTATATTATGCCACATAGGATTTGTACACGTGTCATTGTATTATTAAGCCACATCATATTATAGTTAAATTTTAATTAAGCCATGTCATTTAAATTTGTCCACATCATTTACAACTTTTGAATTAGATTTGGATATAAAAGGAAAAGTAGTTATGATTTTTTTGGAAGTTTAGATACAAATCAAAATCCCTACATATTTGTTTCAATTCACGTACATATTGAGAAATTTGAAATTATCAAAGAAAGATTTGGTATAATTTTTATTTTTTTGTTTAATTGTATTACATCTTCTTCGTTTTGTACAATTATTATTACAAAAATCAACCAATAAAAGATGTTACAATAGCTTTCCATATCTTTTTCTTATTTCCTTTTTTCATGATCCATATTCTTTAATTTCTACTCCATATCTTTATGGTTTTGTTATTCATATATTTAAAGTTTATAACCAATATCTATAGTTTTCGCCAAAGTTAATTTAAGGAATAATCAATTATAATCAAGATATCTAAACAAATTAATACGACCAAGATATACTATACATTTTAAAAATTAAAACAACCTATTTAATGGGTTATTAAATATTTTTGTAAACTTTTTAAATTGTGGGTTAAATTTGTTGGATGTCTAATTTATTTAAATGGAGGGAATATTAATTAACTATTACAATAAGATGTAGATAGCAAGCTCATTGATATATTTTTCCTATTTTTACAACAGACATAAATGTTAAGTTAACTTAATACTAAGTAACAACTTTAATAAAATCAATATCAATATATATTATAAAACCCGATTGTTTTCGAGCCACCACATTGATTCTAGCCCGCGTTATTAACAATTTTATATATTTTATTTTTCTTAATTATCTAATTTTTAATTTTATCTTTTTTCTTACTTATCTAATATTTATCTTTAAAATTTCTTTATTTATCTAATCTTTAATTTTATCATTTTTCGTACTCATTTGATGTCCTTCTTTGAAGCAATATTATCTATCTTTATATTTTCCATTTATAAAAAAACATGTTAATCACCTTATCTTTTTAATTACCTTTTTAATCTATTTATGTGAAAATTAATTTAAAAAATTCGAACTTGAAAAATAATTTTAAAATGAAATCCCATTTTTCTAACCAAATTATTATTTTTATCTTTTTAATCTTATTATTTAAGAAGTAATTTAAAAAAGCGAATTAAAAAATAATTTAAAATTGAAAGCCTTTTTTTGTAAATAAACTATTACTCTTATCTTTGTTATTAAATCCATTTGTATATATTATGCTTTACTTAACTTATACTATATTATCACGTTTATAATAGTTTAGCTTTTATCTTTCATAATAATATAACAATTCAATTAACTTATTTGGTATTATATTGACTTATATCTCTAAATAACTGTTAAAATAGTTTATTTTATATTCTATTGACTTATAATATCTCAAAATTGTGGTAATATGGATAGTGATATGTATAACCATTAGAGACAAATTTTTGAGGATAAAAAAGTAAGTGAATTTTATTTACTAAATTGTTGTATAATTAGAATATGCTCTATAATCAGGTATGTGTACAAATCTGAAAAATAATCTTTTTTATCTAGAAACAAAATAACATTTTCATATCCTAAATTTTTTATTATATGTTTTCACTTATTAATATCTTACTTATAATAAAAATAATTTTAAAATGTAAAGTTTGAGTCATAGTCGTGCATGGCATGACGGGTACCGCTAGTTCTTCATTGTAATTGTAAAGCCTTAAAAGATCTTGTCATCCAAAAATTACTTTCATTCTTATCAAAATCCATGCACTTCTCTTTACTTTTTACGTCTCATGATATATTAAAAAAAAACACTTTCTACCCAAGAACATCTTTCCACCTACAAGTGAAAAAAACCCTAAATGTTATGATACCAAAAAGACCGCAAGTCCGCTTATTGTAAACAAACTTGAACAAAAAAAACAGAGAAGTTGTTGCTCAATTCATGCCATCATTCACACCCAAATTAAACAACTGATCGTACATTCATACCATCAATTTTTATTTGTGCAAAAGTTGTGCACTGGGTAGCTAATCCATCAGGGTCATAAAGCAAGCCTTCGAGTTTTTTTAGATGTTTCAAATCTGTATCTTCATTGCTCGTTGATTTGGTTGCAGTAAGTCCTAGCAAAGTCTTCGAGTTGATCAGGTCTTCTCGTTTAAAAAACCGTTACGTGATCGAGTCTGGGCATTTGACTTGGTATATGCACAATTCCTCCCTTTTCCTCCTCTTTTTAAAATCGCTTTTACGCGTTCCGTTCCATTCCGCAGGGTCCCACAAAATGCCTTCATTCTGTGGGCCCTTTCCTTGCTCTTCTTTTTAAACCAGCGCCCCAATTCGCTTTTCCTCGGCACTCCCTCCATTTCTGCTGTTCCCTTCCATTCCATCCACCAGACTTTCTATCTTGATCTCTCAATCGAGTTTCGACCCTCCAGCCAATATCATACATGAAAATGGAATCTGCAGTGCGATCGATCGAGGAGATGCAGGCGGCCGCCATAGCGAACGCTTGGTCTCCGCCTCATCGTCTGATTCCGAGGCGGGGCCAAGTTCTTCGTGACTCGATTAAGGCTATCTTCGCCTGCTTTTTTGGGCGCTGTGGTGGCGGAAGCGGTCGGAGTTCGCCTTTGCGATCGTCTTCCGCCGTTGCCCCGTACTTCGATTAAGTACGGCGTCGTCGTTTGGATCGCAAAATCAAATGGAACTGAACTGGGATATGTTGAATCGAGTGTTGCCTGATTCCACCGTGATTGTTTCGTTTTCGTTGTTCTGTGAATATGCAATTGTGTTGTGGGTCTTATACTGAGTGAGTTTTAGCAGTTTAAAGAAGGGGGGGGAAAAAACTCAATTATGAACTTTTTTTATACAGACAGAGGAAAAATAAATGGATGCGTTTTCTGTATTTCGTTAAAACCTTGGTGTCTTTGCTATTCCATGATCTGCCATTACATTTTTCTCCTCATTTGTTTGCCATTGAACGTACGATCTCAGTTCTCATAATAGTGGTTGCAACTTGCAATGGGTGTTTTGCTCTCCATGAAAACACACAACCGGATGTTGACTTCACAACACACCTTCCAAACTCCACAATATAAGTACAGTAATAGGTTTTTTATATTTTACTGAATTGGGTTGTGTATAATGATCAGTAATCTAATGACACACTAATAATTAAGGCATTTTTATGACTTGATAAGGTCACGAATCCTAAACAAAATATAAACAAGTCCCTGTAGCCATCTGTGTAAAAAAAATATAGAGCGATTAATTGTTCAAATTGTCAGCACAGATTTTTTATTTTAGCTCATCAACGCAGATTTAAAATTAAGAAAACGTAATTTAGACAGCATAAGAAATTGTTTTTCTGTGCTAACAAGTAACTAGACAGACCATGATGCAAAAAAAAAGTAACTAGACAGACCATGATAATTAAATATAAATTGATTTAGTCAATATTATCAACATTCTAAGCCAAACAGTACGTCTAAGGTCCTAAGATTCCGGATTTAGGCGAAACATACATTTTGGCTGGAGTTCTTTCCAAAGATTGATTTCCCTTCTAAGAAGTTTTTGTCGGCTTTACTTGGATGATCGAGAGCCATTTTGAGGTAGTGACAACCGCCCATTGTAACCATCACTGTTGTGATGTAATGGCTCAATGGCTGCTTTCAAGAGGATACCCTGTTTATATTGGAGGTTCCTAGCTAAAACGTTCCCTTCTTTAAGGTAAGCTTTCTCTTTGTGAAAATTCTCATATTCTGTTTCAATTAGAAATTAGTTAGATGGAAGGCTGTATATCTAACGTGTTGTTGTTAATGCCTCTTATTATATGCTTCACTATCAGACAATTGATAAATGAAAACGGTGCCTAATTGGGATTTTGGATGGATCTATGAATCAGATAGTGAGCATTAACAATAGTTTAATTTCTTAGATATTTTATAATACACGTAAATTACGTAATCACCACGCACAAAAGAAGGCAACAACCCACTCCAAACTGTTGTGGCGATGCCTTCATTTTTATTCATGCAACAAAATTTACTATGTAGGTAATCATGTTACAACAAGAAGATAAAGGATAGTGTGCACATCATCTCGATCAAGTTGCTATTGAGCTTCTTTTGATCTGATTGAGTAATTACCTTTCTCGTTTTGGTTGCTATACATAATCTGCCGTATTCATGAAGCTCACACCAGCCTTTGTGATCTTAAAGCCAAGCGAGTAAATAGTCCTTGTATAGAGATTTTTTACCTATGTTTTAAGCTTCCTGGAACTTCTTGAAATCCCGGTTTCTCCTGCACCCTGCAAAAACCACAAATTGATCACTTCACATGAGATTAAATTGCCAATACTATATCTGCTACTCTTCAGATCATAAGAAATAAATCGGATTGTTGAATCAGTAAGTTCTATTCCATCAGAATGGATCAAGAATGTTGAAATGGTAGAATGACAAACCGAAGATTGAGCAGG
This sequence comes from Polygonum aviculare, assembly GCA_934048045.1. Lineage (NCBI taxonomy): Eukaryota > Viridiplantae > Streptophyta > Magnoliopsida > Caryophyllales > Polygonaceae > Polygonum > Polygonum aviculare. Next base: position 10,182,797 of record OW204028.1, read on the forward strand.
CGGAGGGAGAAGATCGAGGGAGAAGAGCGACATCTTAGCAATCTCAAAAACGGCGTCGTCTCGGACGGCTGGAGAATCGCTAACCAGGTTCTCATAGGCGGCTCGGAAGGCCTCCTCCCAGAACCTCGGCAGCCGAATCTTGTTGCCGATGCCTCCGTATCCATGGCTGTAAACATTCCAGAGCTTCCTCACCAATTTCTCCCTCTCCGCCACTTCCTACTCCAATTCAATCGCACAGACAGTCAATTATTGGTCAGCGCAACTTCAATTTGTTAGATCGAGAGAGAGTAGTAGATTGAGGGAGAAAGGAAGATCGGTACCAGAACGTCGAGATCGTCGGGGCTGAAAGAGGAGGCGGAGGAGGCGAGAGCGGCCGGATCGAGGGCGGAGGACTTGAGAGTGAGGGATCCGGTGAACATGGACCAGAGGGCGAGGAGGAGGAGGGCGGCTAAGGCGCAGAGCTTGTAACGGTCTCTGCTGAAGAGAGCGGCGTCCAGGCTCATCCTCTTCGTCGGCGGCGACGGTGGTGCAGGCGATGAGTCGTCCCTTGGAAGCTTCATTCCGCCGGAGATCTAGTAGAGATTGGGCGGTGATTTGGGAGTAAGAGGAGGAGTTTGAATAGTGGCTTTTGGGATGCTTACTTGTATTATTAAGGGGAGGTCGGCCGAGTGACACTGCTTTTTGCTGCTCTTACCGCATTAGGCAGAAATCAGCTGCAACGCGGAGCATGGTATCGCTCTACGCAACAATCAACCACCAGCACCGACGCTTTTCTTCTCTTTATTTATTTCTTTTTTCTTTTTCATTTACTTATCAGATACAAATTGTTTTTGACGGATGAAATGATAGGATATATTGTAATTAGAAAAAGGGATTTATTCTGTAATTGGTCACGTGCTTATGCGTGATTGAAGTTGAAGGCTTCTAGCGTTTGTTATAAGCTAGAGCTCTCATCTCTGTAATTTTCTAATTTTCTCAATTCAATGAAAACAGAATTCCCTCTCTCGTTCACTCTTTCGTGCTCTCTTCTCAAACCCTAACATGGTATCAGCTAGGCTCAGATTCTCTCTCATTTCCGCATTTTTCCTCCATTGATGTCGACAGAAACGAGCTCCACGCCGGATTCTTCACCGGCGATGACTTCTCAGACTCTTCCTCCTTCCATGGATCCTTCAAATCCGCTTTACTTACATCCCTCCGACCATCCAGACTTGATCCTAGTTTCGAAGCCATTTGATGGAACGAGCTTTGGTGATTGGAAGAGATCCATGAGAAGAGCTTTGTCAGCGAAGAACAAATGGTCTTTTGTCGGTGGATCTACGCCAAAACCAGCAGCCGGACAGGATACTCTCCCGATCTGGGAACGTTGCAACGACATGGTTGTTGCCTGGATTCTCAACTGCTTGTCTTCCGAAATCCAAAGCTCGGTCAATTACCAAGACCTAGCCAAGGATATTTGGGAAGAATTGGAGAATCGGTTTGGGCAATTCAATGGCGCACAACTGTTTTCTCTCAAGAAAAACCTAATTTCCTTGTCTCAAGGTTCTGATTCTGTTTCCTCCTATTACACCAAGCTGAAAACGATTTTTGAAGAAATCGCCAGTATGAGACACCTTCCATCTTGTACCTGTGGTGCAACCAAGGCAATTCTTGATTATGAAGATAATCAGAAGCTTTTGCACTTTCTTATGGGACTTAGTGATGAATATCTCACAGCTCGTGGCAACATTCTCATGATGAAGCCCCTTCCCAGTCTCAGTACAGCTTATGGAATCTTGTTGCAAGAAGAGAAACAACGCCAACTTCACAGTTCATCTCATCTCTTGGCTGATTCTTCTGCTATGCATACAAAGATCTCAAATCCTGGCCATTCAGACAAGAAGAACTTCAACTCTGCCTCATCCAATGACAAGAAAACATCAACTCCTGGATCATCCAACTCTGAACGTCGTTTTTATTGCACCAATTGCAAGAAAACGAACCACAATGTTGATCGCTGTTATTTCATCATTGGATTTCCAGAGAATTACAAATCTCGATCGAAGAAACCTAATGAAAAATCCAGTGATGGCTCGTCCAAGCAGTTTGCTGGTCAAGCCGACTCTTCCTCCAACAACGCACCAGTTTTATCTTAGGCTCAGTACAACAAGCTTATGGCATTGATCACTGAAAAACCTGCCAGCAAAGGAGTATTTGATGATCATCAGTTCTCTGCTTTCGCTGGTAAGGCCTTTATCTCTTCTTCCTCTCCTAATGTCACATGGATACTAGATAGCGGTGCAAGTAATCATATGTGTGGTGATCTATCTTTGCTGCGTGATGTTACTTCTATCAGTCGTGTGATTTCTGTCACTCTGCCAAATGGACACATTGTGAATGTCAATAAGTCTGGTTCAGTTCAGTTAACAACCACATTGATGCTCAGAGATGTCCTTTTTGTGCCGTCATTTACTTGTAACCTGATCTCAATAGCTAAGTTGGTCTCTGATATGCGTAGCCAAGTCGTTTTCTCACACGATCAGTGCCTATTACAGCTCAGTCTCCAAGACGACATGATGATTGGTAAAGTTGCTCAAGGATTATATTTGTTGCACAGCTCTGCTGGTTCTGCTGATTCTGTTACAGATTTTGCTCCCATTCAGTCTGTTGATTCAGTTGTTTCTTTTGCAAATAACAGCACTTCCTATGATGTTTTACATGCTAGGTTTGGGCATTTACATTTTTCCAAACTTCAGCAGTTATGTTGTAAAAACTTTGATAGTAGTCTCCAAACCAGACCTTGTTTTGTCTGTGCTAAAGCTCGAATGAAAAGATTACCATTTCCTTCTAGTAAGATCACTTCTGTTCGACCTTTTCAACTCATACACTTGGATGTTTGGGGTCCGTATCACCATGCCACATATGATGGATTCAAATACTTTCTGACCATAGTAGATGACTTTAGTCGAACCACATGGGTTCACTTACTCACTACTAAAGGTAGTGCTTTCAGCTTTGTTAAGGCTTTTGTTGCATGGGTTGAAAGACAATTCTCTCATGAAGTTCAGGTCATCAGGACCGACAATGCTCTTGAACTTGGCTCGGGAAAGACTGCTAAGGAATTCTTGACATCAGTAGGAATTGATCTTCAAACAAGTTGTACTGCAACGCCTCAACAAAACGGTGTTGCTGAGCGTAAACACCAACATATCTTAGAGGTTACAAGGGCTCTTTTATTTCACTCCAAGTTGCCAGTGAGATTTTGGGGTGAAGCCATCTTAACTGCAGTACACATTATCAATCGACTTCCTACTGTTGCTTTAGAAAACAAGACTCCTTATGAAGTTCTATTTGGTAGAAAACCAGACTATTCACATCTGAGAGTTTTTGGCTCTTTGTGCTTTGTCTCTACTCTTAAAGAAGGCCGAGATAAACTTCAAGCAAGAGCCAATCCAGCCTTATTCTTGGGATATCCTCTAGGTAAGAAAGCCTATAAACTCCTACTCCTAGATAGTCATAAAATCATTAATTCCCGAGATGTTGTTTTCCATGAATCTATTTTGCCTTTCCATGAAGCACCATCTTCAGTTTCTGATTGGCCTCCTCAGACTTCTTATGTTGATGATTATCCTATTTCACATACACCTGCAACCACTTTGGTTTCATCAGACCCTCATCAACCTCCTATACAACAACCATATTCTCCACCAATTCCTAAAATACAGCCTCTGAGACGTTCTAGCAGGCCTCATCAACCTCCTACATACTTACAGAATTATGTTTGTCAAGCTAGTACTCAAGAAACTCATCCTCAGTTTTGTTGCCATACCTTAACCTCAACTGTTTCCTTTCCTTCTATCAATATTCACCAGTCTTCACCCACAACAGAACCTTTATCTTACAAACAAGCTGTTTTACATCAAGAATGGCAGGATGCTATGGCTGCTGAATTTCATGCCCTGGACGCAAATGAAACATGGGATATTGTACCTTTACCTAGAGGAAAGAAACCGATTAGTTGCAAATGGGTTTATAAGGTCAAGCACAAGTCAGATGGGACTATTGAGAGGTTTAAAGCTCGACTTGTGGTTAGAGGTTTCACTCAAAAGCATGGAGTTGATTATACAGAAACTTTTTCCCCTGTAGTAAAGATGACTATTGTGAGAAGTCTAATATGTGTGGCTGTCAAAAAAGGGTGGAAAATACATCAACTAGATGTTAATAACGCTTTTCTTCATGGTGATCTCCATGAAGAAGTGTATATGAGATTGCCTCTTGGTCTCCAAGTACAAGAGAAAGATATGGTCTGCAAGCTCAAGAAGAGTCTTTATGGCCTTAAGCAGGCATCTCGTCAATGGTATGCCAAACTTTCTCATGCCTTAAGGACAAAAGGATATACTCAATCCTCCAATGATCACTCTCTTTTTCACAAGAAATCCGGTGCATCTTCTGTGTTTGTTGCCATCTACGTTGATGATATTTTGCTTACTGGCACTGATGAGTTAGAGATTGCTTCCTTGAAAAAGTTTTTGGATAACACCTTCAAGATTAAAGACCTGGGGAATTTGCATTATTTTTTAGGCCTACAATTTACTGCAGTTTCTGGTGGTCTGGTTATGAGTCAACAGAAGTACATTGCTGATTTGCTCACAGAATTCGATTTGCTGGATTCTTCTTCCGTTGTTAGTCCCCTTGAATTAAACAACAAGCTCTTGACTACCTCAGGTGTTTTGCTTGAAAATCCTACTACTTACCGCAGGTTAGTCGGCAAACTCAATTTTTTGGTTCATAGTCGACCCGATTTGGCCTATTCAATTCAATATCTCAGTCAGTTTCTACAAGCTCCTCGTTCTGCTCATATGGAGGCTGCTTTGCATACTTTGAGGTATTTGAAAGGTACTCGATATCAGGCTTTGTTTTTCAGTTCTTCTCCTGGTCTGAAACTTCAAGCTTATTGTGATGCCGATTGGGCATCTTGCCCAAATACCCGTCGGTCAGTGAGTGGTTATGTAATCTTTATGGGAGACACTTTGATTTCATGGAAGAGTAAGAAGCAACACACTGTTTCTCTTTCATCTTCAGAGGCTGAGTATCGATCTATGAGGCATGTCACCACAGAGTTATCTTGTTTGAGTCGTCTATTTGCTGAGCTTGATATTACAGACATCAAGCCTATTCCCATAAAGTGTGACAATCAGTCTGCGATTTTCATCGCCAAAAACCCCGTTTTTCACGAGCGTACGAAGCATATCGAATAAGATTGTCATTTTGTTCGTGAAAAACTTTTGGAGGGTCTTATCTCTGTTAGTCACATACCAACATCAGTTCAACCAGCCGACATGCTTACCAAACCTCTCCCTGGAAACAAACTGCATGATTTTCTTGGCAAATTAGGCATGGTTTATAAACCTGCCAAATTTGAGGGGGGGTGATAGGATATATTGTAATTAGAAAAAGGGATTTATTCTGTAATTGGTCACGTGCTTATGCGTGATTGAAGTTGAAGGCTTCTAGCGTTTGTTATAAGCTAGAGCTCTCATCTCTGTAATTTTCTAATTTTCTCAATTCAATGAAAACAGAATTCCCTCTCTCGTTCACTCTTTCATGCTCTCTTCTCAAACCCTAACATGAAAGGCGCTTCAAGTTTGTTAATCTTGTTAATCACAATTCACAACTAGATAAGTTAAGCAAGCTACTGTATTTGTAGCTTTGTTGATCTCCTAATGTAGGTCAGTGAGACCAAAAAGAGAAATATTAACAGACCTATAGGAATTAATGAATTATACATGGGTGTGAAACCGAATTTCCTCACTTTATTTCCTTGCATCACATAATCAGATAATCCTGCGGGTTCGTTATCGTTTGTTCATCCTGCTGATCTTCAGTGTGTGTCTAACTAGAACCTTCTTGCTTAATGTAAGTTTGTATATTCATTATTATTTCTTATAGAGTTATAGAGAGAATGGTTTTATTCTCGCTATACCACATTTAATACACCACCAAAATAGTTCATCGAGCCCAATTCCACAATACCATAATGTATGACATGTTTTGTGTAGTAGATTTTAATAAGGGATTGCTGCTACCTAATGTTTTAAACATTTAAGAATAACTGACAAGATATTAATATCTATGATTGTGGTCACTAATAGAGCAATCTAAAGTAATTCCCACTTACTTAAACCTTGTACAAACTAATTTTGGAACCTTGTCTAGAATCTAAGTAGTGTGACAACGTACTTTCCTTCAATCTAGGGATGTCAATGGGGCAGGTTCGGGTCGGGGGACACCCTCCCCATACCCATCTAAAAATTTAGGGGAATTAGTACCAAATGCCCCTATTTGATAATCCGTTTGCAAATATGACCATTTTTTTTTCGATTTGCAAAAATGCCTAAAAAATTGCGATTATGCCTAAAAATATTACATTCATGCCCAAAATGGCTAATTTTTATCAATAAAATAAAAAACGAAATATTTTTAAAAAAATAGAAAATTATTATTTTTATTAATATTTTATTTGAGAAATAAAATATTTTAACAAACTTTATTTTTATCCAAATTTGAAAAAATATATAAATATTTTAATGTTAAAAAATATTTCGTTTTTTGACTATCCTCATTGTTTCCAAAAAATCTTGTGTGAAAACTATTTTCTTGTTTTATATTTTTTTCTTTGTATTTAGAAATAAGTTTTAGTGAAAGATGAGAAAAAACAAATTTTTTTAGATGAAAAAAAACACGAAACAAATGATAGTATTTTTGAAATGGTGACAGGATATTTGGTTGTGTATGACAAGATTTTCGTTGAGGGTGACATGATGAGTCTCACCCTACTTTGTGATGAAACGAATACAATAACGAAGATAATAACGTTCAATGTTGAAACGAAGATAATAATGATCCACATTTATTTATGTTTTATATTTTCAAAAAATATCTTACACCATATCTTCTACAATATGTCATTGTTTCCAAAAAATCTTAATGTTTCAAATTAGTGACAGGATATTTCTTTGTGTATGACAAGATGTTTACTCAGGGTGACAGGATGAATTTTACCCTACTTTGTGATGAAACGAAGATAATAACGAAGATAATCACGAAAAGGTTGAAACGAAGATAATCTTCAACAAAATAATCTTCCACGTTTATTTACGTTTTATATTTTCAAAAAATATCTTCAACAATATCTTCCACCATATATTCTACAATATCTCATTGTTTCCAAAAAATCTTAATGTTCTAAAACTATTTTCTTATTTTATATTTTCTTTTTCTTTTTCTATTTTTTTATTTTGTATTTAAAAAGAATTTCCAGAATTTATGGCTAAATATTTTTATTGCAATTATAATGATATTTTAATAAACTTTTATACAAAAGAAAGTACAAAATAATGTAAATTTTATTGCAAAAACGCCCAAAACAGCATGCTTCGCTATTTTTTTGTTTTAAGGGGCGTTTTTGCAAACCGTTTTTCTGGGTGGGGTATTTTCGCAAATTGCCCAAAAATTTATTCCCCATACCCATCCTCATACCCATCGGGTAGTAAAATTTATACCCATGTTTGTACCCGTCGGGTCCCCGTCCCCATCGGGTATTCCCTATACCCATTTAAAATCCCCATGGGTTTCCCCGCATAATTTGTATATGATTTTTGATTTAAAATTATATAAATTCTACACCAATTCACAATCTAACTTATATAACATGTAATAAAACTTCCAACAACAAATAAAACAAAATAATATTTCAAATTAACTAGTTATATATGACAATTAACTAATAAAAAAAAGACAAAATAACATTAATTGCAAATCAAATAAAAAAATAACTAATAAAAATAGTCAAATTACCAATAGCTAAAAACAAACTCATGAATAAAAATAAAATAGACAAACTAAAAACAAAATCTTACACCCCCGGCGGGGATTCCCCATGGGTCCCCCGGTGGGGTCGGATCAGGTCGGGGACATCTATCCCCATACCCGTACCCATACCCATGCGGGTATCTATTTTGCCCCCCATTTCATCCCCATCCCCACTAGAATCCCCCCATTCCCATCCCCATGACGGGGATTCAATACAAAGTAGTACACGTCGTCGTGACAGTGTGTGTGTATGAACTTGGATGTTAGGACTTGTAGATACAGAGTAGGGTATTTTGATAGAATTACATATTGAGCGGGGATTAACATGTGATATCATACATGTATATCATGAAACAAGTGTAACTTACATACATGTTGAAGAAACCTTAGATTATTAGAAAGTTGAATCTACTATTTAAAGGTCAAAGATAGAAGCAAAAGATCCGCGTGAAAGGTGGATACTTGACGGGTAAGACATGCTCAATTCCTCACTACATATCAACTCCTGAAAATGGTGTCATTATGGGCAAAATACCCAATATATGAGGGAGGAAAAAACTCTACTCATCATTCCACCGGATTCTGATAGTCATTAACTTAATCCCAATAGGAGATCATATCGATTTTTGTTTTTTTTTTAATCAGAAAACGGGGTTTCCCCCTGCGATTTTATTGAAACTTAAACTTGCTCAAAGTGAGCTACATAATCCTCGTCAATGAGGCTAATAATCTGCTCAGGAGGACTATCAAAAAAAAAAGAACTTACTAGTAAGATCAAGAGCTAAATTTGCTAACTTGTCTGCAACTTTGTTAGCTTGACGCCTGATATGAGTCACCCGCATTCTCCCTGAGCTATTACGCAGCCCTGTACGACATTGCTGAATCAAATAATGGTCACGGTGGGGCTTCATGGTCCGGGCTGTGAGAAGACCATATGCCACCAAGGAATCAGTACAAATGCATATGTTCACTCCCTGACGTTGCACCCCAAATCTGATTCCATGGTAGATTGCCAAGAGTTCCGCCCTTAGTGCATCAGTATCACCACATTTAAATGTAAAAGCCTCAAGAAAAGACCCACTAGCATCCCTTAGAATTCCGGCCACTCCAGCAGGCCCTGGGTTTCCCTTGGAGACGCCATCCACCGCGAGTTGAAGCCAGCCAGCAGGCGGTGGTTGCCAAAAATTGCCAGAAGCCGCGGCTGTAGAAGGTGCTTTATGGACTTGGAGGGCGGCCCCCATTTTCGCAGATGCACTTCTGTATGCAGCAGCTATGGAGATCGATCGGTGAGTGAGGCCATCGTGTCCATCCCGACCTTCAAAAACCAAAGAATTCCTAGCCTTCCAAGAGAACCAAGCCATTGTTGTGAAAACGGAGCTCCATTCATCAAGATGCCGAATATTAGCAAGAATCCAGTTCTTTATATCCGACTCCAAGAAGAAATTAGCAGGAAGAAGGTTACCACCAAGCGCCTGCCATGCCAATCGAATAACATTGCAATCCCGAAGAAGGTGCAGCAAACTCTCGGGTTGGGCGCAACGAGGGCAAAGATCAGATATGGCAATGTGACGATGGACCCGCACCGCATTGCACAGGACAGATTCGTGTGCAACCAAGAAGATGAAATGGCGCGCACGTTGTTGAGCTGGAATTTTCCAAATAGACCAAACATGATGATGAGCGAAGGATTCAGCAGGTTGAATGAGCTGCATAGCAGATTGAGTGGAGAAGCTGCCACTTGAATTCGGATGCCATATCGATTTTTGTTGGTCTTGGTTGTTGATTCTGATGGTCTGTATATGTATTCTGCCCAAGATTTACTTCACTTTATCATCTCAGGATTCCAAATTGGTAATTGGTAAAACCTTACTAAGTGTAACTTACATCCATGGCAAAATAAACATTAGATTATTAGATTGTTGAATCTACAAGGTTAAAGATATAAGCAAAGCAAGAACAAGGACCCACATGAAAGGATCGACACTTGACGGGCAAGACATCACAACAAGTGGTGTAATTAACTTAATCCCAATAGGAGATCATATTGATATTGATATGTGTTGGTCTTAGTTGTTGTCTTGTTGATGATGACGGTCTTGGTTGTTGCAATGGCACCAATGGTGTTGGTTGTTTTATTTCACTTGATAGCCCTTTAATATCATCGCAGGATTCCAAGGTGGTCAAATCTTTCTAATTGAAACATGGTCTATATTTAACTACTCTCCATTCCCTTGGAGGTTTATAGTTCATACGATCTTTTTGCAGTAAGACAAGTGAAAAAATAACAAACATCACCGTGAGATTTACAATATCAAATAAAGAAGAAAACCATTTGATTTTGATTTTGATTTTGAGGTTCAAATCCTACTCAGATAGAGCATAGCTATCAGCTACATAATCACGGACAATCATAAGTCCAGACATAATTTAGCTAATCATCATTGCAGGATTAAAAACTGGCTGACTTTGATGTTTGCCAATCAGAAACAATTCATACCCAAAATAGTGGCATAAAAACATTGAAAACACATGAAGCATGATTATTTGCAAACTCAGAGAAATTCCACATTGTGGAGAGATGACAGACAATCAACAAGGCATCAGTTCAGACCGCCCGTCTGCATATTTTCTCATCATCGGTCAGAAAAATTACAAAACTTGAGTCCTATGAAATGGGATTGGCATCAGATAATAAGCGGAGTTGTATTCAACACTTTGAATTCAGTGTGTAGGATAAGATTCAATTTAACATCATTTACCAAACCCCAATTGCATGTACAACAGAGAATGACCAGAACTTAACAACAGATTTTCAACCGAAAGCGCACTTGAGATTGGATAAAAACAGCTTCGAGAAAAATTCAGAAACCGAAAGATATGGCATCAGATAATAAGCGGAGTTTGTGTCAACACAGAAGATTCAGTGTTTAGCATAAAAAACGGTTTTGCATCATTTGCCAGGGCCTGTCTGTCAATTCTAGCAGAAATGACTTGGAAAAAACTCGGGTTCGAAGCCGTCATCGAGTAAAAGAATAGGAAATTGGAATGTGAGAAGGTTCATTTGACTCCAATGTAACTCGATTGAAGAATATCAATCGTACAATGGGCTGGTAAGCCTACCTAATTCGCTTTCTGCACCAGTTTTATCCCCTCGTACACGCATCAAGGTATTCTACGAAGAGTGGGTAAACAGATGCAATTCACCTCAAAACCGACTCGAAAATCACAACTTAAACAAGATTCAACAATTAGCGAAAACAAAGAGACGATAAAGAGGACACCGGCAATCGAGATCGAATAAGAAAGAGCAAACCTAATCAAGAGGGATACTGCGTACCCTGGCTATCAAACGGGGATATAAATATGGGTCATTCAAGAGAGATTAGGGTTTCACCATACTCTCTTCAATCGGAAGAACATGTTTTTGATCGTGATAACCGGGTCGGTCCGGTTCTATTTTTGATCGTAATGGGCCGGCCCATTATCTTGACAGCCCAGATAAATTAGTCCTGGTATCACTTCAATAAGTCCTAGTAGTATTACACACGTTTTGACAATCCCAAAGTTTCAAAGTGACAAAGTGTTTGAACAATAAACATTGGTCATCTAAATTGATCAGGGTATTATTCCAAGTGAATATAAGAAATGTACAGCTTTGTCTTTGCCATGTAACTTAAGTACTTGGCTGTATAGTTGCATACACTTGCCAAAAGATTAGGCTGTATAGAAATCTTAACATATCTTTAAGAAAGTTAATCACCTACTTCAATACCCACATAATTACAACACCTCTGATTTTCTCTGTACACCAACACTAGCTACAAACGTACCTCAGAAGGCGCCAAAAAACTCTCAACTGACAAACCCCAAATGTTAAAATCCACCTCTTCAATCCTCCATGTCTCCTCCACATTCCCTCTATGGTTATAAGCCCCTCCATACCTATAAAGCGTCGCGTGCGTTCTCCCACTGTGCGCGATCTTGATCCCGTCCACGTACCTGTAATCCTCAATCGACGTCTCCAAAGTGGTCTCCCAGAATATGGTCTTTCCGGCGTTATGTTTCCCTGTTGCTGCAACAGAATTCTTCATTTTCACCAACTTGGAGTCTTGAAATTGCACCAGCAGTCCTGTTTTCTGGCTGAAGTAACCCCACACCGTGTGGTGTATTAACTCTGTGTTGGGCGTGCTTTGTGATATCAGGCTTTCGGGTCTTGTCTCTCGCTTTAGGATGAAGCAGTCTTCGTCGTTTATTGTCTTCTCCCCTGTGTGGACCGCCTCCGAGAATAAACTAGCTATCGCCCTTGGATCTAGTCCCTACGACCACAAAATTACATTTTACAAGGCTATTCAAGATTCCAATGAATTGGCAACATTCATAACTGACCAAACATAAGACTATTCTCCTAATGAATTGGAGATCATGTATAGAAGAACATAAGAATCAGGTTGGATATTCACTAAACACCACAGTTGAAGTTTCTAAAATTCAAAATGCTAACAGTTGTTGTGTTGTGTTTACTTGGAAGAATCTTCGGAGAGGTCTAGGAGGGCTTCTAGAGGTGAGGGCAAGATTCGACGAAGACTGGCTCCAAGAAAGCTTGCCATCACATCCAGCATTGAGCTTGCAGCCGGAGACGACGAGCTCCAAGTACCAAAGATCAGGGTTCTTCTGCCACACTACAAACCCTCCTACGTCGCACGTTTGCCTGCCACTCGTGCTCGCCTCTGCACCGCTCTGTTGCATATTCGACGAGACGATCTCAACCTGGCCTACTGCGCACATGCTGCTTACTGAATTCAGTGCAAACAGCCCTCCTGTTGCAGCTATGTATTGGTGCAATATGTACTTTGCCATTGAAGCTTCCTGTCATCCATCATCCAAATCCTCAAACATATGCAAATTTCAATTCTTTTGTTTGGGTTTTAACTTCTGGGTATGTAATCATTGGATTGAATGATCAAATCAACAACAATAACAACAAGAGGAAGAACACAGATGAGGGGGGTTACCACTTACCATTGAGGGGCTATTTGTGATTGGATTGGAGGATCCGGTGACATCTAATTGAACAGGAAACGTGACGAGAGGAGATCCCACGAGCTTCAAAAGCAGCATGAATTCGTTGTAGTTGCTGAGGGATTCGTCTCCGAAACGGCTCGATCGGAGCCAAGAGCGCATGTTCTGCCACCGTAAGGCGGCGCTTCCTCCAACGACGCTGCCGAACATCTCGTCCGGGACGGGCACCTCGAGCACCGTTTCTAGCCCCTCTTCGTTCTCGAAATTAGGGCACAATCTCCTCATTTGAATTGCAGATTAATCCAAATCAGCTAAAGATGATTTCTTTTTTATGTTTTTGGTTTGTTTTGTGGCCGGTTTGATCGATGAATAGATTAAAAGGAGGAGGAGCTAGAAATAGATATAGGGCAGGGAGAAAGGGGGATTAAGGAAATGCGGATCTTCCCCTCCTTTTTCTCAGTTTTTCAGAATTCGGGTTGAAGAGATGGATCTGGGAAAAATAAGGGGGAAGTTGAATTAAATTGTTTGTTGGGGGAAAGAAGAGAATGAGGAGAGAAGAGGACTTGGAAAGGGGCTTGCTTAATTAAAGCTGGCCGTGTAAGTCGTGGCGGGCACGATTTTAGCGGGAAATAGACAACTTGGGATTCATCAACTAATATAACTAACCGATTTTAGATTGTTTCGGTAGTCCCCAAAACTTTGTTCATCTCTATCTTCTTTCTATTTATATCACTATGCTTTTACAATCTTACCCTCATACAATTTCATATATTACACTCATTATCCAACTTTCTCCTCAACTTTATCACTTTTTCCTATAAAATTAGTATAAAATTACCCCCGTCCAATCTTATATATTACTCCTTTTTATTACCTTTTTCATCAATTTTACACCTTTTTCAATCACCTATGAAACTTTTACGGACAAGTTTTCGGGGCAAAGGGAGTAACATTTTACGACGTGTTTGAATTCAGGGTATTGTTGTGTCCTAATAGGCTTATTGGCGAATACAGTAGTTAATTTGGTCACACAAAAAATGCATCTTGACCAAAAAACAAAGGGAGTAACACCTTTTTCAATGCCCTGATGACTCAAGCTCAAATCCCACTTCTGACCCTCCCACCTCAAACCATCAGATTACTCCGCCAACTGGCAACTCTCCCTCCCCTCCCTCTCATGAGCAGTAGACTCAACATCCTCCCGCTGCTCTCACAAAGACCCCTCCAGAAACTACAGAAACCTTTTCCTCTAATTCCTCTTCACCTGAAACTACAGAAACCCTTGCTCTGCCTCCTAAAGCTCCCCCTAGCCAAACCACTGCTCCCTCCCAAATTGTATCAGGACAAGTGTCCCCTCCCACTGAACACCCTTCCAAATGATTAAGCCCAAAATGCTTTGTTGGAATGTCAGGGGACTTAATGACCATGTCAAGCAAGACTTTCTCAAAAAACTTGTCTTCTCTTCAAACTTTGACCTTGTTGCTATCCTTGAAACCCGCCTTCGTCTAGATAAAGAAACGAGGGTGACTAGAAAGCTTTTCAACCACTGGCCTTCCTTCTCCAATAGCGCTCTTTCGAGCAATTGTCGTATCCTTGTTTTCTGGAACCCTGCCTCTCTTTCCTTTTCCCCCCTCCTTGTCACAAATCAACTCATCCATGCTACTGTCACTTCAAAGTGTGGCACCTTCTCCTTCCTTGTCACAATCATTTATGCCCTCAATAGCTCCTCTGAAAGAGAACCTCTCTGGAACACCCTCAGCTCAATAACTCCCTCTGACTCTTCGCCTTGGGTCATGCTAGGGGACTTCAACGTCACCTTAGACCCCACTGATAAACTTCTGAGCAATGGTAGTCACCCTCTCTCCTCCTCCACTGAACTCCAAGATCTCCTTGAAAACACGAACACCCATGACCACCATCACTCAGGTTGTCGATACACCTGGAACAACAGGCAAGATGAGAGCCACCGAATTTGGTGTAAGCTTGATAGGGTCCTTGTCAATCCCATCTGGCACGCCCGCTACCCAAACTCTACTGTCCACTTTGACACGCCTGCCATATCTGATCACTCGCCGATGATTCTCTGCCTTGACTCCGATATCCCAAGGAGGAAGCGTGCATTTCGCTTCAACAATGTTTGGGCAGACCATGAAAATTTTATCCCAACTGTTGAAGAAGCTTGGGGGCACGAAGTCCAGGGATTTCCGATGTTCCGGGTTATGCAAAAACTGAAGCTCCTGAAGCCTATCCTGAGAAGGTTTGAAAGTGCTACCATTGAGAGTCTCCATCTGGAAATAAAAAACCGACAGGATTCCCTCAAACACATTCAACAAGCTCTCCAAGCCAACCCTCTTAACCCGGCCCTCATAGCCTCTGAAAATGAGGCCCTTGACCTTCTTAGCTGCAGCCTTCGCAATCTCCATACCACCACTTCGCAGCTGGCTAAAATCAGGTGGACGAAGCATTTTGACCAGTGTCACTCCTACTTTTTCAACCACATTCGTGCCAGAAGATCAAGTAGTAGCATCCATTCCATCACTGACAGTCATGGCGCCACTCACACAACTCCGGTTGGCATCTCGGGTGCATTGGTCAGTCATTTTGAAACTTTATTGGGCAGAGTTGACCCCGTCAGCCCACTAATTAGCCGCTTCTTCGAGCTCGGCCCCCTTCTCTCTGATGAGGATGCTGACACTCTTACCGGGGAGATCACTGCCCAAGAAATTAAGCGCGCTTTTCACTGTATCGGAAAAAATAGAACTCCGGGGCCTGACGGTTTCGGTGCTCACTTCTTTAAGCGCGCTTGGGGTGTTATTGGCCACGAAGTCACTGTTGCTGTTATGGACTTCTTCAAAGAATCCAAGCTCCTTAGGTCTGTCAACCACTCAGCCATCTCCCTTGTCCCAAAAATTCCCAATCCCACAGAAATCAGCCACTTCCGACCCATATCTTGTTGTTCCACCATCTACAAAGCTATCGCCAAAGTTATTGCGAACAAGCTGAAAGTGGTTCTCCCCGACCTCGTTGCCAGTAACCAAGGGGCGTTCGTCCCGAGCCGCTCCATCCGCCATAACTCCCTCCTTTGCCAGGAGCTTCTTAAGCATTATGAGCGTGCCAATATCTCTCCTCGATGTGCTATTAAGATTGACATTCGTAGAGCCTTTGATACCATAAGCCACAACTTCATTCTCCAAGCCCTTGCTGCCTTCAGGTTCCCTCAAAAGTTGATCCAGTGGGTCAAGGTGTGTATTACCACAGCTAGATTTTCCATCAATGTCAATGGGGTGCTCGAGGGCTACTTTCAGGGGAAAAGGGGGCTTCGCCAAGGCTGTCCTATGTCGCCCTATCTCTTTGTTCTTGCTATGGAATACCTCTCCAGGCTCGTCAAGGCCAAGACCCAACAGGGCAATTTTAATTTCCACCCAAAGTGTGAAAAGCTGAATATCACGCACTTGTGTTTCGCCGATGACCTCATATTCTTTTCGAGGGGCGACGTTGAATCTGTACGAATTCTTAAGGAAGCCATTGACCTTTTTGGCAGCATCTCAGGCCTTCAGATCAACCAAGCCAAATCGAGCATTTTTTTTGGAGGGGTTCCTAACCCTGTTCAAGCCACCATTGCCAATCTCCTTAACTTCTCTACTGGAACCTTACCCATGACCTACCTTGGGGTTCCCATGGGATCTAAGAGACTCGTTGTCGCGGATTTCGGCCCACTCATAAACAAGATCACCAGTAGAGTTCAGTCCTGGTCAGCTAGAACCCTTTCTTATGCTGGCCGGGTCCAACTCATCTCCTCAGTTCTCATGAACATCCAAAGCTATTGGAGTTGTATTTTTGTCTTCCCTGTTGCTGTCACAGATAAAATTGTCTCTATTCTCAGGAACTTTCTATGGACGGGTAAAGAGGATGGAAAGCGCAACCCGCTCGCCTGGGATGCCGGCACGAAACCGAAGGAAGAAGGGGGACTTGGCTTCAAAGAGCTCCTCGCCTGGAATAGAGCATCCTCAGCTAGATCCCTCTACGAGCTCGACTCAGGCAACCAAAGCTTGTGGGCTTCATGGAGTTTCGAGCATCTTCTGAAGCGGCATTCCATTTGGACTGTCCGCCCTCGCAACAATGACTCATGGGTTTGGCGGACTACCCTACAGACGCGCGATGAACTCCTCTCCTTGCAAAACCCAACCGACCTTTCCGAGGCGATGCGTGGACCTGGCGGCAAGTACATCACCGCTCAGATCTATGACCTTTTGCGGACCAGGGCTGGTCTTGTAGAGTGGAGCAGCTGCATCTGGGGTGGGTTGCATTCCCAGCGGTGCAGCTTCATCACCTGGCTCGCCTTCCACCGAAAGCTCCCAACTTTGGCCAGGCTTAGCAGCTGGGGGCTCACTACTGACTCTACTTGCAAGTTCTGCAACAGCGCCGCTGAAACCGAAGATCACCTATGGATCCAATGCTCCTTCACCTATTCTGTCCTTGACGCCATCTTTACCTGGCTGCGCATCAGCTCCAGATTCCGCAGCATCTTCGATTGGGCTCAATGGCTCTCTAGCGATTCCAGCAAGGGCACATTCCTCTACAAGTTCAGATGCAGCGCTATCTCCACCTTTGTCTACTACACTTGGCAAGCGAGAAACAAACTACTTCATCAACAAATCACACCTGCAATAGACGCATGTGCCCAGCAAATTATGTACTGCATGAAGGCAACAGCTAGAGTAAATTGGAAGTGGAGCAATGGAACCTTTGATACGAGGCGTAGTACTTTTGATATATAACTTGTCCCCTCTGGAGCTTGCTCCGTTTTTGTAGCCTAACTTTTGGATTCAACAGCTTTTTGATCATGCTTGCTGAATTGTACTTTTTCTTTTCAATATATCTTAACAATTTCCAAAAAAAAAAAACAAAGGGCCAAAAAAAGGAAAAAGGAATGAATACCCGAAGAAGGGTAAAACTGGAACTTTAAAATTAATAAATAAATCGTACAATTCAAATTACAAGAAAAAACCTCCCACCAAACACAAATCGGTCCCTCATCGCCTCCAACCCTCTCGAGAAGACGCCCAAAAAAAACCCCAAAAAATGAAAGCGGCGGTGAAGGGGAAGTACGACTACGACGCCAGCAAGGGCCTCAACCCCTCCGCCACTTCCTCCCTCGCCTTCCCCGCCGGCGACATCAAGTTCCGAACTTCCTTCACCGATGCCACCGTCACCGGCGGCTCCTCCCTCCCCGGCCTCGTTGTCGGCGTTGAAAAGCCCGGCTTTTTCATCGTCGACTACAACGTCCCCAAAAAGGTACTCCTTTTCGTCTATATGTGGACCTTTGAACTCTCAATTGTAGAAATTCAGGCTCGAATTTGGTAGTCATGGCTGCTGCTTGTTTGGGGGGGTTTGCAGGATTTTAGGTTTCAGTTCATGAGCTCGGTTAGGGTTTTGGAGAAGCGGTTGAATATGACTTACATTCACAGCAAAAACGATAATAGGACGATGGTGGATGGGAATCTGGTGTTGGATCCGGCCAACAAGGTCTCGGTCAACCACTCCCTGGGGTCCAAGAATGGCATGTTCAAGTACACGTATCTGCACGATGGGGGTTTGTCCTTCGAGCCGCGATACGATTTGGGGAAGAACACTTGGGATTTCGCTGTGTCGAGGAAGTTGTTTGGGGATGATGTGGTTAGGGCTTCCTATCATACTTCAAGTAAGGTGTTAGGGGTTGAGTGGGCAAAGAATTCCAAGACACATGGCTGTTTTAAGGTGAGCAGTTTGTTATATGAATTGCCTGTTTATTGTTCAACTCGATTGAGCTTTCTATCTTCAATGAATGCTTGCATTTGTTGGCCAGTCCAATGTGAGTTACTTGTTTGGATGCACGTGATGTTCTTCCTATTGGGTTTGTTGCATTTAGAATTTAGGATTTTAAGAGGCCGAGCTATCTTTTCATTTTTAGCAGTATCTTTAATAGTTAAATGGACCCTTTCCGTTCATCACCATGAATAAAAGGTAGTCAGGTTTACACTTATGCTCAATTCAAATTCAACTCTATGTATTGGATAACGTTGTTACATGGAATTATGTCGGCAATGTAAATCGCTTCTCGTTTTCTTAGTTAAACTAAGGGTTGCTATCATGCTGCTTGGTTTTGTGAGTTCACACTTCTAGCTTTCAGAAAAATGTACCTCCTAGTGATCCAAGAAGTTAGGGACACACCTCTGGGTTTGTCAAAAATTGCAGCTTATGCAGATCCTTGGAACATGCCTCCTACAAACGTTTTGCTAAGCCGTAAATTGTTCCACTAGATAGATGGCTGGAAGTAGTTACACTTCAGGGAAAGTTAGGGATACCTGATCTTAGTCCACAAATCAAGGCACTTATTGTGGAAGTTGTGGCAAGGGTCTTTACATAGTATTTTGTGCTGTTAGCTCTGTTGGAACTTGGAAAGTGCTGTGTAATATTAGAGAATGTACTTGCTACATGTCTTGACATGAAGAGAGACTGGAGAGACAATGCAATTTAGGTGGTTGTTACTCACATCAAACTGTTCGTCTTCTACATTGTGCCCTGCATATATAGTTAAATGAGGTTGTGGTTATTCTCACTTGCATGTTTACTCTCGAGTTTTTTCCCAAACTGATTCTCTATTTATTCATTGAATCTCATTACTTTGGTTCAGATTGGTGCTAGTGTGAATCTGGCTGAGGAAGAAAAGAAGCCCAAATTGGTTGCAGAGAGTACCTGGAACATTGAGATATGATCATTCACCTATCATATGACATCTTGATTTGTATTATTTGGGAAGTTACATTGTCGATGTAGTTTAACTTTTAACCATGGTTTGGCCCTGGATATACTAGGCCCAAAGAGGCACACTGTCACCCCACCCCCAGGATATATATTCTGCACAGTGCACGTTGATTTATATATACAAATGATTGGTGCTTGTGGAACCTAACATTACTTTGAAATAGTGGGGAAATAAGATTCAAGCATGCAACTTTACTAATTTGAGGGTTGTCCGGATTGCTGGTTTCTGAGCTGATCAATGCCCTTGTCTTTCATTGTCCATTCACACAGTGCGTCGTTTACCATTTACTACTAGTTATCAATGTACGGTATTTTAGTGTTGTCCAAACTAACACATTTTAGGAGCTTCAAGAAGGTGTCCCCTTGAAAAAAATTGGCTCAATTTTTAAGTTGATATGGGCTTTAAAACTAATGTATTTACCACCTAATGCCAACTTATGCATTTGGGCCTAGAGGTTAGGCAGGAAGACCTAAACTAGTGAGTACTGAAAGGACATTTCTTCTCAACTTATGTCTGTATTGTATGTATTGGTGTGGTAACTCTGTATAAGTAGCGAAGCGAGCTCAGAGGACAGCTCCAAGAACAGACGGCTTTACAAAGGCAGACATTCCGGATGCAAAATGGCGGGAATGTTTGGCGCCATAATCCCTACCTCGAAATCGCTATTTAAACCCCGAATCCTCCCTATCTTCCCCAAATCCAACTCTTTCTTACGCACAAACCCTAATTCCACCAGTTTCCGATTTGTACGAACAAGAATGGCTGAAGCAGTCTACAACAGCACCCCTGAGAACACGGAGCCCTCCCCCAAGATCCAGAAGCTCCATCTAAACGGCGCCGCCGTTCCCCCTCTCTTCAAGGTCAAGAAGCTCTCTGAAAAGGCCGTTTTGCCTTCTAGGGCTTCTCCCCTCTCCGCTGGCTACGATCTCTCCAGGTACCATTTCCTCCCCTTGGCACATCACTTTCTTCGAATTCATCCCTTTTCCGCCCCTCTGAAACTGTTCGGGAATGGCGTGATGGTTTCAGCGCCGTGGACACCAAGGTTCCGGCGAGGGGGAAAGCGCTGGTGGCGACTGATCTCAGTATCGCCATTCCGGAGGGCACCTACGCTCGTATCGGTACATATCTCACCCACCCTTTTTACACCCCCAATTTGTGTTCTACGTTTGTTGATTTGTGTCTGGTATTCTGTTGTAGCGCCGAGATCCGGATTGGCGTGGAAGCATTCGATCGATGTAGGGGCGGGTGTGATCGACGCAGACTACAGGGGCCCTGTAGGGGTGATCCTGTTCAACCATTCAGATGCTGAGTTTGAGGTCAGGTCAGGCGACAGAGTTGCGCAGCTGATCATCGAGAGGATCGTGACTCCTGATGTGGTGGAGGTTGAAGATTTGGACTCTACTCTCAGGGGCGCTGGTGGGTTTGGCTCAACTGGTGTTTGAAAATACTCTAGGGTTTTTGACTGCCCCCTTAGGCCTTTTAGTTGTTCTTTGGCTGAGTAATTTCGTCGAACGCTTGGTGGGTTATCTAAGTACGGTTGGTTTCTTGGATGAGCGTGTATCTGTGAAGATGTATTAGTTGCAATGATCATGTTTAGCGCTCACCAAATGGTGATTTTGGCTCTATTGCTTTCTTATAAATTTGATAAATCATCTGTGATAAGTCATCTCGGATGAGCGTATCAGACGTGACAATTCAGAGGATGTGAACAGCTAGGATCTTATACACTAACTTAATTCGTATAAGTACTTTGTCCCAAGCATCATCACTAGGTTGTAGAAAATATGCTGAAGGTCGCATGTACCATATTTTGGGTGTCACTCCATGCTCCCATGCTGGGGCAGGATTGTTGTTGAACATCATCACAAAGCACACAATTTGGTCCAGGACAACTGCTGGGAAGGTTATGCTGCCAACCTCGGAGTCGAGGATGCTTTGAAGCCTGGTGATTTAAACACTAAGACATGACGTAGGAGAGCATTGCTATATACATTTAAACACTTGAGAACTCATAGAAAGAGAAGCTATTTGACGGGCAACTTCAAATTTACCCAAGAATGATTTCCCTGATTTCAGCCAGTCTGATATAAGCAATGCAAACCGAATCACTATGAGCATTCGGGGAAATTATGAATCAACCTTAAACTCATTAGTGTATTCAAAGAAAGCATACATTTTGCTTATCCACGCATACGTAGCATTTGACAAGATTTAGTTTGCTCCCACACAGGTTATAATGTAATGATCATTTTGTGCTTAATTTTGTTGCTTGTTCCATCAATTAGCCAATTCAACAGATGTGCATTTCGGCTGTTTCAAGCAATTGTTTCCCATGGATTCGTGACCACCTCGCTCATCTTTCCTAAACCAATAAAATTCTTTAGGTTCTACCCAAAACTAAATAAAATTCTTTAGGGTTGTGCAAACATAGACTCGACCGGACTAGAATATTATAGTGCGGTCCAATATCGAGACCGAGTCAGTCTGATTCACAATCCATGTACTTGATAAAAGCGTTCAAAAGTCTGAAACGCTATTGTTTGAAATGGAAATGACAATTAGATAATAGTGCAGCGGAAATTAAGATAATAATATTATACAAAGTAGCTTGGCGGACCCAGAATGTCCAAAAGACTTGAAACCTTCCTTCCTTCAGATCCTTGAGTCTTCTTCTTTAATCTGCTACAGTCTTGCCCTTGTTACCTGATATTTCCATAGAAGCAAGAAATACCAGCCGACCAATGTCGGGAAGAAAAGAAAGTGGTATTAGTCTAACGCGAGACTAAGCAAGTGGTAGAATACGACTAGGTTTTTAAAACGGCTAAGTATGTCGGCATCTAAGTCCAAAGGGAACTGAACGATGCGCGACAGATCGGGTTCTTTGGCGGTGAGAGAGATAAAAGTAGTAACGGTTTTATTTGAATGCAACTCAGACGAACGAGTTTTATTTGAATGTAACTCAGACGATGATGGAGTGAAGAAGAATCTGGTGAGAAAAGAAATACGAGATTTCTTTTGAGGATAGGAAATCACAATAAAATGATTTCCTAGGAAAGAATGGTGATTAAGTTTTTGTTGGGAACATTATCAATTCACATCAAGTAATAACAAAAGTCTCTATTAGCTAGAGCTACTCACAGTCGGGAGTCCGGATGGTTTGTCCAAGCTAGTACTAACCATCCTTGTCCCATTAATTAATTAATGTGCATTGGGCACTTATCTTTCATAAGTCGTAACACATAACACTTCAGTGATGACTTTTAATTAAGTTGGCCGCTCAAAGGATGAGACGTGGCCTTACGGGGACTGAGTCCCTGCACTTAGCTAGAGTGCAACACCCCTCTATTCGGAGAGCAGGTGGAGTCATGACCCAGTATCAGGAGACGATAATTTATTATACCTCCCAATACAGTTATAAGATATTGAGGGTCCCAACCCACATCCCTGTTTCCTACTCTAGTCCACAACAACGTCTCAAAAAGAGACTTGAAACAAACAGAGGCCAATCATCGGTCCTAAGTCCATGGGCTAGCGCAGTACGATAAAGTAAATAACAACAGGGTCGTTATCTCTAAACAATAAATAAATCCTAGGTTCATTTTATTTAGCAAACAAGGCGTTCCCAACAAAATGGAGAGGCTAGCAAGACAGGAATTTACGATTTATCGAATATCAAGAGAATAGGGAGAAAGAACCATCCACTTGCCTTCGATGCTCGAGAGTTAAGTCGCTAAGAAGACGGAATTTCTGAACGAGCGCTCCTAAAAGCTTAACCTAATTCGAGGCACAGAATGATAACGAAATAAATTAATATTTAATTTATTTCTTAGTCTAGGAACTTCCTCGAATTGTTAGTTCATAAATCGAAGCTTCCGGCTTATTAGAATGTTCGAAGCGAGTTTAAGATTTTTGTAAAATCATTGGTTTACGAACATCCATCATAAAATTTATTTATAAAAACGCTTCTTAAAGAAATTAAGTAAATACTTAATTAAAATTCATTAATCATAGTAAAATAATATTTTAACATTATAGGTCCCGATAAAGAGAAGGGTTATATTACTCTTTTAATCACTCCCATCAATTATATTAATTTTATGAAAATAAAGGCCAAATTGTATAAGCCTATAATTTGCGTAATCATGAATATAGTATGTTTGTAAGTATATTAGGTAGGAGTCATCATTATAGTTTAAGATAATTATAATGTTTAACTTAATGACTATTAATTCGTGGGTAGTAACAATTTCACATGGAATGTGTACGTAAGTGCCAAGACTTCAAAATTGTATCTTCATTACTATTAAGTAGATGGGCTATTGTTAAGTGGGCCTAATTAGCTTAGTGGACTAATTAAAATCTAACAAAAATCAAGAGAGGCCCACCTCTCTTTTCTTGCTGATGTAGTCACCCTTCCTTCCCCTTTGAACGTACAGCAACACAGCAGCAAGCACGACAACAGCTCAGCCCGCCGGCGACAATGGTGGACACCCGACGGCGACTCCTGGCGGATTTTCCAGACGGTGGGCGGCTTAGGAGGCTCCGGCGAAGCTCCTAGTGGCGGTCTCGGCGACGACAGGAGGCCGGTGGAGGAGATCGGCGTATTTTTCGGAGGTTGAAAGCGGAGTCAATTCGGCTCGGGCTTGGAATGAAAGTTGTAGAGAAGTTTTAGGGGAGTTCAGATGTGATTTTTGTTTGCCGAGTTGTTGCCTATTTATAGCCAAAAATGGCTCGACAGATCTGAACAAAAAAAATGTCATTCATGGCTCGAGGTGGACTGTTTTCACTCAATTGAAAATCAGATTTGATAGGGGAAGAGTAGGGGTAAGGACAAAGGAAAGATGGGTGAATTGAGTGCAGAAAGTTCACGGGAGGGGAGAGCTGAAGATGGTGAGTTGAAGGTTACCAGAAACCCATTTTGACCAAGTTCACGAGCAAGGAGAGATGGATAGGACATGGTGAACGAGGGTAATCAGCTGAACTCTCGGGATGAGACGGGAAGTGATTGAGGCGTCAGGAGTGAACAGCCGGAAATCCCGGACAACAACTCGTGACATTCGGATTTAAGGGGGATAGTTGGGTTTAAACTAAATCAATTCCCTTAATGGACAGAAAGTTCTCGTAGTATAGTTGGTAGAAGGATGGGGAGTGGGTAGGAGAGGTTAAAGGGTTCTAATCCCACCTTCTCCATCCTCTTATTTTTAATTTTGGCCCATTATAATTAGATTAGCACTTGATTAAATTTTATAACAATTAATCCAATTTAATTAATTGTTGCAAGTTAATAATATTAATCTTCTCAAATTACATTTCTTTTATTTTTATCATTATTCTTTCTCTTTCTAGATTATGCTTAACGATTAATATGCTTTACTGAAAGCTTTAATTTGTCGTTACGAAAACGAATTCATAAAAATTGTTCTTGTACTTCCAATAGAATATATTACATAATATCTTATAAAAATAGCGGGTATTACAAATTTTAAAAAAATCAATCTAATATATTGCTAGGATTAGTACGCATGTCTAATCCTTATTTGCGAAGTTTTATCATTAAAATAATATAAAGAATATATTATTGTAGAAATACTTTATCATTAAAATAAATCTCATAAAAAAAAACTTAAATAAAATAATACAAGATTTTACATCAAACTATTTTTTGGAATAACTATATGTAAAATTTAAACCAAATTTTTAGTTAAATCAAATCGTGCCTTCAAAGGCATGGGTGCTGCCACTATTTTGCTACTAAAGATGAGTTTTAGAAAATTTTAGAGCAAAATTACGAAATTATTACTTATTATTAATATACTCCGTAGTATTTAAGTAAATAGGTAAAAATAATTTTTAAAAATAGAATATTCTGGAAAAATTAATATATTAACTAAATAGGTAACCATATAATTATAAGATTGAGATTTATATATTAGGATAGAAAATAACTCAAAAATTAAGATAGAACTAATATTGTAATTAAATATGTATAAGATTAAGTTTAAAACTACCATTGATAAGATAATTTTTCAATAAGGGTGTGATACGGTGCAATATGGGAGCGGAACTTGCTTCCTATTTAATATATGGTGATAGAAGATTTTTTTTTGGTCGAAGTGATAGAAGGTAGATAGACGGATAGATAATAGACTTCGACAAAAAAAATAGATAGATAATAGACCGGGTAAAGCCCAAGGTCGAATTGCACCCGTCAAATGGCGTAAACCTCGTCTGACGAAAACGCCCTCCAAAGATCTTATTTTTTTGGGTATAAAAACGAAAAGGAAAAGGGAAAAAGGCTCAAAAAAATATTAGGGTCGGCCGCAGAAATCGAGAAAGTGGGCGTCTTGGAAGCAGAAAGGAATCGTCTTCCTCTTTGCTAACCCTCGATTCAGAACTGAGGCAGAGGGGCGTAGCGAATTCTAATTGCGACCGGCTTGTGGAGTCTCTATATTTTTCGGCTTCTTGCTCCGACTGGTAACGTCTTCCGATCATCGAATCCTCGCTCTTTCTCGCCCTTTCGTATCTGTATTTCTATTGATACGATTTTACGATTGATTCTGCTTTGAGGTGGACTAGGTCTACTAGGTTCTTTTTTGAGGGTAATTCCCTGCTTGCTCCTTTATACTTGTTGCGCTTAGGTCGCCTTCTGATGAATTTGGGTGATGTTTTGGATCTGATTTGGAATCTCTGTGAGGTTAATGAATACCCTTGTGTGATGTCCGTCTGAGGTTTTCGTTAGTCTGTGTTATTATTGTGTTGTTTTGTTTTGCTGGTTGTTCTTTTGGTTGTTCTTTTGAGAGGGATGCTTGAATCTTTGGTTTCCTGATTGAAGTCTGAGGAAGATGAATGGAGTTGTATTGTTTTGTTTATATTGGTTGTTCTTTTGAGAGTGATGCTTGAATCTTTGGTTTCCTGATTGAAGTCTGAGGAACATGAATGGAGTTGCATTGTTTTGTTTATATTGGTTGTTCTTTTGAGAGGGATGCTTGAATCTTTGGTTTCCTGATTGAACTCTGAGGAATATGAATGGAGTTGTTGGCTGATTGGTGTTATTTTACTTATGTGATCTATTAAGTTTCAGCTGTTTCTGTTAGTATTGAACTGAATGCTTTAGTAGTTGTGGTCTTGTATGAGTTTTGCATTAGTGTGTACTCGGTGAAGGAATTTTGGTTACAAATTAGGTTTGTTTTTGTAGTTTTAAGTATGGGAATAAAAAGTGCTGTGGTTATGGAGGGCAAGGAAGCAAGGGGATTCAAGTTCTCATTATTCTATTTCAAACCTTGTCTATGCTTCTGGCTGTTATACATATACTTTCGTTTATGTAATTCTGGTTAAGCACATCGATTCTGAACTAGTCTACGGACTTTCTGGCTCTTGTGGAATATGATAGCATCACATTTGCATGTTCATTAGTATCACTATACTACCACCACTACTGCTCATCATCAAGTCCAATTCTTTCTTACCATAAGTAAAAATGTGTAGATAATCGAAGGAACAAGAAAAAAGACTTACCTTTTTTTTATTTACTTGACAGTTTGTGAAGACTTTTAATCTGGTCCAATGGCTGATGCTCATGACACTGACAAGAACATTGAGATATGGAAGATCAAGAAGTTGATCAAAGCTTTGGAAGCGGCTAGAGGAAATGGCACCAGCATGATATCTCTCATCCTTCCTCCACGTGATCAGGTATCCCGAGCTGCAAAAATGTTGGGAGATGAATATGGCACCGCGTCTAACATTAAGAGTAGGGTTAATCGCCAATCTGTCCTTGGTGCAATCACATCTGCACAGCAAAGGCTGAAGCTTTACAACAAGGTGCCCCCTAATGGGCTTGTTCTGTACACTGGAACCATTGTGACTGATGATGGGAAGGAAAAGAAAGTTACCATTGACTTTGAGCCATTCAAACCCATAAATGCATCTCTTTACCTTTGTGACAACAAGTTTCACACTGAAGCTCTGAATGAGCTGCTGGAATCGGATGATAAATTTGGTTTCATTGTGATGGACGGTAATGGCACTCTTTTTGGGACACTCAGTGGTAACACAAGAGAGGTGCTTCATAAATTCTCTGTTGACCTTCCAAAGAAGCACGGACGTGGAGGACAATCAGCTCTGCGTTTTGCTCGTCTGAGAATGGAGAAGCGTCATAATTATGTGAGGAAGACAGCTGAACTAGCCACACAGTTTTACATCAATCCTGCCACTAGTCAGCCTAATGTTTCTGGACTCATACTTGCTGGGTCAGCTGACTTCAAGACTGAGCTCAGTCAGTCTGATATGTTTGACCCTCGTCTTCAGGCAAAGATACTGAATGTGGTAGATGTTTCGTATGGAGGGGAAAATGGGTTCAATCAGGCTATTGAGCTGTCCGCTGAGATCCTGGCCAATGTGAAATTCATTCAGGAGAAGAAGCTGATTGGAAAATACTTTGAGGAGATAAGTCAGGACACTGGGAAATATGTTTTTGGAGTGGAAGATACTCTCAAAGCACTTGAGATGGGTGCTGTTGAAACCCTTATTGTATGGGAAAATCTGGATATTACCAGATATGAGCTGAAACATAGTGTCACTGGTGAGATTATCATAAAACACTTGAACAAAGAACAAGATGCTGATCAGAGCAATTTCCGGGACCCAGAGACCAATGCTGAGCTGGAGGTTCAGGAACAGATGTCCCTTCTTGAGTGGTTTGCAAATAACTATAGGAAGTTTGGTTGCACACTTGAGTTTGTAACCAACAAATCTCAAGAGGGCTCACAGTTTTGCAGGGGATTTGGTGGAATTGGAGGCATTCTTCGCTACCAACTTGATATGAGGACCTTTGATGAGTTTTCTGATGATGGGGAATTATATGAGGAGTCTGACTGACAATTAATCAACTTGTGCCAGTTGCTGGTGCAGGAAAGGGGCAATGGAGCCTGCACTGGCACTCAGACGGCGCTCTGCGTCATGGATCATGTTCAAAAAGCCCCAAAATGCTCACAAAGTTCTTATTGAGGTTTGGTCTCTCTTCTTTTTAACCTTGCTGTGCTTTATACTATCTCCAAAGCTTAACTGATGCTTATGCTGGGTTTTTGTTGTTTGTGTTGAAGATTGACCATGGAAGTGGAAAATTTAGCTGTGTGGACAAGTGCTCTCAAGATTCTCTTCAGGTGGTTGCTGCTTCTGATATAAGGCTTGCTTTTCATATGTTTGATCATGGAGGTGGGAAGATGCACCTTTGGTACTACTCTAAGAACTGTTTCTAGCCTGGTTCAGGCTAATGTTCAGATTCAAAACTTGTTTGGTATCTGACTTTTTATTTGTTGCTGTAATAGGAAGCTTAGAAAATTCAGCAGAAGTGCTTGAATCTGAATCATCTTTTCATGGATTATTTTGTATGCGTGGAACTTGGTGTTTTTTTCCCCTCAGCTTTCCTAAACCTTTTATTGATGACAACTCTTTAAGTGTAAAGACTGATGTTTTTCATTTTGTGTTTTTTCCCCTCAGCTCTCCCTCATTTTGTTGATACCTGTTGTTTTTGGTTTGATGTGAATCAATCTTTCTGACTAGTTTGTAAAGGTTGTGATTGCTTTCATGCCATTGGTTGATGTGAATCAATCATATTTAGCCTGCTCAGGTTTTTGTGGATTGTTTGGCATCCTCGGAAACTTTGACAGCCTCCGATTCCTACGCTTATCCCCCAAATATTTTGCTTGTGTCAGTTGTGTGCTTAAGAGCTATAGCTTGCCGGGCGCATTGATATGTCTTTGGAGAGGTATTTGAATTGTATCACGGATGGATTTTAGTTGTACTACATAAATTAAGGAGTTTTAGAGTTGTTTCCAGCTGTGGGTTTAGATCAAATTACATGATTTATTCTCTTGAAACCGATTAATATCCCATTGGAAATTCGGAATGGGCTTATAACATATTCTTTTGATATTTTAGTGTCAAAATGTTAACAATATACTGAAATCCTAATTAAAGGTAAACACTAAACACTAACTATTCGCCGTTGATGTCTTTCCGTTACCTGTAAATACTATACTAAGTTACTAAAAAGAGCAGGCTAAGACTGCTAAGTCTTGCCAATTAATTAAATTTTGAGTGGTAATTAGGTAACTAGTTAAAATATGAGATGTAGTTTAAGTAGATTATTGAATTGTATTTAATACATTTTAAAAAAAACTAGCTATAACTGTTTATAAGGTCTAACCCATGTTAATATGTTTGTACATTTTAGTTAATTTCTTCAAACAATCACTTTGTTTTAACTTTTAAGAGTTGTAGATCACGCAAACACACCTTATAATCTTACAGTATGTTTATCCAAAATATATACCACCGTAAATGTATCAATCAACAGATCTTGTTTTTACTAGTCTACCAAAAAGAAGCAGTTCTTTAGGAAAAATGCTTGAAAGTTGAAATTCAAGTAGAACATTTGAGGCACTTTGTTAAGTTTGATTGCAATATTAAGATTTTGTTAAAAAATGTTTGAAAAGGAGACTGAAGAGGAAATTAAATCAGGATTGTGTGCAGTCACAACGACACTGATTCCATTGAGATTTTAGACCAGTCCGACGCCTTCGAACTCAAGAATTACTGACTCCCGACAATGCACGGAATCATCCCCAAAGGGAAAATGATATCTTCATCAGTAATTGGAGCCACGATATAGTAAGATTGTGAGTGATCGATAATAAATTACAAAGATCTCTGATTTGCCTGACCTCTGTGCCTCTCTCCCTCGTTCTGGAACACAAGGAGGAGAGATTGCAGCTAGGGTTCCGTAAACACAACCCACTTATTTCTCCAATTTGATCGATCTGTGTTTCGATTTGTGGAAAGATTAGGCATTTCGCTTTCTTCTCAGTACACTAGGCTTGTGGAAGGTGACATTACGAACCGAAAATGATAGGTGGGCGAAGAGAATCGATGAAGAGAAACGCCAACAAGGATTCTCTTCGCATCCCTCGGATCGTCATGGCCGTCACCATTGGGATTCTGGTTGGTCTCTTCTTCGCATTCTTGTATCCATATGGGTTCTTCGTCTCCAATCCACCCTCCGATGCTCATCAGAAATCAGCAATTCAGGTTTCCCAATTTCCCTCTGCAATTCCTCTTTGCTGCCTGAATTTGATGTTACTCAGCCCTAATCATCAAACTTTGTTTCAATTCATCGTCATCTTGATTGTTTCAGGTTGCCCTTTTTTGAGTTTTTTTTTCTGGTTTTTGTGATTTCTTGTAGCTTCTGGTGGTTAGGGTTTGAATTTAATTTAATAACAGCTGAGGTTTGGAGAATGAGAAGTTCTTATTTTGTATGAGTTGTCATTTGCTGTTTCTATCTTCTCCCAAGCCTCTCATTTGACTGAACTGTGCTTTGGTTGGTCCATGTTCTAGGTTAGCTCATCAGAATGTGAATCAAGTGAGAGGATTGACATGATGAAGGCTGATATTAGAGCTTTGAGTGAGAAGAATGCTGAACTGAACAATGAAGTCAGAGAGCTGAAAGAGAAGCTCAGGTTAGCTGAGCAAAGAAAAGACAGTGCCCAGAAGCAGTTCTTAATACTGGGTAAGCAGCCCAAAGCTGGGCCTTTCGGCACCGTCAAGGCTCTAAGAACTAACCCTACGGTAATCCCTGATGAATCTGTGAATCCCAGGCTGGCTAAAATCTTAAAGGAAGTTGCTGTTAAAAATGAGGTCATTGTTGCACTGGCAAATTCAAATGTAAAGCCAATGCTAGAGATATGGTTTACAAACATAAAGAAAGTAGGAATACCTAACTATCTGGTTGTGGCTTTAGATGGTGAAATTGAACGGTACTGTAAAGCAAACGATGTCCCTGTGTATAAGCGGGACCCCGATGAAGGAATTGACTCCATTGCCAGAACCGGAGGAAACCATGCTGTTTCTGGATTAAAGTTTCGTGTTCTGAGGGAGTTCCTGCAATTAGGCTACAGTGTTCTTCTTTCAGATATTGATATTGTCTACTTGCAGAACCCATTTGATCATCTTTACAGGGATTCGGATGTGGAGTCTATGACAGACGGGCATGATAACCACACGGCTTATGGTTATAATGACGTCTTTGATGAACCAGCTATGGGTTGGGCTAGATATGCTCACACAATGAGGATTTGGGTTTATAACTCTGGGTTTTTCTACATTAGGCCTACAATTCCTGCTATTGAGCTTTTGGATCGTGTAGCCAAGCGGCTTTCTTTGGAGACGAATGCGTGGGACCAAGCTGTTTTCAATGAGGAGCTGTACATTCCTTCACATCCCGGATATGAAGGGCTTCATGCTGCTAGGAGGACCATGGATTTCTACATGTTCATGAACAGCAAAGTATTATTCAAGACTGTTAGGAAAAATGCTGACCTTAAGAAACTTAAGCCTGTGATTGTTCATGTGAATTACCATCCTGAGAAACTGGATAGGATGAAGGCGGTTGTTGAGTACTATGTTAATGGGAAGCAAGATGCATTGGATTCCTTCCCGGACGGTTCAATATGGTAGTGCAACAAGGCAACAAGAATCGGCTTGTGAGTTCAGTTGAAGTGATGTTGGTGTCTGTTCTTCTGTTTCATATTTGCAGTTGTTCCTCAGATGCCGTTTTTAGTTGTGTTTTGGTTTTGTTGCTGATTTTTTGGAGTGATTGTTTAGCTGTAGCCGTCTGCATATCACAATTTGCCAGTATATTATGTTTAGTCAAATGTATGAGTAGGAGTTGTTACATAATCACAAACAGGTTTCTCCCTCAAATGGTGTTTATGCACTACTGATGAATACCTTAGTGCAATACAACACACCACCATTACCAAGTTATATGTGGTGGCTACAATATTTCATAGGTTTTGATGCTGCCAAATTAAATTATTTTGTTATGACCGAGGGTTTTAAAGTGAGAAATGGTATATAAAAACATTATTGATGCTGTCAAATTATTATGATATTACCTATTGCATGAGAGAAGTTGAAAAAATATGGAGATGCGGGGTATCGATCCCCGTACCTCTCGCATGCTAAGCGAGCGCTCTACCATCTGAGCTACATCCCCTTTGTTTACTATTCTCATTTCGTCGTTTTATAGCAACAGTAATTGATTAAATTAATAGGAAAACGATGCGTCTAATCTTCTAATCCACGCTAATTGGCTGCCACTGCTTCACTTAACCAAAGTGGATTAGATTAGTGGCCCAGTAAAACGTGAACCCGGGAAGAAAAAATGACATCCAATTATGCAAAAATAACAAATCGACAAATTAAGGACAGCACTCGATAAAATAGCTAGTTGTGTGTTGGATTTGTTGATTCTGGTCTTGTTGGTTTGTTTTTGTCCACATCAACTACTCTTAACCATCATATTCTTTCTACTTAAATATTACTAGAACTTACTGCATAACATTATAATTAGTCTTCTGCTTTGTGGTCGTTTCATGCCTTTTTTTATCAACCACTCTTATTTTCATGCTTATGAGTTAGGACAGTGATAACTGCCTCTCAATTATGCCTTCTTCTATTTTTTTATAAGTACCAATTATGGTACTAGAGTTTGCATTTGGACCTTCATGATTCCAAGTAAGAATCTGTGTAGCTTAAATAATGTACAAATTTTGGCGGGAGTAGTGTAGCAGGGGGCGGGTGCTGAACACAAGAAGTCAACACACTCAACAGCCCCCTTTCATGGTTTGTTTCACGTCATTATTAATGCTTTCTTCTTCTTTCCTACTTAATTAGCCTTTAATCTGCCTTCTCTAAGAAAGGAAGAAGAAGAAGAAAGAAAGAAAGAAGACATTTTAAGGCAGCGTCTATCATCAGAGCAACATGTGGACCCTCGTATTCTGTCTCTTCCTCTGAATTACCTTTCTCCCTTTGGCCTTCTTGACTTTGTGTTCTGCATGACCTTCATTAACCAATCTCACAAACCAAACCCACAACATACGCATATTTCTACAAGGTATTTTCCCTTTTCAGAGGATTCTGTTTCTATCTTTCTTCAAGTCTCTTATCCTCCATCTCTTTTGTGTTTGTTTTCAGGTCTGCATTGCTATAGAACGATATATCGTCGGCCTTGGACCTCTGTAACATCCTCCAACTCTCCAAGTAGGTTATTCTTCTTCCCTCTTCTTTACTCTTACTATCATAATACCCTGTGTCCCTGTTGATGAAGTTGCCTGATCATAGGAGAATGCCATATTGTCTATCAAAGTGGAACCTTTTATGTACTGGAATTTGACATACTAAAATTTTGTAATATATAGAATGAAACTGAAATCAAAGAAGGGATGGAAATCCATTGTACCTCCTCTACGATTCAGAGGCAACTCGCGATCCACCAATCTATCTTCCTTGTGCTCGAAAACAAGGTCATCTGGCTATAGTTCTGCTCAAACTCCCGTCTATCTAAACGTATACGACTTGACGCCTATCAACGGCTATCTCTACTGGGCTGGCCTTGGAGTTTTCCACTCCGGTGTACAAGGTCTATATGTCACAATCTTATAAAACAAAACATTTTTGCAATTTAAAGGTTATGTTTAGCGTCTTTGTGTATGTGCTTCACTGATCTGCTTTCAACTTTCATAAGTAGTTCATGGTGTAGAGTACGCGTTCGGAGCCCATGATTTCCCCACAAGTGGAGTGTTTGAGCTAGAGCCACGTTGCTACCCTGGCTTCAGGTTTAGGAAATCTATATTCATCGGAACAACGAGTTTAGACCGGAAACAGGCTAGAGAGTTCATGCAAAGACAATCGTGTGGCTACAATGGAGATAGTTACCATTTGATTGTCAAGAATTGCAATCACTTCTGCAAGGATGTGTGCTACAAGCTCACGGGAAAGAAGATACCGAAATGGGTGAATCGGCTGGCCATAATAGGTCTTTTCCTTTCACTGTGCTTTAAACTGAGTAATGCTTCAAAAAAATGTACATTATATGAATTGGTTTAGTCCTGTTTGACAGGATCAAAGTGTAGCTGTATGCTGCCTGAAACTTTGAAGGCAACCATGGTTGAGCAAGATGGGAATTTGGTTAAGTATGGAAGGGAGAAGAAACGCTTGGAGACTAAGAACTTAAGATGTATGTCCCCTTCTCTTAGAACGCGGCCGAGAAATGTTCCAAGAGCAAGGCATTGACAAGGGCATGAAGTAATGTCAATGTATGTATATATATATGAGAACATCGCCTAGCTAGCTTGAACTCTCCTTGAGGTATTCTACGCTTCAAGGCGATGATGTGAATTGTGCGATGTATTTCCTTGGTATGCCATACTGCGAATGAATGCCTAGGTTTCTTTTAATGTGTAAAATTTGATGTCTTTACTTAGTTTTCCCCTTGCTAGATACTTATTTTTTTCTTTTGGTAGACCTTGCTAGATACTCTTTTGTTTTGGTAGACCACTAGACCATGCTATACGTTTCCGGAACCAAAATGGTGTTTAAATGTGGAGACTATATCCTCACCGTTATGGTTCAATATGATATGAATCCGGTAATCGAACCGAAATCTCAATGTTCAAGCTTGGCTCGATCACATACGGGCATGTTCGAGCTCGAGCTCGAGTTCGATTCGAGCTTATAACCCTGTTCGGGTTTGGTTCATTTAGTGGTTCGCCGAGCTCGAGCTCGGCTCATGAGCCCGCTCGTATAGTACGTTCGCGAACATACTCAACGAACATTCCTGCTTAACCATTTTAAGTTTTCATCCAAAATACAACATGAACATTCATTTTTTTTCATTGGCATACCATTTTTATATAATGCAAACATTCAAACATAACCCAACTACAAATAAAAGTTACAAAATTATTGTTTCCTTCAGTATTGTCTCCCTCGGTGTTGTTTTCAGTTGAGTCTCAGAGGAAGAGACTGATCCAATTACTTCAACCATTTGCTAGTAAAAGAATTAAAAAATGACAATATGATTTAACAAAATGTAAATCTGTAATGGTGAACGTTTTATACTATGTTGCCTACACAAATCAACAAAAGCAACAAGTTTTCATGTTCATGTTCGGCTCGTTTATCGATCTTTTCGAGTTGTTTGGGCTCGGTTCGTTTATAAATCGAGTCGAACTAAAACAAGCTTTTACCAAATCGCATACCGAACATCTCGTGAACGGCTCGCTTCATTTACAACCCAGATATGATTATAAATGAACCGAACGATGGAAAGTGGTGGAAGCACTAGTGGGCCAACGGTTTGGGCCGTAAGGACGAAAGCCCAATGATATAAGGGAACCCAAATTTGATGGAAATGAAAAGAAAAAGTAAATGACCACCAAAGCAATGCGGTTGGCAAAGCCACAAAGCCAAGATTTTCTGGTAATAGTAGTAGTAGTGGAGAATGGAGAGAATAGGACATTCACATTGGATTCTTCATTTAAACGCCAAGGAACTTAACCCTCACTTACATGTTACATCCATCTTTCACCAACCGAATACGACCACTTAGCCTCCTTATGTAAATGTCGATTTTGCCCTTTCAACCCCAAACCCATAGAGCCCAAGACACCCTTATCTTTGTCACAGCCTAATAAAGCTTCCAACTTAAGTTAAAACGTTGGTAGAGTAGAGAGGAGTCCGGATATGGCTTATTCCAACTTTTATTAGGGTTAGGTGTGCCATTAAATACTTCCATCTCCATCACAACAAGCTCTACAATCATTCACTCAATCATTATCTATCTCCTCCTTACCAACTCTACCCATCTCATTAATTTTACCCTACAACAAATCTTATTGCCATAAGCTCGCTAGGTTTGCCATGTAAACATAATCTCTTTGGAAATGTACTTTGAAATGTTAGCCTTTTAGAGATGGAAAGCGCACATTTGAGTGATGTAACATGCGCTTTCTACTAAGTTAATTTCATGGGTGAATTGTGTAGACTTGAGATTTTTTTATTGATCAGTGGAAGGTAATAGTGATACAGTCCGAGACTTGGAATTATAAGATCAAACTTAATTCTTTGTATCTCGTTATGATGGCTTTATTTTTGACCTTTTACCGACTGACCTTTTTTCCATGATCAATCAAGTACTTGATAGACTTCCATTAAAGAAGAAAGGCATGTTTTACCATGCAACTCAAACTCCTAATTGCTCTACGTGCAGTGAATTTCAAGGGAAAAAGACAAGATAACCCAAAATTAGCTTCAAATCACGTCACTAGGTACTACAACATGTTTTCCTCCTCTAAAAATGCACACTTTCGTGCTCTATGAAGCTAAAAGGAGTAAAAGCCCTAAATTTAGAAAAATTCACCAAAGTACTTACCCGTAGAAAAAACGTAGAGGGGCAGAAGTGTCATTTCAGGTCGCTCCACATAACCAGGAAACGAGATGACCGACACGCAACCCCCATTACCGGAAAAATACGAAAGGAGAGGACCGACACGCCACCACTATTACCGGAAATTCCGGTAACCTAAACAGCCAATCAAAATTACTAACCTTTGGCTTGGGGCGTCGTCTTCTGCATC
The DNA here is from genome assembly GCA_934048045.1 of Polygonum aviculare. Taxonomy (NCBI): domain Eukaryota; kingdom Viridiplantae; phylum Streptophyta; class Magnoliopsida; order Caryophyllales; family Polygonaceae; genus Polygonum; species Polygonum aviculare. The sequence continues at coordinate 10,219,949 of OW204028.1, forward strand.
CTCATTTTAAACGCCCAAAAAACTCGCCCGTATCGTTTCGTCACCTACTCCTCCTTCTTCTCACTCTCTTCCATTCTCTCTTTTCCTTCTTCAACTCACATTTCTCCCTAATCCCACCTTCCAATTCGCGCTTAGCCTTCCGCAAAACGCCGTCGTTTCGAGCCCACATCAAATTTCTCTCGAACACCCGAAATGTCAGTGGCTACTGAGCTCCAATCTCCCCCCAAACCGGTCCACGTGGCCCGGAAAGTTCTGTGTCCGGGCGGAAACCGAACTAGGGTTCCGGAATCCGCCAAGACGGCGCCTTTGGCCAACCCCAAGAAGCCGAATGTCGTCGATAAGCCGGCGGCGAAGAGGGTTGTTCCGAAAATGGCGGACGCCGTTGTCAGGAAGAATGGGTCGGTCGACAGTTCATGCTCTACGGAATCGTCGTCATCTTCTTCGTCTTCCTCTTTGAGTGCTAAGTCCGCTAAAACCGCGAGTTCTTCGAAGAGGAGGGCCAGATTGAGCGGAGTCGGGTTGGACAAGGTGGCGCCGGTGGCTCCCGGGCCCACCAAGCGATGTGACTGGATTACGCCCAATTCCGGTTAGTATTCTTTTTCTTGTTTGAGTTTAGAGTGCAGTGATTTGGATTGAGGTACATTGACATGAGGAAAGGTTTCATCTTTCATTGGCTTCAGTTCAAGTTGTGAAGTTCTGTTGCTTATTTCAAAGCTGTGTTCTGTGCTGATGATATGCGTTTCGAATGGCTTAGTTGGCCGTCTAGTATTTCATTATGTTTGTAATTCTGTTTGTTGGATCATTGGAAGTTCTAGTGTTTTGCTTCATCGTGTTTCAATGAGATAGTGTAAAAGGCAAGATTCGTTCTGTTTTAACGTAATCCCTTGCTTGATTAAAAAGCAAGAGATGAAAATGAGGAAGCAGAGACTTAGAAAGAACAAAGTGAGAAATGCCAATTTCCCTGCCAGCCTAGCTTTTTTTAGTCAAATCCCATTTTACATACTGTTATGTTACCAAATACAAGAGGTTCTTTGTTAATACAGCATATTGGAGCAATACATGCTGAGGAGCTTTTCCCCTCCTTTATGAAGTATAATTTCAATGCTAGCTGTGTTTTGCTTTGTCATTTTAGTGTTCTATGGGAGCTTTAGAATCTAATGGCCTGTTATCCATGAAAAAAGAGGATAATAGTTGTTGGCTAGAATGGAGAATGAATTGTCATATCCATGAAAAAAGAGGATATTAGTTGTTGGCAAGAATGGAGAATGAATTGTCATATTACTCTCTTTCTATGAGGAATAAATGCTAACTATGATTGAAAAGGCAAGTTAATATTTTTAGGTCTCACTAATTGGTTGAACACGAATTTCTTACAAGAACCCTTGTAATTTGGAGTTAACTTTTTTAGTCCAGATTTTGTGCCAAAGCATCTTAAGCTGTCTTTTACTAAAAAGAAAAACACTACACTTCATTCTGATACTTTTGTTATGGGCCTCCTTCACCAGACCCATTGCACATCTCTTTCCATGATGAAGAATGGGGAGTTCCAGTTCGTGATGACGGCAAGTTATATGAGCTTTTTGTGCTATCAATTGCATTAGCAGAGCACACATGGGTCTCCATTCTTAGCAAGCGAGAGCTGTTCAGGTATATTACTTTCTTACTCTGAGATATTCCAGCTTTCAAATCTTGTTGCGCATTTTTGAAACAAATGCTATGCTTTGTGATTTTGCAGGACTCGCTTTGATAATTTTGACCCATCATCTGTTGCAAAATACTCTGAGGAAAAACTGGTGTCGCTCTGTACAGGTCGTCATGCGCTACTTTCTGAGCCAAAGCTTCGTGCAGTAGTAGATAACTCCAAGCAAATACTCAAGGTAATGATCAAGGCAAGCAACAGTAGGCTGTTTTGATGATTTGGTTGCATGCTACTTATTTCTATATAGGTTTAAAATCTTCTCTTATGGTGTTCACCACCATAAGTAGGTCCATGGAAATCTCGTAATTTCTCATGCAATGAAGAGAATTTGGGTCACAACATAGGACTGTGCAAAATTTGACCGTACTGCAAATCCACACAGGGAATTGACAGTCTAGTCCATGGTTATTTCTAAGGGCTTACAATTTACAAGTTACAGTCTGGTACAAGACCGTAAATTCACGGTTCGGATCATAATGTATATCTTTAGGCGTGTAAAACTCTTCTAATCCTGTACTTGGTTACTCAAAGCCCTAGTTGTTACAGTCCAAGATCGGACTAGACCGTAACTGAACCATATTTAATATAAAGATATTAACTGTAAATTATAAAAAATGTGTAAACTTTGCATACATGGTATATAGATTCGCGTGCGTTAGGATTCTAATTGTGATTGAGTTCAGTGTAGTGAGGGTTATTGGAATAATTTCTATTAAGATTTTAGGTGTTATGAGAGAGAGAGAGAGAGAGAGAGAGAGGCCTAATTCACTTGTTGGTGACATAACTAGGATTTTAATACACCCTAGTCTATGGGGTTTTCCTTCAGTTTTGCGTGAATTTGTTTGATAGTATTTTTGTTGTTCTGCACTCGAACAAGTTCATACCTTGTCACTAGAGCACTTGTATTTCTGGTAAAAAGAAGTCTACACTCTTTTAAAACATCTTTTTGATGCAAGTGATTCAGCCTCAACTAGGCACACAAAAGCAATTATGCAGCTATTTTGCTTTCATCTCTCAGATTCAAGAAGAATTCGGTTCCTTCAGCAACTACTGCTGGAGATTTGTGAACAACCAACCTATCAGGAATGGACACCGCTATGCACGCCAAGTACCCGTTAAGACTCCAAAGGCTGAGCTCATCAGCAAGGACCTAATTCGCAGGGGCTTTCGTTGTGTGGGGCCCACTGTCGTCTATTCTTTCATGCAAGTATCCGGCATGGTGAACGATCACCTGATCTCATGCTTCAGGTACAATGACTGCAATGCAAAACCAGAGGACCCCAAACAACAAGAAGCAGTTGAAAAGGCAGAAGAGACATTAACTGAAGAAATGGAGAGAACAAACATATCTCAAGGGTAATTTGGTAGCTTGAAACTCCTTACTGATATGATGACAAAGATTTGAAATTTGCTTGTGCAGAAAATCACTAGTGCTAGTAATTTAGAGGTAAAAAAAACTTGCTGGGTTCTGTGCCTGATTGGATTGGGTTTGCTGTTTTTGAGTTAATGAATATCTTGTGTGCATTGTGAGTGAAGTATCTGGATGAAGTTTATATATAGGTGGTCTTAATGTTGCTTGATCTGTCCAGAAATGTTTATGGATGTACAAACTGAGAAAAGCATGTGAATATCCTTTTGTTTCACGTATGGTATTGGCCATGTATATTTTCTTGTTCATCCTAGTGGATTTATTATGATTTTGTACTTAAACCTCATTATAATACTTCATACTTGTTGTCAGGGGCGGAGCCAGGATAGAAGTATTGAGGGGGCCGACTGTATTGAGGGGGCCGACTATGTTTGTTAAACATAGTAAATTTATAACTTATGCTAAGTAAATGACTTAAAATTGGTTTACAAATATTCAATCTTCAAATATTCATAACTTTTTGTGTAGATATCGGATTAAGGCATATAATATATTAAATCGAAGCCCCGAAATAGAGGAACAATATAAGGTAAAAATAATTGGATTGGGGGGGCCATGGCCCCCACCGGCCCCAATGTAGCTCCGCCCCTGCTTGTTGTGTTGATTGTCCAATCTGAAATGGAGCTAAATCATAATTAAATATCTTGTACGTAGAATATATTTGCTGTTGGCTAAGTGGGATTCAAGCTCTATAGTTTAATTTAATTTATGCATAAACATGTGATGTGTAGAAGATACCGGGGACAACTGACAAGAGAAGCTTAATATGTAATTAGGTTGATATCAGACGCTGCCCTATAAATGGTTTCATTTTGTTTATCATAGCACTAAATGACCTGCTTCAAAATCTTGAATAGTTTAGTGGTGTTTTCAGTTTTGTTCTATTGTGTGAAACAACCACAAGCATACAACAACCAAATGCAATTTTTCCTTTTTTAAATATTGCAAGCGGGATTATTGCACGAGCAAGTTGAGCACAAGCCGCACAATTTGCCTGTCTTTGGTTTTTTTATATGACTTTTGTATGATACTACTTTATTATCTTTCTTTCTTTACCATCTTAAAATTCCCATTTCACTCCATCATTGTGTTTGTTTTCTGTACTGCTGTATATCACAATCTTACGCTCATTTTAACTTTACTCCGGGAATAGATTTTTCAAATGGGTACGTTTGATTTGCGGTGTAAAGTGTGTGCATTAGAGTTAAGTTATACATTGAATTGTTTAGCAGCCTAAAAAGGTCTTTGCTCTTTGTTATCCTCTTATCCTTGCTACTAAAAAAGTCCAAAATGTGAAAGCAAACTCTTTTTCATTTTTATTAAAGAAACGTACTTTTACCTTTTCCTGTTGAAAAAGAAGGAACAAACAAATCTCTGATCTTTGATTGTTCACGCCATTAACACACCTTCAGTAGCCTAATGGTACGTCCCTCTCTGATCCTTTGGGATTGCATGAGCAACAGATACCAGTTGCAGAAAAAGAATAATAAGAGACAAGATATGATCAATAAGACAAAACAAAAATGCCCCTTTGCCGACCACAACAAAACAACAAGTATTAATAATACTTCCTCCGTCCCATTGAGTTTGTCTCGTTTCTATTTTAGGCGTCCCCTTTAAGTTTGTCCTCTTTCCTTTTATATCAACAATTTCTTACAATATTACCCTTATTCAAAATCACTTTTTACACCCAAAATCCAACTTTTCCTTCTACCTTATCTCTTTTCAACTTTTTACACATATAAAATTACAAAACTACCCTCATTCAATTTCAACTTTTACCCACTTTCCCATATCTCAATACCTACTTTATCACTTCCTTAAAAACCGTAAAATTTGTCCTATGAGACAAACTCAATGGGACGGAGGGAGTACTTCTGAAGGATGTTCTGTTGGATCACAGCCCTCTTACACGAGACAAAATTGGGACGTCCTCATTTGCCAGCAAAATCAACAGTTCAACACAATTATATGGCCCTCAATTTATTCATCTTCAATCATTATACAGTGCTAATGAATTAGCATCACCAATGAAAACAATCCTGATCAGCAATGGGGGATCTTAAAAGGCCCACTGGATTATACATCCGTCTTGTTTAGGGATCGGATTACAAAATGATTCAGATAAGATTATAATGTAAAAAACTCGAGCTGTATAGTGCACAACAATGGCAGCCAGATTGATGTTTCATCACATAGATAAACTAGCCAATGTTTCAACTTTCAACGGGATTACATCTCAATCCATAAATACTTCTAATGGAGGAAGTTCCTAGCACCAGATCACAATTACGGAGATAAGTTCTCCTTTTAAGACGCTTGGTCACAAATATCTACAGGTAAATGCTTGCGAACTAAACACAAGCAATCGCCATTGGTGACAACTAAGAAGGAAACGGAAACCAAGCAAGAAAACTACAATGTATGATAATATAAGCTCTCTAAATAACCCCCACAAGAAATCTGCGATCAAGTCTTCTCCTCCATGAATCAGAATCTATGGTGGGAAAACCCCAAAGGATCAGCGCCATTGCTTGCAGATCCAAATCCAATCAAGAAAACGTTTTCAGCTTATAAAAGTAAAAATCCTAGGCTCGAGACTTGCCATTTCCAAGAGTGAGCTCAAGATCATCCATCCCCATGTCATGGATTCTTTCCCCTTCCCACGGAGTCACCTGCACATTCTCGGGCTCAGATGCCCGAACATCCATGGGATCATTAAGCGACATATGCTGGACCATGGGTTTCACCAGACAAAACGTAGGAGAGGTCGGAATAGGCGGCCTAGCGAATCGTTTAAAGCTGATCCACTGGCCCGAGTCAATAGAGCAGTCGGATTCATCACACTCAAAGATGGTAGGAGGCGTGACGTTCCTACAACGAGTAGGGCTGGAGGGAGCGGACTCAGCAAACATAGGGTACTTGAAGGAAGCCATGGACTCCTTAGCAATGGCCTCGAAGTTGAAGCCCTGCTTTGGAGCTTTCGACGTTGGTGATGACAGGAGAGGGGTCACTGGAGCACTGTTGGATATTCTCAGAGGAGGGAGACTCGACGGGAGGGAGTTGCAAAGGAACGAGAACGGATTCGACGACGGATTCATGTCATTGCGGGTGGGGCTTTGACGGGCGGAGGAAGACGGGCTTGGCTGGTATGAGGGAATTGGGCTTTGAAATGCTGAGGAAAGAGGGCTCGGAATCTGAGAAGAGCAACCACTGATGCTGATGTTGTTGGAGCTTCCCACCATCTCCGTTGGAGGTGGCTTGCATCCCTGTCAGTATCAGAAGAGATCACAGCATCAACACACAAAATTTTTAATTTTTTGAGCTCAGAAATTCAGTACCAAAAGTGAAGCTAATTCAACAACCGAATTTCAGTGGAGATAATTGACTAGGTCAAACAGTTCAAATTGAGGAGCGTTCAAATTACACAGACAGCACAAACTCAGCTCAATTCCCTTGAAAATTAAACGATCCCAAAAGTTGCTCCAAACCAAGTCCGAAATTGAAAAGGCTATGTTTGAGCTCTAGCACATCCCTAACAAACTAGAGTCAATTTCAGGTGCGAGCTATAAACCTAGATCTGCAAAGCACAGAGTCGAAAGAGAAGAAGATGAAGGAGGAGTTAAGATGAGTACCCTGCGATAAGTGGTGCCATCAGGCTCAACGATCCAGCCAGCCTCAGCACAAAGAGCCTTCAAGACCTCATTGTTGTCACAGTGTTTGGGGAGATCGTAATTCCCCTGCGCTCTCAGTCCGGTGAAAATCTTGGCCGCGATCGCTCGCCTCCTCCTCTCCCTCCGCCTGTTGTTCTCCCTCTCCCTCCACGACGGCTTCCTCCTCGCCGCCCGCGCCACCGCCACCGCCGCCAGCCCACCCTCGCCGCCCTCCGTCGCCATTTTGGAGCTCAACAAGAAAAACAAAAGCCAAGGCCACGAGGAATTCGCTTGAGAGAGAGAGAGAGAGAGAGAGAGAGAGGGAAGGGCTTGGTTGGACGATGTGAGGAAGGAATCTCTGCTTCTTGCCGCTCCTTATAACAAAAACCTCTTTTCAGTTTTCTTTCTTTATTCCCTTTTTTTATTTTTTTCTCGCTTTTGGAGGGGGGGCCCACGTTCCTCCTCCGCCTTTCGAAGTGATTGCCTGTGGGCGGGTGCAGGACGTGGGTGGCGTTGCGGAGTAGGTGGGGCCCCCAAACACACACCACAGCGTAGTGATTCGTGAAAGGGGGTTTCCGGGTCGCTAATCATGTGATGAGGCAATGATAGGGCATGTGATTGATCCGACGGCTCAGATTTTAGGTGGTGGGGTCAGGCGGGCTGTTTCACCTCTCTATCCTCGTCTGACACTCCCCAGTGGGTGGGTACACGTTAAAGTGAGGGACTGAAGAAAGAGGAAACAGCATTGGCATTTGATGATGGGAAAAAAGCTGCCACGTGGCAGGCTTGTAGCATGAGAAAGGGTGAAATTTTGTTGAAACGGAGGTCTGTGAGCAGTTGGGACTTGGGAGTTGGGGAGTGCAGTGTGTTAGGCCTCGCGCATTTCAGCTTTCTCACGTGGAATGAACAAGGCGTTTTCTGACTAGGTTGCCTGTAGAATGAGTTCGTGTTCTTGGGCCGGCCCATATTTTCACCAAATCGAATCTGCCCATTACGGGCCCATCCACAATGTCATCCTTCTCTCAGCTACACATTCTTGCTTTCTCAGCTACACGTTCTTGCTTTCTTGACATGGATGGTCTACGAGAACGCTTTCAAGCAAAGTGAAAAAATCTGGAGGCAAAATCTGCTCTTTCATTGATTTTTGGCACAATACAATCACATTGACAATTCAACCTATGGATCTACGTTCTTTCCACCAAAATACCTAGACTCCTGAAAATGGAGAGGCTCATTACCCCAAGATGTCCAGCCAGGAAACAGCTCGCGCGCAAACAGCTCAATGCTTCTACCAGGCTTAGGCCCCGGGGCATGCTCCAGCAGAAAGTCTGATCACAAGCCCAATCATGCATATTTAGAGATTGCGAAAAAGAACTTAACAAAGACCTCTATGATGTAGTTCATACTACAGAGAGCCATAATCGAAGGACTCAAAATACCTCCAACGGGTGGCTTCCTTGAGAAGTCACCAGGGATGCTAATGATCACTTGATTATCGTTCAAAGGCTTTGGTAATGATACTTGTTCAGAATCGTGTATCTGACCATCAAATCAAAGGGTTTACATTTCTGCACACTCGTTAGGTTCCATAGGGAATATGAATGTGTAGTTCTCAATAGCTTACCTTGCTGTAGCTGTAACCCAAGAGGAGGCACTCGTATGGCCTGTGATGAAAGAGGTCCAGATCACAAATCAAAGACCCATTTGCTTTTACCTGCAAAAGTTTATCATGTTCAACTGCATGCTCAATCAAGGAGCATAACTGGCTAAACAAAGAAGGGAGGTATAAGATACCTTCAACCAGTAGAGTGTAGCTGCATATTTGACTCCCCAAGCAGGAAATAGTTCTGTCTCCACAAAATTCCGAAGTTTCTCTCTATTGGTTACCCATAATGCCACAAGAGCGCCTTCAGGATGGATGAGTTGCTTTACCGGAAGTCCTAAAAAGTACCGATTTGGCAAAGTGGGATACCTGCACACATATTAGAAAACACAACTGTAAAAGTATACATCGATGACTCTGGCATGAGGACCAAGTTTGTGGGGGTTGTATCTTCTTGTGCTGGGAAAACAACACAAGAAAATTGAATAAAGTGTTTTTATATTAGCTGTCTGAGATCTTTGCCTATATGAGATAGTATTGCTGGTACTTGGCTTGGAGTATTTTGTATCACAAGCACAAGTCCAATAAGATGGCAAGACAGCTTAATTAGATTGTATCTGGAACCCATTTAATGTTTAGGTTGAATATTTTATAGCACATACATGGATTTTTGGAATGCACTTCTATTTTCCCATGGTGGATCCACAACAATAAGATTGTATCCAGAACCCTCTGGATCGTCTGTGAAAAGCAAAAGATGAGATGTTAGAGCACAAAATCTTACATCGCAAACAAAAACAAAAGATGTTTGTTCGAGTAAAAAAGATCAATGAAACTGCTCACATCAGTACACTATCCACTGTCCCACGTAAGAAATTTTTAAGCTTAGCCATCAAGAGGTAAGTAGATACCAATAGGGTACACAAATAAGTCCAAAAGAATGGGCTCATATTAGCACACGAAAGAGCTAAGCTTCAAGATAAAAGTACAAAGTAGGAATAGGATAAAATGACTATTTGAAATACTAGCCTACAAACTCCCCTTGACATCAGCTCAAAGTATGAATCGGATAAAGTACCATAGCCATATCATATTTCATTGTTAATAAGATACGAGGAAGGGAAAAAAAATCAGAGATGCAAGATAATGCTAGATGCAAAATAGATTAGAGCTACATAGCCAGCAATTACCATGAATCATGTTGTGCATCTGCTGCAGGTCAGACTTTCAATTGGTTAAGGCAGACGAGGAGAAAAACACCGGTGTAAGCAAATGTGTGACATGGACAAGTCCTCAATAAATGATATGTGAACTTTAAGACTCCTGAAGGAATGATAGCATACCATGTAGAATCTACTGTCCCTTGGTATGATGTATTCAGTACCCAGAAAATCAGCCTCCAAGTCAGTTTTTGTATCATTCAGGATTAAGGTGTTAAAAACCGGGACAACACTTTGACAATCATCTTGCACGTTAAGGGATCCTGAAGCAAGAAAGGACTTTTGAAATTAAATTAAGATCTTACAAGCATAGCCATGGAAGTAATAAAATGCGGAAAAGAAGGCAAAGGAAGTACAAGTCTCCAACCCAACCTCCATTGTTGAGGTTTGCAGTTGCACTGAAATTGAGTTTAATTTCGAACAAGGGAGCTTGCCATACCCTGCCAAGCTCCACGAATGAGTTCTCATGGCGGCTTAAATTCAAATCGCCGCTATCATGGCCTCTAAGGCCAGGAATCGACTTCAAAAGCTCAGCAGCTCCAAGCAGCGATTTGTGCGCATCCACTAACGAGTGTCTAGCGTCCTTCACATGAAATTTGTATGCATTTCAAAGAAAGAACAAGGAACGAAGGGGAACAGAACAATTGGACAGAATACTCATTGGTACCTGATGGCGCTTGTCTGCTAATTGCTCCTTGTCGTTGAAGGCGCGGGGTTTAGACATTTTCCGCCTTCTCTTTTTAGCCCTAGCTTTCTCTTCATCGCCGTCGCCGTCGCCTGCGAGTTCGGAATCGAAGAAACGGGGGTAGTAGGAGGAAGAGGAAACCCTAAATCGGGTATAGTTCTTGTTCAGGATCCGCACCGGGTCAATGAACAACGCATTTGAGCAGCTGAATGTGTAGATGCCAGTGTTGAGGAATGCATTAAGCGCAGGTGAGTCCGAATGCGCCATTTTCGAGCTATCCCTCTCCCTCCACCGCCTTTCCCCTGACGCTTTAAGCCCTACACACAGAGACACAGGCAGACACGATCACACGAGTACGGCTCGGTGCCAATCCGAAACCGGGGTCCGGAAATGATCACCGCTCTAATTTTATTTTATTTTTTGAAAAGGTGAGGATTTTGATTACAATGCTTGGTAATTTGAGAGGCCGTATGGAAACGGCAGCCGAAGACGGCTAGGAAATTCAAATAGAGTAAGACTAGCTAGAAAAAGTCCAAATTCCCTAAAAATAAGAACTTAGGAGAGTATGAGATTGAGGTGAGTAGAACACTATAAGAATAGTGCTGTGGACAACAGGTCAACCCCTCAAGGGCATGCGAAACGGATAACTGACGTTCCCTCCACCGAGATGAAAGATCTTCAGAAGTCTCAGAGCACAAAACAACACAGCCCAATACAACTCGGTCCAATACCCAAACCAAGCTCCAACTCCTCGGAAAAAGGTACATGAAAACAACCCCGAGCTATCTTGCAACTAAAGAAGGAAAACTTACACCGCAAGAAAAACGAACAAGTTTTACTACAAACTTGCCTTACAAGCAGTGCTTTAATATGAATAGAAATTGGCCCAACCATTTAACATCTAACCAGAAAAACTGACATTAGCCTCGGTTCATAAACTGACGGTTAATCTCACATTATTTTTTATAAACTCCGTTTGGCTATTGTGGTCTTTGATCTGCGCACCCTAAATTTTCGGTTTCGCACTCCAACATGTGAAGAATATGGATGCACACAAAACAAACCGAGTTTAACATAGACCATAGACAGCACCGTAATCCGCACAAATCAAGATGCACTATTTGTAAAAAAAAAACGGTCCAATTATGCAGACCGAAAGATCTCACAAAAAAGGGCAACTTGTGCGGTCCAAGAACCCGCACAAGTGAGGGTTTTTTGGGGACACTTTAGATCCGCACAAAGCAAACATGTAGACCTGATCAACTTCGGGCTAGCCCGTCCAGCCCGGCCCGCCCGGCCCGCAAAAAAACGGGTTTGGACATAGGTGTTGGCCCGTATGGCCCGGCCCGGTCCGGCCCGCTGAAAAATAGGGCCGGGCTTGGACAATGTAAAAAGCCCGCGGGCTTGGCCCGGCCCGGCCCGAATAATTATACTATTTTAATGATATAATAAATATTAACAACAATATCAACGTATTATTACATATTTTCTACATACCAAACCGTAATTGTATTTGTATCTCACATTTACTAGTATTGTCAATGTATTCATCTTACTTTTCTCTATCTAATTCTCCTTGGATTGATTTGTGATTAGTTGTCAAATGTCAACATAATTTTTAGACGTTGTAAAGTTGTTTAGATGCTCTTTATATTCATTTGTTGCCTTAATAATCTCGTTTTTCTATGTGATGAATGAGTTAGTTACAAAATTAGTACATGTTTAAAATTTTTTGACCATTTAAAATTAAATTTAATCACCGAATTTATGGGCCCGATTGGCCCGTGAAAAGCCCGGCCCGCATTTATGGGCGGGTACGGACAAAAATATAGGCCCGAATGTTCGGGCCGGGCTTGGCCCGGCCCGTTGGTGTGGACAAAATTTTGTTTTTGGCCCGGCCCGAACCCGGCCCGAGCCCGAAGTTGAACAGGTCTACAAACATGGTATCATTTTGGATGTATTATTTGTTTTTTTGTCAAAGTTTTGGATGTATTATTAGACTAACCTGCCTATTGTACCGGGTTTACTTGTTTGCTAGATTCTTAATTTCAACTAGTTGAAGACCCGTATCATGTACGGGTAATGGTCATTTTTTTCGGTAATTTGTGTATCCAAGGTTGTCAGGATCGGGATTCTTGGATCGGATCGGAAGGGGGTAGCTGGATCGGATCGTAGAATTGGATCGTTAGGATCGTAAGATCCTAGATTATAACTAAAAAATATACGACAACCTAATATATTGTATATTTTCTTATATATAAACTCTGGAATTTTATAAACATAATTAATTTGATGAGTAAATATATTATAAGATGAATCGGGTTAATAATTTAATGGAAAAGAGACATAAACTTTGAGTTTAGTAATAATATATAAATATAATAGTGATTGTTTCGGATCGTAAGAATCGCTTGTAGGATCGTTAGAATCGTTGAAGAATCGTTAGAGTCGTGTGTAAAATCAAAATCCAATTAGAATTTTATGTTAAATAATTTAAGATCCTAGTTACATAAGATCCTACTTAGGATCGTGGATCGATTTATGACTTTTGGGTCGTAGAATCGTTAGAATCGTAGGATCGAGTCGGGATTCTGATAACTTTGTGTGTATCTGCTATAATCTATAATATATATTAATTCTTATATATAAATAGATTAAAATGAAAATTGAAAAGTTAAGTTAATTAATAGTATGTATCTTTTATAGAAAGAATTTAAAGATAGATAATATTGTTTCAAAGATAGATATAAGATGAGTAAGAAAAAGGATAAAATTAAAGATTAGATAATTAAAGAAATTTCAAAGATAAATATTGGAATTAGTACCAAATGCCCCTATTTGATAATCCGTTTGCAAATATGACCATTTTTTTTTCGATTTGCAAAAATGCCTAAAAAATTGCGATTATGCCTAAAAATATTACATTCATGCCCAAAATGACTAATTTTTATCAAATAAAATAAAAAACAAAATATTTTTTAAAAAATCGAAAATTATTATTTTTATTAATATTTTATTTGAGAAATAAAATATTTTAACAAACTTTATTTTTATCCAAATTTGAAAAAATATATAAATATTTTAATGTTAAAAAAGATTTCGTTTTTTATCTATCCTCATTGTTTCCAAAAAACCTTGTGTGAAAACTATTTTCTTGTTTTATATTTTTTTCTTTGTATTTTTCAATTTTGTATTTAGAAATAAGTTTTAGTGAAAGATGAGAAAAAGCAATGTTTTTTAGATGAAAAAAAACACGAAACAAATGATAGTATTTTTGAAATGGTGACTGGATATTTGGTTGTGTATGACAAGATTTTCGTTGAGGGTGACATGATGAGTCTCACCCTGCTTTGTGATGAAACGAATACAATAACGAAGATAATAACGTTCAATGTTGAAACGAAGATAATAATGATCCACATTTATTTATGTTTTATATTTTCAAAAAATATCTTCCACCATATCTTCTACAATATGTCATTGTTTCCAAAAAATCTTAATGTTTCAAATTAGTGACAGGATATTTCATTGTGTATGACAAGATGTTTACCCAGGGTGACAGGATGAATTTTACCCTACTTTTTGATGAAACGAAGATAATAACGAAGATAATCACGAAAAAGGTTGAAACGAAGATAATCTTCAACAAAACAATCTTCCACGTTTATTTACGTTTTATATTTTCAAAAAATATCTTCAACAATATCTTCCACCATATATTCTACAATATCTCATTGTTTCCAAAAATCTTAATGTTCTAAAACTATTTTCTTATTTTATATTTTCTTTTTCTTTTTCTATTTTTTAATTTTGTATTTAAAAAGAATTTCCAGAATTTATGGCTAAATATTTTTATTGTAATTATAATGATATTTTAATAAACTTTTATTTAAAAGAAAGTACAAAATAATGTAAATTTTATTGCAAAAACGCCCAAAACAGCATGCTTCGCTATTTTTTTGTTTTAAGGGGCGTTTTTGCAAACCGTTTTTCTGGGTGGGGTATTTTCGCAAATTGCCCTAAATAATATGTCTTTAAATATAGATATTTGATGGGTAAGAAAAAAGATAAAGTTAAAGATTAGATAATTAGGAAAAATAAAACATATAAAATTGTTAATCAAGTGGGGTCAGAATTAACGTCGAAGCTCGAAATTCTCCGGCTTTAATATATAGTATAGATTATTTTTTTCCCCAATTTGTTTTTATGACAACAAATTTTCTCATTTGTTGATAACACTAGCTATACGGTTAAACATGTAAGTATATGATGCATCCATGCATAGATTTACGGTAAAAATTACGTTTATGGTATTTAGGTTACTACTAGCCAATGACCGGTCCGTACCTTGTACGGAGACGTTATTTAATTATTTATTACTAATGATGATTATAAATATTATCATATGTCTCATATATTTTAAAATGATGATTATCTTATAGTATAACATAATTCTTAATATCATCAAATATTTATATTTATATAAGATTTTATATTAGTTTTTATAACAAACATACGTTTAAATGATATATGATAATAAATATATATATTTAATATATTATCTTAAAAAATGAAGGATGTGGCGTAGATATAGTCATAGAGTTTGCTACCATTAATGATTTTATAAAAAATTATACGAAAATAACTTATAATTAATATAATTTTTAATAAAGTGGGTGAAAATTATAAAATTATGATATATATAGTATGACTTGAATAAATAAATAAAAAATTTAGGATAGATTTATTTATTCATTAAATGAGTATAACGATAAGATTGAGATTTGTATATTAAGATAGAGTTATTAATTAACCAACTCAAAATCTAAGATAGAACTAATATTTTAACTAAATATGTATAAGATTAAGATTATATATTATGATAAAACAAAAACTTAATAAGATAACTTTTTAAATAAAAGGGTGGTGTGGCGCAATATGGTACTACCTCCGTTTAAAAATATTTGTCGTTTTAGGGTTTGTCTCTATAATTAAGGAAGTACATGATTTTCCTAACCTATCCTCAATCTTTTGAAGATCTTTTTCGTTTTAGTGTATATTTATGTAATTGTTTATAATCAACGGGGATAATATCGAAAAAATTTGGTAAAATATGTTAAATGACAAATATTGTTGAACAAGAGAATCGGGCTTAAACAACAAATATTTTTGAACAGAGGGAGTATATAGTAATAGCTTTTGTTATATAGTACTCCTCCCTCCGTACCCGACAGATCGTCCATACGTTTTAATGATATATGATATTAAAAATGTATTTAATTTATTATCTTAAAAAATGAAGGATGTGGCGTAAATATAGCCGTGGAATTTGCTACCATTGATGAATTTAAAAATTATTATATGAAAAATAACTTATAATTAATATATTTTTTAATAAAGTGGGTGAATAAGTTTATGATCTATATACTATGACTTGAATAAATAAAATAAAAAATTTAGGATAGATTTATTTATTCATTAAATGAGTATAACGATAAGATTGAGATTTATATTGTTGGGATAATGTTAAGGACGTCTTTAGTACTTAACATTGTGTCTGACGTCCTTTAGTTTTGATATGACAAACTCGTCTCGATCTAATAAGTTGTCCAAGTGTTTCAGGAACGTATGTGATGAAAAGGACAACAAGTTTGTGTAGCCGTCCTTAAGATGTAAGGACGCTGCACCTAAGGGAGACGTGGCATGATTCCACAAAGGACGCCATCCTTATCAATCATACAAGAGTCCTCAAGGCTGGTCGACAAAGTGACATCACCAGATAAGCCTTGATCATGATCAACACGTGGAAGCAGATCCTGTACACCAGTCCATCACCACATAGAGGCCGGTCCTGTAGCCAAGTCCCAACGAAAATTGTCAGGAAGCCTCCCTCATTAGTCCTAGAGACACGTGGAAGCCGATCCCTGTAGCAACGTCCTTGAGGGCATGATCGTCAGAGAATGACGCCCTTCCCAAGTCATTATAAATACTCCTTCAGAACATTTATTATGACTTGACGCTTCCAGAGAATATTCAGAGAATTTGTCAATTGCTCAATAACACCAAGAACAAGTGAGACTTAGGTGTTAAATCGAGCGAGAAACGTTCAACAAAACCACAAACTGTTTGTAATAGAAAATAACAAAAAGAGAGAGAGTCCTTACGACGAACTGTAAGGAAGAGGTGATAGCGTCCTTTAGTAGATTAAGTGAGGTTACAATTACAGGCTTAAAGGAGTGTTACTAGTGGACTTAGGGACGCCTTCTAAGTGATAGAAAAGTGTATCACTCGCCAGTGTAATTGTAAGAGAACTTAATAAGAAAGGAAATAAGCTATTACAAAGTCCTCCAAGGAGGTATAAGTTTACACTCAAGGACTAGTTTGGACTTGAGTGGTTCCTCTATAAATCAAAAGCGTTCCTTAGTCATTCATTTACCTGTTCAGTCTTTAATTCCGCTGCAACTGAAGGACGTCCTTAATCTTTTTTAAGGACTCCTCAACCTAAGGACATCCTTAACTTTTTAATCTTTGTTAAGGACGCCCTCTCTGTTAGACTAACTATTCCAATATAAGTATATAATTACCCGATTGGATCAACATGGTGAAGCCGTGAAGGCTAATCATTTGAATCCGCAATCAACATTTAATCAACTTTATATACTGTATTAATTAGAGAAGTAACTTGATCAACTAATAAATATAGTGAACTTTTTGAAAGCTGATTATTTGAATGGGTAATCAACTTTATATGTTAAATTAATGGAGTAACTTTGATCAATTAATGGATAAAAATTAATTGAGTAGAATTGGCATGGTCTTTAAATCCCGGGCTTGTATGAACCTCAAAGTGATGAAATGCATATGCGCTGACATTCCTAAATAGATCCCGGCTGTGCTTTTGTAACACTATGTAAAGTTTGTTCATCACTTTCGTTACGGGTTTCACAATGACGTACGAACAGTAAAACGAAAAAGAAACATGTATGTTATGTTGCTAGGAATGCTAGCTAGACCACAAGTGAAAACATTTTGTTCTCTCTTTAGAATTGAGGTAATTGTTGACTATATATATATATAGAATTAGGTTTAAGTGATACTACTACTTAGAGTGTTACAGAGTGAATAAATATGAGCCATTTGATGCAAAAAAAATCAATGGCTATGATTAAATCTGAAATGAGGTTTTTTTCACCGAATACCCAACAGTCGCTCTCCTCATTCTCGTTCCTCTTTCCCGATTTTCCTCCAGATCTCCCTCAAAGGCGATTTGTGTCGCTCAGCCCTTCTTCGTCGGAAAACCGCCAGGCCGCCTCCTCCGCGTCGTCTCCGACGTCTTCTCCGCCAGCAAAGCCGTCTTCTCCTCCGGCAAGGACTCGATCGGTCGTCCCTCCCTCACAAATCCGCCAGATCTCGTCCTCCCTATAGCGAGGTACTTAATATTCTCAATTCGAATGAACTGGAACTCTTTTGAGGTCGTTAAAATCTGATTTCGACTGATTTTGTTCTGATTCGGGTTGTAATTTGCAGATAATGAAGGAAGCTCTGATTTCGCTCAAGGAGTGAACTAGATCGAGTCACCACGCCATCGCTAAGCGCATGGAGGAACAACAGAAGGCCACTCTGCCTGCGAACTTCAAGAAGCTGCTCTCCGTGCAATTGAAGAGGCTCGTTGCGACCGGAAAGCTCGTGAAGGTGAAGAACTCGTTCAAAATCGCACCGACGGAGAAGAAGTCGGCCGAGGAGTCCAAGCCAAAGCCTAAAGCCAAGCCGGCGGCGAAGCCTAAGGAAGTAGAACCCGAGAAGAAGGCGGTCGTGAGCAAGGAGGAACAGGATCGAGAGGAGGGAGAAGACGGCGGCGTGGAGGAGGAGGAACGCTAGTTTCTGCCACTCGTCCATCCCGTATATCGCGTAGATCTGAGTCCAATCTCTGCTTGCTTTCCCTGATTTTTGACAAGGTTAGGGTTTATGTGGAGAGTATGGCCAAGGGAGGGGCGTGTAAGGAGGATTTGGAGATGAAGAAGGTGGCGCCTAAGGCTGCTAAGTCTGCCGGTGCTCGGGCGTCGGCTCCGGCAGCAGCGCCCAAGGCTCTGGTGTTCAATAAGAATCTGGATTTGGTACACATTGGTAAGGATCTAAAGCTTTTTGTGTAGGTACATGTTTCTGATTTTTTGTAATGCTGCTCGTGATTTGTGATCTTAATGTTGTGAGTTGGATTCCTCATGGTTTGTATTGGATGTGAATTTCACTTGTCACTAACTCTGTGAAGTTAGATTCTCTAATTAGGATTTGAGTTTGGAAGTTCAACATTGTGGAATTCCAATTTGATTTATGTTGATTCGCTCCTGTAGAGTGTATTGATTTCTGTCTCCATTCTAGCCATTACTTATTAGTATAGGAAATCTATTGGTGCATAATGGTGAATTCTACCTAAGCAATACGTTTATACTAGTCATCAATTTTGAGCCTAAGAAATATGTATATGCATCCTTTTTATTGTAATGTAACATTAGCAATTTAGGATTAATGGAATATGCATATTCATGGTCATAAACAATATATGCATGAAATAAAGTTGTATATGCATGAAAATAGTAGTTATATGCATGAAACAGAATCGTATATGCATGAAAATAGTAGTTATATGCATGAAACAAACTAGTTATATGCATAAAACACAGTTGTATATGCATGAAACAGAGTAGTTATATGCATAAAATAGACTAGTTATATGCATGAAACAGAGTTGTATATGCATGAAACATAGTAGTTATATGCATGAAACAGAATTGTATATGCATGAAATAGAATTGTATATGTCATGACCAACGAGAACACCTGCATCGACGGATTCGCGGACCTCGACGAGTCCGGATCCGACCCTAGGAAGCGGATCCATATCGAGCTTGCTCCGATCTCGCGGATAATCAGCAACGCACTCGCCGTCATCAAGTACATCGAGACATCGATCGTTTACTTGAAGATCCGGAAATAGAATCGAGGGTTTCTGCCATGGATGAGAGGTCACAAGCTGATGATCAACGAGTTCTACTACCGAGATCGGTAACAGATCCGACCAGATCTCGTCATCGCGAAAGACGGATCCGAACATTGCACATATGGCACCGAGTTTCAACAAGATGGGTTCTTCATCAAGATCAAACCAGGCGTCTACGAAGAAAACGATCCTCGTTGTCATGATTCCACCTTCAATATTGCTCTGTTTTGTCCAAGTGCAAAAACAATTATATTACGTGTAATGATAGTTTAGATGCATATTGATTGACATATATGCATACAGTTGTCCAGGTTTATGTATATAAGAGTTGAGTTATGTATACGGGAATTTTTAATATGAATATACAACAATACTTTATGCATACAAATACCTTAGAACATGCATATAATGTATTAATATAAGAGTAGAGTAATCATTGTACAACTAATAAAACATCATGGCATATAACCTTTATAATCATGCATATAGCATATTAAAATCATGCATATGACGTCTTTTATCATGCATATAGGTAACGTAATTTCAGTTCCTATAATTCTGGGATTCGTGTATTCATATATATATATAACTAATAAAACATCATGCATATAACCTTTATAATCATGCATATAACGTATTAAAATCATGCATACGACGTGTTATATCATGCATATAGGTAACTAGCTTGTTTTATTAAAATCATGCATACGACGTGTCATACCATGCATACAGATCAACGGTCCAGATTTATCCACTCTGTAGCACTATAAGACTTGTTTTATTTGAACCCATCCCTATATATATATATAGAGTTTGGTTCAGGTAAGAATAACCCTTATAGTGTAAAATGAGAAACAATCTCTACCGTTAGATCCTTCGGATCTGACGGTAGAGATTAAAGGAGGATATAAGGAAAACGGAAAAAACGGTGGCAAACTTGTAAATAAATTGATTTTCACCAAAAAGGTTCATTGTACTCCACTTATAGGTTCATTGTGTTCCACTTGTAGGTTCATTGTTTTTAAGTTCATGAAGTTTAATTATTTGGTTCATTGAATTCGACGTAATGGTTCATGAATTTGAATCACTCGGTTCATATATGAAATGCGTAAATTGTGTAAAATAAAAGAATTTGGTTCATTGTGTTCCACTTGTAGGTTCATGTCGTGTAAATATACAGTTCATTTAATGTTAAAGTGCATAGAAGATAACCGAATCCTCAAACACACATAACAAAACATTGTTTGAAGTTTATATTCAACCGTACAAGTAGTAATGAAATAAGAACAATCTTGTGATAAGTGAAGAATGTAGGCATCGTTATCGTGCTCATCATCATCCAATGGGGCTCCACCAATGGTACTAGTTTTATTATGAAAATCCTACAACTAAACTCCATCAATACTAGCATCACCATTTGAATGAGACATATTAGAATGACCAGAGCTTGATGAGCAATTAACAAAAAAATGTTAAGCTATGTGTAAAGTGACTTGAAACACATAATGAGTACTACAAATGTGCAAATACAATTCTTCTTTTGTCTCACAAAGAATGTCATTATGGTTCATAAATTTTCAAGGAAAGGTTCATTAAAACCATGAAACGGTTCATGTAAATTAAGACACATGTGCTGAGGCATTTTGTCGAACACATGGTGGGCAACCAGACAAGCATACACTTTCAACCTCTCTATTTAATTTTTCGGTTCATGAGTCTTAGACAAGCATCGTTATCGTGCTCATCATCATCCAATGGGGCTCCACCAATGCAGATTATGTCATTTGTATTGACATAAGACATAAATGACTCAATAGAACACAATATAAAACCTATGGAAAATCAACTTGTCCCGTCAGTTTACTGATTTGAATACAAGGTAGTTGCAATAAAACATTTAAGCGAACACAAAGTATGCCATCCTCAAAGAGAACCGATTAGTTGATCCTGGTTCACAAAGAGTATCGGTATAGTTCATAAACTCTCAAGTAAAGGTTCATTGAAATCCATTGAACGGTTCATGTAAATTTAAGCACGTTGGTTGAGGCATTTTGTCGAACACATGGTAGGCAATCGGGCAAACGTACATAATCAGCTTCTATGGTCAATCGAAAACTTCAAAATCACTTTCTAATGCAATCAAATCATGTAAACACCAATCATACACCCAAATCTTATGTCAAATTCACAAGTTCTCAGTTATCTTGCTCAAGGAAACCCTAAAACTAGCAAAGCATAAATTCTCACTTTCAAAAATCCCAAATCGTTACCTATATCCATAGAAACAATTGAACAAGAGTCAAAGGACGAAAATACAATTGAAAAACAATCCAATTGTGTTGGAGAAGAGAGTCGAAGAGATCAATGAACAATTCACCAAAACAAACGCTCTGTGTGAGCGTAGAGAAGAATGAAGATAGATGAACAGTATAACAGCGCAAAAAGACAAAAATGCCCTTCCCCAGTTAGAAGCAGGGGGAACTGCGTGTTAAAATCAGTCCGTTGATTTGCACAGATCCAACGGCCATAAGGTGTTCTCATTTTACACCGTATGGGCTGTTCTCACTTGATCACGAATATATATATATATATATATATATATTGTTGGTGATTTTAGTGTTATCACCTACTTTTACCTAGGGGTAACAGTGCCATTTGGTGTGGTCAGGATTCATACGACACTATGAAGGACTCACTTCGCAATATCACGGGTTTGGGGGTGCGGAGTGCACACTCGTGTAAGCTTAGTTGAGATCTAGAGGGAGATATTAAGGAATTATGATGTTACCTATAGGGTAACAGTATGTTACTATAGGGTAACAGTGAAATGATGTCTCTAAGACAAAAGTTAGACATGATGCACGAGCTGGTCTATAAGTGTTGTTACCTGGTATGGAACAACGACTTTGATGTCTAAGATGATTGACAAGTGTTGTTACCTGGGAGGTAACAATGACTTTATTGTCTTAGAAGGAACAAAGATGTGTCTGACTGATTGTTCTACTTGATGGAACAATGACTGTTTCTATGGGAGTCAGATGGTGTAACCGTCATGCAACTGACGTGAAACCACTTTGTAACTTCCTTAATATGTTATTAATTAATGGTGATGTGGATAATATTATGTCTTTCACGTGTGGCTGTTGGTAACCACCGATAACCACAAGTAACTGCCAGTAACGGCTAGTAACTGCCATTAACCGTTCCCTATAACTGCTCCTTTGCCTCTATATAAAGGCTACTTGGACGATAGTGTTGGGGTTGATTCTTTTGGTCATTGGGAGAACGATTTCTCCATGATTGAACTTCAATGAAGAGTCTAAGTCCATTTTACATGTACTCTAAGGTTCGATCCATTACAAGAGCCTTGTATGGATTGGAGGGTTTGTCTTATCTCACTTCAAATTTCGTGGATTCCCTAAGGCTCGAAAGGGGCGAAATATTTGATTTCGGAAAGTGACTACACGATTCAAACCTATATCGGTACAGGTACATATGATTGATCTACTGAAGAAAGTTCATCTTCAACAACTTTCACGAAGAAATGTTGGGAAGGCTGTCAAAATACCACTACGAAAATCAAAAATAAACCAAAAAGGAAAAATCATATGAATTGGAAAAAACCGCCCACTCAATAGTCCAAATTAAATTTTGACGCATCCAGGCTTACAACTGGATCAACACATGCTGGGTTCATCCTTAGAGACCACAATGGTTATATCACTTCCTTAGGTCGTCAGCAACTTCAACCAATGACAATTGTGCAAGCTGAAGCTTCTAGCCTTCTCCATGCCCTTAGAAATATTGACTGTTCTAATATTAACAATCTTATTATTGAAGGTGATAATTTGATTGTAATTAATTCTTTAAAACGTACCTGGAAAGTTCCTTGGGAAATACACTCTATTTTAGCTGACATTAGAAATATTCTCTCTAGTATTACCTCTGTGGTTTTTTATCATTGTTTCAGGGAATCAAATGCTGCTGCTGATTTCCTAGCAAGAAGACAAATCAATCTTCAAAGTCTCAATGCAGCTCTACCACTTCATCCTTCGTCCTTATCGCTTTCACATTTATCTGTAACACAGTCAAGGTGTTTGTTGAGTCAACAACCCTTGCTGCTTGATTTTTTAAAAATCATCCGACGTGATGATCTAGGTTATCCTTGTAACTAAAAGGTAGCCTACTTTTGGCCTGTTCGAGCTAGTAGCTCCGCAATAAAAAAAAAAACAATTCTTCTCTCTCTTCACTTCTCAAAATCTACCTTTCTTTTCATCAAAAAAAAAAATAAAAAATCTACCTTTCAGAAGCCAACATCCATGACCATTGACTATGGCCTTATCGCAAAGGACGAAAGAGTGAAAGCTTACACCCTTTTTTTTTTTTTTTCAAAATAGGGTTACATGATAGTTTAGCGAGGGGCAAATTTACAATTAACATTCTCCTTTGACATAGTATCAACTAGTTGAAGACCCGTACCATGTACGGGTAATGATCATTTTTTTCGTTAATTTGTGTATCTACTATATAACCTATACTATATATTAATTCTCATATATAAATAGATTAAAATGGGAATTGAAAAGTTAAGTTAAAAATTTTAAAGATAGATAATATTGTTTCAAACATAGATATTAGATGAGTAAGAAAAAGGATAAAATTAAAGATTAGATAATTAAAGAAATTTTAAAGATAAATAATATGTCTTTAAAGATCGATATTGGATGGGTAAGAGAAAAGATAAAGTTAAAGATTAGATAATTAGGAAAAATAAAACATATAAAATTGTTAATTAAGTGGGGTCAGAATTAACGTGGAGGCTCGAAATTCCCCGACTTTAATATATAGTATAGATGATTTCTTCTTCCAAGGGACTAGTCTATCTAGTCGTGCCATGATTTTTGTGAAGCAAATATCAATTGGTTCATTTCTTTTACCTTCGTGATACATACCTAGTATGATCCACCATTCAACAAAAATATTGGCCAATTAGTGGAGTAGTGGCTCCTTATTTCTAGTTTGTCAAAGCTTTTATTTATTTTTTGGTTGAAAGTCAAAGCTTTTATTAGTAACTACAGTAATGTATTAATTGTCCATGTTTATTTTTCTATACGGAGTATAAGTTAGCCTAAAAGTTAGTTTGTAGTAGATTTGAATATTTGATTATTGAACCCCCTATTTCTAGTCTGTAGCTTTTATTAGTAACTATTTATCATCATGTTAATTTTACACTTGAATTTCCTAGTTTTCTCTGTGAGATTCTCTGATTCAGTCCTAGTCTTTTTCTCACCGATTCTAGATTCTAGTCCTAGTCTTCTTCAAGTCTTTTTCGTTCAAATTTTTGGTATCGGAGTGGGGCATGTCACATACTCACATTGGGCTTCTTTTTTTTTTTTGGTTTGAACACATTGGGCTTTATTATGGCCCAAAAAACGTAAACAATAACATATCTCAAACAAATAATCTTGGCGGTTTCGACACTTGATTGCTCTTGCAGAAGTTTTTTACATATGCAATGACCAATTTTAGTGCTCCGTATTATGCAACATTCTATAAGAGGACAAACGAAATAGCAACTCTGTGAGCCTGTGTCGTAATCTTACAGTAGATGGCACAAACAAAGTATTTGCTCAAACTACAATTCAATACACACACTTCTATAAGAGGCCTACAATTCAATACAACAAAACAGAAGGAACAAGCGGGTAAACACAAAATCTGATCGGAAAACTGTAGTTTCCCAAGAAAAAGACAGACTAACAGAATTTCAAATCAAATGGTACTGAAATAATGATCAAAAACACACACTTCTATACATATTTATATATTCTATATTATACAAAAGATCAACAATAAGGTGTGCAGCAAGAAGCTAGACCAGGCTGAGCATTCATGTAACATCCATTGCTGAATCAATGGATGTTTCAGATGCTAAAGCTTGCTACTACTAAATACTGGTATATATATACTACATAGGAAACTCACAATTAAGCAGCAAATTCATATAGTTTTCGGCAATCTCTACGCCCAACAAAATCAGCAGCATCCTGTGCCCTGAAAAGGCCCTACATCTACCTGCACCAGCCTCCTGTGCCCTAAAGATGCCCTTCTTCTGTACAGAGACTCGCTGATCGCATCAGAGACGTGCTACAGTGTTCTATCGTAATGTATTATACCTCGTCTAATCCTCGGACTCTCTATATTCCTCTACTATGCTTTTTTTTTTTTGGGTTGGGGCACTGCCCTCTACTATGCTTTTTTTTTTCTCCTTATATTAAGAAGAATAAATACATACAAATGAGGAGCTTACTATTTTAGAAGGCAAGGAAACAGAAGAACTTCTTAATTATCTTGCCACGAGGAGCTTTCTTTCCTCTGTCAGACCCGGAAATTTGGCGGCTGGAAGAGGCTCCTGCATCATCAGAAACTGGCGGAGGGCGTCGTTTTCTAGTGTTCTCTGGAATTGGATCCTTGCCATGGAGTTGTCTCTTGAGGGTTAAAACTGGGTCCGCGCCTTCCACTCTGTCTGGTTCTATGGGTATGTTGTTGTCACTAGTAGTAGGGGCTTCTGCACAGATTTAGAACAAGCCTACTAGATTGAGCAAAATGACAGAAACAGTATTGGATCTTATGAACCCCAACATTTACTAAAAAGAATGCTGACAAGACACGCTATATTCAGCTCGAAAAATCCAATATCCAATTCACACAAGTCCCTTAACAGACTTATTAGCACCAAAGATTGAAGTTCACTTTAGCTAAATGTAGATCCCATTTTGTATTAAGATCTAAATTATAAGTTGACATATCAAGCAAACAATTTATTTCAGCATTTCTACACTTTCTGAACAAGTTCAGTTTAATAGCAAGGTTTACACGTGACTAAAAAAACTCACAGGGAAAACACAAAGATGCATTTGAATCAGGAGATATGAGTATGATGATAGTTATAGTAATTGAAATACCTTCAGCTGGGGAAGATACAGGATTTGTCTGGCAGACTTCAACTTCACGGTCCAGTTCATGGAGAAAAGCAGCAGAGTCAAAGTATTCCGATGAACAAGACACACAGCTGGAGGTTTCTGAAGTTGAAGACGAAGATGGGGGGTCAAAAAGATCTCGAAGTTCCAAATAGTCACCATCTTCAAAGCAGTCAGCTTGAAGCAGGTTGTTTCCTTGATGAAAAGGCATGTCCTGGTATCTCTCCATTTCCTCCTGAAAGAAACGAACCAAGATTGTAGTGTCACAAAAATCAACATGAATAATTACAGTTTCTATAAAAAGGAAATACAAACTATTGCAATAACTGATATTCCAGAAATGATCAGGATAGTTGAAGGTGGCTTTACAAAACCAGCATCAAGAAACCATGATTTCTAATGTACCATTAACAGTTCAATTATTACGAATAGGATTGACATCCATCAACTATGCAACACTTAATAAAGACAAATTAGACAATAAATAGGTAGAAATCTACCTGGACTTTGCTCATTAAAGGCATGTCAGACTTGTTGAGATCATCATTTATGAGATTTTGTTGACCCCCAGCATCATCATTAACTTGATGCTGATCCATCTTATGGGCGTCAACCTCTCTATCACACCGGAACACTCGACAAAGTGAACTGCAACCCTGTGCGGTAGCAAACCAAACCCAAAAATTGACTCTCGGGTTGGCTTGAATATAGAGAGCTAGTTAATGATGGCAGGGTAGCAGGAGAAGGGGCACTTTGGTGACATACCTTCTCCTTATCTGAACCTTTGTGACTCATTGAATACTCTTGCATCACCCAATCAGTCAGGTTTTCATTAGGAGAGCAGCCTTCATAAAATTCCAGTGTAGTTCTCCAACCAATGACTGAAGATTCAGACCATATTTGACATGGATCACCTTTTGCCTTCCATAATCCTAGTTCGGATTGCTTTGGATCTTTGGAATGGACAACATACCAGTTCAGCTCTGCAGCCAGTAGTCAAATAAGAATTGCCACATTTTATTGGACTACAAGTGCTTAAGATGGAAATGGAAAAAACCAAATTTAAGGTTAGTGGTATAATTCATGACTATAAGTCTATAACTCATTATGAGTCCGATCATAATGGAAACTCATATACTACCGCTTTTCCCACTGATGTTTAATAGAAAATGAGATAAAGTTGGTATTTGGGAAATCTTATAGGTTGAATTCAAGTAATTAATAAGTATAAGTAACATGTAAGAGCTGCTTACCAGATAAGTTTTTTGGTAGATCCAAATAAGGATTGATTCCAGCAACTACATTTCGTGGAAGAGACTCCTCGGGAGATTGGTTTTGGATGCTTTCAAGATGCGCAATGAGCTGTTCATCTGTCACGAAAGCCCCGATCTCATCAATACCACAAGCTGTGGATGGACACATGGGTAATAATCTTATCACAATACACCAACAACAGGTTGCCCCAATACACTTCGTCAGGATTCTTCTTCAAATACTCGTGCAAGAGATGCTTCAGAATTCAGATGATTGAATTACAGCATTAGACATGAATTGGATTGAGATTTGTATTATATATAGGAGCTGTAAATGTTGTCAGCAATAGAAGGCAAACAGCCAGCAAATAGAAGCACTCAAGCACATATAGCACACAAAATTCTGCTTTGATTTTGCAGAATTAGGGTTAAACCAAATTCAATCGCAACTAAAAAGCAAGAGAGCAAATGAATTTGAGTCAACTCCAACTAGAATAAGCCTAAAGAGACCCTCCACGGATAGCAAAGCAAAGGGTTTTACAAAATAGAATAAATCAACCTGCAATTTTGATGGTTTTGATCAGAAATTGGGGTTTCTCGTTCAGATAGATGCAGAGAAATTACTTGGAACCCGCAGAGAGATAAAAGAAAGGCGAAGATCAACCTTCTCGATGGGGCCTGTACTCATTAGTAACCTTATCAATTTATCACAATAAGATTTTCATGATTGGAAGTAGAATCCCTGGTTCATTGTAGACCCAGAAGGAATTGTAGACTAACAAGTCCGAAAAGGTCAAAATCCATTGGAAAGAAGTGAAACCCACTATTAACTGAAATCAATCATCATCATCATCATCCACCAAAACCCCAGAAACGAATGCTAGAAACTAGATGAAAGGAAATACAACCGAGCGATAATCTCAATCAACTCAAGTTAAAAAGAGGGAAGATTTTCGGATGATATACCTTCAGAGAAGAGCCAAGAGCTCCATACTCAATCATTTGCCGTCTTCCATAGCTCTTCTGCTCCTCCCTCTTTCTTGCTCTGCTTGTATTTCTCCCCTCTTTTTCTCTCTCCCCCACTCTCTCTCTCAAGGAGTTTAGGGTGTGTTTCCTTCCGTGTTACTCAAATGTGGCCATGTGGATGCGTCTTATATAGAGGTGGAGCTTGAAAATTTTAACCGTGGTTAAATTTAAACCCAGCCCACAGTTCACTTAACTAGCATCACTAGTTTTAAAATCCATTCTTTTTTGAACCCATTATACTAGTATTATTTATATAGGTGAATTTTATAAAAACATTATACGATAAAGTCAACAATATAAAACTTATGTAAGATCACCCCGCTAAAGTATAAATTATACAAACTTCTACGACTGGGAAATTTTAATTGTAAGTTACATAATTCTTTCAGTAAAAAAAAACTTTAACATACCGGGCTAATATTTGTAGCACTATATTATATTTTAGTTGAGTTTTTTATTCTTATTATTGTTGCGTTATGTAGTTATGTGGGTAATCTATACTACCTATAGTATAAAGCGGAGATAATGTCTTCACAAAAATTTGCACCACGTGTCATTTCAATAATAAAATAATCAGCCGGGTCCTCCTTTATACAAATTAGGTAGTTAGAATCTCATATAATCTTATCCCGTAAAAATTGATTAAAATTTATCAAAAATTATGAATTATCCCGAAAATTATAAATTACCACTTACCAAGAATTAGTTATAATCTTCCCATAAATATTAATATTTAATAAAGCGTGATATTTATTATAAAGTAATTTTTAAACAAATCCAACTTATTTATATTATGAGTTGATTTACTATTTGTAAAAAACACTAATCATAATACGAAGATAAATATAAATTATCCTATTGACATTACATATCTATATTAAATTGGATTTATAATCACATTACCCGTACATGCTACGGGAGTTAAACTAGTTTTATGTAAACAAGTAAAAGTTTTATGGGCTGAAATTAAACAATTGATGATAAACACGTCCAAACTTGTTGACTTGGTCAACTAGAATTAGAAAACCTGCTTTCTCGGAAGCTGCTTATGGGGAACTTTGTATCGTTGTATACTTGTGTGATAAAATATGATCGAGTGTTATGGAAACTTTGTATCGTCTTGAGCTCACAAGACGATATCGTCAGCTCCATTAATTATGTCTTTTAATTTATTTATTTTTTGAGCCATGTTCTTTTAATTTTTAGTACAAGCAAATCCATGACATGCAAAATACCAGCGGCGGATCTAGGGGGGGCGGAGGGGGGCGGCCGCCCCCCCATCGAGCCGGAGCGCCACTACAAAGTACAGAGGAATGGGCGGCCGGAGCGACGAGAGCGGGGCGGGATGGGGCGGGAGCGGTGCGGGGTTTGGGCTCCGGGTCCGGGGCGGGATGGGGCGAGAGTATCCGTGAACGCAAGGGCTGGAGCCGGAGGAACGGCCGTCGGCGTCGGACTTGACAGCCTGGGAAAGAAGAAGAGAGGTAGAAGAAAGAAGAGTGCCCTAAAACTGACGACGTCGTTTCACAAGTAAAAAAAGTTGGCTGCTGCGTTTAGCCTTTTTTTTTTTAAACCGTACAAGCTAGCTGAACGAATGTTGGGCCAAACGGCCCAAACCAAGCATGAAACATTGTTCTTGTTTTTTTTGTTTTTTATAATTTCTGGGCAAAAAAAGATAAGTATAGTTGTTTTGAATGGGGCATTAATTCCCAATTAAGAAGAGAAGGGTTTTAAGCATCATCTTGTTTTTCTTTCAAAATTTTCGTTTTTCCCATAAAATTATTTAAAAAAATTCTAGCTCAATAGCCACTGAACGAATTTGGGTTTTCACTAGAGAGCAGCCGAAATTAAAAAAAAAATTGGGTTTTCACTCGGAATTGCCAAGGCAATTCCGAGTCTTCGACGGTAAGAGAGCAAGCACGATTGCGAGACGCCGACGACCGGCCGACTACTGACCCACTAGCCTAAAGTCCGCCCCCCATTGAACCAGTTCTAGATCCGCCACTGCAAAATACTATAATTGGATTTACATTAAAGTAGTGTATTTTTCAATGCTGCATCAATAATTTATGAATATATTCAGCCTATGTATAAAAATACTATGGTTCAATATATAATGGGCTAAAAATCCTTTTGAAAATTAATGCCCAAGTAAATTCCTAAAGTTTAATAAGAGTATATGCGTACAGTTTTATGTAAAAGAAAATGACAATTAGATCCTAATTTCAGTTCTTGTTTTGTTTAAGATAGTCCGGACTTTTGTGTCACATCAAGACATTTAACGCAAACTTATCAAAATGATCAATTTTGTATCATATACACGTTACGGGCTTCATCAATTCAGGAAAGGATTACCAACAAAACTTGAATTAGATTATTTGACTTTTCTAGCTTGACACAACTTTAATTTTTCTCCACTAAAACTACGGCCATAAAAGGAGTGACGCAAAACAACGTATCAAAATCTCCGGGGATTACACTTTCCCATTATCCTAGCTTTAAAATCATATTATATTTACCTTATTGTTAGAAAACCGAGTTCGTGTTTTGATGGTTCCAAACCGAAGAGGTTGTCGAGAGGTCGCCGACCTCAGTTCACAGAAGCGAAGCGCGTGCGGAAATTCAGAAAAGGAAACAGCGTGTTTCTTTGATATGGAAACTGCGTACAACATCTTCAGCAATTCGTTTAAGGCAAGGACAAGATCATAAAGATGGAAAATCATCAAGAGATCAAGGAAGATATTGAAGATGATTTTATCATGGCTTAGGATTTTATTTTAGGAAAGATCTTGTAGAGATTGTGTACAATTCATGTCTTAGCCGATTTGGCTGAATCGTGCAGCAATATTCTTAGTTCTCTTTATATAGTTTCGTGAGCTTATTGGTAGAACTAAGGAGGAGAGTGCAAACATTGTAATTGTGAGCGAGTGTTGAGTGAGATCGTGAGATTCGATCTTAGGAGGTTGAGTGTTGAGTGAGATTGTATTGAGTGAGGATTGAGATAAGGCAAGAGTACTTGCTAGAGTGTGTGGGATTCACATCTAGGAGTAGGAACACCTTTGTAATCCGAGAAAGCAATACAAGCGAGCGAAGTGCTCTTCAAGTCCCTCTAGGTTGAAGCTTAGAGGGCAAGTGGTTTTTCTCTATACAAACTAGTTGGTTTGTAGAGAGTTTTCCACTATAACTCCTTGTGTTCAAAGTGGTAACGTATCAATCTTTCTTGTGTCTTTATTCCGCTGCATAACACTAGTTGTTAACTCTGGTCGACGACATCGTAGGTGTCGACGACTTCTGAAGTACTAACGCAGATCCTACAATTGGTATCAGAGCTTTGGCTCTAGATTTTTCTAGTACTTTGCAGGAAAGATGTCTACCACCAACACCGCTATCAGTGACTCCTTCTGGAAACCTCCAGTACTCAAGCCCGGAGAGTACGATTGGTGGGTGAAACAAATGCAAACCCACATTTGCTCTCTGGATGGACAACTTTGGAAAGTAATTTCCATTGGTCCTGAGACATTCCTTAAGGCTGATGGAAAGATAAAGGAAGTCACGGAGTATGATGACGCTGACTTCAAAAAGCTTGAGAAGAATGAGCGTGCTAAGAAGGTTCTCCATCACGCTTTGACTAGCAGTGAAATCAAGAAAGTCATAGGCTATGACACTGCTAAGGAGATTTGGGATGCTCTCAAACGTCTCCATCAAGGAAATGATGATGTCAAAAAGGACAGAATCATAACCCTTGAGAGAGAATACGAGAATCTATTCCAAGGGAAGAATGAGTCCCTCCACGACTACCACTCAAGATTCCAGTCGGTGGTCAATCATCTAGAGTTCCTTGGAGAAAAGCTTCCTCAATGGAAGCAAACCAACAAGCTGATTTCGGGTCTCAACAAGAAGTGCGACGGCATGGCGACTTCTCTCTTGTCTCAAAAGAACACGAAGTCGATGACCGTGGAGGATGTGGTTGGTCAACTGACCATGCTCGGAGGTATCCAACAGAGAAGAGAGGATAGGTTTGACTCTGAAAAGGTCAAAACTATTGCTCTGAAAGTCGAGAAGGCTTTTGACATTGCTCAAGGACAAGATGATGAAGAGGTCGTCGACGACGACGTTGCTCTTATTTCTAAGGCGATGAAAAGACTGTGGAATCGCAACAAAGCTCCTACCAAAGCCCCTGAAGCTGCAAAAGATCTAAAGGGAGTGATATGCTATCACTGCCACGATAAAGGGCATTTTGCTAAACAATGTCCAAAAAGGGAGGCTGGAAAGAGCATGATGGCGACTTGGGACATGTCTGACGAGGAGGAAGACGAGTCGCCGACCAAAGAAGTCTGCCTTATGGCCTTGGGTGATGACTCCTCAAGTGAGGTAAATGATAATGATAATGATGTTTCTTCTCTCTTAGCCAAAAAGACACGTGAACAACTTTATGCTATCATTGAAAAATTTGGTCTTCAGATTTCCGAGCTTAGCGAGGAAATTGATGAAAAAGATGAGAAAATTGTTAATCTGATAGATGATAATGAAGTTTGGTCTTCAAAAGCTATAGATCTAGAGAAGAAGAGTGTTTCTAAGCCTGTTGATTGCTCTAAATGTCCTAACCTTGAGTCTCAAGTTGTTGACTTACAGAATCAGGTTGACGACCTAGAAAAACAGGTGTCTAGTCTCGAAGGTCAAAACCTCATGCTGAAGCTGGGAAACGCTAAGTTGTCTAGTGATCTTGAAAATGTGAAGATAGATGACGAAGCTAAAAAACAGAAGTGGAAGGATAAGTTTGTCGTTGACAAGGTCCAAGAAGTCAAACAAGACTTCGGAAGAAGATTTGTGAAGGTTGTGGAGCGACCTGGTCTAGGTTATGGGAAAAACCAAACTGAAAAGGGGAACGCCTCTACCTCCCAAACATCTAAGGGAAAATCTCCTATGCATGAGCACAATGCAAGTTGTTCTTCGCATGTGGCGGATCCCAAAGGTAAAGGGAAGCAGAAGTGGTATCCTAATCAAAAGGTTCGTACCATGTGGGAAAACCAAGTCCAGAAAGCCGGCCCTTCACGAATTGACTTCCAGGCCCGGGTTGACAACAAGCATGTCTACCCAGGATATAGTAAGTATGTAGGGTTGAAATCTCATATCACATGCTGATATTGTGGCAAAGGAGGCCATTACCAACATGAGTGTTTCAAAAGGTCTAGAGATTCTGAAAAGACTAGGAAGTCGAGGACTTCGAGAAAGAAACCTAAAGTCACCAACTCTGTCAAGAATCCAAAATCTGCTAATGCTAATGGTTCTACTAATGCTGTGAAATATGTTGATCGAACCAGAGGAGTTGTGAAACAACTCTGGGTTCGTAAAAACTAATCTTGTTTGTGCAGGTTGAAGTGAGTGTCAACGACCCCTGGTTTATCGACAGTGCGTGCTCAGCTCATATGACTGGAAAATCTGAAGATTTTGTCTCACTTCAACAACACAACGGAGGTAATATTACCTTCGGAAACAATAGCAAAGGTGTGGTTTCTGGAATGGGTAAAGTGAAGATCTCAAGTAAGGTTTCAGTTTCTGATGTTAGTCTGGTTGACAACCTTAATTGGTGAATTTTATAAAAACATTATACGATAAAGTCAACAATATAAAACTTATGTAAGATCACCCCGCTAAAGTATAAATTATACAAACTTCTACGACTGGGAAATTTTAATTGTAAATTACATAATTCTTTCAGTAAAAAAAAACTTTAACATACCGGGCTAATATTTGTAGCACTATATTATATTTTAGTTGAGTTTTTTATTCTTATTATTGTTGCGTTATGTAGTTATGTGGGTAATCTATACTACCTATAGTATAAAGCGGAGATAATGTCTTCACAAAAATTTGCACCACGTGTCATTTCAATAATAAAATAATCAGCCGGGTCCTCCTTTATACAAATTAGGTAGTTAGAATCTCATATAATCTTATCCCGTAAAAATTGATTAAAATTTATCAAAAATTATGAATTATCCCGAAAATTATAAATTACCACTTACCAAGAATTAGTTATAATCTTCCCATAAATATTAATATTTAATAAAGCGTGATATTTATTATAAAGTAATTTTTAAACAAATCCAACTTATTTATATTATGAGTTGATTTACTATTTGTAAAAAACACTAATCATAATACGAAGATAAATATAAATTATCCTATTGACATTACATATCTATATTAAATTGGATTTATAATCACATTACCCGTACATGCTACGGGAGTTAAACTAGTTTTATGTAAACAAGTAAAAGTTTTATGGGCTGAAATTAAACAATTGATGATAAACACGTCCAAACTTGTTGACTTGGTCAACTAGAATTAGAAAACCTGCTTTCTCGGAAGCTGCTTATGGGGAACTTTGTATCGTTGTATACTTGTGTGATAAAATATGATCGAGTGTTATGGAAACTTTGTATCGTCTTGAGCTCACAAGACGATATCGTCAGCTCCATTAATTATGTCTTTTAATTTATTTATTTTTTGAGCCATGTTCTTTTAATTTTTAGTACAAGCAAATCCATGACATGCAAAATACCAGCGGCGGATCTAGGGGGGGCGGAGGGGGGCGGCCGCCCCCCCATCGAGCCGGAGCGCCACTACAAAGTACAGAGGAATGGGCGGCCGGAGCGACGAGAGCGGGGCGGGATGGGGCGGGAGCGGTGCGGGGTTTGGGCTCCGGGTCCGGGGCGGGATGGGGCGAGAGTATCCGTGAACGCAAGGGCTGGAGCCGGAGGAACGGCCGTCGGCGTCGGACTTGACAGCCTGGGAAAGAAGAAGAGAGGTAGAAGAAAGAAGAGTGCCCTAAAACTGACGACGTCGTTTCACAAGTAAAAAAAGTTGGCTGCTGCGTTTAGCCTTTTTTTTTTTAAACCGTACAAGCTAGCTGAACGAATGTTGGGCCAAACGGCCCAAACCAAGCATGAAACATTGTTCTTGTTTTTTTTGTTTTTTATAATTTCTGGGCAAAAAAAGATAAGTATAGTTGTTTTGAATGGGGCATTAATTCCCAATTAAGAAGAGAAGGGTTTTAAGCATCATCTTGTTTTTCTTTCAAAATTTTCGTTTTTCCCATAAAATTATTTAAAAAAATTCTAGCTCAATAGCCACTGAACGAATTTGGGTTTTCACTAGAGAGCAGCCGAAATTAAAAAAAAAATTGGGTTTTCACTCGGAATTGCCAAGGCAATTCCGAGTCTTCGACGGTAAGAGAGCAAGCACGATTGCGAGACGCCGATGACCGGCCGACTACTGACCCACTAGCCTAAAGTCCGCCCCCCATTGAACCAGTTCTAGATCCGCCACTGTATACACATACAATAGACAATGAGTAGAGGTTTGTGTAAGTTATTACATTCGTACGTGCAAGATGATATTGAACAATCCACCCAATCTTTACATGCACACAACACAATAATGGCGGCGGAGATATATTATACTAAATCACAATAAACTAACTGCACTTATGAATATATTAACTAAATTGTTAGCTAGCTAATACTCGTGATTCTT
Organism: Polygonum aviculare; assembly: GCA_934048045.1. Classification (NCBI taxonomy): domain Eukaryota; kingdom Viridiplantae; phylum Streptophyta; class Magnoliopsida; order Caryophyllales; family Polygonaceae; genus Polygonum; species Polygonum aviculare. The sequence goes on from OW204028.1 coordinate 10,256,028, forward strand.
CCGATCTAAGTTTGAAACTTCTAGATATGCTGACATTGAGAAGGACCCGTCATAATCTCATCTTTAGCATAAATAATTGGAAGATGCATTGTTAATTTCTCATGCATATATCATGCATGTATAACGTTAGACGATCGATTTGGACTTTAGCTCAACGCACGTATTTACTATTGTCGCTGGGTCTGGTGATATATTGAGTAGTTTGAATTATTCAGCGTATAAGATTGAGATTCACTTTTCAACTTATAAGCTTATAAGCTTATGTTAATATGCGAAGTTTCACCACCCCATATATATTAGTGGTGTTTTGTACAGTTGTACTCCATATCCGATGTGAAGTAATTTATCTCAAATACATCCCTCAAGTGGTAATTAGTCTGACTCAATTAGCATTTTAATTAAGTCGGATAATTCTTAAGGAATGAGTCGGGGAAAATGGATTCAAATCTCTTTATAGTTAGCATAAAGAATGAATCGGGAAAAATGGATTCAAATCTTATATGTCCCAATTATACCATGGTGAATTCTTAAGGAATAAGAAATATGAGTGATATGTCGGATAATTAATCTAACCACTTTACATATAAGTTTGAAATTTAATTTTAACCAAAAAAACTTAAGTTATATACACGGGTTTGCGATGTTGAAAAATTTGTCTCCAACAACCATGATGGTGATTGCATGTGGATAATGTATGAATGGTACGTGCCTAATGGAAAATTAATGTATAAGTGTAGGATCTGCGTTAGTACTTCAGAAGTCGTCGACACCTACGATGTCGTCGACCAGAGTTAACAACTAGTGTTATGCAGCGGAATAAAGACACAAGAAAGATTGATACGTTACCACTTTGAACACAAGGAGTTATAGTGGAAAACTCTCTACAAACCAACTAGTTTGTATAGAGAAAAACCACTTGCCCTCTAAGCTTCAACCTAGAGGGACTTGAAGAGCACTTCGCTCGCTTGTATTGCTTTCTCGGATTACAAAGGTGTTCCTACTCCTAGATGTGAATCCCACACACTCTAGCAAGTACTCTTGCCTTATTTCAATCCTCACTCAATACAATCTCGCTCAACACTCAACCTCCTAAGATCGAATCTCACGATCTCACTCAACACTCGCTCACAATTACAATGTTTGCACTCTCCTCCTTAGTTCTACCAATAAGCTCACGAAACTATATAAAGAGAACTAAGAATATTGTTGCACGATTCGGCCAAATCGGCTAAGACATGAATCGTACACAATCTCTACAAGATCTTTCCTAAAATAAAATCCTAAGCCATGAATGATAAAATCATCTTCAATATCTTCCTTGATCTCTTGATGATTTTCCATCTTTATGATCTTGTCCTTGCCTTAAACGAACTGCTGAAGATGCTGTACGCAGTTTCCATATCAAAGAAACACGCTGTTTCCTTATCTGAATTTCCGCACGCGCTTCGCTTCTGTGAACTGAGGTTGGCGACCTCTCGGCAACCTCTTCGGTTTGGAACCATCAAAACACGAACTCGGTTTTCTAACAAATTCCCCCTTTTTGATGGTGACAAACACTCATCTTCTCATCTTCTGAAATCTGGTTCTGGGGTCTTCGTTATCCTGTTCAGCATCTCAAACATACAAACTACAAAGGCAAGCAAAAAAAATATTCCCCCTTAACTTTTCAAAAGTTCCCCCTAAGTCCAAGCAACTCATGACATTCAGTATATCCCCTTAATTAGACCTGCAATCCCAGCTATTTTCCCCCTTTTGGCATCATCAAAAAGATTGAAAATCATAGAGAAATCAGCTAGGCCAATATAATAGCAAATAAAAGCATGCAGCACCAATCAAAAGTCGTCAACCATGCAAGCATGGCAATGTCAAACAGAGCAACCAAACATAAAGTATTTAGGTTTACAACCCAATCGAACTTAGAAAAGATTTTATTTTTTTTTGAAATAGGGAATAATATGGTAGGGGTAGAAAGCAGGTGGTGGCAAAAGTCATAAGGCAATAGAGGTCAGCGACCTAGCAGATTCTTTTCTTGATGTGGCTCACATCTCCAGCAATGGATTCAGCCAGCTTGGTCAAAGCATCCAACTTCTCAGATTGAATCTGCAGCTCCTTCTTCAACTTTGCAATTTCAGCTCTTAGGAATTCCTCGGTTGGCGACTCCTCAGCTTGTGCTGCATCAGATTCAGCTTCCTTATTCTGCCACTCTCCATCAACTAAATTCCATCCCATCTTCCTCAAAGTATCCTTGTTGAGAACTCGATGTCCAGGAGTCACTTCATCTCCAAAACCCTCATCAACCCAATTCTCATGATTGATGAATATGTAAGTGACCAGCCTGCCGTAAGGCAAAGCATGATTAGGACTCTCCAGGACATTCTTCATATGCAGCATGATCAACCTGGGCAAGCACACCTTCTCTCCCTTAAAGATCTTGTCAAGGACATGGATCTCGTGAATGTAAGCACAATGTCTCTTCTGCTCTTGGGGTAGGAGGTTGCTAATGAGGTAGGAGAACATCACTTTCTTGTCAACAGCCATGGAGTTCACAAGATAAGGACCAGTGCCAGTGCCTTCATCACCAAGTACAGTCTTCAAAGAACTACTGGCATCCACATCCTCTGGCCACACTCCCTTGTAATACTCAGCAAAGCCTTCATGAAGGATCTCTAGAAGGTCAGCGACCTCCTGGCTGGTGAACACATACTCCTTTCCTTCCCAGACATACTTCCCAACAGTTTTGTTGCCATAATCCTCTATGGTCAACGTCTCATAAATCTTCTTCACAAAATCAGCTATGAACTTCTCTTCTTCACAGAACAAATTCTTCCAACCTTGGATTTCCATCCACCTTTCAACCTCAGACAGCTTAAACTCATTCAGAAAATTCCTCTCCCACAGCAACACTTTAGTAAAATCCCTATACTGGATTTTCCTGTTTTCTGGCTTCTTCTTTTTCTTACTAGCAGAGGCCTTAGGTTTAATCAAGGTCGGCGACCTGGGTCGCTTGGCCCTAGACTTCCTAAGTTTTGCTTCGGATTCACTCTCATCAGGCAGAGGGATATTAGGCACATCTTCTCCAGTCATCAATTTCAGTCTCCTAGTCACAGGCCTATGCTCAACAGTAGGTTTCTTAGTGGATCTCCTAGAAATAGGGGTATCCTCTCCAAACAACTGCTTCTTAACCTCTTCTTTAGCCTTAGACAAAGATTCTTTCTCAACAAAAAGAGGATCAGATTCAGTACCTTCACTGTCAGACAGGATAGACACTGGACGTTTGCCTCTGACCTTTGCAGAGTCAACAACCTTGGCAACAACCTCTGAGACTTTCTCTAAGTCGACCACCTCTTCAGTTTTCTGGTTGTCATCTTCAACCTTCTCCTCTGTTTCAGTGGGAACAGTAACCTCTTCTTCAAAAGCATCGACCACCTTCTCTGTGGCCTCAAACTCAGTTTCAGCAACGGGTTCCGCTTCTTCGTCCTTCTCTACGCCTTTTTCTCCCTCAACCGCCGGTTCCCTTGGCGGTTCCTCCTTCTCCGGCTCCGGTTCAGGTTTTTCAACCGCCAGAGGAGTGTCGCCTGAAACCGCCAGATCTGGGGCGATTTCCGACACATTCTCTGTCGGAAGGGGCTCGGGTTCGGTTATGGGTTCTTGTGGAGGGGATTTGGGCTTGGATTGAGGAGATTTAGGGGCAATGGGGTCGGGATTTTGAGTTTTGGAGCTTTCGGCCATGGCGGGTTCCGGTTGGGCTTTTTCGATTAGGGCTTTGGTAGCGAGTTTCTTCAATTCTTCTTCTCCGAGATGGGTCATGAGAAGAGATTGAAACTGCTCGGGGGTGAGGTTTGACAGCGGGGACTGGTTTGGGGAAGCCATTGAAGCAAGGAAAAAGCTTGGGGTCGGTTATGGCGTTTGGGGTTTTTGGACAGAGAGAGAGAGGGAAATCGGGATAAGCACAAAAAGGGTAAGAGAAAAGTACCTTTTAGGTCTCCTTTTATGCAAGTACAACTTCTCAATTTATGGCAACTGGAGATACACTCGAGTACATGATCCCGTTAGAAGATCTTCTCCTTCCAAAAATTTCAAACTGAAAACCTGTCAAATATTTTGCCCCAAAATAACACGTGCGCTTTCCGCACAAATTGGTCGTCAACCTTGTCGACTACCTCAACTTCAAAATTTCTTTCCACAAACCTGATATCTATCAAATCATCAACTGCAACTGACACATCTGAAGTCGTCAACCTCAACCCTGTTTTCTCTTGAATTCTGAACCAGTCAACAACCTTACTGCGCCGTGACTTTTACCACATGAAGTAGCTTGGGGGTTGGGTTACACCGGGTGGTGTCAAAGCAAACCAAGCATAAAAATAATATTTTGTGGAATTTGTCAATCAAGTTGATAAGTCTCTGTTTAAAACACACAACCAAGCAAATAGGCTCATAGAGACTCTCAAGCATGATAGGTCGGGGACGGCAGTAGAATCAACCATCATTTGGGCTTGTAATGAGGGTTAAAGGGTCATCAGGTTGATTCTTTTGGGCTCAAAGAAAAATTTCAATTGAATATGCAATTTATAAACACAATATGCAGGAAGTCGCCGACATGCACACAAGCAGGAGATTTCATCGATTAAATGCACACACACCTCATTATGCTGACACTATATAAGCATGAAATTCTCAAAATGATAATCAATCAAGTTTCAACCAGTCATAAGAGGATAGCATAAATGATTATCAAGTCAATCAAGTGAGATCATACCTAGCTCCATGCGAAGTCGTTCAAAGGGTTCACGATTTAGAGCCTTGGTGAAAATATCCGCCCTTTGTTCATCCGTCCTGCAAAACTTCATGGACACCATGCCTTTATCCACGCAATCTCTAAGAAAATGATGCCTGATTTCAATATGCTTTGTCTTGGAATGTTGCACCGGATTCTTTGAGATATCGATGGCACTCGTGTTGTCACAAAGTATGGGTACGGACCCACACTCAACACCATAATCTCTGAGTTGTTGCTTCATCCATAAGAGTTGTGAACAACATGCTGCGGCGGCGACATACTCGGCTTCGGCGGTAGATAGAGCAACTGAATTTTGCTTTTTGGATCCCCAAGAAACTAAGCACGAGCCAAGAAACTGGGCCATCCCTGATGTACTCTTTCTATCAACACGATTCCCTGCAAAATCTGCATCGGTGTAGCCGACTAGGTCGAAGTCGCTGACCCGTGGATACCATAGACACAGGTTGTCACTACCCTTGAGATAGCGAATGATCCTCTTCACAACTTTTAGATGAGATTCTCTTGGATCGGCCTGAAAACTTGCACAAAGGCACACGGCGAAGACAATATCCGGCCTACTAGCTGTAAGATACAAGAGAGATCCAATCATACCTCGATACACAATAGCATTGACCTTTGGGTCTTTTTCATCTTTTCCAAGTGAAGTGGTCGTCGACATGGGAGTATCAAAAGAGCGAGAACTCTCAAGACCAAACTTCTTCACACACTCCCTGAGGTACTTTTGTTGATGAATCTTGGTACCTTCTTCATTTTGCACGACCTGAAGTCCTAAAAAGAACTTGAGTTCCCCTACCATGCTCATTTCAAATTCACTCGACATGAGATTGGCGAACTCCTTCACTAACTCTGGATCTGTTGAACCAAAGATGATGTCGTCGACATATACCTGAACCACCAGAGTGTGATTCTTTTTCCTCAACCAGAATAGGGTCTTGTCGATCTCTCCTCGAACATATCCATGCTGGATTAGGAACTGCGATAACCTATCATACCACGCACGAGGAGCCTGCTTCAATCCATATAAAGCCTTATCAAGCTTATAGACATGATCCGGGTTGGCGACATCTTCAAAACCTGGGGTTTGCTCAACATAGACTTCTTCCTTCAAATACCCATTTAGAAATGCGGTTTTGACATCCATTTGCTGCAATTTGAATCCATGAACGGTAGAGTAAGCAATCAACAACCTTATAGCCTCAAGACGAGCAACTAGGGCAAAGGTTTCATCATAGTCGATTCCCTCTTGCTGATTGTATCCTTTCACCACAAGCCGGGCTTTGTTTCTAACAACATTTCCTTCATCATCCAGCTTGTTCCTGAACACCCATCGTGTTCCAATCACTGTTCTTCCCTTCGGCCTTGGGACCAAATGCCACACCTTATTGCGCTCAAATTGATGAAGTTCCTCTTGCATGGCAATGACCCAATCCGAGTCCTTCAAGGCTTGCTCGATATTCTTCGGCTCCAACATAGAAATGAAGGCGTTGAATGCAAAGAGATTGAGTGAGGATCTCGTCTGCACACCCTTCGAATAATCAATAATGATGTTGGTGACCGGATGAGCATCTTTCTGCTGATAATTCCTGATAGGTAGTTGAGTCAGGTCGTCGACCACTGGAGTCTGCGACGAACTACCTGGAATGGAACTTTGAACTGCTTGATCTGATCTTTGAACTGCTTGATCAAACTCTTGAACTGCTTGACCTGATCCACTAGCCTCTGATACGTTCTGATTCTGCACAGCATCTGCACCCTGATCCTGAACCTGATTCTGACCTGTCCCTGCATTTTGAACGGGGTCGACGACACTGTCACTATTGGCGACCTCGGACGAATCTTCAGCACTGTCTTTGTCAGAGACATTCTCAAGACCTAAGAAATAGCCTTGATCACCATCATCACAATCCTGAATCATAGAGCCTGCCATGGTGTTTTCATCGAACACCACATGAACACTTTCTTCGATCTTCTTGGTCCTCTTGTTGTACACCTTGTAAGCTTTGCTTGTTGGAGAGTAGCCAACAAAGGTGCCAACATCACTCCTTGGATCGAACTTGCCCAGATTGTCCTTCCCATTGTTATGAACATAACATTTACACCCGAAGACGCGGAGGTGGGCGACACTAGGCTTGACTCCTCTCAAGAGCTCATAAGGAGTCTTTCCAAGCAGTGGACGCAACATGGCTCTATTCATCACGTAGCAAGCTGCATGAATGGCTTCTCCCCAGAAATTCCTTGGGAGACCACTAGAGATGAGCAAGGTCCGCGACATCTCCTCCAAAGCTCGATTCTTCCTCTCGACCACGCCATTTTGTTGAGAGGTTCTAGGCGCCGAGAAATTGTGACTGACACCGTTCTTCCTGCAATACTCCAGAAATTCAGAGTTCTCAACTCTGTGCCATGATCGGATCTGATAACCACTATAGAATTTCCAAGCTTCTTTTCAACAGCCTTTGCCCATGTCTCGAACTCTTCAAAAACCTGATCTTTAGAAGCAAGGAAGATAGTCCAAGTATAGCGTGAATAATCATCAACAATCACAAAGACATATCTATTTCCTCCTCTACTTTGTACGCGCATCGGTCCACACAAGTCCATATGAATCAACTCAAGGGGCTTGGAGGTACTCACCTCCTTTTTGGACTTAAAAGAAGACCTTACTTGCTTACCCTTCACACAAGCATCACATACACCAGACTTTGAGACATCAAACTTGGGCAATCCACGAACTAGCTCTTCTTTGTGCAATTTGACCAATAACTGCGGGCTAGCATGACAGAATCTACTATGCCAGAGGTCGGCAACCTCTGCACCAGACTTCAAGCACAAACTATCTTCAGGTTGGAAGCAGGGATCCACCTTGTAAACATTGTTTTTGCACAATCCCTTCAGAAGCGTCCTACCTGTACTTATTTCAATCACCTGGCATTGCTTATGATCAAAGACAACTTGATTTTTCCCGTTAGCACACAGTTGGGCAACGCTCAATAAGTTAAAACCAATTAAGGTTGTCAACCAGACTAACATCAGAAACTGAAACCTTACTTGAGATCTTCACTTTACCCATTCCAGAAACCACACCTTTGCTATTGTTTCCGAAGGTAATATTACCTCCGTTGTGTTGTTGAAGTGAGACAAAATCTTCAGATTTTCCAGTCATATGAGCTGAGCACGCACTGTCGATAAACCAGGGGTCGTTGACACTCACTTCAACCTGCACAAACAAGATTAGTTTTTACGAACCCAGAGTTGTTTCACAACTCCTCTGGTTCGATCAACATATTTCACAGCATTAGTAGAACCATTAGCATTAGCAGATTTTGGATTCTTGACAGAGTTGGTGACTTTAGGTTTCTTTCTCGAAGTCCTCGACTTCCTAGTCTTTTCAGAATCTCTAGACCTTTTGAAACACTCATGTTGGTAATGGCCTCCTTTGCCACAATATCAGCATGTGATATGAGATTTCAACCCTACATACTTACTATATCCTGGGTAGACATGCTTGTTGTCAACCCGGGCCTGGAAGTCAATTCGTGAAGGGCCGGCTTTCTGGACTTGGTTTTCCCACATGGTACGAACCTTTTGATTAGGATACCACTTCTGCTTCCCTTTACCTTTGGGATCCGCCACATGCGAAGAACAACTTGCATTGTGCTCATGCATAGGAGATTTTCCCTTAGATGTTTGGGAGGTAGAGGCGTTCCCCTTTTCAGTTTGGTTTTTCCCATAACCTAGACCAGGTCGCTCCACAACCTTCACAAATCTTCTTCCGAAGTCTTGTTTGACTTCTTGGACCTTGTCAACGACAAACTTATCCTTCCACTTCTGTTTTTTAGCTTCGTCATCTATCTTCACATTTTCAAGATCACTAGACAACTTAGCGTTTCCCAGCTTCAGCATGAGGTTTTGACCTTCGAGACTAGACACCTGTTTTTCTAGGTCGTCAACCTGATTCTGTAAGTCAACAACTTGAGACTCAAGGTTAGGACATTTAGAGCAATCAACAGGCTTAGAAACACTCTTCTTCTCTAGATCTATAGCTTTTGAAGACCAAACTTCATTATCATCTATCAGATTAACAATTTTCTCATCTTTTTCATCAATTTCCTCGCTAAGCTCGGAAATCTGAAGACCAAATTTTTCAATGATAGCATAAAGTTGTTCACGTGTCTTTTTGGCTAAGAGAGAAGAAACATCATTATCATTATCATTTACCTCACTTGAGGAGTCATCACCCAAGGCCATAAGGCAGACTTCTTTGGTCGGCGACTCGTCTTCCTCCTCGTCAGACATGTCCCAAGTCGCCATCATGCTCTTTCCAGCCTCCCTTTTTGGACATTGTTTAGCAAAATGCCCTTTATCGTGGCAGTGATAGCATATCACTCCCTTTAGATCTTTTGCAGCTTCAGGGGCTTTGGTAGGAGCTTTGTTGCGATTCCACAGTCTTTTCATCGCCTTAGAAATAAGAGCAACGTCGTCGTCGACGACCTCTTCATCATCTTGTCCTTGAGCAATGTCAAAAGCCTTCTCGACTTTCAGAGCAATAGTTTTGACCTTTTCAGAGTCAAACCTATCCTCTCTTCTCTGTTGGATACCTCCGAGCATGGTCAGTTGACCAACCACATCCTCCACGGTCATCGACTTCGTGTTCTTTTGAGACAAGAGAGAAGTCGCCATGCCGTCGCACTTCTTGTTGAGACCCGAAATCAGCTTGTTGGTTTGCTTCCATTGAGGAAGCTTTTCTCCAAGGAACTCTAGATGATTGACCACCGACTGGAATCTTGAGTGGTAGTCGTGGAGGGACTCATTCTTCCCTTGGAATAGATTCTCGTATTCTCTCTCAAGGGTTATGATTCTGTCCTTTTTGACATCATCATTTCCTTGATGGAGACGTTTGAGAGCATCCCAAATCTCCTTAGCAGTGTCATAGCCTATGACTTTCTTGATTTCACTGCTAGTCAAAGCGTGATGGAGAACCTTCTTAGCACGCTCATTCTTCTCAAGCTTTTTGAAGTCAGCGTCATCATACTCCGTGACTTCCTTTATCTTTCCATCAGCCTTAAGGAATGTCTCAGGACCAATGGAAATTACTTTCCAAAGTTGTCCATCCAGAGAGCAAATGTGGGTTTGCATTTGTTTCACCCACCAATCGTACTAGTACTGGAGGTTTCCAGAAGGAGTCACTGATAGCGGTGTTGGTGGTAGACATCTTTCCTGCAAAGTACTAGAAAAATCTAGAGCCAAAGCTCTGATACCAATTGTAGGATCTGCGTTAGTACTTCAGAAGTCGTCGACACCTACGATGTCGTCGACCAGAGTTAACAACTAGTGTTATGCAGCGGAATAAAGACACAAGAAAGATTGATACGTTACCACTTTGAACACAAGGAGTTATAGTGGAAAACTCTCTACAAACCAACTAGTTTGTATAGAGAAAAACCACTTGCCCTCTAAGCTTCAACCTAGAGGGACTTGAAGAGCACTTCGCTCGCTTGTATTGCTTTCTCGGATTACAAAGGTGTTCCTACTCCTAGATGTGAATCCCACACACTCTAGCAAGTACTCTTGCCTTATCTCAATCCTCACTCAATACAATCTCACTCAACACTCAACCTCCTAAGATCGAATCTCACGATCTCACTCAACACTCGCTCACAATTACAATGTTTGCACTCTCCTCCTTAGTTCTACCAATAAGCTCACGAAACTATATAAAGAGAACTAAGAATATTGCTGCACGATTCAGCCAAATCGGCTAAGACATGAATTGTACACAATCTCTACAAGATCTTTCCTAAAATAAAATCCTAAGCCATGATAAAATCATCTTCAATATCTTCCTTGATCTCTTGATGATTTTCCATCTTTATGATCTTGTCCTTGCCTTAAACGAATTGCTGAAGATGTTGTACGCAGTTTCCATATCAAAGAAACACGCTGTTTCCTTTTCTGAATTTCCGCACGCGCTTCGCTTCTGTGAACTGAGGTCGGCGACCTCTCGACAACCTCTTCGGTTTGGAACCATCAAAACACGAACTCGGTTTTCTAACAATAAGGTAAATATAATATGATTTTAAAGCTAGGATAATGGGAAAGTGTAATCCCCGGAGATTTTGATACGTTGTTTTGCGTCACTCCTTTTATGGCCGTAGTTTTAGTGGAGAAAAATTAAAGTTGTGTCAAGCTAGAAAAGTCAAATAATCTAATTCAAGTTTTGTTGGTAATCCTTTCCTGAATTGATGAAGCCCGTAACGTGTATATGATACAAAATTGATCATTTTGATAAGTTTGCGTTAAATGTCTTGATGTGACACAAAAGTCCGGACTATCTTAAACAAAACAAGAACTGAAATTAGGATCTAATTGTCATTTTCTTTTACATAAAACTGTACGCATATACTCTTATTAAACTTTAGGAATTTACTTGGGCATTAATTTTCAAAAGGATTTTTAGCCCATTATATATTGAACCATAGTATTTTTATACATAGGCTGAATATATTCATAAATTATTGATGCAGCATTGAAAAATACACTACTTTAATGTAAATCCAATTATAGTATTTTGCAGTGGCGGATCTAGAACTGGTTCAATGGGGGGCGGACTTTAGGCTAGTGGGTCAGTAGTCGGCCGGTCGTCGGCGTCTCGCAATCGTGCTTGCTCTCTTACCGTCGAAGACTCGGAATTGCCTTGGCAATTCCGAGTGAAAACCCAATTTTTTTTTTAATTTCGGCTGCTCTCTAGTGAAAACCCAAATTCGTTCAGTGGCTATTGAGCTAGAATTTTTTTAAATAATTTTATGGGAAAAACGAAAATTTTGAAAGAAAAACAAGATGATGCTTAAAACCCTTCTCTTCTTAATTGGGAATTAATGCCCCATTCAAAACAACTATACTTATCTTTTTTTGCCCAGAAATTATAAAAAACAAAAAAAACAAGAACAATGTTTCATGCTTGGTTTGGGCCGTTTGGCCCAACATTCGTTCAGCTAGCTTGTACGGTTTAAAAAAAAAAAGGCTAAACGCAGCAGCCAACTTTTTTTACTTGTGAAACGACGTCGTCAGTTTTAGGGCACTCTTCTTTCTTCTACCTCTCTTCTTCTTTCCCAGGCTGTCAAGTCCGACGCCGACGGCCGTTCCTCCGGCTCCAGCCCTTGCGTTCACGGATACTCTCGCCCCATCCCGCCCCGGACCCGGAGCCCAAACCCCGCACCGCTCCCGCCCCATCCCGCCCCGCTCTCGTCGCTCCGGCCGCCCATTCCTCTGTACTTTGTAGTGGCGCTCCGGCTCGATGGGGGGGCGGCCGCCCCCCTCCGCCCCCCCTAGATCCGCCGCTGGTATTTTGCATGTCATGGATTTGCTTGTACTAAAAATTAAAAGAACATGGCTCAAAAAATAAATAAATTAAAAGACATAATTAATGGAGCTGACGATATCGTCTTGTGAGCTCAAGACGATACAAAGTTTCCATAACACTCGATCATATTTTATCACACAAGTATACAACGATACAAAGTTCCCCATAAGCAGCTTCCGAGAAAGCAGGTTTTCTAATTCTAGTTGACCAAGTCAACAAGTTTGGACGTGTTTATCATCAATTGTTTAATTTCAGCCCATAAAACTTTTACTTGTTTACATAAAACTAGTTTAACTCCCGTAGCATGTACGGGTAATGTGATTATAAATCCAATTTAATATAGATATGTAATGTCAATAGGATAATTTATATTTATCTTCGTATTATGATTAGTGTTTTTTACAAATAGTAAATCAACTCATAATATAAATAAGTTGGATTTGTTTAAAAATTACTTTATAATAAATATCACGCTTTATTAAATATTAATATTTATGGGAAGATTATAACTAATTCTTGGTAAGTGGTAATTTATAATTTTCGGGATAATTCATAATTTTTGATAAATTTTAATCAATTTTTACGGGATAAGATTATATGAGATTCTAACTACCTAATTTGTATAAAGGAGGACCCGGCTGATTATTTTATTATTGAAATGACACGTGGTGCAAATTTTTGTGAAGACATTATCTCCGCTTTATACTATAGGTAGTATAGATTACCCACATAACTACATAACGCAACAATAATAAGAATAAAAAACTCAACTAAAATATAATATAGTGCTACAAATATTAGCCCGGTATGTTAAAGTTTTTTTTTACTGAAAGAATTATGTAATTTACAATTAAAATTTCCCAGTCGTAGAAGTTTGTATAATTTATACTTTAGCGGGGTGATCTTACATAAGTTTTATATTGTTGACTTTATCGTATAATGTTTTTATAAAATTCACCTATATAAATAATACTAGTATAATGGGTTCAAAAAAGAATGGATTTTAAAACTAGTGATGCTAGTTAAGTGAACTGTGGGCTGGGTTTAAATTTAACCACGGTTAAAATTTTCAAGCTCCACCTCTATATAAGACGCATCCACATGGCCACATTTGAGTAACACGGAAGGAAACACACCCTAAACTCCTTGAGAGAGAGAGTGGGGGAGAGAGAAAAAGAGGGGAGAAATACAAGCAGAGCAAGAAAGAGGGAGGAGCAGAAGAGCTATGGAAGACGGCAAATGATTGAGTATGGAGCTCTTGGCTCTTCTCTGAAGGTATATCATCCGAAAATCTTCCCTCTTTTTAACTTGAGTTGATTGAGATTATCGCTCGGTTGTATTTCCTTTCATCTAGTTTCTAGCATTCGTTTCTGGGGTTTTGGTGGATGATGATGATGATGATTGATTTCAGTTAATAGTGGGTTTCACTTCTTTCCAATGGATTTTGACCTTTTCGGACTTGTTAGTCTACAATTCCTTCTGGGTCTACAATGAACCAGGGATTCTACTTCCAATCATGAAAATCTTATTGTGATAAATTGATAAGGTTACTAATGAGTACAGGCCCCATCGAGAAGGTTGATCTTCGCCTTTCTTTTATCTCTCTGCGGGTTCCAAGTAATTTCTCTGCATCTATCTGAACGAGAAACCCCAATTTCTGATCAAAACCATCAAAATTGCAGGTTGATTTATTCTATTTTGTAAAACCCTTTGCTTTGCTATCCGTGGAGGGTCTCTTTAGGCTTATTCTAGTTGGAGTTGACTCAAATTCATTTGCTCTCTTGCTTTTTAGTTGCGATTGAATTTGGTTTAACCCTAATTCTGCAAAATCAAAGCAGAATTTTGTGTGCTATATGTGCTTGAGTGCTTCTATTTGCTGGCTGTTTGCCTTCTATTGCTGACAACATTTACAGCTCCTATATATAATACAAATCTCAATCCAATTCATGTCTAATGCTGTAATTCAATCATCTGAATTCTGAAGCATCTCTTGCACGAGTATTTGAAGAAGAATCCTGACGAAGTGTATTGGGGCAACCTGTTGTTGGTGTATTGTGATAAGATTATTACCCATGTGTCCATCCACAGCTTGTGGTATTGATGAGATCGGGGCTTTCGTGACAGATGAACAGCTCATTGCGCATCTTGAAAGCATCCAAAACCAATCTCCCGAGGAGTCTCTTCCACGAAATGTAGTTGCTGGAATCAATCCTTATTTGGATCTACCAAAAAACTTATCTGGTAAGCAGCTCTTACATGTTACTTATACTTATTAATTACTTGAATTCAACCTATAAGATTTCCCAAATACCAACTTTATCTCATTTTCTATTAAACATCAGTGGGAAAAGCGGTAGTATATGAGTTTCCATTATGATCGGACTCATAATGAGTTATAGACTTATAGTCATGAATTATACCACTAACCTTAAATTTGGTTTTTTCCATTTCCATCTTAAGCACTTGTAGTCCAATAAAATGTGGCAATTCTTATTTGACTACTGGCTGCAGAGCTGAACTGGTATGTTGTCCATTCCAAAGATCCAAAGCAATCCGAACTAGGATTATGGAAGGCAAAAGGTGATCCATGTCAAATATGGTCTGAATCTTCAGTCATTGGTTGGAGAACTACACTGGAATTTTATGAAGGCTGCTCTCCTAATGAAAACCTGACTGATTGGGTGATGCAAGAGTATTCAATGAGTCACAAAGGTTCAGATAAGGAGAAGGTATGTCACCAAAGTGCCCCTTCTCCTGCTACCCTGCCATCATTAACTAGCTCTCTATATTCAAGCCAACCCGAGAGTCAATTTTTGGGTTTGGTTTGCTACCGCACAGGGTTGCAGTTCACTTTGTCGAGTGTTCCGGTGTGATAGAGAGGTTGACGCCCATAAGATGGATCAGCATCAAGTTAATGATGATGCTGGGGGTCAACAAAATCTCATAAATGATGATCTCAACAAGTCTGACATGCCTTTAATGAGCAAAGTCCAGGTAGATTTCTACCTATTTATTGTCTAATTTGTCTTTATTAAGTGTTGCATAGTTGATGGATGTCAATCCTATTCGTAATAATTGAACTGTTAATGGTACATTAGAAATCATGGTTTCTTGATGCTGGTTTTGTAAAGCCACCTTCAACTATCCTGATCATTTCTGGAATATCAGTTATTGCAATAGTTTGTATTTCCTTTTTATAGAAACTGTAATTATTCATGTTGATTTTTGTGACACTACAATCTTGGTTCGTTTCTTTCAGGAGGAAATGGAGAGATACCAGGACATGCCTTTTCATCAAGGAAACAACCTGCTTCAAGCTGACTGCTTTGAAGATGGTGACTATTTGGAACTTCGAGATCTTTTTGACCCCCCATCTTCGTCTTCAACTTCAGAAACCTCCAGCTGTGTGTCTTGTTCATCGGAATACTTTGACTCTGCTGCTTTTCTCCATGAACTGGACCGTGAAGTTGAAGTCTGCCAGACAAATCCTGTATCTTCCCCAGCTGAAGGTATTTCAATTACTATAACTATCATCATACTCATATCTCCTGATTCAAATGCATCTTTGTGTTTTCCCTGTGAGTTTTTTTAGTCACGTGTAAACCTTGCTATTAAACTGAACTTGTTCAGAAAGTGTAGAAATGCTGAAATAAATTGTTTGCTTGATATGTCAACTTATAATTTAGATCTTAATACAAAATGGGATCTACATTTAGCTAAAGTGAACTTCAATCTTTGGTGCTAATAAGTCTGTTAAGGGACTTGTGTGAATTGGATATTGGATTTTTCGAGCTGAATATAGCGTGTCTTGTCAGCATTCTTTTTAGTAAATGTTGGGGTTCATAAGATCCAATACTGTTTCTGTCATTTTGCTCAATCTAGTAGGCTTGTTCTAAATCTGTGCAGAAGCCCCTACTACTAGTGACAACAACATACCCATAGAACCAGACAGAGTGGAAGGCGCGGACCCAGTTTTAACCCTCAAGAGACAACTCCATGGCAAGGATCCAATTCCAGAGAACACTAGAAAACGACGCCCTCCGCCAGTTTCTGATGATGCAGGAGCCTCTTCCAGCCGCCAAATTTCCGGGTCTGACAGAGGAAAGAAAGCTCCTCGTGGCAAGATAATTAAGAAGTTCTTCTGTTTCCTTGCCTTCTAAAATAGTAAGCTCCTCATTTGTATGTATTTATTCTTCTTAATATAAGGAGAAAAAAAAAAGCATAGTAGAGGGCAGTGCCCCAACCCAAAAAAAAAAAAGCATAGTAGAGGAATATAGAGAGTCCGAGGATTAGACGAGGTATAATACATTACGATAGAACACTGTAGCACGTCTCTGATGCGATCAGCGAGTCTCTGTACAGAAGAAGGGCATCTTTAGGGCACAGGAGGCTGGTGCAGGTAGATGTAGGGCCTTTTCAGGGCACAGGATGCTGCTGATTTTGTTGGGCGTAGAGATTGCCGAAAACTATATGAATTTGCTGCTTAATTGTGAGTTTCCTATGTAGTATATATATACCAGTATTTAGTAGTAGCAAGCTTTAGCATCTGAAACATCCATTGATTCAGCAATGGATGTTACATGAATGCTCAGCCTGGTCTAGCTTCTTGCTGCACACCTTATTGTTGATCTTTTGTATAATATAGAATATATAAATATGTATAGAAGTGTGTGTTTTTGATCATTATTTCAGTACCATTTGATTTGAAATTCTGTTAGTCTGTCTTTTTCTTGGGAAACTACAGTTTTCCGATCAGATTTTGTGTTTACCCGCTTGTTCCTTCTGTTTTGTTGTATTGAATTGTAGGCCTCTTATAGAAGTGTGTGTATTGAATTGTAGTTTGAGCAAATACTTTGTTTGTGCCATCTACTGTAAGATTACGACACAGGCTCACAGAGTTGCTATTTCGTTTGTCCTCTTATAGAATGTTGCATAATACGGAGCACTAAAATTGGTCATTGCATATGTAAAAAACTTCTGCAAGAGCAATCAAGTGTCGAAACCGCCAAGATTATTTGTTTGAGATATGTTATTGTTTACGTTTTTTGGGCCATAATAAAGCCCAATGTGTTCAAACCAAAAAAAAAAAAGAAGCCCAATGTGAGTATGTGACATGCCCCACTCCGATACCAAAAATTTGAACGAAAAAGACTTGAAGAAGACTAGGACTAGAATCTAGAATCGGTGAGAAAAAGACTAGGACTGAATCAGAGAATCTCACAGAGAAAACTAGGAAATTCAAGTGTAAAATTAACATGATGATAAATAGTTACTAATAAAAGCTACAGACTAGAAATAGGGGGTTCAATAATCAAATATTCAAATCTACTACAAACTAACTTTTAGGCTAACTTATACTCCGTATAGAAAAATAAACATGGACAATTAATACATTACTGTAGTTACTAATAAAAGCTTTGACTTTCAACCAAAAAATAAATAAAAGCTTTGACAAACTAGAAATAAGGAGCCACTACTCCACTAATTGGCCAATATTTTTGTTGAATGGTGGATCATACTAGGTATGTATCACGAAGGTAAAAGAAATGAACCAATT
This sequence comes from Polygonum aviculare, assembly GCA_934048045.1. Taxonomy (NCBI): domain Eukaryota; kingdom Viridiplantae; phylum Streptophyta; class Magnoliopsida; order Caryophyllales; family Polygonaceae; genus Polygonum; species Polygonum aviculare. The sequence continues at coordinate 10,273,743 of OW204028.1, forward strand.
GATATTTGCTTCACAAAAATCATGGCACGACTAGATAGACTAGTCCCTTGGAAGAAGAAATCATCTATACTATATATTAAAGTCGGGGAATTTCGAGCCTCCACGTTAATTCTGACCCCACTTAATTAACAATTTTATATGTTTTATTTTTCCTAATTATCTAATCTTTAACTTTATCTTTTCTCTTACCCATCCAATATCGATCTTTAAAGACATATTATTTATCTTTAAAATTTCTTTAATTATCTAATCTTTAATTTTATCCTTTTTCTTACTCATCTAATATCTATGTTTGAAACAATATTATCTATCTTTAAAATTTTTAACTTAACTTTTCAATTCCCATTTTAATCTATTTATATATGAGAATTAATATATAGTATAGGTTATATAGTAGATACACAAATTAACGAAAAAAATGATCATTACCCGTACATGGTACGGGTCTTCAACTAGTTGATACTATGTCAAAGGAGAATGTTAATTGTAAATTTGCCCCTCGCTAAACTATCATGTAACCCTATTTTGAAAAAAAAAAAAAAAGGGTGTAAGCTTTCACTCTTTCGTCCTTTGCGATAAGGCCATAGTCAATGGTCATGGATGTTGGCTTCTGAAAGGTAGATTTTTTATTTTTTTTTTTGATGAAAAGAAAGGTAGATTTTGAGAAGTGAAGAGAGAGAAGAATTGTTTTTTTTTTTATTGCGGAGCTACTAGCTCGAACAGGCCAAAAGTAGGCTACCTTTTAGTTACAAGGATAACCTAGATCATCACGTCGGATGATTTTTAAAAAATCAAGCAGCAAGGGTTGTTGACTCAACAAACACCTTGACTGTGTTACAGATAAATGTGAAAGCGATAAGGACGAAGGATGAAGTGGTAGAGCTGCATTGAGACTTTGAAGATTGATTTGTCTTCTTGCTAGGAAATCAGCAGCAGCATTTGATTCCCTGAAACAATGATAAAAAACCACAGAGGTAATACTAGAGAGAATATTTCTAATGTCAGCTAAAATAGAGTGTATTTCCCAAGGAACTTTCCAGGTACGTTTTAAAGAATTAATTACAATCAAATTATCACCTTCAATAATAAGATTGTTAATATTAGAACAGTCAATATTTCTAAGGGCATGGAGAAGGCTAGAAGCTTCAGCTTGCACAATTGTCATTGGTTGAAGTTGCTGACGACCTAAGGAAGTGATATAACCATTGTGGTCTCTAAGGATGAACCCAGCATGTGTTGATCCAGTTGTAAGCCTGGATGCGTCAAAATTTAATTTGGACTATTGAGTGGGCGGTTTTTTCCAATTCATATGATTTTTCCTTTTTGGTTTATTTTTGATTTTCGTAGTGGTATTTTGACAGCCTTCCCAAGCTAAGGCACCTGAGAAAGCTAAATCAGATGGAATTGTCTTTTTAGTAATTCTTGATGGGTCAAAATTTTTTGCATTTCTATGAGCCCAAATGAACCACCAAAGAAAGGCAAGGAATGTTATATGATCATTATTTTGAAATGTTTGTTGAATATTTTGGTTGAAATGACCATGTGATATAATTTTGAAGTTGTAATTTAGTAATTTTTGCAGTCTTAGTATCATTGGCTTGGTAAACGGACAATGAAAAAAGAGATGATTTAGGTTTTCATCTTGCATTTCACAAAGTGAACACAAGTTCGGAACTGAATTATAAAACCGATTAATTCTATTCGTTGTTGGAAGGCAATCTACGTAAGATTTCCAAAGGAAGTTTTTGATTTTTGGCGTTAGTTTAGATTTCCAAATCCAGTCATAATCAAAACTGAACGGATCCGAAATTGGCGTTAATAGAGACGTTGTCGATTGGACCGAGAAGTTCCCATCTGTTGTAGGCAACCAGATGAGGCGGTCTGGTGTATTTGTGCAGGGAATTCTAATTATTGTTATAATATTGACTATTTGTGATGGTAATATTTGTTGTAGTAGTTGAATATCCCAATTTTTATCGGGGAGGATAAAACTTGAAACAGAAACATTGGAATTTGAATTATCAATAAAAGTTGATAATTGTATGTCCGGAATCCAAGGGTCCATCCAAAACTTAATATTTTCTCCATTACCCAAAAGCCATCGGAGGCCTTTAGAAAATATATTTCTGATATTTAGAAGTCTACCAAATTGCCAGGAGCAATTATTTTTGTTATAATCAAATAAGGAATCATTCTTAAGGTATTTTTTTATAATAACTTGGACCCAAATATTTTGAGGTTGTGTAACAATTTTCCAAAGTAGCTTCATTTGCAATGATATATTGATATTTTCAGCTGAGCGGAGGCCGAGACCTCCATTTTCTTTGGGGGAGCAGATACGCTCCCAAATGATCAAGGGATGGTGATTTGGTGTATATTTGTTCCAAAAGAAGGATTTACAAACTGCATCAATCTGCTTGAGCACACCTTGTGGAAGCATAAAGCTTTGCATTAGATAGTTAACTTTGCTGAGGAGACACGATTGGATAAGGACGACTCTACCCGCTTGTGATATTGAATTTGCTTTCCATTGAGAAAGTTGTTTTTTAAGGTTTGAAACAGCATCAGAGAACATAGAAATTTGAACCCTCCCTTTAAGGATAGGAATTCCAAGATATTTTTCCATGGTAGAAGTAATCTGAATGTTAAGAATACTGGCAAGTGTAGTTGCGGCTGGTTGTGAAATATTGGCTGAAGTTTGTAAAGAGATTTTGTGATAGTTAATGGATAAGCCTGATACGAGGGTAAATTTTTGTAGAATGGTCCTAATATGTTCCATATTTTGTATAGTAGCATTTGCAAAAATTATAGTATCATCAACAAAGCTAAGAAAAGGAATAACAGCCCCATTCTTAGTTAGCCTGATTCCTACATGGTTAGGGGTAAGACTTGCTTCTTGTTGAAGAGTACGAGTCAAATATTCCATACATAAAACAAATATGAATGGAGACATCGGGTCTCCTTGGCGTATACCACAAGTGGGAGTAAATTCGGTTCCCGGTTCATTATTGACTAAAACCGACGAAGAGGAAGTAGTAATACATGTCATAACAAGATGAATCCACTTTTGGTGAAAACCGAACTTAGTAAGGACAAGGCTGATAAAATTCCAATTGATTTTGTCATAAGCTTTTTCAAGGTCTAATTTGATGGCCATCCAACCAATACGGCCTTTCTTTTTTTTGTGGAAGGAGTGAAAAATCTCGTGAGCAATGAGTACATTATCTTGAATCAAACGACCTTTAACAAAGGCACTCTGTAATGGGTGAATAATCGAAGGCAGTATATGCTGAATTCTGTTTGACAAAACCTTAGTAATAGCTTTATAAATGGTATTGCAAAGACTAATCAGTCTGTAATGATTTATCGAGTTTGGCGTATCAATTTTAGGGATTAAAGTGATAAAAGTCTTATTTGCCGTAGTGAGCATTGATCCCGAATGGAAAAATGCTACAACCGCGCGAACAACCGACGTACCCACAGTCGGCCAATAGTGTTGGAAAAATTCAGATGTGAAACCATCAGGTCCCGGAGTTTTGTTGAGTGCTAGATCAAATATAGCCGCTTTGATTTCAGATGGAGAAGGTTGTTTCGAAATTGAGATATTATCTAGGTCAGAGACGAGGGAAGGAATGATGTCCAAATCTTGAAGATTGATAGCCCTATTTGAGTTGGAATGGAATCTGGAGGCTAGCTCCGAGGTAATATTTGCGTATATTGAATCGTGATCTGAAAGAGTCAACCCATCATGTGTTTGAAAAGTCGTAATGTTTTGTTTGAATCTGCGAATTTTTGAAATTGTTTGGAAGTATTTTGTATTCTTATCAACATTTTGTAAATGTGTTGTTTTCGCTCTTTGTTGCCAGAATTTATGATGGAAGTTCATTAATGCATTATATTTGTTAAGATGTTGTTGTAGTTTTATGAGGATAGTTTGGTTATAAGTCATGGAGTAAGTCATTTTGTAACTTTTGCAGTTGTCTTTCGGAAGTCTTGAGTTGCTCGAAATTGTTATTAATATAACGTTTATACCAATCTTTTGAATATTTTTTGAGCAATTGCATTTTCATTGAGACTTTGAACATAAAAGATCCTGAAAGTTTATATTGCCAAACCTTTTCTACGAGCTGAGCATAGGATGGTTTATCGATCCAAGCGTTTTCAAATCGAAAGGGATATTTACGGAATTTCTTTTTGATCCCTAAATCAAATGAAATCAGACAGTGATTAGATGTTGTAAAAGGGTGATGGTGTATATTGAGAGCGGGCAAAGATGTGACTAGGTCAGAATGAATAAGCACTCGATCAAGTCGTTCAAAAGTATTATCCGTTGATGTTGTATTTCTCCTCCAAGTAAATGGGAAACCCGAGAAACTCGTGTTGAGAGCGTTCATTTTGTTTTGGAAGCCTCTAAGGCGATTGAATTTGTTTGGAGACGGGGTGACACCCCCGAATTTATCCATGGGAGAATCAATTTCATTAAGGTCCCCTATTAAGAGGAACGGTAGTTGATATTGGGTAATCTCAATTTCTAACGTGGACCAGAAAGCAGGTTTATTGTCTTCTCGAGAAGGTGCATAAACAAAGATGAGGAGGTACGGGTGGAACGGATTGTTGACTTTCATGATGATTTTATTAGCGGATTGCATAACGAGGGTACATGATTTGGTAAATTCTGTTTGGTAAATAAACAAGGCAATACCTCCTTTGGAACCATCCGAAGGAGAAGATATACATTCATGGAATCCGATTTTTTTAATAATGGCATTCGATGGTGGTGTATCTGATTTTGTTTCTACTAAGCATAAAAATTGTAATTTGTGTAATTTTCGTAGGAAGGCAATTTCATCCCAGAAATTAGGCCTCCTAATACCCCGCACATTTCAAAATGCACAAGTCATGAGAAAGGTTTGAATAGTAATTGGTCAGAGAGAGAAGAATTGTTGTTAGTTTACAAGAGACAATAAAAAGGAATTTGATTGATTAGGATTTGACTGCAGAACCCATATCACAATCAAATTTTACTTTTTGATATAAAAAACTACACATTAGAGAGGTTAAAATAATAATATAAAACAACACATATTAACTCCAAATTAAACCATATATCGTCATTTTCGTTGAAAATTAGTTTACTTGTTTTTATTGGTGAAAATCTAATTGTAAATTTCACATATAAAAAACTATTTATATGCACATGCTTTGAATTTGGGTTTTATTCCAAAATAACTATAAAACAATTAAATACTTATTAATTAAACATTTATCTAAGAAATAATATATCATCAAAACAAATCTCATGCCTAATAAATAAAATAAAATATTACAAGATTTATATCTATTTACTATTTTTTGGACAAATTTATAAAAAATCTAAAAGAATTTTGTAATCAAATTAAAATCGTTTCCGCTCTTGCTTTCTCGAGCATCGATGCAGCAAGGAGTTCATCGATTGAAGTAGTCGTTAAGCTCTTTAAAAAAAAGATATCTCGTCTGGTAGGAAGACACGGACACCAACACTAATTTTTAATTTAATCTTCTGTGTTCATAATTTTTTGAACCTAGATTTGCCCCGACCCTGGACTAGACCAGCAAGTATTTGAGGTTGTTATACTAATTAAAGAACGAAATATAGTTCAATGTTGTATTATAAGTGTAAGTTTGTGATTAAGGCAGTAAATTGCATTGATCGAGTAACTCATAATCGGTATTGGTTCAGTCAGGGTCCGTTCATCTTCAACTCGTTTGTATATATGTTACAATCAGTGTCGGACTTGTTCAATGCCTAGTGCGGCGGGGGGGGGGGGATGGGGGTTGTAATTTTTGTTTTTGTGAAATAGCCAAAAGTTGCAATTGGGGGTGAAGTTACTACAGATTCCATTTCATAGGCAGAACAATGCTAGTTAAATCATTATTTGTTGTAATGGCTACTTATTTCTTTTGAGAGTGAATATTATGTGGGTATTATATAATTTTCTTATGAATGATATTCCCTCTAAAATGGAAGAACTTTATTAAGAAGTTAAAGAGATTCTTTAGCTATTACATCTACAACCTATCAATTTGTCATTTGTTAATATGAAGTCATTGGTTGGTTTTCTTCTTTGAAGCATTTGATTTTGTAAAACATCCACTTGGGTTATATTGGAAGTTTGTTCAGATGTTTAGTAATAGATAAACCTCTTAACTCATCAATAACAAAACAAATAATAAATCAACAAAGTGGTAAACAATTCTTGAAAAATTGAAAGGCTAAAACAACCATCCTTTTAAATGCATGTAGTCGTTTAGATCCTTAGGTGAAGTCTAATCCTAACATTTGGTACAAACATGGGAGCTTGTTCGGCCACTTGTAACGGTATGATATTGTCCCTTTTGTAGTCGCTTGTCCCTCAAATGCCTCCGAAATGATGGTCCTAAGAGTAAACATAGTACCCTATGAGTTTTAGATCCATTTTGTCTTTAGGAACTTGCACTCACCAAGAGTGTAAGACCATTTATGACTGTATTTTAGGAGACCATCACGTATAAATGAAAATATATATGTTGAGGGTATGCTACTAAGCACAATCCCAATGCTCTCAAAAGATAAATCACCTAAGTTTGAGTAAAAGAACTCGACTTATTTGTTTATCATGAGACTAAATAAATATTCATTGTTGAGTAAACTACAAGTGAAGTGACTCATGAGTTGTGTTCAAGTTCGGAGATCGAGCTTTTAAATGAACCGAGTTGAAACAAAGTTTTGAGCTCAAACTTGAGGTTAACTACTTTTATAATGCATTCATTTTTCACTATTTACTTTGTTATTATTAATAAATACTTTATTTTCTATACCCTGTATGAGATACAATTGATATTTTTTTTAACATAACGTTTAATTGATAAATTTGTTTTTGAGCAATAATTGATAAAATATTACATGTTAATATTATTAGTATTTCGATATTGATAACCCTTTTAAATCAAATATCATGATTTGATGTAAATAATAATTTTTAATTGATATTGTAAATTAACAATATGACTTAAATAAAGATCATTAATAAAATAAAATAATAAAATAATTTTATAGAAAAAATTGAGATGTATATACTTAATATGAAATAAATTGAGATATATATTAATTATTTCATTAATTCGATGTGATGTATACATAATATGAAATACTTTGAGATATATATAATGTGGTGGTTTGAAAAGAAATAATTTTAATATATATATATATTTTATGGGAATATGAAAATAAATGTGTATGCAAAGGCAATTGCATGCAAAGGAATAGTTTGGCCATGCACTTGGCAATTGCATTCAAAGGAATAATTTGGCCATGCAGGCTGTCCATTGCCGATTTTTTTCTCAGTGTTTTTGCATGCCACACAAGTGTATCCGCCTTCTATTTTTCGACCAATGTCCAATGTTGTATGCTTATGTGGTGTTTCCTTTTTCCAAGTGTCGAATTCAATTTAGTCATTTTAGTGTATGGTTTTGTTCATGCGTAATTGGACCGTATCCGTGGCGGTAATGTGGCACGTACTTTTGTAACTGAAAAATAGGCCTATGAGGTTCACATTTTGTTTATTCTACTATAGAATATTCCATCCGTTTCAAAATGGTTGTTCATTTAGATATTTTACACATATTAAGAAACTATTATTTTTTCTATATTGTCCCGATAAATATAGAGTTAATTATTTAATTAGTTTAAAGAAATATGGAAAAATTCGACAAAAAAAAATATGGAAAAATATATTGATTATGATAGAGATAAGTATTAGAAGTATAAATAGAAAAAGATTAAAAAAAATGTTATGAACAAGTATTTTGAAACAAGAAAAAAATATCATATAGACAATTTTAAAATACATGAAGTAAGCAATCGTTTGCTCGATTATGGACAAAATATTATAATGCATGTATTTTTTTTTATACGTATAAGAGCGCTCTATTGATTTTATATACTCTTGGTATATTATTATTTGCTTTTGGCTTTAGGAAAGAGTAGTATTTATCCACGGTTTATTTTTTTAATCGGAAAAATTCAGGGTGAGGGGATAATGTCCTATTTTAAGGGGAGAGGAAATCAAAGAGACTAGTAGGAAATCGAACCTGTCGCAGACCGTTGCCTTGTCAATCATGATCCACTAGATTGATCCTTTGAGTTTATGAGACAATTTTCTTAATTATAAAACTTCCATCTTTGAGCTTTAATTTCTTTTGGCCAATGGCCTTTTTGAACTAGAGACTTTTCAGGCCCTAACAACATTAATTTACTTGACCAAAAAACAACAACATCAATTTATGAAAGTTTTATGAATACCAATTACACCTTTGGGTCGTTTCGGTTGGGTTCAAGATTGGTCTCTTCCGTCTAGACCCATCATTTTACAGGACGAATTGGGTTCGATCAAAACAGGTCATTGGACTGTTCATGTCGATGCAACGAACTGGTCAAGAGCTTGAAAGTGTTATATAATACTTTTGAATAACTAAACAAGGTTTAATCAATCTAATACGAATCGATTTCAATATACTTCAAGCGTGTCCACCTTGATAAATTTTTCTAAATCCGCCGTTGGGAATCAGTACGAAACTGTCATAAAACACTTGGAGTCTAACATTTTGTTTATACCGATCGAAGCCGTTGTTGTATGTTATAAGCATACGACGTAATCCATTACACGTCATTAATCGTCATATGACACACGTCATAAGTCGTGTGTTAACATTTTTGTATTTGTTCCTCCTAAATATGCGTAAAAGTCGTTATGCGACAGAAGTCGTTATACGATAGAAGTCGTTATACCTTACGTGCGCCGTTTTTTCCCAAAAAAATTACATGGTTATTTTTTCCTGTATCGATGTACTAACTAGTTGTATTAAGTATATAAAAACTCTGATCACACTTATAATCACTTTTGAATGAGGATATACCTATTCATATATTACAGGATACCTCTCATGGTCATGGCACATATATATTTGCTCCAGAAAAAGGGTTAAGTGATACATCATCTGGCATTAATTGAATCTACTAATCACATAAACTAATTAAATGCATTCTAACTGGTTTTATGAATCTACTAATCCCATCCAACTATTTTGTAAGTAAGTCAAATATAATTCCTTCAAAAAAACAAAAGTCAAATATAACCGCTATTGCTCAATAAAAAAAACAAAAATTAGAAACCGCTAATACCCAATGTTGGCAATCCACATAGTTAATTAATGCATCATTGATTCATTATCATCCCCATCCTTATCCGCCTGCCTGGTAGTGTGTCAGTCAGTCAGTCTTCTTGTTCCATACACAAATGCATGGAGTAGTCATTCAGTGCTCTCCTACAAACTGAATTTCTGGAGCCGACAAACTCCGCCCTAATTGCGTATATTTCAGCCTCACGTAAAAAAAATCTATTATTCCTAGAATTAAAAAAAACTCCATCAGTCCATCATATTTTAAAACAACTCACCAACTTAACGTTAGGATTTCTTAACTCTTAATAATCACACAATTAGATATTCCTATTGGCTTGTTGCATACGGGTTATTCACATCATTAACTTTGTTAAACCGGGATTAAGCAGCAGCAGCTAATCCCATTTTCTGGTATTTTATAATTATCGGAATATTTGATGAAAAAAAAATATAATTATCGGAATATTGCGTCATGGCTTACTAGTTACTAGACTCAAAGGTTATCGTGCCTCCCGATTCAGCAGCTATATAAACCCCCGCCCATGCTTTCCCATTTCCCTCACACTCATTCAAACGTCATTCCATTCCCGTCTCTCTCGCTCTCTCATCGATTGACGATGGCGATCCAAAGGGAGCTTGCTCGGCGCCTCCTCCGCCACTCCTCCGCCTTGACCACCAATGTCCCCCGGCGCGGCTACGTGTCGGCGCCGGACGCCGCCGCCAGCCGCGGATTCTTCCGGCGGATCCTCCAGCGGAGGACGATCAACCAGGCGGCCTTCGCTCCGGCGAGGATCCCGCAGTTTATGGCCGTCCCGCTCGGGGAGGATCTCCGGGAGAAGCTCCGGGAGACCGGAATCGAGAGGAGGAATTGGCCGGCGGTTTTAGGCGGCGACGGAATGACGACGGCCGAGAGTGTGAAGAGGATTGCGAGGCTGGCGCAGGTGGAGGCCGTCAAGGAGAGGCTGAGATCGGCGGCCGAGAGCGCCGTCGCCTACTCCGAGTATCTCCGCATCTGCGTCGACGCCTGCAAGAGCCCGTCGCTCGGCTTGGAGATGGCCAAGCTGTTGGATGACTCCGCAAACGTCGTCGTTTGGGGCAACGTTGTGTTCCTCCATCCTCACCAGGTCTACTCATTAACTTGATTTCCGCCTATTAATCAATATTTTTTTACGATGATAGTTTTGTAATTTTATAGAGGTAAAAAGTTAACGAGATAGGTGGGTAATGAAAGATAACTATTTTAACCACGATTATAAACCTAATTTAATTAGATATGTAACGTCAATGATCACGTTAAAAATGTAGTACATCAACTTATAAAAATAAATAAGTTGGATTTGTTCAAAAATTACTTTACGACAAATATCACATTTTATTAAATAATATTACTTATCTAAAGATTACAACTATATCTTGGTAAGAGATAATTCATATTTCGAACTTTTTTACGGGATAAGATTATATGAGATTCTAACTACGTAATTTATATAGAGGGGGTCCAACCGATTGGTTATTTTATTAAAAATATGACACGTGGCGTAATTTTTTGTGAAGACTTTGTCTCCGCTTTATACTATAAACAGTATAGATGTATTAGATAATACTACCTCTGCTCAAAAATATCTTTTGAAGATCTTTTTCCTTTTAGTATATATTTATGTAATTGTTTTTAATTGATGAGGATAATTTCGGAAAAAATTGTGTTAAAATATGTTAAATAACAAATATTATTGAACAAGAGAATTAGGCATAAACGACTAATATTTTTAAACGGAGGGAGTAAAAAGTACTCCGTAATACATAAAAATGAATTTGTAATCTTGTAGAAAAAAATGATAAGGTTGATTTAAAAGTTAAATAATAGGATAATATATAAGATTGAATAAGGGGTAATATGATAAGAAAAATAGGATATAAATAGAGAATTGCGAAGATGGACAAGCCAAATTTTTAGTGACGGGGAGTAATAATTTCCGAAAGTGGAGGTGAGGCACGCGCCTGCTGTGTGTAACCGTCGCTGGGTAAATCGGATGGTGCATGGCAGAGCACAGACTGCAGATCATAACCGCTTCAAGAACAAACCTGGACCGTCCGATCTCCAGGCTTTTTGCATTTCGTGTCACCGCTTTGACGGTCCACCCTCCACTTGTTTGTTACAAGACTCGGTTACTCCACAAACCCCTCCCTCCCTCCCTCGGATACAAACTCCCTGCAAAACGACAACTCTTTCCTAACAAAACGCAAATTTGTATATATTATATTATTTTCCCGTAACATTTTATCTAGAGTAAAAATGAACAAATAATATTACAGCAACTGACTGAAATTTATTACAGCTGGTGAAATCGGTTGAGACGCTGCTGTTTCACTCGGCGGCCCTACCAAACGACCCGAGGAAGAATGAGCTGAACGAAATGGAAAGAGAAAAGGCCCAAATTGACAGACAGGCCCAACTACTGGTGAAAAGGGAGCTGTATTTTGGGCTGGCCCTGATGATGGCCCAAACGGCGGGGTTCATGAGGCTCACCTTCTGGGAGCTCAGCTGGGACGTCATGGAGCCTGTTTGCTTCTTCGCAGCCTCACTCCACTGCGCCCTCGGCTACAGCTTCTTCCTCTGCACCGCCACCGAGCCGTCCTACGAGGGCTACTTCAAGCGTCGGTTCAAAGCCAAGCAAGCCAAGCTCATCAAGGAACGTGGCTTCGATCTGGCCAAGTACGAGAGTCTTCGCAAGGTGGTTTACCCGCCCATGCTTAGGGGTGGTGTTGGGGAGGGAGGTGGTGACGTTGTTAGTTAGTAGTAGAAGATGAGTATTGTAGATATAGCCGAAAAGAAAACCGGGGTAAAGGTTATGTATGGCATGGAAGAGAAGGGTTTTGATCAAGTTTCTATGCAAAGTTGGTCTTTGTTTAGTTTAAAATGAAAAATGAGAGAAAATAAGGCAGTGATGGTATTCTTTCACTGTATGCATGGGCGCATTATGATTAGTACAAATTGCGATTTATGGGTCTGTTAAAGTTTGAAGCATAATATGTGTATGCAACTATATGCAAGTAGAACACTTCAACAAGATGATCCAATAACCCAAATCATGTTGGCATTTAGTTGACTAAAAATGGATATGTTATTCCAATTTTGAGTTTTGCTGATGATACTATTATTTTCGCAAATGCCACCCTCCCAAACATGGAATTCATTAAGAATACACTTCATAATTTTACTATGATTTCAGGACTAGCTATTAACTACCACAAAAGTTCAATTCAAACGTATGCTAATATTTCGCACCCTACTTCCGTTGCTTTAGCAAGCATCATTAACATTCAGATAACTTCCTCAATGGAGAAATATCTAGGAATCCCGATTTAAAAAGGAAGAGTTCAAATTTCTATGTTTTCAAATTCCGTGTCTAATCTTAAGAAACAACTATCTCAATGGAAAGATAACTCCATATCTCAGGCAGGACGGGTGGTACTTATCCAATATTGTCTATTAAGTAAAGTTAATTACCTTATGCAAAGCTTTATGCTTCCTAAGGGGGTGCTAAAACAAATTGACGACGTTGCTAAATCCTTCTTTTGGAATAAATTTACCCCGAACCATCACCCACTTATTAGTTGAGAGCGAGTCTGTTCTCCTAAGGAGAATGGGGGTCTCAGTTTAAGAACCGCAGAAAATATCAAATTATCGATCCTTACAGATGAAGCTTCTTTGGAAAATTATTACACAACCTGAAAATGTTTGGGTAAAGGTTATCACTGAAAAATACTTACAGTCCGGCTGAATTTTTGACTACCAGACAAATAACTGCTTGTGGCAGTTGGGCATATTATCACTAATATATTATCACATATAGTCCATATTATCACTAATGGAATTCCGGTTATAAATTCTAAGGATAGGCTCATTTGGCTTCCTGCGCCAAATGGCATGTTCTCAGTTCATTCCGCTGCCTCTATGTTATTTAACATACCCAACAACATCACCAACTCTTATGATTGGATTTGGAAAAAAAAATTACCTCCGAAAATTAAAAACTTCCTTTGGAAATCATGCGCCGATTGTCTCCCTACGATGGATAGAATTAACCGCTTTTATAATTCGGTTCCAAACTTATGCTCACTTTGTGAGATGCAAGATGAAAACCTTAACCATCTATCTATTCTTTGAATGTCCTCTCACAAAAAGTATGATTCTCAAATTACAAAAATTAGTAAACTACTCTTTCAACTTAACTACAACATATAATTTCAACCACAACATTTACGAAACATATAAGCACAACAAAAACACCACCCCTTTTTGAAAGAGATGTAACGTACTTATATAGAGTTGATAGACTAGCTAACCCTAGTACACTGGAATTGCTAGAATACAGGAAAGCAATCTCCAACAGAATATAAGCGTACAACTGAGTAACAACCTAGATAATGATTACAATTAATAAAATTAAATCTAGTCACTAATATGCCCCCTCAAGCTGGTCTTTGCATGGTGTCGGAAAGTCCAAGCTTGGAAACAAGTTCGGTGTAACGAGGTTTGAGCAGTGGCTTGGTCAGGATGTCTGCCAACTGATCGGCAGTAGAGATGTGTGAGACTCGAAAGAGCTGCCGTTGAACGAGTTCCCGAACAAAGTGGTACGCAATAGCAATGTGCTTCATTCTTGAGTGGAATACCGGATTTGTGCTCAAGAAGGTGGCGCCCTGGTTATCACAGTAAATGACAGGCTGCTTAGGAGGCCGAAAACCAGCGGTGTCGGCGAGAGCTTTGTATTCAGCCTCCGTTGAGGATCTCGCCACACTCTTTTGTTTGCGAGAGCTCCATGAAATCGGCGTGGCACCAAGGTAGAGAATGTAACCAGATGTAGATACGTAATCATCACAGTCCCCTGCCCAATCTGCGTCGGAAAAGGCGTGAAGAATAGGAGGGGATTTGGATGAAATCATAATACCTTGATGAAGTGTGCCTGCTAGATAACGGAGCAAACGCTTGAGGGCAGCCCAGTGCACATCAGTAGGGGCTTGCATGTACTGGCTGAGTTTATTGACGGCAAATGCCACATCAGGCCGAGTGAGACATAGATACTGCAGGCTGCCGATCACTGTTCTGTAATCCGATCCGTTGGTGTGGGGAGAGGGTGCCCTGTTGATTTGAGAATTGTTGTGGGTGCAGACATGGGCGTGGACACTGGTTTTGCGGAATCCATACCTGTCTTTGTGAGAAGATCCTGGACATACTTTCTTTGTGAAAGAAAAATCCCAGATTGTCGTGGAAGAACCTCAACACCGAGGAAATATGAGAGAGTTCCGAGATCTTTGAGTGCAAACCTTTCGGATAGCATAGTGATGAGTTTTTGAACTGTGTTGCTGGAGTTGCCGGTGACGATGATGTCGTCAACGTAAACCAGGATGTAAATAAGGTGGTCATCTTGTCTGAGAACAAATAGAGAGGCGTCGGAGACGGAGTTTTCAAACCCGAGATGAACAAGGTATAACTTGAGTTCGTTTTACCAGGCAAGCGGAGCTTGTTTTAAACCATATAGCGCCTTGTGTAGTTTGCAGACATGTGACGGATGCTCACGATCAACAAATCCGGGTGGTTGCTCGACGTAGACATCTTCATATAGCGTACCCTGTAAAAACGCGTTGTTGATATCCAGTTGTTTGAGAGGCCAACCTTTGAGAACCGCGAGCGTTAGCACAATGCGGACCGTCACGGGCTTGACCACCGGACTGAAGGCTTCAGTATAATCGCATCCAGGACGTTGATGAAAGCCCTTAGCGACGAGCCTAGCCTTGTAACGATCAATGCTACCATCGGGATGATACTTGGTTCTAAATACCCACTTGCATCCGACTACATTTTGAGACGAATGAGGGGGTACTAAGGACCATGTGTGGTTCGAGCAAAGGGCCTTGAACTCAGTTTCCATCGCAGCACGCCACTCGGGAATTTTGAGGGCTTGGGTAATGGATTTGGGTTCCGTGTGGGTGATTGTTGTAAGGTGTAGGTTGAGCTTTTGAATAGGCTTGAAGATGTTGTTTTGAGAGCGGGTTACAACGCCTTGAGGAGGCGCCTGGGCAGGTGGAGGAGATGGCGTAGGGGTGGGAGGTGGTGATGGAGTAGGGCTTGGATTGGGAGCGTGATTATGGGGATCTGTTGAAGTAGAGGGTTGGTTGTTAGGGATAGAATCTTGCAGATTTTGTGAGGTGGGCCCAAGGTTTGTTGTGGATTGAGTCAAAGCTGATGTGGAGGGTACAAATACGGATGTTTGCAACGGTGGAGAAAAATTAGGGTTAGGGCTACCTGTGGAGAGAGGTGAAGGATGGTTTGCGCGTGCGGGCGCGTGAGATGGACTGGCAGGTTCGGGCTGGCTTGGTGAAGACACATGGACGGCGGGAAGAGAGTGAGATGGCTCATGGGAAGAGGTGATGGTCGACCCTGCCGGGATTGAACCCCACCCGACAGAGTAACGAGCCATGTTTTCGGTTTGGTTGGGATTGGTGATGAAAGGGTCATTCGAAATCAATGGTAGAGCAATTGAATCCCATGCTCCAGTCAAAGATTCAGAATGGGCTGTGGATGGGTCGTTGGTCTTGTATGGGAAGGTTGTGGCATCAAAGTGAACATGTCCGCTGACTATAATTTTGTGTGTGGATGGATTGAGGCATATATAAGCGCTTTGAGATGGGGCGTAACCGACGAATACGCAGGCGATGGAACGAGGATCAAGCTTGTTTTTTGTATAGGGTTGTAGCCATGGATAACAAATACAACCGAAACTTTGAAAATTTTTGTAGTCTGGAATTTTGTTCAGTAGCTTGAAAAACGGTGATTTGAAGTCAAGAATTTGTGTGGGTAACCGATTTATAAGGAAAACAACATGAGAGAAAGCTAGGTTCCAAAACTTGATTGGCATTTCAGACTCTTTGAGAAGGGTTAAACCGGTTTCAACGATGTGCCGGTGACGTCTCTCGGACATACCGTTGTGTTCGGGAGTGTGTGGTGGTGATGTGAGATGGGTGATTCCTGAAGAGCTTAAATAATCTTTCATGGCAATGTATTCTCCACCATTGTCGGAGTATAAAATTTTGATTTTTGTGTTGAAGAAATTTTCTACTAGAGATCTGAATTTCTTGAAGATGGTAGAGGTTTCAGACTTGTGTTTCATATAGTAGATCCAAACATACTTTGTAAAATGATCAACAAAAATTATGTATAATTTGTATCCATCATAATAGTGAATTGGCGAAGTCCATACATCAGAGTAAATGATTTCAAGAGGAAAATGAGATTCAATAGTAGACTTCTTGAAAGGAAGTTTGTGACATTTATTGATTTGACATGAAGTACAATGAGATTGCAAGAAAGCAGTAGTTCCTAAATCGAAATTGCGAAGTAAATATTGAAAAACTTTTGAAGAAGGGTGGCCGAGTGTGTGGTGTAGAGTGGCTGGCGTCGTTGCTATAGAGGCATGGGCGACCTTGGCTTGAATGAGCCAGACGTACACACCATCTACGCAGGGACCCTTAAGCGTGATTGTTCCTGTTGTTCGGTCCTTCACAATAAAACAGTCGGACAAAAAAGAAATCTCAGAGTTATTTTCAACACAGAATTTTGAAACAGAAATTATGTTTTTAGAAATTTTGGGAACTAGAAGAACATTTGTAAGTAAAAAAGAATTGGTTGAATGAAAAAGAGATAAAGTTCCGGAGTGTGTGATTTGTAAACCTGTTCCATCACCGACGAAGAGATCGTCAGGACCCGAGTAAGGATGATGAAGGGATAGGGCATTTAGGTCGTTTGTGACATGGTGAGAGGCGCCACTGTCCATGAGTCATTGGGAGGGGGTCGGTAGGGCAGAGATATGATTGGCTTGAGGAGAGGATTGAGAGGGGAAGCGGTTAGAGGAGGGGAGACGAACCTGGGGGTAGTCCTCACGAAGATCAGGGCATTGGTTGATAACGTGGCCGACCTTAAAACAATATTGGCATCGACCCTTGAAGGGTTTGGGTGGCTGTTGTGGCGAAGATGGGGGGTTAGGACGAGCAGGTTTGTTGGTGGTGTTGGTCCAGTGTTGTGGTGGAGCGGATTGTGGCTGCCATGGAGCTGAGTTTGCAGGCGCTTTGGTCTTGTTCTTCCCTTTGTAAGCTTGAGCGTTGAGGGCTATTGCCGGATCATTGTCGTTGGTGGTTTGAGATTGGAGATCAATCTCTTTGAGGATGAGCCGCTCGTGAAGTTCATGAAACGTGATGGGATTCTCCCGGTTATTGACACCGTCAATTACAGATTGGTATATATGACGAGTCAAGCCCCTTGAGAACGTACTCGGTGAGGTCCTCTTGGTTCACCGGCGCACCAAGAGAAGCGAGAATGTCGGCTGCGATCTTCATATTCTTCATGTACTCCACAATAGGTGTAGAGCCCTTCTTCATGGTTTGAAGCTTCGTCTTGAGTTGCTTCTTATGCCCCCGGGAAGCGGTGGCGAAAGTTTGTTGATGTAGATCCCAGGTTGCTTTGAAGTAGCTGCCTGAGTTACAAGGTTCACCACATCGTCAGTGAGAGTGCCGAGGAGGGCACTGTGGACGAGTTGGTCTTGGCGTTCCCAAGTTTGGAACGGCGGATTTGGAATCCTGGAATTGTTGAGGCCGGGAATGGTCTCGGCTGGAGCAGTGGTCGTACCGTCAATGTAACCGTACAGCCCATGCCTAGTGAGGGTGATTTTCAATTGTGTTTTCCAGGCTAAGTAATTGGTTGAAGATAGTTTGATAACATGAGCCATGTTAACAATGGTGAAGGGTTTTGTTGGCTCAAACGGATTGGGTAAGGTTGATGATTGTTGAGCCATGGTGATGAGTTGGTTAAAGGAATTTTGTGGAGGATCGTATTTCTGCGACTGATACCATATAGAGAAGTAAAGTGCAGTGAGTATTATTGAAAGAGATGTAACGTACTTATACAGAGTTGATAGACTAGCTAACCCTAGTACACTGGAATTGCTAGAATACAGGAAAGCAATCTCCAACAGATTATAAGCGTACAACTGAGTAACAACCTAGATAATGATTACAATTAATAAAATTAAATCTAGTCACTAATAGACTACGCCTCTATCCCGAGCCTTCACAACAAACCCGTTCGGGATTTTTGGAGGAACGAGGGTGGATGGCGATGGGAGGTCCTTGCTAATGTTCTATCTCATTCCAATTCCCTCGCTCTCGCCAGTGCAACTCTCTCGTCCAACCTGAATGACACCGATTCCATCAGCTGGCAGCATTCGTCGTCGGGGGACTACACGGTTACCAGCGCGTATTGGCTCCAAAAGTCAGAACAGACAAGAGCCCAAGGCCATATTATTTTCAGCCTCATCTGGAAGGCCCAACTTCCCGAACGCATCAAAGTCTTTCTCTGGCTTGCGGCGAAGGGCAAGGTTCTGACAAATGCTAAAAGATATCGAAGGCACATGACCAGATATGCCAGTTGTGGCCATTGCGGGGCTAGTTCCGAAACCCTCATCCACATTCTCCGCGATTTCCCTCTAGCAAAGAATGTTTGGAGTAACCTCATAGCTCCTCAAGACATCCAGGAATTCCTAGATCTTGAGCCTCTGAGTTGGGCAACCCGAAACCTGAAAAATAGCTTTAACATTACAGGAGGAGAAACAAATTCAATTGTTTTGCGACAACGGTTTGGTGGCTTTGGAAATGGAGAAATTCAAGAATATTCAAGAGTGATCAACCCCCTCCGAGCAAGCACAGTTTCATCCTCCAGTACAGCAAGGAAATTAGCCAAGCGATGGCTAAGCATCATGCCGAAAACCAGATTAAACCCCAAAGGATTGAGCGCCTTATCTGTTGGGAGAAACCGAGACACGGATGGCTTAAGCTCAACACAGATGGCTCCGTTCTTGGAGATCTTACTGCTGCTGGCGGAGTACTCAGAGATGAGCATGGCCAATGGAACAGAGGATTCACCCACAACATCGGTACTTGTAGCGTCCCCGCGGCTGAGCTCTGGGGACTCTTTAAAGGTCTCCAAATCGCTTGGGATACCGGCTGCAGGAACTTAATCGTTGAGACGGACTCCGAGCTCACCATCCGCCTCATCAATTCGCGCATCCCGAACCATCACCCCCTCTACAGCCTGATTCGAGAATGTCAAGGCTTTGCTTGTAGGGATTGGGTTCTCCAATTCCGACACATCTATCGCGAGGCAAATAGGGTCGCTGATAAGTTGGCTCGAATGGCTCACTCCTTCACCCTGGGCACCACCATCCTCCATGAGGCCCCTGTTGATGTCCATTTACTTTTACTTAATGATGTTTCTGGTGTGGGAATGCCCCGCCAGGCTTTGGATAATTCAGTAACTTAATTCTGGGAGTCCCCTCCCACCCAGATCAAAAAAAAAGTAGAACACTTGAACAAGAATCAACCAATAACCCAAATCATGTTGGCATTCAGTTGGCTAAAAATGGATCTGTTATTCCATTTTTGAGTTTTGTTGATGATACTATTATCTTCGCAAATGTCACCCTCCCAAACATGGAATTTATTAAGAATACACTTCATAATTTTACTCTGATTTCAGGACTAGCTATTAACTACCACAAAAGTTCGATTCAAACGTATTCTAATATTTCGCACCCTACTTTTGTTGCTTTAGCAAGCATCATTAACATTTAGATAACTTCCTCAATGGAGAAATATCTAGGAATCCCGATTTAAAAAAGGAAGAGTTCAAATTTCTATGTTTGTAAATTCCGTGTCTAATCTTAAGAAACAACTATCTCATTGGAAAGCTAACTCCATATCTCAGGCATGACGGGTGGTACTTATCCAGTCTTGTCTATTAAGTAGTTAATTACGTTATGCAAAGCTTTATGCTTCCTAAAGGGGTGCTAAAACAAACTGACGATGTCGCTAAATCCTTCTTTTGGAATAAATTTACCCCGAACCATCACCCACTTAGTGGTTGGGAGCGGGTCTGTTCTCCTAAGGGGAATGAGGGTCTCGGTTTAAGAACCGCAGAAAATATCAATTTATCCTTACAGATGAAGCTTCTTTGTAAAATGGTTACACAACCTGAAAATGTTTGGGTAAAGATTATCACTGAAAAATACTTACAATCCAACTCAATTTTCGACTACCAGAAAAATAACTGTTCGTGGCAGTTTGGCAGACTTATTAACATTACAAATATCTTCTCCAAAGGCCTTAGATGACTTTTGGGCAATGGTTCAACTATCAAATTTTGGACTGACCCTTGGCTTCCAAACATTGAATTACTACCTTTCTTAGACAGTCAAGATCATAACCTTTCAATTTCCAATTTTATTCTCCTGGATAGGTCTTGGGACGTTGCACTACTCAAACAAATACTGCCATTACATATAGTCCAGATTATCACTAATATTAGAATATCGGTTACAAATTCTGAGGATAGGCTCATTTGGCTTCTTACGCCAGATGGTATGTTCTCAGTTCATTCCGTTACCTCTATGTTATCTAACATACCCAATAACATCACCAACTCTTATGATTTGATTTGAAAAACAAAATTACCTCCGAAATTTAAAAACTTCCTTTGGAAATCATGCGCTGACTATCTCCCTACGACAGATAGAATTAACCGCTTTTATAATTCGGCTCCAAACTTATGCTCACTTTGTGAGGTGCAAGATGAAAACCTTAACCATCTATTCTTTGAATGTCCTCTCACAAAAAATATGATTCTCAAATTACAAAAATTAGTAAACTACTCTTTCAACTTAACTACAACATATATTTTCAACCAAAACATTTACGAAACATATAAGCACAACAAAAATACCACCCCTCTTTACTTCGATCCTATGGTGATTTCTTTGGGCACATAGAAATGCAAAAATCTTTGATCCAAGCACAACAAAAACACCACCCCTCTTTACTTCGATCCTATGGTGATTTCTTTGGGCACATAGAAATGCAAAAATCTTTGATTCAGGAAGAATCAATCAAAATAATTCCCCTTCTGATTTAGGTTTCTCAGGAGCATTACAATGGGACAGCTGCACTATTACATCAACAAAGAATCCGATAATAGGCCTAAAAGGAAAAATCACTCAGTTTGGAAAAAAACCGCCTCTCAATGGATTAAACTGAATTTTGATGCTTCGAAACTTAAAACTGGAACGACCCATGTGGGGTTCATAATACGAGATCACAATGGATTCATTTGTTCTGTTGGACGCCGTCAACTTCCTTCAATGACAATTGTACAAGTTGAAGCCACCTCTTTATTATACTCACTACAAAGCATTGATTGTTCCCGAATTAATAATCTTATAATCGAAGGTGATATTATTATTGTAATGAATTCTTTGAAACGTCTCTGGAAAGTTCCCTGGGAACTACATTCAATTATAGCTGACATAAGAAACATTATTTCTGTTATCTCATGTGTTGTATTTTATCATTGTTTCAGGGAATCAAATGCAGTTGCTGATTTCCTAGCAAGAAGAAACGCCAATCTCCTAAGTCTAAACGCAGTCGTTCCTTTAGAAGTAGGGTTTTATCAAGGCAGGCTTGAAAGATCGGTTAACATAATGCAAGGAAACGTGCTTCTTATTGGAAGCTCCTAAGTATATCTTAGCTATGAAGACGATGCCTTAGAATGCTTACTAGTATCAGTTCCCGTGCCTTGAAGGCACGATTTGATTTAACCAAAAACTTACTTAATTGTTATATAAAGTTATTCAAAAGAATAGTTTGATATAAAATGTTGTATTATGTTATATAATTTTTTTTTGTGATTTATTTTAATGATACATTATTTATGTTATAATAATTTATTTATTTATGCGATTTATTTTAATGATACATTATTTATGTTATAATACATTTTCTTAATCGTATGTAGTATTATAATTTTGTCATATATAGACTAAATACTTATTTTAATCAATAAATTTCTTTATTTTGTAATTAATATTTTTGCTTACAAAATCTTAGTAGATTTGAAAAGATAGATTTTTTTTAAAGATTTGGCTAAATTGTATCATACATAATATATTACAATTATTGTATAGCATACGAACTCCTAATAGATTTGGAACTTTTCATGAATTACTTAACATACGTTTGGTAGATTTGGATTAGATAGATTTTTTCAAGGAAAAAAAGATCTCTTGATAATTGTTTTAGCATATGTAGTTTTTTTTAAAATAATTAAAATGATAATTAATAGATAAGAATTAGAAAACTAATGTGGGGTCTACAATTAAATTTCAACCAATTAAACAAATTGAATTGTTTTAATAAAGATGAATTATGCGGACCAATGAGAAGGTGACACGTGTCGGGCTAAATATTATTTATAACCTCTGCTTTAGTATATAGTTATGATGATGATTGGAAAGCTCCTTATTTCAAGTAAAAGACTAGGCCGATTTGTTGTTTGTAATTTGTCTATGAAACCAATTTCGTCAATCTTGACCATCCACCTTTCAATCAATAAACTAAAACTCACATTTTGCTATGTCTAAACAACCAATTAGTCAAACGATTTTTCTACTGTGTGCCCTAAGGGCACACAATAAGCAGTTAAGAATGGAAATATTTGGTAATTTTAAAATTTTTGTTCTTTAATCTTTTTTTGTGACGGATTCACTCTTTTCCTTTTAGGATTTTAGTTTCTGTTTTTGGTATGCTTATCATGTGCCTTTAGGGCACACAACGAAAAAACCGTTAATCAAAATCAAGCCAACAAAAACGGAGCTTAACAACTACCAAACTAACATGTCTTACAAGAAAACAACTAGAAAGCCTATAAACCTGACAACTACCAAATTTCATGTCTTAAAAGGAAAATAACTAGCAAGCCTATAAACTCGGATCCTTAACCGGTGGGGCAAAACGTGATCAAGTAGTCGGATCCCGTGCAAGTGCACGTGCTCGATGCGTCGTCGTAGGCATAACTATACGCCGTGGGACACGCGCTCTTGAACAGCTCCGAGTAGGCTGTGGGCGAGCAAGTCTCCGGCGTCGAGTGGTCCCCTTTGCAACAATACTCAGGCGTATCGAACGCCGCGCAGGCGCTCTTGCACGCCGCCACCCCACCGCCGGCCGCCGGATCCGACACCCTCAGCTCCGGCGGGCACTTGCCGTTCAGATCCGCCACGCACCCCGCGTACTGGCACTTTCCGGTCCCGCCGACCGGTTTGACCCCGATTCCGACGTTGTACCCGTCGACGAGGCTCACGTCGTAGAAGTCCTGGCCGCCGCTCCCGGCGATGGTGAACTCGGCCAGCGTCACCGGCGGCGACCCTCCGGCGCCGGTGCAGGTCAGGCCGCCGCAGTCGCCAGTGGTGCAGTGGCCGGCGCCGGCGTCGTCGAAGGTGCAGCCCGTGCGCGTCCAGAATCGGCCGGACCAGCCGGCCGAGACGGCGAATTGGACCGAGGCGGAGGGTGGTAGCACGAATCCGCCGTCGCCGAGGAGGGCGGCGCCGGCGGCGGAGAGGGTTCCCGGCCAGACGGTGTACGGGCATTGGTTGAGTAGCGTGAAGACTGTTCCTGAGACATCTCTAATCGCAACACCTGCAAATCGAAAAAAATTAGATCAAAATTGGAAGCGCAAATTGAGTCAATTGATTGATTGAGGAGGGAAGAAACAGAGTAGTAGTAGTACAGAAGATAAGGAAAAGGAGGGGTAAGGGATTGATCGCCATTGGAGGGAGCTTGGGAAGCTTTTTCAACCAGTTGCGGATCTGGTTTGGGGGTAATGGGGAATCGTGGAAGTTATGTTTTGAGAACGAGGTCGATTGTACTTTATAATGGCGGGAGTAATGGCTCTGTTTCCTTCTAAGGAATATTTTATTCCCTTATTTAGTGCCATTATAATAATAGTTTTGGGAAGGAGAATATACGTTTTGGGCTTAGAAGCCCAATGGGCTCAAATATGACACATTGAAAATCAGTCTTGAGGATGTTTCGTTATCACAACAAAGAAGGAAAACCTTCCGACCAAAAAAAAAACAAAGAAGAAAACTCTAAGTAAATATTTTGAAAAAGATAGATACTGTAGGGAAAAAAGATAGAAATTATAAATAAATAAATAAATAATTTAAAATTAATAACAATAAGAAATATTTTAAAAACTATTTTAAAAACTACAATAAGATAGATATTTGATATTTCGGCCCTGTATGTGTTTTTAAAGGTTTTTGCTCTCTTCTCCAATTTCCCAATTTGACGTGTGAAGTCTGGATCGATCCGTATCCTTGGAGTTTCGATCGATCTGAGAGGCGAACTATACTAGATACGGTTAGTTCTGCTCTTTCTGATATCAATTTGCTTCTATTGCTGATCGACCTTTGATGTGATTCTCGCAATTTGTTTTCTGTGTTTAATCGCTTTGAGAAGTATCGATTTTGATGTGACACTATATAATTCTCGATCTGTAGATTCTGTACTGCTCTAGGGTTTGGGTTGTGGATTGCTCGAGAATTTACTCGCGCATGTGCAATATTGCTTCTGAAATTTATGTCTAGTTTTGTTGAGAGCACACACCGACAACTTCTTCAATCATATGAATTAGGGATTACGAAATAATGCTGTGTTAGATGTTTGTTCAAACTGAAGGTTTGCGATCTAAAGTTTTGGTTGTTGAATCACACCGACAACTTCAATTTATACGGATTAAGTGCTCTAATTTTAGGCATGCTCAGGTCTGTTTGTATCCAATCGATTAGTAAAGTCAATATTTGCCAGTTACTCCTGAAAGGAGTGGTATAGCCGTATAGATGGCTGAAATCTTCATCTTCATCAGTGTGGTGTATTAAGTTGCAGAGTTGCCCTCTATTTTTGCTAAGCTTTGTTTTCACAATTTATTCTTGTTAGTTTGCTTTTTGTATTGGAGAGCTTCAATTCCTTTTGCAATGAACCGAGCCTTCGGATTCAATATTTAGTTGTTGTTGTTGTTGAAGTCTGGTTGGCAATCTGTCATTGTAATTTCAGTATTTCAAAATAACTGAAAAATCTTTTTGCCTTAGGTGTTCTGAAGACTTGTTCTTGACAATGGCAAGCGGCTATGGAGAATCAACGAGCACGCCATCTCAAACCCCTTCGGTTTCTGGCAGCAGCGGAAACAGCGATGCTGGAAACTTCGAATGCAATATATGCTTTGATTTGGCCCAAGACCCTATTGTCACTCTATGCGGACATCTCTTTTGTTGGCCATGTCTCTACAAGTGGCTCCATTTACACTCCCAGTCTCATGAATGCCCGGTATGCAAGGCCCTCATTCAAGAAGAGAAGCTGGTGCCTCTGTATGGGCGAGGAAAAACTTCAACTGATCCAAGATCAAGGTCGGTCCCTGGAGTCGATATACCTCATCGTCCATCTGGACAGAGACCAGAAACTGCTCCTCCACCACCACCTGAAAACAGTCCTTTTCCTCTACCTGGTTTGGGATTCATGGGAGTAGGCTGGGGCGGTTTTGCACCAATGACAACTGCAAGGTTTGGAAATTTCGCACTTTCAGCATCATGGGGTGGCCTTCTTCCGCAATTGTTCAACTTTCCGATGCACGGATTCCCCAATCATGCAATGTACGGAGCAGGAGCAGGCTTTCCCTATGGTCATGGGTATGCACCTCAGTTTCATGGGATGCATCCTCAACCTTATCCTCGCCATCCAAACCAAGGACAACAAGATAACTACTTGAAGCTATTACTCATTGTTATTGGAGTATTAGTACTTCTTACTCTCGTCACATCATAGGATGCTAATGTTCTCTGAGTACATTCAGTGATCTATATCGGTATTTGGCTCTCTCAGCTCAAGTAAATTTGTTCATATGACTTGTGGAAGTCTTGTAGTTTCTGTTTAAACGTTTTCTATGATCACCAAAAGTAGCATAGACTTGCTCTTGAGAATTGAATGCCTGAAAAGCTTATTGTATAACCTGCAGGTTGTATGGACTTACTATAAGCTTCTTTCTTCGGCGCATTTGTGCATGAACTTGTTCTTCCTTCTCACCACTGTCTGTGCATATCCTCGGTTTTAATGGGTGATCTCCCCACAAAGTGTCAATTTATGTTTGTTTCTCTATCATGATTTATTAACTGTTATGCTTGCTGGGGAAAATCTCTATCATGCTTTTAAATGTTGTTCCTTGCAGAATGTGTCATTTTTGTACATTTGGTTGCTCAATCTACATTTAGATGAATTTGTATTAGCTCCTCCTTAGCTTCTGTTTGTGTGATGTTGATGTTGGTGTTTCCTTGTCAATGTATAAGCTGTTTCCTTGATAATGCCCAAATTGGCTCTAGCATTCTAATGTTTGAGCTGGGAATGTTTTGACATTGAAGGAAAGAAGCAAGTTTGCTTGCTGAAGATGAAAACCTTTTAACAAAACAATGCATGTAACGGTATTCTTCTTTCCTTGATCAGACATTAGAGCATCCACTATAGAGAATAGAACACAACATTTCTTAAATAGCTTTTTCTTCTTCTCTCTCTTTCCTATTGGCTGGAAAAAAAAATTGGCAGAGTAGCTTTTTCTTCTTCTCTCTCTTTCCTATTGGCTGGAAAAAAAAATTGGCAGAGAAATATGTCAGGTTGCATCTCTTCTGCAAGAAATTTCTCACACAAATAAGAAATACTAATCTGACAAGAAAAATACAAGAAATTTCTCACACAAATAAGAAATACTAATCTGACAATAAACTGACTTTTTCTGATTTTTTCTTTTTTAAAAATGTTAAGAAATTCATCTACTCTCCATTGTGGATGCTCTTAAGGCCCATCAGAGGCTTTCTAAATTGTGTAAGCTTTAATTCATATGTGATTAATAATCATAAATGCTAAGCATCACCAGTTTACATCACCAATTTATACATTTGGACTTAAATACCCCTTAATAAATAAACACCCATGAAAAAAAAAAGAAAAAAAGGAAATTAAGAAGACTTTGTCAAACGGGGCTTTAATGGCGGCCATGGCACGTTCACTTGCCTCCACCATCCTTTCAAATCCATCATCTTCTACTCGACGTCGGCGACCTCTCAGGAAGCCATTGCAACACCTTCCATGGTTGAATACCTCGTCAAATTCGTCGGATTCTCTCAAGACGAAGCCGTCGCCATTGCTACAAAGGTCAGTCCCCAATTGAATCATCCAAAAGTCCCGAATTAGTAGTCGATTTTCTCAAATCAACCGGATTCGACGGAGCACAGATCAGAAAAGTCGTTAAGGGCCTCCCATTCGTCCTCCACAACAACGTTGAGCAAACCCTAAAACCCAAAATTAGGGCTTTTTAGTTGCTAAGGATAAATGGCTCGGATTTAGGATCAGTAGTCTCTAAACATCCACACGTGCAAAGATGATACACTGGGTAGGGGAGGAATTGGATTTGTTGCCAAAAGGTGAGATGGAGTATGGGTTGTCTTCAAAAGGTAGAAGAAGGGAACCATGGGTTTCTTTGTAAATTTTGTATGTTTTTGGGGTAAATTTGGAAAAAAAATGGTGATGTTTTTTTTAGTGACATTTAGCATCCCTCTTAATAATTATGTACTTTTTACAAATTTGACTAGTTGAAGACTCGTACCATATACCGCTAATGATCATTTTTTCCAAACTCGTATAAATTATATGAAGATTATTTTAATAACTAAAAAAAAAGATATGAATTATATGAGATGTGTGTAAAAAGATATTCTTTCATCCTCATATTTCTAACATGTACATTAAAAGATATAAATTATATGAGATTTGCGCAAAAGATAATTTTCCGAGAGATCTTTATTGGATAAGATCTTAATTGGTTAATAACTTTATGTGATCTTTATTGGATAAGATCTAAAAGATATAAATTATATGAGATGGCTGATCTCTTGATACGAAAATATATGCATAGAGATTCTAGCTAACATAATTTCCCATTTTGATATGTGATCCAATCATAGTACACAATTCAGAAATTATATACTTATGTTTAAGGGAAGTGTATTGTAAAACTTGTACATAATTATGTAAGTATGCGCCAATCTCGTTATCGACCTATTATATAACTTTTTTTTTGGTCGAATCGACCTATTATATAACTTGTACATAATTTTTACCCATAATTGTATGAGAATACAATTGTTTAAGGGAAGTGTATTCTATGACATGGTACCGGATTATATTGACCTATTATATAACTTTTAAAATATTATGTGCAAAACGCTAGGACCCAATGCCAGATTATGATATCGGATTATTTTGCAAATGTAATTAATTATGCACATAATATTCATGGGGAATCGGGGTTTTTTACCCGTATAGGTTAGATTTGGCAATTATTTGTACAAAATAATACTTATGCACATAATTATCCGGATCATTGACATGAATTTATACAATATCTTCCACAATGGGGCAATTTTTGAGAGAGAGAGATTTGAGAGATTTGAGAGAGAGAGAGAGAGAGAGAGAGGTGGAGAATGGATGTATTGGCTTGATTTCTTGGAATCCTACAAATGCTTGCTATGATTTCGGCTGCTAATTGTTGTTTCTAAATTTTCGCTTAGGCTATTGTTGAGATGGATGCATGTCTTGATTTTTTGGTTGAGGATAAGGAAGGATTTAAGCTTCGGGGATTTTGATAGCATTGATTTTATTCTAGTTTAGATCATGTTTATTTTCTCTAGCTTAGTTTGATATCGCCACCTGCACCATGTATGATTTTTCTAAATGTATTATGCAATTATACATTATAATGTACACTAGCTAGATAATTATGCTGTAATATTTAGTATAAAGTTTAGATGAAATTTTCATTTTCTTGACCAATATAATGAGAAGCAAGACAACACTTGGAAATATATTTAATGTAGATTCCGAAAGCAGATACTCATGTGACATAACTAGCAAAATCTTGATGCGCTTGTCGCATCAGCTCACTGGTTGAGCATTCATGGTAGTACCATGAGGTCTCGGGTTCGAGACTCCAGGGCGGCGGTTTGCCCTATTATATTTAGAGCTGGCTTGTAGCCAGTTCTCATCCCTTGCGGATGCTCTAGGCGAGCTCAAGTAGTACTTGTGGCGACCCTAACTCATTTCCTTATAAAAAAATATCAACTAGAGGGTGTTTTAGATCACAATAAAAAAACTAGCAGGTATTTTAAAACAGCACATTAACATCATCTAAGAAAGTTGTGCAGACCAAAAAACATATAAGAAAGTTGTTGGGCCTCGATCCATCGTGCTGCTTGTAGGAGAGCCCAAGTCCAAACGGAGCCCACTATAATTGAATTTGAACTGTTGTAAAGAGGAGGCAAGAGACCCAGATAAGGCAAACTAAAAAGCTCCACAAGGAAATTCAACGAGTTAATGACGTACACCTGAGAATTCGTGCATATTAATCATTTCAAATAGGAATATTGTATTCAAGGGAAGGGAAGAATGTACGATAGGAAAGGGACAATCTTTTGCGATTAGGAAATAAATCAAATAAAATATTTTTCTTTCCATGCCGATTCTTTTGTCTCAAAGCTAAGGTTATTCGCGCAAAAACTTAGTTCGTGTTGATCTCGATTATAGCCTTTTCTTTGGACGTTTGAATGTGCTTTGCGCTTTTCCTCCAAAATAAAAGCATTATGTTTTTTTTTCATAAATGTATTTTGGGCTGATAATCTTAGTTGAGAAATTTTTATAAAGTTATAATTCATGGCTTATAAAACTATGATTAAAAACAAAATTAAAACATGGATCAAGGATATTTTTATCATAATTGAGAATATTGACAAAGCCGATTGAAACAAGCCCCGCAATAGTGGAGTCATTGTTGATATGTTATGTCTTTTGGTATTAGACATACTAGCAAATACGGCCCCTGCTATGCAGGGGCATTTTTTTTTAACTTTGTTTCTTATAGGAATGTTCGATATTTGTACTCATAAATCGGGTGCTATCATATTAGATCACTATAAAATTAAATTTTATTTCAATGTACAAAGGCAAAGAAGCATAGAGCAAGCGCAAATTTGAATTTACATGTTTTATATTGAAAATTTGAATGTAGCATTTTGTACCTTTATAA
This sequence comes from Polygonum aviculare, assembly GCA_934048045.1. NCBI lineage: Eukaryota > Viridiplantae > Streptophyta > Magnoliopsida > Caryophyllales > Polygonaceae > Polygonum > Polygonum aviculare. The sequence goes on from OW204028.1 coordinate 10,303,999, forward strand.
TTTTAGTGGAATTATCTTTGAAAGTAAGTTAGCCTAAATTTTTTAAAATTTAAATATTTCATATGAGTTATGATATGGTTCATTTCTTGAATTAAAGAGATGAATTATATTTTATTGAGAATTAAATTTCAAAAATTGATATTAAAAGATATGAATCCAGCGACTTTATTAAACCACACAAAACATGAAGAATACATTGTGAATCATAAATATTACAGCTTTTAGAGCACTGAATAGGTTGTGGACAACATTGTGAATCATCCCACATATGAAGAAGCGTAGAATGCGCCAACAAACTGATTATCATGTCCACACAAAACTTGGAAACCAACCTTTTACGGTTAAAAAAGGCTTTTAGGCTGCCCATTAATAATAAGCTAGTGCAATTGGGAGGAATTGAGTTAATGATCTACATTTATGTAATTGGAGGAACTGCATTTTTCTATAGATATATAGATAGATTGTAATCCTTTTGAACATGCACTCCATAAACTGTATTAGTATTTCTTGAGTCTCTATAAGTTCTTAAAATATCTTTTTTTTTGGTCGAACTTAATATATCTTTTTTATAACTTGTAATCCAAAACTCAATCTTCGTAATAATATTATGTTTCTTTGTCCATATACATAACTGACACAACATTAGTTAAACAGATACATCTTTATACCATTCTTATATTTTCAATCTCGTTACAACATGCATGACTTCCTATATACACCTAGATCTGTAATATAGGATCATCGTCCTTAACCAAAGCCCTTGATTTGCAACTTCATCGGCTAAAAATGTATTCAACTTCAATTAGTACGATATGCATGGAAGTTAGGTAACCCATTGTACTAGGAAGTGCATTATGCACATTAGAAATTGTGTAATTGCAAAACGGAGAAGGAGAAATCGAGAAGATAGGAGATGTATGGCTCGGATCGGGATAACCGATTCCGCAAACACCTAGATCAAGCCTAGGATTTTGTAACCTCTTTATTTTAAAAATGAATGAATCACCCCTTTCCTTCAAAAAAAAAAAAAAGTTCTGCTCTTTTTCCACCCAAAATTGAAAAACCGTTGTTCTTTTTGTAGTAATTTGCTACTATTAATGTTGTATAGTTTTTCATTCTTGCCGACAACTGCGAGCTAGGGAGTAGAGTAATACTAATGCATTAAACTGTTAACTTCCACTTGCACTACCAAGTCAAGTGGATAAAGGCATTCAATTAATAGCTGCTTAGGTGTCCCATGTGATGATCCAATTAGGAAAATGACATTACTTAATTTTGTTCAATATTACTTGAAACAATATGCACCTATTCAATTCTCCCTTTTGATCGGCATGGAAAGAACAAAGTACGTGACAATTACCTGTTAATTATGGATCAAATTTTGCTTTCATATATTCTTACTCACGTTACCACGTACGTTTTTTTTTTTTTTATAAAGGAAAGAATTAGGCTAGCCCCCACAAACTGGGGACTATCCTAGAGCATCCTGCCGGATGAGGTCCCTAAGGACCGGATCAGAATCGAAAGTAAAAGGAGAAACACGACAAAACGAGCCAGCTATGTGGTCTGCTACTCTGTTGGCTTCCTGGAAGACATGCCGGATGCCCCAACTTTGCAACTTGCCAAGCAAAAGCTGAACGTCTGACCGAATAAGCTCCACCTCCCACGGACAACTCCAATCACCCAACACTGCATTCACCACCTGCATGTTGTCACCTACAATCATTAAACGGGGAATGCCACGCCGACTGGCTTCAATAATCCCCTGCCGAAGAGCCACAGCTTCGGAAAACACAACGGATCGCCGCCCGAGAAATCCACCATCCAAGGAAATAATGCGGCCTCTGAAATCCCTGATCACAAAACCAAAGGAAGAAATTCCATCAGAATTAACCCCCCATCAAAGTTGAGTTTGAAGTAGTCATTCGTGGGTTTGATCCATTTCGCCTTCTTTCTACGTTGCTTTTGATTTATCACTTGATGGTCCTTACAATAATCGACATTGCTTGCTTTTTTAGCCTCAATGGCTCTTTTCCATTCTTCCAATTGTCTTATTGTAAGTTCGACAATGGTATTGGGATTTATTTGTAGTTGATTTCCTTGATTGAAGATTTTCTTATTCCTGAGGTACCAAGTACACCACCACAGGCAAAGTAGAGTTTCAAGTTGAGTTTTATTCAAAAGAGAGCGCAACTCACTGATAAAAACCATCGGTAGGCGGTTTTCTAAGTCTAATTGACTCACTTTTTGGGCGAGATCAGGATTCAGTGCATTTATGGCATTGTATGTATAACTACATTCTATTAAAAGGTGACAGACATCTTCATTTGGTAAGTTACAAAAACCACAACCTTGTGGGACCGCGACGTGGTTCGCAGCAAGTCTAGTTTTAGTAGGCAATCCATTACGACAAAGTTTCCAAATGAAGTTCTTCTGCTTTGGCGGGATGTTTAAATTCCATATCCATTCAAGATCGACTTTTGGACTTAGTTTGTTAATTATCCTGTATCCATTTCATGGTAGCGTTTGTGGAGTACCATCCATTCTTACTGGGTTTCCAGTACATTCGGTCTGTGATATTATTGACAGGGATAATAACCTTGTCAATTTCATCGACAATTTCCGGTATTAGGACTATTCTTAGTTTTTCTAGATCCCAAGTTTTGTCATCTCGGATATAGGAGCTTACACACTCCTCTCTGTTGATTGTGTCTTTGGCCTCTTCTGTTGGCTTTATACAACAATTGGGAATCCAATTGTCCTTCCAGAAACGAATGGTTTTTCCGTCTCCAACTTGCCACATTAAACTTGTGAGGAACTGATCCTTAAGGCTCATGAGTTTGGACCACTGCCATGATGTGTTTTGTTGCTTTTTATAGTTCAATAGATTCTTTGTTTCAAGATATTTTTCGTGTACTATCTTGACCCATAGGTTTCCAGGGTCAGCAATTAGTTTCCATAGTAGTTTCATTTGTAGTGCTTGGTTCATTTCCTCTGATTTAGCAATTCCAAGTCCTCCATGACTGGTAGGCCTACAAATGGAGTTCCAACCAATAAGTGGTTTGTACCCACTATCCTTGTTCCAAAAAAACATGCGGTTAATCCTGTCGAGTTCATCATGTGTTGCTTTGGGGAGATAGAATGATTGCATTAAATAGTTAGGTTGTGCAGAGAGGTTTGATTTGATGAGTGTTTTCCTTCCTTCGTGGGAAAGTGTGTTAGCCTTCCATTTGGTTAGTTGATCTCAACGTTACCACGTACGTTGTTGCGTAATGATAATGTATATATAGGAACTTTTTCTTTTTTGGTCACGATTTCTGCTTTTGTTTGGATTTATGGTCCGTTTCAGTTCGAGTGTGAGAGTTGAGAAAAGTGGTGTTGGCTAGCTAAGTCATGCATATGTAGAGCCCACGTTATCATATATCACTAGCTTTCAAAATCAAAACAGTAGCAATATATTCATCATAAATACACAAGATAGAGCCTTCAATATATTGTTAGTTTCTGCCATGTGCATAATTGCCCACTATGAGAGATCGAGTTAAAAGTTTGATACACGGTTTAACCTTATGCATGCAACTTGAGGAAATCAAATTAAGGCTTTTATCCATCGATCTTTCCGTATGGGTTCTCATATCATTGACTATTGAGCCATTTGATTCTGTATTGTTTATGACGTTTAGGCTTGGACTTCCTTGGTAATCTCTAGTGTTGCTATAGTTGCTTTTTTAATAATAAAGTAGTTATTATAATAAACGGGTTGCATAATTAATTCCAGTGGCCGCTTAATGAATCAGTATTTACCAAAGATTATTAATTTGCCTAAATGTGATATACATGGGTCATGGTGTGTACGTAATACTGTAGGTTGAGCTGACGTAGCTAGGTTTAAACTATTCAAGTTAGGTCTACTATGGACGACTCTACGTACGTACGTAAGTGAAGTGTTTGTAGTTTTGTGACTTATGTCTACTAAGATAATGAAGTAATACTGCAGGAAGTTGCGGGTCCATCTAAATCATTCAAGAGGTGGACCGTGGACTCGTTGACTTAGGTGCACATATATACATGAAAATAAATTAGGCAGAAGTATTATTTTAAATTGGTAGAAATTAGGCAGAATTTTGTAGACTAGTCGTCTTCGAATCTCTCGTACCATCTGAATGCAAGACTTGTTGGGGGGTTCTTGAGATTGTACGTGGACATTGCGAGTCTATCTCCTCGATCGATCATACAGTGGGATTTCCAGATTGATGTATTAAGAATGCCCCTAGGTTAGGGTGGCACAGCGGGCTGTACCTAGCTAGATTATATTGACTGATTACGAGTCAACCCGGGTGTCCGTAAATCAAACTTAATCGAACACTTCGTTACGTATGCGACTCGTTAGACCTTGATACTCGTCGTTCTAACAGTTCTTCAGCCTATATATGGGTAGTAATAGGTCGACCCGTTAGACCTTGATAAATTAAAACGAAACCGAAGAAGTAAACTCAGGAGTATCACAAAGTTCAATGACTATAGATTGAAGGTAGACTGATCAATAATCAGTATGTAAATGAACAAAAACCTAAGAGTCAACTACCTAAAACCACCCGTAAAATAGGTCATATTCTACTTAACCACCCGGAATATGCCTAATAATTTTTAACCACCCGTAAAAGATTCTCCGTTAGCAAATCGCCACCCATGAAACCTTTCCGTCAAAAAAATCCGTTAAATCATAGAAGATTACTCTTTTACCCCCGAACCCTCACTTTGCTTTTCCCTTCTTCTTTTCTTTCTTCCGCCGGTCAACCAGTGACCACCACCTTCCGTAGAGATTCCTCTCGATCGCTAACCCAAGGAGTCTCGAAGTCGCCGACGGTGGAAGAGTTGTGCGAAGTTGTTGGCGTCAAGTTGCAGAGGCGGGAGCGGAGGAGCGAGCAGTGAAGGTCGGCGGTCGGGCGGGTTGGGGTTCGGTTCCAGATCTGGGACTGAGGCGGAAAAGGGAGCGGACTGGAGTTCGGTGGGGGTTTTAGCCGGTGGTGGAAGAGCCGTGCGAAGTCGCCGGCGTCGGACTGCAGAGGCGGGAGCGGAGGAGCGAGCAGAGAAGGTCGACGGTCGGGCGGGCTGGTTGTCGTCGGGATCGAGCCTTGGGTTGGGGTTCGGTTCCAAATCTGGGACTGAGGCGGAAAAGGGGTGGGGTTCAGTTGTTGAGCGGTTGGATCGAGCTTGGATGGTCGACGACGGGGAGGCTAGGGTTTTGGGAGATGAAATGGCGCAATTGGGAGGTCCAATCGGGCAATTTGAGCGTGTGGGCCTTAGGAGGCGAGGAATGTGCCATTGTCGGCGGCGTAAGCGTCCATGAAAGGCTTAATGATCGTTTGGAGAAGACAATGGAAGGGGCAAAAGGGTAATCTTCTATGATTTAACGGATTTTTTTGACGGAAAGGTTTCAGGGGTGGCGATTTGCTAACGAGGGTCTTTTACGGGTGGTTAAAAATTATTAGGCATATTCCGGGTGGTTAAGTAGAATATGACCTATTTTACGGGTGGTTTTATGTAGTTGACTCAAAACTTAATCCATTAATTGTGAGATTAGTCATGGGCATTTTGTCATGCTACTTCTAGTGATGTGATGGACTTAAACAGGCTCTTGTAATTACGGAGGGTTAATTAACTACGGTCTTTCATCTAAGCTCATTTGCAAGCTTAACTAATACGGAGCAATTGGTATATTCATAACTGACAAACTGGTGTCAGGTACGAGTAACTTTTTCTTTTTTTAGGAATTTAATGTATGAAAGGAGGACTATATATGTATCAACAAAAATTATTTGGAGTAGTACTACATTCCGTGCGTGTGTGAAATCAAGAAACACGAGGCAAGTAAAAAGAAGCTTCCTAGCAACCAGTACACTAGCTATTGCAATTAAACCAGAAAAAATAAGAGAGAAAAGCTAAAATTGTCGAATGGCGTGACTCTTTTTTTTTTTTTTTTTTGATATCATGGTACATTATTTTTTGGTGAATTAATATGTCTTACATTATTAAGAAGATATGATGTACGTGTTTAGAAGATGTTAAACTGTTTTTGGTAGTAGAATACTAAATGGAATTGATAGTAAATCATGACGGTGACAAAACAACTTTCTTAGAAGATGTTAATATGTCTTACATTTAAGGGAGACACTGAGATTCTATTTCACAAATCATGACGGTGACAAAACTCGACCATTATGATAAAAATCATCGCTCATGTACGGTGTTAATGCATAAAAATTCGTCTTTTTTAGTCAATATAGAAATTTGTCTTTAACACACTAATTGAAAGAATCCTCCATCATAATGCGTAATTACCTTCTTTAATATTATATCTATAGCAATTACTTGCTACCCAATCCAGCGATAATTCTATCTTTACGATAAAATAAAATCCTCCATCATAATGCTTAATTGTCTTCTTTAATATTAATAAGGAAAATAATTTAAAATAATCTCAAGTATCAACTTTCAGCCAAAAATAATCTCAAGTTTGAAAATCATCACTAACGATGCAAACTATCACAAAATTAACCAAAAATGAGTCGGAAGGATTTTCCACAGAGTTTTCCGGTGGAATCGATAATGCGGAGATCAAAATAAGACGTAACAACTTGATATTATACGCTTGGTTGAAATACTTTCGATCGTCATATCAACGATTCCTCCGGAAAACACGTAGGAAAATACTTCCGAATCGTTTTTGGTTAATTTCGTAATAGTTCGTATCGTTGGTGATGGTTTTCAAACTTTGAATTATTTTTTGTTGAAAGTTGATACTTGAGATTATTATAAGTCATTTTTCCTATTAATAATAAAATACTTTAAAGATAAAAAACTTAATAAATAAAAATACCTTTTATGGTGGATGATAGTGAAAATATTTAATTTACCCGTTCACATATGATATTTGTAAAGTTCATTAATAAATATGATATTTCCAAAATACAGATTGAAGATGATAACTCCGGATTGAAGATGTTGTTGGTGAGGTTAATAAGGCTGACCCAAAACCTGACCCGTTATGATCCAAAATCTTGCCCAAAATCGAGATCGCTATGTCTAACCTTCGCCATTTTTGACTCGTTTTGACCAAAATTCTCAAACTCCTTCAGATAATTTAGAGCAACAGACTTCCCGCTAAATCAACACCCTAATTGGTTAGTCAACCGATGAAGTTTCTAAGATAGTACCCAAAGATCTCCTATTCAATTCTTATGGATAATACCCTCTATAAAAAAAATCAACCCGTCCTGATTAATTATGTTATGTCCCACCTATGGATTAGATTGGAAGAGATATTTAGAGAATACAGAAAAAGAGGTTAAGGAGGATGGAGGGGTTAGGGATTAGGGAAGAAGAAAGTGAGATAATAGATAGAAGGAAGGGTAAAGCCTCATTATAGAGCAATTGCTTACTTTATAAAACTATAACACTAACTACAAAACCAATCTTATGTTTCTCCCTAATTACACTAATCTCACCCTAATTTCCCATATGATAAATTCTTTCCTTAAAAAAATGTTAAATTGTGAAACTCAATTACTTTTCTATGGGCGTGGCCTATGGAGTTGGGCATGATCGGATTAATAAACGATATAAGAGCAAATAATAAAACATGTCCCCTGCAATAGAAAATGCAAGGACCATCATTATATTTAGGTGCGTGGTATTATCATTACTTTATTAATTAGGGTGAATGATAATAAGGACTTATTAGCTAGATAGTTAGCTCGGTTGTTGTTGTTGTTGTTGTTGTGAACGTGTTAATTGACTCTTTTCTGTAAAGCTGGTCCAAATTGAAGGGCTTTTTCTTCTGCTCGTTATCGATTTACGTACGTACGGTCCACCGACGCGTTTTCCTCGATCATCATTCCCCTTTTTTGGTTATTTTATTTTGGCACAAGCAACACTTACACCATCCGCAATGGTAAACCCAAATTCGAGTTCTTAATCCCCTCAAAACAAAATTCCCATTCATCCACCTCATTTAAAAACCCAATTTTACTTTACACTCACAACCCACAACCCCAATAATATTCTTTAAACTCCACTATCTTTATTTTATTGTTTTTACTAAAATATATTCTTATGTCATTAAACATATTAACAATATTATTTTATACAATATATAAATATAAACACTCAAAAAAATCAAAGATTAATTTTAGATAATTAGTTAATTTATATTTCCATATATATATCAACTTCGTTTTAATTAAAATATATTAAAATATATATAAAGTGGGTGTCTATAGGTATATAAAAACAAAAGAAAAATATTAAAAATATTTTTTTCAAAGAAATAAAATCGTTTTGTTGCTAAAATAAACCTTAAACTTATTATCTATAAACCTTAATTGAGAAAAAAAAAGAGTCTTTGATCTAATCCAATGGTTCTTTCTTTGCCATGTGTTTTTCTTCCTCTTTACATTGCTTTTTGTGAAGGTTAAAAACTCTTCTTCTGAGCTCTTATTTGAAGCCCACAATTGGGATTCTTATCACAACAACACTATTTGGAAGAGCTTAATTATTATTTTAAGTTTAAGAACCCCCATTGTGGGTGGCCTTATTCCGGTTTTGGTGGAAATAACACATACTGTATCACATATGAATGCTAGAACCTAAGAATGTGAGCGTCAACATCCTCCTAATTTCAAGCAATGCCAAAGTCTACCGACCGCCATTTGAACGAACACTGCCCAACTTTCATTTCAATTTTCAAGCTAATTTGGCTTCACTCCATTATTATGATTAATTTATACTACTAGCTAGTCAATACTTCATTCAATTTGCCACCCTACACCCACCAGTCCACCACCGTCCTCAAAATGAATTAATCCTTCAATATGCAAACAAAAAAATGGCTGAAAATAAACAAAAAAAAAAAAAAGTGTTTTTGGAGAAACAAATATCCGTTTCTTTTATCCTAAATGTTAATTATGTTCCAAGTGTGGGAATTAACTATAGAGAGATTAATTGTGTAAAATTTGTGTGATGTTATTGATAGGAGAATGGTGGTATTTATAGAGTACATGCCACATCTCAGTGCAAAATCCTAATACAAAAGTTACTAGGTAAATATATAACTTACTTAACAAGATAATCTAGTTTGAAGATACAATCTACATAAGATAATATTATGATTAAAATTAACATTCCTATTAATTTTGGGAGTCTTTACAACTTTAAAAATGCAACACAGCCATAAAACTTAAATGTTGTTAATTAACCCTAACTTATGTTAATTAACCCCAAATCATCCAAACCCACTACCAAAAACTTAAATGAATTTATCCCAATCCTCCGGTCCCTTCAAATTCATGATCAGTTCCAAGTTCCAACATTGAAGTCGAGTAGCCTTTGAGATCTCCACCGGCGGTTACCTTCCAATTGAATCGTATAAGATTTGCATCCGACTACTACCTCCAGGACTACTCATCTTCGCCTCCTTCTTCCTCTGTAATCCCGATTCCACAACCCACCAGATCTAGGACAACAACACACTGGCCGTCTCTCCTCTCTCTTCACCCACTCGACTCCCCGAGCTCACTCTCGCTCGCACCCGAGTTCCAGATCTGGGGTTTCGTCCCATGCTCGCCGGCCGCCCTTGGCTCGCTCCACGGCACCCGCCTCCCTCTCGCCCTCGATTCTCTCTCACTCTCCCTTCCCGCCCCTGTTCTGTTCTGACCGAGCCCCAACCCCGACTGGCCACGCCCTCGCTCAACCCCGACTCCCCTACTTACCCGCGCTCGCCGGCCCACACAGTAGCTTCGTCGTCCGTCTTCACCCCAACACCGACGACGTCGAACCCCACCAGTCCGACGAAATTGGCTCCTTTAGGTCGGAGATTGTGGAGTTTGCCCTTTTGGTCAGAGAATTGCGCGAGCGACATCGCCGGAGATAACTTGCCAAAGAAGATTTGCGAGATCTTGGAGTCGTGCGCTCAGATGGTTCTTCAACTCCATGACAAAATTCAGGTTTTAACTCCCTCCCCAACTTTATTGACCGCTCATGTTTTACCCCCACCCAGATGGTTCTTCACGCATTGATTTCGCCTGAGGTCAATGTTGAATTTGTTGTTTGGATTTGCTTGTGTTCTGAAAATCTGTTTGGTCTTTAGGTGGTAGGAGCGCGACTCTAACGGCGTTATGTGTGCCGTTTGATTTCTCCTGAGGAGGAGGAAGCAGAAGTAGTAGACCATCGATGCCGTTGTCGCGAGTCTGTCACCATCCCTGCTGTCGTCGGCCATAAAGGATTGGGGCCTGGGGTTTGTTTGGTTTGGGTTTGGAGATTGTAGTCAAGGTGTTCGATGGAATGTCTACAAGACAAAGAGTTCTTCTGTGTTGCAAATTTGCTCTGTTTACTGGAGATTGGGGGTTTTTGCAACCGTTGGGATAAGGTTGAGTTTGATTGTCGAGAAGCAATACATCTTGATCAGAATTTGGTAAAGGTTAGTGATTAAAGTTCTTGGTTTTTTTCTTTCCTTCTATATAAAGTGATAATTAGCATCTGTTGAACACTTGAAGCTGTATGGTTTCCGAACACACTTAATATTGTTGTGATTTTAGGTGTGTCGAGGGAAGATCTCTGGCTGAGCTGAGCTGAGCTGTTGTGTTGAATCTCTAATCTTGTGAATCTATATAGTTGACTAATTCCTGGTATATATTACCCATCTTCTTTTTTGTATTGTAGTCACTTGTGTTCCCAATCCATGCTCCTTGTGGTTTCAAAATTTTGCCAATATATATTTGTTGTCATTCTGTTATGATTTTACATTTTCATTCACATGATCAAATGACTGTTTGATGTTGATATTAGTTAGGGTTTCCCAATCTGCTTTGATGCCCTTCACTGGAAATTGTTTATTCTTTTTTATGGAATCACGTAGGTTTCAATTTGAGGGCATGCCTATCATACACTGTATAATTTTTCTACATAGCTAGCATTATCTTGATTGGATGCTTTCCTTTTGTGTCAGCCCATGTATTCAATCTCCAGTTGATATAAACGAAGCCCTTACTTTGATTTCAGATGAGTAATTCAATTTGCTGGTTAATAGGAATTTGGAAATATTGTGGTGTTGTTCATATTTGCCTCACAAATTATCTTTTGCAATGGAAATTGGCTTATGTATACTTTTGATTGATATTTCAACTGTGAACAATTGAGAGATAGGCCTTGGAAAACATCAAATGCTATGCTCGTGCTTGGAGATGGGTCTGTTTGGAAGACCAAGTCATTTCGTGCTACTAGAACTCAAGTTAGTGAAGCTGTTTTTTGAAAAAGAGAGTAACCTAATATGTGTTACAAACAATGCACGTATTTACTCTTTAATTGATGATACTAATTAACAGCCTGCTTTTGTTTGACATTTTTCGATGTAGTTAGACCATGGTTTCAATGACTACTACTGCACGTGAAAGACAGGAGCTTGAAGATGAGATTGAAAAGGTGAAGCTACTAAGTCCATTGCAATGTTAATTTGCTGAACATAAGGTTGTTGTTTTAATTTTATTTCAAGGAATTTACTCACCTACCTCAGCTTTCCTTAAGGTGGTTTAAAGCATTGTTAAGACAGCGTAAGGGTAATTTGTTCTTTCATTAAGAACTTCGATCTCTTTACAGGCTTGAGATAGCTACCTTTTAAACGTTATTATGGATGCCAGGTTTGAGTAAGCTATATTTTATTCATGTTTTGATATTAAATACATGGTCGAATCCTCTTCTCTTTCTACTAATTTGATATCCATAGCCAAGAAAAACTTGATACCCTTGCCTTTTCATTCTCTGATCAGACCATAGACTATTACAAATAAGATAAAATTTGAAGATTGATTCCATTTGGTGTTGAAATGTCCTTGGACCATTTAATCAAAAAAATAAAATGAAATGTTCTTGATCACTTGATTGGCTGCAGGCTATAGATTTGAAGCTCTCCGTTGACCTCTTGGAGACAGAAAGAGCTATTATTTTGGAAAACTACGTGACATTGAGATACTCTGACGAGATCCTCTTGTGGAGAATCTCCCAGTAAGTATGTAGAATAGTTAATTCATCATGATTAAATATCACAGTAGGCTTCTAGAATCTAGGTTTTGAGGTTGATGATGTAATCATGCAATTGTCACAATGCAAAAGGTTGTTGCAGTGAAGAAGATTAATAAAGTGGTTCTCTAAGTCTTATGTGATCTAAACTTTGTTCATCTGCTGTGTATAGAAATACAATATAACCATTGTTTCAGTTGCAATATTTGTATTGATTTACAATACAACATTGTTTCATTCATTCTCAAACACTAACATGGCTCCAACTGCTCATTTTTAACGTGTAGTTATTCGACGGGAAGGATGGCAAGCCCAAGTATCCGTGGAGATGGGTAATTAATTATACCCCCATTCCTGTGAAGAGGAATATGATCAGGACTTCAGGAGGCAAGAAAAACCTACAAGTTATTTTACAAAGTCACTACTACCTTAGAGTTTTACGTTTGAAATAATCATGGTTGTATTTCCTTAGTGGCAGTGCTATTGGCTTGAATCTCAGACAAGATCATTTGCTGTTGCTTTGTGCTATTTTACTTGGTTTCAATATGTTTTACTTTTTCCCGAAGGATAATACATATAAAATTATTTATTAATATTTCACCTATTGGAAATTTAATCGTTCATCATAATTTTACTATACACTTCAACGGTTCAACCCATCAAAATTAATGCATGTAAAATCAACCAATTATAATTTTATTCTTCCAACATTTGACATTCTAAACATTAATAAATACATACTTATATATTTACTGAGTTAAAATTCAATTATAAGATAAAAAATAATTTCAATAAATTTTGAAAGTATACTCTATAAAAATATTAAATAACTTATGTTTTCAATTGATTTTTGTGATATTTATTGAATTAAATCCAAACATATTTCAACACTTATATATATTAAACTAATATATTATATAATTGAAATTTATCATGAAAATTATAATTAGAAAGTTTTGAGAAATTTTAATATCAATTTAAACTTTATATATAAATATGTATATATGTTGATAGAATATGGGAATTTTTATATCTTAAATAATACAAGAAAATACAAAATATTGTTTAATAATAGTAAATGGACTTTCCATAAATATGTATATATGTATTTAAAATATAAATAAAATTTTAATATAAATAATGAAATATTCTGGTTTTAGTTTGATAAATATAACATAAATTACATTGAAATCATAGGTTATATAATATTTGTATAGATTATATATTCAAAATTATTTAAATAATATATTATATTATAATTGATTTTTTAACTTAATAAATACAAAAATACTATTTATACATAAAAAATGAATTTTACTATAACCTAAGCGAAAATTAAAACCATTCAATAAAAATATACCATGACATTATTAAGAATTTCGATGACTTATAATGAACCATAACATTATTAAGAATTTTTAATATATTCTTGACGTCCTTCACCCCGTCCATCGGACGGGGCATGCTTACTAGTACCATTAACAATGATCATTAAAACGAGGTCTTTGACTCGCTCTCGGATGAAAATGCCATTTTTATTGGTCCTTTTTCCGAACTTTGTAAAGTTACGCGCCCTCTTCGTTAGCATTTGTCTGCTCTAGTTTTCTTAAACTTCTGCTTTAGTACACTTTATCAACCAAGCCATACGTTAGGACCTTTGTAAGCTCTTTTGTCCTTCTTACGCCATCTTTAGCAAGTGATATATTATTGCATTAACAATTTTAATTCGACTACAAGATAATTAATACTAATAAAACTAAATTCCAAACTCTACATTAAAAAAAACTTACAAATATTTATAAGTCAAAAACCTTAATTTTTCTTAACCTCTGAAGATGGTGATCAGGGAGAATTGTCGTGCAAGAAACCATGAATGAAAGGAGAAGAAGATATTTTGGGAATTTTCTATTGTATTAAAATAATGAGTTGTAGAAGCATTTGCAACTATTGATAGAGAAACTAATCTGAGCTGCTAGCTACACAAATGACTAAGCTAGACGCTAAACGACTAAGCTACACAGTTGCACTATGCTATGCTCTATACACCTCTATATCCCCCCCCCCCCCTTCAAGCAAGACTTGGGTGGGCAAACACAAGACCGAGCTTGAGACAAAGAAAATGATGTTGTTGACCACCTAATGGCTTAGTCAATAGATCAGCTAACTGCATACTAGATTGTACATGACAAGTAAAAATAAACCCTTGCTGAACCATGTCACGTACAAAGTGGCAATCAATCCGCAAATGTTAGTCCTCCCATGAACGGGATTGGCAACAAGGTGTTGTGTTGATCGATTGTCACAAAAAAGAGGAATTGGTTGAGGCACATGTATACCAAAATCCTGAAGCAAGCCATCAAATCAAACAATCTCACTTGATGTGGCTGACATGCTACGATATTCGCTCTTTGTACTAGACTTAGAAACGGTCTTTTGATTCTTAGTCTTCCAAGAAACTAAAGATCCTCTAAGAAAAATGCAATATCCTGTCAGAGAGCGACATGAAAGGGAACAACTCCCCCAATCTACTTCACTATAAGCCAGCAGCGTAAGATCTTAAGACGATGGATAAAAAAGAGCGTAACTGAGTGTTTTTAAGGTATCGAAGGAGATATCTAGCAGCCTGCATATGAGGTTGCCGAGGAGACACCAAGAATCGACTTAGTTGTTGGACGATATACGCATTATCAGAGCGTGGCAGAGTCAAGTAAAGCAATTGTCCAACCATTCTTCTATAAGACTATGGATTATCAATTATTTCTCCAACATCAAGTTGCAAGTCCACAAATCAATCACATACGTACTTGTGTTGATTAAGCAGAAGACTCTGAGATGATCTCCCAATTTCCATACCAAGGAAATATCAAGCAAGTCCTAGGTCCTTGATAGTAAATGTTTTGTCTAAGGATGACTTAGTGTGCAGAATAAACACAGGATCATCACCAGAAAGAAGCATATCATCCACATAACAAAGAGCAACATTAATAGAAGATGAAGTTTTGCGGGTGAATAAAGAGTAATCTTGGTGGGATTGTATGAAACTTAGACCAAGCAAGTGTTTTGTGAGTTCTGTGTTCCATTGTCGACTTGTCTGTTTAAGCCCATATAAAGAGCGTTTAAGGCGGAGAACCTATCCACGCAAAGTAGTAAAATAGCCTAAAGGAGGAGTCATATAAACCTCTTCTTCTAGATAACCATGCAAGAAAACATTGTTAATATTTAGTTGATGAAGTGGCCAACCTACTCCTTATTATTGAGCAAGAAAGTCTAAGTTGTCGTAGAATAATCTTCTAAGATAGTGAGGAAATATTTAGCACCACACAAAGCAGGATCTTTGTATAGGCCCCATAAGTACATGTGTACCAACTGAAACAAAGACTTAGCATGGGAATCACTCTAAGAAAATGACAATTTGTGCTGTTTAGACAGAGAACAAGTTGAGCAAGCAAGGTCATCAACAACAGATCCAACAACTGGTTTAAATGCTTGAGTTTAGAGATAGAGGCATGTCGTTCATGAAGCAAATGTAAACCATTAGAATCCTTACAAACTGAGTTAAAGGAATTATCACATCAAGGTAAAAAAAATTGTTGAATTATCTAAGACACAGTTGTATTATTATCATAACTAGAAACTCAAGAAGTTTCATTTTAAAATAATATGTAAAGTCCTTGTATCTTTTGTCCAACTGCCAATGTTCTCTTAGTTTAAAGGTCTTGTAGAAGACATTTATTCCTTAAGAAAAGAAAATTAATTTGCTCTGCCTCAAGAAGCTTCGCAACAGACAAAAGATTATGTCTGAAACATATAGCACATCATGAATCACCAAAGTAGGAGACACGTGTACTGCTCCAGTATACTCAACAATCTGAGTAGAACCATCTGGCAACCCAACAAGGATCGGTTTAGATATTGGCTAAAATGAGGAGAACCATTCTCTCTTAAAAGAGATGTGACCAGTTGTCCCTGAGTCCACTATCCAAGAGTGATCCGTATCAAGAGTAGTAGAAACATTAAATAAGGTACTAATAATACCTTAGAAATTCATAGAAGTGAAGCTTCCTCGACACCTTTTTCCTTTCATCATCTTAAGGAATTCATGAAAAACAGTATTCATCAAAGCAATGTTTGGTTGTCCCAATTGATTCCCTTCAAGAGGATTGCTCTCTTGAACTTGCATCTGCTCAGAGTTCACATTTGAAGCAAGTTTTCCAAACCTGAATCCTTAGGCCCCTTCCACCAGTCAGGATAACCTATTATCTTGAAGCAAGATTCCTTAAGGTGCCCTTTCTCATGGCAATGATCACAATATTTGTCCATTTTAGCTCTCTTATTATCTTTAGTATCCTTCTTACCAGAATCTGGCCTTGAATTATAGTTTTCTGAAGTTTGTTGATTTCCTCCTCCGGAAGAATGTCCGCATTATAACCATTCCCTCCTTGATTACCAACTGAATTGTTCTCGTTGAACCTATTGGTTGCAAGAGCATTATGCTCTTGAGGCCTGATTCTTGTTATCTGTTGTTGTCTCTCGAGTCTCACTACCATATGAAAAGCATGATTCACATTAGCCAAAGGATCACTAGACAATATTGATCTTCTAATGATCTCAAAAGAATCATTAAGTCCCATTAAGAACTGCATCAGTTTAGTTTGACTATCCCTCTCCACCATTCTTTTCATCAAAGAGCATCTACACTGTTTAATTGCTCCACAAGTGCAAAAAGGAATTCCCTCTAGCATCTATAAATTCATCCCACATCCTTTTCATCTTGCTGTAATACGTTCCAACTAAAAGATTCTCATGTCTCAATTGGCACAAATCTTTCTGCAATTGTTAGACAGAAGGAGCACTAGACTCCTCATACCTTTCAAGCAAATCATCCCATAGCTCCTTAGAAGATTGCACATACGTACATAAAATCCTCAGTAATTTCTGGATTGATGGAGTTCATTAGTCAGCTTCTAACCATACAATCACATCTAATCCAACGAGCATAATCAACACAATTCAAAGTAGGTTTCTCATACAACCCAATAATAAACCCCAGCTTAAAATTTCCTTTTAATATAAACTCTAGCTTTGATACCATATTAAAATTCCCGATGGGCTATAATTAACCGGGGAGCAAGAGTTACATCAATAATTTTAATATAAGTTTGGATCCACCCCTTTACCCAATAGCTTAAGCCTTGAGCCTAAGGCTACCTTAACTTGCCTTACACGAGCTTAAAAAATTCACTCCATTAAACCGAGTGATCAGAAGTTGAATTCTAGGGTGATCTGAATTTGACAAGAAGAAAGGATGAACATAATTGCTTCGTTGTTGCGTACCTGAAGTCGGAGTTGGAGGAATTAGAGTCTGATTCTAAGATTGACTTTGCATATCCTCCACATTAGGTATGAGATGAGTATTTTCTTCGTTTCCAGTCGCCATCGCATAGGAAATTGGACTGAACAACGGGTTCTCCCACGAAATAAGAGGAAGGAAAAAAAACCGAATCACCATAAAAACGAGTGATTCAAAAGCAAATTCACGATCGAACTTCCTCAATCAAGCAGGAAAACGAAATCGATCAAGTCAAAACAGCTCAATCGGTGTGCTCTGATACCATATGAAGATGGTGATTAGGGAGAATTGTCGTGTAAGAAACGACGAATGAAAAGAGAGATCGAAAGCTCTAAAAGATATTTTGGGAATTTTCTGTTGTATTGCAATAATGAGTTGTACAAGCATTTACAAATATTTATAGACAAACTAATCTAAGCTAAGCGACCTATAATTGACTAAGCTAGCTAAATGACTAAGCTACACAATTGCACTAAGCTACGCTGTATACACCTCTATATAACCAAATAATACAAATCATGGAATCGTCTATTTAAAAAAAGGGAACCGAAACCAAAATCGTCTAAGCACCGGGCCACCAATTCCTGATCGCTTCGGTCCAGTTCTCCATTCTCCAACCAGTTGTTTATATCGCAACTTGTTTGCACAATTCAAATTAAACCGGACCGACCCATCTATTATTTGGTGTGGAATTTATATTGCAAAATGTTTAATCGTCAATTATCTGTCAGCTATTCATAGTTACGACTATTTACTTTATTAATCAATTTTGTTTTCATGTACAGCTACGTACCACCAGGGCACCAGAGCACTAGAGGTTTTTTCTGATTGGCTGAAAGCTTATAATCAATGGCACATGAAATTGAAAGAAGAAAAAGAAGGGAAAATGATATTGACAGGCTTCCCCCGCTTATTATGATTAGGACGGCAATGATCTAGAATTACGAGCTCAGTTTAGTGTCATACGTATTCATATCATATGTTGTGACCAATTGATGTGAGTACGTGTTGGGTGTACATACTACATATCTTAAACCAGTGCTGTTCATTTGTGTGGTAAGTTTTACTCATGTACGTAGTAATTTGTCCTAGTAATAATAAACCTCGCATGAAACGTAGATTTTGAATTTGAATTTCTGCGATCAAATTAATTTGTTGCCTTCATAGACCTTCTATCGTGAACTAGTAACTCATCCTAGTAATAATATATGAACCTCGCATTAAAGGCACGTACATGATTACTAATCATGCATGTGCCAAACTATATATAGCTGTACAGTTGTAGTGTATACACATCTCTATACATGAACAAAACTAAATGCCCATTATCTGTTAATTGAATTGTAATCAAGTTTTAATATAGCGTGGTAATCTTAAATCAATAATCCTTATCCTCCCAAAATTTCATATTTAATTAGGCCGGAAGACCGAATTACTAAACACAGTTTGTGAAATTAAAAACAAAACTGTTTATCTCCACAGTCACTTTCTAAGCCATATGTTAGTAATCTAAAAATCATATGCATTTGCTAACAAACAAGGATCAATTATAGTTCGCTTGGCTCTGTCCCACAACATGCAAAAGTAAGAAGAACGGGGACCTATCCAGGAAACACACTGTACTAGATGCTCTTTAAAAAAAATACCCACGAATTAAACAAGCAAGCTTTAGAAACAAAGAATACCACTTTCTTTCGGTAGAAACAAAGAATACATATGTATAGAATTCGATATTTTATTCCTAAAAAAACCTCTTTATAAACATTTTAAAAGCTCACATACATAAAAACCAAACACTTGGATCCCCTTCACTCTCAAATCAAAACCCCAATCCCATGTTAAGCAATGTCCATCCTTCCACCAATCCTCCTCCTCCTCCTTTCTGTCTCCGTCACCGCCGTCGCCACCGCCACCCCGAGATTCAAAGAGGCCCCACAATTCTCCAATGCCCCTGAGTGCCCAACCATAGTCTCCGACGACGACGACGACGAAGAAAGCGCGTTCGTGTGCTCGGACCAAGCCGTGCACGTGGCCATGACCCTAGACCTGGCCTACATCCGCGGCTCCCTAGCCGCGATCCTCTCGGTCCTGCAGCACACCTCGTGCCCACAGAACACCTACTTCCATTTCATCACCTCGGCCGACGGCGCCGCCTCCTCCTCCCTACGCGCCACCCTCACGCGCTCCTTCCCCTCCCTCCGATTCTCCCTCTACCCGTTCTCGACCGCAGCCGTCTCGGGCCTCATCTCCTCCTCGATCCGGTCCGCCCTCGACTGCCCGCTCAACTACGCGCGCTCCTACCTCCCGAACCTCCTCCCGCTCTGCGTCTCCCGCGTGCTCTACCTCGACTCGGACGTGATCGCGGTCGACGACGTGGCCGCCCTCTACGCCACGGACCTCGGCCCCGACTCCGTCCTGGCCGCCCCGGAGTACTGCAACGCCAACTTCACCAACTACTTCACGCCGACCTTCTGGTCCAACCCCTCCCTCTCGATGACCTTCGTCAACCGGCGGCCCTGCTACTTCAACACGGGCGTCATGGTCATCGACCTCACGCGCTGGCGGGCCCGCGACTACACTCGCCGCATCGAGGAGTGGATGGAGCTCCAGAAGCGCATGCGCATCTACGAGCTCGGCTCCCTCCCGCCCTTCCTCCTCGTCTTCGCCGGCCGCATCGTCCCCGTCGACCACCGCTGGAACCAGCACGGCCTCGGCGGCGACAACTACAAGGGCCTCTGTAGGCGCCTCCATCCTGGCCCCGTTAGCTTGCTGCATTGGAGCGGCAAGGGCAAGCCCTGGGCCCGCCTCGATGCTGGCCGGGCTTGCCCTCTTGACGCCTTGTGGGCCCCCTATGATCTGCTCTTGCCCAGTGAGGGTGCCATGCCCCTTGATTCGTAAGTATGAGTCGGCTCTGATATGGATACTGTGTATGAAAAGCAGTATATAATACTATGCTTTGAAGTTTTGCTTCGGGTTATACCGGATCGGATCGGATCAGATCGGATTTCTCTCTCTGGCGCTTGATAGTCGGAGGAAGAAGATCTGCAGAGGTAAAATGGGAAATATGCTAAAAAAAAAAGACTTGAGATTAATGAGATGATGCAAATTAAAGTGTAAATTAAGTATGGTTACTACTACTCTATGTATTAGTATAGTTTATACCCGGAACAAGGTTATAATTAATAAAGTTGATATATATGTTTTTCTTATGTCCTTCCTTTTTCTGATGGATTTTAATTACCTAGCTGGATGGTATATCGTGGTAGTATAATTTGTGTATTATGTGAGCAAGCGAGTGGCGTGCATGGTGAAAACTGAAAAAGGGGAAACCATAGGTACACCATCAACTTTTGCTCCTTTGTTGTCTAGCTTTCATTTCCCTGATTTTAATTCTGATTGCACTTGAATGGGGGATCTGATAGATGGTGCATATATGCAGTGGCGGAACCAGGAATCCCTCTCAGAGGGGGCTAAATATAAAAAATACTGAAATTACATTAATTTGTTTCTTAGAACAACATTTTTCGATTTAGAGAATGTTGTATGTTGAACCTAACATGAAGATTTCTGAATTTCTTTGCAAGTTTTAGCAAGGAGTTAACCCTTGCTTCTTTGACAAGTCAGTTGCACACTTGTTGAAATTAATGGACAGATCTAGATCACTGTCAAGACTGAACTTATTCATAACAAATGATCCAAACTCCACTAAAATAGGACAATTTTTCCCTGTCCAAAACAGAACAAATTAACATTAATCAACTAGCTAGTACCCACAATGAAACAGGTATGTACTTTTCCTTTGAATTTCCTATGCTTTGCTAGATGTTTGGATAACATGAGAAGAATTAGGTTATGTACACACAATAAAGGTAAAGCTATACCATCATGTGATGCTACTCATATGGTAAAGGACAGAGACTTTCATATGCTGCTTCAAAGAGACATTTAACCCAACTATAATTGAAATCAAGAGTCTGTTCATCCCAAAGGCTTCTAATTCATGAGTTTTCACTTTAGTCAACAAGGCTGATCGAGATAATAGGTAAAAAGAACAAGAGGAGGTTAGAAAATCTGGAATATTACTTTCCTCCTTCTTTGAGATCTTCCTCTGGCTTTGACATTGTTTTTTTGGATGCAGTAGTTCGTTGATTTTGGCAATATGCTATTCAAACCTAAAAAATTTTTTTTTTTTTTCAAATCCCAGTGGGGGCTGGACATAGTGTAGTTCCGCCCCTGCATATATGGCGTCCAGAAACAGTACTACAAGTGTAACTCTTTTGATCGAATTTATTAATTAGGGACGAATTGAATATTGTTTCTGTAAGCAAACTTGCATTGCGCGCATCCTCTCTAAACAGCTCGATGAAGTACGTACACTTCTGTGATTAATTACTTAGTTTCTTAATTGCTCCTGGATACATACCGATATATTGTTACTACTCCGGTACCGGTACGTGCGGATCAGTTTCGACGTGGGAAATGTAATGTATTAAATACAGCCATCGATTTAGGAACTTACACAAATATCAGTGCAGGTGAAAGTCGTATAAAACTACTGTATTTAGGAATCAATGCATCATTTGAAATGATTGATGCCCAACTTCCAGCCTAGCTTAAAAGGCCTTAAATTCATCAATTATTATTCTCGTTTTTAATTTTAACTCCAACGATTCCACATGCAAGCTAATCAAGATCCCATTCCCAAGCATTTCTTCTCCATTCATTTTTCCTTTCCCATTTGATTTATGTGTTAAGCACTAAACAATTGCTCTTTAACTTGTACAGAAATTAATTGGAAATATTGAAAATGGCTCACACCATGCATGTGGATCTTCCTGTCTGATTTGTTTGACAATTTACCCCGTTTATATAAATACTCTGCCTACCGTTCAAGATCCTGGTTTTATAATTCTATATGGTAAGTTGATGAAATATATTTTATTTATACAAGTGCTAAACACAAGGTTAAATTTTAATATACCCCGCATAAATCCGATAGAGGCAACTAAATGGGGAGAGTGTCGGTGGAGTGAAGACACGGCAAACCGTTGGAAAGTAGAAAATTGGGCGGGAGGCATGAGACACGTGTCAATATTGACCGTCCTGCCTACGTGGCTCTCCCAAAGTCTCTTGTAGCGGGCTCCACGCCTACCACTCCTGTCTTTGTCAAACCCCCTCTCATTGGGCCCCACTCATTCTTAATTAATTTTTTACGGGTCCCACAGCCAATGCCCCAAATGTCAAATGTTGAATTGACTGTGTTTGATCCGCCAAATCTTATACCCTGTTGCGATGTCAATTTTTTTTTCTTAATAGCTAAAACGCGAAAAGTACGCCGTGTAATGATCTCCTCCGGAAAACACTAGTACACGATTTACTTCAATTTGGCAACAAACAATTAACTTAGAAGTATTTGATAGTAGAAACATTGCAACGGCCTTTGTGACTTTAGTACGTTATATGTGGAAACGTACCAAACTAAAAAGAGCTCAAGTACTTGCAAACAATAAATGAGCCTGCATGCATATATTATACGTGGCCTATATCGTGTATATGCGTACGCTCCATATATGCACGTGTAAAGGAGGGATTGGGAACTAGCAGTACGTAGAAGATGGATCTTGCATTCACGAAGGCCATGTTCTTTCTATCTACCAAAAAGACGAAGCCCATGTTCTATCTTGTGTAACCATTAAGATCGATCGATCAATATAGAACATGGCCTTAATCCTTTGTGACTTTAAAGTATACGTTCACATTAACCCTAGCTAGCTCGTTCGAGAGATATCTGTTTGCCACCATCGATGATCGACTACGTATGTACGTACTTCCATTGAAAGAGGTCTTCGAATCATTTAGATTTTTGACAAAATGATCACATCAATGTACATGTAAATTTAATAATTTCGTGGGGAAGGGTCTAGTTATATACTTATAGATTCTTTAAGCAATAATCCAGGAAAATTATTGATTGCATAAGAACATGCAAAATGTTTAAATTTAGGCAAACATATGCACATGGTTGATGTTTAATTTTGCAAGAAAATTGACAATATAATAATTAATAAGCTAGCTTTTGGACTATGGCAAAATCATCACCAAACTCGGCCTGGCCCATTCACCCTTTAAAGCCACCACCATCATAAATTCTTTTTCCACCCTATGCACTACGTAACATAATATATGTATATAGTGTGCAGTTTTGATTTTCAATAGAGTGTATTCAATTCGAATCGTATGACAGCTTAATTTACCCAACCACCTACCTCCATATATAAATGTACATGTATTCCATCTTCTTTGCCCCCTTTGTACACTTATATTGTTGTTTCTTTCCATAGCCCACATAACTTTCTTACTAACAATTGAAATTATGAGAAAGATAAAAGTACAAAACCAGGGTTGGCCGTCATTCATTTGTTGTCGTAATACTATTGTACTTTCGGGCGCATTTGATCATGTGGCTTGTAGGAAAAAGCAGAAAATCAACAAATGAAATCATATGGGAATTTATAAGGAGGGGCCAGTTTAGTTGTGAATGTTGTCTAAGCCTGTTTTTATAGCTCCACTGTAAAAGTAGTAATGGTAAAAAAAAGTGTCTGGCTGGGTCCTGAAAATTGAATAGTTAATACACCTGCAGATTGACCCAAAAAATGCGGATCAATGGGTGTCGGCAAAATCTTCAGTGTTACTTCATTTTGCAGATTCAGGTGTAAATAACATAAGATAGACCCACCATGTTGAACTTAATGCATTAACCCGGCCAGACAATACGGGAATCTGACAAATCCTAATTGCATAGCTTGCAGATCTAACTTCATCAGAGAATTACCTAACATGCATACTTATGCTCCCAAGTACACTCTATACCATATTCCAGAGCACTGCCTCATTTATGTGCATCATTTATTGTGCATGTGCAACCGGTTACAAGTCGCCTTAATCATTTAATACTCCTTTTATTCAAAAGGAGATGCTCATAGTCACTTATCAAATTACACCATCATAATAAGATTGGGCTAAGTAACTAACCCTCTATCTGCATAAGGTAGTAACAAGGCCAGTTTGAAAATGGCTTCAAACTTGCACAAATCCAAAACCTTAATAACTTTGTACACAGAGAGAAGTAATAGACCCCATGGAGTCCATTCAATCATGTATCAGAGATCCAGAAGCAATAGAGCGAGGAATCAAACCTGTACAATGATCAATCAGCAGATTTCATGAATATTCACTTCCTATACTTTACAATCCATGTAATCTGTACAATGGTATGGGGACTCAATCAAAGAATTAAATAAAAAAATCTATAGACAATCAATAATCCTAGGTCCTTCAGCCTTGGGTTCTCCCAAAAATAGTCCAAGGATGAAGCTTTCACTAGTCCATGTACCAAAACCCTGAACAGATAGTATATGCAGTATACAAATGTACATCAGCAAGGCAGGCTACTTGTCATCCATACGTGATCCAGAGTACTCTTGAGACCATACTTGAGCACAGCCTTGTTGGCAGCTCGAAACCCGTCTCCATAAACTGGTGACACGTCCGACTCCACCTGGTTCTTGAAGAACCTCCCAAGGTTTAATTCAAAAGGTGACCTGTTGCCCATGTATGCTGACCTGGCAGACGATGAAAATACTTGACTGCTGCTGCTGGCTTCAGATCTGAGCTGGGATTCTAGCCACTTGTACGCCATCACCTGGCAGATTCCTTCCTCAATCTGAGGACTCAGGTTCCTATAACCTACAAAATCGAGAACGAACAACTTGTCATGCGCCTTGCTTCTACATAATCAGGACTCATTTGGTTCAACTTTGAGTTTTTGAATTTGTAGTTTAGAAGTAGTTTTTAGTTTTCCTATGGCTATCAAAACAATCAATTGTTTCAAATTATGCTATATCCTAGTATTTGCCTTCATTTCAAAACCTCAATTAAAGAATTGTAAAACAGAAAAACTGTATTTGCAAATTTCTGAGCCAAACAAGTCCTTGGTGATATGAACTTGTCATAGTTCTTGAATGGTTTAGTGTTATGTGCAGGGAAGCATACCTTTAAGGCGTAGCCAAGCATGCATCATCTCATGAGCTAGGATTGAGCCAGTCAGCAATCTGGGTAGGTAGAAACCGATGTTATACATAAGAACAAAGTTGTATGTTGATCATGTCATGGTCCAAAGCCTATGGAAATTACCTTGGGAGGCCGAACAAAACAAGGATTGCAGTGACTTCACAATGTCGTGTCAGTTTATACGGCTCTGAAATCACATTCATGTTTGCTTTTCTACCCCAAAATTTCGGTCTTGTCAAAACCTAATACAAACCCAAAGATATGCACTATGTTTCAATATACTTTGAAAATAAATAATTACATGGAAGAAGGAAGATAACGAACAAATTCTTACAGTGGTGATAGTCTGTTCCTCGGAGAGGCAAAGTCCTCTAGTCTCTGGCATATGGTGATGACCCTGATGAAGGCAAGAAGAATGATAAACTTTGTATCAAGAAAAAACATGTGTATAGATTGTAAGAAAATTTCCTATTATAAATTTCAAGATGTTTTTCCTTACATGTGTTTCTCCACCCATGGCTTCATTCAGAGCTTGCCTTTCAACAAGAAGCAGTGGAACATCCTGCTCAATTTTCATGCCCAAGCTTTCGTAGAACCCTTGTATCTCAAGATACAGAGGCTGACACTGATTTGTATCCATTATTACTGAATCCAAACATTCTAAGCATAGACTTCGTCCATCACCAAGGGCAATATATCCAGTGCCTTGAGGCTGCGCGTAGTAGAAAGGGTTTCAGTGCAATAAGAATTTCCTCAAGAAGAAAGCAAATTTTGTCATCTAGACTTACCTCAAATCGCTGACAACTACAACACCGTGGGGTTCCATCAGTTTCATGAACAGGGCAATACTTTTGGTCCCAGAAAGGATGGGCTCTATACTCAATGACACCAGCAGCACTTGCGCGTATCTGGTAATGGATTTGTATATTCCCGGATTCGGGGAAACAACAGAAAACTGATTACTACACATGTTTGTCTGGTAATAGATCAGATATGATACAAACCGTGATAAAGTGATAATAAAATTGCACAAAATCATCATGAACTCTAATAATACGTCAAGTTCAGTCTTTTTTTCGATTGTGAGAATGCATTTTCTCTTTTTATTGGTCCCAAACATGGTTACATTAATGGCAGGGGAACTGCCTATTCAAGTTGTTCAGAGTACTTGCATATCATAAGCAGTTATTTTTAGCTATGCAAATTTAAGATATACAGCTTCTCAGCCTTAAACAGAAGCACGATTGAAAGGGGGAGGAGTTAACAACTCACAAGCTCACTTACAAATTGGTTACATACACCACATTTTGGGTGATACTGCTCCCTGTAACAAGCTTTATGATAAGGATGATCTCCATACACGGAAAACTGTAAAAACAAAAAAAAAATCCGGATGTTTAAATAGAATGATAGGCAAAAGAGGCAGCGTTGCAGCGAGGATCATTTGTGTGAGATAATAATAAATTTAGTGGAAGAATATGTTCGTTATTCAATATGAAGCAGACTGATACCTCATGACCTGAAATCGGTAAGTTGCAAGCATGACATTTGAAACATTCAGGATGCCATGTTACACCCATACAGCTTAGGAATCGACCAAAACCAATATCATTATGGCAACCAGCACAATTCCTGCTAGAGAGAGACAACAAGGCAATATAGTTTTCTCAGCTCCGAAAGCTCTAATATGAATAGTTACCTAATCAAGATAATGAATACAGATTCATAACTTTTAACTTCCTAAAGGTGCTAGAAATTCGCATCAGTCATCACAGTGAGGAGAGTGAAGTGTGTCAAACTCTAGATTATGTGCCATGATTACAATTTTAACAAATATTGTTTAGAGAGCTTGATATTTCTCTTCTTGGGTTGAGAGCTGAAAGTTTTGAGTTTGAACTGTGAAACTACACACATGAGATTCTTATTTCTGTCTACGAATACATACCTGTATCCTGTCGAGAAGGGAAAAATATTAGGTAGAGCATAATTCCCCCCTCCATAGACAGGTTGCGGAGGAGCCTCGTTGTTAAAACTTTCTTGAAGTGCTCTAGCAAGCTGTTCATCTTCCTTGAGTTGAGACTCATAATCTATCACAATCAATAGCCACTAATTAAATTCCAGCTAATGGGTGTAAGATCTAAAATTCAGAAGGATTAAAAGAAAAGGCAGTTAAGAATGTCATAGATATCAGAAAAGAAATGTAAACATGTACTATATGAGTGTTACTCACTTGTAGCCTGCTTTCTTTTCTCTTCTTCCTCTGCAAGTGACAATGCAATAGCACATTCTATCTCTTCATTTTCATTATCCACCCATTGATCCTATAAACAGAAGTAGCACACACACGACTATATCACACATTTCCAATTGTACAAGAACAGGATAGCCAAAGGCTTGACTACTCTGATACAATCAAACTATAAGTTATAAAACAATATGTGGTAGTAGGTTATATGGCAAAATTAGCAGTTATACCCTTGATGTAGAAGCTTGATCCCAAACTGGATCTTCACCGTATCCATGATGGTGAGATCCTTCTGAAATTCTATGACTGGAACCGCTGAAAATTTTGCTAAGCCAACCCATTTTGGTACTTTATTTATCTACAACTGACCACAGGGAACTCCTGATATAGGGAAAGTAGCCTATTAGAAATAAATTATGCATGTCAAAACATCAAGGCAAAATTGTTGCCTGTTCCTTTCTGCAAGAACCAGAATCTAACACACAGAGGACTTGACCTAAAAACACTTGAAGTTCAACACCAGAGATTAGCAAATACATCTGTTTTTTCAGAATCAATTGTATTTCCTCAATCATCAGGAGCAAGCCGTTTTTGTTTTCTTGAACAAAAGTATGCTTATCACATGAGTCCAGGCATTTGTTCCTAGGCATTCAGAAATTTACTGAACTTTTAGCTCACCACTAGTCCATCACAAAGTCAAGGATACTGTAGCCACCCAAAAACTAGGACTGCACAAGTCTCTTTAAACCTGATCAAATTCTTCAATCACCCAAAAACCTCTAAAGGTGGTTTTCCATCTATGAAAAAGAGATGCAAACCCCAATCAGATTGCAACTTTTTACCTGCATTTTGCTAAAATTAGGTTTGTAAAATTGTGGACATATCATGCGTTGTAAAATCCTTCCCTCGCCCTAGAGCATAGGAAACAAAGGGGACAAAGAAAACCTCAATCATTTGACCAAAAAAAAAAAGAAAACCTCAATCCTATATTCCTACCATTCTCATAAAGGAAATCATCCAACAAATACAAAATCTCCATTAAACCCACATCATAGGCAATAATAAATCTCAAACCCTTAACATTCAAAGAAACCATCAAAATGAAGCATGATAAATGCTTAATCCGCACAATAAACTAAGTAATAAACAGACGTATCTACTACGCAAGGACAAGCGATAAACAGGGAGTTGTTCCGTGTCATTAACTTCAAACATTGGTCGAACAGGAATGAAAAGCCGTTAACTTTGAAAAGCGTCAAGCTTTAAACCACTATAACACAAAATCAGAACAATATGATCAGATGGGTGAATCGGAGACTTACCAGAAAGCAGGAAGAACCGGCAAAAGAAATTCGTTGAAGCAGAAAACGACCCAATTGAGAACCTATGAACAAATCCTTAGGGTAGCAGGAAAACCCAGATTCTTATCAAGGAAAGATGGGATTGTTGAGGAGGGAAGAAGAAACGTGTAAGTTAATCGAGGAAACTAATTTGGGTGGATTAAAATACAAGATTGGATGTGTAGAAACTAATTAAGGGTAGGAAAAGATCAAAGGAAGACAACTCAATGTGAACGAATAAGGCTTACCAGCGTCCCTGGCGAAAATTGGAAAGTCAAAAACGCAGAAATAAGGTTTATAGATAGAGAGACGAGGCAGCTTGGAAAGGTTGACAAAAACCCCCGGGGGGATTTTGACGAAGCAACCTCCAAAGTTCAAACCCGAATGCCTTTTTTCAGTTTTCACACCTTCCGCGTCTGCCATTTAAATTCGTTTATTTGGATTTTTTTTTTGGGTCAATTGAATGTTCTTTTGTTATTTTATTTATGTTATTATATTTTGGCTTTGGAATTTAGTTTGTTCATTCTAGATGTTTCGTGACCTATTCGCACGTCCCGTTATCCCTGTTTTATGCATTGAATTACCAAACTTTGTACTTTAGTAGATGACTTTTCGTCTCATGTAATTTAAATTATATTATTTTAAATATTTATGAGTCATATTGTCATACTTCATATGTTATACTTACTTAAATTAGTTTGTTTATATTAGTAGTATTTAAACATAATCATCAAACATGAAATTATTATTTTAAAATCATTTTTCACCTAGACATCTTCTGGTCAAAAACTATGGAATAGTTTAAACTCTATTTGTTGAGATAATAATTCTAGGTGCTTCATGGAATTCATTTTAATCATGAAAACAATTATGGATGAGCTTAGAGGTTTACATAATAGTATATGCTTAAGAAAAGATTTATATCTTACTAGAAAACATTGTCCCGTCCGATGGACGGGGGAAAACATGTCAGGAAAATATTAGAAATTCTTAATAATGTCATGGTATATTATAAATCATCGAAATTCTTAATAACTAGCCAGTACTGCCCGTCCACTGGACGGGCTTTGGGATAAGCTTACGTTGTGTTGCTTCATAATGGGCCGTTGTTATTCCCGAGACTTGTATGTTTTGAACGAAATATGTATCGGTAGAACATTGCCACCATAATTGGTTACGGTGCAATGGTAATCGGTGTTGATGCATTTTGCCACTTTTGCTTGGTATATATACACCCGGAAGATTTAATTAGAAGGGAATTGTTGGTGAAAACTTACTTTAACAAGCAATTACACGGATTTTATATCAAACTACTATTTTGAAGACCTTTATTTTCTTGCTAAAAAACGATAACCACACAGCAATCAAATAATGCATGATTTATTTTGTGATTTGCGTTAAAAAAATACACATATTTTACGATTTATGGCATTCACATATATTATTATAAATGTATTTTATGGGTGCACCACTTAAGTTATATATATATATATATATATATATATATAGACAAGAAGATTGCTAAGCTTAGCTTTCTTCTTTGAAATAATGTGAGAAATGGTGTAATTTTTTCATGTCATACTTATAGAATTCTCGTTAGCTTTTTTATTATTTCTTGGTTGAAAGTGAAGATTTGTAGATCCTTTTTTAAACATCTAAACAATTAGGTTGACTTCCTAGGTCATAGTAACTATTCATGACGAAAAAATGTATTTAAACTCTTTCATAATCATGATTCATGAACAACCTCCCATTGAGTTAATTCTTTCTTAAGGGAGAAATTTCTCTAAACTATTTTACCTTGAAATTAAATAAACGGTCAGTCAGTGTATATCAATGACTTCACAATAGTACAAAATCAATATGATGGCGTTAATATACCTCATCTTTGTTCAAAATTGAAATTTAAAATTGAACATATATAAATCAAAATATAGAAAGTCAAAAGTTTGGGTAGGAAACTGAAAATACGCAAAATTTAAGGGCATAACCACAAAACAACTTATTTGTTGAACAAAGTCTCTGGCCGCTTGTCACTGGAAATTTCGATACTACGATATTGTAAGGGATAGTAACCTATGGCTGAAATTAAGACCAAATTTGTTAAAAATATTATTTATTTAGAGTAAATCTTTTCTCTATATTATAAAAAGACATTAATTATTTGTTGAAGATAAAAGAAAATTGAATTATAACGATTTAATGAAATGATAAATGGATTTCAATCATGAAAAGGTTTTCACATATTTTTTTCTTCCATTATAATACATTTAAAAAAAATTAGATAGTAAATAACTCTCTCATCATATATGTAACACTTTATTAATAGATTACATTTTTTTGGTTGAATATTAATAGATTATACTTTTTTTATAATCATTAACAACAAAATATCACCCACCTAAAACTTGTTTTTCAAATTAAAATATCTTAGATGGCATGTTCCTACAGTTTTTTTTGGTCGAAGACTACAGATTTTAAATAAGAGGAATTTTGCTCTAGCCTCTAGTGTAAAAATACTTAAAATAGCAAAAAAAAAGTTAAAGTAAGATGTTTTAATCCTTGGTAGTGGCCCACTTAAAACAAATTGAAAAAAAGAAAATAGAATTTAATTAAAACCCTTCTTCTTCAATCGATCTGCCTTCCGCTTGCCCGCCTCCTCTCACGACTCCATCTCGGTCGGCGACTCCTCCGTCGTCAACAAATCATGGACTGTTTGCAGAATTCCAACTCTTTCGTGCTACAATTTGATCGGAGATTTTAGGTTTGACTGAACTGTTTGCAGTAAATTCCGACTTCGAATTGTAGGGCAATGGAACATTTGCGGATCGAAATCTCGGCTCTTTCCCGCTTTTGGTGGTAATTTTAGGAAAAAATCTTCGCGAGGATTGAAAATCTGTGCGAAATGGGCTTCGAGTTCTTCCGCCATGGCAGTGAACGGAGTAGAGTCGAAGTTGGTGTGGATACGGACGGAGAGAAAGGAAGTCATGACGGCCGCTGTCGAGAGTGGCTGGAACACGTTCGTCTTCTCTGAAGATTGGCCTCCATCTTGCTAATGGTTGGTCAGGTAATTGTTCTTCTAGCTTCAATCTTGCTATATCGACAACAAATCATGTAATTGCAATAGCTAATTTGAAGCTCCCAGAGTTTGTATCCGATATATTGGAATTCGGAGGACTATGGGTGTATATATACTGAGAGGAGGTGGCTCTTGGTGTAGCTGAACTACGGAAATCAATTCAGCCAATAAAGGTGGTAGGCAAATGAACATGTAACTGATGGAATTGGGGTTCAGCCAACTGTTATCCAATGAACATGAACATGAAGCTAATGGTGGTAGGGGAATGAACATGTAACCGATGGTGGTGAGTTGACTCCTCACATTCAGGCAATAATACACTGCGTAGCTTTTCAAGTTGTAAATTGCTGATTTATGGTGAACGACAACGTGTAGCTGTGGTAATAATATCAAAACAACATTAATTCTTGTGGAGGAACTCTATTTTTCTATAGATATAGATATAGATGTCATGATATATTTTTATTTAACGGCGGTAACTAGTATTACATGTTAGTTTTTTTTTTTGCTTTTTTTTGTGTTATTTATATCCTTTTTGCTTTAGTGTCCATTTAAATATTCTATCAATCTATTTTATTTTTTGTTGTCCAACTAAACTGCCGGTGGGAAGCTAAAAGACCACTCATTCATCTCAAATGCTGGAATTAAATTAGGGAGACTTCAAGAGTTTTAGATTTCATGTAAAAGTAAGGAAGAAAGTAAATAAGGGGGGCTAATTGAAAGCATCTCCATGTATTTGACCCCCTTTGGGGACAATTTTAAGAGTAGTATAGATAAATTACCTAATATTTATCACTCATTGAAATAGGTTAATGGTAAGAATTTTCTATTTCAAAATTTAAAACAATTCCACCACATTCAAACAGAAGTGATGTTTGCCTAAGTTAAATATCTATATTTTTGAACTTTTTATGTTATCCAAGGTTGCTCAAACCGATTATGACAGATCATATCGTGCAATTGCAAGTGTACTTGACCCTCATTTAAGGTGAAAATTTGCTCATGAGTGACCGACTCACCCGAACCCATTTTATGGGTGATTTAGGCCTGATGTACAACAAATGGCATTTTGTGGCAACTTAAAAACGTACACGAAACATACTTGTACGTGTAGGATGACCACACCAAGTAATATAGTATTGAACCAATGTCACGTTACGCATAACTTACTACACCAAAATATTCAAAAATAATAGTCTTTGATATATGATGAACTGGATAATAAAAACTCAAAAACCCACTAGTGAAATAAGCCACTTGAGCTCCAAGTCTCTAAAAAAGTTGCAACATAAATTGGGCCGAAGGCCCATTTAACAATCTTTTCTTTTCATCTAAAAAATGGATCTAAATCCTCTATCCCATAAACCCGTCCCACTTATTTTGATTGATCCAAGTTTAAAAATTAGGCTTTTTTTAAATATTTTTTAAAGTTATAATATAAAATATGAATCAATCAAAACAAGTAAGACGAGTTTGAGAACGGGTTCATGGGACGGAATATTTGTATCCCGAAAAAATAACCCCGTCATTCCTCTGCTAGAACACATAGAAAGAAAGAAAGAAAGAACTTGCACAACTAACAACCCTAAGGGCATCTCCAACAAAGAATAGCGCTCTATTAAGTCTTCTTGTTTTAGGCCTTGCTACACTTCCCACACAAAAGTATACTTTCTCCCCAAAACTACTTTCAAAACTCTCAAAATACGTGCAATCCCTTTACTTTTTACGTTTTTCAAGACAAAAAAACACTATTTTCTCCCCAAAAGTACTTTCTCTAAACAAGTGTATCAAGGCTTTTGGTGTAATGTGGGTTTGAATTATGACCATTAGATCAATGGCACATGATGGGGAAATAAGGTGTGCAAGTTTACAATCTATCTATCATCATCATATCATCATGACTATATATCATCGTAACTATATACTAAAACGGAGGTTAAAAATTGGATCGCATCACTCATCTTTAAGAAAACAATTTAATTTGTTGAAATTTCATTGGTAACCCCATATTTGAAATTTTTTTATCTTCTGATTTTTATATTATTTTATTTACAAATAAAAAATAAACTTACTATTTTCCATTTGATTTTTTGTTCCAAATATGATTAAAATTCAAATTTTTTTCATAACTTTTGTAGAATTCTACTTATCTACTAATTTTAATTTCATTTCAATCTTAATTTTTTTAATAAAATCGTACCTTGGTCAAACTCTTAAACTCAATTCAATGCCACAAATATATTACTTTAATAAAAATTCTTAATTTCTAACAAATCCAACCACATAACCATTTTATCAAATTAATTTCATCTGTCGATAATTAATTGACTCATTTTTTTAGTAGTTAAATTTTTTATTGTAGATTCTCCATATAAATAAATTATATGTATATACATTTGATTTTCATTTAACTTTTTACCCAAATTAACTATACAATAAAAATATTAATTATAAAATAAAGATACTTATTGATAAAAACAAGTATTGAATCCTTATATGACAAAAATATAATACTACAAATCTTTGTAGGTTTAAAAGAATGTATTATAACATAAATAATGTATCATTCAAATAAATCCAAAAAGAAACAAATTACATAGAATGATACAAGATTTTATATCAAACTATTATTTTATATAACTTTATATAAAGTTTTAGCAAGTTTTTAGTTAAATCAAATTGTTCCTTCAAGGCACGAGGACTGATATAAGTAACTATATACTAAAGCGGAGGTTAAAAATAATATCATACATGATAATATTTATCCAAATCTATACATAGAATAAATTTATAATATAATCAACATTCTTAAAACAAATCTAGCCAAATCTTAAAATTATCTATCCAAAATTGTACAGATCATGAAAATCCACTTGTTGATACCCGGATCTGTCACCGCGTTGGTGCACGAGATAAATAATATTAACATAAGAGATTAAAGTGTTAAACACGCTTTTAACGCGTTAAGCACGCGAATAACTAAAATGAATAAGCGTACGCGTAACGGAGGGAGGCTTTGGGCACCTTGCCATTGCCACATCATTAGCAGGCAGGCACATGCGTGTGTATGGCCTTAATCGCGTTCAACACACAATTTGAAATGATTTGGCCATGTTCCTATAAGCTGCTTGTGAAATGAAATGGAAAAGTGGGCTATCCCACATCGGACATGGCAAGTATAAGCAAGCACCTCTAAATCTTATATATAGGAGGTGCAGGGTATAGTTGAAGGGGTCGGAAAAAGCCGAGTCCCGAGACGTGTTCTCGAAGGACGGGCTCCGACGTGTTTGAGTCTCCGAGGAGCTCGCACTATTTTACGGGAAAGACCTTAAGAAGTCTTATTAGCCTCCGAAAAGAGAATAAAATAATACGCGGGGGGTGGGAGAGCTCGAAGCAAGACGAGCCGGTTTCTAGCGCGCCGAAAGGCCCGAGAGTTTAATAATTTTGTCTCGTATTTAGTTCGAGATTTTCGGACTTCAACATTGGCGCCGTCCGTGGGGATCTTCTCATCCTTGGACTGTCATGCTCTCGGGTCGTCGGTTAAGAATCGCGCAAGTTAGTGTGTTTTTTGCTTATATAATTAGTATGCATTTTTAATTAGCATGGATCGCGATGGACGCGCGGCCCCATCGCGCTGCCGTGGCCTTGGCCCGCGGTCCCATCGCGGCTCATGGCCTGGGCTCGCGGCCTTGGCCCGTGGCCCCATCGCGAGCCGTGGCCTTGGCCCGCGACCCCATAATAATATCTCCGAAAAGAGAATAAACTAACAACCCTCCGAAACGAGAATAAACTAACAAGCCTCCGCCGTGTCTTCACCGGCCCGCCACCGCGCTCTTCCGACCTCTTGCCGTCGCGCTTATCTCTCTAGCGTGGTCAGTTGCCGTGGCCTGTGGCCCCCTTCTGGACATTGCATTGCCGAAGACGCAGGGGTTCGTGATTGGAGTGCGTGGCAAGCGTCACTGATTCTGTTGCACGTTGCCTGCGCGTTAAGTGCAAAAACTGACGTGTATGTAACTCCGATCGAATTCGGGTTGCTCGTGTTGTTCTTGTTGTCAGGATTTGTTGTTTTTAGGTTTTCTGAATTTGTAAAACCTCTTGTAGTGCGCTTGCTTGGCATGTCATGAACGCTAATAAAAAGATCTCTCTTTTGGTTTGGGGGAAGAGGCTCGGGGTTTTATTTCGCCCGGCTCTTTCTCTGGTGTATGGTGTTGTGTCTTCTTACGCGCTACTCTCACTTTCTGCGCCCAGCGAACGCCATTAGTGAACCTTGAGATATTAGCGATTGACTAATACAGGTTTTGTTATACACAAGTTTAACACCAAACTAAATAATGCCTCCGAAACGAGAATAAACTAAATAAGCCTCATATGGCCCGCAACCCCATTTAGACAACGGCTGTTTTTGAGCTTTGCTCACCGTTACCGTCAACGCGCTAATCACATTCTATAATGCAAAACGCGCGCGATGCGCATAAGCGCACTTGAGTCGGTTACGCCGCTCGCAGCTGCTTAAAGCCTTAAAACATCAAAACTCCACAGTCGTTAGGGAAAACCCGAGTTGCCGTCCTCTCTCGGGGTTGTCCGCTAACGCGCGCGATGCGCATAAGCGCACTCGAGTCGGTTACGCCGCTCGCAGCTGCTTAAAGCCTTAAAACATCAAAACTCCACAGTCGTTAGGGAAAACCCGAGTTGCCGTCCTCGCTCGGGGTTGTCCGCTAACGCGCGCGATGCGCATAGGCGCACTCGAGTCGGTTACGCCGCTCGCAGTTGCTTAAAGCCTTAAAACGTCGAAACTCCACGGTCGTTAGGGAAAACCCGAGTTGCAGTCCTCGCTCGGGGTTGTCCGCTAATGCGCGCGATGCGCATAGGCGCACTCGAGTCGGTTACGCCGCTCGCAGCTGCTTAAAGCCTTAAAACATCGAAACTCCACAGTTATCGTTAAGGCAAATCGCCGAGCTGAGCTCGGGGTTTGACCCGCGTTGAACGTGAGGGCGCGCTCGAGTTGACTTCATCGCTCGTAGTCGTGATAAACCCAAAAATCCAAATTCTATAAGGAAAACCGCCGAGCTGAGCTCGGGGTTTGGCCCGCGTTGAACGCGAGGGCGCGCTCGAGTTGACTTCATCGCTCGTAGTCGCGATAAACCCAAAAATCCAAATTCTATAAGGAAAACCGCCGAGCTGAGCTCGGGGTTTGGCCCGCGTTGAACGCGAGGGCGCGCTCGAGTTGACTTTATCGCTCGTAGTCGCGATAAATCCAAACATCCATTTTTTTATATAAGACAAACCGCCGAGCTAGGTTCGGGGTTTGACTCACGCGATGCACGTCGGCGTACTCGAGTCTGTTATGACAACGCGTTGACCGAAAATATGTGCATCAAGTGAGTGCCTCGTTTGTCCATGAAGGACCGAGGACATCCGAGTCACGGGGTTGTGTTGATACCCGGATCTGTCACCGAAAATATGTGCATCAAGTGTTAAACACGCTTTTAACGCGTTAAGCACGCGAATAACTAAAATGAATAAGCGTACGCGTAACGGAGGGAGGCTTTGGGCAATTTGCCATTGCCACATCATTAGCAGGCAGGCACATGCGTGTGTATGGCCTTAATCGCGTTCAACACACAATTTGAAATGATTTGTCCATGTTCCTATAAGCTGCTTGTGAAATGAAATGGAAAAGTGGGCTATCCCACATCGTACATGGCAAGTGTAAGCAAGCACCTCTAAATCTTATATATAGGAGGTGCAGGGTATAGTTGAAGGGGTCGGAAAAAGCCGAGTCCCGAGACGTGTTCTCGAAGGACGGGCTCCGACGTGTTTGAGTCTCCGAGGAGCTCGCACTATTTTACGGGAAAGACCATAAGAAGTCTTATAAGCCTCCGAAAAGAGAATAAAATAATACGCGGGGGGTGGGAGAGCTCGAAGCAAGACGAGCCGGTTTCTAGCGCGCCTAAAGGCCCGAGAGTTTAATAATTTTGTCTCGTATTTAGTTCGAGATTTTCGGACTTCAACACCACTATTTATAATTTTCAATAGATATTTATTTATTTATTTATATATTTAACCTAGAATCTATCTAATATGTTATGTATATTATCCTTTTCTAGTTTCCTTATACAATAACTATAAACAACCTAGAATCTATTCTATCTAATATGAATAAATATGTGATCCAGGTATATCAAACTATTCTTTTAAATAACTTTATATAACATTTAAAATAAGATTTTAGTTAAATCAAATTCGTGTCTTCAAGACACATGATTAATACCAATACTATATATTAAAGTCGAGACAATTTGAGCCTCCACGTTAATTCTGGCCCCACCTCATATTAAATTAAATACAAATCAATTATATTTTAACAATTATATATCCATATGGATTTATCCTAAAAAAATATCTTTATCTAAATACCATATACTAATATATCAAAATAATATCTATATCTATAGT
The DNA here is from genome assembly GCA_934048045.1 of Polygonum aviculare. Classification (NCBI taxonomy): domain Eukaryota; kingdom Viridiplantae; phylum Streptophyta; class Magnoliopsida; order Caryophyllales; family Polygonaceae; genus Polygonum; species Polygonum aviculare. The sequence continues at coordinate 10,342,611 of OW204028.1, forward strand.
CTATCAAAATAATATCATATATATAAACTATTCAAATAATATCTATCTATACAATCTATCACTATTGTACTAATTAAGAACATATTTAATTAAATTTATCCTAAAAGAATATATTAAACTAATATTTTTATTTATAATCTGTCCAAATAATATATATATATATTTATAATCTATACAAACTATAAATATTAGCACATGAATGAACTTATCTACTATAAATATATAACTTTATACATGTATCTATAAAAAATACGCTTTTAGGTTATATGTAAAGTCATATATTTAGAGAATATGATCTGCTAGGATATCAATATTAAATTTATTTCTATACAGTTTGATAAGAAAATATGATCTATTGGATATTTGGTTAACATTCTTATATTATACATGTTCCAGTGACATATATTGTATTATATTACAATAATAATAACAATGCCATTCCTTTTCTAATCTAATCACAGTAACAATTCCAAAAAAATAAATTATATTTTAGTTTGGTTTATAAGACAAATCGAGTATTCATATTAGGAGAAATTTATAAATAAAAAAATATACTACGTAGTAAGTGGAATTAAATGTGCATAAATTCAATAATATAATGCATTCAAAATAATTTTAATATTTAAGACATAGTCATACATGGTAGGACGGGCTAAGCTAGTAGATGAGTAATACATGATTATTTCTAAAATCGCGCTTGAAAATCTTTTTTCCATATAATGGAAGAAACCCGAGATTTTCTCCCATATTTTCTCACACACTCTCTCCAAATCAAATTCTATTCGTTTCCTTTCTCGTATTCCTCTCACGTACAGTTACTCCTGTTCTCACAATCTCAACCCTTTCTTTCTTCATCTCTTCGTTCAACCCCATTTTCATCTTCAAGCGCTTTTGAAAACCGCCAGTATATACTGTTCTGTTCATATATCGGTTGTTTGAAGCGGGTGAGGTGCTTGATTTTTACTGAAGTCTTTTTGTAAATAGGCAAAATTTTCAATTTTATACTATATTTTATAGTATGTTGTTTGCAGACGACAACGTTTTGGTGGAAGATTCTAGGTAGGAGGTAAATAGAAAGTTGGAAGTGTGGAGGCCTAGGGGGAGAGATTGGAGTGAAATGGTTTTAGGTTGAGTAGAACCAAGACAGAATACATGGAGTTCATTTTCGGTCAGGCAAAGGAGTTGAGAAGTGAGGTGTAGCTGGGAGGTGAAGTGATTGCGAAGAAGGATTGCTTCAGATATCTGGGATCGGTTGTGCAGAGTGATGGATGCATTGAGGAAGATGTTAGGTCCCGTATTCAGAAAGGTTGGCAGAAGTGGAGAGCGGCTCAAGGGAAAATTCTACATGTCCGTTATAAGACCGGCGATCCTGTATGGGGCAGAATGTTGGTCGCCGACGAAGACTCAAGAACAGAAGCTCGCAGTCGTAGAGATGAGGATGCTCAGATGGATGTGTGGGCACACGAGGATGGACATGATTCGAAATGAAGAGATCAGAGGTAAGATCGGGGTGGCTAGCATAGACAAGCTTAGAGAAACGAGACTGCGTTGGTTTGACCATGTTCAGAGGCGGAGCCCAGATGCCATAGTGAGGAGATGCGAGCGTTTGGATTTGAGAGCTTTTAGGAGGAGTAGAGGTCGCCCGAAGAAGCGTTGGTTGGATAGCATCAAGCAAGATGTCGCCTTGTTAGGGATCTCAAAGGATTTGGCTCAGAGCAGAGAGAGGTGGAGGGAGAAGATCAGAGTGGTAGACTGTTAGCCAGCTGGGTGGTGGAGCGGGTTTCTACTGTGGAGTTTTTGTCAGTTGGTGTTTGATTTTTATTTCTCCCTTTTTTACCTTTTATTTCTCTTTCTTTAGTTGGTGCTTTTAGGCGATTTAGTTCTTCCTTTTAAGTCGTACTAGGCGTATTTCATCTAGGTCTGAGATACCGATCCTGCTTTTGCGGGATTTACCTGGGTAAATGTTCTTATTATTGTTGTTATAGTATGTTGGAAATCTCTAGTTGGTAATTTCCTAACTTGAAATTTGGGAAATGATTTTTTTCGAAAGTAGGCAATACAGTATTTAGTTTTTATTTCCAGATATAAGCTCGGTAAAAAAATATTTATGGGTATTTTTAGATATAGAGACGCGGTTTCGGTTAGTGTCTATTGCTTTGGAATAAAACGTTGGCTTAAACAGCATCATATTCTCCTTGAAGAACACTGTGTCGTCGTCCCCCATCAAGAACTAGTGAATCACCAAAACTCTGCTTCCCCTCTGCCGTCAAAGTTCCTCTTCAATATCCTCGCGATCCGATTCGAGGCCCGGTGGTCCTTGGTCGGGTCGAACGGCTACACTTGTTCTCCTCCGCCGATTGCTCGTCTTGCCATATGAAGCCTCGGGCTGTGGATCCGGTGAGCCCAAACACGATGTGGGAGAAGGTTTTTTAATCGTGGCCGCCCATTTCTCCTCATCCAATGGCTCAGATCATGCCTCATGTTATACCTTAGCAATGTGTAATACACGATCCTAATTCTATTTCAATGTTTTAAAATGATGAAGTTTCTTTTTTGCCGAGCCAGTGTATGGGTCCAAGGTAGGTCCTAGCTAGACCTGTATATAAAATGAAAGACCAAACTATACGTACGTACGTATCTCAATCGAAAACAAACGTGAGTCTTGCACTATCAAATACTAAAATAACAATGAGCTTCTTATTCTAAAGTAGTAATACATGGATGGATGCATGCATATTAATTAGTATTGGAGATGCTAGTACATGTATATGTTACTACGTAATTAGTTGGGCGGCCCCCACACGTGCACGAGATGCCAATCCGTAAAAGTCTCGGTCTTATAGTTGATCCCGGCTTCTGTGACGAAGTAGGAGAGCACCTGGCCATCCCGATCAAGCGTCTTGTTATAAACATCCATCTGAATCCGCTTGTTGTCCCACCAGAAGGTGCAGTAGAACTCGGTGGTGTACGTGATGTTCATCTTGAACGTCCAGTGGAACTCTTGCCCAACGCCGGGCTCCTTCATGCCGAGGTCGGTGTCCTTCGACTGGCAGTGCACCCGCAGAGGGGCCGACCCCGGCTGCAAGTTGTTGATCACGTGGACCGTCGAATCGGATTTAAATATCACCTTTCCTGCCGTCGTGGGCACCACAGCGTTCACCAAGAATAGAGCCAGAGCCAACCCCAACCCCAAACCTAGTCGTCCCAGCTTCATGGCGCAAGATCAAGATTTTCGGATGAGTACGTGAGAGTGGGTGACTACATGCATGTATATATACATGTATGAATATGATTATATGAATATGATCACGGCTCATTAAATTAATTTTTCCATAATTGCATGCATATACTCATATACGTACCGTGTATCAATTTCCGTATATTTTTCTTCCCTGTTTTGGTGATTCTCCAATTACAGTAATTCTTCTTCTCCTTCATTGGTCGGAAATTGCTCCCTTCCTGCCAAATCAACCGTTACACAATCCACCCCTCGTACAAAGTATTACATCATGGCTAATTTTTTGAATAACCAGTCTATCATACTATATAGCGGAGATAATGTCTTACCAAAACATTACGTCACGTGTCATCTATATTACGATCCTATAATATAAAGTGCAGTCAATGTCTTCACAAAAATTTGCACCACATGTCATTTCTTTAACAAAATAATCAACTGGACTCTCCTTTATACAAATCAGGTAGCTAGAACTTCATATAATCTTATCTCGTGAAAAAAATACTTAGAATTTACCGAAAATTATGAATTATCCCAAAAATTATGAATGATCTCTTACCAAGAATTAGTTGTAATCTTATAATAAATATCATTATCTAATAAAACATGATATTTAACATTAAGTAATTTTTAAACCAATCCAACTTATTTATATTATGAGTTGATTTACGATCATTGGTACAAAAAACATTAATTACAATAAGAAGATAAATATATATATATGATCATACAATTTTAACGTGATCATTGTGTAATGGCGTTACATATCTACTTGGATGAGGAAATATAATTTTAAAATTATAACTTGAGATGATGATTTTTTAAATAAAATTCAGATTTTTTTCAAGCAAAAAATTAGACTATATCTATATTTTATAATTTCCTACCTACTAAATTTAAATTTCTTATATTTTCAAACAACCATTGAAGATAAATCATAAATAGTTAATTTCTATTTAACAATATACCTATATTATTTCGATAGAAGATAAAATCTAAAATATTAAGTTCATGAAACATTGATGATTATTTTCTATTTTTACTACTCCCTCCGTTCATTAATGTTTGATGTTTTAGCCAATTAGGCATGTTAGAAAATGTATGATGTTTTGCACTTTTATGTATCTATTTTTCCAAATTTACCCAATGTAAATCTTTCCTTAACAGAATCTCTTATTACATCATATATTATGAAATTAAAACAATTTAATGAGGGTAATTACGTAATTTTATAGACTTTCTTAATTTCAGGTTGAAATGCTAAAACATCAAACATTAATAAATGGAGGGAGTATATATCATAGGGTAAATCACACATATTTACTATATATCTATATCCATATCTAAAACATATATAAATTTACCTTAATAACCCTTTTTACTGAAAAAGTATAAAAATAATAACCTATATTTTGTTGGATTCTCTACCTTAATAAATCTCAATCAGCTTTAAAAGGAAAAAAACTAATCTCATTCTATTTATCCTCTATTCTGATCTTTCATTTCTTTTAATATTTTTTTACCATTTATTATTACAAAAGTAAAGAGGCATTTCAGAAGTAAAGAGGCAGTTCTAGAAAGACGTGGACAGTTTGCTAAGAAGCGTGCCGTCATCAGAGCAGCTGGTGATTGGTGGAGACTTCAATGGTCATCAGAGCGGGCTTTGAGGAAGTTCATGGAGGCTGGGGGATTGGGGACAGGAATGACGGAGGTCGAGCGCTCTTGGATTTCGCAGCGGCTTTCGACTGTTTGGTGGTAAACTCGTGGTTCAGGAAGAAGGATGAGCAGATGATTACTTTTCAGAGCCATTTGGCACAGACGCAGATTGACTTCTTTTTGACGCGAAGAGCGGACAAGGGAAGATGCAAAGATTGTAAAACCATTTCGTTCGAGGGTCTTTCTACGCAGCACAGGTTGTTGGTCCTGGTTTTGGGGTGGCCGAGTAAGAAGAGAAAGCCACACACAGTCCCTCAATCGAGAATTAGGTGGTGGCGTCTCTCTGAATTGAACACTGAGAGACTCCGTGGAGAAATTGTTGGGGAAGCGGATGTAAAGGGAGCTTGGTTGGTAAGGGGCGATGCCAATGAGATGTGGGCCAGCATGGCAGAGTGTATTCGAAGGGCAGCGTGTAGGGCCGGTGTTGGGGATGTCGAAGGGCATTTCAGGCAACAGAAAGGCAGTGGCTTGGTGGAACGATGAGGTTCAATCTAAGGTGAAGGAGAAACAACTCGCCTACAAAGCATGGGTGCATAGTTAAGAATCAAAGAGGGAGACAAGATTAGTGGAGTACAAGGTAGCAAAGAAGGCGGCCAAGAGAGCAGTGGCGTTCGCTAAAGAAAAAGCGTTTGAGAGCATGTATAAAGCTCTGGATGAAAAAGGGGGGAAAGAGTCTTGTACAAGTGGGCAAAAGCGAGGGAGAGGAGAAGCAGAGACATTGACAAGGTGAAATGTGTTAAGGATGAGGATGGACCGGTTTTAGTGGACGACCTCCAGATCAGACAGCGGTGGGAAAGGTATTTTCGAGAGCTCCTAAATGAGGGTTGTGTAATGGAGGGGAGTCGGCCCAGACTTCCAGTCCGAGAAGACCAAGAAAGCTTTGTTTACTCCCACAGAAGTCTCTCTAAAGAGGAAATACGGGGCGTGATCCGACTTATGAGTAGCAGGAAAGCGGTAGGGCCGGATGAAATCCCAGTGGAGGTTTGGAAGTGTTTGGGAGAAAGGGGCATAGAGTGGCTAGCAGCCCTTTTTAATGTTATTTTTAGGACAGCCAGGATGCCCGAAGAGTGGAGGCTAAGCAAGTTGATCCCAATTTATAAGAACAAGGGAGATGTGCAACAGTGCGGCAACTACAGAGGTATTAAGCTGCTTAGTCATACTATGAAGGTGTGGGAAAAAGTAATCGAGCTGAGGCTGAGGAGGCTAGTTAACGTGTCAGAAAATCAATTCGGTTTCATGCCTGGGAGGTATTCTATGGAGGCCATCCATCTATTGAGGAGATTGATAGAGGAGTTCAGAGAGAGAAAGAAAAATCTACACATGGTTTTCATTGATTTGGAGAAAGCGTATGATAAGGTACCGAGAGAACTGATTTGGGACTCCTTGGCAGCGAAGGAAGTGACAAGGACGTTCACAAGATTAGTCAGGGACATGTACGAGGGTTCGATGACCAGTGTGTGCTCACCAGGCGGGGACACTGAGTACTTTAAGGTGGAGGCAGGATTGCACCAGGGTTCAGCTCTGAGCCCGTTCCTTTTTACGTTGGTGATGGACGTGCTGACAAGGGATATTCAGGGGGAGATCCCGTGGTGCATGTTGTTCGCAAACGATATTGTGTTGGTAGATGAGTCCAGAGCTGGTGTCAATAGTAGACTTGAAGTTTGGAGGGATAGATTGGAGTCTAAGGGTTTCAGACTGAGCAGATCCAAGACCGAATATTTGGTGTTCAGGTTCGGACAAGATGTAGACCTAAGCGAAGATGTGTTGCTAGGAGGGGAAGTGGTAGCAAGGACAGAGAGTTTCAGATATCTAGGGTCAGTCTTACAGAGTAATGGTAGTTTTGACGAGGATGTTACGCATCGGATCCAAAGGGGCTGGCAGAAGTGGAGGGCGGCGTCGGGGGTTTTGTGCGATAGTAAGATCCCCTTAAAGCTGAAAGGAAAGTTTTACAGAACGGTGATCAGACCAGCCATACTCTATGGGGCAGAGTGTTGGGCCATCACGAAGGCACAAGAACAGAGACTGTTAGTGGCAGAGATGAGGATGTTGAGATGGATGAGCGGCCACACGCTGTTGGACAGAATCAGAAATGAAGTGATCAGGAGTAGGGTGGGAGTGGCCAGCTTAAAGGACAAACTTCGTGAGTCGAGATTGCGGTGGTTTGGGCATATTCAAAGGCGAGGCCCCGATGAGCCAGTCCGAAGGTGTGAAAGTCTGGACTTAGGAGTTATTTGCAAAGGGAGGGGTCGACTGAGAAAACGATGGAAGGACAGTATAAGACAGGATGTCAGCTGCTTGGGGATTTCAACAGATCTAGCATTATGCAGAGATAGGTGGAGGGAGGAGATTCGTGTGTTGGATGGCTAGACTTGGTCCTGACCGTCAAGCTTTAGTTTTTGGCTTTGTTTGGTGTTTGTTTCGTGCTTTTGTTTTTTCTTTGATTTCTGCGTTCTATGCTTGGTCGGTTGTATTTTGTTGCGTGTGTGCTTTGTATGCTTCCTTGTCTCTGTACTCGTCTGTTGGGTCTTTTGGACGCACCCCCTTTGCGCTAGCCAGGGGTGCCCCCATTCGGACCCCCCAGATTCCCCGGAAGGGGAATTACACTGGGTTAAATGTTGTTGTTGTTGTATTACAAAAGTATTTATAAAAAACTCAAAAATCATTGTACTATATAAGAAAAAAAATCTTAAAGATTTATATTGAACTGAATTTACATAGTACCATATTGAAGTAATTCATTAGTTATACACGTACAATTCGTCAACGTACTTTCTTGAAAGCAATTTTTTTAATTTATTAGAGTTTTTTATAATGGGAGAAAAAAACATTATATAGATTAGAGTTTTTAAAATAAGAGAATTTTTTTTATATAGTCATGTATTAATTATGTATAGTAAGATTAAACATTTGTTATATGAAAATCTTATTTAAGGTAGGAAAAAGCATTTGGTGAGTTCAATTTTTATAAAGTAAAGATTTCATTGGATGTAGACTGTTAACTGAAATAATATAAATCAAAACTCTTTTTTTTTTTATCAAATATGGAATGTTGTCAGAATCAACGTGGTGGCTCGAAAACAATCGGCTTTTAAATGAGTCCAACATGATTCTAATGACTTTACATATTAAAAAAATAAAATATATTAATCAACAATCATTTTATTATGAAAGATATAAACTAAGTTATCATGAAAATGATAATATATAAGCTAAGTAAAAGATAGTACATATAAACTACTTTAATATTAAAGATAAGAACAATAAATTAATTATAAAAAAGGGTTTCTATTTTTAAATTATTGCTTACATAAAGAGATTAAAAAGATAGATAATATATAAAAAAAGATAGAATATCTTATCAAAATTCAAAAAATATCTTTTACATAAATTGATAATAAAGAATGTATTTAGATTAATTAAAATAACATGATAAAATTTTAATTGTTTAATTATGAGAGATAAAAGCTATGTTATTAAGAACATGATAATATATAATTTAAGTAAAGTTAATAAATATAAATTGATTTAGTATCAAAGATAAAAATAATAATTTATTTAGAAAAAGGGGATTCCTTTTCAAATTCTTTTAAATTCGAATTTCATATATTACTTCTTACATAAATAGATTAAAATGGTAATTGAAAAGATAAGTTAATATGTATCATTAATAGAAGAAAATTTTAACGATAGATAATATTGTTCAAAGATAAATATTAGATGAGTAAGAAAATAAAATAAAATTAAAGATTAGATATTTAAGAAAATTTTAAAGATAAATAGTATGCCTTCAAAGATAGAGAATAGATGGGTAAAAAAAAGATAAAATTAAAGGTTTGATAATTAAGAAAAATAAAACATATAAAATTGTGAATAAGGTGGGGTTAAAATCACTGTGGTGGCTCGAAAACGACCGACTTTTGCAATATATATTGATTGATTATCCAACCATCATATCTATTTTTTTTCTTTTCAACTTTTACTTCTACTAAATAACAAAACAATTTCATTTGTTATCCACACAATTCAACTTTCACATCTACTCAAACTAGTTTACACACATTCTCTTAATAACTTTAAGATGTAGTGAGGTAAACCAACTTCTAGGGTTGTGCATTCTCACAGATTTTGGATTTCGGTCCAAACCAGAATATATTATTGTTTATAAAATATATACTTGTTAATATGATTATTGGTTATTTTTAATTATTTGTATTTATAAAATGTATCTAAATTACATATAAACATATTGAAAAAATGAAATGTATAAATATAAGGAAATTTTAATATAAAAATTGAAAAATGATATTAATTTAAATATAGTATATGAAAAAAGAAGAAATTCGATCTGATCGGGTCCAAACCTGGGCCGGAAGTCCGGTATATGGTTGTGAAAAATCCCGGTCCGGCCTGGACCGGCTGCACAGCAATTCCTAGTAAATACGAATTTGCTTTTTCTTCCGTCCAATCCCTTTGGCTCGCTCTCGGCAAATCCATCCCTTTCTATTCTGCTCTTTTTCTGCTAACACACGACAGAGTAAGGCAATTCTGGCGTTTGTGGCGGTTTGAATGCGGTTGAATCGGAGGTATCGGTGCTCTATTGTGGCGTGTTATGACTCAATTGGAAGTTGTGTGGTGAAAGGAGGAAGATTCGTCGTATTTTTGCTTGGCAGTTGTATCGAAGTTTTCGATCTATTCTGGGACTATTGAAAGATCTTGAGGAAAAATCGGAAGTGATGAAGCTGAAACCCGTCGTATTTTTGCTGTAGTAATGCTGCCTTGCCAGTAGAGAGAAGGTTTCGAGTGTCTTTCGGAATTCGGAGCTGGTTTCAGATGGAAGCTCTCTGAGGGGCAATATCGTTTTTTTTCTAGAATCATCTTCTGCGTGGGTGGTTGCTGAATTTGGGGCAAGATATGAGGAACTCCTCACCTGATTCTAAACCCCAACAAGAAGAAGGCAATGGTATGTATAATTACTTTCTTTCAAATTCCTGGACTGGTTTCATGCATTTTGGCTCCTGATTTTCTGTGTTTCTCCAACTGAGAAAATTGCACTTTAAATTGAAATAGATGAAGAGGGGTTCAATTTGACATAAATTTTGCGTGACGAGAGATGTTTGAACTCTGAGCTATGGCATACTTGTGCTGGATCACCTGTGTCTCTGCCCACTGTTGGCAGCCGTGTAGATTATTTTCCACAGTGAGCAGGTTAGCATGTATCTGATGCCTTTATCTTTCTCACTTTAGGTCATATGATGCATTTCAATTCAATGGTTATCTCTTCCTTGGACTACCTTAGTATCAAATGATCACTCAATATTGCTGTAGGAGATCTAGTGGTTGCTTGTAAAGTTGGTGTGCTCAATCTTGCATTAGGAAGAAACTATGAACCTTTAGTTCCATTTGCTCAACTTAGGCTGTGTTTGTTATGGTTTATCATAAGGCAGTTTCTACCTAATTAGGCTTGACACTTTGACCACACCATTATACTAAGTGGGATTCTTAGCTTTTATCCAAGCCTACCTCCTCAGCTTGTATGCCAGCTTCAAGATCTGACAATGCATGTGACACTTATTTCTTTGATCATATTACTTAATCAATGTTTTTGGGTGGTACATGCCTAAATGGTAACGTTTGCGACTTAAACTTCAGGCAGATCTGGTCCTCTGGAGACAGATGAAGTCTATGCTCAATTATGCAGTTTTTCTTAACCTTTTAGTCCGGTATGCAGTTTTCTTTTTACCGCTTTAAATGTCCGACTGGTTTGTGTAACAATTAACATTATGTTGTTTTCTCTTCCCAGGAAGAACAAAAGGAAATCTATCTCCCTGCAGAAATTGGTATCACCTGCAAACAGCCTACAAATTACTTTTGTAAGACCTTAACAGGAAGTGATACAAGCACTCATGGTGGAGTCGTCAGGCTGCTGAGAAAGTGTTTCGTTCACTGGTATGCCTTGTTTGATATTACATATAGTTTGAACATCTTTCTGTAATCTAATGTCACAATGCTAAGAGTTCACCTTATTCTGGTAGGATTTCTCAGAGCAACCTCCAGCCCAGGAGTTAAATTGCTAGGGATCTGTATGATAATAAGTGGAAGTTCATACATATCTTTCATGGTAAGTTTTCTGAACATGTCTTTGAATGCTATAATTCAGTAATTTTATTAAAGCTAAAGAATGTTATGTTCTTGGATCAACACTTTGCTCATTTCATATAGGCCAGCCTCAGAGGCATCTTCTAACAACTGGATGGAGTGCCTTTGTTAGTGCAAAGAGACTTGTTGCTGGTGATTCTGTCCTCTTCATCTGGTGGGTGTTTTGACTAGCATTTCCATTCAGATGCGAGTGAAGAACAGTGATTTTATGTTGTTTTTGTTGTGCGTTCTCATCAGGAATGAAAAAGACCAACTATTTATTGGGATTGGCCGTGCTAGTCGCCCACAAACAGTGATGCCTTCATCAGGTCTATCAAGTGACAGCATGTTCTTGGGGCTTCCGCTGCTGCAGCATCAACAAAAAAGTCGTTTTTTTTCTTCCACATTTTAAAGAATGAACAATTGTAGATCAAAGTACAGATTTTTTGAGGACATGTTATAACTATAATGCTTTTTTTTTTTTGGTCAGAATAACTATAATGCTTTTTGAAAGGTTATATTGTACATTATGGATTATATTAAACTAACCCTGGTAAAAAAGCAAATGGTACTAATTATTTCCTTTACCGTTTCAGATAATAATTTCTTAGCATGAGTAAGGAACAACTTCATATTTCATGCATAATGTCTTTTAATAGTATTTCAAATGTAATTACAAGCACGAGTAACTCTGGATTCATCTCTAAGCCTATCTGCGATGACACCTCGCAGGAACATATGGGGTGTTGCAATACACACCTAAAGCTGCTGCTGCTGCTCCTACTAGAAACATCTTATATCCTACATTGGTCCCTCCGACCAAAGCTAACCCTGATATTTCTGCCACAGCCTTGAAGAGATTTAACGCCATAGTTGCAATAATAATGACTTTACCTGAAACAAAATAAAGTATTAAATTCATTACATGTAGGTCAAAAAATTAAATTATATAAAAATTATAATGTTTGTATACTAACTTGGGTTTGTCGTAATCCTGGTAGAAATGTCTTTTATCAGCAGAGGGAGAACTAGATCTGTAGCAGCCAGTGGAATACCCATCACTCCAAAAAGGACCAACGTGCTGATCCTAATCGCTTGAGGTGGATGTGTACTCGTGGGGGATCTCTCTTTCGTAAGCTCAGACACCTTTCTCAACACCATCGTCGAAGCTAAAGCTATGGCAAACACAATAGTACAGATGCTCCACGTCCTCCGTACTCCTCCTAAGACCCTTGCAAGTGGGTTGAAGACGGAAGAGATGAATCCAACTACGATGGTGTCAATCATCAGCCCCAAAGTCGCCTCTCGTATCCCCTTAAGGTACTTGTCTACACTAATTGATTTAAAGCTGCTAGGATCACCTTTGTATACATCCTTTCCCACCCAATCCCTCCCAAGTACCTCGAACGGAAATGAGGCCATGGAAACAAGAAATGCCGCTAGGTAGAGCTGAAAGAAGGATTTATCCAAAGCTACCCTCAAAGAAGCTAAGAAGGATAGCGGTGCCTCCTCATCTACTACCTGCACTCCAAGAATTTTGGGTTAGCATAATATATAAATACAATAGGGGTCTTCAAACCACAACTCCAAGCATGGTATTATATAACCGAGCCATAAATCTAGATTAGCCGGGTATTTAATAACCGAGATTTCGGTTGATTTAAACAATAATAAAATTATTATTTTTACATAAACATGTCATCCCTTTGCTAGGATTTCAGAATAAATATTAGTTTTACATAAAGATTGTGATTTAAACTTTCCTAACAATATATGTATTATATACCATCATTTTTTGGTAGCATATACCATCATTTTTTAGAGGCCAAATATTTAAAAGAATGTATAATTAAGTAAGTAACAGTAATTGTAAAAAAAATTATGAAAAATTGAATATAATATCAAATTCTCAAAACAAGGCGTAGTTCCACAAAGTGATAGTATAAATAAGTTTTTATTTAAGAAAAACAAAAAATCGTTTTCAGATTAATAGAGAGTATCAATTGCCGAACCATAACACCATAAAAAAAAAATTTATTACATTGAACAAATTGAAATTATAAAAACAAAACAATTCGATTAACTAAGAAAAATGTAAGATTTCGGTTTCGGTTTTATATGAACGGTTTTTATATGTAGTCTAATCTTAATTTCTAATAGTCATAATACTCAATAACATATATGTAGACAAGCATAACGTAATACTTTGTCAAAAATACCTGCTCAGATGCGACGGGCTGTGAGACTATACAAAACAATGGAACCAACATAATGCAAACTAAAAGCACATTGATGATGCAACATGCTTTTAAGTTTACACATAATTGGTTACAGCACTCGGTGTTGAGAAGAGGGATCGAGAGATGTGTGTACATCTGAGTGTACCAGCTGATACCATACGCCATCACATTCCCGAGTGTACCGAACATGGTTAACCATATCATGACGATATCTACTCTCCGATGGTCCTCCTCACATAGAGCGCTCATAAACTCGGTGACTGAATCCTGCATATATAAGAAAAATGGAAAATGATATTTATATATATAACCAATATTAGTTGAATAAAAACATCAAGAAAGGATCATTGATATAGAAAGATATAAGAAGATGATGAAGGACAATAAAAGTACAACAATTCCAAATTAAATGGGATAAGAGTTTTCATTGACAAAGTATATTTCAGATCTCATTTTATAGCCCATAGATCTCATTTTATAGCCCATTCAAGTATATTTTAGAATATTCCTCTAGTTGTATTTTTGTAAGCTAGACCGAACATAATTGAATAATATGTGAATTATAATCCGAATAAAATTTACCTCAATCATGCCCTTGGATAGATCTACGAGCCATCCACCACCAATGAGGCAATACCGCAGTGCATCGAAAGATCCATGATGCGACATCTCATGTGTCTGATACTGTGAAAAATCGGCTGCAAACCCTATGGAAATCATACCGATGCAGTGCAGTACTGAGCCGACTAAAATGAAGGGCTTGCTTTTGCCGAACCGCGTAGTAGCCGCCCACTTGCTGCACACAACCATGATAGGCGAAACCAAAAGTACCGAGAGTGGTGTGCTGCTCCAAAGCAAGAGCGTGTCGCCAAAATGGAGTCTGAGCTGCATCATGTATGGCGTCAACAATGCTGTTCGTATAGCCCATCCAAACTTCAAACCGACGTTGAGAGAGGCGACAAGTAGCAACTTCCACATAGGAACCATCTTGATCGATCTGTAATTCGGTAAAGATAATCAGATTAATAGACATGTAAGTGGGGATTTAATAGAAATGTAAGTGCGATTCGAAAAAACAAACTACAACAATATATATAACATTTCGCACTACATATACATAGCTTCTTTTTTTGGTACAACACTATATATAACTTTTAGTTTAAACCATATTTACGATCAATTTGAATTCAAAACAATCTACCCGTATTACACCATGTTTACAATCAATTTGAACTGAAAATAATCTACCCGTATTAGAAACCTCTTATCTCAGGAGCCAACGGCCACATATGTTCGGTTGTCGCCTTACATGTCTATTAGAAGAATTATAAGAACCTGAAGAACCCAAAACCAAACCCGACCGACCCACTCTACTCGAAACACCCTAACCAATATTGATGTCCAATTTGACCCCCTGATCGAACTAAAGATGAGGTCCCCACCCCCTCCCTCCCTCTAGACTTACGGTGGACCGTACCCCGCCCTTCTTCCTTCTTCTTTTTTCTTAACTCAGATCTGAAGCTTTCGGATCAAGCTTCCGCCGGCCACCATCACGGCAGCGCACCCCTTCACGCCGACGATGACCACCCAAATCCGCCCCCCATGCCTTCCTCTCTCGCGCTCCCGCTCCCCTAGCGACCCACACGCCCCCTCGCTAGCTCGACTAAAGGAGGCGGAGGAAAGAGGAAGGCTTACCCGTAGTATCACTGAGGTGGACTCTCGGTTCCGGCTTCTGGACGGCGACAACCAACCCCTAGCAGTGACGGTCGACTCCGAGGGTTCGCTAACTATGAACGTACAAAACAAGGCTCACGGTGAGGGACGATCGGCGACATTAGAAGTCGGGGATGGAGGTACCACACCAAGGGCGTCAGAACACGGCTTGACGCCGACGGCCGGAGATTCTTCAACGGCAGCAGGGCTTCGCACGGGGATTCGAGAAGGAATGACTTCGCACGGGGCTGTACTCAGCTTCAACAATCGGGACCAGACACTACACTGTGAAATAAGTTTCCAAAAAAACACGTGGTCCAAACTTCTTTCCATTTTTAGGATACTACATTACTACATAACTGCGACTATGTTAAGAGCTATTACAAACCTATTTCGATCTGTACATCATGTGGTACACAAAGTTATTTTTCATGCCCTTTTCTACAGTTATCAAGTGGGGTGTCACCATTGCAATGAAGGTATCGAGTTTCAGATTGGTCTTTAGTTTGCATGTGTAAAATGATCAGACCAATAAAAAGCCGCCTCACTTTCTGGTTTTAGGTCGCCTCGATCAATTTGCCGCAAAATGTTCTTGTGTCCTGACTCCTGAGTTTTATTGTTGATGATAGTGGACACCTGGATATCAATATGGTTGGTTTGATATAAATATATGTACTCATTTTTCTAGATCTTTTTCCGATCTTATAAGGATTTTGAGACATATATATTTGGCCTCAAGTTTTGGTCTTGGTATGTTATTAAAATCATGGGTGGCTTTAATTTGGCAATAGCTTTTGTTGAGCTTGTTACACATGCTTGTTGTGTAACTTTCCAGAATTTAATGCCCAATTTAATGCAATTTAGGTTTTATATATTAATCACTACTACAATTCAGGCCTATTGTGGCGGGTTTTGGTGGCGGTTGGGTAATGGTGGCGGTTTTGCCGGCGGTCAAGAATATTGGGGCGGTTTGTGGTAGCGGTTTTGTCCTATAGGGGCGGTTTAGGTGGCGGTTTTTAAATTTCTAAGCTATAGGGGCGGTTCTCATTTTCTATAGCAGCGGTTTTATTTACTTGGATTAAAACAAAGATAAATCTGGCCCAATAGCAGGACAGGCGCGAAATAAAAAATCGAAGCGCGTAACATTTTGGGCAAAACCCTAGGCAGACAGAAATCCGTCCTCGCACCTCCATCCCTCCTCACCTCCTCCCCGACTCTTTCTCTGCCCTCTCCATACCTAGCCGGCAGTGGAGCGGTTCCGGCCGCCGACTCCACCCCTCCTCCCCCGACCCCGACTCTCTCTGCCCCGCACTCGCTTCTTCGCCCTCCCTCCTCGCTCCGCCCCGCTTCTGGCTCCGCCCTCGCCCGCTCGTTTGGCTCCGCCCTCGCCCGCTCGTCTGTGGCTCCGCCCTCGCCCGCTCGTCTGTGGCTCCGCCCTCGCCCGCTCGTCTGTGGCTCCGCCCTCGCCCGCTCGTCTATGGCTCCGCCCTCGCCTGCTGGTCTGTGGCTCCGCCCTCGCCCGCTCGTTTGGCTCCACCCTCTCCCGCTCATGGCTCCGCCCTGGCCGAACAAAAAGCTCAGAAACCACTTGCTGATAACAGAATGTTGGTTACTAATTCTCCTTTGCTTTGCCAATTCTGTCATTTGAATTTTGGATTTGGATTTAGGGTTTGTGTTTACTGGTTGGTGTATGTTATGATTCCAGGTGTTTGTTCCTTCGCATCAGCTGATCAAGCACTGGGCCGGGTTTCGATACTCAGGAATGAGCACACACCTTGCCCTATTCTCAGTGAGTCCAATTAGAAAGTTGAGAGCGTTAAACGATGTGTTGTTCAAGGTTAATTACCTATGCCAATACCCTTTTTCAGTTACTGATTTTGTTATATGAATCATCTTATGTTGCCCATTTGCACACTTGCATTCTAATCTCAGCTTTCATTTGCCAGTGTCTTAAGTTTTTTTTCACGAAGATTAGTTTGAAAGATGGCGTATTATTCATATTAACCACCACTATATGTTTGTGACAGATGAATAAATACTGTACTGCCACCTTTTCACTAACCTGTATATTGTGTTTTATGGGGTTGGTTACTACATAGATGAATTAGTTGACTTGACAATTTGCTTGTCTTCAGATGCTAGTGATGTTTTGTAGGTTGATCTATATGATATTTTCATGTTCTGCTTGCTGCAGTACTACACATGCTACACATGCTGTCTACAACAATCACAAGCCTGAAGGGGCAGGTCCTTTTAGTTTTTGGTTGTCATACAATACAAGACCGGCTCTTGAGCTGTTTCTATTCACTTGAAATCCTTTAGTAGCAGGCTAATCACTTCATGTGTTTGGCCCTCTACAACAAAATGGTAGCAGCCCCACATGTTGTCTACAGCAATCATAAAGGCTCTTTTTTCAATTCCACACTTCTAGTACGGTTTCACACTCTACTTAATAATTAGCTTGTAGGCTATAACTAAGTTAAAATTCTGAAATCTGAACAACAAGATGTTACATCAGATCACATCTCAGACAACAATAGAGCTTACAAGTCAACACAATTCACTAGGGGACACAAACAGGGAGTAAAAAACGCATAGAGAAAACTTCTAAATTTACCCTATGCTTCTTAAGGCTAATTTCAACTGACTAATTTCAATATGTATACAAGCACACCAATGTGTGACAAAGGCAATAACAAGAGGGGAAAGATGAAGAAAAGAAGAAGCTTCAATTGAAAGAATTTCAATATCACTCTCTCTTTTCATGTTGTCCTGTCCTGAATCATGATCTGTGCCTTTTCTTACTTCTCACTATAGAGAATGCAATGTCTGAGCTGGGAAGACCACTGATGTATGAAGCTTCTAGGGATTGGTTGGTAAGTTCTTTTTTTTAATCACCTTCAATTACATTTTGTGCTCAATATATGGTTTCTTTTTGTATCATATCCTTACCAATAACCTCATGTGTGAACGTTTTTCTGTTGAGTCTGATCAACTCTTGTTCGTTGTCAGCCTACTATTTCTGGGGAAATTCAGACTCCAATGGATATTGCCCAAGTTGAATTCATTGATCCCAAGGATGTATTGATTTTTGTTCCATGGTTAAGATGGTGGCATTGTCTACATAAATTATATAGTATGAGCAATTTTATTCCATGCTTAAGATGTACTGATTTTTGTTTGTACCTGCTTACTACAGCAACTAACTAAGAAGAGTCATCAGTAGGTTGTCGTATTATCTAATGCTTCAGCTCCATATATTTTCTAATCATCTGTTTTGCAGGTTATTCATATATGGATAGTCAGGAAGGCTTCACTCGCTGAAGTTGAAATTATTAGTCTTGTTCACCATCGGCATTTGGTCACACTTGTTGGCTATTGCATAAATGAGCAAGAAAAACTGCTTGTCTATGAATTTGTCCAAACAATACCCTTTACCACCACTTGCATGGTATGCCTATATGACACTCCTTTAAACTGAAAGTGATGTTTGAATCAATCCTTTTTCTCTATTTTAATATCATGTATATATGCAAGATCTGGCCAGGTTATGGATTGGAGTCTTCGAGTTAAGGCTGCTGCAGGTTCAGCTAGGGGACTGGCTTATCTTCACAAATCCTGTAATTCTCCTTTTCTTTTTTTAATTTTTTCTTCCCTTTTTTGCCTGAGATTTTGGTTTAATGACAATTATATTGCTTAGTTAGCTATCCTAATCAAGTAATGAATGGAAAAAGCAAATACAGCCAAGAAGTGACCACTTTTCATGATCAGTAAAAAAGCAAATACAGCCAAGAAAAGTGAGTTAATTGGGCTGCTAAAAGCTGGCATTTAAAATGGAAAAAGCTTCAGTTCAGCTGTGTCAAAATCCAAAGCCTCTGAAAATAAAGGGCCACAATTACATGATTTTTTTAGGTGGGTATGAGAAAAAGTAGAGAGAATAACAATGTGATCGGGAAAAAAAATTGTTCTACTATGCTCAACATTAAATAATCCATATATTATTACCGCACATGATTATAAAAAAAGTTCAGCTAAAAACATCATTAATTAATCCAAAGTAGATATATATTATGTATCACTATTTACATGCCAAATTTGATAATTCTATTTTGCGGAATATAATCTTTCAAATAAATTGACTTATGTAATCATCATCCAAATTTGATGATTTTTTTTTTGCTGAATCATCATCCATGTTTGGAAATGTCCTACTGTAATCATCATCCATGTGCAAGGTCTTAGAAATTAATACTTTTTGCAATTTTCTTAATTCAGTTCAAACAAACAAATATTTGTGAGGATTGTATTTATGAACTCATATAAAGAATGCTTGTTGTAGGTGTTGTGATCAGGAGAACGGTAGCGTGTGACCTAGATTATGTAGTCAAGTAAGTCATTTAAGATTCTGTTTTTTAAGTCGTATATGGTGTGCTTGTTTATTTACAACAGAGTAGCTAGGGATATTTGATGAAGGAACAAGTTATATAAATGAAAATATAGTAACGTGGTAGTATATATTTGAAATGATGGATCCATGTATGATTGATGTTTGAATCATGAAGGTACGTAGCTTAGCATCATCAACCAAGGTTTAGGCATTTGCTTGATCTGGCTTTATTATTCTGTTAGTTGTCATTATTGTTTCTTTGGATGATGATAGTCTCGATTAATTGTTGAATGCTTATTATCCTAACTTTAGGCATTTGCTTGATTCAGCCTTGTTATTATCTTCTATAAAAGTAGTGCGTGAAGAAAGAAATGAATAAATTGAGCTCTAGGCTTTGAAGGTGATACAAGAAATCTAGATTTTTATATAGAAGGTGATCTGCATATATACCTAAGTATATTTATGTCATTTTGCAGGCGCTTTTGGTTTGGTGATGTACAATACGGGCAAGCTCATTTTGTGGCAGATTCTTAATTTGAAATCGGGCAAGTTTATTCTTGAAACTGGCTTTTGGCTTGTGACATGCACAACTTGAAATCGCTTATTTTGTTTAGTGTACTCTTAGCTTAAAAGCAAATTCAAGTTGTCAAGTTGTTAACATTCTTGATGTAATTGATGATTGTTTAATTTAATAAAATGACTTCTCATCTTTAACTTTTGAGATTTTTTAGCTTATAACCATTTCATATGATATCCTATATAATTTAACAAGTATATATACAAAATAAGCACGTTATATTATATTAAAATGCTTATAATCAAAACCGCCACAAAAGCTAAAGGACGCTTTATAAACTGCCGCAATTGACCTTTGAAACCGCCCCAATAGCCTTTGAAACCGCTGCCATAGTTAAAAAACCGCCCCAATAGGTCACATTAACCGCTGCAATAGACAGGATGAAAACCGCCACCTTAGATGATATAGTGGCGGTTGAATGATCTATTATGGCGGTTTTATTTTACAAATGATAACCGCCACCTTAGCTTTAAAAACCGCCACTATAGACCTATAGCAGCGGCAGCAGATGGGGCGGTCGCTCAACCGCCACCTTAGGCCTTTAGTGGCGCTTTTAGATCATTTGGTAACGGTTTTGACCGCCACCAAAAGCTTGAATTGTAGTAGTGAATGTTTTCTAGCCTAGTAGCCATTGATAGTAGCCATTGATGGGGTTATATATATTAACTTGATTTATATAGTTTAGGGTTCATGCTCTTGTGTAGTTTTTTTTTTTTTGGTCGACTTAAATAAGAAGATGGAGAAGGGTGGGATTTGAACCCCTAACCTCTCCTACCCACTCACCATCCTTCTTCCAACTAGACTACGAGAACTTTCTATGCTCTTGTGTAGTTGATGGAATGCCTGATGGATGATGTTTTAGTGTGGTACCCAAGAGCCAAGACGGAAGTTTCTGGTCCCACCATATCTTTACAAAATTAATTTTTATTTATATTATTTAAACTTTTCTTATCAACTAGATTATTACCCGTACCCTGTATGGGACGCGATCGATAATAATTTTTTGACGTATTTATAATTAATAAAGAAATGCATAATACTTTATTAAGAATTAGATATTGATACCATCATTATAATATTTTTTTAATTTATAATCGTGATTTAATGCTAAGAATAAATTTAAATGTAAAATTTATTTAATATGACTTAAATAAAAAGTATAGATAAAATACTATCATTTACTTTAAAATATATTTGATTAATTAAAAAAAGCATATGTAATACGAATATGAAATCCCAAGTGAAATATTTTATCAACATATATATTTTTATAATTAATAAGATATTTATATGATGATACAAATTAAACAATTAAGTTAGTTATGACTTATTTAAATAAATACTCTATAAAAATAGACTTGTATCAGTAATAATATATTTTGAAATTAAATGAATATTTTAATAGATCTTATAAAATTATAATAATTTAATAATAGTAGAGGTATAGATCGATATAATTTATAAATGAATATTATAGCACAAATTTAGTTTGTATATTTGTAAGATACTTTTCAAATATATTTTAGGATATATGTAGCTTAAATTATAAACTTATGGGACAGAAAATGACTGACTCTGTAATCCTAAAAAAGACTGTAAAAAGATTAATTGTAAAATTAGCATTATGGATATAGGGATATTATTTTGAGAGCTTTGTTATGGTACGTTCAATATCTGTAAAATTACGTATGTGTCAAAACCAAATTGATTGGGTTGAAGTTGATACATTTTCTCTTTGTAGTCTTTTCTCTTCTCTTTATGTGATTTTCAATTTAGAATTCCTTCATGTGTTAATATTTATAGACTCTTATGATGAATCTAGATTATGGATATGAGATATTATTCTGATAGATTATGGATATAAATATTATTCTAATATATCAATTTATGGTAATTAGATGGATACATATGCAAACTTTTTATTTGTAAAATTAATAAGGATTATAGATATAAATATTATTCTAATATACCAATATATGGTAAATAGATAGATACATATGATAATTTTTATCTGTAAAATTAATAAGGATAGATAATTGATTTATAATTAAAAAAACAAATCCAATAACGCGGGATTTTGTGCTAATTGTTTTATCCATAACGACCTAGAGTTACTTGTACAAATAACGTTACACTAAACCCATCAGAAGCTATAATTATAATTATATTGATCTAGAGTTACAAATAACGACCTAGAGTTACTTTTTTGATCCAATAACATCCTGGGAGTGGGATTTTCAGATTTTGGTGGGTTTAGGGTTATTGTATTATTCAATAACATGGGTCTGTAATTATATTTATGATAGAATAATGTTTTTTTGGTCATTAATTGTGTTCAATCAATATTATTGTTAATTGTGTTGCTATTATTCTAATAGATATCAAAAAATTATTTTGATAGATTATGTATATAGATATTATTCTGATATGTCAATATATGATAAATAGATAGATACATATGAAAATAGATAATTGATTTATAATGAATTTAACATGTGGTGGGACCAGAATTAACGTGGAGGCTCGAAATTCTCCGGCTTTAATATATAGTATAGATAGATGATCTATTGTTTATATTTTTTGCTTCCCTATTATCTATCTTTTTCAAGTCAGTAAAGACTTTCATAATGAGAAAAAAAACTACCTTTTAGGGATATAAATTTCTAGAGTAATTTACATTTAGCTAATTAACCATGTAATATTCTAAATTCACCTATGATCTTCCATACGTACTAATGACTATATATATATATATATATATATATATCATATATAGAATACGCTTCTTTCAAGGATAAGCACATGGAAGAGGTTGATTGTATTAGAATTTGTATTAATTTTGCTAGAAACTACATGGGTGCTAAAAATAACTCTTTTATTAAAAAAAACATTAGATTGTATCATTATATATTCAAATATATTAAAATTCCAACAAAAATTTCTTTTTAAAAATAGTTTGAATGCTTGAACCATGCCGATTAGTCATGTATGGTCGGGTAAATTATAAATTATAATCCGCCTCTCCTTGGACAAAAAGATAGGGGTAAAAATTTGTTGACTTAATAGTTTGTATTTGATTTGCATCATACGTTGATGATTTACTTGACAAACGGGCAATTCAACATGGGTATTGCTTGGAAAATTCTCCCAATTTAAGCACGTAGCTAGCCATGCACACCCTTCATTAGCCATCACTTCCCCGTTTACTCATTTTAGCACGTCCAATGGAAGCCACCCATTCATCTCCAAAACAAACCAATTCCCCCATTCTTTCCCAATCACAAAACACCGATTCTTTGTACACTTCTCCTTAAAGGGGATTCACAAAACAAAATTTTCGAAAAAAAACCCAGCAGGATCGAGCAAATAACAAAAAAATAAAAGAAGAATATCCAAGGAAAATAAAATAAAATGTTTGGCCGTAACGGTGGAAGCCAAGGCCACCACGGCCGATCAAGTTCCAAAAACTCAAGCAGCGGCGGGATCCCGTCCGACCCCTCGCTCCCAGACGACGATTGCGCCTCCGACAACCCCCGCATGAGCACCTTCTCCATGACCGGTACCTATGACGACCCCGGTCGCATGAGCGGGGAGGGCTCCCCTATGATGATGTCCCCTTGGAACAACGTCTCACCTTTCCAAAAATCCACGTGGATCGTCCCAGGCGCGTGCCCCTCGGGCTCGGGCACCCAGAACGCCCCCCTCATCGGAAGCCTCGTGAGGGAAGAAGGCCACATTTACTCCCTGGCCACCCGTGGGGGAGACCTCCTCTACACCGGCTCCGATAGCAAGAACATCCGCGTGTGGAAGAACCTAAAGGAGTTCTCCGGGTTCAAGTCCGCAAGCGGCCTAGTCAAGGCCATTGTCATCTCGGGTGATAAGATCTTCACGGGCCACCAAGACGGGAAGATCCGGGTGTGGAAGGTATCCTCCAAGAACCCTAGCGCCCACAAGCGGTACGGGTCGTTGCCCACGTTGAAGGACCTCTTCAAGAGCTCGATGAAGCCGAGCAACTACGTGGAGGTGAGGCGCAACCGGTCCGCGCTTTGGATCAAGCACTCGGACGCGATCTCGTGCCTGAGCCTCGACGAGGAGAAGGGGCTTCTTTACTCGGCGTCGTGGGACCGGACCTTCAAGGTTTGGCGGATGTCGGACTCGAAGTGCCTGGAGTCGGTGGCGGCCCACTCGGACGCGGTGAACTCGGTGGTGACGGGCGCGGGCGGGCTCGTGTTCACGGGCTCGGCGGACGGGACGGTGAAGGTGTGGAAACGGGAGGAGAAAGGGAGCAACGTGAAGTCGACGAAGCATGTGTTCATGCAGACGTTGCTCAAGCAAGAGACGGCGGTCACGGCGTTGGCGGTGGACCCGGGGCGGAAGACGGTGTATTGCGGGTCGAGCGACGGGCTGGTGAACTTTTGGGACGTGGACATGAGTCTGGCGCATGGGGGTGTGATGAAAGGGCACAAGCTGGCGGTGTTGTGCCTGGCGGCGGTGGGGAGGCTGATCTTTAGCGGGTCGGCGGACAAGAACATATGCGTGTGGCGGCGGGAGGAGGGGCTGGGCCACGTGTGCTTGTCGGTGTTGGCGGGCCATACGGGCCCGGTGAAGTGCTTGGCGGTGGAGGAGGACAGGGAGGCGGGGGAGAGGGATAAGTGGAAGGTGTATAGTGGGAGTTTGGATAAGTCGGTCAAGGTGTGGAGTGTGTCGGAGCAGATGATGGCCAATAATGCTCCCATCAATCCCTTGATGTTGGACGGTGGCGATTCGTTCCGATCCGATCCCGCCTCCGATGAATGATTCATCCATCTCGATCTAGCTGTGGTTCATGGGTTTGTTGTTTGATGATCATTGCGGAATGGTTATGGTATGAGTGTATGACGTTTTCAATTAATGTTTGAGGTTCTCTCTCGATCTCTTGTAGTATATTTATGTACATGCACCATGAATGCACAATGTACCCGATGTAAAGTATCGTTCTTTGTATGATTTACAGGTAAATTATATATAATGATTATGGATAGGGTACGAAATTCTGAGAGTTTTGGGTCGGACCAATCGAACCTCCCTCAGTTTCAGTTTCCTCGTCATTTAAGAAAAAGGTCAAAACCAACATAGTGTATGTGTATATTCCATAGAGCTAAATCCGGTACAACCGTACAAAAGCACTTTTTTTCACTTTTTTTTGGAGGAAGTAGTACAGAAGCATCATCACACGTACAACCTATATATCCGGTACCCATTATTTCCTCAGTTCTTTTCATCTAAATCTAATACATGCGTGCGTAAACATAGTTTGTAGGAAACGAGACCACAACTTCACATCACAATTAGTACACCTACATAAACATCAAAATGGGCCGGAAGATAACACCAAGATCTGTCTATTCATACAACTCTCCGGAAAGGCGTGGAGCAATGAGAACGTCTAGAGGCGTTGCCTTCAAGTTTGTGAGCCCAAAGCTTTCAGTCATGTCGACTAGAGCACCATCCACCGTGGAGAACTCAAAAGCCTGCAAGAAGGAAGCCAACAAGAAGTGTGTGTTGCGAATTCCGAACGACATGCCTGGACACATTCTTCTCCCAGACCCGAACGGGATCAACTCAAAGCAATGTCCTCTTACGTCCACATCTTTGTGGGTGGTCAAGAACCGCTCAGGTCTAAACTCCAATGGATCCTCCCAAACACATGGATCACGGTGGATCTTAGAGGTGTTGATTATGAGTCTTGTGCCTTTCTTGACATGATATCCACCAACCGTGCAATCTTCATTGAATTCGCGTGGACCGTTCAAGGGTCCCGGAGGATACATTCTTAGTGTTTCTTTAATAATGGCTTGGAGGTATATGAGCTTAGAAATATCCGACTCATCAACTTGCCGGTTCTTTCCTACATTGATGGTTAGCTCGTCTTGCGCCTTCTTCAGGATGTCGCGGTTGTTTAGTAGTAGGGAGATTGCCCATGTTAAAACCACTAAACTCGTGTCACTAGCTCCAACAAGCATCATCTGCAAAACATGTCGAGCTAGCTTGTCAACGTCTATCTTAACTCTTATATATATGTATCCCCTAAATGTAATAAAACTGTTACTTAGCTTGTAGCTTTATATGTATATCTAAGTAATAGGTCGACCGAAAAAAAGATGTATATATATAAGTAAAATTTTTTTGGTTGAAATTATATATAAGTAGTTAATGTCCCTTTTTCTCACCAAAAAAAGTATAATGTTCCTTATCCACGTACACGAGATACTTAAACGGTTATAACAAAGGATTTAGGATGGGAATTACAAATGCACGACGACCTAATGATAACAAACTTCACTAGTTATCAATTAAGCCAATAAGACTTTATTATAGTGTAATATGTTTAGATTAGGCTATGCCATTTGACGACTAGATCGACCCTGGACTCTTTCATTTGTGTATAGTACATGTGACACTATTTGGTGGCGGTCATAGTTATTCAGACGACAAGGGGCTCTATTGATATTTAATTTTTCAATATAAAGTGGAACCTATTTTTCAACGTAAAAAGCTTATGCTGAAGTAGTTTCACACACTTCCTATATTTTATTTTGTTCATCATTTCGGAAGTGGAAATATCCCAAATCTCTCAAAAACATCTTAGGAAAAGGGACTCTAAAGAAGACAAATCTAATTTTAAGAGCTTTTCATATGAAATATATAAAATTGATTAGATAATACCAAAATTGTTGGCAAAGCATGAAGGAAAGAAACAAAAATTAGTGCATACCAAGCAAGTAGCCTTGTTGATTGTATCAGCATCAAAGCCAGAGTCATTGATGATGCAAGAGTCGTCAAGAATAGAAAGCATGACATCCATGAAGTCCTTATCGCCTTCTAGGCTTCCTAGTTTTCTCTTCTCCTTGTGCTCCCATAGCCAGCTTTCGAGGATGCCATCCATCTCTTTCGCGGTCTTCCTCATGGCCTTCTTATGCCCACCTAGATCTAGCCATCTTAGATAAGGAAGGGCATCCCCTATTAAAAACGTTCCTATTTTCGAAAATAAATCTTCCATAAACTTATGCAAATGAGATATCACTTCCTCGCAACTAGAGTAGTTTTTCCCCGAAATAATTCTAACGATAATACTCATTGACATCTGAGAAAACCACGGTTTCAAGTCAAGTAAGACTGCATCTAATCCGCTCTTTTTGTTCTTGACCCAAAAACCATACAACTTTTTTATGCAAAGGTTCACCTCTTCCTTCCACACATGAGACAACGTATCTAGGCGATGGTTTGATAGGAGCTCGAGTGTCACTATCTTGCGGATGCTACGCCAATATGGCCCATATGGACTAAAAGCGAAATTGGCATCACCATAGCCCATGAGATCGACTGCTAGTAGCCTTGGACGAGAACTAATAGCTTTGTCATTCGAAAGAAAACATTTTTTCGCCATCTTTGAAGAGCTTACCACTAAGGCCTTTTGCGCCCCATTCCTTATACAAAAAATGGGACCATGCTTGTCAGCCATATCGGCCAAAAGCTTGTGAGGCAATGGCGTGGATACTAAGAGATGAAGGTGACCTATAATAGGCCAAGCACCTCCGGCTTCAGGAGGTGATTTTGTCTTATTTTCACTCTTCTTTGCACATAATTTCACCATCCACAAGATGAGCAAGATGGGAAGTAGAGAAATAACTGTATTAGAAATACAAGTTAAAGATGCAGAAAGATGGAAGAAAGTAGCCATGGTGGTGCTAGTGGCCGAAATAGCTCTACGCTAACAACTACCGAAGGAGCTCTCACATAGGAATACGGACGATACACTCTATACATATGTAGCGTCATAATATATAGTGTGCTCGATCAACTCGATCAATGGAAGTGATTAGTCAGTATAATTTAAGAATAAATAATTGGGTACACTGCAAGGTTGTCAGGATCGGGATCCTTGGATCGGATCGGAAGGGGGTAGCAGGATCGAATCGTAGAATCGGATCGTTAGGATCGTAAGATCCTAGATTATAACTAAAAAATATACGACAACCTAATATATTGTATATTTTCTTATATATAAACTCTGAAATTTTATAAACATAATTAATTTGATGAGTAAAAATATTATAAGATGAATCGGGTTAATAATTTAATGGAAAAGAGACATAAACTTTGAGTTTAGTAATAATATATAAATATAATAGTGATTTTCTCGGATCGTAAGAATCGCTTGTAGGATCGTTAGAATCGTTGAAGAATCGTTAGAATCGTTGAAGAATCGTTAGAGTCGTGTGTAAAATCAAAATCCAATTAGAATTTTATGTTAAAAATTTAAGATCCTAGTTTAATAAGATCCTACTTAGGATCGTGGATCGATTTATGACTTTTGGGTCGTAGAATCGTTAGAATCGTAGGATCGAGTCGGGATTCTGATAACTTTGGGTACACATATAAACCAACTAACGTGGGCGTACATATCTTGATATCTAGTTACCAACTAGTATTAGTCCCCGTGTCTTGAAAGCACGATTTTGATTAAATTAAAATTTATTTTAATTTTATATAAAGTTATTTAAAAGAAAAATCTTGTATTATTTTATTTGTTTTATTTCTTATGAGATTTATTTTAATATAACATTATTTTATTTATAATATATTCTTGTAATCGAACAAAATTTTATAGAAACCTTATATCTATAACGTTTCCTTATAGATATAGTTTTAATGACATATATTCTTTCCTATTTTACATACATGTGGGGTCTACAGTCAAAATTTAACCAATTGATTTATTTTAATAGAAATAGATGATGGAGTCTAATGAGGAGTTGACGCATGTCGTACTAATTATTATTTTTAACCTCCACTTTAGTATATAGTTATGATGATAATTGTTTTTTTTTTTTGAAGACAAGTTAGCATTTTTTTTTAGCCACAAATTAATCAATATCTACTATGGTATTGTATAAAGCAGAATCTATCTTTGTTAAAATCTGCATCACCTCATCAACTTTGAATAAAAAATGTTATTTGCACCATGTATTCAATGCTGAAAAAAATAATGATTTTATTTTAACAATGATATTGGTAACTAACATTTATATCTACTTAATATCTTATCCAATTTTTGATAGGTTAATTTATTTTCCTAATATAAATTAATAGAATTCTACTAGAATCAATAGAAAAAAGTGAGTTTTGATATCTTTGATATCGTACTTAAATTTGATATGAAAATGTAGTTTTCATTTAATTAAAATAATCGACTTCATAATAAAAAAATTCTACATAATTAATTAAAATAACCCACTTCATAATCAAAATTGTAAAAATCAAAATTCGAATATAGGTTAATAGGTTCGAACTTAGGTCTATCGGGCTTGAATTAAACATTCTCGAATAAAAGTAGGCTCAGGTCAAAATTCGATCTCAGATTGATTAACTCGGATTTACATTTACATTACCCATACATGGTACGAGAATTGTACTAGTATATTACAAAACGCGGCCGTTTTCGAGCAACCACGTTGATTATGGCCCCGCTTGATTTTAATTTATTTTTTCAACTCAAATAGATACAACTTTATATCTTTTATTTTCCTTAATTATGTAATCCTCAATTATATCTTTAAAGTCATACTATCTATCTTTAATTTTATTTTCCTTAAATAATTTTATCTCTAATTTATCTTTAATTTTAGAGAAAGATTTGCAAAAAATATATTTAATATTAACTATAAAATAAAGATTTTCAATATTAACCAGACATCAAATTTGTATGACAATTTCATTTTATATTAAATAATTAGGATTTTGATATAATAACTAATCACTTAATTATAAAATAAAATTTTACTTTTTAAATACATTGAATTGCATGGAAAAGATCTTTTCCATGCAATTTAGTGTAGTATATGGATAATTAATAACTTAATTATCCACATACTTAGAATTTTTTGTCACTTTATGTGTATATATATATATATATATATGTTTGTACGTATTTGTAGACTTGAACAGTACGTGTTTTGTCGTGTGATTAGAACTAAGTATGTGGATAATTGACCATATGTACAACTACACTAAAAAGCTAGAAAGATAACCATTAAAAATTTTCTGATACGGACTAGCTCGGATCCGTACCAAGGGAATTGATCAAGATAGGGATAAGAGACAACACGAGGTCTCGGGAGAAGGGTAGAGATAGGGTTAGAGAGAGTTTAGGGATAAAAGAGATATTTGATTGATTGAATTCTTGAATGATTCTCAAATAACAGGATTACAAGATATAAATAGCTTGAACAATAAAACCCTAATAGCTAACGGTAACCCTAAGGTCCAACAAGCGACCCATTAAATTAACTAAAACAAATAATAATAATTAAACCTAATAATAATAACGTATCAACTACTCCCCCAATCAGAATCGACTCGTCTCGAGGCGAAAAATCAAGAAAAGACCCGTAGAACCCAACATCCACCCGGATCAAATACAAAATTTGAGCCCACAAGACCAAAAAGGGATGGCGCTTTCAAAAATCCGCTAAACAAAATGTGAGGAACTGAGTTGCTAATAATGATGGCTTCCTCCCGCGATCTGCCAAACCTTGTCTGGGTGTCGACTCGACCGGCGTCAAGCGTCAGAGGCAGCCCCACCCCATGGTTTTCTGCAGCCGATGGGTTTCCGGCTCAACCAGGCATGAGGTGAGAGGAAACCCGCCAAAGAAGGCCCGTCGAGATGACAAGTTGACAACCACTTCCGAGAAGGCTACTGATTCCGAGAAGGTCCTCGTCCGGCCTTGCACGATTTAGAAGTAGTTCTTGCGCCGCAAGTTTGAGATGCTTGGACCGCAAGTTTGAGATACTTGTTCCGCAAGTTTGTGCTTCTTGCGCCGTAAGTTTGTTTGTTTTCCTTGCTTAGCAAGTTTCAAGTTCCTAGCTATCGCTTGAGTTTTTGATTGGAGTTCGAGATCATGTTTCGGAGGTTGTCCGGATGGTGTGTTTCCTCTTCAAGCGTCATGTCACACCTCCTCAAGTCGGCTTCTTGCTGTCTTGCTCTCCGGCGGCTCTACTCGCCTGCGTTAGATCCTCATCTAACTCGCGGAATTGCCTTTCTCTTATTCTGTCCTAAACTCCTCAGCTTTTTTGTTAGGTTCTTGTTGCTTGTTTCTTGTTGTTTCTTTTCTCGTTTTGTTTGTTTCGTTTTTTTTGTCAGTCTAGTTGGTTTCTCCGGCTACCGAGCTTGTTCTTGGTCTCTCGATCTACCGGGTCTGTCTGGTACTTCGAATTCTCACCTTGTCAAAAAAAAATGATGGCTTCCTCCAAAGTGTTAAATTTCACGGCGTACAACACACGGGCAAACAAGTCTTCCACTAAATTTGCAGTAGTCATCTTATTGGGCAATTGCGTTGGCTTTGAGCAACGTAAGTTTGAAAAAACTCCAGCACGCAATTGACCGGTGGGGTTGGAGTTTGCGATCGGCGGCGACCATCTCGGGAGAAGCGACGAATCGGCGGCTGTCGCCTCTGCTGGCAGCGGGAAGGCGGTGGTTGATGGCGACAATCCTGCAGTCGACGGCGGCTTCAAATTAGGGTTCAAAGGTGGCGGTGGGGCAGCCGAGAGAGGGCTGATAGTGACGGCGTACCAGGGGTCGTTTGGAACCCCTGCAACAGATTCGGTCTGGTTCGCGACAGATCCGACGGACTGGTCGACGGGATGGGTCGGGGCTGGCGCGAACGGATCGGTATGGGTCGCGATAGAGCCAACGAACTGGCCGAAATGGGCGCCGTTCGGATTCACCGCGCGACGGCTGCCGGTAGGGTTCGCGATAGGGGCGGCGACGAGCGTGGCAGATCCGGTCGGGTTCCCGACGGATCCGGCTACCTGGTCAACGGACTTCGCCGTGAGAGGGCCGGTCGGGGTTGCACCAACATGATTCACGGACTTTGCCGCGAGGAGATTAGGATAGAATTTCTCGACCATAGCCGTCAGCTTTGCGTTTAGATCCTCCTGCGAAGCGGCTAAACGCTCAAGGGTTGCGGCCAAGGAATCGATTTTGACCTCGACATGGCGGGTCATGATGAGCTACTCTCAATGAAAGCACCAATTGATACGGACTATCTCGGATCCGTACCAAGGGAATTGATCAAGATAGGGATAAGAGACAACCCGAGGTCTCGGGAGAAGGGTAGAGATAGGGTTAGATAGAGTTTAGGGATAAAAGAGATATTTGATTGATTGAATTCTTGAATGATTCTCAAATAACAGAATTACAAGATATAAATAGCTTGAACAATAAAATCCTAATAGCTAATGCTAACTCTAAGGTCCCACAAACAACCCATTAAATTAACTAAAACCAATAATAATAATTAAACCTAATAATAATAACGTATCAATTTCCCCCAAACCATACCGCCCGTACTCCCTTAGAGATAACACTTGCCACGACAATTAAGTTAATTTGGAAGTTTTAGTGGACTTGAAGAAGACTTCTGGACTCCACTAGTTACCATTTATTTCTAGATAAGTATGCGCAAGTATAAGTTAAGGGCGGGCGCATAATTCAAAAGATGGAAGATTAATTACATGACCCTTCCGATGTTAAAGTCAATATACATGACCCTTCCGATGCTAAAGTTTCACAATTGCAAGTAATTCTAGATAACTTTTGACTAGAAGAAAGTAATATTCCCTACTAGATAAGTATGCAAATTATAGTTTATTTAATAAGACAAGGATCGTCACGAGGTCACGAGTATTATTTGAGCTCATTTAGAACATTTACGAGAGATGAGAACTGTTCACTAACCAATTCTCAAGAAAAGAGAGTAAATCACACATTGGGGCTCAAAAGCATACAAATTATAGTTGAGCCTTCAACATATATCACAATATATAAAGAATTTTTCTATATGATTCTTCCCCGTAGACCGTAGTATATATATTACAACAAAATGGGCCCCTTCATTAGTTTTCAAACAAAAACCAAAGAATTAGGCATGAATGCCCAAAATGAGGCCAGTGAAGAAGGGCCTAGTAATTCCACGGGCACCCTGACGGTTCTTAAGGTGAGTGATAATGGTCTTTCTAATCTTCTGGCAGACGACCGAGCATTTGGCAATTGTGATCGAAAGATTGCATCCTTGCGCATTTACCATAACAAAATATAGGAGAGCAGAGGAGGTAGCTAGTGACTAGCCTATCATTGAAGTCGTTTTAAGTCTTCAATGGTAAATGGTACGGGTGCCAATCGGTTGAGTCGGGTTCGGGTTCGGATCAATTCGGACTCCGGTTAATTTTGGATTCTTAATAATCTGGTTTAATCGGGTTGGACCATTCCGGGTCGGGTATTCAATTAGTCGGGTAAAGTTTGATTTACAGGTCAATTTCGGCGGGGTTATTCGATTTCGATTCAACTAAATTTTAGGTTGAGTCTGATTTAGGGTTCGATTTTGTCATAAATTGAATGTTGGTTTTTGTCCTAGTATCATTAATTACCTTCAACACTAAACACTTCATGTAGCAATTGAATTCAAAAATATAATATAACTAGGGTCAGTGCCCGTGCGATGCACGGGCTTTGTTTATATCAAAATGATTGTTGCTTTAAAAATAAATCAAAGATATTGATTATGTATAGCATAAAAGTATGATCATAAAAATGATAGAGACATTTTTTGTCCGTAATTCTACCCTTATAATTAAGATATGATAGTAAAGTGGAATCTTATAGGCCATTTATTTTCAGCCTCTTTGTTTATTTTATAATAGGCACAATTTACACCGGCAAACTAAATTGGTGTAAATAAATAGGGTGTTTTAATGGGCAAAGTAAATGGGTGCAAATACCATAGGTGTTTTAATGGGCAAAGAAAACGGGTCATGTAACACCATATGAATGTAAAACAACACCGATGGTCCAAAAACTAATTAAATCTTCTTTTCTCTTAAATTCTACCATGGGATGGGAATAGACCTGTCAAAAGCTGACCCGACCCGTAAACCCGACCCGACCCGACCCGAAATTTCTAGGGTTTGAACCCGAAAATTTGAACCCGAAACCCAATTTCAACCTGAACCCGATAAACCCGAAAATTTAGGGTTAGGGTCAGGGTCAAACCCGCTGGGTCAAGAAATCTATAAGGCGGAAAACTTATTTTAGAATACACTCTATTATAATGAAATGACGGATTAACGGGTAATTGTGCACCCAAAGGTTTTAATTATATTACAATATATAAAATTTATTTTATAAAATATGATAAATTTTATTTTTAAAATATTTAAAAATAATATTTTGTTATTATATTTTATTATTTAAATAATATTTTTATTTAAATTTTAGTCAAAAAATTGATACTCTTGACCCGTTGGGTTGACCCGACCCGACCCGAAACCCGAAACGACCCGACCCAGTTTGACCCGTAACCCGATTGACCCGAACCCGAACTCAACCCGAACCCGAAACGACCCGAACCGAACCCGCCCGACCCGACCCGATTGACAGGTCTAGATGAGAATGAAATTCAATAGGGTGAAAATATAATATCCTGAAGACATTACTATTCGTATAGAATGATGAACATTCATTGCAACAGATCCATTTACCAAAACACAGAGAGCAAAAATATTGAGCAAACTTTGCACACTCGTTTGATTCTTCCCCCTTTGATGCAATGCACCAATTTCACATTCACAAATATATTAATCAAACATTTAAAAAACTTCTCATTGATCATTTCATATAAGCTTATTCTTCTTCTACATGAACTAATTGGTACATCGATTTGTCTTCTGCTTATTCTCCCATAAATATGTCCTCAGAATTCAATGTGGAATCACTTTTTAAAATGGTAAGCAATTTGGATTTGGTCTTAAAAGATTAAATACTATACTAATAAGGTAATAAATGTCCATCATTTCTAGGGTGTGATGCCCGGGCTGGGCGTGAGCCAACCTTTTCTATTTTATTCTTGCTATATATATTCAAAAGCTCAAAGCTATTTCGTTTTTTATAATTTGGCGGTTGAACTGTCTATGTATTGTTTTTATTTTGTAAAATTTATTTCTTAAACGTTGTCACGCATATATATATATATATATATAATTAAATTTATATTATTTTCTTTTTTTTGAATGATTTTGGTAAGATTGTATTTCAAAAAACAAAAGATTTAGAATAGGTTTTATTATAAGCTTAGAACATCAAGCTTTCACAATTTATATCGAAAGAGCTACAATGATTTACCATAAAATTTCGGGTTGATGATCCGTCTTTCTGATAAAGGTATTCTATATGTCCTCATGGTAGAATTTAAAAGAAAAAGAAATTGATTTCCATACTTATTCACTACTTACATGGTTTGATTTCCCAATCTTGCCGGTCAAAGAGGCTTTTACCATCGTACAAAAATGAGCACTTAATGATGTCTTTAATTTGCAGAGATAAAGACATGCTTTTAATGTTCAATTGGAAGATGTATGGATAGAAACGGTATAATTTGGTCTCAATTACGGCCAAAATAATTTCTTGCTAGCCAGCCACTAACGCACGTCTGGAATAAAACACCCACAATAACTTCTCAAATAAATCTCGATATTTTTATCTGCTTAAACGTGTGCAATAAAACAAATTAATAATACGGAGTACTATATAGCATTATAAACTGTTAATAGTACAACACCCAAATTATACCCCACTAACCGAATTAAAGCACACAGAATAACGACTGTACAAATATTAAATCAAATTAATAGTAATACAAAGTACAAAAACAAAATTATAATTCCTTGTATTCAACTGCGTATAAATGTGATGAAGCATCCTCACAATTCCTCCACGGGTCAATTCCTCTATTGCACACTCTCTTGTAGCATATTATGTAGAATATGGACTTTATATGTAACAAAGTGGCCCTATATAGGATGAGAACCAAATGTTTACTCATCATTACTTTCAACGTGCTATAAAACCTTGATAAGATCGTGAGAACAGTTTCATGCCTGCTCCCACGTGCTATAATTCCCACCATTATTGCTTTTTTGTTTTGATCCAAATTGAGCTTTACTTTCCTCTACACAAACACAAAACTGTCAAAACACACACGTAGAAAGGCTTGTCATGTATTTTTATAGCGAACATAATAAGGCCAGATGGGAGCTCTGAAGTTGATGTAGGCTGGTTTGCACGGACAAACAAAACTCTCTCTAACACACAATCAAATTGCATTGCCTGATATTGGTTGCCTTAACATCTCTATCAATGCGACAATGCCTCTGCCTGTCACATACACAAAGGACTCATTAATTCCCACCGATCTTGACAAACATAATTCCACAAACACACAGCACAACACAACTGATACACATGGTTCCAAAAATATGGCAGAAATTCAGGTTACAATGAGTACCAACATACCATATCCAAAAATGTCATCTGCAGTACAACCTCCAAATGCAATAAGGAAGTCCCTTTCCTTGTGTTGCACCAAGACCAAGCTGAATCCCTGCAAACGTGTGACATAAATGATTTCAGAAAACTAATACTAATTACTCATTGTGAAAAATGAAAGACAAAAGAAGAGGTGCTGTGTAGAAAGGGTAGCTCACTTTATTCATAGTGATAAAATATGGAGGAGATTTGAAGGCAACCGACCACTCCTTCTTTATGACATCAAAAACTAAACTTTCCGTGTGGCCTGAAAGTAAAAAAGAACAGAACAGGTATTGCTTTACACGAACTGTTGCATATTTATATAGCTCAAGGTAGTGTAATTTCTTGAGTCAATCTAGCCTATGTGACAATTCACATATGCTCGATCAACCAGGTACACGCAAGCAATATAGGAAATGAAGCACACTAAAAAGTAGCAAGAATGGGTCATACGTTTTTTACGGCTCCCACCACCGATGATGTACCATTTAGTTCCACATAAGACACCACAACAACCGGTTCTTGGTGATGGTTGGAAACCTTGAACCTTAATCTTGGACCAGGCCATCTAAGAAATGAAATTGAGTAAAGTAGAGCTCATTTCACAATTTCCAAAAACAGTAATACTATATCTGAGGATGCTAACTATGCATACCATTTCAAAATCCAGCGAGTACAAATCATTTAAAGTCTTTGACTTTTAAGAGCCTCCAAAAACATACAAAGTCCTATCATCATAAAGAGCAGCAACATGATTTGATCGAGCTGTTGGCCTTGTCCCTCTGGCAATAACATTGTGTATTAGTGATCCAATAAAACAAAATATCCATAAAGATTACAAAATTCTACTTAATTATGTACCAAAAACAGATACAACTTACGTGCAATGAAGAGGCAGCCAAGTCATTGACTTAAGCTCAAACATATATAGATCATTTAGCTGAAAATGCAAAACAGCTAGTTAGAGATTCTTTATAAATTCAATGAAAAAGTTTGAGAATGGAGAAAAGTAAGCAAAGCTTTACCTGAAATCTTTTCACTACTGGGATCAGTTTTTCCACCAACTAAAAGAACCTTCTTACCCCAACAACTTCACATGTAAAGATCTCGCATGTGACGAAAGGAAACCTCCACCTATTAATTCACAAATAGAGTATATAGCATGCAAAAGGAACATTTTTGGCAATAGACATTGATTAAAAAGGCATAAAGAAATGTCAGCAAAAATATCAGATCAAATCAACACCACTTACAATCTCGCATGTGATTAAAAGGAGCCTTGATTGGACGGATCAAATCTCGATGAACCAAACCGCCCTACACCATTGAACAAATCCAGAGGGCTTAAGCAGAAGATTTGGGATTTCAAGTCCCATTCAGGCAAATCATCGAACAGGTGGTGTGCAATGAAGAAACTTACTGGGGAGGGAGGAGATGAGGAGGACGGATTCGCGGAGCCTAGGGTTTTCGGAGGTGACAGAGTGGAAGATGAAGGGGAGGAGCTCCGGCCAGGAGTTATCGGGGAGGAGGGCGTCGGCGAGTTCGGGGACGGTGTCGCACAACTTCTTGGAGACGGAGCGGAGGCCGTCT
The DNA here is from genome assembly GCA_934048045.1 of Polygonum aviculare. NCBI lineage: Eukaryota > Viridiplantae > Streptophyta > Magnoliopsida > Caryophyllales > Polygonaceae > Polygonum > Polygonum aviculare. The sequence goes on from OW204028.1 coordinate 10,380,609, forward strand.
CGGCGGAGCGAGGAGAGGGGAGCCGGAGAGGCAGGGGCGGAGAGGGGAGTCGCTGGCGGAGAGGATCGGGCGGCGAAGGAGCGGGCGTCGGGGTGAGGGGAGGAGGAGAGGATGTGGGAGAGCAATTTGAAGAGGTTGGTGGATCTTGCAGAGGTCGAAGAGGAATTTGTGTAACGTGCAGGCTGGTGGATCAATTTGAAGAGGGATTTGCGTTAATCGGGCGATCAATTTGTGTAACGTCCAGACTATTAAGGTAGGCTATTAACGCCAATTCCATTATTCTAGTTGAATTTAAAAGCGTAACACCCGCAGCATTGGATTCCGTTTGTAACTTGCAGGCTATAATTTTGTGTAACATCCAGGATATTAACGCAGGTATTAATTTTGGGCGGGCGGGCCAATCCATCAGACTCCAAAGGAAATAGATTAGTGAGGCCATAATATGAAATATGCTTACAACATTACTATTTGTATAAAATGAAGAGCATTTATTGCAGCAAATTTTTCTATTTTATTGTATTATAGATTATAATAAAGTCATTATTTTCTATTTTTTAAATAAAATCTTTATATGAGTGTAAACATATATTTAATGTATCTGAACTATTCGATTAAATGATATTGTGTTTTTTTACAGGCATATACGAGATAGTTCGTGAAAATTTAGATCATTAACTTCAAGATTACGGGTTATTTTGGGTCAAGTACTCTTGACTTAGAAGAGTTGTGTTTCTCGGTAGATGCCGAGTTGGGTAAATTTGGGTTTTTGGATGATTTTAGGTCGCATTACTTCGGATATCGAATAATATCGAGGTAGTAAATTCGGATATAATCGATTATGGGTTAATTTCGAGCTCGGATCAAACCGGTTCGGGTCGGAAAATCTTGGATTTAAGCATTTTCCGCTCTTTTTTAGGTGTCGGGTTGAATTCGGTGTCGATTCAGTCGTGTGGGTTTTTCGGGTCGGATCAAGTTTTGAACCGGAAGAGACTCATTCAAACCAGCTAGCAAAAGTACTCTCTTTACAAGGGATGTGCTACTAGTCAAGGATTTGTGAAAGAACTCCACAAGTAAAGGAGAAAGACTTCCAAATGTGATGAGAGGTTTCAAACTCCTCTAAAGAGGACACAAGTGGGATTGAATTAGAAAATCAAGCCGTAACAATCAACCTTAAGCTACTAACATAGCATATGAGAGCATTTTTTTCAAATGCATGTACAAAAGGAAAGTAAGGGTTATTTATAGGACCGGTTCCCATCAAACCTAAAGTTCTTTTATTACAATAAAAGCACACCGGAAAAGCCAAGGAACCAACTCTCTCACCAACGTGCAATAGGAATTCCACTTTGCAAGCCACCAAGTTCACACCTTTCATCAAATGGCTCCAACTTAATTGGCAACTCTATTGAAACCATAACTCCATGTAGCCATGATCTATTAGTACAAATCAACGGGAAGGCGTGGAGCAATGAGAACATCAAGAGGTGTTGCCTTCAAGTTCGTGAGCCCAGAGCTTTCAGTCATATCAACAAGGGTACCATCCGCCGTGGAGAACTCAAAAGCATGCAAGAAAGAAGCCAACATGAAGTGTGTGTTGCGAAGCCCGAATGACATGCCTGGACATATTCTACGCCCGGACCCAAACGGGATCAATTCGAAGCACTTTCCTCCCACGTCCACATCTTTGTGGGTAGTCAAGAACCGCTCTGGTCTAAACTTCATTGGACCTTCCCAAGTTTGTGGGTCGCGATGGATTTTGGAGGTGTTGATTATGAGCCTTGTTCCTTTCTCGACATGATATCCACCCACGGTGCAATCTTCGTCGAATTCTCGTAGGCCATTTAGGGGTCCCGGAGGATACATCCTAAGTGTTTCTTTAAGAATGGCTTGGAGGTAGACCAACTTAGGAATATCTAATTCATCAACTTGCCTATGCTTTCCTACATGGACGCCAAGTTCATCTTGTGCCTTCTTCAGGATGTCACGGTTGTTTAGTAGTAGGGAGATTGCCCATGTTAGAACCACTACGCTCGAATCACTAGCTCCAACAAGCATCATCTGCAAAGTAGATTGAGCAGGCCGATCAACACCTTTTGATAAGATTAGTAGTTAAATGAGCTGAGTTCTTATAAACTGGTTACGTATTGTGTAAGAACCTTCTTGTGGTCATTTTTCTAGTAACAAAGTTGTGAACCTCTTTCTCTTTGGTTCGTCGCTATGTTCTGTCGTCACAAGATTCCTCCCATTCTATAATCGTTGTACTCTAAAAAGTATTCCCTTGTTAATCCGAACATAGTGGTATTTATCTATACTACCTATAGTATAAAGCGGAGACAATGTCTTCACAAAAATTTGCGTCATGTGTCATTTCAATAATAAAATAATCAGTCAGGCCCTCCTTTATACAAATTAGGTAGTTAGAATCTCATGTAATCTTATCCCGTAAAAATTGATTAAAATTTACCGAAAATTATGAATTGTCCCAGCAGTTATATTATGAATTATCCTTACCAAAAATTAGGTATAATCACCAAATAATTGAATAAATAATTCCTGGCATTACATATCTATATTAAATTGGATTTATAATCACATTACCCGTACATGGTACGGGGTTAAACTAGTTATTATTTTACTATAATATTGAATTTTTCTTTGGACCCAAATGTTAAGCTAGTAATAGACGTTTCATCTATCACCGTTCAACTTTAAGAACTTGTCATATGCACAATGTAAAAATGACTATATCTACATGTTCCAAAACTGCAGGGAAAGCAAGCAAGAAAAAAAAGAAAAACAACTGCAGGGAAAGCAAGCAAAGAAACAAAAAACATGACTCCGGTAGTTAAACAAATAAAAGTTTAGGTGTTAGTGCTTACCAAGCAAGTAGCCTTGTTGATTGTATCAGCATCAAAGCCAGAGTCCTCGATGATATGAGAGTCATCAAGAATAGAAAGCATGACGTCCATGAAATCCTTATCGCCTTCTTCGATTCCTAACTTTCTCCTCTCCTTGTGCTCCGATAGCCAGCTTTCGAGGATGTCATCCATCTCTTTGGCGCTCTTCTTCATGGCCTTCTCTAGCCCACCCAAATCTAGCCACCTTAGAAAAGGAAGGGCATCGCCTATCAAAAACGATCCTATTTGGGTAAAGAAATCTCCCATTGTCTTATGCAAATGGGATATATCATCCCCGCAACTATCATAGCTTTTCCCCGAAATGATTCTGACAATAATACTCATCGACATCTTAGAAAACCACGGTTTTAAGTCAACTAAGACCGTATCTGACCCACTCTTTTTGTTCTTGAACCAAAACTGATACAAGTTTTGCATGCAAATGTTCACCTCTTCCTTCCACACATGAGACAACATATCTATGCGATGGTTTGATAGAAGTTGAAGCGACACCACCTTGCGTATGCTACGCCAGTATGGACCGTATGGACTAAAAGTGAAATTGGCATCGCCATAGCCCATGATATCGACTGCTATTAGCCTTGGACGAGAAGTAATAGCTTTGTCATTCAAAAGAAAACATTCTTTTACCAACTCGGAAGAGCTTAGTACTAAGGCCTTTTGCGCCCCATTCCTTATACAAAAAATGGGTCCATGCTTATCAGCCATGTCGCCCAAAAGCTTGTGGGGAAGGGGTGCGGATACTAGGAGATGAAGGTGACCAATGATAGGCCAAGCACCTCCGGCTTGAGGAGGTGATTTGCTCTTATTTTCACTCTTTTTTGCACGTAATTTTACCATCCACAAGATGAATAAAATGGGAAGTAGAGGGACAATAGTATTACAAATAGAAGTTAAAGATGGGCAAAGATGGAAGAAACTTGCCATGGTGGTGCTAGTGGAATAGCTCTATGGTCACAACTTCAAAACAAATTAACTCTCACATAATATAGGCGTATGGACGAGCATATTCTAAGTGTGGTAGACTCTTTTTTTTGGTTAAAGGCACTGCATATGAAACAAATAGATGACTTTTAAACGTTATCTTGGCTTAATCGTCTGACTAAATCTCCAAATGCCCAGGTCAACTCAATGAAAGTGATTAGCTAGCTAGTAGTATAAATTATGGTTAATTACGTGGACCCCACTAGTGCTAAGGTCAAGATCTGTACTCATAATTGCAACTAATTAATCCAAAACAACTTTTTTATTTGCTCAATTCATTGTTGTTCTTTTTTTTTTTTGTCGAAAAAAATTTAGGGCGAGGGGATGGTGCCCCAGTCCAAGGTCAGGGAAGATCCAAGGGTTCAGAGAGCTCTTACAAGGGGATTTACATATGCCTCACCTCAAGGAGACTAGTGGGGGATCGAACCTGTAACCTATCAGGCCGATACCCTGTCATACTCCACTAGACCAACCCCTTGAGGTTAATTATTTTTGGTGGAATAGCGCTGTTATGCGCCATCACACCTCCCGAAAAACTCTCACAGTACGGAACGAGATATACATTTTATATAACTCACTCATTGGTATAGTAGTACGAGGTGCTAAGTTTTCATAATTTGTTGATTGAATTGAAATGATCATTCATCAATTAAGGTATTTTATAATATCTTATCTCGACGAATAATACACTTATCTGATTGAACGGGAATGAGAGATCAACACTTCAACAGTGAAAGTGATTAAGTTAAACAGTACTCTCTCCGTCCCACCTATTAAGGAAGTGGTAAAGTAATATCATAACTATATACTAATTAAAACGGAGGTTAGAAATAATACTTAGTCCGACACGTATCACCTTCTCATTGGACCGCATTACCCATCTTTAATAAAACAATTCAATTTGTTTAATTGGTTGAAATTTCATTGTATACCCTACATTAGATTTTTTCTTATCTATTAATTTTCATTTTAATTATTTTCTTTTAAAAAATAAACAAAATATGTTAACACAATTATCAAGATATTTTTTTCCTTTATGGTGCATAGTATTTCATGAGTTGCTTGACATGCATACCTACGTGACTATGTCAAACACATAACATGAATGATTCTTGATCAAAATTTTTATCATTTATCTCTTTCTTTTTTTTGATAGAAAATTTATCTCTTTCTTTAGATGAGCACATCACGTGTAATTCTTTAGATAAACACATGTCTAAGAAAATTAATTTGAATTTCTCTTTTATTTAACGTAAATCATATTGAAAGATACGTGTAATTTCAAATCTTAAATATTTAGATAAACCTTAATTTTCAAAAAAGATAAAGCTTACTTTATTTATTATTTTTTCAACCAAAAAATATAAATATTTAGATATTTCCTTATTATTAAATATAATTATCCAAATCTTAAAACAAAATTATTCAAATCTTAAAAAAATCTATCCAAAATTGTACACATAATTTTTTTTGGTCAAATACACATATTGAAACAAGGATTTCAGATTAGTCTCTAGATCCATCAATTGCCAAAAAATATATTAAATTTCAACATATCGAAAATTAGCATTAATAAACATAATTTATCCAAAAAAGAATACTAAATTTAAACATATAGACGAAAAAATATACTAGATTTTATATATACAAAAAAGTCGTGCCTTAATTTGTCCTTTGAGACAAACTAAATGAGAGGGAGGGAGTAATTTATTTCGTATACTTTGTATATTTTAGTGTCAAAATCGAGTCTCCTGCAGTAAGGTTCAATATATTCATTATATAGACAGTGCGCCGTGTGACACGTTAATTCACCGATTGAGTATTTATGGGTGTACCATGAGGTATCGGGTTCGCCATTTCAGGGCGTTTCTCATGATATTATAACAAGTCTGGTACGATCTTAAACTCATTTTTCTAAGTTTTTTCGCAAGGCTTGGGCGGTCAGCGATACTTCCTGTTGCTGAAAAAACTAGAGGGGTTTACTTCCCACAATTTTGGTTTATTTGGTCGAAATCTTGTCTGAACCATATTTTAATCTCTATAAAATGATATATTAAGATATTATCTAGTACAAAACTCGTACCATGTACATGTAATGTAAATATAAATTTGAATTAGCCTATTTGAAATCGAATTTTGATACGAATCCGCTTTTAACTTGAGATTGTTCAAGATTTAATAATGACATAGACATATAGTAATTAATAAGGAAAAAATGTTAAGATATCAATAAAAATCACTTGAATTTTATTAAGTATTTATATATTGATACTCCCTTTGTCCCCATATATAAGAATCATTTGAAGATTTGCACAATTTTTAAGAAAAATTTGAAAAGCAGGTTAGAGAGTTTGATGAGGATAGTATGATAAAAGAATAGGAAAGAGGGATAAAAAATGTATAATTTGAAAGATTTAATGAGGGTAACATTGTAAGAGGGGAGGAGAGAGAGATAAAAAAAAAGTGGTAATTTTGAAGATTTGATATTGATAAGGATAATATAGTAAAGAAAAGAGGAAAGATGGATAAAAAGCGGGTAATTTAGAGGTTTTGGTGAGGGTGGTGTAGTATATTTATATGTTCGAAAATGGAAAGAAATGAAATTAGAAGAACTTTTTAGGACAACGAAAACGGAAATGGGATTTATATTATGGGACAGGTGGAGTATAATGTTAAATAATCATTTTAGGAAAAAGTTTTAAGATCTCAAAAATTGGGTGAGGTATAAGTAGATATAAGGAAATTATATAAGATATATGAGTTATTTTTAGAATATATCATATAAAAATATAATCATTATTTTATAAAAAGTTGATGACGTGTCGCAAGATTTATATATATTGGATCATGTGTGTGCTCGTACTCAATTTATCACCCTAACTACTTGCATCAATTATAACGGTTCTTAAGAGCACATGCTAAGCATACAAAAAAACGAAAACTAAAATCTTAAAAAAAAATAGTGAAGGTGTCACAAAAAAAAATTTAAGTTAAAATTTACAAAATTCCATTATTAGTCTTTTATAGTGTGCTTTTAGGAAATATAATAGAAAAATACTAATTATAATACTGCATATGTATAGTATATAGTATATTCCATTAGTATATTGTTTTTTTTTTATGAAACATTAATATATTATTGGAGGTGCATGCTATATGCTATGCTAATTAAGGACAAAATATTGATTGACAAAGCAGCCACACGTTACAATTATTCAAGAAAAGACTATGTATAAAATATTGGCCGGCCTCTATCCATTAACAATACATTTTTTTTTGGTCGAAACCATTAACAATACATTTGATAGACTCATCTCACGACTTATCTCATACGATACACAGTAAAAAACAGTACGAACGAATTTTAAGGTAATACAATATCTAGCTACCAAACTTCCATAATGTATAAAAGCCAAGTTCAATTTGTGTAAAGTCGAAGCGACACTTGTGAGATTATGTACAGATCGATTTGTTTTGATTGAGGTGGTCGATTTATACTACTCCCTCCGTCCTATAATGTTTGTCCACTTTTCTTTTTCGTCGTCCCAAAATGTTTGTCCACTTTCCTTTTATATCAATAATTTTTTTCAATCTTATTCTTATTCAATCTCTACATTTACCCCTATTATCCAACTTTTCCACAAACTTTATCTCTTTTCAACTTTTATCTCCTATAAATTTTCAAAAGTATCCCTATTCAATCATATCTTTTACTCACTTTATTCTACTTTTCACTTTCCAATCCCACTTTACACCTCTCATTAAAAATCGCAAAAATCGTTCTTTTATATCAAAAATCGTCCTTTTGGACAAACATTATGGGACGGAGGGAGTAGGTTGTAAATTTCAATCAGTTTTGTTTTGATTGAGGTGGTCGATTTATATATACTAGGCTTCAAATCTCAATCAGTTTTGTTCTGATTGAGGTGGTCGATTTATACTAGGTTTCAAATTTCAATCAGTTGACGGTAAATGATTAGAGCAAGTGGCATTTAAAAAAATATTAGAGCATGTTAGTGCTTAATGATGAGATTGTAATTGTTTAAGATAATGTACGTAATTCTAATATAGATAAATTAAAGACTAATTAATTACACCCCACTAGTGCTTAAAGTCGTGCTTAACCAACCACCACAAAGTCTAGATCTGCACTCATCATTGCAAGCAATTCTAGATAAGTGTCTTCTAAATCTATTTAAACGTACAGCAAATTAAAGATAGAAGAAAGTTGCCAATAATTGCCATGGTGGATTGGTGGTGATCCGACTCGAAAAATCGATTTCAATACATCGAAAGTTTTAGGGTTGAAACCCAATCCGAATAGTAACGAGCAAAGGAAAAAATCAAGCCTGATTAATCCGAACCCGATTGGATTGAAACCCGAAACCAACACGACCGACACGATATTTTATATATATGTATAATAAATTTATTTTCTTGTAATCATTATAATATATTTTATCTTGAAACCTATTATAAATAAAATATTATTATCTATTAAAATAATATTTTATCATTAAATATTACTATTTAATCACAATATTAGTTTAGAAATCATTAAAAATTCAAAATTTTGACTTGTTAGGTCGACCCAAACCCGTACAATAGCCTGTTAAGACGCGACCCGACTTAACCTGTAACCTGATGGACCCAAACCCGCACTCAACCCGAACCCAAAAAGACCGAACCCGAATCCATCCGACCCGACCTGTTTGACACCTCTAGTGGTGCTAGATTTTTTTAATTTTTTTTGATAAGGTAAGAACTAGGCGGCCCCGATTACGGGGGACAACCTAGAGCATCCTTACGGATGAGAACAATTAGTTCTTGATGATTCGCAATGTGATCAATAGGGAGGTCGTGGCTCAGTTTCGCGATTTTATCGTTCACAGAATTGAGAGCCCTATTCACATGCTTGATCTTAACTGTCTCAAACTCCTGGAAGAAAGTCCAAATGTCCGAGATCACAAGATCGATCTGCCAAGGACATTTTCTCGTGCCCTTGGTTGCATCAATAACTGTCAAGTTGTCCCCTTCTATTTCAATCTTCTTGTATCCGAGTTCTTTGGCTTGCCTAATCCCGTCTCGTAGCCCGAGGGCTTCCGTTATTAGAATCGAATTATTGTCATATCTCTTAACCCCCTTGTCGATTACTTCAGCTCTGTGGTTTCTTAGAATGAACCCCGTTGAAGCTGACTCATCATTAAGTTTCGAGCCATCAAAGTTCAGTTTAATGAACCCGTTCTCTGGTTTTTCCCATATTGTCTACCTTGCCGGGCCTTTTTTGAATTCAACGGATCATCAAATTTTTCATTTTTTTTATAACTATATTAACACTATGATCAAGATAAATAGTATAAAAAAATAGTATGAGATAAGAAAGAAATAGTCAAAAAAATACTTGTTTTTTTGAAGCAAGAAAAAAGGAATGTTTCTAGTCTTTCGATATCGAATCAAAATGCCCTTTTGCTTATCCTTTCTTAAAAAAAACTCTAGGTTCTTGCACAATTCGTCTATGTATGACTTTAGCAATTTTGTTGAAACATATCCGTCAAAACGTTCCACCCAAAAATAGAACTTTGTAATGAGGTCTTTAAATCTATTTTCGGACTATCCAAAAGTTCAATACTCTCATTTTTTTTCAGGATTTTTTTATCATACTTTCTTGATTACGTTAACGTTGTTGTCTTTCGTTTTTGGTATTTCGGTTTTCTCCCCTCTACTTCCTCGTCTTCTGTGTACTTGTTTGTCCTTTCCCAACTCATAATTTGGTTCCTGATATGTTGAGGCATGTTTGTGATTGAGCTGCCTGGGTCCTGTTGGAACACCTTAAAATTCCGTTGATACCATAAACACCACCAAGATACGGCAAGTTCTGTGAACATTGATGTTCCAATGAGTTGATGTAGTTCTTTTATTACCAGTTTTGGTGATTTGTCTCTTGTATCAAAATTCCGTAGAACTTCCCCTATTGTTGGGTTAATTTGTTAGACAATGCATTGTGTATAAGGGCATTCCACTAGGAAGTGATCGGTGTCCTCAGTTGCTCCATTACACATTATAAAATCTTGGGAAACTGACACTTGGTTTGCTCGTAATCTGTTCTTAGTTGGTAAACCGTTCTTCCAAAGGAAGTTTTTGACTTTCGGAAATGTGCCCAACTTCCATAAACAACTATTTTGATTTGGGTTGGCTGCATCTGTTTTTGCTACCATGTTAGCGGTTGAGGTTATCGAGAACCATCCGTTTTTACTCACAGCCCAGTATAACCGGTCTCGTAATGGGTTAACAGGAATTTGGATTGTAGTGATTTCGTCTACTATGTTTTGTGGGAGCCTTTGGGATAGTTCTTTAATCTTCCATTCCTTATTATCATTAATAAAGTCTTTTACCTTCTTATCCTCCAATGTCTCGTCAGGGTTTCGTGCATAATTCTTCAGTGGTTCATTAACCGCCCAATTATCTGTCCAGAAGTTAATGGTTTATCCGTCACCTACTTGCCAAATTAGGCCTTCAAAAAATTCAGTTCTAAGCTTCATCAATTGGGACCATTGCCACGACGTGTTTGCTTGCTTTTTGTATATGAAGATAAAATTGTCTTTGAGGTACTTTTCTGAGATCAATCGTACCCAAATGTTGTCTGGCTCCGCGATAATCTTCCAGAGTAGCTTCATTTGAAGCGCTTTGTTCATATGTTCTGATTTTCTTATTCCCAAGCCACCAAACTCCTTTGGCTTACATATTCTATTCCATCCGATGAGGGGTTTGTAGTTTCGATCCTTGCTCCAATGAAAAAACCGGTTTATCTGATCCAGCTCATTGTGTATACTAGTGGGTAGCATAAAGCTCTGCATTTCATAACTTGGTTTTGCAGTTAAGTTTGACCGGATCAGGGTCGTGCGTCCTTCTTGGGAGAGCCCACTCGCTTTCCATTTGGTTAGTTGCGCTTTTGATTTTCCTACAATGTCTTTGAAAGTCTCTTTATTTACTTTTCCATTTATCATGGGGCAACCTAGGTAATTATCAAGATCGGACATATGAGGTATACCCAAAGATTGTTGGATTCTTATCCTTCCTTGGTTGTCTACGGATTTGGAGGGGTGGAAGGTGGATTTATGAAAGTTAACTTTTTGCCTTGAGATTGTACAATATTCTTCGATTATTTGCTTTACTTGGTTGCAAGCATTTTGGTTTGCCTTGCTTAAGATGACAATATCATCAGCGAAGGCGAGGAATGGGATTGGGGTGCCTCCACGTGCAAGGGAGAATCCAATCGGAGCTCGTTGATTATTGCTAACTTGCTGAAGTTTTCTTGCTAGGATTTCCATTCCGAGGATAAAGAGGTATGGTGATAGAGGATCTCCTTGTCTAAGACCGCAAGTAGGTAAAAACGGTTCGGTAGGGCCATTGTTTACAAGCACAGAAAATGAAACCGTTTGGTTTCATTCCTTTATCCAGTTGAGAAATGTGCTACAAAACCCGAATTTCTTCAACACTTTATTCAGAAATTTCCAGTCTACCCGGTCATATGTTTTTTCCATATCTAGTTTGATGGCTACCCATCCATCTTTTCCTTTTCTTCCCTGGAAAGAGCGGAGGATTTCGTGTGCAATGAGTACGTTATCTTGAATTGCTCGGTTCGGAATAAATGCACTTTGTACGGGATGAATGAGCTTTTCCATAATGTGTTTTAGTCTTTCTGTTATGATTTTTGCAATGGTTTTGTAGATGGTGGAGCACAGGCTTATGGGTCGAAAGTGGTTTGTCAATTATGGGTTATCTCTTTTTGGGAGTAACGTAATGACCGTGTGGTTAATCTGCTTCATGATTTTTCCTGAGTGAAAGAAGCTTTTAACAACTTTGATTACTGTGGGCCCTACAATATCCCAATATTTTTTTATAGAATCCGGATGACATCCCATATGGACCCTATTTGCATTATGGCTCGGTGAATTTCCTCATTGGTTACTGGTTGGGTGAGTTCCTCGTTGTCTGCTTCAAATGCCTCACAACATACAAGATTTAGGTAATTATTTAACAATGTTTCATTGATTTGTTTGGCTTTATATCGGAGTATGAAATCCTTCCTAATTTCATTTCTGATGTTCTCTTCCCTTGTAACTTGAGTGCCGGTATTTGTTCTAATTTCTTTTATAGTCTTTCGGTTCCTTCTGCCGTTCGCAATCTTATGAAAATATCCAGTGTTTGCGTCATTCAACTTAGTCTGTTTGTCCTTGGCTCTTTGCTTCCAGTACGTTGTATGGAATCTTAAGATTTTGTCTTTTTCTCTATTAGGCGGATTTGTTTCTGTATAAGGCATGGGGTTGGGTTTGTGTGAATACGTTGTTGAATATTGGTTAGATCTTGTTCCACACTTTTGAGTTGTTCAAATGTGTTTCCAAATGTGCGTTTGTTCCATTTCGCGCATGGTTTTTAGTAATTGGGTTTTCTTGACTAATTTGAACATATTAGACCCTTGGAACTCGACTCTCCATGCTTGCTTGACAACATTACGAAAATCCTTTCGTTGCGTCCACATTCTTTCGAATTTGAATGGACTTGCTTTTTGGGTTTGTCCATTTGTTATTTCCGTCATAATCATGCAGTGGTCTGAGGACGAGAATGCGTAGTTTCTGGTGTATATATTGGGGAAATTTTGAAATATGTTGTTGCTAACTAGGGTCTTGTCAAATTTTTCATATATGTTGTCAAATTCAGTATTATTCTTTCTCTAAGTGTAGGCGTTGCCCAGAAAGGGGGTGTCAAAATGTTCACATTATATTCATTTTTAAACCTGAGGAGTCGTTCGAATCTACTAGGTTCTGGGTCATTGCTTCCTAATTTTTCACCCGGATCTTGTATTTCGTTGAGGTCGCCCATCATTATCGTGGGAAGGTTAATTTGTTCTATCGTCTCGGACAACTGTTTCCAAAAATTGTCCTTATCGGTTTCCTTGGGAGGGGCATAGACTAGACAAAATAATCATAACATATTTGGTTGCAAGATTTTTGCATTTTAGGATGATACATCTTGGTTCGTGTAGTAACACGGACAATCTTTTAGGATGATACATCTCTAGTGGTGCTAGATGATCACTATTCACTAGCATACGGACAATCTTTTTTCCTTTTTTTATTTTTACCATCAACCCTGTTAGTAAGTAAAGCACTCAAAAGACTTAAGTGTCCCATAATTCACTTATTAACAATAACCGGTATGAATCCTGTATCACGTAAGGCCGGTAAGGGTAATGTGAACCTATTTTTTACTCGGTAATGTATAACCCAAATCCGAATATATTGACATATATATGTATTTTTTATTTTTTATATAATTTATATTATGAAATCTATTATTAATTAATTATATAGAATTTTCATAAAAGGGTAAAAAACATCTTTTACCTAAATTTTTTACATTTTAATAATTCTAAATGAAAATTATGTTTTCTTATGATAACAAATTTAGGTTAGATATCAAGGGCATATAAAGAAATTTTTAAAAATGTACAATTAAAAAAATAAAAACAGTATTTTATTTAGCAATGATGATGTGGTTCAAACAGTATTCCATAACCGACCTTCTCTGGTAATTTGAAGGTGATCGGAGTTGCCTCGATTTGCGTGTCTCGACTCGTCTCGGTTTTCGTGCAAGGCTTTGTTTCGAGTTTTGAACCTCGGTGTCATCTCGGTATCCGTGTCATCCCGTGGCTTAGAGGCTCGTAAGGATCGGGCGTTGACTTTCCCGTTTCCAATAGCTCTTCAAACATTAAGGCAAGTGGACGTATCTTCTTCCCTTGATCCATTAAACGAGATACCTAGTTCCATGTGATCCAATTTGTGGTGATTGATTTATGTGCAGATAAAAAGAACTAGGTTGTTAGAATTAATGACCTTGTTGTTATTTTCAGTATTGCGATAGAATTGGATTTTAGGTCCGCTATGTGAGACCTTGTGTGTAAATATGTCTCGTTTGAGACATTGTTATATATTAGGATGGTTTCAGGGATGGGGCCCGAGCGTCTGATAACATCTCTTTAAAAGATTGTACCAGGATGTCCCTATGCCTTGGTACTCGAGTCATGACTCTGCCCACTCTGTCTTTGAGGGGTGACGCACTCTAGCTAAGTGCATAAGCGCAACGCGCTCGGAAAATTGATCAAGGATGCAATATCCTTGTGACCTCGGCAATGGATGGCCGAGTTGATTAAAAGGTCAAACTGAATGCTTTGGTTGAAAGTAATGCAAGATAAGTGCGTTATGCACGTAATTAAAATACTAGGTTGGTGAGTTTGAGCTGATTGCTCGGTGGATGATTTCTTTCAGTGATTGATGTGAGTAAAGAATCCCAACCAATTCTCTTATGTCTTCCTAAGGCCGCTCATTGACATTCTGTCGTTGAGGTTATCCATTCTATTGTCTCTTTTAGGAAGAGGTACTGCTGATGAAGTTCGATACCAACTTTTGGGTTATAGCGTTGTGAATCCTAGTTGCGTTCCACTTGCTTAGTCTTCATTAGACTAACTCGTCCGCTTTCTTCTTTTTCTTTCCATGAACCGGTTGCGGCTAGCAGAATTCCAAGGTGTTGAGCTAAAGGACTAACTTGTCAGAAGACGAAGATAATCAACAACCTGGTCTGTGTAAATTTTCTTTTGGATGACTGTAATAGTCTAGATTGTCTTTCCTTAAAAGTCCTCTTCGAGGCACCGGTCTGTATATATTTCCTTTCCATCGTCGTCTTTTAAGTTAATCCCTTTCCATATGCTCGTAAAAGCAACGTCTTGCGTTTCCATGATTGTGGTGATTTCGTTTTTTAAAAGCCTGAGTAGTTTTGGATTAGGTAAATCCGAGATTACTGGCGGTAATACTCTCGTAGTAGGTAGAGGGTGTTACACCATATCTAACCGAGCCATCAGTATTAAGCTTCACCCAACCTGCACATGTCTAGTCCAAGAGACCCCAATTTCTTCGACATCCCGTGTAGTCTTAGGCTCCTTGAGCAAAGAGCGAGCATTAGCATACTCCCTTGCATAGTTGAGCACAAGCGCAGCTCTATTACCCACAAAAGTAGCTTGTTGAAATACAAAAAGATTACACCATCTCCAAATCCACCACAAAGTAATAGCAAATAGGTTAGCCCACACAATATCACCATGTACTCATGCTAGTACAAGTCACATTAGCGCGGATCTACAAGGCGAAATCAGAGTCGAAAAATACTTCCCTAGAAAGAGGAGGGTGAAGATCATTCCATATGTGTTTTGTGATATCATAATCCCGCAAAAGATGAATCAACGACATATAAATAACACAAACCATTTTAACATCTTCAAGACTTAGCCACAGTATACCTTAAAACCAAATCCAACACATGAAAATAATGTTAATTATCTTCATTCATAAAGAAATAAATAGTACAGAAACATCATGCAACGGCTTATGTAGTAGCCATTCTTTCTTATTTTAATTCTTCCAAATTTTGTAGTTGGTAAGTAATTATTCTTACACCAAAATGAAAGACAATGCCGTGATCTATCCATACAAATCAACGGGGAGGCGTGGAGCAATAAGAACATCAAGAGGTGTTGCCTTCAAGTTCGTGAGTCCAGAGCTTTCGGTCATGTCTACGAGAGCATCATCCACCTTGGAGAACTCAAAAGCTTGCAAAAAAGAAGCCAGCATGAAGTGTGTGTTGCGAAGCCCAAATGACATTCCTGGACACATTCTTCTCCCGGACCCGAATGGGATCAATTCAAAGCATTGTCCTCTTACATCGACGTCTTTATGGGTAGTCAAGAACCGCTCTGGCCTAAACTCCATTGGATCCTCCCAAACCCGTGGATCGCGATGGATTTTGGAGGCGTTGATTATGAGTCTTGTGCCTTTCTTGACATGAAAGCCACCAACGGTGCAATCTTCGTTGAATTCGCGTGGGCCATTTAGCGGTGCAGGGGGATACATCCTCAATGTCTCTTTGATAATGTCTTGTAGGTAAACCAATTTAGGAATATCGGACTCATCAACTTGTCGAGCCTTTCCTACATGGATGTTTAGTTCATCTTGCGCCTTCTTCAGGGTGTCACGGTTGTTTAGTAATAGTGAGATCGCCCATGTTAGAACCACTACACTCGTGTCACTTGCTCCTACAAGCATGTCTGCATGATATATAGACTTTTTGATCATTTGTGTTTGTTCTAATACATGACAAACTTGATCCAAACAATCATTTTTTTTCCAAAAAAATTGTCTCGTAACCCTCAAGTTAAGACAATTTTACATAGTACCCAACACTTTTCCAAATTTTGCATCATAACCCTCACCTTTTAATTTTTTTCCCTATATCCACCTGTTAAATTCAGCCTTAAAACGTTAGTGGGATTAAAGAAATATCAAGTGGGGTTAATACAAAACATTTCTCATCTTCTATCTATGTAACATCAACGACATCCTCCTTGGCATGGATAGATTTGTAGAGGATGGTGACACCAATCGACGACTCCATGCTCTTGGTTGCCTTACCAACATTGTCGTGAGCCTATCGCCTTACCGCCGCTGCCGCCTCCACCTCATTTCACCGAATACACCCCCCACTACCACCACCAACCCCCTCCTCCCCTAATTACCCCAACCAATTAAAGCTCTGATTCCCGCTTTCCTTGGTCAATCTCATCCTTCTACCATTCCTCTACACCGCGCAGGTCCTCTTCTCCCTCGGCGGCGCCGACAACTCGACCCCGCCGTTCGAGCGCAACCAAATCCAGACGAAATTCCGCCAAGACCGTGAAGATGAGAAATGCTTTGTATTAGCCCCACTTGATATTTTGTAATCCCACTAATGTTTTTATGGTTGAAGTTAACATCTAGGTATGGGGCAAAAAATATTAAAAGGTGAGGGTTACCACGCAAAAGCCGGAAAAGTGTTGGGTACCATGTGAAATGCCTTAACTTGAGGGTTACCAGGGGAAATTTTATTTTTTTTTCATCTAAGAAGAAAGGAATTATACCCACTAACTAGGGCTGAGCAAAGTTATCCGATCCGTCGATCCGATCCGGAAAATCCGCCGATCCGATCCGGAAATATCCGCATCCAAAATTATCCGTTCAAAATTGATCCGTATCCGGTCCGATCCGCTAAAATTTCTGGATATTTGGACCGGATACGGATAGAGGTTTTGAGTCTTTCGGATATCCGAAAATATCCGAATATATATATCTATATATAATATGTTTGTAGAAAGTGAAAATAAATTACTATTAGATCAAAACCCTAAACTTACCTTTACTAATTAAGTAATTAAAATGGATAATAATTAAGGTAATTAAGTAATTACCTTTACTAAACTTACCCTAAACTTTCTTAGTTCTTACGGCAGGTTAATACTAATTAAGTAATTACAGCTTAAGCTGGATAATAATTTTGACTTTGAATTTGATTATAGCTTAAGCATGTTAATATTAATTATTGTTTATAACTTTACATTTAATTTCGTATAATGTTTTATAGCTAGTTAGATTTTTGGACATGAATTGAATATAAAATTATACTACATTTTTTTGCTTGAAAATTAAAATGGATAATTTGGATATCCGGCTCCGGATATCCGATCCAATCGGATAATTTTTAGCGGATATCCGGCCGGATACGGATCGAGCTTTTTGCAAAATAAATTTTCGGATATCCGGGTTTTCGGATCGGATCGGATCGGATAATCCGAAAGCTCAGCCCTATCACTAACCCACACAAATCCAATTATTGAGCTTTTCACTTGTCATATAGAGGTGGATAGATATCAGTCTTTCTACCTTTCCCTTAGGAAGTAGCATAAGAATTATATATGTTTTGAAATTAAACTAATGTCCTAAAAAAGATGAGACGACCCTTATAGAATCTTTTAAAATCAGGGTTTTTAACATATTGTGTGTCCTCATGACATAGGTTAAAGAGATCAATATACCAAAACTACAAGGAAATAATGAAGTGGGGAATTGTTGCATACCAAGCAAGTAGCCTTGTTGATTGTATCCGCATCAAAGCCAAAGTTGCTTATGTTATGAGAGCTATCAAGTATAGAAAGCATGACATCCATGAAATCCTTGTTGCTCTCTATGCTTCCTAATTTTCTCTTCTCCTTGTGCTCGCGTAGCCAGTTTTCAAGGATGGCATCCATCTCTTTAGCGGTCTGCCTCATTTCCTTCTCTTGCCCACCCAAATCTAACCACCTTAGAAAAGGAAGGGCATCCCCAAGCAAAAATGATCCTATTTTGGAAAAGTAATCTTCCATTATCTTATGCAAATGCGATATCTCTTCCTCGCAGCTATCATGCCTTTTCCCCAAAATGATTCTAACAATAATACTCATTGACATCTTAGAAAACCATGGCTTCAAGTCATCTAAGACCACATCTAAGCCACTCTTTTTCTTCCTGAACCAAAGCTCATACAAGTTTTTTATGCAAATGTGCACCTCTTCCTTCCACACATAAGACAAAATATCAAGTCGATGACTTGATAGAAGCTCAAGCATCACTATCTTGCGGATGCTACGCCAATATGGCCCATATAGACAAAAGGCAAAATTGGCATCACCATAACCCATAATACCTATTGCTATTAGCTTTGGCCGGCAAGTGACAACTTTGTCATTCAAAACAAAGCATTCTTTTGCCATCTCCCAAGAGCTTATGACTAAGGCCTTGCGTACCCCATTCCTTATACAGAAAATGGGTCCATACTTATCAGCCATGTCGGCCAAAAGCTTGTGAGGCAACGTGCCTCCAAGTAGGAGAGGAAGATGTCCGATAATAGGCCAAGCACCATCGGCTTCAGGAGGTGATTTGCTCTTATTTTCATATTTCCCTGCACATGACTTTATTATACATGGGAGGAACAAACTTAGTGAGAGTAGTGAAACAAGTACACCACAAGTAGAAGATAAAGATGGCCAAAGATGGAAGAAGGTATCCATGGTTGTTAAGAACCTGCTACAGGTCCCTAATGCTAAACTAAGAGAACACTAAATTAGGGCTGAAAGTAAATTGATATTTCTGAATGATTTCCCCTGATAGCAAAGCAGGGTGTTTAAACAGCCCAAGGATGATTTAATAAAAAGCGACTCGGGGAAAGAATTGAATCACCCTAAAAGAAACCCGAGAAGACCGATAGCAGCTATTCCGTTAAGCGGTAACATGAAAAACCCTAATAAACAATATTTAAAAATAACATAATCAGTCGCGGAACCGAATCGGGATCCGTTTCTCGCGACGCGGCCGAATCGGGATCCGTTTCTCGCGACGCGGCCGAATCGCCCGCTCAGGCTCGACCCTCAGGGGGGTCGATCTCGACCCTGCCTGGGTCGATCCTGAGGCCTCGTTTTCCTGCGTGGTCAATCCTGAGACCCCTTTCCGCGGTGGGCTCGTGCTCGACCCTTCCTGGGTCGTTCCTGAGGCGACTCTTTCCGTATCATTCTCCCCTCCGATGAGAAAAGGCTTGTCCTCAAGCCGTAAATCGGGAAAGGACCGCTGAAGCTGATCCACCGGCTCCCATGATTGAGCGGCGGGTTCCCCATCCGACCACTCCACGAGCCACTCGGTAATAGGGGCGCCATCTACCATAACTGTGCGCGAAGCCACGGCCCGAATGGGGCGAGAAACCGGGCGGCCATGCAAAAACACCGGAGGCAGCGTCGCCGGAGTGATCTGTAATCCACTCGACACAACTGGCCGAAGTAAGGAGACGTGGAAAACATTATGAATCTTTGTCGACGCCGGTAGCTCTAAGCGGTATGCAACCGGACCGACGCGCTCAATGATCTTGAAAGGGCCGTAAAACCGACGAGCAAGCTTAGCAGACAACTGTCGGCTCACCGAGTGCTGGCGATACGGCTGAAGTTTCAAGAGCACCTGATCCCCCACTTGAAACTCAACATCTCTACATTTCTTATTGGCTGCAGACGACATGAGTTGCTGCATCTTAACAAGATTCGCGCGGATAAGCTCAAGAACTTGCTCCCGATCGCGTACTGCCTCGGCAGCCGGCGTGGGAGGCCCGGAAGGCGCTGTCACTCGCAGAATAGGTGGAGCCTCTCTGCCATATAGCGCCTTGAAAGGCGACATACCCAAGCCCTCATGGAAAGCGGAATTCAAGGCCAATTCCGCCCATGGTAGAAAATCCACCCAACGGTTCGGGCGTCCCTGAGTGATGGCTCGCAAATACTGCTCTAGACCCCGATTTTTGACTTCTGTCTGGCCGTCCGTCTGGGGGTGATAGGCTGAACTATACTTGAGCTTGGTGCCGCTCAAGCGGTGCAACTCAGTCCAGAAAGCCAAACGAAAGATGGGGTCGCGATCAGAGAGGATGGACGCCGGTATCCCATGGTGACGGACCACAATATCAGTGAAGACTGAAGCGACTTTCTGTGCATCGTAGGACGAGCTCAGGGCCCCAAAATGGGCATACTTGGACAGCCGGTCCACGACGACTAAGATCGCGGTATACCCCCTTGATTGGGGCAATCCGGTGATAAAATCCATGGAGACCTCATCCCATAACTGTTGTGGCACAGGCAACGGTTGAAGTAGTCCGGCTGGGCGCTGAGTGCTGTATTTCGTGGACTGACAAATAAGACAGCTATCAACAAAGTGTTTGATGTCCTTGCGCATGCCGGTCCAGTAAAAAAACATCAGCCACCCGACGAAAAGTCCTATCCACACCCGGGTGACCTGCGCTTGGGGAAGAATGGAATTCTTGTAAGATGTCGGCTTTCAATGTAGAAGCCGCCCCAACCACCAAACGATGGCCATAGTATAGAACGTTGTCATGGACCTGGAAGGGCGCAGCCAAGGAGCCTGCCGCTGCAGCCTTGTGCCACTGAATCAAATCGGGTAATATGGAGTTTTCCTGACGCAACTTACAGAGAAGGTCGGGAAGAGGGGCGGTCAGCTGATAGAATTGCTTCAGACTAGCATCATCATCTATCATACAGCGGGACAGAGCATCCGCGACCCGATTACTCGCGCCAGACTTATACTCAATGCGAAACTTGTAACCCATCAACTTTCGCATGAAAAACTGTTGATCCGGAGTCTGAATTACCTAATTAAGCAGCTCCTTGAGACTCTTTTGGTCGCTCCGAATCAAGAACTCCCTGCCAAGAAGGTACTGACGCCATTTCTGAACTGCAGAGACGATGGCGAAAAGCTCTCTATGATACGCGGAAGAGCCGCGTCTACGAATCCCGAGCTTCTTGTTGAAGAACGACAGAGGTTTGTCGTCCTGTAGGAGCACAGCGCCGACGCCCTCATCCGACGCATCAGTCTCCACCACGAACTGCTTATCAAAGTCTGGAAGTTGCAGAATCGGCGGACTCATCATAGCGGCTTTCAGACTATCAAAGGCGCCCTGGGCGGCGTCGGTCCAAGAGAACTTGTCTTTCTGCAGCAGGTCTGTGAGAGGAGCAGCTAATAGAGCATAATGCCGAATGAACTTCCTGTAATACCCTGTTAAGCCCAAGAAACCCCGCAACTGCTTGACGGACCGGGGCGTTGGACATTCCGCCATGGCGGCCAATTTGGCCGGGTCGGCCATGAGGTTGCCCTTGGCAACAATGTGACCCAAGTAGTCAACTTTAGACGTCCCAAAAGAGCATTTAGAAGCCTTGACATAGAAATGATTAGCATGCAAAACCTGTAAAACCGTGTCAAGGTGATGTAGATGTGTCTCGAGAGAATGACTGTAGACGAGAATATCGTCAAAGAACACTATCACAAATTCACGCCGGTAAGGTGAAAAGATGTTGTTCATGGCTGCCTGAAATGTAGATGGGGCATTTGTCAAGCCGAAAGGCATGACCAAGAACTCAAAGTGCCCGTCGTGAGTCCGGAACGCGGTCTTGTAGATGTCAGACTCGTGCATACGAATCTGATGGTACCCGGAGCGTAGGTCGAGCTTTGTAAAGATCACTGCTCGCCCAAGCTCGTCAAAAAGCTCCTCTGCCATGGGGATAGTAAACTTGTCAGCCACAGTGATCCCATTAAGAGCCTTGTAATCAATGCAAAAGCGGAAGCTACTGTCCTTTTTCTTGACTAGTAAGGCGGGAGAAGAAAACGGGCTAGTACTCTGACGAATGATCCCCTGGTCAAGCATAGATTGAACCTGCCTCTCAATCTTAGACTTCTGAAAATATGGGTACCTGTAGGGCCGAACATTCACCGGCTTAGAACCCGGATGTAAGTGAATCCGGTGGTCCCAAGCGCGTGAAGGAGGAAGTTTGTCCGGGATGGCGAACACGGCCTGATGCCGAACTAGAACCTCTCGGATGGCAGGTGACACATCCGCTGGAAAGTCGTCCAGAGGATCTGGCGTGGAGGGATTAGTAGCAGCAGGAACCGGCACAATCTCAAAGCACTCAGAAACAGAATCAGCGGCACACAACAAATGCAACTCGTGCATAGAGATCGGTTTGGGAGGCGATTTGTCGCCCTGTAAGAGTACCTCGCGGCCCTGCCACGAAAACTTCATCGTCAACTGAGCATAATCCTGCGCAATAACACCCAGAGTCTACAACCACTGAACACCCAAGACAACCTGCGGCCCATGAACTGCTAAGACAAAGAGATCAATGGAGAAACGGTGGCCCTGAAGCTCGATCTCTGTAGCGGCGCATTGATGAGCACAGAGCAGATAGGCGCCGTTGCCCACAAAGACGCGAAACGGCGTAATAGCAGAGAGAGGTAACTGAAGTTTCTCAACGGTGGAGGGATGAATAAAATTATGGGAACTGCCACCGTCTATGAGAACCTGTACTGAACTGCTCTGAATAGTCCCCTGTAAGCGGAGTGATCGCGGATTCGGGAGGCCCTCCATAGAATGGATACTAGACACATCACCTGTAACAGCGACCTCCTCACCTGCGTCGTCCGGATCTTCCTCATCATCACTGTCACACCCCAGCAGCGCCAGAAAACGAGGAGTGCATCGGTGGCCTCGGGTGTACCTCTCATCACAATTATAACACAAACCTTTCTTAGCACGCTCATCACGTTCAGCTTTAGAAAGACGTCTAATCGGAAGGTTCGAGTAATTACCGGGAGGTAAGGCGGGAGTTTGCGCTCCCGGTGAAGGCAAAGTCGATGGTGCCGTTGATGTAGGAGCGGCGCCACTCGGCTGAGAGGTCGGCTTGCCGTAGCCGGGTTACCACTGACGCTTGCCACCCGAATTGGAGCTTGTGTAGTCACTGACCAATGCAGCCAGCTCCTGCGCAAGGCCAAAGGCCTCGGCCAACGTCGTTGGGTTGCGTAACCACACGTCGCGTTGGACCGGTTGTTTGAGTCCGGATGTGAACAACGCGATGAGGGTCGGTTCCGGCACGCCATGGACCTTGTTAAGCAACTTCTCAAAGTCGGCTTGGTACTCGTAAACGGATGTCCGCTGCTGGAGCTTCGAAAGGCGACCAATGTAGTTCGCATAGAAGCTTGGGTCGAACCTTCGCTGGACCGCTTGCAAGAATGATGGCCAAGTCTCGCCCAAGTTGTTCCGACGTTGATAGTGGTACCAATCCGACGCCGGTGCATCAATGAACATGCCCACAAGACGAAGTCTATCAAAGTCGGAAGTATGATAAAAATCGAAAAAAGACTGAATTCGATAAATCCAACCTTGGGGATCCGAGCCATTGAACCGTGGGGCATCGACTCGGATCTTGGGTATCGTTTCATGGCCGGGTGGTGCGCGAATGGTCACGCGATTATCGAAAGGGAACCCTGGCTGAGCCGTCGGCGCGAACTGATGACCGGGGTAGGGCTGTGGGACAGGGCACCCCGAAAAGGCGGCGAGGGGGCCAGCCGCAAAGCCCTGCGGTGGCACGCCGGGAAATCCCTGTTCGCCGTGAGGGGTCGAGAACGGGCTGAGACCCGCGAACTCGGAGGAGAACGCGAGGGCGCTCGGCGAGAGATCCGAGTGCGGCAGCGGAAGGGGAGCACTCGACGGATGGAGGCCGGGCGGTTGACCGACGAACGACGGAGGCGGCCCCGTCGCGCCCGACGATGGTCCGGCGGCGAACATGGAGGGCTGCTGCCCGAACGACAGGCCTCCCGGCGCGGAGGCGTGGCTGGGCCCTGCCGAGAAGGAGTTGGAGGCGGATGGCGCCCCCGACGCGACCGCTAGCGACGGCCGGTTGGTGCGCAGCTCGGCGATGTCGGCCTGGGTTCGCTGGCTGGCGGTATTTAATCGATGTGTGTCGTTCGTCACTTGCAGCATCATGTCGTGGAGTTTTGCGATGTCGGCGGCCAACGGCGCGATGGCGGCCGTGATGGCGTCCGACGAGGCGGTGTCGGTAGACATGGCGGTTCAGGAATGAAAGCACCAGTTGTTAAGAACCTGCTACAGGTCCCTAACGCTAAACTAAGAGAACACTAAATTAGGGCTGAAAGTAAATTGATATTTCTGAATGATTTCCCCTGATAGCAAGTCCGGGTATTTATACAGCCCAAGGATGATTCAATAAAAAGCGACTCGGGGAAAGAATCACCCTAAAAGAAACCCGAGAAGACCGTTAACAGCTATTCCGTTAAGCGGTAACATGAAAAACCCTAATAAACAATATTTAAAAATAACATAATCAGTCGCGGAACCGGATCGGAATCCGTTTCTCGCGACGCGGCCGAATCGCCCGCTCAGGCTCGACCCTTAGGGGGGTCGATCTCGACCCTGCCTGGGTCGATCCTGAGGCCTCGTTTTCCTGCGTGGTCGATCCTAAGACCCCTTTCCGCGGTGGGCTCGTGCTCGACCCTTCCTGGGTCGTTCCTGAGGCGACTCTTTCCGTATCAATGGTGGTGGAATGTAAAACAGCTTCCTACTCACATTTAGTAAAGGCAACTCATAGAGCTAAATATATATATTCTCAAATCTCAATATATCAAAATATTTCTAGAGAAGTATGCAGCTAATAGTTGGGCTAATAGGGCGTATG
This sequence comes from Polygonum aviculare, assembly GCA_934048045.1. Lineage (NCBI taxonomy): Eukaryota > Viridiplantae > Streptophyta > Magnoliopsida > Caryophyllales > Polygonaceae > Polygonum > Polygonum aviculare. The sequence continues at coordinate 10,405,476 of OW204028.1, forward strand.
AAATGCTGCCTACTAAAGATAATTTAGTTCTTTACATGCAACTTTATCATCTATCATGTTACACATGTACATTAATTGACAAAGCCACAAGTTATACAATTTAAGAAAATATTCATGAAAAGACTATATATATATGCACAACGTACCTTATCATCAGTAATGAACTATGCGTATCAAATATAAATAAGAGAAAATTTGGTATCTAAGCTATTTGGGGAGATACGGGGCGCGGATAGGCTGCTCCAAAAATAAAGGAGGTTTCTAGCCGGTTTTCCGACTTTACCCCTGTAAAATAGGGAAAATTACGGGCATGCCACCGTTTTCTTGTTCTCCAAGCCAGCTTCTGTAGCAGCCTCACATTCTCTCCCACTCTCTCCCACGCAGCGTTTCTCTCCCACTCTCTCCCAGCGCGAAAACCAGAGAGAAGTCGGGGAACAATTCTCCCACGCAGATCGAAGAAGAGGACGATCGGATCGATCGATCGATCGACGACGAGCTTGAAAACGAAGATCGAAGCAGCAGAATCAGGTATTTTTTAGATCTACACTGTTTCAATGGAAACCATGACAAAATCTGCTTTAACGGCCTGTTGAATGCAAGTTTAAAACATTGGATGACACATTGTTTGACTTTTGATTAATATCCTAACGCGAATCTAGTTTTTAAAACGTATGTCGCGGTTTTTCATACTTGCGAAATTACGATGACAACTATTTGATGCTCCAGTTGTGTACTGATGCAATCGTTCGTATAGATGACAAGATGAGACGTTACGCTAGTGCTATGACAAGTTTTTGTTACCATTCAGCCATAGAAAATACATAATTACAGGTTGCTAGTACACATGACATGTTTTGTTCGAGTATCAATAAAAAAAAACCACACGATGACAGGTCACTATGTTCTCTTAATCCATTACATGTTGGAAGAAAAACGATGACATGTTTCAGTAAAATAATATGGTTCAGTTTAGTGACAAAACGATTACAACCTTTGTTTGTACTGATGACAGGTTAGGAGACATGAAGGTTTTGACAGTTTATTACGGAGGACAGTGGAATTCAGAATGCAAATATGTTGGCGATATATCTTCCAAGGCGTTGGTACTTATAGAGAATATCAGCTTAGAGGGATTGAGGTCAACTATTGAGCAAAGGTGCAACATCAACTCGACAGGGAAAGAACTCATTCTATCACACTTAAATCCTTGGCAAGAAATCACTCATCCTTACAATGTTGAAAATGATGATGATTTGAGATCATTCATGGAAATTAATGCATCACCAGATGTGAATTGGAAAGTGCCACTTTGTGTTACATTAAGAGACTTCCATCCAATGACTGATGACAGCTTTGGAGTAAGAGAGTTCGATCCAATGCTAGATTACAGCTTTGATTTGAGCGACTTCAATCCACAAGCAGATGACAGCTTGGCTTTGAGCAACTTTCATCCAAGGCCTGAAGATAGCTTGGCTTTGAGCAACTTCCATCCAAGGACTGATGATAGCTTTGTTTTGGAGACAAACACTTGTCTTCAGTTGACTTCTCATGAAGAGCATTCTGTTGCAAAGATTCAGCATGATCAACAAATAACAGAAACTAATGACTACGAGCCAATAGACGCAGACACAAATGAAGAAGAATCTGGTGAAAAGTTGTGCAATGCCCCAACTGATTTCTTGGAGGTTGGGAGGTTGTACCGTTCAAAGCAAGAGCTGAAAGCTGATGTGGAGAGGGTAGGTGTGAGAGAGAAGTTTGGATATCGCGTCACAAAGTCAAACAAAGATGTATACAAGGTGAAGTGCATAGATAAAGATTGTTCATGGCACATGATGGCTTCGAAATTGAGAGGGACCGAAAACTTTGAAATTAGAAAGTTGTACAACAAACATACTTGCGCGTTCGACATTCGATACAAAAAACACCGCAAGCCTTCATACTAAAGCATTGTTGAGAAGATTAGAACAAGGTAATTCAAACACTATACACAAATGCCAGGTTTTATATTGTCACATAACAGCTTTGGATTATCATAAGATGACAGGTTTTTGTAATTGTGAAATGCAGGTTTGAAGGAGTAAAAAATGGCCCAGATGCATACCAAATACAAAATGATATACAGAAAGAATACCATGAATCAATCAGCATCTGGAAAGCTAGGAAAGCAAGAGAACGAGCTCAAAATTTGATTAGGGGATCACCCGAAGAGAGTTATGCTCTACTCCCTGCATATTGCTACATGCTCGAACAAGTAAATGAAGGGACATATACGAAGCTGGTGATAGATAAAGGAAACTTGTTCAAATTTGTGTTCCTGGCATATGGGGTGTCAATAAGGGGTTTCAAACATCTCAGAAAGGTAAAGAAATGCACTTGTCATCTCTTATATTTCTTAAACACACCTGTCATCCCTTCATCCCTTCATTACTGAAACCTGTCATCACCTATATTACACTAATTGTGTAGGTTGTATCAGTTGATGGAACGTTTTTGCATGGAAAATATAAGGGGACTTTGATGAGTGTTGTAGGACAAGATGCAAACCAGCAAGTATACCCCCTTGCATTTGCTGTGGTGGATTCAGAGAATGATGCTTCCTGGAACTGGTTCTTTGAACAACTCCTCAATGTTGTACCATGCTCACAAGACCTAGTAGTGGTCTCTGACAGGCATGTAAGTATTAAAAATGCCCTCTTAAAAAATTACCCCTCAACCATACATGTGTGTTGCAAAAGGCATCTAGAACAAAATCTGGTAAACAGATTCCATGATGCTGGGGTAATCAGCCTGTTCAATAAAGCTGCAGAGGCATACACTATTACAGAGTTTCAGAGACATTTCGAAGATATATGGAAGGCAAATACAGAAATGGGAAGGTACCTAGCAGAATCTGGGGTAGAGAAGTGGAGCAGAGCTAATTGTCAGGGTGACAGGTATAATATGATGACATCCAACAACTCTGAGTGCGTCAATTCAGCTTTGAAAATTGCGAGGTCATACCAGCTGGTTTCCCTCTTTGAGTTCATCAGAGACATGGTGACGAGATGGTTTCACAAACGCGGGAAGAACGCAACGCAGAACCATAATCAACCACCACTAAAAGTCCGTCAGATATTGGTAGAAAGGGAGCATAATTCAAAGAGGTATAACATCAAACCTCTGAATGATGCAGAATTTGAGGTGTGTGGTGGGGACTTCACTGGGGTAGTTGATCTTGCAAGGAAAAAGTGCAGCTGTAGAGTGTTTGATTTAGACCATATTCCATGTGTACATGCTATATGTGCCATTGGATATATGGGCTACAACATGACTGATTTTTTGGAAGAATACTACAAAACTGAGGCTTGGCTAAAAGCCTATGAAGAGACGATATACCCAGTGCCACCAAGAGCTGAATGGATGCTTCCAGAAGAAATTAGCATGCTAAAGTGTACTCCACCAAAAGTACGCAACAGAATTGGAAGACCCAGAGTGAACAGGTTGTCATCACTGCAACCCTGTCATCTTACAATTATATTAACCTGTCATCTTACAATATACTAAAAGCATACTAATTGTGTTGCAGGTTGCCGTCTCTCGGAGAGCGTGCAAAGCCAGTCAAGATGAAAAGGAAAGCAAACCCCTACAAGTGCAGCATGTGTGGGACTGCTGGACACAACAAAAAAAGATGCCCAAGAAGAGACCAAGACACAGGGAGCTGCTCCTACATAAAGAATTGAAGTTGTCATCTAGTGCATGATGTGTCATCTACAGACTTACATAAACACTTGTTTTTGAGCAGATTTACATAGACACTTATTGGAACCCAGGGAAATAATTTGATGTATGCTTGCATCAATACTCTAGTGCATGATGTGTTATCTTGCAAAACACTTGTTGAAACTCAGGAACCAAATTTACCTTCATTTTGAGCTATTATGGAAACCCAGGAAAACGATTACAACCTTTGTTTGTACTGATGACAGGTTTTTGACAGTTATCGTGCAAAACACTTGTTGAGTTTTCACTTGTTGAGTTTTCACTTTTTGACAATATAATGTTGTGTCATCCTATATGCTGTCATCAGCCTAAACGTGTCATCGACATTGATTTCCTGTTAGATCATACAAACTTCCGATAATGCAAATACTACTACTATGTAGAAACAATACTTCACCATATATAAACCATACAATGCATCACATTAGTATCCAGAGTACTACATCAGCACAGTTCTAATTCCTTAATACTAACTTACTACTTAGTTACAAACTTGTCATCAGACTACCAAACTTACCAAAAGACAGTCAAAGTACTAACTTGTCATCTATCCAGAGTATCAAATTCATCATATATCCACCTGATCAAAATACTACCCAAAAGACACAGTCATCATCACCTAAACAACATCAACTAGCCAAAATACATAAGAGTCAGCCAAACTACTATCCACAGTTTAATCATCAAACAGCCATGTACCCTGGTGCAGCTCTATCGCCATTTTTTCCCTGTATGCTTGAATGTTGTCCTCGTTCACTTTGCACTGAAATCCAAAAACCAAAGCCTCGATGTACTTGATGGTAAATACACCACAATTACCTCTGCAAAATGATAACAAAAAGAGTGTTAAATGGAAGACTTTCAGAAATCAAATAAAAAGACTTCAACAAATCAAGAAAAACTTACCCTTGTGTGTCTTCAGTAACATTGGGATTTCTGGACCAGTTGAAAGGAGTAACCAACTCCTGGATAAGGTGAGCCATTCTATCACAAGATCGGATGTAGTAAGGCAACATAACACACAAAGGCGTCACTAGGTCTTGCAACTGCGCATCAGTGTATAAATCTGGGCGACAATCATATAAATTCACTATCTTCTCCATGATGTCGATCTCTACAACAATCCAGTGCTTGTCCTCTATGTTAAAGGGTGCATATACCCTTTTGACATCAAACCATGGCTTACCAAACATAAGAGGCAACAATCCATCAAGGTAATTGGTCCAGCTGGTACTAAAGAAGAATGAACCTTCCAAGAGCTTCAGCATCATAGGATGATTGAATCTAGATACCCAAAAGATGTCCATGATTGCAACATCTTTCCAAACATCTCCCTCATCATGAATCCTCTTCCTCATATGAAACAAAGCTTCATTTATATGCTGCAGATACATATGTAAATTGTATGAGCTGACAATTGTAATTGGGAATTGATATTGAAACTTGTCATCCATATGAAATTAACTTACCTCATCACCCAGCCAGCAGCTCTTGAGGACAATACTCTTGAAGAACCTTTTAGTAAGTGTAGTTTCAAACCCACGAACACCATCATTGTTTGTCCTATATGAAAACAAAGAAAAATTTCTCTTAATAAAATATAACAAAGACACATACATTGAAAAAGGATGAGAGATAGCAATACCTTTTATCAAGAAACCAAGCATAGAACACTGCTCTGTCTTCATTTTCATAGAATGAATTCCTTGGTTTTCTAGGCATCTTCTTCTTCTTTTGAGCAGTGTAAGGAGAAACCAAATAATCACTAGGCTTAGCATTCCTAGTAGACCTCCTCAAACCAGCAGCATTGATGTCCTCATCTGCAGTGTCATTCTCTTGCTTCACAACTGGTTTGACATCCTCTTGCTTGATCACTAGTTTCACATCCTCTTGCTTGATAACTGGTTTCACATCCTCTTGCTTCACCTCTTGCTTCACAACTGGTTTCACATCCTCTGGTTTGACAAGGTTGACAGGTGGTTTGACATCATCTTGCTTGGCATCCTCAAACTTGTCATCCTCCCTCTCAACAGCTGCAATTGGTGACTCATTCCCTTGAGCAACGTCTGCTTGAGGAACCTCATCTTCTTGCAAAGGAGCAGCACCAAGGACAACATCCTGCTCACCAGAATTGTCACCACCAATATCATCTGCAACATCTGGAACAACATCAACAGCCATCGGTTCCATAGCACATTCACCAACAATCTCATCTGCATCATCTGGAAACTTGTCATCAGCATTGTCTTCCTTAGCATCTGCAACACACAATATAGTCTTTTCAACTAAGTTGTCATCCTTGGAATCTCCACCATCCACAGACATCTCTTCTTGAGTAGGAACCTCTGAAGATTCTTGCACAACAACTTCTGGTTGACTAGCATGTTGTACACCATCAACAGACTTCTCTTCTTGCGTAGGAACCTCTGAGGGTTCTTCCACAACAACACCAGCAGGTTGACTAGCACCTTCTCCACCATCCACAGAAACTTGAGTAGGAATTTCAACATCAGGAGCAATGTCATCATCTGACTCTGTTTCTGAAGAATCTTGCACCTTCTAAGAGTCAACACCAGCTGCACATTGTTGCAAATTTTTGTATAAATGCCAATGATCATCTTGTTGTGAACAATCAACTATTATGTCATGCAATACATCATTAAAAGATTTACCTTGATCTCTTGACTTGTCAGAAGTGCTTGCACCAAGATATCCTCTAGCTCTTAGAAATTCAGCAATGTCATACAGCTTACTATTCATATCCACTTGCCTATCACTCAACAGCATAAGATGATTTGCCAAATCTTGAACTCTCCATTGCACACTTTTTAATGAATGTGCAACCAGCCTGATATCATCTCTCAAATTTTTTGCCCATGTAGGCTCTTCATCATTAACAAACTGTCCACCAACAGGCACCTTCTGACTTAGCAAATCATCCAACTTATCAGCCTGTTTCCCAGCATCCTTTGGCTTCTTACCCTTCACATCAGCCTTCTTTGACTTCTTTTTAACTTTCTCCTTTACAGCAACTCCCAACTGCCTTGAACGACCACTTCTCAAGCAAGAAGACACACCCAAATCAGACTTGTCATCCCCTTTAACACCATCCTTCCCAGCAGACTTGTCATCCTTCTGTTCCTTAGACTTGTCATCTCCCTTGTCATCTCCAGACTTGTCATCCACCTTGACACCATCCTTCACAACAGACTTGTCATCCCCATGTGCTTCACCACACAACTTGTCATCTGACTTATGGGCCTCCTTATTCCCAACACAAACTTCTTCTGTATTCTTCACAACCTTGACAGACCTTGGTAACTTAAACTTCTCACCAAGCACATGCATCTTCATGTCTGCTAATGTCTCACTAACATCTACTTCTCTCACAGCTTCAGATTTACTTCTCTTAACCTTGTCATCTGAGGTACCATCATCAACATTGTCCTCCATCTTGTCATCTGGTTTGGCGTCATCTTGCTCCTCCTCAGCTTTCCTTTTCTTAGACACTGACTTGACACGTTTTGAAGGCTTGGGAGTGCTCTTGGCAAATACAGATGTGTGTTTGTGAAGAGCATATCTCAGCCTCAACCTAATAGCCTGCACACCTACCTCATTGTCACCATCTTCAGAATTTAGAGATTCATTGACCAACTCTCCAGACATAACATGAGAGACCCTCCACTCATCAAACGGATCAATGACAGGGTCAGCGTGCTCATCAGACCAGACAAAATCACCAAAATTAACTCCATCATATCTGAACACAGATTCCTGAACAAAAAGAAAAACAAAACCAGCAACAATTACTTTCATTCATTCTTCTACATACTATAAACCTCTAACTAATAGCAAAAACATGAATGCTAAGACACATACCAGAGCATCATCAGAAGAAATTGTTTTATCCAATTTCTGGAAGGTCAGTTGATAGTCAGTCCTGACTGTATACCACATAGGCCCATACAACTTCTTGTCATCGATATTGTAATTGACATTGCACACTGATTTCAACCCTGGAAAAGTCTCCAATATCCATATCTACAAAAATGAAATACAAGCTTGTCATCAGTTTGTAAAAAATAGCACAAAGATGAAAAGACAACAATAAAACAACATGATTGTAGAATACTACCTGAAAGGCAAGAGGATATCCACCTAATGTGAAGCATTGCCTGTCATAAGGGTTTTTGGCCTCACTAATTTGTTTCAATTTATCAAGTGTGACTTCAAAAACCTTCCTACCCCAAGGAAATTTATTGAACCTTTCCATGTCAGATGCTAAAGCAACATGCTCAGCACTAACACTACCAGGAGCCTTGTGAGGAAGTAGAACACCCTCTAGAACCAAGAGATGAGCTAGCATCATCTTTCTGTTTGGAGATCCCTCATGTTTAAAGATATGCTCCAACTCAGACAAGTTGCATTTAGGAACTCCCAATACTTCTTCCATGTCAACATCTGGAACTTCAAAATCAGAGCAATGACTGTAGGAAGGAAGTCCAATGATAGCAGCAAACTCCAATAAAGAAAACTTGACAACATGACCACCCAAGTTGAACCACAACTCTTTGGTTTTCGCTGTCTGAACTTCATGCATAAGCATAGTGTGAACAAGAACCCCCAAGAAATCCAGTTTGTCAGCAATGAGAAAAATGCCACCAAAAACACCATCCCATAACATCTTCCATTGCTTTGTAGTGACATTTTCCCTGATAGTACGAAAAATAGACATGTCTGTGTATTGATTGTATCTCCCTCTAAAACGACGTTTAGGGGGATAATAGTATTTGAGAGACTTCAGACTCTCAGAGTCATAAACAACAGGGGGCCAACAGAAGATCTGAGAACTATTTGTGACATTTTAAACCTGTCATCGAAGAAAATAGAACATGTTTAAACCTGTCATAGAGTAAGAAAAAACTCCTGACAACAAACACGAAACCCTAAAACACAAAAGACACCAAAAACTTGAACACAATCAACCAGAAACATGAAAGCGAAACGATTACACTAGAAAATCAACAACAAAACCTAAAACACCAGATAAAACATGCAAAAACACACATAGAACATAAAATCCTGAAACGAAAGTACTGAAACCCTAGATTAAGTACATAGACAACCAGGAAGCATGAAAACGCAATCGAATCACAGAAAAACAACAACAAAACATAACAAACTCGATCAAAACTCCATAATCAAACACAAAACCTAAAAACCACGAAATGAGCGGAATAAACCCTAGAAAATCAAAAATCATACCTGACAGCGAGAGAAGACGAACAAAGGGAGAGACAGCGAAGACGAACACGAGATATCTTCTATCAGATTCCAAAAGAAGAGAAGAAAAGGATCGAAGAGAGCAGTTGAAGCGGTTTCGAGAAGAACAGAGGAAATCGCACGAAGAAGAGAGAGAAGAGAGCGGGAGAGAAGAGAGAGAAGCGGTTTCGTGAAAATGGGCCTGTAGAAAGTGGGCTTTCCTATATAAACCGCCTAGGTAGTTATTTAATTTTCGGAGTGGGCTATTGTATTTTTAAGAGTGAAGTGGGCGGCTTCGCCGCTCACTTCCCTCTCTGATTAATTACCAAATTCATTAACGAAGTGCCAAACTTTCTGATGAATAAATTGTAAAATTTTAAAAAGGTTTCAAATTTTGTAATGTCGTGGTAACATATATACCAAATTACCAATTAGAACCTAATGACGTAATTTAAGATGCAATGTGCAGAATAAACGAGAAAAGCATGTGCTCCATGCCCAGAAAGAAGTTGACTGATGAAGAGGTTTCTTGACATTTATCACAAAAGTCAGGTTATGAAAACAGAGAAAACAAACTGTAGGTTAGGTCCGTTTGATGCGCCATGTTTCTATATAAGAAGAAATATGAAAACAAACCTTAAGTTAGGTTTGTGTATATCATTTACCCAAATGATATCATAGCTAGGCAGCCGGATATTTTTTTTGTGATATATCTAGAGCTGTCAAAACCTGACCCGACCCGAAAAATCGACCCGAACCGACCGAAAAGTTTTGGGTTGAAACCCGACCCGAATAGTAGCGAGCAAAGAAAAAAACCGAACCCGATTAACCCGAACCCGATTGGGTTGAAACCCGAGACCGACCCGACCGACCCGATATATTATATATATGTAGAATAAATATATTATATTGAAAATATTATAATATATTTTATCATAAAACCTATTATAAATAAAAAATTATTAAAAAAATAAAAAAAATTAATATTTTATTATTAAATATTATTATTTAATGATAATATTATTTTAATAATCATTAAAAATTCAAATTCTTGACCTGTTAGGTCGACCCGAACCCGCACAATAACCTGTCAAGACCCGACCCGGCTTGACCTGTAACCCGATTGACCCGAACCCGCACTCAACCCGAACCCGAAAAGACCGAACCCGAATCCACCCGACCCGACCTGTTTGACACCTCTAGATATATCACATCATGATGAAATGAATTAAACTAAGAGAAAATTTGGGGAGTAGGCTATTTGGGGAGTTTTGTGGAGCGGATAGGCTGCCTTGAAAATTTATGTGCTAACTAGTCGTTTTTCCAAAAATACCCCTGGTAAAAAAAAAAAATTACACGCATGCCACCGCGTCCCAGTTAAATCCTGTCATCGGAAATCATGTCATCCAAAAATCCTGTCACCGAAAAATTGAAAAAAACTTGTAACCATGCATAAAAACTTGTCATCGCTTAGAAAAACTTGTCATTGTGTGGAAAACTTGTCATTGCGTAGAAAACTTGTCATCCCTTATGAAAAACTTGTCATTGCGTAGAAAAACTTGTCATTGCGTAGAAAACTTGTCATCCGTTACGAAAAATTTGTCATTGCGTAGAAAACTTGTCATCGCTTATAAAAAACTTGTTATAGCGCACAAAAAACTTGTCATAGCGTATAAAAAACGTGTCGTCGCATACAAAAACGTGTCGTTGCGTACAAAAACATGTCATCACTCAACCTGTCGTCATGTACAAAAAGACCTATCATCACGTACAAAACTTGTCATCACCCTAACTTGTCATCACGTATGCAACTTGTCATCAGAATTTATTAGTATGCCAATGTGGGATTTGAACCCACATTATTGTGCGTTAAGCACGTTGCTCTACCATTTGAGCTAATAGGCCATAATTAAAAGTAATATATAGACAAATTTAACAATGCAAAAATTAACCCATAAAAACCACCTTGTCATCCCAAAACCCTTAAAACAAACTTGTCATCACCCCAGACCCATAAAATCATCCTAAAAACTTTTAAAATCATTCAAATCGAACTTGTCATCAGTCAAATCCGTAAAACTAACTTGTCATCACCCAAAATCATCCCAAAAAACTTAAAACAAACTTGTCATCACTCAGATTCGTAAAACAAACTTATAATCACCAAAACACATGAAAAACAAACGTGTTATCGCTAAAACCTATTAAAAACAACTTGTCATCACTCAGTCCCATAAAAATCATCCCAAAACCCTTAAAAAAAACTTGTCATCAGTCAGATCCGTAGAACAAACTTAAATTGCTTAAAACTCATAAAAAACCACTTGTCATCACCCAAAATCATAAAATCATCCCAAACCCCCAAAAACTGAACTTGTCATCCTAAAAACCCCAAAAGCCAAAAACTCAAAAACCCAACCCTAGATCTAGCTCGTAGGAGCCTAGATCTGGCTCGAACGAGTCTAGATCTGGCTCGAACGAGTCTAGATCTGGCTCGTAGGAGCCTAGATCTGGCTCGAACGAGTCTAGATCTGGCTCGAGCGAGTCTAGATCTGGCTCGTAGGAGCCTAGATCTGGCTCGTAGGAGCCCAGATCTGGCTCGAACAAGCCCAAATCTGGTTAGATCTGGCTCGTACGAGCCCAGATCTGGTTAGATCTGGCTCGTACGAGCCCAGATCTGGTTAGATCTGGCTCGTACGAGCCCAGATCTGGTTAGATCTGGCTCGTACGAGCCTAGATCTGGCTTCAACGGGCCCAGATCTAGAAGAGAGGGATGAGGGGGAGGAGAGGGAGGGGGCGAACGAACCTGAAATCGACGGCAGTGGCGGCGACGGCGGTGGCATAGGTGGTCGGAGAGGGCGACGGCGAGGAGAGGGAGGGCGACGTGAGGGAGAGACGGATTGGGGTGGGCGCCGGCGAGAGGAAAGAGAGGGAGGGAAGAGAGGAAAGAAAATGGAGATGAGAGGGAGAGAGGGATGAGTGCAAAAAAAATGAAGAGGAGAGAGAAAAAGAAGAGAATAGGGGGTTTTATATAAGAGGAAGAGTCTAGTTAGCTAATTTATTTTTGGGAGAGATTACCTTCTTTAAATTTCCCCCAAAAGAACCCCCATACCCCCTTCCCTCTTAAATTAATATCAGCTGACTGGCATTTGAAATCCACATAATTATCAGAACAAATGATTTTGAAATTGGTCACTCAATTAATTAGTTTGAAGGCTAGAAAGTAGTCCAAAAACTTAACATAATGATAAATGTATTTGGGTTTTCAAGAGTGGACTAAATTACTTTCAAGGTTTATATTCATATTCATGCCATTGTTCACCTCCATACTGCAGGTGCTCACTAATTAACAATCTGATCAATCCTAGACCAACCCAATTCATCTTACTTAGGCTCAATCCAAGCCCAATTTGTCCCAGCCCACAAAGGAAAAAAAAAACTTCAAATCATGCATCAACTTTATTCTCATATGAAGACACCAAGAAGGATAACAAAGACACCATACCATCAGCCCTTAAACACTTCCTAACACAAACATATATGATGCATTTCCATTCAGCTCAACTAGTAAAGATCATGGCCAAGGCGAGGCGTAATGACGACATTAAGAGGAAACGCATTCGAATTCGTCAGCCCAGCGCTCTGATTCATCTCAACACGAGCACCACCGGGTGTCGAAAGCTCAAAAGCATGGATCAAGCTAGCCAGAGTCAGCTGCACCACCTGCAGAGCAAGTGATGCACCAGGACACTTCCTTCTACCAGCCCCAAAAGGGATGAGCTCAAATCCTTGACTTCCTTTGACATCGATTTCCTTATGACTCATCAGAAACCGATCAGGATTGAACTGGTTCGGGTCATCCCAGGTTTCCGGGTCATGCTGAATCTTGTGGAGGTTCACAAAGAGCCTTGTCCCTGCAGGAACATTGTACCCTCCTATGGAACAGTCTTGTGTGGTTAAGTGAGCTGCTGCCAGAGGAGCAGCTGGAAACATCCTCAGTGTCTCCTTTATTATTGCTTGAAGGTAAATCAGGTTTGGTAGGTCTGATTCATTCACCTGCCTGTGCCTTCCAACATGCAGCTCTAACTCGTCTTGAGCTTTCTTCAAGATATCGCGTTCGTTTAGTAGCAACGACAGCGCCCATTTAAGGGTCACTGTGATAGTATCACTGCCTCCAAGAATATCCTACAAACCCAAGTTTAAACATCAGCTACAAAATCAGTGATCAAGTACAAAGGAGTTTGAAGGAAACAGCCTTGCATACCAGAACTGTGGCCTTTACAATTGTGTCTGCATCATACCCACTAGAATTGCCACCATCAACAAGCGAGAATAGCATGTCAATGAAATCCCTATCACCATTCATGGAAGTGTCTGAAACCTCCGGTTTCATCATCCTCTGACGACGCTCATCAATCCATCTTTGGAGGATCACATCCAAATCCTGCTTGCATCTCTTCATTGCCTTCTCATGGCCTCCCAAATCCATCCATCTGAAGAAGGGCAAATAGTCAGCCAACACAAAGATCCCAAACATATGAAACAGCTCCAATAGCCCCTCCTGGCAACGCCTCGCCTCCTCGTTCACCGGGTCCATTGTGCAGTATCTTTTCCTACTCACCATCCTCACAATAATATTAAGAGCCAAGTCAAATACCCACTGACCCATTTGCACCACAGCCTCCCCACACCCATTCTTGTTCTTCTTCCAAAATGTGAAAAGCTCATTTATGGACACCGTCACCTCAGAGACCTGAAAATGCCTGAGGAGCATCAGCTTGTGATTCGACAGAAGCTCTGTCATGGATATCTTGCGCAGCTCACGCCAAAAGGGGCCGTATGGAGCGATACCAAACATGGCGTAGTCATAGCCGAGGTGCTCTGAGGCGAGCATCTTGGGGCGAGAGGCGACTACTTGGTCGGTTTTGGTGAAGCACTCTTTAGCCGTCTCTCGGCTGCTGATCACTACGGCTCGTTGCACACCGAGCCTTATGGCGAAGATGGGCCCGTATGTATCAGCCATGTCTCCGAAGGCTAAATGGATTGGCTTCTTTGATCCACTGAACAAATGCAGGTGACCAATGATTGGCCATCTATTCTTGACTTCAGGAGGTGATTGTGATTTCAACTGCTTGGTGTTTTTGAGCTTCCATGTTATGAAGTAGAAGATTGGCAAAGAGAAGGCAATGGTGATGACAGTGATGTTGAGAAAAGAATTCATTGTGATTCTGGGTTAGAGAAAGAAAGGATAAGAACTCATGTGTTCAGGGAAGTTGATTTATAAAGAATTAATGAGTTCAAACATTTATGAAATTGTCTTCTTGTGCTACAGAAGATAAGCACGAGTGAATAACTAAGAAATTAAGACCCGTGTCATTATCCCGCTGACAACGGTAAAAATTGGATGTGAGTTGGCAAACTAAGACCATTAATCAATGCATTACTAACTATATCTATTGCTACATCAATGGTTAATACGTCCATTTATGTTTGCTGGATGTTGCTTTGAATCCTTTGATCAGTTTTGTGTTCGGTCCTTGTCCTTATAGGCAAGGCCATTAATGCATTACTAATCATAGCCTTTCGCTCAACCAACAAGTTATGTAACAGTAAAAGTTGTTTTGGTCAATTTCGTTTTGGGTTGTTCCTGAAAACAGAGAGGACCAAGCATTCAATTGAGATGCATGATGTGTGGCCTTGGACCATTGTCGATGATTTTGAGGCTTCTGAGCTTGCAATTTGAACCAGAAAACCTGCACCTCTGATTCTGGAATTTTAGAAGCTTACAACTGTACTGACTACTGTTTGAAGCAGTAGTCCAACAATTTTATAAGCTTGCAATTTAGTTACGGGCTTGTTTCACTTTTATTCTAAACAATTTTTTCATTTAAAAATTTTATTTTATTTTTTTGCTAACATTTATTTCAAATTTGTTACTTTCACGTTTATCAATACACTTTTTTCACTCAAAACATCGTTTTTTAACCAAAACCTATTTTCAACTACAAGAGTGAAACAAGGTCGTAGTCATAGCAGTTCACTAAATCCAAACACACGGCTAATAGGGATGAGCATTCGGATAATCCGATCATATCCGAAATGGCGGATATCAAAAAATAATTGACAAAAATCTCGATCCGTACCCGTTCCGATTTTAGCCGGATATCCGATAAAATTATCCATTTGGATCGGATATCTCGGATATCCAAACTATCCATTTCAAGAAAAAAATGTAGTTAAGCCCAATTTAAATGAAATTTATGTCAAAAAATGAAACTACAAAGTATTATAAAAAAAATTATATGTAAAGTTGTAAGTGACCTACCTAGTTGTTACTAGGGCTGAGCTTTCGGATTGTCCGTTCCGATCCGATCCGAAAACCCGGATATCCGAAAATTTATTTTGCAAAAAGTTCGATCCGTATCCGCCCGGATATCCGCTAAAAATTATCTGATTGGATCGGATATCCGGAACCGGATATCCATTTTAATTTTCAAGCAAAAAATGTAGCATAATTTTATATTCAATTCATGTCCAAAAATCTAACTAGCTATAAAAAATTATATGAAATTAAATGTAAAGTTATAAACAATAATTAATATTAACCTGCTTAAGCTATAATCAAATTCAAAGTCAAAATTATTATCCAGCTTAAGCTATAATTACTTAATTAGTATTAACCTGCGGTAAGAACTAAGAAATTGGTAAAGGTAAGTTTAGGATTTTGACCTAATAGTAATTTATTTTCACTTTCTACAAACATATTATATATATATATACATATTCGGATATTTTCGGATATCCGAAAGACTCAAAACCTCTATCCGTATCCAGTCCAAATATCCGGAAAAATTAGCGGATCGGACCGGATACGGATCAATTTTGAACGGATCATTTTGGATGCGGATATTTTCGGATCGGATCGACGGATTTTCCGGATCGGATCGGCGGATCGAATAACTTTACTAGTAGCAACTTGTTACTAGTTAGCTAGGAATTGAGAACAAATTTTGAAGCTAAAAAATGTCAAAACGGTATAGTGGAAATAAGAAAATTTGGTTAGTAAAAGAAAGTTAAAGGAAAGATTCATTTCATATGTACATATATTAATCTAAAAAGGTCTTTTTAACCAACTATGATATGTGGAGCATATATTCTCTTTCTAAAAGCATATATAGTATATATGATATCGGATATTTTCGGATATTTGTTTTACTCAAAACCCGTATCTGTATCTGATCCAAATATCCGGAAAAATTAGTGGATCAGATCGGATACAGATAATAAAGTTAAGTTATTCATTGGATACGGATTTTATCGGATCGAATCGATGGATCGGATAATTTTGCTCAGCCCTAACGGCCAACCCAGTTCCACCCTCAAATTTTGTGTCCAACAATTTCCTAGAAAAATCCACTTTAAAACTATGTTACACGGGCACGGAAACGACAAACTAGTTTCTAAGTTACCGGAAAGAAACAGATGCGAAAAACGCTACCCTATTAAAGTTTTTAGATAACACTTTTAACTAGGAGATATAAATAAGTGACCAATCTAGTTAGCTAAACATATGCAGAATCTTGGTTTTGCAAAGTAAATGACTTAGATTTAACACACGTCTCACCTTTGAGTCTTTGACATATAGCTTACGTAGAAGATTTTGTAAAGCAAAAAAGAGTAATGATCGGTAGGTAAAATGTATTGCAACTTGAATGATCAATATCATGAATAACAACCAGAGAAAGTGTACGGTAAAGCAATCCAAGATAATTTGAAACAAGACGTCTTGTCTATTACTCAAAGCATCAAAGCATGATAAGATCAGCTTATTGACCACACTTTTTCCTCCATATATCATGAATACTGAATCCGGGTCCATTAAAAACTAGACTAAGGGTCTGTTCGGTTACATTAGCTGGAGCTGGAACTGGAACGAACTGGAACTGGACAATCGGAGCTGGACTGGATATAGAGCTGGGTGTAGAACTGGAATAATTATTTTCAGTGTTCGGAATAACGAGCTGATTGTAACTGGAAAAAAATGTAAAATTACGAAAAAGGGTATTTCAATTTAATTAAAATATTTTTTACTAATTGATTATCAAGGATTTTTTTTTTAAATAAAGATGTTAAATATTTTAGTTGCACGTCTTAACTTTTGCTAATTTGAAACTAATTTAAGCATTAAGTGGTAATTTGAGACTAATTGATAATTAATTAACTAATTTGGCCATTTTTGCTGTAAGGGGTTTCGAGTGGTAATTGAGCCAACACAGCCGCCGCCGACTTCACTCTTCATCTAGCACCGTCACCTCTAGATCAAGTTCTTGGGAGCCGTCGTCGACTCGGCCGACACCTCTTCGTCCACTGTCGCCTTCAGATCTGTTCTTGGGAGCCGTCGTCGACTCGGCCGACACCTCTTCGTCCACTGTCGCCTTTAGATCTGTTCTTAGGAGCCGTCGTCGACTTTGCCGACACCTCAGCGGCCACCATCGCCTTCAGATTTGGCTCTTGGAAGCCCGTTGCCTCTAGATCTGGCACTCGCAAGACCGTTCCCGCAAGCGGCCGTCAACTCCCGCACCTCCTCCGCCACCGTCGCCTCCCAGATCTAGTCCTCGCCGTCAACACCTCGGACCTCCTCAACGACTGCGCCTCCGAAATTGTTCGCCGCCGTCGACTCAACCGGTAAGTTTGGTGGAGGTTGACGGCTGCATCAATGGAGGTCGGTGCTGGAGGAAAGTTAATGGAGGGGTAAAATTGGGTTGAATTTGCTTCAGCTACTCAAGCTTTCAAAAAGCTTGGGGGTAGGACCTTGAAAAAAGGAGAGATTTCAAGCTAGTTTAAGCTTTGTAAAGCTATGGGTATAATATCTACCGAACACCCAAGTGAAGCTGGAAAAAAAAAAATCAAGCTCCATCCAACTACATTCAGCTACAAAAAGCTGCAAACGAACGGGGCCTAATTATACCATGTTGATTGTAGTCTTGCATTGATTTTTTTTTCTTGGCTTCGAGAGTAGTTGAAATACCAGATTAGCTTATACCATAACATTACAAGTGACAACTTTGTATCAAAATACAATAAGCAGGCCAGATTGAGAACTAAGAACAACCAAAACATATCAACCCATTGAAGAGCCCTTAATGTTATAGCATTGCAAACATGGATTGCAAGTTGCAACTGAGTTTGGATTTGTCTAATTCTTTCTTTTTTTGTTTGGTTGCTCTAATTGTTGTACAGTTAAACCTCCATAAATTAATAGGGTCGGGACCGAAGTATTTTATTACCTTATAGAGATATTTTCATCGATAAATTACTATTTATTAATTTATAGAGATTTTAGCGATAGAAATATTTCCAATTAAATAATACCAAGTATTATCATTGAACCAAAAATAATACCAACTACAAAAATCATGAAAGTATAGTCAAACTATTAACATATTTACTAAAAATAAAATATGGACAATTTCCGAACAAATTTTGAATGATTGGTATTATTGTACATTCCTTATACAGTAATTATTAATTTATGACTTAATTGGGACCTTATACTTCTATAGTGGTTTTTTTTGAAAATTTATTATCTTATTATCTTATCGAAAATCGTTAAATTTAACACTAGCCCAAGTCGGGACCGGAGAAAAATATTAATCTAGAGGGATTGGGGTGGGGAGGGTGAATTGGGGGTGATTTTGTGGAGGTTAGGCTCGGTTAAAAAAAAATGAAGTAACTAGGCTTTTCTCCCCCTATAAACCCCCCAACTCTCTCTTTTTCTCTCTCCTCCTCATTTTTTTTCTCTCCTTCCTCTCTCCTTCCCCTCACTCTCTCCCTCTCCTACACTCCCTCCCTATCATCTCCATTTTCATTCATCCCTGCCGCCCGCCCTCCCTCTTCGTCGCCCACCCGCCCTCCCTCTCCGTCACCACCCTCCCTCTACGTCGCCCGCCCTCCCTCTCCGTCGCCGCCCTCCCTCTGCGTCGCCGCCCGCCCTCCCTCTCCGTCGCCGCCGTCGCCCGCCCTTAGGTTCGTCCGCCATCTCTCTCTCTCTCTCCATTCTCTCCCTCTCTTCCCTCTCTCCTAGATCCGGGCTCCTACGAGCCAGATCTAGGCTCGTACGAGCAAGATCTAGCCGGATCTGGGCTCGTACGAGCCGGATCTAGCCGGATCTAGGCTCGTACAAGCCCCGGATCTAGCCGGATCTGGGCTCGTACGAGCGAGATCCAACCGGTTGGATTTTTGGGATTTTTGGGTTTTTGGATTTTTGAGGGTTTTGGATTTTTTGGATGACAAGTTTGTTTTTCGGATTTAAGTGATGACAAGTTTTTTTTGTGGGTTTAGGGTTTTTGAGTTTGTGGGTTTTTTGGATGACAAGTTGATTTTAGGGTTTTTGAAACGATTTTATGTTTTGGGGTGATGACAAGTGATTTTATATGAGTTTTGAGCAATTTAAATTTGTTCTACGGATCTGACTGATGACAAGTGCGTTTTAAGGTTCTGGGTGATGACAAGTTGTTTTATATGGTTTTGGGTGATGACAAGTTCATTTTTATGGGTTTTGGCGATGACAAGTCCGTTTTTAATGTGTTTTGGTGATGACAAGTTGTTTTACGGTTCTGGGGGTGATGACAGGTTTGTTTTAAGGTTTTTTGGATGATTCTATGGGTTTGGATATGTTTTTGGATTTTTTGGATGACAACTTTGTGTTTCGGATTTAAGTGATGACAAGTTTTGTTGTGGGTATAGGGGTTTTGAGTTTGTGGGTTTTTTGGATGACAAGTTCATTTTAGTGTTTTTGGGACGATTTTATGATTTAGGGTGATGACAAGTGATTTTTTATGAGTTTTGAGCAATTTAAGTTTGTTCTACGGATCTGACTGATGACAAGTGTGTTTTAAGGTTCTGGGTGATGACAAGTTGTTTTTATGGTTCTGGGTGATGACAAGTTCGTTTTTATGCGTTTTGGCGATGACAAGTCCTTTTTTAATGTGTTTTGGTGATGACAAGTTGTTTTACGGATCTGGGGGTGATGTCAGGTCTGTTTTAATGTTTTTTGGATGATTTTATGGGTTTGGGTATGTTAGATTTGTATATATATTACTTATAATTATGGCCTATTAACTCAAATGGTAGAGCAATGTGTTTGATGAACAATAATGTGGGTTCAAATCCCACATAGGTCAATTTCGTAATTGGTCATCACTGATGACAAGTTTTTTGCGTGAATGATGAGTTTTACCTCGACTTGTCATCAGATGACAAGTTGAGTACGTGAACGAAATGACAAGTTTTCTGTGCGTGGACTGATGACAAGTAACTTGTCATCTGATGACAAGTTACTTGCCATCACTAATGACAAGGCGGTCAACGCCGGTCAACGCCGATAGTGGTAAGGGGTGCTGACGTCATCATATGCCATTGATGACGTCATCTTGTAAATTTAAAAAAACGGTAGGGGCAAAATTGGAAAAAAGCCTATGGGGGCTCATTTTTTTTCCTTGTAGCCTATTTGCTTCAATATTTGTCCCCCATGGGTTAGAAACCCAAATCCGTCATTAATCTACCGTGTCTAATAATTTATCGAGTATTAGTTTATGGAGGTTCTACTGTACATAGCCGACAATCATCATTTTCTCAAATCAAAGAGGGGAGAAAAAAACACATTAGGGCAGGGCAAAGATGATCAAGTAATTCAAGTTGGTAACTTTTGCCTTCCAATTTTGATAAAAAAAAAACTTTTGCCTTCCAATAATTAATGCACCGGCCTCTGAAACCCATGAAAAAATTGGTGGTGCCCACTGCTCAATTATTAGAAATGACATTTAAGGACAAGAAGAATCAGGAAATTGAAGAAGTGGGAAACATCATTCAATTCATCACACAAAGGAAGGAAACTAAAATCAGGGGAACTTGCAAACAGAGAACGAATACCTTTAATTCTGCAATTTCCAAAGAGCTTTTTTTGGTGGGCCAAAATCAAGGGCTTCGATTTGGGCCATAAAATGGGCCTACAATCCACCATAATTTGATACGTTTCTTCTCCTTTGCGTTCTTATGAAATTCATTGTCAATCTGTCATTGGTGGGTGTGGGGTAATGTGGTAGCCATTGTCAATGCATGGATTATTATGGAAGAGCTTTTATAATTTGTTTCTGCTTTATCTAGGGTTTTAAAAGAGATTCCTCACGCTCACACTGATTGATTGGATGCAAGTAATTCTCAATCTCTTAACATAATATGTAACAAATATTTAATATTTAATTCTGCATGCTATATCAAAGTTGGAGGTGCTTTTATATTAGGCTACAAAGGCGGTTAGATGTGGGAAAATTGGAGATCATATACTACATTATTAGTAAGTATTCTATGGAAACCACAGAATTTGCAGAAAGACAGAGATTAATGAAAACACTGAAAACATGTTATAGTAGTGTTAGCTCCTGTTTTTTGGGGCATTCTCTAATAATAGGCTTTTGCCAGGTTGGGCTTCCAAGGGTAAACTCCAAATTCACTGCATTTTTCACCAAGGTTGATGATGATGAATCTTGACCCTTTTGGTTGCAGAAATGGTTTCCGGACTCGCCTTCCGCTGACGTCAACCACGAATGTGCATGTCCTCTGCTCAATCACAACAATGCAAAATGAGTGGACGTACAAAAAGAGTGATATGATCATATGAATGGATGTGAATAGGGTTTATGCTCTTTCTTTTGTTATCAACAAAGTTGGTATTTTGGTAGTAGTGAGTGATGCAGGATGTAGAGTAACAAAAACTAGAAGTCAAAACCAACTTTAAATACGTACAAAAGCAAAAGGACTAGCATAAAAATTCAACTGGGTTTGGCAAAGGTGATGAAACTGGAGAGCAACCTAACCCACCCTATCATAATTAATCTGCACCCACTTAGGAAAAAAAAAAAAAAAGGAGACAACTTTAGCAGCTGTGCATTGAGATCTGAGCTGCTTTGCTTCCTATTTTGACTCTTAATTCCTTTCTTTTTTTACTTCACTTTTATGGGATCTGAATATTGTTTACCTAATGAGCTAGCTAAAACAAGATTATTTGTTGGAACTGTAATACCCGTTTTAGAGAGTCCAAATTAAATGTATAGTACTGTATTAGTGTATTACTCTTAGAGCTAATTAGACCAGTACCTAAAAGCCCTAGCTAGTGCATTATTCATTGGCAGAACCATATGCATGTGATTTCATTAATTTGTGCAAATTCTATTGCATTAAGTGAAATTCATTATCTCTTTCACCATTATATTCACGTGTGGAAAACAGACCCATATGCCTTTAAATTGAGTCAGCAATATGTACATTTTTCTCTCTTCTTCTTTTTCTAAGACGACAGTGGCGAGCATTATGAACTAGGTAATCAGTTAACCGGCTCAACCTAATGAAACGAAGGAAATTATTGGTGAGACTTGATTTTTCATCTAAGTCAGCAAAAAAATAGCGACAAGGCTCAAGCAATGGATCTCCAACATCGATCCCTCGTGCCTCCTACAATGAGGCCACCCAACTTAACGCTATTTACTCTCTTCTTTAGTACCCCATTTCTTAAGATATAACCTAATAACGACAAGCTACCTTGTGAATGTCGATCAATAAAGCCTCGCAACGTAACACCAATGGATGAGTTGATAATGTTCCGGTGCAAAAGCGTTACAATACATATAATTAATATTGTAAGCCATCAAACACATTGCACACATACTTAAAGCTGATCTAGGAGAAGGCCCACATAGATACATGATGTTGGGTACGACTTCAAATTAAGGATCTTAATGTTACACAAGAAGAGAGGTAAAAAAACAAAAAACTTACAGTTTGGAGTTTTGTGGTGAAACAGGAGCTGAGAGTGGTGGACTATTGGAGGAGTTAGTATGATGAGATTGGTGGACTGCTGGTGCTCCTCTTCCATCCACTTCATTTCCAACAGCTAATGCCTCTGTCATATCAATACAACACACATGATGATTCCTCAGTCGCCTCAATTTCATTTTGTCAGATGGAATAAGAACAAATTATTAGTAACATTCAACTCAAAAAAAAGATGCTTCACATGGAGATACTGAGAATTTTACAGTACAATGCAACTACTGCCTGTAAATAAACCTTTACCTGTCAACATTATACTGACCAAACCATATATAGTTTCAAGGATGAAATCATTCAAGTATTTGAAAGAGGGCACAGGTGGTACTAATTATAGTGGAAGACTCAAAATATGTTATCACTTACCAGATGAGGAAGATCCTTTACCAGTGGTCTTCACAGTTCTATACATCTGCATGAAAAACCCCATAAAAATTAAATTAGTAAAGAGAATAAATTAAGTACCTTTTTGTTGTCTTTGTTAATGCCCAACAAGCTAGAGAAGTTTGTATAGAAAATAAGGTAAGTAAGAAAATTGGACCTGCAAATGACTCTTCACATGAGCTAGGGTTAAATCCTTCACATTCATCAACTCTAGCACTGATTTTGGAGTTGCTCCTGTTTTTAGTACAAATAAATATCATTTTGTCAATTACATTTATTTATAATGAAAACACAATAAACTGGTAGATAAGAATTACTAATGATTATTGTTATTGTATATATGCATATATCATGACATTAAAATTAAAAAAGACTTACTTTCATGGCCTCCAAGAAGCTGAACAGCATGAACAAAGTGAGAATGAAGAGAAGAAGTCCATCTCATCCTAGGAGCTCTGTTAATGCTCCTCTTAACCCCACTGATCATCATTCTACTTGAAGCACTCCTCTTGAAATCTCGGCCGTAGATTTGAGGCTGTTGATGATGATTATGATGATGATGATGATGATTGTTAATCATCTGATACTGTGGTGATAAATCATAATTAACACTCCCCATCCCTCTTGTGAAAGGAGCTTGAGAGGGCAACTGACTGAAACCAGAACCAGCCATCATATGATTCTCATCGCCATGGTAATCAAACCCTAAGCTCAAATTAGGCTGTTTTGCAACCTGACCCGGATCTTGGATTTTTCCATTGGTGTGCAAAATCCCAACTTCATGGCTCAAATCGCTCCCCGTTGTGCTAGTGCTTCCGGAATCGGAACTCGGGTCGGCGTAAAGATCTCTTCTTGGAAAGAACCCATCAAGGAACCCAAGCTCTTTGGGCTCAAAATCTGAGACTGAGGGCGGGCTGATCTGCAAAGAGAGATCAGGGATTGGGTTTCTTGCTGTTCTGTTCATTGGGTTTGATATTGTAAGAAAGATTATGATGATGGTAGAAAAATGATCTAAGGTCTAATATAAGGTACGTAGTAGGGAAAAAAATGTGTGCTTTTTTGGGGGTTTCTTTCTCCGTTTCTTCTGACTTTGTGCTTGGTGCAAATTGATGATGAAAGGGAAAGGCTAGCTCTTTTTAAGCGTTGATGAGTGATTAGATCATGAGTGCCTTATGATTTGCATGGAACAACAGTAAACAAACTCTAGAAAGAAGAGAAAGACCATGAAAACGGTGGGTAGCCTTTTTCACTAGGCTCCCTCCCTCGATCTCTAAAAAAACTGAAAAGTTAGCCCAGGAAAAAAGGATGGATAAAAGAGCCCTCTTTTTTTTGCTTTCTTCTGCAACTTCTCAGAAACAGAATAGAGGAGTTACAAAAATGGGGTAAGAGGCAAAGAAGAAGAAGAAGAAGAGAGGATTAATGATGAGTTGGGAAACGAGAGAAAACAAAGGAGTGAATTGGAAATGGAATCTTGGGATGAGAAATTGAGAATTTTTTTTTCTTACTCTTTATAAGTAGAAGAAGAAGAAGAAGATGGAGTAAGAGTGAATAGTACTCACATTGTGTTGTGTGTGTGGTTTGAAATCTTGCTACGTTTGTTTGTGTGTGGGAATTAATTAGTTTTTTAGTTGCCCTGTCTTTCTCTATTATATGTGTCTTTTTATCGCTAGGCTTTTCCTTGTTGTGTTCCTCGCTTAGAATATTCCCATTTTTATTGCATTAACGAGGTTTGCAATAGGCTTTACTATATATCAAAATTGAGCTTCAAGTTGCACCATGATCTATGAATGAGATTGCAGATAAATTCTACAACACATCATGACTCATGAGCAAATTTAATCAATTGTACAATTTATTAATTAGTGTATTTTAAAATGAAATACAATCTACAAGCCTAGAAACGAAATCTTTGAAACAAAACTATATTCCGAAGGAACAGCATAATTTGATCAGTGTGGGGCCGAAAAGAAAAGGCAAAATGTCAATAATTTCAAAAGACACAAATATACCATCAAGTAGCACTGCTGAAAAATCATTCATTCTTACAATATTCTTGCTATGAAATATACTCCTATAAGATATTCACAAACATGAAACTGTAATATTTTTCCGATACAGACTATTAATTAATAAATATATACAAAAAAAATTGCATTTGGGAGCACGCCAGGTCTCCAAAGTCCAAAACACCAAGCCCGGATAATTAATTAATTAAGTAATAATAATCCAAGTAATAATTTGTTGGGTGAATGAGAGTTGTTAAATAATGAGAGTTGATTGTCCCTGCTCTCCAAATATTTGCATTGGTTGAGCACGTAACCGGTGTCCCGCCTATTAATGTGCCGACACCCACATGCACGTAAATGTACGTACGTATATGATTATTCCTTGATCGCTTGTTTACATGCAAACTTGAGATCCAACTAATTTTTTGAATCGATTATATATATGAGCAATTGAAAACTATTCTGTGTATAATTCGTCGATCTCTAATATCAGATATCAACTTGTATTGGCAAGGTTGATATCTTTCAATTCAGTTGTACAGTTATACTAGAACTCTAGCCGGAGATTTACCATTATTATTGTAAGAATTGAAGTTAAGAAATTAGGAACTTTATCGATCAGCTAGTATTAAATCAGTCTTAAGTCTACTATAAATATATAGCAACATTGTTTATCTGTAGGATCGCTGTGTTAGAATACAAACCCTGATCCTAGCTTACGGGATCAAAGAACTGGACAGCGGAAGCAAACAGGAAACAAGTAGCAACCAGAGTACTAATCCTTAGCACTAGCAAGGATCAATCTATCACGAAACAAGAATAACACACAAAAAAGACACAATATTTAGAGAGGAAACCCAAAGCAACCAACTAGTCACTTTAGTAAAACCTCTACCTTCCTTAGAAAGATTTTGAATCACGTACTCGTGTTATTAATAATCATGAACTACACAAGACAAGTAAGGATACCAACGTACCTAGCTAGACTCTTTCCAGTACTCTCCTAACTTCCTAGCCCTAAGAACATATTATTAACTCAAGTACAACAAAATCCAACTATACCTCTGAAACATGGCCTCTCACCAAGTTTTCAGCGGTTCTTGGTACTTCCGCAGTATCAACAAGTACATTTGTTGTCACTGTTCCCTCAGACCTTTTTGATCGTCAAGCCCTTCTCCAGTAATAGCAAATCGTCATGCCTCAGACTTCACAGACCATCTAGTCCTTCACCAGCTACAACAACTACGTCTGTTGCAAGCGATTCCTAAGACTGTGCTGATTGTTGATCCTCTGACCAACGATGGTGAAGCTCTCTTCTTAAGCTTCAATGGCCGGTTAAGAAGCATCCAAAGCTCCTTAAGGATGCCGTCTTTCTTCTCTTCAATGAAGTCTCCTTTTCTCTCTAGTAGAAGCACTCCAAAGGGTTCCTTTCGAACAAGTAAAAACCCTAAACTCTATTCCTATTTATAATAGACGAATAAGCCTAATTGATATTATTTTCTTGCCATAAAATAATATCTTTCCACCTCACAATCATCCATAAACGGATTTACACAATAAGATCTTCAACATGATCTTCTATCATATCTTCTTGACTCTTTGGGACCAAGTAATGACTAAATCCATAAGATATGCTTCCCATAATTATTATCACCCTTTTAAAGATAATAACAACTCTTTTCAGCTGTAGATACATGTTCTTAATGAAGGAAACACGCTCCTTCCTTAAATAGACCTCTATCACGTGGCTAACTGGCACATTGATCCCTTTGGGACCAATCTCGCTTTCTGCTCTTGCTCTCTGGTTCTCTTGTTCCCTTTGCACCTGTTTTTTCCTGAAACACTTTGGCAAAACTCAAACCATTAAAACTTATGACGTTTATCATCATCAAAACTCATGGGACTGATCCCGAGAGATCACTTGATTGTCCGACTGATCCTGAGGGAACATCGGTCCAACATTATCTTTGTAATATTAACAAGATTTCCATATAGATGTAGACTAGTACGTGGATGCATGGTCCTATGTATTGCTACGTACTATTGTGAAAGTTATGGGTTTAATTTGCCCTCCGTAGTGTCGGCACGTTATACACACACACACACATTAGGTCATTAGCTAAAGATGCGATTGGTCGTGAACTTATGATATGTGATAAAAAATACATTGCCATTATTTGAATTCATAGAAAAAATGTAAATGTGAAGTAGTAGCATATGGCAGAAGGGGTGTGGAAGTGGCCGAGTGTCAGACATAGTTCGGCGTCAGCAGGGCTGAATCCACATGGTCGTCTGTGTACAGGACCTGACCTACGTCCCCGCCAACATATTAGCTTGTAGCTTAGCCTAATTCTCTCATGTTCATAATTCAATTCAATGGCTTTTTCCTCCTCCTCTTTCAATTTCTCCTCGTCATCATTCATTACCATCGTGTTGTTTTGGACGTACTCTTGGATCATTCTGTGCATCATGTCATGGCTTCGTGGCTTTTGCATTCCTACTAAGCTAGATAGCCTCTTTTACGTACGTGTATTTTGCAATCATCATGACGACTACTCTACTATGGCGCGCTTCTGCCTCGTCACCAAACAATCAATCAACAACGAGAAAAATCCTTCTCCATCTGTTTCATGATGAGTACACACAAACTAAACAGACATTGTTGATGACCCCACCTAATTAGATAGTATTGACACGAAACATCCTGTCCCTAACATCTTTCTTCCTTAGACTAAAAAACGATGCTATTTAAATAGTTGTAGTTGTTAAACATGGTTAATTAGGTCGCGTCGATTGGGCCTTAGCGTGTTGCTTATTTGTAACTGTTGGGATGGTGATTGATCCCAATAACGTTAACGATCCCAAGTAGTTTTGATGATGATTGAACACTTATGAAGTATTTAATATATAAGCTAAGTGTTTCAAGATCAATTAGGTTAAATGAGCACGAAACAAAAGCAGGAACGACCGATGGAATCAACCATGGGAACAAGTGAATAGCTGGCGCAATCGCTGAAGCTATCTATTGGAGGTTGGATCAAACGCGTAGGTTGTGCACTATAAGAGGAAACACGCGTGGATGGATCGGTTGAAGCAACGATTATGTCCTATGAAGATTTGTTGGAGGAAGATTTTATATTACTCCCTAAGATAAGATAAAATCGGATTTGGTTATATCTATATTTCTAGATAGAATTCTTCTAGCTATTAGTATAAATACAACCGATGTATTAGGTTAAAAACCACCAAGCTGAGAGAGAGTGCAATTGTTTTGTGCAATTGTGATAGAGAGACAGACAGTGACCTCAGTTGAGTTGAGTACGAAATTAAGGGTGTGGGTCGACTTGCTCTTGCGAGTTATTAGAAGCATTGGACGCTGAGGGATCTAGATCCAAGCTCTAGGAGCTGTGTACACCTAGGGATCGAAATCTGCATTTGTAAGTTTGTTTCTGATTAATAAGAAAAGCAACTTGATTGGAAATACTTTGTGTTCATCTTTACTTATTTGAATTATTATTTCCGTTGCCCAAATCGTTGATCCCTCTGGAGGATCAACGTCTGTATTCTCACACGTACATCCTACAGTAACTCTACAACAACAAAGGTGCAACCGAGTGTTAGGCTCGGGTACATAAGATTCACGCATTGTTTGATGCCGACAACTAAGAGTCGATCGTTGACAACTTCGAAGAAGTCTTGTTCATCCAAAAAAAATGTAAAAAATGGGGTCGTCATGTGGAGAAGTTGTTTGTTTAGGGTGAAGTACGTACATCGTACATTGTTCTTAATTTGAAGCATCTTTTAGAGAAATCGATGCTTAAAATCTCAGATCGGGTTGGTATTTTAGACCTACGTATTAACTAGTGTTCACCATCCTAGCTAGCTACCTAGCTATAAGTTGGGATATATTGAATGTTCATTGTATTATTCAAGTTGATCGATTAATGTAATCCTAAAATGATTATGAAGATCGAGTTTAATTATTCCACCTTAAATCTAATTAGTTTGAATAAACTTAATAAATTAACCTCGTCCCTATCAATGCATTATGCATGCCTTTTAACATATCGACATAAAAAAAAACTTGATATAGACGTACAAGGCCAAAGTTTTAACGTAAAGCTAAAATCCAGCAGTCCCCAATATTCCCTCTCCGTGTCCAAATGAATAATAATATTCCCGAGCCCCGCCCTGTAAATTTGATTTGGGCCTCGACTCGATCATTCTTGTTGCACACCATCCCCCTCACGTGTCCTTCTCTAGGCGTTGTTACTTAATTCCCTTGGCTTGTTCTTCCACCTTGATGAATGTTTGGTTTGCCATTTCCTCTAATTACGGAGTACTTAACAAATGATTCCGTGCGGACGTCCCCATGGGATGAACATGCTCCCTTTCTAGCTCCTAATTAATTACGGAGTTTTTCTTTTTACTCTGAGATCTACTTATAGATCGAAGGTGATCGATGATCACATCGATTTTGGCTTTGGGGTTCCATTTGCAAACAACCATGTTAAATTGAAAGAGTGGAATTATTATTACTCCATTTGTATAATAGGCTCCGAAGCTGCGGTCAGCGCCTCGTGCGCCCTAAGATTCCCCCCTCTTTATTATAGTAATGTTTAATTGTTTATCATACCCATGTTAATTGACGCGATTAAAAAATTTTCCGTTCCAATAAGTTTATCAGCCTTTTCATGTCGAGTATCTCGTATAATTTGTTCACTTTTTAAATCTTTTTATTTTTATCTATACATTTTTACACTTTTACCCCTATTCAATCTCATTTAGTATCGTTATTATCTATTTTTTCATCAACTTTATCATTTTTTCCTATAAAGTTACAAAACTACCATCATCCAATCTTATATATTACCCTCAATTATATATCCACTTTTCTTATCAACTTTATTACTTTTTATCTCTATAAAATTATAAAATTATCCTCATATATTCTCATATATTACTCTAATTATTTAACTTTTTATATTTAATTATCATGTCAACCGTACTTTATAAACAAACTTAATGGAATGGAGAGAGGAGTAATTTATAATAGTACTGGCTACCCGAAGCATAATATCCGGTGCAACATGTTTCCTCTATACATAAGGCTGGATTTGCATGCATGTTGCTAAATGCTTGGCCGCGCCGTATGCCCTCCATATTCCTTGCTTTTGTCTTATTTCACCATATTTATACTCTCTTGCTCTCCCTCCAGATTGTTTGTTTACCGGTTTAAAACAAGTGTAACATGCAAAAGGACAAACATGTATATCTATATACATGCAATTGCTATACACCTTAGATTTTTTATACTATACTATTCCTTCACCTTAAAGTTGTATATAACGTCTAAAGGTCATTAATTGATTTATATATGCCAAGTTGGGTTGACAGTCAAAGTACACTTGGCCCCTATATTATTAGAATTTTGTTTTAATTTGACGAAGGTTTTATATATTTTGCATGCTAATAGCTAGTGACCTAGTGTATATAATTGAGTAGGTTTCTTTCTACCAAAACAAATGTACTCCATAATTAAGTGGGTGGCATTCAAATAAATCAATTTTGCGTTGATACGTGACTAGCTTGGCCGAGAACGCAGAAGTTCCATGAACTAAAAAGACCCTCTTCTATGAAGAATTTGGGGAAGCGGCGGTACGGAGGTTACTATTTATCTGACAGCCATTGCATTAGTTTTTTTTGTAGATATAGCATAAAAAAAATATAAAACCCAAATCCTTTCTCTCTCTCCTCAAACACGTCTTCTTTGTTCTCTCGTTCGTCCTCCAATGGCGGCACCGGCGATCCACCACAAAGCCAGACCTTCCTCCCCTCTCCAACGGCTCTCCACCGTCACTCTCCTTTCCTCGATTCGTTCTCTGCCTTCCTCTCGTGCCGATCCTTCCCAACCTCTCACTCCTTCGTCAGATCCGGTGGCCAGTCCCGTGTACAACGCCGCCGCCATTGAGAGCGGGACCGGCCACGTCTTCCGCCTCCGGCGTCGATCCTTCTGTACTACGACGGCGTCGTTGATGGAGCCACTTAGATCTGAGATAGCGTTCGATCAATTGATGATTTTGGCGACGGAGCCTCGGTCACTGTGTGAGGAGACGGCGAGAGACGGTTCCTCGGCGGCGGAAGCGGCGGAAACCGGTGGCCGAGGCAGGAGACCTTGGCGCTGCTTAAGATTAGGTCCGATATGGATGTGGTTCGGTGGCTCCAGTCTCAAAGGCCTCCTCTGGGAGGAGGTTTCCAGGTGCGTGATCGGCGAGCGGACAGATCTGGCCGAGAAGACGGCGGAGTAGTGGCGGAAGGAGTGCGATTGAGATGTAGAGCGGGATTGAGGGAGGAATCGCTCAGATCTGGCAAAGTCAGCCATCTCCGACTCCACGCTGTCCTAATCGCTTGAATCGAGGCTCGGCGAAGGAATCGGAGAAGTTCTCTCCTCGTGACGCTGTGTAGGAGCAAAGATTTCATTTGATTTGGATCAATCTCAAAATCGTAAGTTCTCTCTCCTCGTTTAATCTCCGTCGGCTTTGATTACTGCTTTGAATTTCCGGTTTCCGGCTTAGTTCTAGTTGGATTTGTTCAATAGTGCTCGGATTTCACTTTATTCGAGCAATTTCTGTGCTCATTGCTGATTTTGATTGCGGATCTGTATGAATATCTTGTGTGGCACGACAACGTCTGCTGAGTGGAAGAGATGTTGGATTTTGCAATCTGGTGAAGCTGCTACTCTATGTTACAACTGCGAGTGACAGTTGCTGGTTTGTCGCTTTCTCTATTTAGCTTTGCTTTCTGTCACTTGTGATTATTTGCTAGTTAGAGTGTAATGTGATGACACTTCGTTTTGTCACTTGTGATGATAATTTAAGATGGTACTTAATTGATTATGTGATGACACTTCGTTCTGTCACTTGTGATGATAATTTAAGATGGTACTTCATTGATTATGTGAGGACACTTCGTTTTGTCACTTGTGATGATTATTTAAGATGGTACTTGATTGATTATGTGATGACAATTTGTTTTGTCACTTGTGATGATAATTTAGTTTTTTTTGATAATATGGTGATGGCAATGAGTTTTATTAAAGATTGTTTTGTCACTTATGATGATAATCGTTTTGTCACTTGTGCATAAGTCTTGTTTTAGCTATATTTATCAGGTGTAATTACTATGATCTTCTAGTTATTTGTTGAATATTGTCACTTGTGATGACAATTAGGTGTTATCAAGAAGATTTTTTTGATAATATTGGTGATGAAATATATTGTCACTTGTGATGATAGTTTGGAGTTGTGTGCATAAGTCTTATACATTTGACATATATTGTCACTTAAGATGACATGTATTGTCACTTGTGATGATAATTTGGTGTTATGTGCATAAGTCTTGTTTTAACTATACTTATTCGATATAATTACTATAATCTTCTAGTTATTTGCTGAATATTGTCACTTGTGATGACAATTAGATGTTATCAAGAAGATCTTGTGATAACATTGGTGATAGTATATATTGTCACTTGTGATGATAATTTGGAGTTGTGTGCATAAGTCTTGTTTTAGCTAAACTTATTTGGTGTATAATGTTCTAGTTATTTGGTGAATATTGTCGCTTGTGATGATAATTAGATGTGAATTTGTCATTTATGATGACAATTAGGTGTGAATATTGTCACTTGTGATGACAATTAGGTGTGAATATTGTCACTGGTGTGAATATTGTCACTTGTGTTGACAATTAGGTGTGTATATTGTCACTTCTGTTGACAATTAGCTGTAAATATTGTCACTTGTGTTGACAATTAGCTGTAAATATTGTCACTTGTGTTGACAATTAGGTGTGTATATTGTCACTTGTGTTGACAATTAGGTGTGAATATTGTCACTTGTGTTGACAATTATGTGTGAATATTGTCACTTTTGTTGACAATTAATATGAATATTGTCACTAGTGGTGACAATTAGGTGTGAATATTGTCACTTTGTGGTGACAATTAGGTGTACATATTGTCACTTTGTGGTGACAATTAGATGTAAATATTGTCACTTTGTGGTGACAATTGATGACAGTCAACGTCGGTCAACGCCGGTTAACGATCGGTCAATGCCGGTCAACGTTCGGTCAATGCCGGTCAACGGTCGGTCAACGGTCGGTCAACACCGGTCAACGGTCGGTCAACTGGTGGAGAGAGGGGTTATGCTATGTGTGCAAATTTGACATATTGTGGTATTTTCATGCTATATGGCATTTTCCAAATGTCATATAGCCAAATCCTTCCTTTTCTATTGACCCAAAAAACAGAATACCCTTTTCATCAAAGTCTTTATCTACATATTTTTGTAGGTTAAATCTTGATCTAGATATCTATACCACCTATAGTATAAAGCGGAGACAATCTCTTCACAAAAATTTGCGCCACGTGTCATTTCAATAATAAAATATTCAGTCGGGTCCTCCTTTATACAAATTAGGTAGTTAGAATCTCATATAATCTTATCCAATAATAATTTACCAAAAATTATGAATTATCCTGAAAATTATAAATTATCACTTACCAAGAATTAGTTATAATCTTCCCATGAATATTAGTACTATTTAATAAAACGTGATATTTATCATAAAGTAATTTCTAAACAAATCCAACTTATTTATATTATGAGATGATTTACTATTGATAAAAAAACTAATCATAATACGAAGATAAATATATATGATCCTATAATTTTAACATGATCATTGACATTACGTATCTATATTAAATTGGATTTATAATCACATTACCCGTACATGGTACGGGGTTAAACTAGCTTAACAATAATGACAAAATGATCATGTGGGTCTTCTTAATTAGTAGGAGTATTTTTATTTTTTTTTGCTTACAAGATACTCGTGTTTTTGTCTTAATGAAAAGAGCATATCTATAACCAATTAATTAAGTATAGATACTTATCTCATTCGCATGGTTTGCTTGTCAAATATACTTAGCCTACCCTGGTTCATTAAGAGAGTGCATGTGTAAATGTGTATGCTTCAGGATTTCAACTTTATTTGACCTCATATAAAAATGATACTAATATAGAACATAGCTAGGTTTATTGTTAATTTTTATCTAAATTAGTTAAATAGAGTTAGCAGCAACTTGAAGGATCAATCCGGACAAACAGGAAAGGAAAGAATCACCGAAATCTACGGCGTCTGGGCTGATGTGAGCCATGAGTGACATTATGTATGTATTCCCCAGTTCTACCATGCTAATGAGATTTGAAAGTTATACGGTTGTTTTTCCCATCTTCATGCTATACACTGACATCAATTGAATAACTTTTCTCTCTTTTCTACAAAAACTCTTTCTTTTTTTATCCCTTTTTATTCTAGGGGTAATTATCTTTTTTGATTAAGAAAATTTAGGGTGGGAGAATTATGCCTTAATTCAAGGGATCGATAGAACCTCCAACCTGTCGGACGATACCATGTCTTGCTTCACTAGCTAGCTAGTCCCAATCCCTCGAGGTTAGGAGTAATTATCTATATATCCTCACACCGTTCAATTTCTTAGATAGGTTGTTTAAACCTTAACACTATTTTTAGATACATATAATTCGTATTAATTTAAAATGCTCCAAGGTCAACTTATATAAGTCAATAAAGTACGATAATGTTAGGCCCCGTTTGGTATGTTGTTAGAATCGGATTGGAATCAGAAATCAAAATGAACCATTTATCAGACATATTGTTTAGTATACTACTGGAATGAACCATTCCCGATAATTATGGTTTAAAATCTTTAAGGTTTAGAGTTCTTACTTATGATTTTAAAGGTTTATAGTTTTTAGAATTTATAAAACAAGGTTTATAAACTTTAGGATTTAAGATGAAGAATTGTAATGTTTGGAATGGACGATACCCTCCAATTTTTGTTGGAACCAAATTAGTCTGTAGACTTGAAATGAGTCATTCCTATGAATGAAATCGATTCTAGATATTTCTCTGTCAAACAGGATACTGGAATAAGTCATTCCTGATTCTCATTCCTCGTTCCAGGAAATCATACTAAACGAGGCCTTAGAGAGCTTCTCACATCTGGACTATAGATCAAATACAACTAGTATATAAGTACGGTGAAACCCCTACACATTAGCTTAAGCTTTTAGGTTAAAAAATGGATCCCGACTTTATGTACAAAGTGGTTAAATTTACCTGACACATCACCCATTTCTCTCGACTCAGTGGAATCTCACGGATAAAACCTTAAAGGGAACATGTTTAACTAAATTTACAATCGTGATAAATAATCGATTGTTTTTTTACCTTTTTTTCTTATATTTTCTTGGTGCCAAATGTGATGTTCCTCGAGAATATATGTCACATGTCGATCTTCGTATAGAAACTCATTTGCAAGCAAATCAAGCAACCCATGAACACATAACTTCTTGAACCACGTTTGGTTTGAGTGATGAAATTTTGGGACCCTTAATTGCGAACGACGAGGGAAAAGGAGGACTGGAAAAGGTTGGCAAAATGGGCCGGGCTTGGCCTGGGATTCCACATCGAGCCATCCAATTATTGTACAACGTGAAAGTTTGGTATTAAGTGGATATGACTGATCTGAACTTGTTTCAGTGCCCGATTCTTTTCCAGTTCAAATCCTGTCTTTATGTTCCACCATACGGGTGGTTTAATTACCTTGTACAATATTTTGCTTGATTTACAAAAGAAACCATTTTATGAGGTCTAATGGTCTATGATATTGCAACCGAATTTTTTTTTATAAGGGTCCTTATATACTCGTGTCAAACATTTTAGAGCTAGTATTCTTTGCATGAGAAACATCGGCTCTCATTTTTGGTTGAAAGAGAAACGTTACTCTCCGGCTTTTTAAGGGAGCGTTGAGAAACATCGACTCTTTGCATGGTCAACCATGCGATCCGTGCTCTAAGTGTCTAACAGTTCAAATTCTCTATCCCAAACTTTTGTCCAAATTAAATCTGTGTCTTATGTCCTTGTACTATATATCATTCTGCAGGTTTGGGTCAACCTTATGGGTCTTGACTCTTGAATTCTAATTATATAGGAATAGAACAACTTTGAAATCTATAAGAGATTGTGTTTAGCTCTATAAATGGACTTTTCCTACGCGAAGTAAGGCACCGTTAAATGAACAAAAATAAGCTTTGTGAGACATGGGTCTTGAATAGAGAATTTAAAAAATCAGAAACTTACTAAACAAAATGTAACTTAATTTGTACCAAATTAAAACTTTACAAATTGTCACTCTCAACTAAACAATATGATGTAATAGTTGGGAAATTTTGTTAACAATCTTGCAAATATTAAATTCGTATGAGGGACAAATGTACAATACAAGACAAGTAACAAGACTCATGAAATACAATTCTTGTAATTGACTTCATATCCATTATATTTTCCGTATATAATGAAACATGCAATTTTATCATTCTAAATTACTAATTTGCTAATCGTAATTTCTCCATTTAAAGTGGATCGCAATAAATATTTGAGAATTGTTCTAGAGATCATCATAACTATATACTAAAGTGAAGGTTAAAAGTAATATTTAGCACGACACGTGTCAATTTCTCATTGGACCGCATCTTCCGTCTTTATTAAAATAATTTAATTTGTTTAATTGGTTGAAATTTTATTGTAGAGCCCACATTAAATTGTAGACATAATAAATCTATCCAAATCTTTAAAAATCTATCCAAAATTTACACATAATGAAAATTCACTCTTTATAATTTTCAATAAATATATTTTTAATCTAGAATCTATCTAATATGGAGTATGTTATACTATATCTTATCCTTTCCTTATACAATAATTGTAAGACTTTGGTACTTATGTATGTCAATTAAATACAACTATAAGTTATGATCGGGAAATCCAAAATTATATGAAATTTGATTTCCTTTTATTTTTCTATCAAAGTTTGAATTGGATAAGGAGAGAATGATGTGAATGAGAGAGAATTGATAAAAAATACTCCCTCCGTTTCAAAATACATGACCATATAGCAACTTTTGCTTGTTTCATAATACTTGACCATTTTACATTTTTTTTCCATCACTTTCCATCTATACCCCTAATAATTATCTTTATCATAATCATTACACTTTTTCATATTTCTCTAAACAAATAATTAACTCTACATTTGATAGGGGCAATATAGAAATAACATTTTTTTCTTAATATATGTGCAATGTCCAAATAGTCATGTATTTTGAAACGGAGGGAGTAAGAGTTTGTGAGGTCCACGAGGCTCATGAGGTTCATTGATATTCATGGCCTCAGAATAAGAACGAGACAATCCAATCCCGGTCCAAACCAACCACCGGACGTCTTACCAAAATGGCCCTAGCGTAGTGGACAAAGACAGTGGATTAAAAAAAAAAAGTGGACAAAGACTGACCGCGGGGAATGCAATTCAAAAAGACCTGGAACAAGTTCCGTCGGCATCTCAGAGCATCAGAAAAGCACACACCCAAATGGAGCGAGCGGTGAAGGCCACGTCTGGCCGACAACTCCCAAAACGAGAAACACCACCCCCCTTTCCCAACTTTACCAATTCCGCATTCTGGATAGCGATGATGATCCATTCACATCTCCCACGCTCTTCAATCCCTTACCAAATCCATCCCAATCCATCCTTATCCACAGTCTCCCCTTCTTATATAAATTCTCCCTCTTTCCAGATTAATCATCCACCCACCCACTTCCGTCTCAGTTCAGTAATCGCCTCTTCCCATGGCCATCAATGGCTTCACAATCGGCGACATCCTCACTCCTGTTCCCACTTCCGTCGTTTTAGGAGGGCTCGGGCTTTTGCTCTCCCTTTTCGTCGTGCTGAGGTCGGCGCTCAATCGGGGGAGCCTGCCTACTACTGAACTCAGGCCTGTACCAAGTAAGTCCTCTGCATATGTTCATTGTTCGACTGAGTTGGTTTTGTAGAAAACCCTAATTGGAAGAGTTGTTGTCAAAGAAAGAATCTTGCTGAATTAGGGTGTTCCGGGTTTGAAATTTGTTGTTCCTGCAGAGGTTGGTGGCCGATTGCCTTTGCTTGGGAATTTGCTGCAACTCAAGGAGAAGAAGCCCTTCAAGACTTTCTGTCGTTGGGCAGAGATTTATGGCCCTATTTACTCCATCCAACTCGCCTCTTCTCATGCCATTGTCCTCAATTCAACCGATGTTGCCAAAGAGGTCTCCCTCTCTTTTGCTAATATAGTGTCTTCTTCTTATGTTTCATGGATACGGGATACCCATGTATAGTTTAACTGAAATAGGACTCCCTTGATTATAATGTGTGTTGCACTTGCCATGACATAAGGGAAGAAGTATGGAGGGCTGGATATTATTTTATTTGCTGTTTCTATTCTCTGTTCAGTCTTGTACTTGTTCATGCAAGTTTGGGGAATTGTACTTGTTCATTTGTGGATTCTTATAAGAGTTTTGTTTAGGCCATGGTTACAAGATTCTCATCCATATCAACAAGGAAATTGTCAAAGGCATTGACAATTCTTACTCATGACAAGTGCATGGTTGCAACAAGTGATTATAATGACTTCCACAAGATGGCCAAGCGACATATCCTCAACAACCTCTTGGGAACAAATGCTTTGGTAAACCTGTTCTCAACCCCCATCTAGTCTTCTGTGCTAGCATGTCTGATTTGCTTGCTTGATGATTTATGCCTCATAAACATGCAGAAGCGCAACAAATATCTTCGTGGAATTATGTTAGGTAACATCTTGGATGGTCTTTACGCCCATGTCAATAGCAGTCCTACGGAACCAGTAAACTTCAGAGACATATTTGAGTATGAACTCTTTGCGTTCGCTTTGAAAGTAGTGAGTTCTCTTGCTTGTCCTGGTTCTTCTTGACTATATGATGCCACCTCTTACATTAAACACAGTTGAATTTACCTACAGAGTGTGATTGGATGTGCAGGCAGTCGGTAAAAATATTGAATCAATCCACGTGCCAGAGCTTGGGCGTGTGATATCAAGGAAGGAAATGTTTCATATCCTAGTACTAGACATGATGGAGGGTGCGATTGAAGTGGATTGGAGAGATTTCTTCCCTTATCTGAGATGGGTTCCGAATAAGGTGGAATCGAACATCAGAAAGCTGGCTTTCCGTAGGGAAGCAGTGATGAAAGCCTTGATCAACCAGCGTAAGAGAGAGACTGAACATGAACAGGTGATAAATCCCTTTTTATCTTTTGAAAGAACTTACTGGATTCTTAAGAACGAAAGTAACTCATGCGAGGTTTGCATTTACAGAAACAGGAAATCGAATCCCATCTTGATATGCTGCTATCAGAAGAAAACACTTTGACAGAACCACAAATAGCTATGCTACTATGGGAGCCGATCATAGAGAGCTCAGACACTACTTTAGTAGCTACAGAGTGGGCTCTGTTTCAACTTGCCAAGGATCCTGAGCGACAGGTTAATCTTGCTCAACTTAGAGTTTATTATGGCTTTGCTTGGCAGACCAATTTATATGACATTTCTAGTTATAATGTGATTTATGGTAAAAAAAATTGTTTTAAAACTAGAATTCTTGTAGTGTTCTGAACTTTTAAACTTGTGTGGCGTTTTGTGACTCTTAGTGGATATGACATTATTTTCCAAAAAATAATTCCTGCACTAAACTTACTTTTGGAAAACAAGTATCTATATCTGAAATTGTGATTATAATGTAAGTGACAAACAAGGCCTAAGTTGTGATATAATCCCATATTTTAAATTTAAACCTGTTCTGATGTTTGTTCCATGTAGAATAAGCTCTATCAAGAACTGCAAGAGGTGTACGGTGATAAGAAAGTCGTGGAAGAGGACCTTTCGAAGCTCCCTTATCTGAATGCTGTTTTCCATGAGACCCTAAGGAAGCACAGCCCGGCTCCCATCGTGCCCATTAGATTCGTTCATGAAGACACCCAGATTGGAGGATACCACATTCCTGCCGGAAGTGAGGTTGATGACTCTCTCACTGAACCACGTCGATTTTACCTTCCGCCATAAAAATGTATAGCTGATTAATTTTTATCGTACTTGATGTTGCAGCTAATTATAAACCTCTATGGGTGCAATATGGACAAGAATCAGTGGGAGAATCCTGAAGAGTGGATCCCAGAGAGATTCCTGAGCAACAAACACGACCCGCTTGACTTGTTCAAGACTATGGCGTTTGGAGCTGGGAAAAGGGTTTGCTCGGGATCGTCTCTGGCGATGTTGGTTGCCTGTGTATCAGTGGGTAGGC
Organism: Polygonum aviculare; assembly: GCA_934048045.1. NCBI lineage: Eukaryota > Viridiplantae > Streptophyta > Magnoliopsida > Caryophyllales > Polygonaceae > Polygonum > Polygonum aviculare. The sequence goes on from OW204028.1 coordinate 10,446,065, forward strand.
TTGTGCAGGAGTTTGAATGGAGGCTGAGGGATGGAGAAGGAGGGGAAGTTGATACCCTTGGGCTGACCACTCGTAAGCTTCATCCTCTGCACGCTCTCATAAAACCACGAAACTAAGTGAAGTTGTTGCTGAGATAGGGGTTTCCGCTTGCATGTTTTTAGAGATCTCAAAGAAGGAAAACATAACCGGGGTTTTGATGAATCTTGTATTAGCAATTATACTAGCTACTAGTATGTCTATTGCTCCTGATCAGCTCAACAAGTGAGTTCAATGGATTTATGTTCAGTTAGCTGATTTCTTAATCCGTTCTTTACTCGTTTAGAACTTGTTTTTTCCAATATGGAGATGAACCTTATAATGGTTCTAATTAAGAAAAATTATAAATCGATTGTGGTCTGTATTCATGGCGGTCAAGCTGTTTAAGGAAATGATAGTATCTATACAAGAGTATGGACACCATTATTTTTTGATCTGAAGTATAGACACCATTATTAGTATTTTACATGTATCAAAAGTGGCATTGGGATTTTGTTCTTCTAATTTAATAATTCAATGTACATGACAATAGGACATAGCTGTCTCTTTAATCAAAGGAAAACGCAAATGGTAGATTGACTATGGAGACATGAAGATGTGGGATGTTTAGTGGGTGCATTGACCAAACAGACAGGTGAGTGTAGAATTGGATCCCACCACCCCCCGCTTACTAGCCATACGCCCTACACATGATGATGTCAACTCCTATGAATATGATAGTACAGTATGATTTAGCTCCTCCATCTGTATAGAAGAATCTCAACAGCTTTTGACCATGAAACAATACACTACACATCACTCCATGAAGAACAAGTCTGATACGATACAGAGCAGAGAATTGGATTGACATATGGAGTTGATGGTGCTGGGGAGTGAAGGCACAGGCCCTATAATGCCGGCATGCGATGCAACTCCGCTGTTTGTGGGTGCAAGCGGGCCCCCATCTCCTCACCCCGTGCATCCCTGGACCCCACAATATTCCCCATATCAAAAAACCCCTCCAACCAACCCAACTCATCCAAACCCCTCAAAAACATTCCTCTCCCTTTGTACGTACGTAAGAGATCAACAAACCAATGTCGTCGTCGTCGGAGTTTGGCGATCGGAGGCTGGTGAAAGGCGGGGTAGTGGGCGGGGTGGGCGGGCTGGCGCCGGAGCCGGAGAACGTGCAATGCCCGCGTTGCGAGTCCACCAACACCAAGTTCTGCTACTACAACAACTACAACCTGTCGCAGCCGCGCTACTTCTGCAAGGCCTGCCGCCGCTACTGGACACGTGGCGGCTCCCTCCGCAACATCCCCGTGGGCGGCGGCTCCCGCAAGAACTCCAAGCGCTCCCGCCTGCCCGCCACCTCCCATCCAGCGCCGCTTCCTCCTCCGCCCCAAGTGGTTCTTGATAACACGGCTGTTAACGTCGTCAACTTGAACGAGACGCTGCCTCCGCCGCCCCCAACGGGGAGCTTGATCTCCCTGCTGGGCCCACACTCACACTCCCAGCAGGAGAATCCGTTTATGGGGCTGGGCGGGTACGGGCTCGGGTCGGGCTTCGATGGGTTGGCCGCGTTTGGGCCCGGGAATGACGGCGGGTCGTCCACGACCCATGATCAGGAGCCGACGTCTGAGTGCAACACGTGGCAGGTGGGGGAACCGGACGGCGGGGATTGCTTCGGGTGGCCGGAGCTGGCCATGTCAACCCCCGGATCGACGGCGCGTTTGGAACGTAGCTTTTGGCCCGCCAATTAGTTTTAACTTAAGCGCGCAAATCATGCATGAAATACGTTTTATATTTTATTTTTATTTTTGGGGTGTTTTGTGTAACGTTTACCTACTGTGTTCGTTTGGCTGTTTTCTTTTACTTTTTGGATTGCGGTGGACCACGTACGTATAGGACGTTCTATTCTCCTAGAATAGGACACTTTAGTTATGAGTGCTCTACAAAAACTGGTATAAACTTTTCAAACATGCCTGTAATCATTGTTTGGTTTGACAATGAAGATGTTCTTTCATGTTTGTTGGTTGACTTATAGTACTTCTTTTGGCAATTAAGTTGTCTGTGAATTACATATATAGGTTCATAAGCTAATTCATAATAGGATTCAATTCGTCTTTTGAGTTCATTTCGTCGGTGTTTAGAGATGGGAAGGGTTTAGATGCCGACCGTCACATATATGTAGTTGATCCCATTAATATTGGTAAGATAATTCAAGGTTCAAATATCACACACAAACTAGAGTTACAACATAGGTCTTGATGACTTAACATATAGTAACTTAAATAACCTCAAGGTTTGGTCTAGTGCAGCATGACAGGGTATCGGTCTAACAGGTCGCAGACTCGCATGTTTGATCCCCCTAGTTTTCTTAAGGTGATGCATATGTAAATCCCCTTATAAGAGCTTTCTGAACCCTTGGCTCATCCCTGTCCTTTGATTGGGAAACCATCCCCTCATTCTAAATTTTTTTCTGACAAAAAAAACATACTCCCTCCGTTTCAAAATACATGACCATTTAGACACTTTTTCTTGTTTCATAATACTTGATCATTTCACATTTTTTACCCATTTTTTCCATTTATACCCCTAATAATTATCTTTATCATAATCATTACACTTTTTCATATTTCTCTAAACAAATGATTAACTCTACATTTGATAGGGGTAATATAGGAATAACACTTTTTTCTTAATATATGTGCAAAGTCCAAATGGTCATGTATTTTGAAACGGAGGGAGTATAACTTAAATTTGAGTTACTAACTCAGGAACCAATTGTCACTTGAACTTGCGTCCTATTTGGTTGGAAATTGTGGAAATATAAACGGGATGAAAATAAATTTAGTTCATTTTATTGTCCTGATATATTGACAAAAAAAAATGTTCTAACCTCTCACAACCTTTTATCCATAAAAAAATTGAGTGTAGGTCAACTCAATCACTCCTCTACTAGAGGGATGAATAACAAAATTTGGGAATCACCCTCTTCAACATCACATTTGCAATGAGTGAGACGTTGGAAGATTTTGTCACATTAGTATACCATGACACTAAAGATGGTCTAGATTCGTTTTCATTTCGTTTACGTTTCCATAGATTGTAACCAAACGGTACTTTAAAGCATAAATTTATCACCCAAACTAACTTTTGAGTTGGTTAAGTTCATCTTGAATTGGTGTACGCGCGTAAATGAATTAGGGTTTTGAGCATACTCTGCCTTGGAATAATTGAACAACATCATCGACTCATCGTATAAAGTCGTTGCACGTACGTACAATCATACGGGAATGCATAGTGTATCTACTTCGATCACAATTAAGATATGGATGCTTCAAAACAATACTATTATATATATAGCGACTTGTAAGTTGTAAGTTGCCCGCATGCAAAATATAAGCACGCTTATCACATGAAATCATCAATCATGATGGTGGATTCTCGGTGCCCGGTCTTCCACCAAAAGCATGCTGTAACCATGAACCTAATGATTTAATTTACACCTTATCCCTTGCAATCCAAATCATTCCTTAATTTGTGATGATTTTAGTTTGTCTTTATGTTCTACATACGTCAACACAATCCTAAAGATCCAACCAATTAAGTTCGTAGCATCTAGGAATTTTGCCATATTCCCTTGAATTTCTTTTTTATGTTATAATCTCTCTAATTGTAATTAAGCCAATACTTGACACTAACAACCTCAAAATGTGAAGAAACTCAGCTGAAAATATCATTAATCCCACCAAACTTACTTCAATCTTCGCGTTACACTTTCAACAACACTATAGAGTTTCACCTTAACAGCACACATTACATTACCATATAGATATTGATCACCACTTAATGACGTCACAAATACGCCCTTTAACTTGCACAGATTAGTTTGGAGGCTTGAAGAACCTGAGCTTAAGCCCATTGGTAACAACGCTCCAAATCCCTCCCATTGAAAACGCCAAACTAAAAGCAACGCCCAGCCACCCCAAACTCCAGTGAAAGTACCAATTGAAGCTACCTCTTCTAGGTTGTTTCAGCAACACCCACATGAAACAAGGGTACGCAAACGTCACAGGCAACGTCAGCCCTCCGAGTAGCCCCGCCAAGCTCGAGAGGAAAGGAAAGGCCACGCCGATGAGAAGAGAGATGAATCCGCAAACCACTCTGAAAGCGGCTCTGACCCAGATCGAGCAAGGCCGGTTCGTCCTGCTCGTGTAGCTCGCTTCAAAGCTGTCGAATACGGGCATCGAGTAGATTTGGAAGCTGCTCAGGCAGCTGAAGACGACTAGGAGGAATGCTAGTGCAAGAAGTCCTCTTGGAATGTCCTTGCTGTGGAATCCGTATATTGCATTAAGCATCCCTCCTGGTGGCATCTGTTGGGAAAAAAAATAATTAAACAAGTATTAGTCTTCATTCAAGTGATATACAAAGGAATTTTGATTCTTTGATCTAGGGGTGTCCATTGGCTCAAAATCGAATGAATCCGAAAACCGGTTTTGAACAATCAAAAACAACTCCTCTGTATGTCTTTCACTCTTAGACAATCACGTTAAAACATGTCCTAGAACCTAAAATGTTGGTGAACAAACCTAGTTAGTTTGATCAAATAACTTTGACTTACAAGGTTTCCATAGGCCCAGTAGCCGCCAATGGCGACAGGGAACAAGCACATTGCAATGAAGAAATAAGCAATCTTTGCTCCTCTCCACATCGGCACATGAGACGGGTGCTTGAAAGTCGACGGCATTGTGGCCTGAAATTGCACACAAAAAAACACAAAGCCTTCACATTAAGTTCTAACTACAAATGTGCAATGATGTGTATTACTAGCATAGAAATCCAACCACAAACCTGGATCTCCAAGACCAGATTATGGCCCCGAAACGCGAACGCAATGATCCCAAGCGCGTTAAGGGCTGAAAAGAGAGCGGCCGTGGGAGTAGGCATTGTGATAGGATGGTAGGAGATCGGTGGCGGCCTCTGTTGGCTCACTGAGAGCACCCAAACCATGGTGGAGTAAATTATAGCCGTTACAGCTCCGATTAAAGAGAGCCCTGCTATTGAATTCAGGTTTGGGAGCTGAGACAGAACAATGCACAAGGAAGTGAACACTAGATACCACTCCACTGTCGTCAGCGGGTTAGACGAACACGTCGGTCCACACACTATTTGGAAGAACAGTTTCATGGTTTCTCCACCCATGAGTATCAAAGCTGTGGCTGTCCCTGCAGACAGGTAGATCGTAGGGAAGAGCGCGAGCCAACGCCCCAATCTTTCCCCTGACAACCATGTAATGTAATAGGTGAACAAGCATTCGAGCATTCGAATCCGAATACCTACAATCTTGCAGGAAAAATCATTCTAGTCCTAATACTTGTAAGATTGAGGCAAGAATGCTCACCAAAGGCAGCTTCCGCGAGCTCCACGTATCGGTTGTATCGTTTTCCGGGGACGGCTTCATGAAGCTGAACTAGGATCCACAGGGTGTAGAGTTGCCAAATGTATGCAATGGTCAAAGAAAGTATCCCCCAGCTCCTACAAATTTATTTTGATCATGAATTTTGATACCAGTCAAGTTTTCCCTTCAAGTGCAAGCTAAAGGATTTGTCACCTCATTCAGAAAGATTCCAAAAAGAACTATACAGAAAATGATTAAGGTACAAATTTAGAGTATGGTGGTTTATCTCTGCCAATTAACGTCAAAAGCTTTGATATTTAGATTAATTAGCTGTATATAATTAAGCAAAATAAGTAATAGAGCATGATGATTGGCACTACTTGTAAGTGGCACATCAAAGTAGGCCATCTGAACACTTAAAGTGAATGCCTTCCCACTCCTCATCTTTTGAAAAGAGGTCCCTTGAATGGGCAGCATCAGCTCAACAAATTGTCAAAGATCCGGAAAGAAATAAAGAAAAAGCTGAAAAGGACTGAACTGAGAGTCTGAGATTGATACATAGCTAATTATGTACACCAGTTAGTCTTTCACACATACACTTTGTTTTTTTCGTATCAGGTATTTAATGAAATCAAAATTTGTCAATACTTATAGACTTTATAGTACTAAAGTTGTGCATTGCATAGTCTTCATCTCACCTACCTTAGCCACATACTACGTTTTTAACTATACATAACATGACACATTTGTCGCACCCTCTAAAATACGTAGAAGCAAGCTCTAATAGCACTCTCAAGCAACTTATGGAAGCAATTTGACAAGAATTCTACGTATGAAAAATCCGCCTAGCCTAATTAACCGGAATAAAGTACGAAAATGTTTCAAAAATACGATGTTTATCATATGCCTTAAGAACATAGGTTAGAAAAACCGCAAATATGATTGATTTACCATCCGAGAAACGCAAAGGCGACGGGGAGCATGAGGGCTTGAAACCCGACGCCGGCGTTGAGGTTGTGGAAGGCGGCGTAGTGGGCGTTGCCGTTACGGGACTCGGTTATGGGAAGCCAGGCGTCCTGTGGATTGAGCTTGGTGAGGTGGCCCACCTCCTCCAAGTAGCCCTTCATGTTGACCAGGACCCGCTTCATGGGCGTCCCGATCGGGCTCAGGAACCGCGGCGAGATGAACGACGTCGGCGTCCACCCCGCCGACGACTTGCCCTCCTTGGACGCCGGCCTCCCCGACGGCGACCTCTGTCCCGACGGCGTCAGGATCTCCGGCGTCGACCCCCTCTGTGGCGTCGCCGGGATCGAGATCAGCTCCGTCTCCGGCCTCTCCTCCATTTTATTTGTCAGGCTGGTTTTGGTGGTGAGGTGGGAATTGGCGAGTGAGGTATAGCTAGCAGAGCAATTGAGTACGTTAGTTAGTGGAAGTGTTTGGCTATTTATTGTGCACTAGTGATCTTGGTTTTGTATTAGATAATTAATTATAGTATTAAATTAAATGGATTTTTGGGAATTAGGAAAGATAATTTCGGGATGTCGGGGGAGGGGTGGTCAGAGGAGCGCGACTGCTGATGAAGTGATGATGAAAGGATATAGAGCGTGCATTTTTCTGATCTAAAGCCCCTTTTACGTGGGGTTGATTTTGTTTATCAAATCTTATTTGTTGCTTTTTTCCCTCGCTTTTTTTTTCCATTTTGATTTGATGATTTCGGAATCTAAGTCGGTATTTATAAATAAAAATAATTAATAGAATTTGACAAAATAATGAAAAAAAATCTCCGTACAATTGGCCCATTCGACGGTACTGTTTTCAATCATACTAGGTGTACCCGTCGTGCCATGCACGACAATGACTCACTTCACATTTTAAAAATATTTTTATTATAAAAAGAATATTAATAAGTAAAAACATATAATAAAAATGTTATTTTTTTTTCTAGACAAAAAATATTATTTTTTTAAATTTGTAGTACCGCACTATGAAATTATAAAAATATAAAACATATTCTAATTATAGAATAGTTTAGTAAATAAAGTTTACTTACTTTTTCATCCTTCAAATTTTGTCTCTAATGGTTAACATAAATCATTGTCCCTATTATCCCAATTTTGAGACATTATAAATTTATAAGTCAATATAATATAAAATGAGATGTTTTATATATTGATTTTGGTTTGATCTTATTTTTTATTTAATTACTATAATTAATTAGTATGAGATGAAATTAGTATGAATTGTTATTTAATTAAAATTATTAAAACATAATATCAAAATTTAGAAATATAAAATGAGTCCAACATGATTCTAATTACTTTATATATTGAAATAAATAAAATATATTAATCAACAATTATTTTATTATGAAAGATATAAGCTACGTTATTATGAAAATGATAATATATAAGTTGAGTAAAAGATAGTAAATGTAAATTGATTTAATATTAAAGGTAAGAATCATAATTTAATTATGAAAAAGGGCTTCTATTTTACAATTATTATAAATTCAATTTTTTAAATTACTTGATACATAAAGAGATTAAAAATATAACTAACATATTAAAAAGGATAGAGTATCTTATGAAAAATCAAAAAATATATTTTACATAAATTGATAATAAATAATGTAAATAGATTAAATAAAATAACATAAAAAATTTAATTGTTTAATTATGACAGATAAAAGCTAAGTTATTAGGAACATGATAATAAATAATTTAAGTAAAAGTCAATAAATATTAAAATCGATTTAGCATCAAAGGTAAAAATGATAATTTATTTAGAAAAAGAGGCTTCTATTTTAAAATTACTTTTTAATTTCGAATTTCTTATATTACTTCTTACATAAATAGAATAAAATGGTAATTGAAAAGATAAGTTTATTTAAAGTATCTGTTATAGATGAAAATTTTAAAGATAGATAATATTGTTTCAAAGATAGATATTAGATGAGTAAGATAAAGGATAAAATTAAAGATTGGATAATTAAGGAAATTTTTAAAGATAATTAATATGCCTTCAAAGATAGATATTATTTGAGTAAGAAAAAAGATAAAATTAATGATTAGATAATTAAGGAAAATAAAACATATAAAATTGTTAATAAAGTGGGGTCAGAATCAACGAAAATTAACAAAGAATAACTAAGAATTATTTGAATTAATCGCAAATAATAACTAAGAATTTTATTAAGCTAATATCGTAGTAAATGAAATAGATTCGGATAATATCTTCCTAATATCCTTATAGTAAGATTTGATAATATCGTATTAGGTAAAAATTATAGCTGATCTTATAAATATAGAAAATAACTTAGGCATAAAAAGTTAAATTTTTTAAAGTAAATCAAATAATAAAGTGACAAAATCCATTTTCTTATAAATATGATATGGGACCAGAATCAATGTTAAAAAGATAAATGATATTAAAAAAGATATAATATCTTACCAAAATTGATTATATCTTTTACAAAAATAGAGAATAAGAAATTTAATCAGATTGCCACATTTATAAAAAAAAACTATCAAATAATTATTATAAGCAAAAGATAATATCTTTTACTTAAAGATATAAATAAGATTTTTTTTTGTGTTAATTTAATTGCCACATTTATAAACATAATCCGAGTTGCTTGGCATAAATTGGGTAATGGGCCTAGTTCCAAACTTAGTATATGCTTTTAGTGGCCAAATTTAATCGGTGCAAACCTAAATTCGAGCTTGTAAACTTCATACCTTGTCCTTCTTGCTTTACCAAAATAAAAATAAAAATAGAGAGACATATAAATTAACGTACACATAGAAGAAAAAATTGAAGAAAAAATTATTTAAGGAATATAAAATTAAAGATAGATAGTATGACTTTAAAGATAAAATTAAGGATTAGATAATTTATGAAAATAAAAGATATAGAGTTGTTATTATCTATTTGAGTTGGAAAAAAAATTAAAATCAAGTGGGGGCAGAATCAACGTGGTGGCTCGAAAACGGTCGGCTTTTATAATATACTAGTTTTATACCCGTACCCTGTACGGGTTTTTGACTATCTAATAGGAATTATAAGATCCATCGTCGACGTACCCGTACTCTGTATAAGATGCTTTTTCACCTAATTATTATCTTTTCAACTATTTGCTTAAACACTTTTTTTGTAAATCAAAATTATAATTATTTTTAAAAAATTTATCAGTCACTATGAAATTTTGTTTTTATAGTATTTTTATAATCATTAACATTCGTCATATATCTCTGTCGATCTTTTTTGTCTCCTAAAATTATAATTTAAGTTACAGATATCTAAAAATATCTTTGAAAAATATTTTAATAATATATAAACTAAATTTGTGTTATAATACATTCATTTATAAATTATATTGATCTATAACTCTACTATTATTAAATTAATTATTAATTTATAAGATCTATTAATATATTTATTTTATTTCAAAAATTATTATTACCGATACAAGTCTATTTTTCTAAAATATTTATTTAAATAAGCCATAATTAACTTAAGTTTTGATTTCTATCATCTTATAAAAATCTTATTAATTATAAAAATATGTACGTTGATAAAATATTTCACATGAGATTTCATATCGTATCACATATGATTTTTTAAATTAATCAAATACATTTTGAAATAATATGAATGTGTTTTATCTATACTTTTTATTTGATTTATATTATGTAAAATTTAAATTTAATTAGATAGACAAATATGAATATTTTTTATTTTCGTCCCGTACAGGGTACGGGCTAATAGATAATTGATAATAACGTGCTAATAAATAACGTATGGGGTTATTTTGATAGATGCATTTTAATAACGTGCCAAATAGATAGATGCATTATATATTTAATCAAAAAAATAATTGTGAAAACGTGCTAATAGGGACTCTAGACGGTATAATTTTTTATATCAAAAAAATATAAATCTCAAATAATCAGAACACTCAATTGAATTCGTACCTGTATAATTTACCAATACTAAAATCTCAAATAGATGGACCATACCCGTATAGAAAGAATCGTGGCTTTCAATTGATAATAATTTTTACCCGTATAATTTTTTATGACACCTTCTTCAATTGTGTTAGATATCAAAAAAATATTTTGATTGATTATGAATATAAATATTGTTCTGATAAGTCAATATATGGTAAATAGATAGATACATATGAGAATATATAATTGATTTATAATGAATTTAACATGTGGTGGGGCCAGAATTAATGTGGTGTCTCGAAATTCTCCGGCTTTAATATATAGTATAGATATTGATACTGATTTTAAATTTTATAAAATTATGTACAATTATATATTAAAAAAAAAGACATGGTAAATGCAGAAATAATAATTAACCAAAATCCTTAAATTTTCACGTGACGATCGAGAATTGATGAAATAGCATATTTTCATGCGGTTAACACAAGTGAACAAGGTTTCTCTAGCTTAATGAAACCAGACAAAGTCAGTATATTTTTTTTTTTGGTTGAAACAAAGTCAGTATCTTTACCAATCAATAGATACCATTTTCATATGGTTAAACAAGTAAAAGTACGTAGTTTATTTTGTAAGTCGAAAATTCCAAAATAAATTCTCATTGTAACGTCTGAGCTAGCAACTCGTAAAGAGACAAGAAGTAAGTGTGGGGCATATATAATAGCTGCCGAACTTGTGATTGTATTGGATTCTTGTGGTAGGAGGATGACAATGAGATTTTGACTCAGAATCTTTACGGTCCATATTTACGTTCCCAGAATTTCAGAAATACCCTCTGGAATCTCCTCCAAAACATGGCGCCCAAGCGGAAAGTTGTGCCCCAGGGAAGCCAGGCCATCCACCGCTCTGTTTGCCTCCCTAAATATGTGTCGGGTGTGAACTTGCCACTCCCTACTCATCAAGCCGAGGCTCCTCCGAACTAGGCTCGCATAAGGGTGCGTCGGGCCAACCCTTGTCCTTATCAAATTGATTGTTGTCGCCGAATCCATCTCGAGGGCCACTCTCCTGAACCCCTTCTCCCAGGCGAGCTCCAGTCCATGGATGGCGCCCCAAAGCTCTGCTTCCAAGACTGAGCACTCACCCACGTTCATAATCACGCCCGCCACCCAACTGCCGCTCTCATCCCTAAGGACCTCGCCAACGGTCGCCGCCCTCGTTACGCTGCACACCGACCCATCCGTGTTTATCTTGCACCAACCGTGCGCCGGCTTTGACCAAGCAATCCATCGTTCTTCCCTTAAAACCTTATTTGTGTTGTTCGGCCTCCTCTCTCAGGCTGTCCTTATTTCGTTCTCCTTCTCCCTTAGGTATTTCCCCTTCTCCAAAGGTCCTGCAGTTCCTCCATCGCCAAAGCCACCACAAAGTGATTGCAAAGAGTGTGGCCGCGACATCCCTCTCCCAACCAAATTCGTTTCCGCCCAAACCAGAGGATCCTGCTCAAAATGTTATCTCGCTCTTGCAGGTATGAGCAAGCTCTCCCACACCTCTTTTGCTTTTATGCAATCCCTGAGCAGGTGAATGATGGACTCCTCACCCTCTGCGCAAGCCCTGCAGTCTGGGCTTCCTGTCAACTGCCTTCTATGCCGCTCCTTATTAGTCATGATCCGTCCTTTCCCAACCATCCATAGGAACACTCGCACTCTCTCTAGGGCGCAGACCTTCCACACGAGCCCCCACATTCGCCCCATTCGCCCATGATCCTGAGCACTCTCTCCCCTTGCAATCCTGTAGGCCGAGCTCGCGGTGTAATCACCTTATGGGGACTCCCTCCAGGCCAAAACATCCTCCTCATCAGATAGAGTCATAGCTGCAAGCCTCCTTCGCACCCCTCTCGGCAGCTCCTCATTCAGCCTCTCCAAATCCTATTCGTTGTTGTGTAACAATATTCACTCACTATTCTTCCCCTAATATCGTCCTCGATCACCCTATCCATCAGGCCCCTAATCGGCTTCTCCATGACCCACACGTCGCCCCAAAACCTGACCGTTCGCCCATTCCCGACCCTCCAGCAACATCCCTTATTCACCACTTCTTGGAGCCCCCATTCTATACTCCTCCAAGTCGACGAGGGTCTTCTTTTGGCCTGCCTCACCACCATCCCTTTTTCAATCGTCAGGCCATATTTGGCCTTCATGAGATCTCCCCAAACTCCCGCTTTGCCATTCACCAATCTCCAACCAAGCTTACCCAGCATAGCTGCATTCATCGGCCCATGCAATTGTAACCCAATTCCCCCCTTTTCCTTTTCAATGCAGACCTCCCTCTAAGGAACCAACCTAATCTTTCTCTTACCCTCTGAATCACCCCAGAGAAAGCCCCTCATGATTTTGTCCAACTCCTTACACATGTTTTTTGGCAATCTCATCGTGTTCATAGCATAGTAAGGCAAAGTGCACATAACTGATTTGACCAAAGTAGCACGGCCTTCCAGACTCAAAGTCCTGCCCTTCCATCCGGCCAACCTTTGTTGAGCACGTTGCAGAATACTTTGAAAGTTGCTCTTGGTAACCCTTTGATGTAGCACCGGCATGCCTAGATACTTACCAAGCCCTCTTGTGACATCCATCCCGGCCACTTTCTCCAATTCTTCGCCAAATCCCTCGTCACATTTGCCGAAACGAAGATTTTCGACTTCTGCCGACTGATTCTCTACTCTGAAGCTCTACAAAAATGACCCAAACAATCCATCACCACCTCCATCTGATGCGGCGAGGCCTCCGCAAGGATGACGATATCATCTGCGAAGAACACATGTGATAGGGGATGGGCGTTCCGGCATAACACAATTGGCTTCCACCTTCTTTCTACAACTTCCAAATTGATCGTTTGACTCAATCTTTCGAGGCACAAGACAAAAAGGTAGGGAGATAGCGGATCCCCTTGTCTACTGCCTCGTTCAGGTTTGAAGCTTTCCGTCATCTCCCCCATTCCACACCAGCCTCATCGATGTCGTCGTGACACACTCCTCAATCCAATCCCTCCAACATCGCGGCAAACTAGCATCCTCGATAGTTTCCAACAGGAAATCCGATCGAAGCCTATCATACGCCTTTTCAAGGTCTAGCTTCAGTAGTATCCACTTCTTTCCACTCCTTTTAGTTTGCATCGAGTGGACCGTCTCTTGAACCAGAACAACGTTGTTAGAGATGACCCTCCCCGGGATGAAGCTGCTTTGAGTTGGCCCCACTAATCTCTCCATGAAGGGTTGCAGCCTAATCACCATAATCTTCGTGATCGTCTTGTAAGCCACGTTACAGAGGCTAATAGACCTGAACTGCCCAATCTTCTCTGGATTGCTTACCTTCCCAATGAGTGCAATTAAGGTCTCATTAGCTCCATTCGGAAGGCGCTTGGAAATGAAAAAATCCTGGATGCACCTCTCTAAAGAGTCCCCAACAACTTTCCAGCATGTCTTGTAGAAGCACGGAGGGAAGCCGTCCACGCCTGGTGATTTGTATGGCTTCATGCCCTCGAGGGCCCCCACAATCTCTTCCTTCGTCACCTCTTTGCTTAACTCCGCCCTCTCCATGCTATTCAGCCGAGCAAAACCCCCACCTTGTATGACGTCTCCCCCCCTTTCATGATCTTCAAGAGAGTACAGAGTCTTGAAATAGTTAACAGCAAACCACTCCAGGGCATTAGGCTCGTCCATCCACTCACCAGCTTCGTCTTGGAGAGCCACGACCCTATTTCTCCCTCTCCGGACAATGTTGTGAAGATGGAAGTACGCAACGTTCCTATCCCCCATGGTTATCCAGTCCTCCCTAGATTTTTGAAACCAAAGAGCTTCCTCCTCATCCAGAACTCTATTTATCTCCACTTGAAGTTCCCTTTCTTGCTCCAACAACCCTTTGGTAGGGCCTTCCCTCAACCTTTTTTGAGCCCACGAGAGCCTCTCCATCAAAGCCTTCTTTCTATGAAAAATATTCCCAAATACCTCCTTGCTCGATCCATTTTAGGAGATCATGCTTCGCACTCTCAAGAGCCTCCACATGATTCACCTCTCTCTTCTAAACTCCTTCTACAAATCCAAAAAGCTTGGGTGGAACGTCCAAGCTACTTCAAAGCGAAACGGTCTTCTGTCCCTTCTCTCCATGATGCGAGGGTCCAACTCCAGAATTAAAGGATTATGGTCAGACGATAAGGCAGGTAGATGCCTTACCGTCGCCCTCCTCCAGCGAACTCTCCCTTGGTTGTTAGCAAAAACTCTATCGTGGCATTTCGCCACCCTCGTATTTACAGAATTCCCCCTCCTCCAAGTGAATCTAGGACCAGTGAAGCCCATATCCACTAGCCCCAATTTGTTCACCCAGTCGTTGAAGACGCCCGAATCTCTTGTGAGGCCTCCCACTCCTCCTTGTCGTTCCTCCAAATACCTTATGCAGTTGAAATCCCCCCCCCCCCCCCATGAAGAGCGGCTCATGGATATCCTTGATCACCTCTTCCATTCTCGACCAAACCCCCTCCTCTACTGCAGCCTAGGAGGAGCATACACTGCTACGAGATGGAATTCGTCTGCCTCCGGGGACACCCGAGCATGAATATGATTTAACCCCACCCCCTGCACCTCAATCCTTACTCTAAGTGGTACAAGTGTCGTATAACGAGATGGCAGCTTAATATGTCGAATCTCCCCCATCAAATAGTGAAAACAATCACTGAGTAAATCAATTTCTATGAAAAAAATTGGTGGACAAATTTCGAATCTTAAAGCACTAAAATTGTTTGTGATGCTTAGATATACATTCGTTAGATATGGGCTCATTTTTAAATGATCTAAAAAGCCCACGAGGTGATCCAAATATACATGATAGGACGGTTCTGATCAGAAAGCCCACCGGCAATGCAAAATAACTTTTCCGTAACAATTCTTAGTCTAGCAAAACTATTGTCATCATATCATCCGTCATAATCATAACGCATAACTATATACTAAGATAGATGTTAAAAATAATAATTATCACGTCACGTGTTAACTTTCTATTGAATCACATCACTCATCTTTATTAAAATAATCTAATTGGTTAAAACTTGATTAGAAACCTCACATGTCCGTAAAATATGAAATAATATATATAATTGAAACCATATCTATAAGGTTTTCTTATATGTATATATAAAATTAATCTTATTATAGTACTAAATTGGATATGCAAGTAATAATATAGAACAATATATGTCAGCTCCAAGTAAATATATAATTAAATTAATAGTAGTAGTATATTAGATATATAATAAACCACACAGCCATTTTATTAAATCAATTTGATTGATTGACATTTAATTAACTTATTTTTTATTGGTTAAAATTATTATGGTAGATTCTACATATATTGAAAAATTATATATATATAATTTGGATTTGAATTTTTTCCAAATAATCATAAAATAATAATAATTATTATAACATGAAGAGAACTTATTGATAAAAACAAGTATTCAATCCTTAGTACCTTATACAAAATTTATAATCTTACAAATCATTATTTGATTACAAGAACAATACAAGGTTTTATATCAAACTATTCTTTTGAATAACTTGTACTGTATAAAATTTAATGCGAGTTTTTTTGTTAAATCAAAATCATGCCTTTTGAGCACGGGACTAATACTAGATGTGATATGAAGTTATGAAAATGCATCCATCTTCCGAGACCCTTATATAAGCCCTCCAAACTAGACCGATATTTTTATATAGCCTCAATCACTCATACCATGGTTAAACTGTTCAGCAATAAGCTAAGATTCTGTGAAAGTAAAATGCGCAATCTTAGTACTCCCTCCGTCCCTATATGTATGTCCATAAAGCACAATTTCGCGTAAATTAAGAAAATGTGTAAGAGATATTTGGTGGAGTAATATGAGTGGTTGAAATGAAGAAGATGAAGATGGGTTAAGATTAAAAAATGGACCAAAATAGAGGTTGAGAAATTTAGCTCAAAAAAATTAATCCAAATATACCTTAAATGGGTGTTTTCTTAATGGAAAAAATTCAATAAATATGAATATTAAAAAAATTTATTGAAATATTGTTTATTTTTAGGTTTATGAGAGTTTATTTGTAGAGGGAAGAGGGTGGTAGAGCCTGTTTTTATATATTTAGAAAATAACTATACTCCTTTTAAAAATAAGTTACTAACTAGTCGGTATATAAGCCTTTATTCCCTTATATTTTCTCTCTCCTCCAATTTTTTTTTTCCTCTCTCTGTTCTCCTCTCTCAATCGTTGTACAGAAGGCACTCCTCCTCCATGGATAGCCAAAATCTCAGATCTCAAAATTCCTTCTTGGAGCCTCCAAATCCGGATCCATAACCCTAACTGCCCCCTTCTCCTCCCAATTTCCGGCTTAACCGAATCTCAGATCTTGAGCCCCGAAATCTCAGATCCCGATCTCTGGAGCCTCACCTTTGTGCCGAAGAGGAGATCTCCAGATCTGTAATCTCTGACGATAGTCGGTACCTCTCCCTCGCCCTCCAATGGCGGTAATCGCCGATACCGAGCTCGAAATCAGCGACGGCTGCGCTGTTTTCTGTCGGATTGAGGTCTTAGGGTTCAAGAACTCCGGTGAAATTGGGGAGCGTTTGGGGATAAGGAACTAGAAGAAGAGGTGGTGGCAGATTGCGAAGAATGGAGGCGAAGAGATAGGGTACGAAGGCGGAGCCGACGGCGCCATAGGAGATCCGTCGGAGGCGCACGGCTTGGCGCTCTCGCTCCTTGTTTCTCGTGGTTGGCTCGGCGTCGCCTCTAGAGATCACCTCTGGTCTCCCATGGTTCTTTCTCTCTCTCTCCCTCTCTCTCGAGATTCGGATTCCGCTTTCAATTGCATGCACTGCTTAGCAATTAGTCTTTGATTTCGCTTGATTCGTTTGCTCTGGAGTGGATTTTGACTTTTTGTGAATTTCTTCTCCTTTTTTTTAAAGTGTAAAGGATGGCTTTAATTTCAATTTTCGAATATGGGATAAATGACAAAGTTATTTTTTTTTTGGTAGAAAAATGACAAAGTTATAGATATAAAGCCATGGAGTAATCCATTGCAGAATACGAATTGCAGTTTGAAGATGGCCTTATCAAATACACGGCCAAAACATTAACATGTCGGTCTTAGATTACACATGTAGACTATGTATTAAGAACTTTCAACTATGTAATATATTATATTATATCTCGTTTGTAGTAGAATCATTCGGTATTATCAATTAAAAGTTGAGAAGAGAGACCAAACATGCATATATGACACTCGATTTTTTTCCCTGTTCTTGCCCTCTACATAGGTGAGCTCTCTCTTTAGTCTTGTAACGTGTTGTTGTCTACATATACTTGTTATAAATCTCATGTGTTCTATACACAGGCCCTGAATGAAGTCCTTGTATTTTTAAGTCGCATAAGTAGTTGTTCGGTGGGATTACATCCTTGCATGTATCAAATTTTGAGTGGATGCCTTGCATGTATCAAATTTAGTGAGTGGCTGGTGTTGAGTAAATTTCTGTTTCCTGCTCCTGCCTAAACTAAACTTTGCCATATCTGTAGTCAAATTTAGACAGTCATTTACGGGTTTTGGTGATGACAAGTTGAGTTTACGGGTTTAGGTGATGGTCGGATGGTTTTAAGGGTTTTGGTGATGACAAGTTAGTTTTACAAGTTTTACAAGTTGAATCTATCTTGCATTGTTAGATTTGTCTATATATTACTTTTAATTATGGCCTATTAGCTCAAATGGTAGAGCAACGTGCTTAACGCACAATAATGTGGGTTCAAATCCCACATAGGCATACTTATAAATTCTGATGACAAGTTGCATACGTTATGACAATTTAGGATGATGACAAGTTTTGAACGTGATAATATGTTTTTTGTACGTGACTATAGGTTGAGTGATGACAAGTTTTTGTGTGCGACGACACGTTTTTCTACGCTATGATAAGTTTTTTGTACGTCATGACAAGTTTTTTGTACGCTATGACAAGTTTTTTTATAAGCGATGACAAGTTTTCTACACAATGACAAGTTTTTCGTAAGGGATGACAAGTTTTCTACGCAATGACAAGTTATTCATAAGGGATGACAAGTTTACAAGTTTTCTATGCAATGACAAGTTTTTCTACGCAATGACAAGTTTTTCTAAGCGATGACAAGTTTTTATAGTGACAAATTGTTTTCAATATTCCGGTGACAGGATTTTTGGATGATAGGATTTCCGATGACAGGATTTCAGGTGGGACGCGGTGGCACACATGTAATTTGTTTTTTGACCACGGGTATTTTTGGAAAAACGACTAGTTAGCACATAAATTTTCAAGGCTGCCTACCCGCTCCACAAATCTCCTCAAATAGCCTACTTACCAAATTTTCTCTTATTTGTAATGTATTTGATGGAGATGATTGGATGGAGAGAGAAATGGAGAAGAAAAGTAAGTAAAAAGTAGAATGTATAAGGATAAAAGTGTAAAAAAGTATTGATATAAATGGAAAGAATAGAATTGTGGACAAACATTCAGGACGACGAAAACGGAAAGATGGACAAACATAAAGGGACGGAGGGGGAGTACTTTTTAAAACTGATCTCATCAATCAAACTTAACATACTCTTTAGTAAAAATAGATTCAAACACAAGTAATTTGTCCAATATTATTCTTTTTATCTTGTGGAAAAGGAGAGAAGGCAAGAATGGAGTGAGTTATGATAAGTTTGTATTGTAGTATTGGTTTTAATAGGTTGGGTGTACCGGTTATGTAATACTCCCTCTTTGTCCACTTTTCATTTAGGTCGTCCAAAAAATTTGTCCACTTCTCAATTTTTTTTCATTTTTATCCATATATTTTTACACGTTTACCTTTATACAATCTCATATATTACCTTTATTATAAAATTATCCTCAATTACTCTTATATATTATTCTCATTGTCTAACTTTTTCATCAACTTTATTATTTTTACACTTTTTACCTCTATTACTTTCTAAATTGTTTAGCCTACTCATTCAAAATTTACATTTTTATTAATTACCGTGCAAACCGTCCTTTATGAACAAACAATTTGGGACAGAGGGACTATCAACCTTCCATTTCTTTTAGGAAAAGTATAAGGCGTTTAGTCATCTACTATGGAGCACCGTAGAAAACCTATTTTGATGAAACCTCAAACGATCACAAATGATGATGAAAGATAGTTGGTTGTTGCACTCAAATGACTCAATCTTCATTTAAGAAAAAACATAGCGAAGTAAAGCTTAGCGAACAACCTCTTAAATACTTTTCTTCAAGCTAGGCCGACATTGTAATTCAGACAGCAAAAACGAATTGATACTATTTGGTTCGACTTTTTAGTTTAAAATTTTCACAAATTTCGATTTAGTTTTTTCTTTATTCGAAGGTAAGTCTTCAACTTTTGGTTCAGTTTCAATCAAATTTTATCAGTATAATTAATTATGAATCCATGCTCAACCTTACCACCTATAGAGCTCCAACCAAAATCTTATGAAATTAGGGACATTGACGAAGTACATCAATTATTTTCTATTGTAATAGTGATATGATATTCTATTCCTCATCTCATGGGTTTGGTGTCCGCGTCCGCCGGCAGAAGTCAAAAGTCAACCACGACCCACGTTCTTCATACATACCCCTTCTTATCCCTATAATTTACATTCAGATGCCACTACAAAAAAGGCCCGTTGCGTTCTATTTCCCAGAGAAATGGCATTTCCGTAATAAAACGCATACAACAATGGCATATCTGGCAGATCCTATAGACTAGAGCAAATACAGCCGCCACCCTCCCACCAAAAACTCCCATTCACGATTTTCCCCAATCCCAATCTCTTTCTGCTTCTTCATCTTCTCTCCCCCTTCAACTCCGATCGCCGGCGTCGGCTCCGTCATCGGCCGGCGTCAATCTCATCCCCTCACCCTCTCGATCCCCACCGATCCAAGCCAATTTTCACCAGTCGCGCTCGCAATCCAACCGCTGCGGCCTCTCTAGTCTTCAATTCGTCGCTGTGGTCTCCGATTCACCGATCGAAGACTTCGCCATGGCTTTCTTCGCTGCCTAGGGTTCCGAAACCCTTACTCGGACCCTAGCCTTTACTTCAACCTGTTACATATCCTGCTCGAACTTTTCGTTATCCTAAAGATGGCGATCCGTTACACCGTCTTCTACTCCGGCCACCTCGCACAGAACCTGGCCGCCTCCCGCCTAACCACCACCCGATGTATCCACGAGTTTGTGTTCAAGCCCCCGTCTAAGAGCTGCAGTTTCGGTCACAACCCTAGCTACAGGCCTGAATCCCGTCGCCCTAGATCTGGTGCGACGTCGTTTAGCACCGTCGCTGGTGGTCTGATCGGGGAGAGCCTCCAGAGCCCCGTCGTCGCAGGCCTTGTTTCTCTCATGAGTCATTCCTTCCAGGGATCGAAGTGGACGCCGTGCAATCGGCTGGCGAGTAGCGCCGTCGACAAAGGGGGTACGGCTGACGACAAGAGCTCTATGGAGATCTCCAAAGGCTTTAAGGCCAAGGGGGTTGACCTTGACCAGAATAGCTGGTTGTCCAGGCTTATGCGTGTCTATTCGGATGATGCCAAGGCGGTGTTTACTTACGTGACTGTTAACTTGCTTTTCCGCTCGTCTTTGGCCCAGCCAAGATCCATCCCTTCCGCTTCCATGTACCCTACACTCCACGCTGGTGACCGTGTTTTGTCTGAGAAGGTAGTTTCATTTTTTGCCAAAACTAAAGCCCTTCTATTGCGTTTGTGGGCCTTGTGGCGTTAATATAGATCATCTGTCATCTGTGTAGATTATTTATGGTCAGAATCTGTGTACAGACTATATCTCTTGGGTGATCTTGGTTTGAGGTCAAAGTTCCAAGGATTGATTAATTATGTGACATTAGGACATGCTCTGAATCTGTGAATTATGGAATTAGGAGTGTGTGTCTTACTGCCTGATGTTGCCTTCTTGCTTTCATGAATGTATTGGCAAAGGACTGATGATGGTCATCACAAAATTAGAAGAGAGTGAGGGTAGACGAATGTAATAAACAGAGGAGGAATAATCTCTCAGTGGGAGTGTTGGGTCGTGATTGACACAGAGGAGAGTGTGTGAGGATATCCTGTAGTGCGAACGTCGAATGTTGTTGAATTCATCATAAGCTTCATTACTGGGTTGTAACATCTCTTCTTGACTTATAATGATTCTTACCTTATCTTTAGTGTGATTGAAATTCAACTGTTGAAGTAACTCTGACGTATATATATGATTTTTTGCATTGATATGTACATTAGCTGCTAAATGTTTAAAACATGGTAGTATGGAGATGGGGGTTATATCATAGGAGGAATTTGTTGAATGGATCAACTGCAACGTTAAGGTTACAGGGAATTGTTCATTTTTACGAGAGATTGATTATAGACATAGCCTGGTTAATTGACTTGTAAGATCAATTTTGATACCCTTTTTGCTAGTCTGTAAACTGAGCTTTTTTAACAGTCACGGTCACCTTTTCATTTACCACACATGACATGACACTGCCTATGACCAAGTAGAAAAACCAAGATAGATTATGATTGTTAATGTTTCTATACATCAATTGAGTGGCTAGTTCATAAATTGTTTAACAATTTTGCTGTAATAGTAGTTGTTTAAGCCTAGTGCTGTTTTTGCTGAGCTCTAGTTCATTATAACATTATGGTCTAATTTATCACATTAAATCCATGTTAGGTTTCTTATGTATTCCGGGAGCCTGAGGTCTCAGATATTGTGGTATTCAAGGCACCACCTATTCTTCAGGTAAATAATGGTCTATATATGCATGATCATTTTCTATTTCATTGTCAGAGTTTGACATTTGTATGGGCATTCATGATACAGACAGTTGGTTTTAGTTCTGGAGATGTGTTCATCAAAAGAGTTGTAGCAAAGGCCGGCGACTGTGTAGAGGTGAGTACTGCAGCTTCGTTACATAGGCTGGTTCCTTACAAACATCTGCATTTAGATCTCTGAGAGCATGTATCATGGTTCTTGGAGTAGGTCCGTGATGGGAAATTGTGGGTAAATGATGTTGTACAAGACGAGGAATTCGTCCTGGAACCATTGAATTATGAGATGGAACCTGAGGTGAGCGTAAGAAACTGACCTTAGTTTAGCTTGTTAAAATTTGTGGTTATCAGGAGCTAGTAATTCTTAAATCTGATGACATCTCCCAATTCTATTAACTGCAGGTTGTACCTGAAGGATATGTGTTCGTGATGGGTGATAACCGTAACAACAGCTTTGACTCACATAATTGGTAAGAACCAAATCACCTGATGATCCCAATGATTATAATACAAAGCTATATTGCTATTTATATCTTGGATTTTTACCAAACATGTTACTTTGCATTATTTCAGGGGTCCTCTTCCCGTCGAAAATATTGTTGGCAGATCAGTTTTCAGATACTGGCCTCCAACCCGAATCTCTGATACTATACATCACTCCAAAATCGGAGCAGTCACAGCAGCTCATTCGTGAACTGGGTTCACCTCAACCTTTACTCGTGATCTCCCTCTTTTAGCCTGAAACAGAAGGCATTGTCTAGTGTGTATTTTGTTCAGTTTCTTGGTTTTGTCTTGCACGCACTGAGACTAATTCTGCACTGAGAATTTGTGAATGCTTTTAGTGCTCTTGGTCTCGGGGACAGTTGATTTTTAAGTCTCGTACCAATGGATGCCTCATCCATTGAATCTGCTGTATTATAAAAGAGTGATGCCAGCCTTAGTTGTTGGCTGTTTTTCTTCTTTCTTGTAATGACATCCTTGAACACTTTTCATATTAGCTGTTGTTTAGAGTTCACAGACATGGCTTATCAATTCTTACCACTCAAACGTGATCTTACACAGTGGCTCAAATAACACCGGCCCTCGATATATATCTTAAAATGTACTCAATAGTATGATTCACCTTTTGTCCATTTTCGTTTGGTTTTGCATTTTCACAAGATAGCACATTTTTTTCATTGTTAGTTGAGAACTTGCATCTTTCTTCCGTATGAGGATTAAGTGGTCCACTTGAAATAAATTATTGATTAAAAGATCCCACACAATCAACAGTAATAAATATAGGCTCTTTCATTTTGGAACACCCCCTAAATTTCACCTTAGGACACCCTATAGTAGTATAAATTAAAATTGAATCAAAATTACATTCCAAACCACATTTTATTTTCTTCCTCTTCTCCAAACACTCTCTTCTTCTTTTCTTCCCTTCTTCCTCCTCCTACTCCTCTTCTTCCATAACATCAATTTCTCCATTCAAGCTTCTTCAACAACGAAATTCCATCAAATCTAACAACAAAATATGTATTATTATCGAATTGCCCTTTGAATTTGCTAAAAACGTGCTATATATATGGATGAATCTCCATTTCGAATTTGTTTAGTTAGTTTTTAGGGTTTATGTGTAAAATCGAAAATTGCTCCATAATACCACTCGAATCTTAACAAATTCATTCTATAATAGTGCAATATTACTAGATTTAACGTTTGTATGCAAAAAAATGGGCGAAATCGGTGCTCGCAAACCTCCGGCGAATTCACGACTCGAGGTTGAAGACGACTCAGCCGTTATGGCCGAGGCGTCCCGGGCCGTTATGGCCGAGGCGTCCCGGGCCGTTACGGCCGAGGCGTCTTTGTTTCCACTTGAACTTTTTCGTCTTTTGATAATTTGTTTTAGTCAGATTGTTTGGTTTTAGTATTATAGATGTTGGATAGATTTGCACGTAGGAATTGCCGTGTCGAGCTTAGGCAATAGGCCAACTCGTCTCACCGGCTTCGTCAGACAGTGCGGCTGAGGAGGTCGATACAGTTCCTGCCGCTTCCACGAATGTACGTTACGAGCGGAGGAGGCGTCGGCAGACCACTACGACATCACAATCACAGTTTGAGGGGGGAGCAGTTCACAGGCGGTTGCTGCACCTCCTGACCACCCACCACCAGTTCACAGGTGGTTCATTCCGCGTACTCATCGATATGTTAGTCCACCCACCACCAATCTACAGCAGGTATAAAGTCGGTGTTTTTACCATGTTCAGATTAGACAAACTCGCAATAACTTATTTGTTGCTATAATGATATGACCTCTATTCGGCTTTGGGTTATCTATCTCCGTGGACGACATATGCAGATGTTATGCCACCGAGTTGCATGCAGGACATCATGAAGGCTTATGAGTTATTGATTCGACATGTGCATGGCGATCATGATGTAGATGACTAGAATCATGTTTGATGATGTTGTGTCCGAGATTATGTTATGATTATGTTGGATGATATATGTTTTGATTATGTTGGATTATGTTGGATGATGTTGTTTATTTCCGTTGACACATTACTATGTTTGTTGGAATATTATTTTCGATTGAATACCTAAAAATTTGGTTAGTCACTAATGTTTGTTGTAAAAACATAAAAACTAGGTCAAAATGTCTTATTTAACAAAGCGCAAGCGCAACAAAAGCAAAATACAACGATGAGTTTGGCCTAATTCGATAACGTCCCTCAATCATGATTTTCATCTCCTTTGAACGACCATGTACTTCACATCCCCATCAAAAGTACCTCGTTGTCACATTTAAGTTTCCACATGTTCCATTATAGTGTGGAAAAGCACCATTGTTATCCATTAAGAGGAGGAAGAAGGGTGAAGATGGAGTAGGAAGGTTGTGTGAAATTAGTGGAGATAGCGAAAGAGGAAGAGTAGGATATGAGTGAAAATAGGTAGTGATAAATTATAATAGGTAGTAATAGGTAGTAATGAGGGGTAATAGGGGGTAATAGACGGTAGAAAGTGATTGCATGGTATTCAATGTCGTTTGTTGGTAAAGAACTGGGCCGTAACGGCCGAGAAGCAATGGGCCGTAACGGCTGAGAGGGATTGGGCCGTAACGGCCGAGAGGGACTTGGCCATAACGGCCAGAAGTGCTTTAGCCGTAACGGCTGGATGTTGGTTTGCCATAACGGCCGTAAGGTGCGCTGAGATGAAATATAGGAGGTGCGCTGAGATGAAATATAGGAGGTGCGCCGAAATGAAACGGCTTAAATATAATACGGAACAACCTAACTAGACCTCATTATCAAACATAAAAATTTTCTTTAGCCAAAGACGACCTGGACCAATATTATTTGATGAACTTTATGCATGTTAAATTGATCATAGCAAAAAGGCAGATGATAATATAAATGATATAAAGTTAGGATGGTTTATGTGGAAGCTGATCATACTTTATGCTTAGGGTGGAATATTCTAGTCTTCATAGTTGATTAAACTAATTTTACTAGCTCTATCATTAAAAAAAACACGGTTAATAGTTAATACTCACCTAAAAATCACGATTATTAGGTGACAAGAAACAAGCCATGTAACATCACAAGGACAGCACAGCCACCTTCTCCATACCTTGCATTTCTTTCTGTTGAAATCCGTCTTCTACTTTTCTACGAAACCCGCAAACATGTGTCAAATCTCCATACTTAAAATACACGTACGGCTTAACTTTTCACCTGTTTTCTTATTTGAAATTAGTGGTAGACCGGATAAAGACCCGATTTTTTTTTTTTTAAAAAAAACTTTTCTCTATAATGTTTTAATTTTAAAATCACCATTCATTACAGCAAATAAGACATTCTTATCCCATTAGTAAAACTGAACATAAAAAACAAACATCCCAATATAACTCCGTTGTCTCCTTCAAGCTTAAAATTCAGTTCAATCGTACCTTTGTCCAGTTTTAAAATCAAACAAAATAAAACCAGTTTCCCACGTACAAATACAGATAGACAATCCACAGCACAACCTCTTCATTACACTAATAATAATTCATTCCTTCCTCCCTTCCTCGTTTTTTTTTATCTTCTCACTTCGTCAGCTGATACCCATCTTTGTTCCACTCCTTTCGCTGTCGGTCTACTGTTCCACTCTACAATTAGGGTCTAGACATGGGCCACACCGGAGATTTCGACCGGCCGCCGTCACAGGCGGCGCCACCAGTCCAGCCACCGCCTATGCACCGGCCGCAGATGCCCATGGGAGGCGCCCTGGGCCCTCAATATCCTCCTCAGGAGCAGCTCCTCACTCTCACTTATTGCATCCACTCCAACCCTTCTTGGCGTATGTTCTTCTTCCTCTTGCCCTTTCTTTGCCTTCCAGGTGTTTGATACTTTGATTGTGTGAGTTCTTTATGTTTTTTTTTTCTAGGGATTTCGAGTGGTTTTTTTTTTTGCCTGAGTTTTGGTGTTAATTGGTTCAATCTGTTGATGTGATTAGCTAGTAGTTGCTCTTTCTTTGTATCTGATTTCCTGGTGTTTAAAAAAGTAGGTGTGCTTGGATTGGGAGATTTGAGGGAGATCTTGTTTTTCTTACTTTTCAAATGATTCTTTGATCCCCTGCATCTTTAGAGCTTTGCTTTTGATGGGGATTCAAAAGGTTTGCCTTTTGAGTGTGATTCCAATAGAGCTTTTCCATGAGGCTAAAACAACAAGGAGAGGCAGTCTTGGGATCTCGTGAGCTGTATTTTTTTTCTTCTGAGTATAAATGTTTATTGATGAATATTCGTGGTTTGACCTTTTGGTCATCTCTCCTAAAAAAAATGTGTAGTTGAAGAATTATTCACAGGAAAACATGGTTGGTATAATATAAACCAAGACAAGTCAATTTTCTACCCTGAACTCTTTTGTGGTGCTGTGATTATCAAACTGAAATTTTCATGGCCTTGTGTAATTTATATATTTGAGATAGTAAGACCTTTTTTGTTGTTGTTTAATGATCGACAGCGCAACTGCTTGTACTTGCTTTTCAACACTATATTGTGATGCTCGGAACAACGGTGTTGATTGCCAACACCATAGTGCCCTCTATGGGTGGGACTAATGTGAGTTCTCATTCATCCGCCTCTGTATTATCTGGACAATATGCCTAATCTCATGGAAACTTTGATGTCGAATTCTGAATTGTTCTGTTTTGACCCATGAATAGGGTGACAAGGCTCGTGTGATACAGTTGCTGCTGTTTATGGCAGCAATCAATACGTTACTCCAGACCTGGCTGGGAACTAGACTCCCTACTGTGATGGGTCCTTCTTTCGCCTTCATAATACCAGTTACTTCTATCATCAGCGACTACAACCAGAAGACATTCAGCTCAGAGCACCATGTATGAAGAGAAAAAATGTGTTAAATAATATGATGCTGTGTGCTCTTTAGTTTACTAGTATAAATGACATGTGTGGCCTCACTGTTTTTTACATTCCAATAGCTAGGCATTTGGAGAAACAATCTTTCAAATTCTTTCTCCCATAAGTTCATCTTTTGAAAACGCTAACATTCAATTTGTATAGCTAGATAACGTCAAAGATAGTAGTGTTTCTGCTGTCCTTTTGTAATGGGCCATGAAATCATAATGTTTCTGTCTTGCAAGTTCTACCTCCATGATCTTCCATGTATGTGTCTAGAGGGAAGTTTATATAGTCTGATTAAGATCTGTCTAAAACATTGCTGCAACCCATCTCTATATGGTTTTAGCTGGACTGCTCTTGTAACACAAGACTGACTTTTCTATTTCAAATGGATATTACAGAGGTTTACCTACACCATCAGAACGATCCAAGGATCTCTAATAGTGTCTTCCATCATTGGCATCATTCTTGGATATGGCAGAGTATGGGCAGCTTTGACAAGGTAATCAATTTGTACCAAAAAGTTGATGCTGTCCTATGCTATCTTCATTTCCTACTGGTAATTACTTAGTTTTACTTCTCCCTCTCCAAAATATTGCAGGTTCATTAGTCCAGTAGTTGTTGTGCCATTGGCCAGTGTGGTTGGTCTTGGTCTGTTCACAAGGGGCTTTTCACAGGTATTTCCAGCTTCATCGAATTTCTCATTGCTTCTATTAGGGTGCAATTATGATTGCTAAATATAGTTTTTGTTGTGTCTCTACAGCTAGCAAATTGTGTTGAGATTGGTCTGCCTATGCTAATTGTACTAATTATCACCCAACAGGTTGATTCTCACAAGTCCAACTGAAATCTTACTTTTTGATCCAGAAAACATAATCTTTACATGTATCTTTCTTATGCGCGCAGCATGCAAGACGCGTTGCCCATGGTTATCACTCTATAGTAGAGAGATATACACTGCTTTTATGTATTGCCTTTATCTGGGCTTTTGCTGCCATCCTCACGGTGGCTGGTGCATACAATCATGTCAGGAGTGTAACCAAGATGAGCTGTCGTACGGATCGTTCCTACCTCATATCATCTGCTCCATGGTATTTTCCAAAGACCTCTAACTGTGAGCTCTAATGAATACAAATTATTTGGGTCTGATATTCACTATTGTAAATGTAGGGTAAGAGTTCCTTACCCTTTCCAGTGGGGCGCCCCCATATTCAGAGCGGGTGATGTCTTTGGGATGATGGGTGCAGCACTTGTTACCTCAGCAGAGGTTAAATTTTTTTTAACTCTTCTCCCTCTCTAATTGAATTATAAGTCTGATGGATTAGGGCATTCAAAATATTTTCTATTTCAAGGGTATGCTATTAGCATTTTTTTTTGACGGGTCATTAATCACATGTACAGTCTACCGCAACGTTTTACGCTGCCTCCCGGCTTGCTGGTGCTACTCCTCCACCCACTCACGTGCTGAGTCGAAGTATTGGTTTACAGGTACCAAAATGACAAAATCTCTAGAAACTTCACCTTATAATACCAACACCATGAATATAAGATTATGACTTGATCTTGGGGTTATACATGCAGGGTGTAAGCATATTGCTTGATGGGCTATTCGGTGCACCAGTTGGCACTACAGCCTCTGTGTAAGAAAAATCTACTGTCAAATCTTTCAGAAACTCCTATGAACATGGTCAATTGGTCTGTAAATTTAGAAGTATTGGGCTGATGTGACTTCATTCTTTTGCAGTGAAAATGTTGGTCTCCTTGGGTTGACCCGTGTAGGGAGTCGAAGAGTAGTTCAGGTCTCCACAGCTTTCATGTTCTTCTTCTCTATATTTGGTGAGTCCACATTTTCCTCTACGCTTGATTGAAATCTATAAATCTGCAGACATTAACTAACAAACACACCCTTTTCAGGGAAATTTGGAGCATTTTTTGCTTCAATTCCTCTGCCAATATTTGCCGCTATATACTGTGTTCTGTGGGGAATAGTTGGTAAGCAGTTGTTTTCTATTTTTTCTTCATATTCTGTACTAATTAATGATTCAAATCTGCATTCTTCAAACTCATTGAACCTGTCCATACAGCTGCTACTGGCATTTCATTCATCCAGTTTGTAAACAAAAACTCCTTTAGAAACATGTACGTTTTGGGACTTACTCTCTTCCTCGGGATATCGATCCCTTACTACTTCTGGAGCTACACAACAGCATCTAACCATGGTCCAGTGAAGACTGGTGGCGGTTGGGTAAGCATCTGAACTCAAGCTAACGGAAATCAAACCCGACCCATTTGACTAAAATACCGGTTTTCTTGTTTTAATGTGTTATTTTCCAGTTCAACGATATATTGAATACGATATTCTCGTCTCCCGCCACCGTGGCTTTGATAGTCGGGACGCTGCTGGATAACACGTTGGAGGCGAGGGAGGCGTACAACGACAGAGGGATACCGTGGTGGGCCCCATTCCAGTTCAGGGATGGGGAACCGAGAAACGACGAGTTTTACAGCTTCCCCCTTAACATGGACGAGTACATGCCCACTAGATTTATGAAGTGAAAACTAAGCCTCCTAGTTTTGTAGTTTTTGTTGTAAAGTATGAAGCTGTGGCCTGGAATTTAGTTTGGTAATTTGTGGTTTGTGTTTGTATACGCATTGGGTAGTGAAAAGAATACAATTTCATGCCGGGAGAAACTTCTGGTGTACATGTACATGTCTGGTGCTAGTCAACTCCCATGTGTTTGTTTTGAGCTGTCTAAAGGGTCTTGAATTTGGATCCGAATGAGGGAGCTTGTGATTTGACAGTCGTGTAACTGTATATTATTTGTACGATGGCATGCATGACATGCAAAGTGATACACTAGGGAGCTGATCAAACAAACTACCTGACATTAATTACTTGATATCTTCTTCCATGTAATCGTGTTTGTAACCTTTCTTCTACCTTTTGATGAAACCTCTCTTCTACCTAATAACACACTAATGGGATGAAAACTCTTTTTCTTTTCGTATAATACGACCCATTGTCTATTATTAAATTATTAATAGTGTGTGTGTAGACGGTATAGGGTTAAGTGTAGCCAGAACTAAGAGAATGGGCGATTTTGTGTAAACTTTAAGAATATAGGGTGGCTAAAGAAAAGGCTAAATGACGCAAGTTCAGAATGCCGTAGTAAAGTTCAAATTTCTCGACAAATTTCGTTCTGCTCGTCTTTCCGATTTTTGGAGATCCGAAGATGAACACCCGAAGGAGGGGTTAATTATCAGTTATTCATGGTGGAAAAACTCCGCATTGGGGCTATTCTTTCGTCTTAGGGTTGAAGTTCATCGATTTTACTAAGTTGATCTGTGTTTCTTGCGTTGCTTTCACCGGTTAAGGGTACGTTCTTCCCTACCCTTCTCTTCATTCAAAGTTGTTCAGACTAGGGTTTGAGTTTTAAGTTTCTGTACCAGGTACTCTGGTATCTTGTTTGGTTGGAATTTCCTTGCCGTAGATTCAATTTGATGTGTTTGTCCCAGGTTTGCATAGATGCTTTAGTTTTTTTGTTAGAATTAGGGATTTGCTGAAAAGTATTGTCATTCACCCTTGCCTAGTTGCCTTTGAGTGATTTGGAAATTCTAATTGAATGTCGAAGCTCGAAAATCTTGTTCACCGGTAAATTCATGCTTATAAAAGGTTTCACGTCCAGATGCTATTAAAGTAAGCTTCTGCGTTTTGTACTGAGTTATTTCAAACTTTTTTTTTGATATGGCTATTGAATCCTGAAGTAAATGCTGTTTAAGATTTTTTATCATCGAACTTTGAGTGATAGTCTTGTAGGTCATCATGAGTGTAGGAGGGTTTTGAGAGTTTAGACATTCAGTAATTTAGTGGCTCATTCAGTAAGATAATGAGCCATTAAATACAACCAACACTATAACACAACAATAGCAGGCTTTTTCTCACTAGACGGCCGTCCTACCGGAAGAGGAACAAAAGCCGCCGTCTGTTGGTTGTATTTAGTGGCTCATTCAGTAATTTGATGATTTTGTTTTGTGCCAGTTGTCTTATCTACTGTGGGTTCATGGATAATTCATTTTTTCCCGCAAGACTAATACAGGACAATTCTAATGGAACCGATCGTATGATTTTTATCTTTTAGGAGCTGTTCAAATCAAGATGGAATGCCCTACAAGTTTAATTGCTAAGATCCACAACACCTTCTGCGAGGACATGCCTTTTGCAGTATCCTCTGCTTCTTTAAGGGCTAGTGAATTTGATCTGGTAATCTAATGTTTTGTAATGTCGCTATTATGTCATGATCGAAGCTGCCTTTTCACCTTTTCTTTCCCCCATCCTTTTTCCTGCATGTCTCTAAGTATGGACGGGTTTGTTTATTCATTTCGTCAGGTCCGAGGTGTATTACAGGTATTACAGGGAAACACCAATTCCCTTTTCTACTGGGACGAGATTGGCCAGTGTTATCATGTCAAGGCTGGAATCTATGTGCCACATCTCTCTTTATCAAGTTTAAGTGATATTCTCAATCAGTTCCTCTATACTGCCACATGTTTACGTCTGGTAGAGCATGTAGCTAATAAAATTGAGGTATCTGTTAGATCATCTCCCACATTGAGGGCATTTGGAGGTGCTGTTTCTGCTTGGCTGCAGGTCTGTGCCTGTCCTGCTTGTTCTCAATGTTTCATTGCTGGCCAGTATTAAAAATGATTATTGAAGTCCTTATATTATTTTTTAGATGCTGCGGGATATTGCATTGAAGGAGGAAATGAAAATCATTAAGTCTGACTCTCAAAATGTCCCTACCTTATTGGGATTGGCTAGCTCACTCTCCAGGTGTATATTTGGATATTGGCAACCCTTTATTTATATTTCATGACTAATATATTGGTTATGTATGTAGCTATTTTGGTGAATTTGAATGTGTTGCGTTTACTATGTGAGAATGTATGGATGCACTTCATGTAAATTTATATGATCATCACTGTCATCATTACCTTCACTGTCATGATTATTTTAGATTACTACTGAAATGTTGAGCTTAACATGTTTCTTTCACTCTGAGGTACTACAAAGTCTTAGTTGTTTTTGACTTTTTGCATGACTGGAGTGCCTTGAAAGACTGCAGTCACTTAAATATTTGTATTCTATGTTTGATGACTTTCATTCTATTTTTTTTTTGTTGTAGTTTAAGCTTCTCTGACCTATGATAACTTCCTGATGTGACTTAATTTGTCCTAGTCTTTGTTCAGGGGCTGAGTTCCTGCTTCAAATAGTTCATGAATCAATTCCCCAGGTGTTTCTTGAGTCCCTTGCTTCTATTTCTGCTGCTCAAGTGGCTGCTCATATCCTCGATCAGCTATACAAGAAGCTGCATGAAGTTTGTCTCGTACAGGGTGGTGAGGTTGTCAATATTCTATAATCTTGTTTGGTTTTCCATTGTTGATCTGCTTTCCATCCACTAAGTCTGTCTAAAAGGTGATGCAAATTACAGGAAGAGGCTTACCGGATGCTCCTCTATTTATTTGTGGCTAGTTTATTGCCTTATATAGAGAGTCTCGATTCCTGGTTGCATGAAGGAATCCTTGATGATCCATTCAATGAGGTAGCTTCTATAATTTCATGTTGAATTTGTGACTTAATTGTATGCTTGTTGGAACATGTCTCTTGACACATGAGCTGAATGTGGATGTTAATAAACAATTTCTACATGTAGCATAGTATTCTTCTGGTAAAAAATCTCACCCTGCAATATGGATCTGACAAATTCGAACATAATCATCTTTTCCCAGTTCCATGAAACCACAATGATGTGTTTTTATGCTAACAAGTTGTCTGTCTCTAATCTTGCAGATCTTCTTTTATGAAAATAAAACAGTTTCAATTAGTGATGCTGCATTTTGGGAGAAGAGTTATCTTTTGAGATCCTTTTCAACTCAAAAGTTGGATCCTGGCCTTTCCAGTGCACCTCATGATAGGAGTATGACAGACTTAGAGGCATGCCCTATATTTTTTAAGGACATTGCCAGGGCAATTGTTTCTGCTGGAAAATCATTGCAGCTGATCAGACATGTTCCTGCAAAATCAGATCAAATATCATTTGGTGGAGATGGCTGTTACAAGCTTGATTCATCTGCAAATGCTGATAATGCTACTGATTTAGGTGACGTACAACAAAGACATAGGGCAACAGGATTAACATTATCAGAGATTTTTTGCATCTCATTATCAGGTCTTATAGCTCATGGTGATCATGTTTACAACTACCTATGCCATGAGAACCTCCATTCCATGGATGCTCCTTCACCACAAACCTTGGAAAGTAAAAGGGCTTCTCGAGATGTATACAGTTCTTCTCTGGCAAGTAAAGGGAAGATATGGATTGAACTTTTAGGTGAAGCACTAAAATCTAAAAAATGTGGTTCTACATATGAAAATGATTTCACTCATTTGGAGGATGCAACTACTGCCGGGAGTTGGCTTGAGGAAATGCAAACTGTGAAATCTTTCTGTCCTCAGAATCCTGTTCTTACTGTATCCAGGATGTTTTTGGATGAGAACAAGCTTGCTTGGAGCTCGTTGAACTTGTCGAAACACATTAATCTTCCATCCTTGAATGATGAGGAATTATGGGAGGCCTTGTTCAGCACGGAATCTGGACTTGATGTACCAATAGGAGGAACCAACTACAATTTTGGATTTCAGCTCACGGAGTCTGGGTACTCTCGTTCTCAAGATGACATTAAAGTCTTAGAAAAACTATTTCCATTCCCAACCATTATTCCTGCATTTGAGGTATAAAAATTAAAAGTAGAACTATAGCTTAGACTAATTTGTGCTTTTGAAGCTTTTAAATTGCAAATCTAATAAGACTCTTATGCAGGACAATCTTTGTATGTCAGAAGTGCTTCCATTCCAGAGGAATAGCTCTCTTTCATCCAGATTTCTACGGTGGATTCAGTGTGCCGAACCAAGATTAACTCCACTTCCTATGGTTATTCTACAAGAATGTCTCATCCTATACGTTAAGAAGCAGGTTGTTATCTTTCACCTGTAGGCTCAGTGTCATTACTTCAGTACCTCATCTGACAAAAGTTCTATTATGATTTATCAAAAATATAGGTGGATTACATTGGAGGATGCATGCTGTCAAAGTTACTGAAAGATTGGAGACTGATGGATGAGCTGGAAGTATTGCGTGCAATATATTTGTTAGGCTCAGGTAACTTGTAGGTTTATATAGACCAAACTTATGTCAGTTTTCTTCCATCCATTTTAGCAGGCTATTCAGATCTCCTACATGAATGCGAATGTTTATTTTTCAGGTGATCTATTACAGCATTTTGTGACAGTGATTTTCAATCGACTTGATAAAGGAGAATCCTGGGATGATGAATTTGAGTTGAATATGATATTGCAGGTGACTTTTTTTCATTAAATAAATATGATTTGTGGTAAATTATGTATACCATGTCGAACTTTGGGGAAGAGAGAGAAGATTGTTTGCAGGTCCAAACGTGCAAGATGTTATTAGAGTCATGTTTCTCATAAACCATGAACTTAGAGTCTTTGATCATTTGCATGCACATGGAGCCAGTCCTTGTTTTCTTGGTATTACTATATTATGTACTTGGAGATGGTCAATTAAACAGTTTATACCATGTTTGCAGGAGTCCATTACAAATTCTTCTGATCACATGATACTGAGTGCTCCTGATTCACTGGTCATCTCTATTACGAAGCCTTCTAGTCTTGATGGAAATGATAAATCTAACAACTCTGTCTCAACTCCTCGAAAAATTAATGATCACTGCTTGGGCATTAATGGGCTTGATGTGCTCAACTTCACATACAAAGTATGTATTAACTAGCCGGATGAGAGTTTTAATATTTATCTGTTAATCACAATCCCTGATCTTTTTCCTTTCTCACGCCACTCTAATAATAGGTTTCTTGGCCACTTGAACTCATTGCTAATGCAGAGACTATAAAGAAGTACAACCAGGTAATACTTTGTTATCAATTTTAGATAGTGAACAATTCATCCACTAGCTATGATTTAATAGGAAATCTTATGCTTTATATAGGTTATGCGTTTTCTGCTGAAGGTCAGGCGTGCAAAATATGTTCTGGACAAAGCTCGAAGAGGGATTTGGAAGGTTCTTTTCTAACGGTTTAAAATTTTATTTAATGTCCCATGCACTTCGGGGTTATTCATAGATATGAGAAAAATTGAGACTTCCATTAAATTTTGTCAAAGAATTAAAGTTTTGATTATATATATATAAATGATAAAGAATTCCTTGTTCTGCTAATGGTTTGCAGGACAAACGAACTGTAGCTTTTAAATCCAAGCACCACTGGTTAGTAGAGCAAAAACTTCTGCACTTCATTGATGCTTTCCACCAATATGTGATGGACCGGGTAAGAACTTTACCCTCATGTATTTTCTGCTGAATAAACTCTTCTTCTTCTTCTTCATGATTTCATCTGCCTTGTAGTTACAAGTATCAACCAATAAGACTGCTGTTTCTGAGTAGGCTTAAATTATGCAGGTTTACCACAGCGCCTGGCTTGAACTGTGCAACGGCATGGCCGCAGCTCGTTCGCTGGATGAAGTTATAGAAGTGCATGACGCCTACTTGCTGTCAATACAAAGACAATGCTTTGTAGTTCCAGACAAGCTTGTGAGTCATAAATACACACTCTTGGGCTTGTGGTCTTTTTTCTTTTATATTATCTTTTGAGCCGGCTAACCACAATCTTTTATCGGCGTGCTCAGTGGGCGCTGATAGCGAGTCGAATCAACACAATCCTGGGATTATCCTTGGATTTCTACAACATACAGCAGACGCTAAGCAGCGGTGGAGCAGTCTCCACCATTAAAGCAAGATGCGAGATGGAAGTCGACAGGATCGAAAAGCAGTTTGATGATTGCATTGCTTTCCTTCTCAGAGTATTCATCCACCCTCATTTTTGGTTCTTCCAATGAATAAGAACCCTAGAGCATTCTACATATATAAACATGGTACCTTTGCCTTTGCAGGTGCTGTCTTTCAAACTCAACGTGGGCCACTTTCCTCATCTGGCAGATCTGGTCACCCGAATCAACTACAATTACTTTTACATGTCTGATACGGGTAACATGATCAACGCTCCAGGATCCGAGACCATCAAGCTTGGGAAGACCTTTCCAACCAGAACAACTTGAACATAGACTTGCTGTTTCTATCCAAAATGTTGTGTAGTATATGTACTAACCCTTGTGCATTCTGTCCAGAAATTTATAGTTGTGTGCACTGTATTTTGACCGGAACATTATAGCCATATTTCTAGTTATGTCATTAATTTCACCCATCTGTGCAAAATCGTTATGAACCACCATTTGGAACCATAAATAGTTTAAGTGGGCCGACAAGCCCAATTTTAGTGTTCTGTGGGTCTCGGAGCCCAAAAGCCCGTTAGAAGCTGAGGCCGTTACAGACCAATGTCTCCGTTTCTGTTCACCGTCTGTTCCTTCGAGAATCACGAGTTCAGTTGCGTTCTGTTCGTCGACCGGATGATTGAATTGAAAAAAAATAAAAATAAATGAGGAAATTAGGTTAGTCAGATGGCATTATCGGCCATAGCCAATGGTCTCACTCGCTCCTCTCTCCGATCTTCTACTCCTCACTCTTCCATCTTCCAATCAACTTTCTCTCTCCTAAAACCAACTCTCAGACTCCATAGCCGCCGCCGCTGGAAGCTCGTTGATTTCCGCCATAGCCGAGGAATTTTCGCGAGGATGGCGTCAACTGGAGGCGGAGGAGTCTCGGAGAAAGTGACTGCTCCGTATGGCTCTTGGAAGTCGCCGATCACCGCCGATGCTATTGTCGGAGGTGAGAAGCGGCTTGGAGGAATCGCCGTCGACGGTCGTGGCCGGCTTGTTGTGCTCGAATCTCGCCCCAAGGAGTCCGGGTAATCAATGAAAGCTCTGCTCGAGTGCTCGTTTCAGCTTGATTTTGATAAGTGATTTCAGTGATGATCTCTATCTTTGGTGTCTGAATTTTTTTGAGGCCAATTTGATAGTTCCCTGCTATATTTGATGATTCTAGTTTAATTGTAGTTTTGTTGGTGGATGAGTTTTCTGTTGTATAATATGCTGTTTTGCTGTACACTGGGAAATTCTCTCTGAACTTTGATTTCGACGGTTAATCTTTGTGTTAGACGCGGTGTCCTTGTTTTGGAATCGGGGAATGATGCGGAAGCACCCTTGGACATAACCCCCAAGGAGTATGCAGTCCGTACCTTGGCTCAAGAGTATGGAGGTGGTGCATTTGGAATATCTGGAGACACTGTCATCTTCTCAAACTACAAGGATCAGCGGCTTTATAAGCAGTCTGTTACTCCTGGAGGTGTGATTCTTACTCTGACAACCTCCCTTGTTCCTGTTTGAGCTAGTTTAAAAACTTGTATGCAGTGCAAAGATCCTTGTTGAAATAGATAATCAATGCAGATTCTCCTCAACCAATCACTCCTGATTATGGTGGACCATTATTCCATTATGCTGATGGAGTGTTTGATTCACG
This sequence comes from Polygonum aviculare, assembly GCA_934048045.1. Lineage (NCBI taxonomy): Eukaryota > Viridiplantae > Streptophyta > Magnoliopsida > Caryophyllales > Polygonaceae > Polygonum > Polygonum aviculare. Next base: position 10,484,249 of record OW204028.1, read on the forward strand.
TTTTCAGCGTTTCATCTGTGTTATGGAAGGTAGATGTCACTTCCTTGGCTTGTCTTAGTATTAGTGAAGCTGTTTGTCCAATTAAAATCTATGATTATTAGTTCCTTCTTAATTGAGTTTTGTTTCTGCCTTTATCAGATCATAGAGAGAGCCATTTAAATCCAACTACCACAATTGCAGCAATAAACCTCAGTGACAGTAGCATACAGGGTACGAGTCTCTATCTGTAGTGGAAAAGGGTCAAGAAATGCTAGCAGATCACAATACTCTATATAAATACATGTATAGTAGTGTTTAATTATGGCGATGATAATTATTTGCTTTTCTGTTTTGCAAACCGTTTCATGTGCAGAACCTAAAGTTTTGGCTAGTGGCAACGATTTCTATGCATTCCCACGCATAGATCCAACGGGTGAGCGAATTGCCTGGATTGAATGGGGTCACCCCAACATGCCTTGGGATAGATCACAACTATGGGTTGGTTACATTTCTGAGGATGGGTGAGTAGAACTCCTTTATGCTAGTGGCATTCCTCTTTATTTTAATCAGAACCTTAATCATCCTTTACCCCTTATATATTTGTGGGAAGCTGCTGATTAATTGCAGCAATTTTCCTTTCTGAGCTTAATTTGTTATACTGATATGACTTTCACATTGTTATCATGCAGCAGTATAAGCAAGCGCATATGCATTTCTGGTGGGGATCCTTCTCTAGCTGAATCTCCAACTGAACCACAATGGACATCAGAAGGTACTTCAAGGAGAATAATGCCTAGCAATATAAACTGCCTTTCAGTCTCCATATTCTATGGCACAGTCAATTTAGAAGCTCTATTAGAGTCGTCTAATATGTTAAAATTTGAATCCCTTTCTCTTTTTTATGTTTGACTATCCTGACTGCTCCTTGTTAACCTGTATTTAGTATGTGTGTTTTTTTTGGACTAAATAGTGTTATCGTACAAAGAGAATTCACACCTTTTCTTTTTGTGAAATGTTTTTCCTTTTTCCCGTGGTTAGACCATTGAGGTGCTGATTTGACAAACTGGTAGGTGTAAACTTTGTAGACTGTTCCCTTTTTTAACTCAACATTATGTAGATAGAGCTTCTACTTCTAAAGAAACAGATATGTGATGTTTGTATTTGCTAAGAGACTGTGTTGTTCTTAATTTCCTGCTAATGTATTTGTTCTAATTTGTGCAGGCGAGCTGTTTTTTGTCACTGACAGGAAAAATGGGTTTTGGAATCTTTACAAATGGGTAAACAACTTGAACCTTTTCAGTCAATGCAATATGTTTGGAGCTTTCGAGTACAATTTGGCAGTAAAATTTTGGGCTTGTGGTTATTAGTATAATAGAGGAATAGAAGGAAACTGTATTCAGGGCTGCCTTTAGAGGAGCACGGGCTTTCTGAATTCAACTCTCCAGTTGTGATGAATTGTTTAGCAGCATCCTTCATCTGACATATTTAGCAGGGATAATTTAAAATATCATTAGATACATATTAATTTTCTAATTATGCAGAGAATGTCCCCCTGATAAGCAAGCATATCATGTGACCATTTTATGGAGTGAACTGCAACTGACTTGTTTTTGTGTTTTTGAAACAGATTGAATCCAAAAATGAAGTTGTAGCACTTCACTCAATGGAAGCCGAATTTGCTAGGCCACTTTGGGTCTTTGGCATGAGGTCTTATGTATTCTTACAAAGCCACAAACAAAAGAACGTAATTGCTTGCAGCTATAGGTCAGTCTTTGGAATCGCTTTTACTTAAAAAGTTAAAATATCTTTGCATGCTGAGGGATATTCATAACCTAATATAGGGTATAATTCTCAAAGTTTACATACCTAATATCAACTGACAAGCACAAATTCTGTTTCAGGCAGAAGGGGAACTCCTATCTTGGAATTCTTGATGATGCTGAAGGCTCGTTGTCACTTCTAAATATTCCTTTCACAGATATAAGCAATATTGTAATGCCCCTCTCTTGTTTAATTAACTAATTATTCAAAATCCTCAATTCTCTCTAATGTTCTTGATGATGATTGTTTCTTCTGATGCAGGCTTTAGGACCCAAGTGCTTATATGTTGAGGGTGCATCTGCAACTCTTCCATCGTCAGTGGCAAAGGTGTCGTTCCCCCTTGCATAGATAATGTGTTTATAGGCTGAAGCATCATCCTTCAAATGTCAGATGTTATGTTCTTTCATGTGAATACATTCTATAATACTTCTACATATTTCAGATTTACGTCTTTTATTATTGCAGGTTACTCTAGATGACAATCTCAAAGTGTCTGATTTTAGGATTGTGTGGTCTTCTTCACCTGATAGTTCAAAGTACCAATCATATTTTAGCCTGCCAGAATTTATTGAATTTCCAACTGAAGTACCGGGTCAGACTGCTTATGCATATTTCTATCCACCCTCAAACCCTATGTATCAAGCAAGTCAGGAAGAGAAGCCTCCTCTATTACTTAAAAGTCATGGTATGTTATGTAGGCTGAGCTCATTTTTGAAAAGTTTATCCCATGAAAAAGATCGAATAATCTGATTGTGTTTTCTTGAAATTCTTTTGGCTTTTAGGGTGATACTTGTTATTAGAAAAATATGTGTTTCATCTAATGTCTTAGGCTACTATATGAATTACTAGGTGGGCCGACAGCAGAGACGCATGGTATTCTAAATCTCAGTATCCAATATTGGACTAGTCGTGGTTGGGCTTTTGTGGATGTCAATTACGGTGGAAGCACAGGTCAGTTCTTGACATGGATTTAATGTAGTACTTTTTATCATGCTGATATACACTATGATTGGATAATGGTTCACGTAAAATTTCTTCTTGATTTAAAGGTTATGGACGTGAATATCGCGAACGACTTCTAGGTGCCTGGGGAGTTGTTGATGTTAATGATTGTTGCAGTTGTGCTAAATTTCTGGCAAGGCCTTTTTTCGTTTTCCCTTATCAACTGCTGCCATTTCTCAGCATGCCTCTGATGCTTAACATGCTAACATTGATGGAAATTGACAGGTTGACAGCGGAAAGGCAGATGACAGTCGACTTTGTATTACAGGGGGATCTGCTGGAGGCTATACAACACTTGCTGCTCTTGCTTTCAAAGAAACTTTCAAGGCTGGTGCTTCATTGTACGGTGTAAGTTGTCTTTAAAGGTTTGATTAATGTTTTTAATTACAAGCATAAGAAACTGCATGGTTAGAAGTGTTAAGCTTGTTTTGGACCTTTAGTACTTTGATGTACAGTATTGTTGAGTTTGCTGACAAGTTGACCATGTGTGCTTCGATTGAACAGGTTGCAGATCTGAGTTTGCTAAGAGCTGAAACTCACAAATTTGAATCCCATTATCTTGATAATCTTGTTGGTAATTAGCTTGAGACATCTCAACTAAATTTTTGCTTCTCTATGTGGCTTTCTTTTTTATAAGAATTTTTTTTATTGCTACTGTAGGACCTGAAAATGCTTACTTTGAGAGAGCACCAATCAATCACGTTGACAAATTTTCTTGCCCAATAATCCTCTTCCAGGGATTGGAGGATAAGGTATGAGATCTATTAGACTGCATTGAATCGAATCTTATTTTTATTTTTTTTTGGTTGAAAGAATGGATTCTTATTTGGACTGAAAGTTAAGTAGGGGTGTAGCAGTGATCATGTTTCTGCAATGGAACATTATCCCCTGCATTACAAGACACTTATCTAATATGCACCTTTTTCCCCCAAGAAACTCCGATAATTTGGTGGCGTTTTGCAGGTTGTACCACCGGATCAAGCTCGCAAAATCTATCAAGCAATAAAAGCCAAAGGTTTGCCAGTTGCTCTTGTGGAGTATGAAGGTGAACAACATGGTTTCCGCAAGGTACACACTACATTGCCATATAGCATTTCTTCCATCATTCATGAACTTTACAGTTGCTCATATGTTTGATTGCTGTTTCACCATAAAACACAGGCTGAAAACATCAAGTTCACCATAGAACAACAAATGGTCTTCTTTGCACGTCTGGTGGGCCACTTCAATGTCGCAGATGATATAACACCAATCAAGATTGACAACTTTGACTGATCATTTGGTAGTATGAACTCGCATCAGAATGACAGGGTTGCTGATCTGTATCAGATCCTCTTCCCCATGATGAGAACATAGGATGATGAAGATTGAAGAATTGGCCTTGTTTGCTCTTCTGTTGTTGTATCTTGTACTTAGGAACATGAATGCATTTCATGCAGGTCAATGTAGTTTCTTGGTTAACACATCTCCGTTATCACAGTTAAAGAGTTTCGTGATCATTTTGATCTCTCGTCTTAGAAAAAGTATTAATAAGCGGTGCTTAGATGTCTTTAAAACCAAGCATTTTGTTATTATATAGTTTTTGTTTGCCCAAGTCCCCTATATTTTCCTATATCCTTCGGAAGCATATTTGCAAGAGGTTGAATTTGCACTGAACGTATTGCATTTCACACACGTTAACAATGTTGAAAATCTAACATAGGACGCAATATGGGTGATTTTCCATTTAACAGGTGCTGTGATATATTCATACCAAATTACCATTGACCTTTCTTAGTTTTACGTACCTTCATTCATACAATCATACATACAACTATACAAGTGCACTTAATCCAAGGCCTTAAATTTCCGATTGTCTTATTTGTAGTAGTAAAAACTTTTTCTTGGGATCTTGTTCCCCGTAATATTTGAACTAGTTCCAAGAACTTCCACAACGGAAAAATAAACATGAATTATGAAGAGATATGTAATTGCTTTCCTTATTACGGGCATACATGTACTTTAACAGTAAGGAACAAAAGAATAAATATATTGCACTCCTGATCGACTCATCATCACCATCTACATTCTGCACTAATCACCCTCCAAATCCATGGAAGCCGCCGAGAATCCCTTGCTTGTAAGGCAGAAACGTCTTCTTCTTCATATCATCGGAAACCGCCTTCTTCATCGCGTAGTGCTTCTCGTGCGCCGAAATCCGCCCTCTCCTCGACACAGAGCCGAAGCTTGAGCTCTTGATCTCTCTCTGTTTACTATACATGGCCGTCATCTTCCTCAACGGATCCTTACTGTCCGCCGCCCTCCCCTCCGACGCGCTCCTGAACAGCAGAAGATCCTTCAGCCTCCATCTCCGGCTGCTCGACTTCCAATTCGCCGTCATCGTCATCAGAGACGTCGACGACGACGCCGGCGTCGGAGGCCGCGGAGGCGCGTTATTCTCAACCGCCTTCATCTCCTCCTCCCACGGATACTTCGAAACCCTAATTGGCGACAGCGATCTCGCTCCTCTGCTCCCCGGATACGACGCCGCCATTTTTCTCCCTCTCGCCTGCTCCGATCTCTCAAATCCGCTCTCAGGATCGCTCTGCTTCTTCTTCCTCGACGTGAATTGGCTCCAGAAGCTCCTCTTCTCCTTCGATTTCAACTTCGGCGGCGAATCGGGAGGCGTAGCCAACTCCCTTCCACCGGAATCGTTGTAACTCGGAGCGTTCATGGACCGGATCCTGCCTCCGTCGAAGAGCTCCGCAGCTGAGGCCGAAGGCGATTCGACTCCTCCTCCGATGTGGAAGGCGAAATCGTCTGCATCGGCGGAGGATTGATCGATGAGCGAGAACTCGTCGAGCTCTCGACGGAGATCGGAGGACCGACTGGGGCTGGTTGGAGCGCTGAGGAACATAAACTGGTTGCGGAAAGGCTGAGGCGACGAAGGCGGAGTGGAGCGTGGCGAAGATCTCGTGCTGTGGAAGTTAAAGTCTAGAGGCGGAGATGAAGGCATCTGCAAACCGACCTCCATGGCAGCTGAGCTTGCTCGAGCTTTTCGGAATGGAAGGTGAATCTTTCCCGTTTCTTTTATAACTAAGGCTATGGTTTGCGGGGTTGTTTATATTGACCTTATCATTAGAGCCGCCTCTGAGCAAGGCTTTTTGAATAGATGTTGATATTTTAGAAAGGAAGTTTTGGCTTTGTGTGCAAGAAAAATCTACGTGATCCTCGAAAGTGAATGTTAGAATATTTAATTTAGGGGTGTGTACGTAGGTTGGTGAATGGTGGGATTTAAATCACAATCTAATAAGTTTAATTGCTAAGGCAATGACGATAACAATCTCTATTAACAAGCCTTGAAAATTGAATTTGATGAGGTGAGTAGATTTTGATAGGGAAAAAAGTCGTACGTTCTAGATTAATATATTTGTTGTTAAATGTGTAAATTGTTATGAGTGTCAATATATGTATTGCTAATCACTTGGTTTACGCAACGTGCGTTTGTTTGGCTAGTAAAATATTTGGCGGGGGAAGTTTCGTTGGTGATCGTTTGGTTTGGCAACTTCCTGGAAGCTGAGTACTCGTGTTACGGAGAAGGTGAAATGTGGAATTATTTGCTTGGTTTTTCCAAATCTTGGTTACCCTCTTAATTAGAAATTAGGGGAATGATTAAAAGTCGTTAGAGGATAAAGTGTTCTGTTACAACAGAAAAGTTGGAAGAAAAGGGTGCACGAGTTTTGTTTGTTTGTATTTTCTGAGGAGAAGGTGATCTTCCTTGAGATCCACTGAACCTGCAACTTTTTGGTTTTGGAAGGTAGGCGGAAAGGATCAAGATTTTAGCCCTTACTTTTTGTCGGAGAATGAAAATCTTGTGTTGTGTTTATGGCTGCTTGACTAGAGAATGGGGACCCTAATGATTTTTGAGTTGTATGTAGATGTTAATAATACTCGGTCGGTAAGGTATGATTGAGATGCAGACTAGTCAAACAAAAACAAAGGCATTATTGAAGACTTTTCAATTATAGGCAACTTCCACAGTTCCACATTCTTCTTGCGAACTGGATATATACAAGAATGACAGTATGGTTTGCATCTCATGGGCAGCCCATGCTGAAAATGGGGCTTCATTTGGGTGATTCTTTATGGGCAGCCCATTTGGAGACGGGCCCAAAAGTGGGTCTATCTATCATTCACACTTGGCTTCCATTCTGAACTAAGAAGAATGCAAGTGCACATGTGGTATCACCGTATCAGTGTATCACACACAGGACCACCGACATCTGTTTTATCTTTATTATATGGCATCAGGGTCAGGCCAACTACTTTGTACTTTACCAGCAGGGAAATTGTTATAGCTCCCCAGTTCACCACAAAATGATCAGCCTAAAACTTCAAAAACCTTAACCACCCAGGCACCCACCAGGTCACCGTTACTCCATGAGTGCTGCTACTTGCCATTAGTTTCAGTACTTACCAACGCACAGAAGAGGAAAGGGCAATTTTCAGATTTGAGGATCTCATAGGGCCTGTAAATTAGTCTAAGATAGCCAGCCACTAAGAACAGCATTACGTTTTTTTGTCCAACTGTTATGGGTATTATCATCGTATGAATTATTATGGAGCTCAAATGATTGACAGCTCAATCCAGCTGACAACTAAGCTGATTTAGGTACATGTACATTAGATTCTCAAGCCAAAAAGTCCAGATCTACCTAGTGATTAAGACTTTCTACTCTTTAATTATGAGATTTGGATTAGCATTGATGGATTATTGTACAGCACCAGTAGTTTCACCCCCAAATAAAGTAAATACAGCAGTAGTATGGTAGACTGTCACTATAGTATGATGATAAGTGCTTAGCTTGCGTCCAAAAAACACAGTGAACGACCTTGCCCATTTCTTACTGCTAACATTTAATTAGGCAAGTCTTTATTTCTACGCTGCCAGCCAGATCTTTAACAATTCACTGCTCAGCAGCTCTTTGATTAGGAATTTAGGATGTTAAATGCACAAACAAATTCAGAAATTAAAAAAATAAAATGTCCTATATCTTTACACATCTTGCACGCAACTTTTCATTGCACAAACACCTTAAGCACACGAAGTTATACAATACAACCTATGAGATTTCACGAGTGCATTTAGAGAGTAATTTCAAGTCATTTTCAACAATACACATATAGCTAAAATAGTACCTACCACCAAGTACTTATGTCAAGCTGTAGTTCATTGACAGCTAGTTAGTACACATTAATGATACACTGACTACACTTGCATTTTCCTTTATTATTTCATCAATTAGCATATAAGGAATTTTATTCGATGTGCTATTATTAGTCTATACAAGGGCCAAGGGTAAGACTTCTCATGCAAAGACAACCAATCGTAACAGTATCTGGGTCCAGTTTCTATTGGAAGAGACACCTTTCTTTTCTAATTTGCTCTTCTGTTATAAATAACAAGCAAATACAAAGCAATGAATTGTAGCACCTCCTTTTCTACTACGTTTTTTACAAGGGGGAGAAGAGATTTTACATTTACTTTATTTTTTTCTACTCTACGCTCTACAATTATGGATGGACCCACATCATGAATCCCTTGAAAAGTCAGAGACTAACAGAACGAAAAGAATAATGAACTAACCAATTTTTACTGCTTAAATCAGTTCGTGTGAAGTAGGTACCTGAAACTGAACTCATATGGAGTAACCTGGACACATTGTGACAGTGGTTCATGTTTACCTCTTTCTAGGCACTTGATAGCCTCCTTTCTCAGATCAAGGGGAAGCTGAAGAGATATCCAATCTAGAAATGATTCCAAGTCCTTTGCAAAATCATGGAGATGCCAATCCAACAGTTTAGGAATAATCAGTTTCCCCGTTTTTGAAATTCCTACTGCTGCCTGTAGGTAGTCTCTCTTTGCCACTTCTAGTTCATTTTCAACATGGGAGCCTGTATACACCCTTACCTAAAAGTGGTAAGGACAAATATCCAAAATCCGTGGGTTATGAGAGTTTGGTTTTAACAAGCTAAAATTATTAATGACTAAAAGAGCCATTATTTTCAAGCATAAATACTTACAGCTGGAGAAGACCAGCTTCCGCAAGAGAGTGCGAATGTAACCAAGGGTTCCGACAGTTCCAATCCAAGAGCACTTCGAGCGGTCACTTCATTATTTTTCACTTGCTTTGAGAAAGTCTGGTATCATGTAAACATACAAGTCAAGTTATGCCAAAGTTCATTGCTAAAAATTAGCTGATGTAAAAAATGCTGGACTTACATCATTTAAATGATAAGGTAACCGCAACATGAAGTGCTCAATGGCTATTGCATTTAGTAGGTGTCCACCAACATTTATTGAGGCCTAATGGAACAGTGTTGGAATTTTGCACTTTAGTGGAGAACTTGGCAAACAAAATAATGATGTGCTTCTTAGCAAAACTGTTCCACGAGAAAGGATTTTTTTTACAATTACTTCGTAACTGCCTTGGTGGTCTACCACAGGGAAATTACCTTCTGCATCACAGCAATAACAGTCTCTGGGTTCTCTGGTACTCCATGTTCAATGAAGGCCTGCAAGGGAATTGTACAGTCAGGCCAAAAGTTTATTTCATCCTACTCAAAAATTGTACTAGCTATAATGACAAGTAGTATTTAGATCCAAGAATTTATACAGAAGTGCAGAACGGTTCACAGACTTCAATATTTACAGTCTATACAAGTCTAGACCATTCATGTACAGCACCAACAAAATTAAAATTTTCAAAGAAAAACCAGATTTTTGTGAAGTGGTTGTGATTTGAAGAGAACGACATAATAGTTCAGTTCTTACATTCATCATGCATGAATTGTAGACATTGATCCAAAAAGCCAGCTTCTCTTGATGTGTAAGGCTTTTCAGGTTCACGGATGCAAGTTTTTCTAGGAGAATCCTGAGAATGGGAAAACATAATCATGAATCTTCAATGACCCCTGTATGAATTTAGCAAACAGATCACTTATATGCAAAGTACCCACTTCATCCTCCGTAGGAGAAACATACAGCTTGACTTTTTGTTAGGATTGAGTGAGCTGTGGTCAATTGAACAGAGATTTTTGTATGGCCCAATATCTCTCCTCATCTTTAAGCAGATACCATAAGGATCTTGAAATTCTGCATCTTCAGAAGCACGAAAAGAGGCTAATGAAGGCAACTGGTCGGCTATACTTCTACTCTTGGTTCTTCCCATTCTCAACAAGATAGTTATTAAGCATTTTACGATATTCTCAGAGACAGCATTTGGACTGTGATCTACCGATTTCCTCTCATCTTGTGATAGAGCATCGACTACTGCATTCTCCATGTTGCTGCTTCTGCATGCTAGCTGAACATTGCAAAAGTCAAAGGTTGCAAAAAAGAAAAAATAATATTTGAACATTGGACTATCACTATCTTTGGAATGCAAACCTGTGGCTTTTGGGGATCAAAACACTTTTCTACTCGTCTGTTCTTAGCAGAAGGCTTCTTCCTCATAGGACTTTGTATTTGTTCACCCTTTGTGAATTGCTGTTTGTTCTTTGTCAAACTTATATATTTTTTATTCTCCTTTTCTTTTTCATCCCCTGCAGCAGCTTATGTGTATACAACAATTAATCAGTTTCCTCATTCCTGATCATCAACTTTTCTGAGATAGCATCATGCTACAGATAATCAGCAGGACCAATAAATTTGTTATAACAACTACCTGCAGATGTAACGGAACACATCTCAGCAGATGCAACCTTTTCAGGCTCTTCCTTTCTAATGATTTGCAATTGAGGAGGCTTGTACAGCAAACAATCACTATTTCTCTTGGAAGATGATGTGTGGATGGCCTCTTGATAAAGGTCTTGTCTAAATAGAACAACCTGTTCTTCTAGTCTAACAACTTCCTCTTCCAGGACAGCCACCTCAGCTAGGAGTTCCAATGTCTGCATAAGTAGAATTCTAAGAATGTCCTAATTTGGCCATCTAAAGTTGGAAGACAAAACCAATAGCACATTGCACTATCATATCCAGCTTCCTTGGCCATTCTAAATACACAGTTTGACTGTGTCTGACTTTTGAGTGTAAAAGCAAGTGTCAACTAAATGAACATGAGAAAGTAAAATTGAGTTGGAAAGACTAACATTCGGAGGAAGATAAGAAGGAAGCCGAGGAAGCGATCCTAGTGGCCTAGTGAAAGCACGCTCTAGAGCTCTATGAACATTCTCCTCATATCTCAGCCTCTTCGTCAACTTGTCAACCTGAAATCCAGATAAAATGCATCTTTGAAACAGCCAAACAGGAAATTAAGCAATGGAACAGGACAATCTTCAATTCCCAGGCATACATACATCTTGTTGTAAAGCCAATTTCCTCTCTCTACATGAGATTCGTGTACAAGTGGTATTAGACTTATTCAGTTCCATTATCTTGTTCCTCTGCACTGACTCCACCTTCTCATCCTACAACAAATAGCCAGTGAGCGGCAATTAAACAAACACCTCATAGTCGACCTTCTCAAGCAAGGAATAAGATTCCACTGACAAATTCAAAAACTAAAAGCAACCGATGCCTTTTTTGTTTCATCTTCTGAGTTAAACATTGATGAAGAGTAATGACAAAGGGAGTAAAAAAAGAACGGAAAACGGAGAGAAATTCGTCCCTACTCAAAACGGAAAAGTAAACTATTTTTCTCAGGCGTTCCGACAAACTCAGAAAATCGCCAAAGATCAACAATAACTCCATCCAATTTCTGACAAATCTCAATCAAACTTTATCAAGGAAGACGCTAGAGAAAGAAAACGACGAATCACCTTTTCGTTCTTTACTAGCGACTTGATTGATTGTAGCGTCGCTCTTCTTTTACCGCTCAGCATTTCCTGTCTCCGATCGAAATCTTCAGCTGTTACATTGCACGCCGAAGAGCAAAAAACATCAAATTAGGCAAAACATTGAGCAGACGAAGAACGAACACACAAGCGATCGATAGTGAGAAATACCTTGACTGGAAACGAAGCGGGAAAATCGGAATGCGAATCATGACAGAGACGGAATTGTGATCAAGAACAGCTTCATTTGCAAAGTGTATGGCGGTTTTGTAGGCTTGTTGCAGGTGTAGGTGCGAGATCGGGGAGAAAAGGGGACAGTGAGAGATGGGAGAGGGGATTTTGTTCTTCCGTTTTTGCTGCTTTCTGAATTGTGTGAATTGTAGGAATATGGAGGGAGGAGTAGTGTTAAATTAGTTGGATTTCAGAGACGGTGGTGTGTGCATTCCAGCATTCGTGTTAAGTGGGCACAGCAGGCGCATTTTAGCGGCCCCCACCATTTGGGCTATAAAACAACACGAAACCTCCACTTACAAGTTCCAACCTGGTGGAAAGTGAGATACTGGAATCAAGCAGATAGCAATTTTATGGAGTTTTTCTGTGATGATTTTTTATTATTAAAAAACATATCTGTATAATTGTAGTCTTGACTAAACTGGCATTCTGGCAAGATTAACAACCTGATTAAGGTGGCGTTTGGTATAAAATTTATGGAAAGAAAAGGAAAGGAAACAAATTTGTATAGAAAATGAGGATGATCTTCTCTTATTTTGATGAAAAATGGAAAGAGAGGGGTAATGGTTAGAGGAGTATGAGGGATATGATTACCCCATGTTGAGGGGGTGGGGAGAAGTTGCTCTAAGAAAGGGGTAATGGTTACCCTTTGTATCAATGAATCCTAAACTAAATAATGTTTAGATACATGCCTTAACCATTACCTTTCCCTCCAAAGAAACCAAACGGGCCCTAAGTGGTAATAATGCATACCATAGCATATTGTGATGGTCTCCTAAAATTTATGATTTTGTTCAATGAAGCTCATTAGCATCTGAATGATTTAGGTGGCATGTGGCATGTTTGACGCGGATTCTATGCATTCAAACATCAGGGCTCTAATTAACAAAACAAAATCATTTTTCTAAAAAAAATACTCCCTCCGTTTCACAATAAGTGTCGTTTTAGCTCTTACCACAGTTTTTAAGAAAAGCAATCATTCACTTTAAAACTTACAACTTTTTCTTAATCTTACCACTCATTACATTTTTTTGGTCAATGCATGAACAACTTTAGTCAACAAATACACATTCCAATAAAAATTATCATCATTCACCCCTATTAAATCACTTTGAAAACCTAAAACGACACATATTATGAAACAAATTTTAAGTGCTAAAACGACACTTATTATGAAATGGAGGGAGTACACAAAATGGGATTTTCCGACCAAGAAAAAAAACAAAGTGGGATTTTTTGAACCGGAGAAATACGAAGCTAGCATGATAAAAGCTGTCTAACGGCACGTGCAACCGATCAATTGATAATGAGAAAAACATTAGTTTACTCATTAAATGGAGGGCAATTTGCAAAAATACCCCATCCAGAAAAACGGTTTGCAAAAACGCCCCTTAAAACAAAAAAAATAGCGAAGCATGCTGTTTTGGGCGTTTTTGCAATAAAATTTACATTATTTTGTACTTTCTTTTAAATAAAAGTTTATTAAAATATCATTATAATTACAATAAAAATATTTAGCCATAAATTCTGGAAATTCTTTTTAAATACAAAATTAAAAAATAGAAAAAGAAAATATAAAATAAGAAAATAGTTTTAGAACATTAAGATTTTTTGGAAACAATGAGATATTGTAGAATATATGGTGGAAGATATTGTTGAAGATATTTTTTGAAAATATAAAACGTAAATAAACGTGGAAGATTATTTTGTTGAAGATTATCCTTGTTTCAACCTTTTTCGTGATTATCTTCCTTATTATCTTCGTTTCATCACAAAGTAGGGTAAAATTCATCCTGTCACCCTGAGTAAACATCTTGTCATACACAATGAAATATCCTGTCGCTAATTTGAAACATTAAGATTTTTTGGAAACAATGACATACTGTAGAAGATATGGTGGAAGATATTTTTTGAAAATATAAAACATAAATAAATGTGGATCATTATTATCTTCGTTTAAACATTGAAGGTTATTATCTTCGTTATTGTATTCATTTCATCACAAAGTAGGGTGAGACTCATCATGTCACCCTCAACGAAAATCTTGTCATACACAACCAAATATCCTGTCACCATTTCAAAAATACTATCATTTGTTTCATGTTTTTTTTCATCTAAAAAACATTGTTTTTTCTCATCTTTCACTAAAACTTATTTCTAAATACAAAATTGAAAAATACAAAGAAAAAAATATAAAACAAGAAAATAGTTTTCACGCAAGATTTTTTGGAAACAATGAGGATAGATAAAAAAACGAAATCTTTTTTAACATTAAAATATTTATATATTTTTTCAAATTTGGATAAAAATAAAGTTTGTTAAAATATTTTATTTCTCAAATAAAATATTAATAAAAATAATAATTTTCGATTTTTTTAAAAATATTTCGTTTTTTATTTTATTTGATAAAAATTAGTCATTTTGGGCATGAATGTAATATTTTTAGGCATAATCGCAATTTTTTTAGGCATTTTTGCAAATCGAAAAAAAAATGGTCATATTTGCAAACGGATTATCAAATAGGGGCATTTGGTACTAATTCCCCTTAAATGGATAAGGGAAAAAAAGGGCAATTTGCGAAAATGCCCCACCCAGAAAAACGGTTTGCAAAAACGCCCCTTAAAACAAAAAAAATAGCGAAGCATGCTGTTTTGGGCGTTTTTGCAATAAAATTTACATTATTTTGTATTTTCTTTTAAATAGAAGTTTATTAAAAAATCATTATAATTACAATAAAAATATTTAGCCATAAGTTCTGGAAATTCTTTTTAAATACAAAATTAAAAAATAGAAAAAGAAAAAGAAAATATAAAATAAGAAAATAGTTTTAGAACATTAAGATTTTTTGAAAACAATGAGATATTATAGAATATATGGTGGAAGATATTGTTGAAGATATTTTTTCAAAATATAAAACGTAAATAAACATGGAAGATTTTTTTGTTGAAGATTATCTACGTTTCAACCTTCTTCGTGATTATCTTCGTTTCATCACAAAGTAGGGTAAAATTCATCCTGTCACCCTGAGTAAACATCATGTCATACACAACGAAATATCCTGTCACAATAAAAAGATTTTTTTCGGCGAGCGAGCGACAGGATTTCGGCGAGCGAGAGAAATTTGGTTGATTTTGTTTTTTGTTTGCTTTTTTTGTTTTTTAGGTAAGATTTTCTTCTTTAGGTAAGATTTTTTGTTCGGCCCACCGAGAGGATTTCGGTAAGATTTTCAATTTTCCTTTAATTTTTAAAAAAGGATAGATAAAAAATGAAATCTTTTTTAACATTAAAATATTTATAAAATCTTTTTATTTATATATTTTTTAAAATTTGGATAAAAAATAAAGTTTGTTAAAATATTTTATTTCTCAAATAAAATATTAATTAAAATAATAATTTTCGATTTTTAAAAAAATATTTCATTTTTTATTTTATTTGATAAAAGTTAGTCATTTTGGGCATGAATGTAATATTTTTAGGCATAATCGCAATATTTTTAGGCATTTTTGCAAATCGGAAAAAAAATGATCATATATACAAACGGATTATCAAATAGGGGCATTTGGTACTAATTCCCAAAAAAAATGCCTTCTTTGAAATCTTTGATGCATGATTTTTTTCCAAATTGTTCAGACACTAGCTTTCATGCACCTTGCATAGATAAAATACGCAATTGATCATCGATTTGCACGTTATATAATCGATCGATCGATCCAATTTATGTATAAGCTATTTGTACATAGTGCTTTGTGACTCCCATGTGAAACGAATGGCGAATTAAATATGAGCTTATGTCTATAACTCAAACTCATTGATATTTGTAAATGTGTAAGATTTCAGGACTAAACACGTTCTATTGTTAATTACCCATCAGCCTCTATGAAAATCCAATACTCACCACAGTAAATATGCGTTTCCTAAAGTAATCATGCACAAGTATACATCGGTGCTTGCTACTAGTCATAAGTTTCTTACTTTTGAAGAGTTCTAATTTGTTCTATATGCCAAATTGGAAATGAGAGGGCCAGAGAATCAAACACAAAGTTGTGCAACCCACGAAATGTCAAAAATAATATATAGATTGGATGTAACATATATACATATACGTACGTATGCGGAGAAGAAGTTGAAAGATGTATGTTGTTTCGACCCCAATTCGATCTCTGATTCATCACTGTCAATTGTTGGTCCACCTTTAAGAGTTGTCATAATCATACCATAGATATCACATTGTTAATCTACATACACGTATATTGCTTCGTCTTTAAAACTTCCCCAATCTGCGTCCAAAAGTGTATCTAGCTAATTGGCCAAATATACCCGGTGGTTAAACATCAATTAATTGATCGATTAATGACCTTGACAAAGGAATTATTGGTGTAGCTAGCGCTAAGGAATGCACCCAATCTATCTATACTATCTATATAATTTTGTGTACATGAGGGCTATTTAATGCCCTCATCACACATTAATAATTTTGTGATCATTATATTACAAATGAATGGCAATTAGCATTTAGAAATAAGTATACATGTGATCATTTAAACTAAAAACAAATAAAGGAATAATAAAAAAAAGGGGTTATGATAAAAAAAAAACAAATATTCCCTGAAAAACATATATGTGAGAAAACTCTCAAATAAAAAAAAACAAATATTAGGTTACATTCCTTGAAAAATGAATGGCAATTAGCATTTAGAAATAAGTATACATGTAATTTTGTATACATGAGGGCTATTTAATGCCCTCATCACACATTAATAATTTTGTGATCATTATATTACAAATGAATGGCAATTAGCATTTAGAAATAAGTATACATGTGATCATTTAAACTAAAAACAAAAAAAAACAAATAAAGGAATAATAATAAAAAAAGGGGTTATGATAAAAAAAACAAATATTCCCTGAAAAACATATATGTGAGAAAACTCTCAAATAAAAAAAACAAATATTAGGTTACATTCCTTGAAAAATAAAGAAATAATCAATACCTTAAATGATAGAGAATATTAAATTATGGGAGAATTACTATTCGGATTAGTTAGAGGTTAAACCAAATTCTTATTATTTGGTGAGTGCAAATTTGCAATATAATTGAGATTATCTGCTCTGGTAGTGAATTTCAATATTAAAGAATAATTAATGGCCAATAAACATAATAAGAATAATAGGTATTGGTATAATTGGCTTAACTAAACTTAATAAACATGATAAGATTCTAAGGAATGTTACCAATTGCCTCCTAGAATAGCCCAATTCAAATCTCATAAATCAGCCTAATTAACTACATTTTGAAACGTCTTATTAATAACGCAACTAATTAGCATCCATTCCATATCACCTATAATAAAACACGGTTGTTACAAATGTATCCACTCTAATGCATGCAATTTAATCCAGCAAAACGGCCAAAAATTACACAACCGTTACCTTCTCAACCATTACACACATTATGATAATTTATTACATAATAATAACTATTGTATTTCTTAGTGGATTGAAACTGCATTTCCTCAAAAGAGTGATTGGAATGTTCAATATAAAGGTTGATGCTCACCTTGCACTCCATACTAGATGAACCATGCTTTATTTTTTGGCCGGAGCTTTGCTATGGGGCACATATCTACTTCTACTTGTTAACCAATTTCCCCCTTTTTAATTTTTAATTGTAATTCATAAATTAATCAAATTTGTGTGTTTGATTAGTGGTTAATGTTTATTGAACAGGGGGAAATCAGAAATGGAGGTAATGGAGATGTTGTTGTTGACCATTACCACAGTTTCACGGTAAGAATTTGCAATTTCCTATTGCTGAAACCTACTCTTTTTTTTTACTATCTTAGTTTGCCAATTTTATCTTTAATTTCTACCTCATCAAGCCTAAAATTCAGGATCATTAGTAAAGAAATAAGCCTTGAATTACATTTAATCCTTAGACAACGATGGTGATTTCAGTATGTTTTGATAGTGAAAATAGTTGTTCAGGATGTTTGTTTTTACTAATTTCGCAAACATTGACAATTTACAATCACTTGAAGTGAATGCTTACCATTTCTCACTTTTATGGCCTAGAATTCTGCCTATTTTTCTTGATCATACAAATATATAGGCCTCACTTGACACACTGCCAGTGCCAATGTCACCACAGGTACACAACCATCCTGTTTTTGGTGAAATCGATCAAGAGGTCATGATAATAAGGAAAGCTATTAATCATGTACATACATGTGATATAGCACATCCAATTACAAATTTTCTACTTACCGTGTGAATAGATCATACAACAAATTATGGATATATATAGCTAAATTATATTAATTATAATATATGTTTCAACAAAAACTTTATATATTCTTCTATTAGAAGGGAAAAAAACATCTTTTTTGAGCCTAAAAAACATCATCTTTGAGTAATACCATGAGATAATAATACCCTGTACAAAATTGCAAAGGAAGTTAAATACATTAAGCATCGTTGTGCAAAGCTAGAGAATAGCTACATCTGCTAATATACACGACATAATTTGAATCGTCGTTACTACTACAATTTAAAATATAATATAAATGTGTTTATTTTAAAATGAGAATTGAATAATAATCGACGATCTTCAGGGAATTACTTACCTGTTTCAATCCATTATTTTTTAATAATATTAAATATTTAATAAGTGGATTTTAAAAATAATTTGTACATAGAAGTTTTAATTAGATCCTTTTCTATTAACTAAAAAAGAGATTATGGAACTAAATATGGATGTACACCTACATTGGATTCCTCCTAAGATGTTTATCCTCTTATATGTATATTTATTACTACTAATTACACCTCTATTTATGTGTACTTTGACCATTTGTAATCCATGGATTAGTTCATATATATGGTATTGTACAAATTAGTATGCACATTCCTCCTTCTTTTGTCTATGTAAATCTCTCTATATGCTCTTAGTTTGTAATATAATTATCAACATGAATATCTCAACCACTCAAGGTATGTAACAATATATTTTTTCCTATATTTTATTTATATGTATTCATATTTTATTTTTTATTCTATATATGTAGGAATATTCTATTAAGAAAATTTATCAAAAAAGATAAAGTAATTATGCGATACGTTTTTGATAAACAAATGACTATTGTATTACATAATAATAACTATTGTATTTCTTAGTGGATTGAAACTGTATTTCCTCAATAGAGTGATTGGAATGTTTAATATAAAGGTTGATGCTCACCTTGCACTCCATATTAGAAATAAGCATATATGTGATCATTTAAACTATTATATTATAAATGAGCATAAAAAACAAAAAAAAACGGGGTTATGATTTAAGAGGGAAAACTCTCAAATAAAAAAATAAATATTAGGTTACATTTCTTGAAAAATAAAGAAATAATCAATACCTTAAATGGTAGAGAATATTAAATTATGGGAGAATTACTATTCGGATTAATTAGAGGTTAAACCAAATTCTTATTATTTGGTGAGTGCAAATTTGCAATATAAACCCGTGCGTATGCACGGGCCTGACGGCTAGTATATAGAAATAGTTGTGCTCCATCATATATAAGAACTGAAAGTTATGCAACGGACGGGGCGATAACATCGGTAATGTAGTCATGGATCTGGTTCGGTTCAAATCCGTGAACTAAATCAGAATCGAACCGAACCGTAAAAAATGCCAATCTCAAAAACCGATTAGGAGGAACCAGTTTCGGTTCGTCATTTCCCAAAAAGGGTGATCAAATTGGCGGTGAACAATTGATTCAACTATTTTTTCATAAAATATTCAACAGACAAGAACCGCGGTCTCGTTTTTTGTAAATCGGTTTGAACCGAAACCGAACCAAAAGAACTAGACCCATGACTAGGCCAACAGGACCTTGTTGAAACGACCTCATCCTCGTGACCGAAGCCATTTCGACCACCTTAGAAGTGACACTTGGGAAACTATCAAGCGGGGATCGAATGCGACAACCTTTCTCTCGTAAGAAATTGAGATAATTATGTCCGATATTCGTTACCTCCCGAATAGATTTAAGAAATATCGTTTCACTCGTATCATTGGAGAGATTAACAGAGTGAGTGGCTTGTTCACAAAGAACGTGTTAATATGCTTTAAATCTGAATCACACACTGCCACACGGTACACTATGTATTCTGTTTCTGGGCCTGGCGTAATCCATTTTGGGCATGCGGCCCATAATTGTAACTAGGGTTTCTTGAGTCACTATATAAGCTCTCGAAATACCTAGACCTCTGTATTCCGAATTCTGTCTTCCATAATAATATACGGTTTCTCTACCCGTGGACGTAGATAACACACCGTTACCGAACCACGTAAATCTGTGTGTCGTTCTTGCTTTATTGTTCTCGTTCGATCTCTCGTTACAACAGAACGAACATATTGTCCATGACCTAGACTCTGCCCTCTTAATTCTTTCTTTATCAAATAAAATATACGGAGTATATAGAATGAGTTGTGCTAGCTAGGTGATTATGCAATATGGGAATTTGTTGGTAGGTGGGCTAGCTAAAGAGTTTAGGTTGTGAAATTTGAGGGCCAACAGGAAATTATGCAGGCGAACCCATTAATTGTTGAAGTTTCCATTCTCGTTCTTAATTAGTTAGAAACAAATATATATCATATGTGATTGAAGGTGCGTAAATGATATGGTTCCCAGATCTTAATCCATTAGCTGGCATCTGCCTATCTTAGCAAGGCAATACCTACCTATTCGTTATGAATTCAATGATTAATAAATATGCTCCATTTTATTTATAAAAAATATATATATGTCTTGCTCAATCTAAATCATACTATATTCGCTTGTTATAATTGCCTTTCTTAATTTCATACTGTGATGTTTTTGGCGTATTGATGATCATTTTTTCAAAGATTGGAGTAAATAACGTAGACCAGGCTTGTTAGACAAAAATAGATGCATAAATGAGAAAGGTTGTTTGATAGTGGCTTGTTTCGACCACTTTGTTGGCTAAACAATTACGGGAAATCGTTCACTCAAAAAAAGCAGTGAGTTTAAATCTACAATTCAGGAGAATTAAAGGTGAGAAATGTTAAACAACAAAAGATTTAAAAAAAGAAGTAATAATCAAAGGATAGAGCTTTGTAGGTCATCTGAAGGAATTTGATAAGTCCACAATCCATTTCAATCATCGAGGTCATGCAACGTTCTTCAATAGGATATCCTTGAGGTCATTTGGCATTCCCCGCATTTTGATCGAGAGTGACTATTTGCAACCAGTCAATTTCATTCTCGGTGACTGGCGCTATATGTGAGAGATTGAGTAGATCGATACGTGCGGATATTCATCACTTGCTTGGCGGATTCCAACGTTGGGATATTGCCCATGCCTTCTGTGAAGACAATTTTATAATCGACTATGTAGCTGGTTTCTTCTTCGATCATTTGGGACCTCATTCATATATATGGACACTCTAGAGGTCTTTGTCTTGTAGGTGGACTTCTCTAACTCCCTTCCTTACCTAACAAAAAAAAAAGAAAAAGGAGTAAACTAGGTATATATATAAAAGTCACAAGGTTTAGAACCACCACATTGCGCCACGTAAAAATTTTCCACGTGTCATCCTCACATTTTGTCACCTAGGATTTGACACGTGTTAGTCTATCGTTGCTCTATGTCATAGATTATTAAATTTTTTATTAAGTCACTTCATATCTATTTATCTATGTCATATATATATATAAGATCTTATTAAGCCACATCTTATCCATTTATTAAACCACATCATATTTATTTAGGTAAATGAGATTTTTTTTTTCCTACCAAAATGGTAAATATAGAGATTGTTTATATTAAAAGGTTTATATTTTGTAGCTGTACAAATCTTAATAATAATAATATTATTATTATTAATTAAGATAATAATTAAGAAAAGAAAGACTTTGATTATTATATATCGGTAAATAGATATTCCTATCAAATAGTCAAAATCTTTCTTTTCTTAATTATTATCTTAATTAATCTTTCCTTTCTTAATTAAAAATTTAATTGTACATAGCTTATCCCTTTAATTCTTATCAAATAATAAAAAATCTCGTTTCTTAATTAATGAATTAATTAGCATTTTATTTCTTAACTAAAGATTTGATTGTATATAGTTTATCCTTGTAATTTTTTATATGATCGTAATCTTTCTTTTAACAAATGACTATATAAATGAATATGATCATTATGTCTCAAAAAAATTATATATGAGACGAATATACTATTTATACTTACAAAAATATTAAATTTTAAATTTTTATCAAATCCCGTACAAGGTATGGGAAATCGGGAATTACACTAGTATGATGAATTAAGGAGATAAGATTTGAGAAAGGATTTGTAACAAGGACAATAGACATATGGCGAGAGGATGAGAAGGTGGATCGTGTAATCTTAAAAGCAAAACTCGTGGGTTTGAGATGCTTACTTCATGAGTTCATGATCATATATTATCCTCTTTTCTTCTTTGGACACTTCTTTACCAAAACAATTCCAATTCCAAAAAAAAGCCCAAAGACGCCTCATTTGGGCACTGAAGGCAATGGGCTGGTCCAAGAAATGTTGGACTATGAGGCATTTAAGCCATTATAACTCGAAAAGGAGATTCCAAGTTTCCAACTCACATTGGTGAAAATATCCGACATATTTAGGAGTTATAGATTCATGCAGAGTGGATAAAACAGGGGCATGACCGACTCAATTATATGGAGTCTAAAATGTGACTTTCATCTTATTCAGTTAGGTTAGGATTAAAGTTATAAAATGGAGGAGGAGAAAACATCTATTCTATTCTATCAAGGACTTAAATTGACAATCCGTCCCTGTAAGTATGATTTCCTAATTATAAAGGTTATCATACTAGTTTAGATTAATTACAATGTATTGGCAGATTTAGAGTTATTGGGTTATAGAGGAGGCTCGGCCCAAACCGAGATGCTCTAACCCGATAAGCCCATGATGTCTAGGCGGAGGTACATCCAAGGCAGGCCCGTTTTGTAGTGGGGCTCCGAGTGTTCCATGGAAACCCTTCTTTGGCTTCACTTTATAAGCCTCGCTACTATTCTGCGCCGTTTGAACCGAGAAAACCATTTCAGTGTGTGACCACTGTAAAGAGAGAGAGAGAAAGCCTGACTAGGGTTCGCTTCCGGTGGTTCCTTCTCTGAGCGGCAAGGTCCGGTGGGTGGTTGTGACGGTCCGGCGACGAGCCTCGACTGAGAGTGAAGAGCCTTCACTCGTCTTCCATCTCTGACATTCCAAAGGGAGTGTCTTCTTCCATTACTTGGCTTGTCTTGCTTTGTTCTTTGATCTGCCATACTTGTACTTGATCTGAACATTGTGCTCTCTTGTAATCCTTTTACCTATAGTGGATTTGGCTTCCTATCTTGAGGCCACGAGGATGTAGGACTTGTTCCGAACCTCGTTAAAATCTCGTGTTCACTTGCTTCCGCTGTTCTTCGTATTTACTTACTTGTGTGACTTTGGATGTGTGCACTTGTTGATTGTTGAAATACGAATCACAAACTGGTATCAGAGCCAGGTTTATTTTTCAGAATACCATGCTTAAACAATTCATGCAAGCCCTTAGTGCCTATATGACCATATCTAGAATGCCAAAGATTAGTTTCATGCATATTCATGGAATCAGAAACAGCAGCATTACATTCAGGCATAGCAATCACATGATAAAGGCCATTCTTTTTCACACTTTGAACAAGAATTTTCCCATTTTTAATAACATTTCTAACCCCTTGATGAGTTATAATTTGACAGTTCAGGTCATCAAATGTAGATTCAGACATCAAATTCCTTCTTAAGCCAGGCACCCACCTAACATTTTGAAGCACCCTTATAACCCCATCATGCATTTTTAAAGGAATCGTACCAATACCTTTGACAGTTAAAGAAGAATTATCCCCTAACATAACTTCTCCACCCTCATGCAAAGAAATAGAATTAAATCATTCCCTATGAGGAGTAGCATGTATAGTACATCCAGAATCAAGAATCCAAGTATCATGATCACTAGCATTACCTACCACAAGTAATTCATGGGAATACATAGGGTACTCAAACACATTAGAAACATCATTGGCTGTTTTAGCAACCTCTTTATCTTTCTTTTTCTTCTTATGACAGTCCTTAATAACATGTCCAGGTTTACCACAGAAGAAACACTTAACATTTTTCTTTTCAGGTTGGGTCTTAGACTCCTCTTCCTTATCAGTTTCCTTTTTCTGCCCATTTTTATTCTTGTATTTAGGCTTATATCTTGTCAAGAGAGCCTCAGTTTTAGCTTCACCTTTTGTCTTAAAGATTTTCATGCTCTGATTCTTTTGTGTTACAGATTCTATAATTTTCTTCACTGTAAGCTCTTCATTACCATATTGAATGACATCTTTAAAAGTGTCAAATTGATTTGGAAGAGAATTCAACAGCAAAACAGCTTGGTGCGTATCAGAAATCTTATCTTCACATCTATGTAAATCTTGAGTTAATTTCAAAAATTTATCAAGATTTTCAGACAATGAAATAGCAACATCCATCTTAAAGGTAAATAGCTGGGACAAGAGGCTAATTCTATTAGGCAAGGATTTTACCTCATAAATTTCTTTAAGAGTGTCCCATACCTCTTTTGCAGTTGTTTTGGAGACAACTTGCCTAGCCACCTCGTCTGAAAGCCTTATCATAATTTCACTGTGGGCCTGCTCATCTAAATCCTTCTTTTGCAAGGCAGTCATGTCCACAGTGTAGGCTTCATTCACCGCTTTCCAGCATTTTTCTTTAATCAAAATTGCCTTCATTTTAACACACCACATGGGAAAATCAGTTGAACCATCGAATGGTTTAATCCTCACATTAGAATCAGACATGATTAATTAAGAACAAAGGGACGGCACTTCCAAGAATACACTAGCTAGCAGGAAAGTAATGATGAAACAAAGGAAATAACCACAAAAGAGAAAAAAGAAATCAAATTTATGCTTATAGGTTTCAAGCTAGGCCAAAAGCAAGCATAAAGGCAACAGTACACTACTAGCTAGACTTGAGAAAACTAGCTATTACCCTAGCTCACGAGAACCAAAGAGAATAAGCCTAATAAACTCAATAAACCTTTATATAATATGCAACAAGGTGATAGAGCTGAAATTAAAAAAAAAAAAAAAAAAACAAGCAAAGCAAGCAAGTTTTAACAGCAAAGAACACGTTTGAGCAATCAACACACAAAGGTCAATAACTAGCAGATCTGGGCACAAGAAACGCAACAATTGCTCTGATACCAGTTTGTTCTTCGTATTTACTTACTTGTGTGACTTTGGATGTGTGCACTTGTTGATTGTTGAAATACGAATCACAGTCCCCAATTTATAATAATGGAATCATAATAAGAATTATTACTTACAAACTAGTGTAATCCTTGTACCTGATATGGGAATTGAATAAAAATACAAAAATTAATACTTTTTAACTATAAATAGAATATTGATTTCATATATAAATAAAATTTGTATATTACTCATAGTGCTATAAAATACATAATTAGGGTTTTCTGAAAAATTGTGATTATATTCATTCATATAGTCATGTTTTAAAGTAAAGATAACGACCATATAAAGAATTAAAAGGATGAATCTATTTAAATTAAATATTTAATTAAGAAATACAAACTAATTAGCATATTAATTAATAACTAAATGTTTTTTACTATTTGATAAAAATTAAAGGGATAAGCTATGTACAATCAAATTTTTAATTAAGAAAGAAAAGTTTAATTAACATATAAATTAAGAAATGAGACATTTTGACTATTTGATAGGAATATCTATTGACCAATATATAATTATTAAAAAAATTCATTTGTTAATTACGGAGTAGTATTATAATTAATATCTTATAGATAAAATTTGTACAACTACAAAAATTAAAATATTTTACAAACAATCTCTATATTTACCTTTATGGTAGGAAAAATCTCATTTACTTAAATAAATATGATATGGCTTAATAAATAGTTATGATGTGTCTTAATAAAGTCTTATGTGGATATATATATATATATATATATATATAATAGATATGATGTGTCCTAATTAAAAAAATTAAAGAATATGTGAAATGGAACAACAATAAACCGACATGGATCAAACTCTTAGGTGGTGAGATGTGAGGACAACATTTGAAAAAATCCTATGTGGCGTAAAAGCATTTACAATGGGAGTGCTTATAGGGTACCTAAAGAGTGCTTGTCTACTTTTTTGAGTAAAAGAAAAAAAGAAAAATGATAAGCACTCCATAGAAATGTGCTTATATAAGTACTCACTAAGAACTCCTACTATTAACTTCTACCCAATAATTTTTTTCCACGTGTCATTTAGTGAATCCATATTATTTGTAAGTTTGGATGTAAATTTTAAGCTTTTGATCATAATTCTTCTACACTTATAAAATTATAATATATAATAAAATTATAAAGTGATATTATCTATCCAATAAGACCAATATTGTATGCACTTTGTACATTTATAAAAATTATTTAATTAATTAGGATAGTATTTACATATGATTAATTGCATATTAATATATAAACTTATATATCATTATTGTATAAATTTATGTAGTAATACAAGTATGATTTTATTTAAACTAATAATAGGTAATTAATTTAAAACACAATGTATTAAAAAACCAACATTACATGCATTCAACCTCAAACATTACATAAAATAACCAACATTGAAATAAACAATATCATACATTACAAGTACCTTTTTTATGTAATGTAAATTTTTAGTGTTTTGTAATATAATCATGTTTAAGTTTAAGATGATTTTATTTTTTATGCATGTTTTATGGATAATATAATCATTAGTAATAAATAATATTATTTATTTATGTAGGGTTTGAACTAGACCTGTCAAAAGCTGACCCGACCCGAAAAACCGACCCGACCCGACCCAAAATTTCTGGGTTTCAACCCGAAGATTTGAACCCGAAACCCAATTTGAACCCGAACCCGGTAAACCCGAAAGTTTCTGGGTTAGGGTCAGGGTCAACCCGCTGGGTCAAGAAATCTATAAGGCAGAAAACTTATTTTAGAATACACTCTAATATAATGAAATGACAGATTGACGGGTAATTGTGCACCCAAAGGTTTTAATTACATTACAATATATAAAGTTTATTTTGGAAAATTATGATATATTTTATTATTAAAATATTTAAAGTAATATTTTGTTATTATATTTTATTATTTAAATAATATTTTATTTAAATTTTGGTAAAAAAATTGATACTCTTGACCCGTTGGGTTGACCCAACCCGACCCGAAACCCGAAGCGACCCGACCCAGTTTGACCCGTAACCCGATTGACCCAAACCCGAACTCGACCCGAACCCGGAACGACCCGACCCGAACCCGCCCGACCCGACCCGATTGACAGGTCTAGTTTGAACATAATAATTTATTTTAAGTTATGGAATAATCATTTTTTTACATTAATATAAGTTTTTTAAATATGATATAAAGGCATACTTCTATTTTGGTATGAAAAATTAAAAATGGAAAAGAAATATATGGATACTTATAAGTACCTTTGGGGGTTCTTTATTGGAATGGGAAAAAAAAGAAGGTGCTTATGTAGTATTGAAATGATAAAAAAAATTATTATAATAATAGTTAATGTAGGATCTGAGTTAGTACTTCAGAAGTCGCTGACATCTACGATGTCGACGACCAAAGTTAACAACTAGTGTTATGCAGCGGAATAAAGACGCAAGAAAGATTTAGATGTTACCGATTTGAACACAAGGATTTATAGTGGAAATCTCTCTACAAATAACCAACTAGTTTGTATAGAGAAAAACCACTTGCCCTCTAAGCTTCGACCTAGAGGGACTTGAATAGCACTTTCGCTCGCTTGTATTGCTTTCTTGGATTAAACGGTGTTTCTACTCCTAGATGTGAATCCCACACACTCTAGCAAGTACTCTTGCCTTAGCCTAATCCTCACTCAATACAATCTCGCTCAACACTCAACCTCTTAAGATCGAATCCCACAATCCCACTCACCAAACACTCACAATTACAATGTTCGCTCTTGCTTCTTGGTTCCTACAATGTACCCACGAAATAGTATAAATAGAACCGAGAATAATGCTGCACAATTCAGCCCAAATGAGTAAGACATGAATCATATACAATCTCTACAAGATCTTTCCTCAAATAAAATCCTAAGCCATGATAAAATCATCTTCAATATCTTCCTTGATCTCTTGATGATTTTCCATCTTTATGATCTTGCTCTTGCCTAAAAGGAGCTGCTGGATATGATGTACGTGATTACCATAAGTAAAAACATGCTCTTTCCTTTCTCATAAATCTGCACGCGTTTTGACCAGGACACTAAGATCGGCGACCTCATCTCGGCAACCTCTTCGGTTTGGAACCATCAAAACACGAACTCGGTTTTCTAACAAATTCCTCTTTTTTGATGGTGACAAACACTCATCTTCTCTGTGATCAATCAGGGGTCTTCATTAACCTGTTCAGCATCTTAAAAAATACAATCCACAAAGGCAAGCAAAAAAATTCCCCCTTAAATTTTTAAAAGTTCCCCCTAAGTTCAAAAATCTCATGACATTCAGCATATACCCTTAATTAGACCTGCCACCCTCAGTTATTTTCCCCCTTTTGGCATCATCAAAAAGATTGAAAATCATAGAGAAATCAGCTAAGCAAATATAGTAGCAAATATCGATAAGCATGCATTTAATCAATGTCGGCAACCAGGCAAGCATGGCAATGTCAAAGCAAACATCCAAAACACAAAGTATTTAAGGTTTAAAACCCAATTGAACTAAGGTTAAGAAGTGGTTAGAAGTCCAAGGATGGAAGGACTTAGTGATTGAGGAAGAGAAGTTCATAGCTGAGAGTGTTAAGTAGTTTTATGATACGTTGACCATAGAGGATTATGACAACAAAACTGTTGGAAAGTATGTGTGGGAAGAAAAGGAGTACTTGTTCACTAGTCAGGAGGTTGCTGACCTTCTAGAGATACCTCATGAAGGTTTTACTACGTACCACAAGGGTGCATGGCCAGAGGATGTCGACTCCAATAGTCTCTTGGAGAACGTTATTGATGATGGGGGCCCTACTGTTGGTCCTTGCCTAGTAAACTTCATGGTTATTGATAAGAAGGTAATGTTCTCCTATCTCATTAGCAACCTATTACCCCGAGAGCAAAAGAGGCATTGTGTCTATATTCAGGAGATCTTGGTGTTGGATAAGATCTTTAGAGGTAATATATTCAGGAGATCTTGGTGCTGGATAAGATCTTGGTGCTGGATAAGATCTCCTGAATATAGACACAATGCCTCTTTTGCTCTCGGGGTAATAGGTTGCTAATGAGATAGAAGAACATTACCTTCTTGTCAATAGCCACGGAGTTTACTAGGTAAGGACCAGCAACAGGGCCCCCATCATCAATCACGTTCTCCAAGAGACTACTGGAGTCGACATCCTCTGGCCATGCACCCTTGTGGTACGCAGTAAAACCTTCATGAGGTATCTCTAGAAGGTCAGCAACCTCCTGACTAGTGAACAAGTACTCCTTTTCTTCCCACACATACTTTCCAACAGTTTTGTTGCCATAATCCTCTATGGTCAACGTATCATAAAACTGCTTAACACTCTCAGCTATGAACTTCTCTTCCTCAATCACTAAGTCCTTCCATCCTTGGACTTCTAACCACTTCTTAACTTTAGGCAGCTTAAACTCATCAAGAAAATTGTTATCCCACAACAAGACCTTAGTAAAATCCCTAGACGGAATTTTCCTATCATCAGACTTCTTCAATTTTTTACTAGCAGAGGCCTTATTTTTGATAAGGGCCGGCGACCTAGGTTGCTTAGCCCTAGACTTTCTCACTCTTCCCTCAAATTCACTCTCATCAGGCAAAGGAATGTCAGGCACATCTTCTTCAGTCATCAATTTTAACCTCCTAGTAACAGGCCTATGCTCAATAGCGGGTTTCTTAGCCGTCCTCTTAGAGATGGGGGTTTCCTCTCCAAACAACTTCTTCTTAACATCTTCTTTAGCCTTAGAATGAAGTTCCTTCTCAATTGAAAGAGGTTCAGAATCAGTACCTTCACTATCAAATGGAATATGGACTGCTCTTTTGCCTCTGATCTTGGCAGAGTCAACAACCTCAGAGACCTTTTCAAGGTCGACAACCTCCTCAGCTTTCTGGTTGTCGTCTTCAACCTTTTCCTCTGTTTGAGCGGGAATAGGAAATGCCTCTTCAAACGCATCCACAACCTTCTCTATTGCCTCAAACTCAAAACCATGCACTGGTTCCGCCTCTTCACCCTTCTCTTATTCTTTCTCTTCCTCAACCGCCGTTTCTCTGGGCGGTTTCACCTTCTTCTTATCCTGTTCGGGTTTCTCCATCGCCAGAGGAATTTCGGCCGAAATCGGCAGATCTGGGGTGATTTCCGACGAAATTTCTATCGGAGTGGGCTTGGTTAAGGTCGGAGGTTCTTTTGGAGGGGATTTGGGTTTGGATTGAGAAGATTCAGGGGCAATGGGGTTGGGATTTTGAGTTTTGGAGCTTTCGGCCATGGCGGTTTCCAGTTGGGATTTTGCGGTTAGGGTTTCGGCTGCGAGCTTCTTCAACCCTTCCTCTCCAAGACGAGACACCAAGAGGGAGTGAAGTTGCTCGGGGGTGAGGTCAGACAGGGGGGATTGGTTCGGGGAAGCCATTGACGCTTGAGAAAAGCTTGAGGGCGATAATGGCGATTTGGGAGATTTTGGGGAAAAGAGAGAGAGTTGACAGGACCAGTGATAGATGGAAAGAGGAATACCTTTTGGGGGTTCTTTTTATTGAAGTACAATCTCTTAATTAAGGCAACTGCAGATCCACTCGAGTAAATGATCCCGTTAGAAGATCTTCCCTTTCCAAAAATTTCAAATTGAAAACCTGTCAAATATTTTGCCTTAAAATTGCACGTGCGCTTTCCGCATAGATCAGTCGGCAACCTTGTCGACTACCTCAATCTCAATTTTTTTTCCACAATCCTGAAATCTGTCAAGTCGTCAACTTCAAGTGTCATACCTGAAGTTGTTGACCTCAAACCTGTTTTTCTCTTCAATTCTGAGCGAATCAACAACCTTACTGCGCCATGACTTTTATCACAT
This sequence comes from Polygonum aviculare, assembly GCA_934048045.1. Classification (NCBI taxonomy): domain Eukaryota; kingdom Viridiplantae; phylum Streptophyta; class Magnoliopsida; order Caryophyllales; family Polygonaceae; genus Polygonum; species Polygonum aviculare. The sequence continues at coordinate 10,515,325 of OW204028.1, forward strand.
GAAGTAGCTTGGGGGTTGGGTTACACCGGGTGGTGTCAAAGCAAACCAAGCATAGAAAATAATATTTTGTGGAATTTTTCGATCAAGTTGATAAGTCTCCGTTTAAAACACACAAACAAGCAAATACGCTCATAGAGACACTAAAGCATGATAGGTCGGGGACAGCAGTAGAATCAACCATCATTTGGGCTTGTAATGAGGGTTAAAGGGTCATCAGGTTGATTCTTTTGGGTTCAAAGAAAAAGTTCAATTGAATATGCAAATTTAAACACAATATGCAGGAGTCGTCGACATGCACACAAGCAGGAGATTTCATCGATAAATGCACACATACCTCATTATACTAACACTATATAAGCATGGAATTCTCAAAATGATAATCAATCAGATTTCAACTAGTCATAAGAGGATAGCATAAACGATTAACAAGTTAATCAAGTGAGATCATACCTAGCTCCATGCGAAGTCGTTCAAAGGGTTCACGATTTAAAGCCTTGGTGAAAATATCTGCCCTTTGTTCATCCGTCCTGCAAAACTTCATGGACACCATGCCTTTCTCCACGCAATCTCTAAGAAAATGATGCCTTACCTCAATATGCTTTGTCTTGGAATGCTGCACCGGATTCTTCGAGATATCGATAGCGTGTTGTCACAAAGTATGGGCACGGATCCACACTCAACACCATAATCTTTGAGTTGTTGCTTCATCCACAAGAGTTGTGAACAACACGCTGCGGCGGCGACATACTCGGCTTCGGCCGTAGATAGAGCGACTGAATTCTGCTTCTTAGATCCCCAAGAAACTAAGCACGAGCCAAGAAGCTGGGTCATCCCTGATGTACTCTTTCTATCAACATGATTCCCTGCAAACTCTGCATCGGTATAGCCGACTAGGTCAAAGTCGCTGACACGCGGATACCACAGACACAAGTGATCATTGCCCTTGAGATAACGAATGATCCTCTTCACAGCTTTCAAATGAGATTCCCTTGGATCGGCCTGAAATCTTGCGCAAAGGCACACAACAAAGACAATATCCGTCCTACTAGCTATGAGATATAAGAGGGATCCAATCATACCTCGATATAAAGTAGCATTGATCTTTGGATCTTTTTCATCTTTTCCAAGTGAAGTGGTCGGCGACATGGGAGTATCAAAAGAGCGAGAGCTCTCAAGACCAAACTTCTTCACGCACTCTTTGAGGTACTGTTGTTGATGAACCTTGGTACCTTCTTCATTCCGCACGACCTGAAGTCCTAAAAAGAACTTGAGTTCACCCACCATGCTCATTTCAAACTCACTCGACATGAGGTTGGCGAACTGCTTCAGTAACTCAGGATTTGTTGAGCCAAAGATGATGTCATCGACATAGACCTGAACCACCAAAGTGTGATTCCCTTTCCTCAACAAGAATAAGGTCTTGTCAATCTCTACTCGAACATATCCATGCTGGATTAAGAACTGCGATAGCCTGTCATACCACGCACAAAGAGCCTGCTTCAACCCATATAAAGCCTTATCAAGCTTGTAGACATGATCTGGGTTGGCGACATCTTCAAAACCTGGGGTTGCTCAACATAAACTTCCTCTTTCAAGTACCCATTGAGAAATGCGGTCTTGACATCCATTTGCTGCAATTTGAATCCATGAAAAGTGGAATAAGCAATCAACAACCTTATAGCCTCGAGACGAGCGACCGGGGCAAAGGTTTCATCATAATTAATTCCCTCTTGTTGATTGTAACCTTTCACCACAAGCCGGGCCTTATTTCTCACAACATTTCCAGCATCATCCAACTTGTTCCCGAACACCTAACGTGCTCCAATCACCGTTCTTCCCTTTGGCCTTGGGACCAAGTGCAACACCTTGTTACGCTCAAATTGATGAACTTTCTATTGCATGGCAATGACCCAATCCGAGTCCCTCAAGGCTTGCTCAATATTCTTCGGTTCCAACATAGAAATGAAGGCATTGAATGCAAAGAGGTTAACTGAGGACCTCGTTTGCACACCCTTCGAGTAGTCAACAATGACGTTGGTGACCAGATGAGCATCCTTCTGCTGATAATTTTTGATCGGTAGTTGAGTCAGGTCGTCGACCACTGGATTCTATGACAAACTACCTTGAATAGAACTTTGAACTGCTTGATCTGATCTTTCAACTGCTTGATCTGACTCTTGAACTGCTTGACCTGATCCTCTAGCCTCGGATACGTCCTGATCCTGCACATCATCTGCAACCTCATCCTGATTCTGATTCTGACCTGTCCCTGCATTTTGATCGGGGTCGGCGACACTATCACTGTTGGCGACACCAGATGGACTTTCAGCACTGTCCTTGTCAGAGACATCTTCTAGACACAAGTAATAGCCTTGATCACCATCATCACGATCTTGAATTAGAGAACTAGCCATGGTGTTTTCATCGAACACCACATGAACACTTTCTTTGATCTTCTTGGTCCTCTTGTACACCTTGTAAGCTCAACATCACTCCTTGGATCGAACTTGCCCAGGGTGTCCTTCCCACTGTTATGAACATAACATTTACACCCGAAGATGCGAAGGTGGGTGACATTGGGCTTGACTCCTCTCAAAAGCTCATAAGGAGTCTTTCCAAGTAGTGGATGCAACATGGCTCTGTTCATCACATAGCAAGCTGCATGAATAGCTTCTCCCTAGAAATTCCTTGGAAGACCACTGGAGATGAGCAAGGTCGGCGACATCTCCTCCAAAGCTCGATTCTTTCTCTCGACCACGCCATTCTGTTGTGGGGTTCTAGGCGCCGAGAAGTTGTGGCTGACACCATTCTTCTTGCAATATTCCAAAAATTCAGAGTTCTCAAACTCTATGCCATGATCGGATCGAATAGCCACCAAAGAATTTCCAAGCTTCCTTTCAACATCCTTTGCCCATGTCTTGAATTCTTCGAAAACCTGACTTTTAGAAGCAAGGAAGATAGTCCAAGTATAGCGTGAATAATCATCAACAATTACATAGACATATCTATTCCCTCCTCTACTTTGTACGCGCATCGGTCCACACAAGTCCATATGAATCAACTCAAGAGGCTTGGAGGTGCTCACCTCCTTCTTGGACTTAAAGGAGGACCTTACTTGCTACCTTTGCAACAAACTTCAAGCACAAACTATCTTTAGGTTGGAAGCAGGGCTCAACTTTGTAAACATTGTTTCTGCACAGTCCCTTCAAAAGTGTCCTACCTGTACTTATTTCAATCACCTGGCATTGCTTATGATCAAAGACAACTTGATTTTTTTCGTTAGAACACAGATGAGCTACGCTCAACAAATTAAAACCAAGGTTGTCAACCAGACTAACATCAAAAACCGAAACCTTACTTGAGATCTTCACTTTTCCAATTCCAGAAACCACACCTTTGCTATTGTTTCCGAAGGTAATGTTACCTCCTTTGTGTTGTTGAAGTTAGACAAAATCCTCAGATTTTCCAGTCATATGAGCTGAGCACACACTGTCTGTTAACCAGGGGTCATCGACACTCACTTCAACCCGCACAAACAAGATTAGTTTTTACGAACCCAAAGTTGTTTCACAACTCCTCTGGGCCGAGCAACATATTTCATAGCATTAGCAGAAACATTAGCATTAGCAGGTTTTGGGTTCTTGACCGAGTCGGTGACATTAGAATTCTTTTTCTTAGTCCTTGACTTCCTAGCCTTTTCAGAATCTCTAGCCCTTTTGAAACACTCATGTTGGTAATGACCTCTTTTGCCACAATACCAGCATGTGATGTGAGATTTTAAACATACATACTTACTATATCCTGGGTAGATAGGCTTGTTGTCGACCCGGGCCTGGAAATCAATTCGCGAGGGACCAACTTTCTGGACTTGGTTTTCCCACATGGTACGCACCTTTTGATTAGGGTACCACTTTTGTTTCCCTTTTTCTTTGGGATCCACCTCATGCGATGAGCAACTAGAGTTAAGTTCATACATATGGGATTTTCCCTTAGATGTTTGGGAGTTAGAAGCGTTCCCCTTTTCAGTTTGGTCTTTCCCATAGCCAAGACAAGGTCGCTGAACAACCTTCATAAATCTCTTTCCGAAGTCCTCCTTGACTTCTTGGACCTTGTCGGCGACAAACTCATGTTTCCATTTCTGTTTTTTAGCTTCATCATCTATCTTCAGATTTTCAAGATCATTAGACAACTTAACATTTTCCAATTTCAGCATGAGTTTCTCTCCTTCAAGACTAGACACTTGTTTTTCTAGGTCGTCAACCTGTTTATGTAAGTCAACAACCTGAGACTCAAGGTTAGGACATTTAGAGCAATTAACAGGTTTAGAGACAACTTTCTTTTCTAGACCTATAGTTTAGAAGACCAAACTTGGTTATCATCAATCAGATTAACAATTTTTTCATCTTTTTCATCAAGTTCTTCACTTAATTCCGAAACTTGAAGTCCAAGCTTTTCAATGATAGCACAAAGTTGTTCACGAGTCTTTTTAGCTAAAAGAGAAGAAATGTCATTGTCTTGTACCTCACTTGAGGAGTCATCACTCAAGGCCATAAAGCAGACTTCTTTGGTCGGCGACTCATCTTCCTCCTCGTCAGACATGTCCCAAGTCGCCATCATGCTCTTTCTAGCCTCCTTTTTTGGACATTGTTTAGCGAAATGCCCTTTGTCATGGCAGTGATAGCACATCACTCCTTTTAGATCTTTGGCAGCTTCAGGGGCTTTTGCAGGAGCTTTGTTGCGACTCCAAAGTCTTTTCATCGCCTTAGAGATAAGAGCAACGTCGTCGTTGACGACGTCTTCATCATCTTGTCCTTGAGCGATGTCGAAAGCCTTTTCAACTTTCAGAGAAGTATTTTTGACCTTTTCAGTGTCAAATCTGTCTTCTCTCCTTTGTTGGATACCTCCCAGCATGGTTAGTTGACCAACTACATCCTCCACAGTCATCGACTTCGTGTCCTTTTGAGACAAGAGAGAAGTCGCCATGCCATCACACTTCTTGTTGAGACTTGAGATCAACTTGTTGGTTTGCTTTCATTGAGGAAGCTTTTCTCCAAGGAACTCTAGCTGATTGACTACCGACTGAAATCTAGAGTGATAGTCGTGTATGGACTCATTCTTCCCTTGGAATAGGTTCTCATATTCTCGCTCAAGGATTATGATTCTGTCCTTTTTGACATCATCATTTCCTTGATGGAGACGTTTGAGAGCATCTCAAATATCCTTAACAGTGTCATAACATATAACCTTCTTGATCTCACTACTAGTTAGCGCATGGTGAAGAACCTTCTTGACACGTTCATTCTTCTCAAGCTTCTTGAAGTCAGCGTCGCCATACTCCGTGACTTCCTTTGCCTTGCCATCAGGTTTGAGGAACTTCTCAAGACCAACGGAAATTACTTTCCAGAGTTTTCCATCCAAAGAGCAAATGTGGGTTTGCATTTGTTTCACCCACCAATCGTACTCTTCGGGTTTGAGAACTAAAGGTTTCCAAAAGGAGTCATTGATAGCGGTGTTGGTGGTAGACATCTTCCCTGCAAAGTACTAGCAAAATCTAGAACCAAAGCTCTGATACCAATTGTAGGATTTGGGTTAGTACTTCAGAAGTCGTCGACACCTACGATGTCGGCGACCAAAGTTAACAACTAGTGTTATGCAGCGGAATAAAGACGCAAGAAAGATTTAGATGTTACCGATTTGAACACAAGGATTTATAGTGGAAATCTCTCTACAAACCAACTAGTTTGTATAGAGAAAAACCACTTGCCCTCTAAGCTTCGACCTAGAGGGACTTGAATAGCACTTTCGCTCGCTTGTATTGCTTTCTTGGATTACAAGGTGTTCCTACTCCTAGATATGAATCCCACACACTCTAGCAAGTACTCTTGCCTTAGCCTAATCCTCACTCAATACAATCTCACTCAACACTCAACCTCTTAAGATCGAATCCCACGATCCCACTCACCAAACACTCACAATTACAATGTTCGCTCTTGCTCCTTGGTTCCTACAATGTGCCCACGAAATAGTATAAATAGGTACAAGAATAATGCTGCATAATTCATCCCAAACGAGTAAGACATGAATCGTACACAATCTTTACAAGATCTTTCCTAAAATAAAATCATAAGCCATGATAAAATCATCTTCAATATCTTTCTTGATGATTTTCCATCTTTATGATCTTGCTCTTGTCTTAAAGGAGCTGCTGGATGTGCTGTACATGATTACCATAAGTAAAAACACGCTCTTTCCTTTCTCGTAAATCTACACGCGTTTTGACCTGGACACTAAGGTCGGCGATCTCATCTCGGCAACCTCTTCGGTTTGGAACTATCAAAACACGAACTCGGTTTTCTAACAGTTAAGTACCCAAATAAGTGTTGGTGATTTTAGTGTCATCAATCGTTGATCCCTGAGGAATCAGTGATGGTTCCTGAGGGATCAATGGCCTTTTAGTGTTATTGGGGTTCATGACGACTTTATGAGATTCCATTTAGCTTATCACAAGTTTGGGGGTGTGGAGTACACGCTTGTGTGAGTATATTTGGGATCTAGTGGGAGATATAAAGGATATGTTATACTGAGATGTCCCTCTGGGATCAGTGGTTCTAAGAACAACAGTTCTGGCTGATTGGTACCTACGGATCAACAGTTTAACGGTTTGAATTTTGATCACGTGGGTTAACTACCTATATAACCGTTGGATAACCACTCTTGTAACTTCCTTTTATGATTGATTTCAGATGGGTCACGTGTCTCTCTAGGAGAGAACCGTTGGAGGTTAAGGATCAGTGGTAACCGCTGGTAACCGCCTTGCTAACTGCCCATAACGTCTAGAAACTGCTCCCTAGACTTTCCTACGCCCTATATAAGGCTAAAGGAAGATGAAGTCGGGCTGGTTACATAATCTCTCGAAAAGATTCAACTTAGTTGAAGTCATACATCCATTAATACATCATTCTATAGTTTGATCCTTACCACAAGCCTTGGAAAGGATCAGTAGATTTGTTTTATCTCACTTCAGATTTTGCGGATTCCCTAAGGCTTATAAGGGGCAAAATACTGATTTCGGAAAGTGTTTACACGACTCAAATCTTATCCGAAGACAGACATCATTGATTGTTCCCCAGGTGTTCTGCATTGAAGTGAAGATGGATCAACAGACGCAGCAGCACTCGCTGGATCAACACAGGGATCAACACCAGAATCCAACAATCGAAATCAGTATTTTCTTGATCAATGACGTCTGTGCGTGAGATGACAATCGGGTTGAAGTTGAACAGGATCAATGGTACTTTGATCGTCCTACAAAAGAACCCAAGATCCGATGGATATTGATCCATGTTTTCTCAAGTCTGATTTTCAGAAAGAAAAGATTTTTGGTCTTGATAGTATCTTGAATAAAGATATTGAATGGTGGATTTAATGCCATGTGTGATCCTTTGGTCATGAAAATTACATGTATGGAAGTGTTATGTACACAAGTCCATGTTTTCTTGTTACTTCGTAATAAGAATGGTTAAGTGTGATATCTAAGGGTATGATAATCATGTAAAAGAGATTATTGTATGATTATTTAAGGCCAAATGGGTTTTTGGATCAAATCGAAATTCGGATGAATGTTCCCGAGAAGGGATCGATGTATGATGTTCCCTAAAAGGGAATGTGTTTGTTTTGTTATCTAAAACAAAATGAGTCCATTTTATGGATTGGTTTATCATTGAACAATGATAAGAAATGTTAATTTACATTGATATGTTGTATGCCTCCACGTAAGTCAAAGGGTAACAACGATAGTGGTATCTACACCACTGTTCCCTCAAAGGAAACTGATAGTTTATTAAAGATAGACTGAAAATGGATAATATTCCTCGTAAGGGGGAGGTTCCCTAATGAGTCCACTACACCTCGTGTGTAGATTACTCATGTTTAAATTCAGATTACTCAATATGAGTCTACTGTTCCCTGTTGGACAGATTACTCTCTTGGGTCTACTGGTTAAGGACCTACTGTGTTTCACAGTTTGGCTTTTCGACTCTACTGTTCCCATACAGATTAGTCGGTTTTATTTCATTTTGTTGATGTCTTTTGTTTGAGTTTATACTTACATTTGATTAATTGCAGGTTAATGATGAAGCAATTAGTTGTGTTTAAGGTTCATAACCTTGTTCGGATCAACAATTGTGAGAATTGCACACTGTTGCAAGATTGATCTCACAGGATCAATGAAATTTGTTCTACATTATTTTCCCACAAGGGAAATGAAGTGAATGTCAGTTTTGACATACTTGTGCTAGGAACAAATGCATAAGATGACATATTGATCTTTTGAAAGGATCATGGACAAGGAGGTCTTGTGAAGAAATTTGTGTCATCATAATTCTCCATAAAATACATGGGAGAGGCTGATGTTATCTTAAGGATTAAGATAAAAGGGGAGGAAAGATGAGTTTTATCTTGATCCCAGTCTCATTACATTGAGAAAATATTGGAAAACGAGGTTGAGGGATCAATGTCCCTAGATAGGACTGGAACGTGTCCTTCGGGATCGATGTCTTTTGACTGTCCTTCGGGATCGATGTCTTTTGACTGTCCTTTGGGATCGATGTCTTTTGACATGAATGATTGTTTCTTGTATAGAAATGTATCCCTCAACATTCTATGTTGACAATGTCATTATTTTCTTGGATATTAAGAAAATGTTGAATGCAAGTTGGATCAAGTTTAAGAATTGTTCCTTGAAAGGTGGATGAATATTTCTACTTCCTGAATTATGGAAAAGGATCTAGCATTCTTATATGACAATGGGAACGAGGCTGGTAGGATGAGTTGTACCCGGGATTGAGGTAAGAACTATGGACCTAAATCTACCATGTTTCGTTAAAGCCGAAACTGATTTCATCTATGTGAACATAGTAACTCTGGCCAGAGGGGATCGATCATGCTTGTTGATACCAGGTCACGTCTTTGATGTGAGGTATCGCATGGTTCGAGGATTCATGACACATAGTGTGATTTTGGTTGGCTGAATCGGTGAACAACAAGGTGGCTGATCACTTGACGAAGTGGTTGGTCCTAAGGGGATGAGAATGAAAGACCCATATTGCTTTCTAGGGGTGGGATACCCAATTCCTACCTAATGAAAATTAGGACAGAATTCAATGTGGAAAGCCCATTTCTAGAAACTGTGAGCACAATGTATTAATCCCCAATGTGTGCTCTGTCCTACAGGATCAGAGGTTGAAGATTCTATCTTCTCAAAAGTTCCTTTGAAAAAGTACAATGTAGGTGTACGACTAAAGGATCTACCTATGTGGACGTGGAGTTTTTGGTCGCTCCATGAAGCTTGGGTTGGCTTCACATACGTTCATGAATGGATAAGGACTCAAGGACCATTAATGGAGTCAAGTTAGACTATAGAAGTGTATAGTAACTTATGTGTGTGTTATCTTTATGCATCTAAAGAGGTTGATTGGTTCAATCCTTAGGACACCATGATTCCGAGATGTATAAAATGTGTAATTACACTAAGACATAAATTCAATCGTCACGACATTTGTGTTTATGCATGAGTTTTGGATGAAGACTTGCTTATTTTATGAATCAGGGATTACACTAAAATGGGGGAGGATTGTTGGTGATTTTAGTGTCATCAATCGTTGATCCCTAGGAATCAGTGATGGTTCCTGAGGGATCAATGGCCTTTTAGTGTTATTGGGGTTCATGACGACTTTATGAGATTCCATTTAGCTTATCACAAGTTTGGGGGTGTGGAGTACACGCTTGTGTGAGTATATTTGGGATCTAGTGGGAGATATAAAGGATATGTTATACTGAGATGTCCCTTTGGGATCAGTGGTTCTAAGAACAACAGTTCTGGCTGATTGGTACCTACGGATCAACAGTTTAACGGTTTGAATTTTGATCACGTGGGTTAACTACCTATATAACCGTTGGATAACCACTCTTGTAACTTCCTTTTATGATTGATTTCAGATGGGCCACGTGTCTCTCTAGGAGAGAACCGTTGGAGGTTAAGGATCAGCGGTAACCGCTGGTTACCGCCTTGCTAACTGCCCATAATGTCTAGAAACTGCTCTCTAGACTTTCCTACGCCCTATATAAGGCTAAAGGAAGATGAAGTCGGGCTGGTTACATAATCTCTCGAAAAGATTCAACTTAGTTGAAGTCATACATCCATTAATACATCATTCTATAGTTTGATCCTTACCACAAGCCTTGGAAAGGATCAGCAGATTTGTTTTATCTCACTTCAGATTTTGCGGATTCCCTAAGGCTTATAAGGGGCAAAATACTGATTTCGGAAAGTGTTTACACGACTCAAATCTTATCCGAAGACAGACATCATTGATTGTTCCCCAGGTGTTATGCATTGAAGTGAAGATGGATCAACAGACGCAACAACACTCGCTGGATCAACGCAGGGATCAACACCAGAATCCAACAATAAGAACTTGTCATTGAACATGGTCTAATGTGACTTATACGGTATGAGTAGGGTGGTATAGGCTAGTAGATGTGGTTCTAACTTCCAAGTCCTACGCCTAGATATCACGTTTGATTATTCTTTTTTTTTTTGATAAGGAAAGGATTATGGTCGCCGCAAGTACTACTTGGGCTCGCCTAGAGCATCCGCAAGGGATGAGAACTGGTTACTAACCAGCTCTAAAGAAAAATAGGGCAAACCGCCGCCCTGGAGTCTCGAACCCGAGACCTCATGGTACTACCATGAGTGCTGAACCAGTGAGCTGATGCGACAAGCGCACGTTTGATTATTCTTTTGGCAGCTTAGAGTTGCTTGTCATCCCTTAAATTAAATGTACTACTTTAACTAATAGAAAAAAATAGACAAAATGTAAACGCTAATGCAATAATGCATAGGAAGGAATCAAAAAGTTGAGAAGATGAACTTGCGTAAACTCTAGGAAGGTCAAAGGATTTGGTAGCCTTCAAGTTGACCAATTAGGTATTTTGTGAAGGGCATGGTTGCATTGTTTAGGTGATCCACAAAGTAACATAAATTGCTAGTCTTCACTCGTTACTTTTGGTTCACATTATGCAGTCTTTGCAGAAATTGTAGTAACTACTTTCTTAATTTATACAAAAGTATACGAGCACCAACGTTTACTAAATGATTTTAAGTATGAATCCTTGAAATATTCATTTATCATGTTTCATGCATGAAGAGGGTTACAGCTAGGAGATAATTAATGTAAAGGTATAGGAGTAGGATCAACTCAATTTATTCATTAACAGAAAATCTACAGATTTGTAATTAATTAAGTAGGGTTAACCAACCTTTAATGATATGATCATTTTCAGGTTTAGGGCCTAACATATTTTTTTATTACCCTAAACTTGTATACAATTATGACAAATCTAGTCAACATCAATAGTAAAACGGGGAGAGATCAAATCAAAATAATCACGAGATTACAAGTCAAAGAAGTAGCTATTGAGAAATTCACTATCCACAAGCCATAAAACTCTCCTTCAATTAAAAGAGCACAAATTCAGTTGCATTTTTGCTCTTCACCAAAAAAACAATGCCAACAGCTATGAACTCTAAAACATCAACTACTGTTCACCATTTCCCCTTCTTCTTGTTCTTAGTGTTGAGCTTATCATCATCTACTGCTCAATGTAGCATCATTTCTTGGCGTTTAAAGGAGCATGATAGAATCCATGGCTTGCCAGGTCAGCCTCGAAACGTCGGTTTCGAGCAATACGCTGGCTATGTCACCGTGGATTCTAATGCAGGAAGAGCATTGTTCTATTACTTTGTAGAGTCACCCAATAGAGCTTCTGAGAAGCCCCTTGTTCTCTGGCTCAATGGAGGTACATATACAACTTCAGCTTTTTTTCAAAACATAATTCATGTATTTGCAAATTTTGATGCTTCATTTTTTACCATTTGAATGATTAAACCAGGGCCTGGCTGTTCTTCTGTTGGAAGTGGAGCATTTGAGGAGTTGGGGCCATTCAAGGTAAATAAAGATGGCAAAACTCTCCATAGAAATCCACATGCATGGAACAAAGGTAAATCTTATGAGAAAAAAACTTGCTTGAATTATACCATGAACTTTTCAAATGTATGATGAAACTTGAACAAAAAAAAACACTTAAATTTCTTTGTCATAATCAGAGGCAAATATCATATTCCTAGAGTCACCTGCTGGAGTTGGGTTCTCATACTCCAACACAACCAGCAACTACGAGCACAGCGGCGACAACAGAACTGCTCGCGATTCGTATGCCTTTCTTGTGAGTTGGCTAGAGAGGTTTCCCGAGTACAAGGACCGCGATTTCTACATAGCTGGAGAGAGCTACGCTGGCCACTACGTGACTCAGCTTGCGCATCTGATCCTACGGTTCAACAGTCTCGCAAATCAAACGACTCGAATCAACCTTAGAGGAATCGCGGTATTTCATCAAACTAACACCAAAACTATGTAACAACATTGGTCATGTAGTAGTTGAACTTTTGTGTTTTTTTGTGGAAACAGATGGGGAATGCACTGATAGACAGAGAAACAAAAGATAGAGGGCAGGTGGATTTCTTGTGGAGCCATGCTCTTTTGTCAGAAGAAATCTACTACGGGTTGATCTTCAACTGCAATTTCTCCTCGCCAAGAAATCAGTCCAAGGCTTGCAAGAAGTACATAGATTTGACTAACAAAATTCTTGTCGACGTTTATCCATACGACATCTATGCCCGTGTTTGCAACTCGTCTAGATCAGCTCCAATCCCCATAGATGTAAGCTTCTTAAAACCAGTCTCTATGATCAAACTAGTACTATTGCTGCAAAAACGACATACTTAGCAGGAAGCCTTTGGTAAATGCAGGACACATTGTATGATCCTTGCAGCGACGATTATGTGCGCTCGTATCTGAATATACCACAAGTTCAGGCAGCTCTTCATGCAAACGTAACCAGACTTCCTTATCCATGGCGGCCTTGCAGGTACTTAAATATACACTTGCACTATTGCTCCAAATTTGTATTATACTCCTAGCTAGTCAGAGTATTCGCGCGAGTGGCAAACTAAGCTCGCTCTGATCAAAGTATTAAACCTCTAATGAGTGTCTGCTTCTCTTTGAAGCTCAAACGTCAGAAAGCATTGGAGAGACAGGCCTTTGACAGTATTGCCTTTGATCCAAGATTTGATGGACAAAGGACTACCTGTTTGGCTGTACAGGTCTGCAATCTTTATAACTAAAGACCATGAACCGAAAGCACACCAGTTAATTTCATTCCTAGTTGGTTCTGTTACCAATTTGAGCTGATCAAATGATTTCATATACGCTTGCAATTTACAGCGGTGATGTGGATGGTGTGATACCGGTGACATCAACCAGGTACGCCATAAACAAGATGGGGGCAACGGTCAAGACGCCATGGTACGCTTGGTACATCGGTAAAGAGGTAATCTAGCTTATAAGAACATCGATCACACCATTGTCATTCAAGCAATGTGAATGTGCTTTTTCAGTGGTTGGAATTTCTGGATTCTACTTGTTGATTGCTAGGTTGGTGGATTTGCTGTCGGGTACGATAAGAATCTAACATTGGTGACGATACGAGGAGCAGGACACTTCGTTCCCAGCTATCAGCCTGCGCGAGCATTCGTACTGTTTTCGTGTTTCGTCACAGGGAAGCTTCCTCCTCCTCGACCCACTTAGCCAACTAAGAACATACGACGCACACTCAAGCTTTACTAGTTTAGTTGGTAGGTAATGACATCTATGATCACCAAGTCATGATCGAATCGAAGATAATTGCTTAAATTATACTTATGTGTGTTATATATGAAACGCACACGTTAATTGGTGTACACTAGCTAGTATACGTTTACTGCTTCAGCTTTGAACCCTTGTATTCTTTCTATGTGTTGATAATATGATACTTTGCTTCGAAAACGATTCAAACCTTTGCTTTTTTGAAGATACTTTAAATCCGGGGCTCAAAGTGTTGTAACGAGAGATCGAACGAGAACAATAAAGCAAGAACGACACACAGATTTACGTGGTTCGGTAACAGTGTGTTACCTACGTCCACGGGCAGAGAAACCGTATATTATTATGGAAGACAGAATTCAGAATACAGAGATCTAAGTATTTCGAGAGCTTATATAGCGACTCAAGAAGCCCTAGTTACAATTATGGGTCGCAGGTCCACAACAGAATGCAACATGCCCAGAAACAGAATACATCGAGTACCCCCATGCTAGTGTGTGATTCAGATTCAAGTCACGTTAACACAAAGTTACGAAACCTACCATTAAATCAAGTGCTTAACAATGTTCCTTTTACCAAGGCGGTAATTTCTTGCGACGCTGTGTAATGAAAGATCGAAGCAAAAGACGTGTCGCCCCTGAGGCTGTGAGAGAGCTTTGTGGAGTTGTGGTCATACAAACTCCACATGAGCTTTAATTTTATTTTTTAAAGAAGTCGTTTTGCACAAAATATTTTGTTGACCGACTTTGGATATTAATGTAAGCAGACATGTTAGGAATGCTGATTTGAGAAATCTAATCACGTAAAAGTAAATTTAACTTGACATTGCAATTATATGTTGTTGATCTTTTACTCAGACTCCACACACACCTACCCAATCGATTTTTACCAATCCATTTAATGGACTTTGATTTCAACTCAATGTCGTATAGAAGTAGTGCAAGTTAAGAACCAAAAACAAAAATAAAATAAATTGTAAATTATGCTTGTTTTACGTAGTACTTTCTATTTTGCACGCGAAACAAAAAGAAATTAATTACCCACGGATGGGAAAACCCCCAATTACAGCTAACGGCTTTCTTGTACCTACTTCTCAGCTCAGCTCTCTCCGTCCCTATCTCAGACCCCTCTTTGAGAAAGAAAATCTAGATAGATAGAGAGAAGAAAGAGTAAAATGTGGAAATCGTGAATACCGGAATGGGAACTGTTCATTTGATGTTCTTTTCATTCCGTAATTTTCATTGATTTTGTGCTCTTACCGCCTTTTCTCATAATTTTCTCTTCTCCTTCTCTTTCGTATGATCCGCATGTACTTATGGTTGCTCTCTAACTTTCCATCCCCCAGGTACCTTCTATTTGCTTCTCTCCAACTATCACGTTTCCGATTCTTAGTTCTTTCGCTTCCAATTTGTAGAATTGTGTGAAATTTGGAAGTGACAAACCCTAATTGGTGGGTTTTTTTGCGGGTTCTTGAACTCGTTGAGTTTGAATATGATGCAAAAGGATGTGAATTTCATCTTCGGGATATTTCGGTTTTGGTTGATTATTGTACTCTTTCTTGCTTAGTACTCCATAGGTTGCTTCTCTTGTAAGTAGAGCTGGACCTTTCTTGTTTCCAGCGATATGATCAATGTCAGGGGTAAATGCCCCATAGACTGCTTACTAAATCTTGAAATAGCAAAAAAAAGGAAAATTAAGATTATGTGTGATAGTGTTTGCATTCACATTCATGTGATTATCAACCTCAGGTCTCAACGCTAGCCTTTTGCCAAATGAAAGTATGGGAATTTAAATGTTAAGTTATCTCAAACTCAAAGTATGATCCTATATCACTCAGTTGTTGGAGCAGAGTTTATTTTTTGTATCTGGTTCTATGGGTTGTAATCCATCCATAAAGAGCCCAAATGTGCTACTTAAAACTAAATTTTCGTGTTTCTGTTTGTTAAACACTCTTATTTGTATTTATGTTCAGGTTTGAAAAGCATTTACTTGCAGTGGAATCTGCTCATTGGAAGTACCTCACTGTTTTGGCGAAGAGCCTGAATTAATCAGGCTGTATTATGCCTAATAAGCCAGCTGTTGGTTTACTGGATTCGTTCAAAATGGAGAGTGTCAGAACAATACTGGCTCATCCATACCCCTACCCACATGAACATTCTCGCCATGCCATTATTGCAGTTGTAGTGGGATGCCTTTTTTTCATATCATTTGATAATATGTACACTTTCATACAAGGGCTTGATAACAACATTAAGTGGTGGTGGATGTATGCATGCTTGTTTGGATTCTTCTACTTCTTCTCATCACCATTTATTGGCAAGACAATTAAACCAAGCTATTCAAATTTCAGTAAATGGTAAGCCATTCTTAATGTTCTCCGGCCTCTTTTTGCCCATTTATAAATTTCCTTAGTTCCTTATCAAATAGTTTTGCAAAATATGACATACCTTCTTTTCATTTACTCTATTGTCTTTCATTCTTTTCTGACTTATTTTGGTATGCAGGTATATTGCCTGGATTTTAGTGGCAGCTGTATACCATCTTCCAAGTTTTCAGTCTATGGGGGTGGATCTAAGGATGAACCTTTCTATGTTTTTGACAATATACATATCATCTATTTTGTTTCTTCTGTTCTTCCATCTTATTTTCCTTGGTCTTTGGTATGTGGGTCTTGTTGCCCGTGTAGCTGGCAGGACGCCCGCTATTTTGACCATCCTTCAAAACTGTGCTGTAAGTGCCACAGATTCCTTGGTTTTGATGTTCAGTTGGTGGAGAATGAGTTACAGGTGCACATCTTTCTTATGTTACATTTATCTTTTTTGCAGGTCATTAGTGTAGCATGCTGTGTATTCTATAGTCACTGTGGGAATCGGGCAATTATGCGACAGAGGCCCCTTGAGCGGAGAAATTCTAGCTGGTTTGTATTCTGGAAGAAAGAGGAGAGGAACACATGGCTAGCAAAATTTTTGCGCATGAATGAGTTGAAAGACCAAGTGTGTTCTTCTTGGTTTGCTCCAGTTGGTTCTGCGAGTGACTATCCCCTTCTCTCTAAGTGGGTTATATATGGGGAGGTAAAAGTAAAAGTCTGAAGTTTCTTATCTCGTATGGTATATAAGACAGGTTTTGTATAAGTAACTTGCTTTTTTTTACCCTTTGGCAGCTTGCTTGCAATGGGTCTTGTTCAGAATATTCAGATGGAATCTCTCCCATATATTCTTTGTGGGCCACTTTTATAGGCCTTTACATGGCCAACTATATAGTTGAGAGATCAACAGGGTAATTCTATTTGTTCTTGAACTCATTGTAGTTGCTCTTATGCTGCATCATTTCACTATTTGGTTTTAATTGAAGTCTAAGTTATACCATGATCTTAAGGCTTCAGTTTCCGTTGTTTATGATTCACATGGGTCTTTGCCTTAGAACAGTAAGGTTTGTGACTATCTCCATATAAAAATGGCCATATGGAATTAGAACCAATAGCTTAGAATTTGGTCCATCTAATATGAAGTTAATATTTGCGACGAATAAGTTCAATATCTTATCAGCATACCATCTTCTCCGTCTCCCGGTTTGAGTAGACACATGGATCTTTTTAATTCTTTCTTAGTTTTTGTGTATAGTGTTAACGTATATGTTTCTTCACCTAGTTCTCACTTATATAAACTTTTCTTATGATAAACATGCTGAGCTTGTTGATTTACTTGCATTGAAATGTGGTGTTCAGCTTTGTGGGAAAGGCTTACATGAAACTTTACCTCCACAATCCTGCTGATGTTAGACTTTGCTAGTACAGTTTTTATGTTTTACCTTTCGGTCTGTTCTGCTTTCTGCTCATTGGCTTCTGGATAATGGACAGATGGGCTCTTACTCATCCTTTGCCAGTTAAAGAATACGAAAAACTGAAGAAGAAGCAGTTGAAGCCTGATTTTTTGGATATGGTTCCTTGGTACTCGGGGTAATTGTTCAGTCCTTATTTCTTTATCGCCCTTTTACCTTGCAACTAGAAAAGCTGAAGAGCTGGTTTCTGATTTTTTTCACTTGAACTTTTCAGGACATCAGCTGATTTATTCAAGACCGTTTTCGATCTTCTGGTGTCTGTAACAGTTTTCGTTGGACGTTTTGACATGCGCATGATGCAGGTATTTCTTTTTTATAGTTTAATCACTTCTTTATGCGTCACTTGCATTGATTATCGTTGATAACTAACCGGCAGTGTTGGCTCATGGTCTCTGCATCATATTCTTGAGAGTTATGTTAGATGCTGCTTTTTTTTGTTATTCACTAATTGGTGTTAGGTGGTTTTGCTTTTCCTTTTTCCCTTTCTTGCCTTGCCTTGTGCTGGGCCTGCTGGCATGAGATATTTTATAAATCACCATTATCGTTGTTGATTTTTTTTTCGAATATCTTGTCTCTCACTAGGCAGCCATGAATCCTGCACAAGATGGATCCCAACAACAGGGTCCTTTTTATGATCATTTTAGTGAAAAGGAGGATTTTTGGTTTGACTTTATGGCTGATACTGGGGATGGAGGCAACTCGTCTTACAGCGTTGCTCGATTGCTTGCTCAACCAGACATTCGACAAAAAATAGGTGACTCTGAGCAGGTCCTTCCACGCGGCAACCTGTTAATTATAGGAGGAGATCTTGCGTAAGCTCCTCCTGAATGTTTCTGTTTATACATAATGCTTCACATGCTGGTGTGTATTAGGTGTAGCTGTTCAAATTCACACAATTTCGAGTTGGTCCTCAATGTTTCCTTCACTGTCATAAATAATTATGATATTTCTTCTCAATTTGGTACTTCAGGTATCCTAATCCATCAACATACACGTACGAAAGGCGCTTTTTCCGCCCTTTTGAGTATGCTCTCCAGCCTCCTGTATGGTATAAAGATGAGCATATAGCTGTGAAGAAGCCAGAGCTACCTAATGGAGTGACTGAACTTAAGCATTATGATGGACCTCAATGTTTTCTTATTCCTGGAAATCATGGTGTGTTCACCATTTCGGTTCATCATTTCCTGTCACTCTTTTTGCCGTAAATATCATGTGCAGACACTCCTTTTGTTAACCTAGTTTCTTCAGTCCTATATCCATGACATTTATGGAACTTGACATGTTATCTAAAACAAAATTTCCTTTCATTCTGTGAATAAGGTAGATGTACATCTTTTGTTCTTCACGTGCAGATTGGTTTGATGGACTTAATACTTTCATGCGTTATATATGCCATAAGAGTTGGTTGGGTGGTTGGATTATGCCTCAACGGAAGAGCTATTTTGCTCTTCAACTTCCAAAAAGGTGGTGGGTGTTTGGTCTTGATCTTGCCCTTCATAGTGACATTGATGTTTACCAGTTCAAGTTTTTCTCCGAGTTGATAAGTGAGAAGGTAAGCAAATTTCCTTGTTTTTCGCCTAAGTTCTTTTGCTTTAGGTCATGTGTTTCTTTTTTTACCTTCTATTCATTTACAATCCAGGTCGAAGAGAATGATTCAGTAATCATAGTGACACATGAACCTAACTGGCTTCTTGATTGGTACTGGGATCAAACTTCTGGAAGGAACGTTGCACATTTGATACGCGACCATCTAAAAGGAAGATGCAAGCTCCGTATGGCAGGGGATCTACATCACTACATGCGCCATTCATATGTGCCTTCTGATAAACCTGTATATGTGCAGCATCTCCTTGTTAATGGTGGTGGTGGGGCATTTTTGCATCCTACCCATGTCTTTAGTGGTTTCAGAAAATGCTATGGAACTCCATTTGAGATGAAATCGGCATACCCCTCATGTGAAGACTCTGGCAGGGTAATAATACACTTATTTCTTTCTAGTTTAAACTTGCAAAAATCGATCATTTGTTGGTCTCTTATTTGCATGATTTGCAGATAGCTTTGGGCAACATACTGAAGTTCAGAAAGAAGAATTGGCAATTTGACTTCATTGGTGGCATTATATATTTTCTGCTTGTTTTCTCTATGTTTCCACAGGTTACTTTTCTACCCTTTCTTTTGTACGTTTCTGGCATCTTTGTAATGGTACTTGCATGCTGTTTGTCTACCACTCTAGTCTATATCATTTGCAGTTTGACTGATTAATTTTCATTCTTCTGTAGTGTAAGCTCAATCACATCCTGCGAGAGGATTCCTTTTCTGGTCATGTGAGAAGTTTCTTCAGTACCGTGTGGGATGCCTTTATATACTTGCTAGAAAACTCTAATATCTCTTTAGCTGCTACAATAGCGTTGCTGATATCAGCTATATATCTGGTCCCATCCAAAGTATCACGTAAAGCACGAGTCTTTATTGGTCTTCTTCATGTTTCCGCACACCTTGCATCTGCATTGATCTTGATGTTGCTGCTGGAACTCGGGGTTGAGATGTGTATTAGGCATAACCTTCTAGCTACTTCTGGTAATTTTCCTTTTGAACTGGATTCTCTGAATTTAGCCTAATTTAGAATTGTGGCCGTCTAGAAGAAAAAACGGTGGTGAGCTTCACAGAAAAATTATCTCTTTTCAGGCTATCACACACTGTATGATTGGTACAGACAGATGGAAGGAGAGCACTTCCCTGACCCATCTGGCCTTCGTGCTCGTATTGAGCAGTGGACGTTTGGCCTGTACCCAGCTTGCATAAAGTACCTAATGTCTGCATTTGATGTCCCTGAGGTGGGTCATATATGTCATCTTCTCCAAATCTACTAATAACTTATTAGAAATTTCAGTGTTGGTTTTCACCATGGAGAATTATGCTATTGTTAGGTCATGGCTGTAACCAGGACCAATATATGCAAATATGGGATGCAATCTCTCTCTAGGAGTGGCGCTGTTATATATTATGCTTCAGTTTTCCTCTACTTCTGGGTCTTTTCTACCCCGGTCGTCTCTTTAGTGTTGGGAAGCTACTTGTACTTGTGCATCAACTGGCTCCACATACATTTTGACGAAGCCTTTTCTTCCCTTCGGATTGCCAACTACAAGTCGTTCACGCGCTTCCACATCAAGCCTGATGGAGATCTTGAAGTGTTTACCCTGGCTGTTGACAAGGTGAGGGCATAATGATAAGATTTAGACAAGTAGGTAGCACTTTTTTTTTCCTTGCATCAGTAACAAATGAAAGTTTGAATTTGCAGGTTCCTAAAGAATGGAAATTGGATCCAAAATGGGAGGAGGAGACAAAGCAGGCCCCACAGCTTAGTCACCAGAGAAAGCATCCCAGCAAATGGAGTGCTGCATCTGCACACCAGGACCCTGTATCTACAGTTAGGATTGTTGATCATTTTGTTATCAATCACACCCAAAGTAATGAATTGCAGCACAATGGCCCAATTAATGAACAATAGACAAAAACATCATTTTGAAATCTGTATTGATAGTGTATATAAGAGTAGATTTTTAGAATGCAATGTAATGTTACGGAAGTTGTTTAGAAGAAATCTGAACATGAGAAAATTTGCAGGGAACATGTGGTAATTGTTCTTCTCTGTGTCTTTGATCATCTTCATTTCGGTTCTTTGTGATAAATAATGTGGTTTAGTTTTACAGGACAAAAATTAAATGAAAGCTTATGACCCCTCAGTTGCAGATATTTACATCACAAAGTTCTCAAGTATAATTATCTCCTCTTCTATTAATGAAATCTATCTTCTGTAGTCTTTATGAAGGAATTTCTCATAGGATGTTCCCTTGAGCTCCTTCTGGACTTCATCCCAGTTATCAACTGTACTCGCCAGCTGCCCGTTATGAATCTTCACTTGTCGGCTCGTAAGGTTTCTGTAAGGCACACCCAGAAACTCCTGCAATTCTCTCAGCTTCTGCTCACCATAACAGGTATGCACATCAGGAAGAGTATACATTCAGGAAAACCAGTTAAGTGTACAAGAAAGCTAATGCTTACAGTGCGGTTTCTCACAACATCCTCATAGTAAAGGACAATGTGACGCGTCTTCTTGAAGTAATTGAGTGTGTTTGCAATCATCTGTTCTTCCCTCTTCAGACCACGGTTCAATGTGGTAATGTTTATTTTAGGCTTGTATTTGGCAAGTACTTCAGCCTGCCAAAAAAACACCATTGCAATTTGATTGATCCGTCTGATCTGCTGCATTTTCATGAAGCATTCAAAGAAGAAGCTTTATTGTTTACCTCCAATGGTGAATGCACATGAGACTTGTGTGTTCCATTCAGCAACCTGGCCTGTTTGTCGTAGGCATTTGCGAGCAAAGACACCATCCTGCGAAGGATGTTTCGCCGAAACAGAAATATAGCAGAAACACCCTTCTTACTGAAGTACTCGGCAATCTCTTCATGATACTGATTGACTCCCTACAACAATTGCTTCAAAATATGTTATATACTAGGAATCACAACTCTCACATGAATGAAACTTTGGGGTTTTGAGTTACCTGATTAAGCATCCACTTGAAGCCAACAGCAGCAGAACACTCATTCTTGGAAGCACTACTGAACCAATCAAGGTTGTATACTGTATCCAAAGTATGGTAAAGTGCTGAGACATTGCTCCTCCTCTGACTAGTCCCGAAGATTTCGCCATTGGAGCTGATGTTCATGTGACTGTTCAGCAAAGTCTCAAACCACCCGCTCCCGGATCTTTGCATCGATATGATGGCGAACCATCTCACCGGATTACAAGCACATTCGTCCCTGCAACATACCAAATGGTTACTCTGAATCCACACCTTAATCCAAATGGACACACCAATGATCATACATCAATAATCTTTTACCTGCTGTAAGTTTGGGGGTTTGGGTAGTGCAAGAAGAGGGCTTCTTCTGAAGAGCTTGTGTTGGGTGGAGGGCAGTTTTGTTGCTGATCAAGTTGTTGGGCATGTAAGCTGAGATTTGGCGGATCAATGGACTGAATTTGAATGTTGAGAAACTTGGCCATTTTGGTGGGGCCCACTTCGTCAAAACCGGTGGAGAAGATGTAAACTCCACAGACCATGACCACCACCAAAACCACCATTCTCAGCAACATTGGAGATCTCTTTGGTGGCTTTGTGGCTAATTCCTGCAGTAATTGCGGAAATTTTAATTACCAAATAACAACAACAAGAAAAACCCACTTTGAAACTCCTCATTTAATTCCCAATAGAAGACAGAAACAACACGAAAATGGAAGTTAAGTAGTTGGGGGAGTTATTTACTTGGGGAGTGGGGGGTGATACTGAGGTTTCCATCTGAAGATGTTCTTCATTGAAGAAAAAGTGGGAGAGAGAATACAAGAATAAAAGGCAGAACATGGCAAAACCAAAGGAAAAATGGAAAATAAGACAAGAAAAATATAAAAATAAAAAGAAGTTTGGGCAAGGTCACAATCAGTGAACCTATTTTGCAGAAAAACACGGCTTAAGAAACGGTCAAAAATCTGTCCATTCCAGGCGCACTAAAACAGAATCAATGGATCTATTTTACACAAAAATCGTGCAAGCAGGTCATGGGATTTTGAAAAAAAAAAATGGAGGCTTACCTTGCTTAATAAACAGATGTGTTCGTCCGCCACTTTCACTGGAGAAGAAACGACAGAAACCGCCATTAACGATAAGCTTGAGAGCTCTGTTTTTTCAGTGATTTGTGAAGCTTTCTTGTTCTTGTTGGGTTGCTCTGGGAATTGAGCGTTGGTTAGATAGAGAGAGCAGAAAGAGGGGAAAGTGAAGTGGGCAAGTCTTTAATGGAGCTTCTTTTTCACTTTGATTTTTTAATGATTCGGTGTGTTTTTAAATTATACTCCTATTTTGTTTTTGTAAGGTAAGAGACGAGACGACATAACATTTACAGGCTGCACGCTCTTCGCTTCGCTGTAGAAAATCGTTTTCTTTTTTGAAAGAAATATGTAATTAATGTTCTTGAATTTACGTGCATGGATTGTCTGAACATAAAAATTGAGGAATCTGTTTATTTGTTTATTCATTGGTGGAATGGGAAATATATTTAGTAACATGAGAAAAATAATTGTTTTTTTTTTTTGGTTTGGCATCCCGCGTAGATTTTAGTCGCCGACGTGCTGTTGACGGTGGGTGACATTGTCAAATGTCAAGATTTAAACGGACTTTGTGACACAATCGAAATGGTGGCCCCAATTTTTATAGGATGAAATCCCGATTTGAAATTTATAAGCTAAATTGTGATCTCATCCGACCAACTGAAATGCTTTTTTTTTTTATAGCCGTAACTATTACTTGGATTCGTCTAGAGCATCCACAAGGAATGATGTATCCATGAGTGTTCAACCAATGAGCTGATGCGCCAAGTGCGACCAACTCAAATACTAGTAAGTTGAAACTAGTTTAACCCCCGTATTATGTACGGATAATGTGATTATAAACCCAATTTAATATAAATATGATTTTGTAAATATTATTATTTAATAAAGATTAAGATAAAATCGAAAAATACAATTATGAGGTTTTGTTTTTTTTTTATAATTTTGAAAAAGTCTAAATTTAAAAAAAAAATAACTAGATTATATCTATATTTCCTTTTTTTTTACGATAAACATTATGTTTTATTAAATAATTATATACATATATGTATATATTAGATAGATCTTCCTATAGATGATAGATCTTCCTAGGTGTTATATCTTTCTATAGATATCTTCCTATACGTTCTTTAAAATTATCAAATCATATATCTTTATCTTTCTATTGTGATTAGTGTTTTTTTATTTACGCAAGGACCCGATTGATTATTTTAATAAAGGTGTGACACGTGGCGCAATTTTTTGTGAAGACTTTGTCTCCGCTTTATACTATAGACAGTATAGATATCGACCTAAAGTAATTTGTTACAAAATATATGTTATTTTTATTATATATTATGGTATAATATCGACCTAACAATATTTTAATAATTATTAAAAAGATTTAAAAATTTAATGACTTGACCCATTGAATCTAATTGAAGGTATACCAAACCTAAAATAATCCAACCTCACAAAAGTGAAAATTTTAATGAAAGTTACTGACGGTGACCTTAACCTATCTCTAATCTGAACTCAATTGTCCCGAGTATAATCCATCCACCCTATTTAACTAGTGACATCCAACTTGGGTGATTGGTTATGTAATGTATGGGACTCAAAACTCCATGAGTTCATATAACATGTTAAAATAGTATCGCCTAATTTAATAAAACTTTAGAATAATTTCTATCAAAAAAAATCTACAATGCCCGAAGGTTATCTTGATTAGGAAGGAGAAGGAGATGAGGAACTAGAGAGAAATCGAAAGAGAGAAAACAAAGGAACAAGGTTAGAAGAAAGAATGATGTATGTTATTCTCTGGTTGCTCAAAACAGAATACAACATAAGCGTTTATACCCCTTCTCAATCAAGCTACCCGAGTACCCAGAAACCAGATAACTCGACCACTATTTCGGATAATTCTCCCAAAGGTAAGTACATTGCAAAATCTTCATAAGAATAACTAACTATATTGATTATGAGATCTTATAAATAATTCGGTACATACATGTATGTGCATATTTTATAACCTATATCTTTAGGATGTAAGATAATCATCATATTCTTAAAAACAATTGTTGTTTTTACTTAGTGATTTTTTCTTTTAATAGACTAGCACTCTTAGAATTTTAGTTTTTAAATTAGACCAAATTCTTTGGTGATTATAATATTGATTTTTTATTTTTTAATAATATAATATTTATTTTTAAGAAAACTAATGTAAAGATTACATAAAGTTGGATGGAAGCCTAGAAACAAGTTGGACTCCCACACCCTTTTGAATGCAAAAACTCAATCTATAAAGATAAAAGAACCACTCTTAACATTATTAGAGTGATTAACAGCGAGAGACTTAATACGTAAGAACGTGTCCAAAGCCTCCTTCTCGAATTCCCCAAATGTAGAAAAAGCAAATGGGGTGAATTTACATCCGTGCTCTTGACATTTGGACTCATACTTCCTCTTTTTTCTTTCAATGACGTTGTGTAAGGCCAATCCAGGCGCCCAAGAATTCGCACCCGTACCAGCAAAGGGGGAGACCCCATTTACATCCAGACATGCGTCCTTGCCCTGATGCTAACTAAAGAGTAGAAGGTCAACATGCCTAAGATCTTGCTCATTCTCCGAGAGGAAACCCATGGGAGCCTCCTTCTACACCGCAACCCCGACTTTGACACAAATATCAACAAGAATATCTTGCATTAGATTATATTTGAACTTCACACCCACTTCCTAGAGTAGTGGAAAACATGATCCCCGCATTTGTCCATCCTAGGAGCGTTACAACTCGGACAAATATTGTCATCAGGAAATAAAGGTACCATAAGTCTATAGCACAACACAGAACGAAATTGTTGACAGTTCATCCTCTGTCCCAAACCATCAATAGGGATGGTGAACAAAAAAAACTTGTGCATGAGGAGCACAAATACTGCTTAGAACAACGACTTCCCTCGGACCAAGCCTATACCTATCAACAAGACTATTCTCAACAACACCAAAATAACACCTTGCCATAAGTTTTATAATTTTTTTTCTTTTTTTTTCTTTTAAAAGTAGATTTTTTTTGAAATCAAATAATGGTCACTTATCAAGATAACATTGAAAGAGTAAGTTTATGTTTAGTCATACTCAATTGCTCATGACCATTTTTCACCATATTTGTACCTTTTATTAATTTTTTATTGTCATTTTCATGGGATGACCAACTTTTGACCAACCATTAAATTTACTCTAAATAACCTGAAAGATTTTATGTGTCGGTCACATTATCATTTTTCGAATACGGGGCCGAAACCTACATATATAAGTTTGAGAAATGTTGTAGCAATTAATACATACATGTTCATAGATATTAGGAGTATGTCAATTCATTATGAATATGAATAATAGACATTAGTTTATTACTAGTGAACTTTCATGTTCCATCATCTTCGTGACAACAACGCCACGTTGTGCCAAAGAAAAAAGAGGAGAACATCACTACATTTTAATTGGCCGGCATGCCCAAATAAATCAAAATTAATATAACAAGAAATAATAATAAAAACAATTGCTTAATCAACACGGGTTTTCAAAGTACGTTTAACTCTTTCTTTTCTTCTCTTCTCTTCTCTTCTCAATCTAATCTGGCGGTGTTCAATTTAAAAGCCTAAAGGCAGTGATAAAAGTTAAGAATATATAGTCAATAGATTCATGTACAAATACAACCACCGAGGAAGCTGAAGATTAGCATGTGATCTGTTAACTAGTAGTGTAGTACTGTTTGAATACTAATGTACTGTAAATTTGTTTCAGAAGGTTATATTTTACAGGAATTTAGTACCATGAAGTGGATAATTAAACAAAAAGTTGCGTGTGTGATCTGCAATCTGTATAATATAAAACGTGCCAGTTTCGCTGCTTTCAAGATCCAAATCTGTTTTTCTATTTGTTCGTTTACTATCGGCTGGGCCACAAATTAAAGGTACAATTAATGAAGCAAATGTCTTCCAGCTTAATTCACTAATGAATGGTAATTTGGGATCAACGTTGATATATATAATTACCCGTTTAATGATAGTATTAACTAGAGTCTCTGTTAAGATCAGAGCTTCATCAACTTAAAGGCAGACTATGTCACTGGTTGATCGTGGACTAATTAGACTGAGATAATAATTGAGATTGTTTCTATAAAATTAAAGCAATCTACGTAAATACTTACTTATAGCTAGTATATACATCAAATGAATTCTTATTATAGGACCATTCTGAGCTAGATTTTCGGTTAGGTTCTTGATTAACAAATTGCAAATCAAAAGAAACACGTACAATATATAAGTAATGTTTAAACTGTGGTTGATTAATTAAACAGGCACACACATAATGAAAGAGATCGACGTGAAATTAAAAGATAGGAGTAGGTGGGCCGTGGCCGAGCTACGTGCTGGCCATGGAGCCATAGATGTGTTGAATAATTAATCGCAATTACTTAATTTTGTTTGATCGGTTATAATTAGTCGTTATCAATTACTCCCTCCGTCCCCGAAAGTTTGTCCGCCTTTCCTTTTCGAGCGTCCCTGAAAGTTTGTCCATCTCTACTTTATTTCCATTTATATCACTGTGCTTTTACAATTTTACCCTCATGCAATCTCATATATTACCCCCATTATCCAACTTTTCTCTCAACTTTATCACTTTTCCCTATAAAATTATAAAATTATCCCCAATCAATCTTATAAATTACTCATTTTTATACCATTTCATCAACTTCAACACTTCTCATTAATTCGCGTGCAATTGTGCTTTTGGCCAAACTTTCCGGGACGGAGGGAGTATCATGCATTTAATCCGACTTTCATGCTTTGGAAAAAAAGTCTCTCAACGACCCTGCTTTACACTTGTCTTGTCTCCTTGCCACATCATGACATGCATAACGCATTTCATGATTTTAAAGTAGTTTAACGTTGATCCCCCAAATTAGATTATAAAGAAGATTCATGAAATTCGGATTTTGCAAAATGAAAATGGTTTAAATTGTCATTAATCCTTTAGGTCCTAGAGTACTCGTACTTGTAAACCGTACTATGTCATCCATCATTTGCCTGGTCTCCATGGACGGATCCAGAATTGTAAAATAGGGTGGACTAATTATCATTAAAATAATTTGGTTGGGTTAAATTACTTCAATTTAACTAGTTTACCACTAAATTTACATTATTTTTTATTTTATTATTATTTAATTTACCCTATTTTTATTTTTTTTAAATTTTTCAGGGTGGGCTAGAGCCTACCCCAGCCCACCACCACATCATCCGTGTCTGCTGGTCTCATAACCATATAAGGTATATGAATCGTCATTTGCTTAGTCTGAAAACTATGCAAGGTATGTACGTACGTACTCATTAACTCATTTAGTATCAGGATTTTCGGTATCAGGTATTAGGTATGGATATGAGATTAATATCTGATATTCTTGTTTAGTATATGCGAGATTAGTTGATACCTTATTCTAATATGAGATATTAAATTCTAATTTTAGTAAAAATAAGTTATTTTTTTCACCTCAAGATCATAATTAAAGTTAATCGGATAAAAAAAATGACTACACATGAAATTCTAAGACATCTCGTTTTAGGTAAACACTAGTATAAGTCCTATGCCTTGAAGGCACGTACGATTTAATTTAACTAAAAACTTACTAAAATTTTCTTAACGTTATTCAAAAGTATAATTTAATATAAAATCTTGTATTATTTTTTATAATTTGCTTCTTATGGAATTTATTTTAATGATACATTGTTTATGTTATAATATATTTTTTAAATCGAACAAAGCTTTATAGTATTACAATTTTGTCCTATAAGGACCGAATACTTGTTTTTATCAATAAGTTTCTTTATTTTATAATTAATACTTTGATTTTATAGTTATTTTGAGAAAAAAAATCAAATCAACATTATATGTATATATATAATTTATTTATATGTAGAATCTACAATAAAAAATTTAATCAATAAAAAATAAGTCAATTAACTGTGGCTAATAAAATGGTTAAATTAAGGTAATCTAATTTATTGATTTGATAAAATGGTTATGTGGTTGAATTTTTTGGAAATTAAGATTTTTTTATTAAAGTAATCTAATTGTGGCTAATAAAAGGAATTGGATTGAAATTAAGGTTTTGATCAAGGTACAATTTTATTAAAACAATTAAGATTGAATTGAAATTAAAACTAGTAGATAAGAAGAATTCTAAAAAACATTATGTTTAAAATTTGACGTGTAATCTTGTTTAGCAAAAATTAAAATGGAAATTAGTAGATAAGAAGATTTATAGAAAAGTTATGTATAAAATTTAAAGTTTATTTTTTTTATATGGAAAAAATGAAAATGAAAATCAATAGATAAGAAGATTTCTACTGTGGGGTCAACGATTAAATTTCAACCAATTAAATTATTTTATTAAATATGGGTTATGCGATCCAATGAGGAGTTGACATATGTCGGGGTAATTATTTTTTTTAACCTCCGCTTTAGTATATAGCTACTAGTATCAGTCCTCGTGTCTTAAAGACACGATTTGATTTAACTAAAAACTTGTTTAAATTTTGTATAAAGTTATTTACAAGAATAGTTTGATATAAAATCTTGTATTATTGTATATAATTTGTTTCTTTTTGGATTTAGTTGAATAATACATTATTTATGTTATAATACATTCTTTTAATCATACAAAGTTTTTAGTATTACATTTTTGTCATATAAAGATTGAATACTTGTTTTTTTATCAATAAGTATCGTTATTTTGTAATTAATATTTTTATTTTATAATTATTTTGGGGAAAATATTAAATGAAAATCAAATGTATATATACATATATAATTTGAGCAAGGTACAATTTTATTTAAAAAAAATAAGATTGAAT
Source organism: Polygonum aviculare (assembly GCA_934048045.1). Classification (NCBI taxonomy): domain Eukaryota; kingdom Viridiplantae; phylum Streptophyta; class Magnoliopsida; order Caryophyllales; family Polygonaceae; genus Polygonum; species Polygonum aviculare. Next base: position 10,545,476 of record OW204028.1, read on the forward strand.
TGAAATTAAAATTAGTAGATAAGAAGAATTCTATAAAAATTATGTATAAAACTTGAATTTTAACTATATTTAGAAAAAAATCAAAATGGATATTAGTAATTTTTTTATTTGTAAAAAAAAATCAATAGATAAGAAAATTTCAAATGTAGGGTCACCAATGAAGTTTCAACCAATTAAATCGTTTTATTAAAAATGAGTGATGTGATCTAATGAGGAGTTGACGTTTATCGTGACAATTATTATTTTGAACCTCCACTTTAGTTTATAGTTATGATGATAAATATTATTAGTGTTTTTCAAATATCATTAAACAATATACATCTTAACCTATCAACAACATTATTTCATCACAATTCATAGATGTACTTCCCAAGGTAATGATAAATGTTTGATAAATGAATCATGCCTAAACTCCCCAAAATTACACCATTAAAATGGTATTGCAATCAACAAATACTAGTAAATGACCCGTACCTTGTACGGGAGTGTTATTTATTTATTAATTTGTATATATATGAATTTATTATAACAATTACAATTATTATTATATGCCTACTTTGTTTTAAAATGACGCTTACCTTTTGGATTATAAAATGACATTATTCATGTATACCATTAAATATTTATACAAATAAATTTTATTTATATATTAACTTTTTATACATACATAAACATGTATTTAAGTAATCAAGGAAGAATGTCATAAGATAAGATTCATGATCACGTATTATTAAGAACTCATAAAAACTTCTTTTGGCATTTAAACTAAATTGCATAAACTATCTTCTATAATAAAATCAATAATTTTAAATAAAAAACTCGGATTAATAAAGCATTATATTAAAGATGTAGATAACATTTAATAAGATATAATAGAAAACAAATTTATCTTGAATATATGTTATTATGTTGTGAAAAAATAAATAAATTAGAGATATATAAATATTTAATGAAAAAGTTAAACGAATCATTATCTTAATTAAAAAAATTATATTTTAATCTAAAGCATAATCACTAATTCATTATGCAATATTAAATATATATTTATGGTGAATATAACATCTAGTCCTTTTATTGAGATTTTAATATAATATGGCAGTAAAAAATATTTTTAATATATTATTTTATAGAATGAATATTCACCTTAATTATAGTAGTAGAATTTGAAACCATTGTTGATTTTTGAAAAACTATCATAAAAAAATTACGAAAAATAATTTATAATTAATATGTTATTTAATTAAATGGGTCCACTATTAAGATTATGATTTACACATTAAATAAAATAATCTTTTGTAAATAAATGTTTTATAATAGATCTATGTATTCATTATAGGGCCGGGTATAATGATAAGATTGAAATTTATACATTTAGATAGAATTATTGATTAAACAACTCAAATTTAAAGATATAACTAATATCTTAATTAAGTATGCATAAGATCTTATGATAAAATCAAGATTTAATAAGATAACTTTTTAAAAAAGGGATATTAAGTAAGATATATATATATATATATCTTAGCTAAATTTGTTTAGATGATATATTATATCTTTAACCATGTATATAGTATAAAAAGATAAAAAAAAATGTATATTTTTTGTACCATGTAGGATATAGTACGTGCATGCTTTTGGAAAACACAAAAATTGTATATTTTTGGTATATATTTTATACCATGTATGATATAGTACCTATGTGCTTTTGCAAAAGATTCAACCAAAAAAAATGTGCTTTTGCAAAAGATAAAATTTTTATATTTTGTGTACAATGATATACGTACATGCTTTTGGGTCATGTTATAGTAATACAAATTTTATATAATTTTTCCACTTTAATAAATAACAAAAGATAAAATTATCAAGTAGGAGTAGAAAGATAAATTTTCCAATTTAATAGATGTCAAAAGAATTTAAAGAAAATATATTATTTAAATAAAAGGGGTGATGTGGCGCAATATGGTGGCGGAATTTGCTTCCGCTTTAGTATATAGTAATAGATAGATAGATAGATAGATAGATTTAACATGGTCTTCTGAACTGTCGGTCTACTATCAACAGCTTAGTCGAACAATTAGGAGTTGGAGGAGCTCAACATGTCTATGTGTATATAGTCAACGTTTAGATTGGTAAATTTGGTAAATAAGAGACAAGAACTAGCCATCCGGTACTATTCATGTAGTAACATAGCTAGGTGGATTAATGGGAATGACTTGTGAGATTAATTTTGTACACACCACAAAAAAAAAAGCTTATAACGGCTAATAACCTTAGTGAGAAAAACATTCATACAATTCTAAGGATATCTATAAATTTGAACAAAGAAGCACGTAAACTGCGCTTGTCGCATCAGCTCACTAGTTGAGCACTCATGGTAGTACCATGAGGTCTCGGGTTCGAGACTCCAGGGCGGCGGTTTGCCCTATTATCTTTAGAGCTGACTCTCATCCCTTGCGGATGCTCTAGGCGAGCCCAAGTAGTACTTGTGGCGACCCTAACTTCTTTCCTTATAAAAAAAAAAGAGAGAAGCACGTAAACTAGAATTTAGAATCCCATATAATTATTCTGACAAAAAAAGAATCCCCATATAATTATAGTAAAAGTCAATATTAAACAATAAAAGATAGATGGGAATATCAATATCTCAAAAACAAGTTTGAATTTAACTTGGTCTAAAAGAAGATTGAGCCCTCAAGATGGGAAGGATGACAATGAGGAATCAAGAATTTTTACTTGATTGCATCTAATATTATTTGAGCAATCGAGAGTTTTTTTTATGAATGAGAATTTGGAAGTCTCATTGAGCATGAATTAGATTAGGAGGGAGTGCCTGCCAATCGTGCAATATTATCAACAATACTATTAATCTCCCTATAAATATGAAGTATATACTAACACAAATGATTAATGGTACACCTCGATTTCTCCTATTAGCATCCTCATGAACACGATGTTGATTCTCTAAATACATTAACGGTAATATTATCAATGATGTTCTAAACAATGGTGGGTGTACTCATCAGTCATCATGAACTTCCACTTAACACCCAAGTGGTGACTGCCTGACTGGTGAGCTTCCACCTAGTGCCTACGCAATGCTGTGTTTTGATTGAGTTTTTGGGCCATTGGTTTAAATGCTAACAAGCCCAGTTGGTTAAAAAAGCTCGTATGTTGGGTTCTTAAAAGCCCATAAAACTAGTACTTCCAAGCCCATTGGTTACCTCGCATGTTTCCATCGCCTTTCCCAACTCTTTAGCACAACAAGTCAACAAATATACGTGAATGCACCCCCATGGCTTCATCTTCTTAACTCTTAACTAATCCATTGCCTCTCAATTGCTTCTCTTCTCGCACTCCTTCACTCGCTGGCCAATATAGCTGCTTACAGGCGAAGTCAGGACAATCGGTCGGTACCTAGATTGATTCTAATTTGACTTTAGAACACAGATTATTACGTTCTATCTCGCTATTGCGAATCTCATGTAATTTGGCTATGAGGATGTCTTTTTTTTTTTTTTTTTTTTTTATGAACATCTACGAGGATGTCTTGATAAAGACCAAATGTGTATTTCTTAGTACCGATCTTAATCTACGTTTTGTTGCCCCAATTTCTATAGGTGAACCAAATCTCGAATCATCTATACTATATATTAAAGCCGGAGAATTTCGAGCCTCCACGTTAATTCTGACCCCACTTTATTAACAATTTTATATGTTTTGTTGTTCCTAATTATCTAATCTTTAACATTATCTTTTTTCTTACCCATCAAATATCTATCTTTAAATTTCCTTCTATAAAGATACATATTAATTATCTTTAAATTAATATGTATCTTTAAATTTCTTTAATTATCTAACTCTTAATTTTATCCTTTTTCTTACTCATATAATATCTATCTTTGAAACAATATTATCTATCTTTAAAATTTCATTCTATAAAGATACATATTAATTAACTTAACTTTTCAAATTCCATTTTAATCTATTTATATATAAGAATTAATCTATAGTATAGATTATTAAAGATATACAGATTAACGAAAAAATGATCATTACCCGTACATGGTACGGGTCTTCAACTAGTATATCTCAAAGATGTCGCCATATTTGAGAATTTAAATGCATCAAAATTTGGATGCATAAAAAAATATGGAAAGAATATAAAAATAATATTTTATTGAAGTTATTATAATAATTCTTTCTTCATTCTTCAAATCATGATACAATCAATAAAACCATTTTATGAGATTTAAATAAAGTTATCATATTAAATTTCGCCCCACTTTATATCTAAACAATTGGTTCTATTTATTTTATTTCTTCTACTTATGAAGTTGTAAACACATAAAAAATATGAGTATAAAATGTTATTTCTCTCACATATCATGTGGTAATATCAATCTTAAAAAATTAAATGAATTGCTTAAAATAAAAGTTTATATTAGGTTAATATTTTTTATATTAGCATGCATAAAATATAATTTCATAATTTTAGACGTAATCATACTTGACACAACTATAAAATATGGTCGTTTTCCCCTTAGATAACATATTTTATTTATTAAATAAAGTTTAATGACCAAAATATGACTACTTTAGGTACTCTATATGTGTCTTGCGCGAAAAGAAATCAGATTCCCAATTCGTTGCCGACTTCTCTTCTCCATCAATTTGAAACGGAGGAATTGAGGACGCGATCCAGAGAGCTCGGGCCGCTATCGAGAACCAAGACGACATATGGAGAGACTTCAGAGAATGTTCGCCGGCGCCGGAGGAGGGCTTGGCCACCCACCGCCGGACTCTCCGACACTAGACACCTCCGAGCAAGTCTACATCTCTTCGCTCGCTCTTCTTAAGATGCTCAAACACGGTACTTTCCGCTTTCTTTTCTCTGGCTAATCAGCCATTGGAACCCTAATTAGGGTTTCCTTCGTAACGCTTGTGGTCTCAATTTGGATTTCTAATCTCGGGATCTACAGGAAGAGCCGGCGTTCCTATGGAAGTCATGGGCTTGATGTTGGGCGAATTTGTGGATGAGTACACAGTTCGGGTTGTTGATGTGTTTGCGATGCCACAGAGCGGTACTGGTGTTAGTGTCGAAGCTGTTGACCATGTTTTCCAGACCAATATGCTAGATATGCTTAAGCAGACTGGAAGGTATTTCAATTTGTCTCCAGTTTTGTGTTATATTGTGAAATTTGTTAGCAATCGCTTTATTTTTCTTGTTGTTTTTGAAGAGATGTCTGTGTTATAGTGTCTCGATCTACAATTGATATGGTTAGGGCCTTAGGGGTAGGAGAGAAGTGAGATATTTGGGATTGGATTTCATTAGATGAATGCAGGATAGAATGCTGATCTTAAACTGAAAATTCTTGTTAACAATGAGATTTGAGATTGCATGGAAGGATGAAGTAAAGGTTTGATCTTCACTTTAGGTATTGAGCTCATTGGGCTAGCTTGGTAAATTTTGACTCTTTGATTCTTGGTGTGAGTCTTTCAATAGCTAAGTAGATTAGGAATTTTATTCTTGTAGCGGATCTCATTGGGGTGGATGCTCAGTGATGGTCAGGTGCACTTTGAACATGATGCTTGCTAGTTATTTGGAGTGGTTATGCTAGTCATCTTTCCGTTTGATGCTTGGAGTTTAGCAGCATAGCTCCTGCTACTTGATCTAGTTGCTATTCTGTCACAGACACTTCTTCACAAAAGCTCGTACATTGATTTTCAGATTGAATTTACCTTTTGACAGAATAGTTTACTTCTTAGTTATTACTGTAGATGGTTTCTGAATGTTTATGCAATAGAGGCTGGTCTATTTGAGCCTTTTATTGTTTGGAAAATGGTTCTTCTTACACATGGGATGTTGCCGATTGTATTCCTTTCATGTATATAATTATGGTAGCTATCTCATTTTCTTTTTATCGTGAACATTTAAAGCATTTTATGTTGTTCATTATCCTTGGCTAATTTTGTCACTAATATATGTTCTTGTACAGGCCTGAGATGGTTGTGGGATGGTACCATTCACATCCTGGGTTTGGTTGCTGGCTCTCTGGTGTTGACATTAACACTCAACAGGTATGTATTTCTGTAAAAGTATCTTCCAACTTTTAAACGATTATATGCATGCAGTGGTGGCAGATCTATTGTCTTGATTATCTAAGCTGGGGCTCATGATGTATATTATGATGAAAGTAAAAAAACTGCGATTAGTTAATCCTTGGATAGTTCCTCTCGCAATGCTGGTACCCATGCGTTGAATTTCTCTGCTTGGTAATTCAATGTTGCTGACATTTGTATTTGCAGAGTTTTGAAGCTTTGAACCAGAGGGCTGTAGCTGTTGTGGTGGATCCAATTCAAAGTGTGAAAGGGAAGGTGGTGATTGATGCCTTTCGTTTGATTAACCCACAAACAATGATGCTAGGCCAGGAACCTCGTCAGACAACTTCCAATCTTGGACATCTAAATAAGCCTTCCATTCAGGTGATTTATCTGCCAAAACTGTGATACTAACTTTAGAATAACTAGATTAATGAAGTGATTTCCTTTTCAGGCTCTTATCCATGGATTGAACCGGCACTACTACTCCATTGCAATCAACTACAGGAAAAATGAACTGGAGGAGAAGATGCTGCTGAACCTTCACAAGAAGAAATGGACTGATGGGCTTACTCTACAAAGATTTGATGTCCACTCTAAAACTAATGAGCAGACCGTTCAGGTCAGGCTTTCTACAATGTTCCGTTAAAAAAGTAAATTCCTTGAGCAAAATTCTTCTCAAATTAAAGATTGGTTCTTACTGTTTATCTGATTGGAATTACAGGAGATGCTGAGCCTAGCAGTAAAATACAACAAAGCTGTCCAGGAAGAAGACGAGTTGCCTCCAGAGAAATTAGCCATAGCCAACGTGGGAAGGCAAGATGCAAAGAAGCACCTCGAAGAGCATGTCTCCAACTTGATGTCTTCCAACATAGTTCAGACCCTTGGTACCATGTTGGACACTGTTGTCTTCTAGATATGCTGCATTTGAACATCAATTTGATAGTTTGCTATATTGGAATGTGCAACCGTCTTTGTTCAACTGCATTCTTCTTCTAATGCTTATTATCTGTCCCTTGGACTTGATTTGTCTCAGTTCTTGAGTATTTAACAGAAACACTATGGTTAGTATCGTTCGTGGTCTCCATCACCTACTATCTAAATTCGTTGAATATATTGGATTGCCATAATTTATATCATGGAATGAGCTTTTTGCTTAAACAGGGTCTCCATTTAGACCTGTGTTTTACAAGGAAGTATTACCAATGTGCCAGTGGTATTGCTTTACCCGCGTCTGATTGAATGGTCCATACAGAGTTTGTAGAGTGATCATACCCCCATCCCAAACCCATTCCCTAATCAAACCTTATTCCTAATTTGACACCCAATGGAGCCTTGTTCAGTAGGGAGATGACCATTGATCAAACAAATGAACAAGTTAGAGGGTGATAAAGTTGAAATTTAAATATAATGTCACATCGAACTAAACCATTCACTCAAGTGCATAAATTTGCACTTTCAATACTTTTGTGTAATTTTAGTGCTTAGATACGCACCTTAAACACATTGTTTGTGAAAGTGAGATAAAAGAATGATGAAAAAACTATATTAAAAAATTTCCATTTACAGTATTTGCTTTTTCTAAAATTTGTTGTGTTTTCCCTTAAACACAAGTACACGCAAACTCACAAGTTTAATTTTGATTATTTTGTTGCTGGAGAGAAACCACAAGCTAAACTTATTTGACCATGTGCTGATTCTTTGTTTATGAACATGAGCCCATTTCCATGGTCAAGGCCCATACAGCCCATGAGATCTCGTACCTTCCACATTCAGCGGCTTGTCACGTTCACTGCCCTTTCATTCCGAGGAACAGCGATTGCAGAGAAAGGGGAAAGGAAAAGATGGCGCTGGTCAGATCCTTGTACAGGTGCTCGGCAATCAGATCGCTCCGATTTGCTGCCGTTTCCAGCAACCAATTCCTCCATGGATCGTTTAACGGAGAAGCTTCTCGATCCTTCTTCAGCCTCTCCCGGCCTTCTACATCAACCATCTCCAATCGCGACTTCTTAGGTATTCTCGTTTCCTCCGTCGCCTTTTCCTCCTTTAGCCCTTCGTTTTTTCCGAATTTGGCATCTTCTTAGGTACTATCTCTATAAACGATAAGAACATGTTTATATGTTGGTTGAATGCGCGGAGAGTGAAGAAATTGGGGCAAGTAACATCTTGATTGAGATTAGGGCATAAATAAGTGTTTGGTTAAGGAGATTGTAGCTTACGCATTAGATGGGACATCATTTGTTTTGCTAGTTAACGGCGAATAGTGATAAATACTTTGTTGATTCCATCTGTGGACCTTTGTTCAAGGATCACTAGCATTTAGTACGAATCTCATTTTTGAGACGAAAGTTATTGCATTCCGTGTGTAGTATAGAATGTTCTTCTTTTTGATGCATCAGCTATGCAGTTTTCATGCATAAGTATATATTGCAAAGCTTGATTTACCACAAAAAGCCGTTTTGAGTGGATTGCCTATCATCAAATGTATATGGCTTATTGTTATGCAATCTTGAGTCAGTAAAACGTTTTCATCTTGTTATTTGAATGAGACACTGTTGCTGTCATTGATCTCATAATTGTCTTTTTAGCTGTTAAGCTTATCAGTAAGCTGTATCTGCTAGGATAAAACATTCAGTTTTTATATACAGTATGTAGAAGCATCATGGTTGCTATAATTTGTTCTGAATGTTATTGGTAACGCAATTTTGCAGATCGTAAGTCTCCGTTCTCTATGGAGACTGGAAGTTCTCGTTCATTTAGTTCCGATATTTCAGCCTTCCCTGAAATCAAAGATCCTGAGATACTGAGTGTCTTCAAGGACTTCATGGCTTCAAACTGGGATGAACTCCCAGAAGCACTCGTACATGATGCAGTTAATGTCATGTCCAAGGACACTGATGACAAAGCTGGAAAAGAAGCCTTGGCAAATGTCTTCCGTGCAGCCGAGGCAGTTGAAGAGTTTACAGGAATTCTTGTTTCTTTGAAGATGGAATTTGATGACAGTGTTGGGCTTAGTGGAGAGGTACTTGAGCTTTGTTTCAATGTTATTTTGATGATCTTCCCTTTTCCCTTTTTGCCTAAGTTTGGACCCTTTTTTTTTTTCCTTTAAATTTAGAATGTGAAGCCGTTGTCGAATGAGCTTGTGAATGCACTCCGCGTAGCTTATGATCGCTACCAGACATACTTGGATTCATTTGGCCCAGATGAAACATATCTGAAGAAGAAAGTTGAGTCGGAGTTGGGAACAAGGATGATTCATTTAAAGCTGAGGTGCAGCGGTATGGGCGCCCATTGGGGAAAGGTAGGGTCACTTTCTGGCTAATAGTTTTATTGGTTATGTGGTGATCATGGCTGTAAGTTGCGATTTCAAGCATATTGAATTGCTCAGATAAGATGATAAAAAAAATGATTATGTAAAATCAAATGTCTTAACGGCTGTGGTTGAGAATTGAAAAGTTATGCCAAGATACCATAAACAAATCTAGTTGAAAAATACTGAGATGATCTTTGAAGACTGCCAAGATGAATAGATTGAGGATGCTGAAATGCTCTTTCTCCCTTGATATAAAAAGGAAACTCACAATCCAAAACACCCTTTATCTGAAGCAGAAATTGACTTTGGTGGAAAAGTTAATGAGTAGCTATATATAAAAGATAATATGCATGCTGTATGTGGATTGCTATCATTCTAACCATCTCATTTTTTGCCCTTCAGGTTACCGTCCTAGGGACATCTGGAATTTCTGGTTCTTATGTGGAGCAAAGATCATAAAATAGCAGTCGGTATGGACTTTTGCGTTGTATTGCCATGCACAAAGGAAAGAGGCATGAACCATCCTCTTTAGACAGAATCTTAACTTGAAGCTGCATAGCATTTGAATAAGGGGAAAACTGCATGCATATTTAAATTTTGAACTGAAGCATGTGTTGCACCATGTCAAGCATATGGTTTTGTTCTGTTGTTTGATAAATGAAAGATTTGGCTGTCTTCTTTGTGTTCTGATGCCAATCAAGATTGATGTCTTTATTACTTTTTTCTCAATGAAGTCTTCATTTCCTCTTTATATTAAGGGAAATTTGCATTTAACCACCCCTTATTTGTAAATAGTTGCATTTAACCACCCATTTGACAAAAATGGTATTTTTTCAAAAATAAATGACATATTTGGTCTTATTTTTTATTTTTGTTATATAAAAATAAAAGAATTATTAAGCTCATATAGTATCTCCCAACTAAAAAAAACTAGTTTCGGTTCCTAAAACTTTTCTAAGTTGTATAGTTGGTTCTCGAATTGTATCTCCCTACTAAAAAAATATTTTTGAATCCTAACACTTCTCTAACGCTGTACAATTTTTTTTTGTTGAGACCCGATCTGAAATCAATGGGTCAAAGAAAGACCCGACTAGGTCATTTATTGTATAAAACTTGAAATTCAAGATCTGATGGGTCTACCCGAATCAGTGTTTTGTAAAAATAGTATATCCTTCGTAATTGAATAATTTAAATAATTTATTATTAAAATGAATACATAAATAATACAGAGTACTTTTTTACTTTATTATAATAATTAAATAAAATTAATTCTACTAATAGTTACGTAAATCCAAATTCATACGAACCTGAAGTGAACCAACCTGAAGTGAACCAACCGGAACATGTAATAGAGGGAAAAAAATTTATTATATAAACTATGGGTGGTTAAGTGCAACTATTTGTAACTAAGGGGTGGTTAAGTGCATGAAAAAATATAAAGGGTGGTTAATGACAACAATTTGTAAATAAAGGGTGGTTAAATGCAAAAAAAAATATAAGGGGTGGTTAAATGCAACAAGTGTAAAATAAGGGGTGGTTAAATGCAATTTCCCCTTATATTAATGAAGACTTTTCTCTTTGGCTTTACACTAAGGCGATTTGGGAGTATGGTGGCCACAAATTCATCTCTCAACATTGCAAGATGAGTCTATATTCCCTCTGTAGATAGCTTTTGGTCGTTGCATCCATCATGATCACTTTCTTCCTTTTTTTTCCTTGGTAAAAAGAAGTTTACGTGCAACTTACATGCGTTAAGAAGAGAACAAAGTTTAAAAAGCTTTGTACCCATCATTCTCTGGATGTGCACGAACCGGAGTCATAGACTCTCGGAATTGTAAGGAAAACTGGTACAGAGAAAAGACCAATTTGGATGGGTCAATAAGCCATATAACTCTTTCTGCCCCAAAAAAAAAGCCATATAACTCTTAACTAGGGCTGTGAATTTGTTATCCAATCCGTCGATCCGATCCATTTATATCCGTTTAAAATTGATCCGTGTCCGATTCGATCCGTTATTTTTCCGGATACGGATCGGGGTTTTAGATAAACAGATATCCAAAAATATCCGGTATATTTATATGTTAATATATATTTTTAAAATTTAATGTATAATTTAAATAATATAATGAATTTGATTCTAATTTATAAATAATATTGTTTTGAACTTTAAGTAGGTTTAAATTAACTTTTGTACCTAGTAAACACAAGTTTAATTGGAATCCGAACCGATTTTCCGATGGTCCGCTTCTAAATTTGGCTTAAATTAATGTATTGTTTTATCAAAATGGATAGTTTGGATATCCGCGATATCCGGCATCGGATATCCGATCCAAACGAATATATTTTCTCGGATATCCGGGTAAAAATAGATCGGATACGGATCACAATTTTAGGCAAATTTTTTTGGATTTCCAAGAATTCGGATCGGATATATCCGAATTCACACCCCTACTCTTAACTAGCTTTTCAGATTCAAGTGCGCATAATCTAAAATAAATTGATAGCATTAGCAACATAAGAAATAGATTATGTTAGTGAAGCTCAAAGTAAATTGGTAATTCCATTACTCTTCCGAGCTGATTATTTGAGCTCAGAAGAGAACAGTATCTTGTAATGACTTCTGTAAAAGAAAACTTCATGGATGGCCCAATATATTAGGGCCTGGATTCTACAATCGGCCCACAAAGAAAAGAGAGCAAAACCTAATGTATATACACATCTCACCCATTTACGAGTTAGGGTTTTCTCTTCTTTCACCGCAATTCGCAGCTTGTAACGAAGAGAAAGAAGAAACCCCGCGAAGATGACGAAGAGGACGAAGAAGGTCGGGATCGTCGGGAAATACGGAACCCGTTATGGTGCCAGTCTTCGTAAGATTGTGAAGAAGATGGAGGTCAGTCAGCACAGCAAGTATTTCTGCGAGTTCTGTGGCAAGGTAATTTTCTCTTTCATCGCATTGCTACAAATTACCCCATTCTTTGCCGAAAGATCTCGACTTTACGAATGCTTATTGTATGGGATTTGTAGTACGCTGTGAAGAGAAAGTCTGTTGGTATCTGGGGTTGCAAGGACTGTGGCAAAGTCAAGGCTGGAGGTGCCTACACTTTGAAGTAAGAATTTGATCCGCCATTGCTTTCTACATGATTGGATTTTACCCATTTTTTTATTTGGGTCAACTTTTATCTGATTGATTGTGAATTTGATATGAACAGCACTGCTAGTGCCGTGACGGTGAGGAGCACAATCAGAAGGTTGAGGGAGCAGACCGAGAGTTAGAGATTGTTCAGCTGGTCTTTGGGTTCTAGACTTCTAGTAATGTGTGTTAATGTGTTTTTGCCTTCTATTTCATTGGGAGCTTGTGCTTATTGTACCGGTTATACCATTTTCATTATGAGTTATCCTTCAATGTGACAGTTTTGTTTAATGGTTTCCAATTCCTATCGAATTTGTGGTGTTGCATTTCAACTGTTTTCATTTTCTAAGCTAGCATTTGGCATCTATCTCCTGAGGAGTTTATCCCGGAAAGTAAGCCTAATTAAACATTAAGATGTGCCATGGTATCTTTGGCTAATTGTACCAAGGTTTGATTCCCAGATTGGAAGCAATTGTAGGGAAGTTAAGATTAGGAGTATTGCAAAATGTAAGTTGTAGTGATGAGGGATGGATGGGCTGGGCTCTGTAGATTGATTGTCCTGTTAAAACTTAGCTTGTGATCTGGGTTTGTGCTTAGACGGAGCTTGCCACAGAAACTTGCTGCATGGTGTTCATACTTCATACTTGTGTCATATCTGCGTCATTGGTCATTGGAGGAAGATATTGATGTTGGGTTTAGAGTTTAAGTTTATAGCTTCAACGGTTAAAGGTTAGTGCTGTGTGAATAAGAGAGGAAGGAGGACGAAGTTTTCTGTAGGGTGATTGAAAGGCTTACTGGTTCGATCTGTTTTTTATTCAAGCTGTGTTTCTTAGGAAGTTCAGTCGGGACATTAAGCCATTCCAAAACAGTCTAGCTTGATCATGTCAGTCTATAAGATGAACATTGCAAGCCAATCTCGGCTTGTGACCATCACATGGTGCAAAAATCTGCTACTCCATGGCCTATCAGTCTCCGTTGATAGTCCCAGTGGAGACCACCACTACCACTGCAAAATCGAGCTGAAGCCATGGTACTTTTGGAGAAAGCAAGGCTCAAAGCAGTTTGATGTGGATGGAAAGACCGTCATTGTAGTGTGGGACCTCGAAGGTGCCAAGTTCAATGGTGAAGTGGAGCCACAATCTGATTACTATGTTGCTGTAGTATCTGTTGAAGATGCTTTTAGGATAACCGGTTGCAGGCCAGCTCTTGTTGATCTGATTCTGGTTTCAATGGAAGTTTAGAGGTAACCAGGTGTTTGATGTTAATAAACTCAAAGTAGAAGTTTGTTGGGATGTTCATGATTGCTCTGGTCCAAGACACGCCGTGTTCTTGTTTAAGCCGATTTTGGCGAATGCTTGTTCTGCCTCATTGGAGACATGTGAATCTGGTGGTATAGTTGAACTATCTGAGTTCTGCTTGTATCTGTACGCTTGGAAAGTCGAATGAGTTGATAAGCGGTTGGTGATGAGATTCGTTATATCACATGAGGGACAGAGGTCAGAAGAAGAGTCAGCCATTCATCATGGTTTAATCAGAGCATCAGTCGAATGAGTTGATAAGCTAGATTAATGTTCGTCATGTGTAACAACAGTAGTAGGTACACGTGTGTCCAAAAATTCGTTACCGTGTTCCAAACCTGAACACCAAGACATTCCAAAAATTCCACAGCCAATGTGTCCACACAACAACAGCAACAGTCTCCTGTATTGAGCAACTGTGATTCAACTGATTCCCAGAGCTCGGCTCAACTGCTCATGGGTCAAGCTGAGTGAGTGCCAGTTCTTAGGGAAAGGACATAAAGAATGCCTTATGCCTATGTCACTAGCAATCGTCCGTCAAACACGGCAAATAGTGATCTGGGTTTCGGTTTTGGTGACATGGGTGGCGGGATGGCACACTGCCATGTTAAATGGAGCAAGAACTGGAATGGATATAGCTGGTCGAGATCAAGGAGTTGGCTTTCACCGACCGCAGGATTTGTGCCATCTACTCTTACGTGGACTTGAATCTGTTAAGGTTCCAATATCTGCAGTTTGATTGGAAGCCATTCCTATGAGCAAGCTGAATCTTTGATATCGGCTAGTTGCATTATGAAATGGGGTGGGGATTAGAGGTGAGGGTGCTAGCTGCATTAGTTTTGCTTCTTTCTTGTAAGCTCTTCTGGATCAAATCTCTGTAACCCATGGAATATAATGAATCAACCTAGCTTCATTATGTCTTGATAACATCCAGTAGAGTTGATTCCTCTTAATAAGCGAGCCCTTTTTGTGTTGAAGGTGGTAGAAGTTCTAAAGTTGTAACTTGTGAACTATTATACAGTAGTATCTAAAATTTTATGTTTCCTTGAATTTCCTTGTCTTTGTGCAGTCTGCTTGCTAGTTTTGAGAACACAACAAAGAATACGGGACAATGAGTGAACAGGGGCAAATACATCAGAGCCCCTAGACAGACACAGTTTATAGGAAGGATTACATTAAAGTAAACATGTCAGTGGTATCCAAATCATCATATACCTTGTTGCTAGCTTTTTTTATATAATTATATATTAGTATATGATGAGGATGGATATTAAAGTATTTAATTAGTGCCTAGTAGCAATCAAACATCCCACATCGGAAGTTCCATATACCACAGAAGCTGTTTATAAAGGCAGGTGTGGGACTGATTGGCACGACCTTACTTGAACAGGATCTGTTCTATAGGCTCGTACCTCCTCATCCTTGAGTTCTAAGGAGACAGGAAACCAAGTCTGGTGGATGACACATGACCATGTGACCTCAGCGTGATTAACGGCCACCCCTTGGCTCAGGCCATGGCTCAGCTGTAGAGGATCGTCCTCGGCCTCCTTGTGGGGTTGAGGTGGTCGCATGGTTGTCTGACAGACTTCCCCCTCCCCTTTTTTTTCCCTTTTACATTAAGAAGTGACCTAAGGTTATAGTTCAACTGTTTGCAGGTAAGGGCAACAACAGCAACGGTCTCCTCTAGTGAGCAATCCAACCAAATCCCAGAGCTCAGTTGAGCCAGATCATTCAAAAAAGGATGCTAATTGGCCAGGAGAATGGCCCAAGTGGAGTCAGTGCCAGCTCTTTGGGAAAGGATATAATGAATGTCGTCAGTCGCATTCGTCCATCAAACATGGCGAATAGCGATCCAGGTTTTAGTTTTGCTGACACGGGTCAGGCTGCCATGCTCTAAACAACACAAAAACTGGAATGGGTATAATCGGACTGCTACGAATGAGAGTATGAATGGATATAGCTGGTCGAGGTCAAGGCGTTGGCTTTCACCGCTTGCAGGATTTGAGCAATCAACTCTTAGGTGGACAATGAGACAATGATCTGTTAATGGGTTTCAATCATTTTCATGTTGATTGGAAGCCATTCCCCATGAGCAAGCTGAATAGTTGATTGATTTCTGCCAGTTGCATTATGAAAATGGGGAGGGGATTAGAGATGAGACTGTACACTCGATTCAGAAGTAAAAAGATAGGATAGTGAGTCCTTAATTATAAAGTATTAGTTATGCTTCATTCTGGTAATCTCTGTTTCTGGTACTCCATGGAATATGATAAATCAACTTGCTATATTGTGTCTTGACAACATCCAGTAGGAGTTGATTCCTCTTGATAACTGATAAGTGTGTCCTTTTTGTGTTGAAGGTGGTACAAGTTCTTACATTGTGATATGTAAACTGTAATAGCCTTAATCTAAAATGTGTGTTTCCTTGAACTTCCTGGTCTTTGTGCAGTTTGATTGCTAGTTTTGAAAAAACAACCAGGGAAAATAGTCAAAATACATCAAAACCCCTACAGAGACACAGATTACAGGAAGGACTAGACTAAAATAAGCATGTCAGTGGTATCCAAATCATCATGTGCCTTGGTTTTAGCTTTTGTTTGTATGATGAGGATGGATATTATATTATTTAATTAATGTTAGCAAGCAATCATATATCCCACATCGAATGTTTGATGTACCAAAGGAGCTCTTTATAAAGGTAGCTGAGGGACTGATGTGCACGACCTTACTTGAACAGGATCTGTTCTATAGGCTCGTACCTCCTCATCCTTGAGTCCTAAGGAGACAGGAAACCAAGTCTGGTGGATGACTCATAACCATGTGACCTCAGCGTGATTAACGGCCTCCCATGGCTTCGGTCATGGCTCAGCTGTAGAGGATCGTCCTCGGCTTCCTTGTGTGGTTGAGGTGGTCTCATGGTTGTCTGACAGACTCTCTCTCTTTTTTATTTTATTTTTGGGCCTTGTTGTTCTAGGACAGAAGAACTTTTTTATTTTATTTTTTGGCCCTTGTTGTTCTAGGACAGAAGAACTAGCAAAAACTGTGCGTACTGCTGTTGGTAAATTGGTAACGGTGTTTTACTCTTGTGTTATCGGTCAACTAAGCGCTTTGCAGTCTTGCTCTGACTTTTGATGTTCAAACGGGCATAAAAACATGGAATACGAGTCTACTGACCAAGTTGGCTGACTGGTTCCCAGGAATTGGAGTGCCATTCTTCGAGATAAAAACAAATCCACATTTTTTCTGGGTACAGAGATAAGATCCACTTGACTGACAGATTAACAATCATCGTATCGTAACTATATACTAAAGCGGAGGTTATATTTAATATTTAGCCCGACATGTGGCACTTTCTCATTGGACCGTGTCACCATCTTTAATAAAACAATTCAATTCATTTGATTGGTTGAAATTTCATTGTAGACCCCACGTTAGATTTCTTCTTTATCTAGCCTTTTTTTTAAAAAAAAAATCTATCTAATATATTGCTTGAAATAAAACAATATTTGTTGCACAAAACATCTAACAAAAAAAAAACCTATCTAACTTACCAAATCTATCTAATATACCGTAGAATACTCTTATCCAAAAAAAAATCTATCTAGCTTACCAAATCATCAATATATATTATAAAAGCCGACCGTTTTCAAGCCACCACGTTGATTCTGGCCCCACCATATATTAGATATTTTAAAAATTTTCTAATTCGTTACCAATAATATCTACTTGTATCTTTTAGTACTTATCTTTTGTATACATAATCAATCAATATCTATACTGTTTACAGTATAAAGCAGAGATAAATTCTTCACAAAAAATTGTCCACGTGTCATATCTTCAATAAAATAATCATGGTTGAGGTGGTCTCATGGTTGTCTGACAGACTCTCTCTCTTTTTTATTTTATTTTTGGGCCTCGGCTTCCTTGTGTGGTTGAGGATCGTCCTCGGCTTACCAACTTACCAAATCTATCTAATATACCGTAGAATACTCTTATCCAAAAAAAAATCTATCTAGCTTACCAAATCATCAATATATATTATAAAAGCCGACCGTTTTCAAGCCACCACGTTGATTCTGGCCCCACCATATATTAGATATTTTAAAAATTTTCTAATTCGTTACCAATAATATCTACTTGTATCTTTTAGTACTTATCTTTTGTATACATAATCAATCAATATCTATACTGTTTACAGTATAAAGCGGAGATAAATTCTTCACAAAAAATTGTCCACGTGTCATATCTTCAATAAAATAATCAACCAGGCCCTTGCGTATATAAAAAACACTAATCATAATAGAAAGATAAATATATATGATTTGATAAAAATAATCAGCTGGGCCCTCCTCTATATAAATTAGGTAGTTAGAATCTCATATAATCTTATCCCGTAAAAATTGTCAAGAATTATCCCTTACCACGAATTAGTTGTAATCTTCAGATAAATATTATTCAATAATAACACGTGATAATTATCGTAAAGTAATTTTTGAACAAATCCAACTTATTTATATTATGAGTTGATTTACTATGGGTAAAAAAACACTAATACATATATATGATCCTATTTTTTAACGTGATCATTGACGTTACATATTTAATTAAATTGGGTTTATAATAGCATTACCCTTACATGGTAGGAGGGTTAAACTAGTATATTATAAAAGCCGACCATTTTCGAGCCACCACGTTAATTCTAGCCCCACCACATATTAGATATTTTTAAAATTTTCTTATTCGTTACCAATAATATCTACTTGTATCTTTTAGTACTTATCTTTTGTATACATAATATCTATTTTTTATCTTTTCTGTTAAAATTTCCGTTTTTCCTAACCATATTTGTACTCACGTGATGTATAGTTTTTATTTTGCCTTCTTAACTATCTTTCGTACAATCACAATATCTATTACTTATTCACATGTTTTTGGAAGCCACAAATTTTGCTATCCCCGTACCAACTTTTTCATAATACATTTAATCAAATTAAATATAATCAAATAACTTACATTATAATCAATAGCCGACCGTCACAATATCTATTATGCTACAATATCTATTTATCACAACTTTTTCATAATACATTATAAGATTCGCGATCAAGTGAGAACAGCTCATACGGTGTAAAATGCGAACACCTTATGGTCGTTAGATCTGGGCAAATCAATGGACTGATTTTAACACGCAGCTCCCCCTTGCTTTTAACTGGGAAGGGCATTTTCGTCTTTTTGCCCTGCTTTACTGTTCATCGATCTCCCCCTTGTTTCTCTACGCTCGCACAGAGCGTTTGTTTTGGCGAATTGTTCATTGATCTCTTCGGCTCTCTTCTCCAACAAAATTCGATTGTTTTTCAACTGTATTTTCGTCCTTTGGCTCTTGTTCAATTGCTTCTATGGATATAGGTAACGATTTATGATTTTTGAAAGTGAGAATTTATGCTTTGCTAGTTTTAGGTTTTCCTTGAGCAAGATAACTGAGAACTTGTGAATTTGACATAAGATTGGTTGTATGATTGGTGTTTACATGATTTGATTGCATTAGAAAGTGATTTTGAAGTTTTCGATTGACCCTAGAAGCTGATTATGTACGTTTTGCCCGATTGCCTACCATGTGTTCGACAAAATGCCTCAACCAACGTGCTTAAATTTACATGAACCGTTCAATGGATTCCAATGAACCTTTACTTGAAAGTTTATGAACCATACCGATACTCTTTGTGAACCAAAAGAATACCCGTATTTGCCCATTTGTAGTGTGTTTTCATGTTGTTTCACTCATAGCTTTTACGTTTCTTTTGTAGGTTGTTCATCAAGTTCCGGCCATCCTAACATTTCTCATTCGGATGGTGATGCTAGTACCGATGGACTTTCATTGAATGACAATGATGCAAGTACACAAGTTTTTATATTGGATTGAAAAATCACACTTACTAGCTCAATCTGTTTAAGTAGCCTTCTCGGTACCAATTGCACAGCTTCTTTTAAGCCTACCATGTAGTCAATTTTTTCCCAAGTGTTTACACACTTTTCGCGTTTTGTCATACATGAACCAAGTGATTCATATTCATGAACCATCGCGTAGAAGATAATGAACCATCGCGTAGAACATAATGAACCATCGCGTTTTGAGGATTAAGCTGTCTTATATGCAGTTTCACATTAAATGAACCGAATGACTAAAGTTCATGAACCGACAAGGTGAACCCAATGAACCAAACACCTGTCGTTTATGAACCGCGATTGATATGAACTTCATGAAAAGCTGAACGCACCTTTCGCACGATAATGATAACGATGAGCACGATAACGATGCCTACATTCTTCACTTATCACAAGATTGTTCTTATTTCATTACTACTTGTACGGTTGAATATAAACTTCAAACAATGTTTTGATATGTGTGTTTGAGGATTCAGTTATCTTCTATGCACTTTAACATTAAATGAACTGTATAATTACACGACATGAACCTACAAGTGGAACACAATGAACCAAATTCTTTTATGTTACACAATTTACGCATTTCATATATGAACCGAGTGATTCAAATTCATGAACCATTACGTCGAATTCAATGAACCAAATAATTATACTTCATGAACTTAAAAACAATGAACCTACAAGTGGAACACAATGAACCTCTAAGTGGAGTACAATGAACCTTTTTGGTCAAAATCAATTTATTTACAAGTTTGCCACCGTTTTTTCCGTTTTCCTTATATCCTCCTTTAATCTCTACCATCAGATCCGAAAGATCTAACGGAAGAGACTGTTTCTCATTTTACACTATAAGGGTTGTTCTTACCAGAACCAAACTCTACATTATAATCAATATCTATTTATTACAACTTTTTCATAATACATTATAATCAATAACTATTTATTACAACTTTTTCATAATACATTCAATCCCCGTACCAACTTCACCATCACAATATCTATTACGTATAAAAGCCGACCGTTTTCGAGTCACCCCGTTGATTCTGGCCCCGCTTAATTAGCAATTTTATATTTTTTTCTTAATTATCTAATCTTAATTTTATCCTTTTTCTTACCCATATAATATCTATCTTTAAAGGCATACTATTTATCTTTAAAATTTCCTTAATTTCTAATCTTTAATTTTTATCCTTTTTCTTATTCATCTAATATCTATTTTTGAAACAATATTATCTATTTTTAAAATTTCCTTCTATAAAAGATACATATTAATTATCTTATCTTTTCAATTACCATTTTAATCTATTTATGTAAGAAGTAATATAAGAAATTCGAATTTATAAAAGAATTTAAAAATGCAAGCCCCTTTTTCTAAATAAATTATAATTTTTTATCTTTGATACTAAATCAATTTATATATTAACTTGTACTTAAATTATATATTATCATGTTCCTAATAACTTAGCTTTTATCTCTCATAATTTTCATGTTACTTAATTAATCTAATTACATTCATTATTATATAATTTTTTGAATTTTGATAAGATATTCTATCCTTTTTGATATACAGTATTAGTTATCTTTTTAATCTCTTTATGTAAGAAGTAATCTAAAATATTTGAATTTAAAATAATTTAAAAATAGAAGCCATTTTTATGATCAAATTATTATTCCTATCTTCAATATTAAATAAATTTATATATACTATCTTTTAATTATCTTATATAATATTATTTTCATAATAACTTAGCTTGTATCTTTCATAATAAATTAATTGTTGATTAATATATTTTATTTATTTCAATATATAAAGTTTTATATTTCTAAATTTTTATATTATATTTTAGTATTTTTAATTAAATAACGATTCATAGTAATTATATCTCATACTAATAAATTATAGTATTAAGATAAAAAAAAAAAGATCAAACCAAAATAATCAACTAAAACACCACATTTTATATTATGTTGACTTATAACGTCTCAAAATTGTGATAATAGGGACAATGATATATATTAACCATTAGAGACAAATTTTGACGGACGATAAAGTAAATAAATTTTATTTACTAAATTGTTCTATAATTAGAATATGTTTTATATTTTTATAATCTCATATGTGTTGTACTACGAATCTGAAAACTCACCTTTTCGTATAGAAAAAACAACATTTTCATATGCTAAAATTTTCATTATATGTTTTCTCTTAATAATATCTTATTTATAATAAAAATAATTTTAAAATATGAAGCGTAACTCATTGTCGTGCATGGCACGACGGGTACACCTAGTCTATCTAATATATCGTATGGGTTATATAAACATACCAAAAATTCCATGCAAATTATGAATTTCAAATTGTTATGTCGGCACCGAAAAAATACTAAATTTATATATGTTAAATTTATATACTAAATTTATGTACTAAATACTAAATTATAATTATATATGTTAAATGTATACTAAATTTCAACATATAGACGAAAAAATACTATAATTTATATATACAAAAAAGTCGTGCCTTTAAGGCACGGGTACTACCACTAGTTACTACCATACTAGTCGTACCCGTCGTGCCATGCACGACTTGTATTTTTAAAATTATTTTTTGATATAATAAATATAATCTAAATGTGAAATGTATAATAAAAGTTTTAATATAATTTGGTTTATTGAATATTAAAAGTTTTTAATTGTTAAATGATTGATTGAAAATATGTTATTATACAAATCACGTACTTATACTATTTTGCCTCTGTTTAGTGAATAATATTTTGCCTCTATATGTATGTATAGACCAAAAAAATATCTTATTAAAATATGTATGTATATATTTTTAATCATATTATAAAATAGAATAAATAATATAATGATTTAAAAATCTAATATAATTTGATATAATTGTCATGATACATAAAGGCGTTGAATATGTACCTTTTATTTTTTTAAGAAATTTCTTTTGAAATCAATAGAACCACCATAATATGCTATTGCAAAAAAAATAAAACTACCATAATACAAAAAAAACAACAACATAAGATATGTTGAAAATATGACACTTTTTTTGAAAATTTAAAAATCTGTTAAAAATGACCAAATTTGGATAATATCATATCTAATGATTAAATCTTGATCTTCATTTTTACGGAATATTTTTTAATTCATGATTTTATGATGATCTTCGTTTTAGTAGGATTTGATAACAAAATGATTTCACTACCCGACTATGATGGATTTCCAATTAAATCTTGACATATTTATAAAGGATAAAATTACATATTACAGTAGTAATTTTTATTTTTTAGAATATTTCTAATTCAAGATCAGATCGTAATCTTCGTTTTAGTAGGATTTGGTTGAAGATTTTCTAAAATTTATATTTACCATGTTTAGCTACAAAAATTGTATGACACTATGATTACTCTTTTTAGGATATTCTTATAAAAATTATTTGGTGATGATCTAGAGTAAAACTATATGCTCTATTTGATTATGCGTAGAATCAGGAAGGAGATTAAGATAAATAACGATTTTGATATTGTTTGAAATCTAAAATAATTAAAAAATTAAATTGTAACGAATAATTTAAAAACTCTTGTTACGAAAAAACAAAGATTTGTTTGGGTGGTTAAAAAATATTTAGTTATGCAAAATCCGGGATCTTCACTAAAGATTGTATAAGGTAAACAATAAAACTTCTTGCTAAAAATATTGATTTAGTAAAAAAATAAAGAAACAAATTTGGAATGACTGAGATTAGAGCTGTCAAAACCTGACCCGACCCGAAAAATCGACCCGAACCGACCGAAAATTTTTGGGTTGAAACCCGACCCGAATAGTAGCGAGCAAAGAAAAAAACCGAACCCGATTAACCCGAACCCGATTGGGTTGAAACCTGAGACCGACCCGACCGACCCGATATATTATATATATGTAGAATAAATATATTGTAATGTAAATATTATAATATATTTTATCATAAAACCTATTATAAATAAAATATTATTATAAAAATCTATTATTAATAATATTTTATTATTAAATATTATTATTTAATCATAATATTGTTTTAATAATCATTAAAAATTCAAATTCTTGACCTGTTAGGTCGACCTGAACCCGCACGATAACCTGCCAAGACCCGACCCGGCTTGACCTGTAACCCGATTGACCCGAACCCGCACTCAACCCGAACCCGAAAAGACCGAACCCGAATCCACCCGACCCGACCTGTTTGACACCTCTAACTGAGATGGTTTAATGGCTATTGGTTATCCAAAATTTTACAAAATCGGAAATTGAGAATTTGATTAATAATAATAATCAATTCATTTATAGTAATTTGTTTTAAAATATTTTATTTAAACCAAAATTAAGATTTTCTGATTTTGTTTAAGTAAACAAAATCAGTTATGATATTTAGTAATCAGACGTGAGATTTGTACCTTTTTTAATCATAATCTAAATAAGTAAAAAAAAATTATTGATTGAAGATATATTTGTATGTACGTGAGCTTGGTACCTTTAGGAATCAGATGTGTAAGGTAGGATTTCACGGATTGTATGCGAATTGAAGTTGATCCAAAAAAGGTACGAATTTTTTTATACTAATCCTAACTGATTTAGTTTAATTATTATTTTTCATTTAAATCTAAATAAGTAAAAAAAATTATTGATTGAAGCTTTATATGCATGTACGTCAATCATACGCGGATTGAAGTTGATCCTAAAAAAGGTACGAATTTTTGTATACTAATCCTAACTGATTTAGTTTAATTATTATTTTTCATTTAAATCTAATTAAGTAAAAAAAATTATTGATTGAAGATATATATGCAAGTAGGCGGATTGAAGTTGCACCAAATAAAAAATAATAAATGGTTAAAAAAAGTAACAATTTTGTTATACTAATCCTAACGGATTGAAGTTAAATCAAAAAAAAAAAAAATCCTAACGGATTGAAGTTGATCCAAAAGAGGTACCAATTTTTTTTCCATTTAAAGCTAAATAAGGATAAAATCAAATGAGGAGGTTATTTTTTAGATTTTTAGCATTTTTTTCGGCAATCAAAAAATGAATTAAATGACATGGCTTAAGGAAATGATGACACGTGGCAAAATCTGATGTGGCGCATTCTCGGATCGACACGTGGACAAAGCTGACGTGGCGCAGCGTGGAGGCTCCAATCCTTACGGTTTTTATATATATATATAGATTGAACGGGTCATCAGCGTGTTTTATCAAATGCGATTAATCAATCAAGTTAATTAGGCACCTGATACATAATTAGCCATTCATCTACTGCCACGTGTATCTGGGAGTGGTAGTATCGTAAATAAACCAAAGCTGGAGGACGGATATGGGGACCGAATGACGAGCACATCTCCGCCATGAACACACAATTGCGGGCGATAGAGAGAGAGAAAGAGCGAGCGCGCGTACAATTTCCTCTTCTCTGAAAATTCTCTACTCTCGTCAACCCGATTTCCTTGTCCCGATCTCTGTCTCTGAGCTTCCACGATTTCGGTGAATTTCATCAGCAAAAAAAAGCTTTTCCGAATCATTCGGATTACTCTGGTTCGCTGGAAGGTGGGGGAAAATGTGGGGATTTGGTGGGACGTGCTATTGGGGGAGGAGAGAAAGAAAAAGAAAGGGGATTGTAGTGTTATTCACTTGGATTTCCATGGAAGAGAAGCACCTGAAGGATTATGTTGAGCTTTATGCTTCTCTCGGCTGGGATTCTCTTGTCTGCCACTCCCAATTCCTCAATTTGTAAGCTCCCTTAAATAAATACCCTTCGTATCTCTTTGTTCTCTTGTAGAGAAAGATTCCGAATTAGGTGTGGAAAGTAGTATTAGCATCGTTTTCTTCTTAATTCTGTACGGAGTATTATTTTGTGTTTTCCCACTGAAGCTTTACAATTCACGTGTCATTTTGTGCTTAAAATACTCAGGTAGGTGTTCTTTTTCATGTCAATTGATTATTTTAAGCGTCTGGTTGTATTTGATGTGCACGAGATTTGATCAAGCTTGTAGATGAAGCTCTATCTATTGTCAATATTGCCGACACCTGCTCTTTGATTGCCAGATTGGTGAATTTGGATTTAGTAATACCTAAACTCATGTCATGATCAAGTGGTTATTAAGCCCTCCTTGTGCTTTCATGTCTTCATGGTATTGTCCTTAGTATGGTGGCTGAAATTTTAAGGGGGGAAGTGATGTTAGGATGGTGGTATTGTTCTTTTGAGTACTCGTTAGTCGACGTATACTGAACATTAAATGGGGAAGTAGTGATCAAACTGATCATGACTCTTCTGGGCATTGATATCCCTTTTACTTTTCCTGCCTTGAGCTATTATTAGTGATGTGAGACTATGGCAGAATACAGTTGAGAGTGGTTGGGAAACATCATTCTTAAATAAGAATGTTGGTAGTGTCACTTATTGGCTTGTTTCCGGTTAACTTGACTCTGAAATGCATTTAATTTCTGGGATATGCAGATTCTTTCCTGGCAAGTCCATGTTGTTAGCCTGGGATGTTCTTAGTGAGCTTGCAGAGGTAAGTGCCAACTGCTAAATTCAGCTCGATGCTGTAAAATTTTCTTCCTTTTCCATTCCCATAGTTGCCTTTCATCTTGTTGCAACAGACAGCATACTGCTAATTGAACATATATCACTTAAAAAGTTTGTATCCGGTTAATGGTAAAGTTAAAATGGCCACGCTGATTTATTTGCCCGTGTCAGTGACGACACTTGTTTGTCTTCCAAGGTCTAACGAGATTTCCCTGCAACAATTATTATGTATTTTATGTATGAATTGATCAAGCTTCCAACTGTCGGATTTTGATGTCTTCATTATGTGAGTGCACAGGAAATAAGGGTTAGACCATGCCCTGTTGTGTTTGCTGCCTTTTCTGGTGGTTCCAAAGCCTGCTTGTATAAGGCTCTTCAGGTTTGCTCTTCAGTCCCAAAATCTTATGTACATTTGGGATCTATCTTCTTCTTCAATTTTTGTGGTGGGCAAAGGGAATATTTATTTTTGACACAAGCAGTAGATTCAGCAGCGTTATTAATGAAACTAGTTGCTTTGCCATCACAGATAATAGAGGGAAAATGCGAGGTGCAATATGATGTGGTATGTTCCTGGCCCATGATTCAGCATTTATATAGATTAAAGAAGTTTTATTTTAAATGTTTGGTTTATCTTATGTACCAAATGACATTATCTTGTCCTCTCCCTTTGTGTGCCACAGGATTATTTTCGCTGCATTAAAGACTGTGTTGTAGGGCGCATTTATGATTCCGGTCCTGTGGATTTTGTTAGTGATATGGGTATGAAGTTTGTTCTACACCCATCTGTTCTTAAAGTGCGCCAACCACCACGATTGGCAACATGGATAGCAAATCGCATTGCTTCTGGACTAGATACCCTTTTCCTCAGCAGGTTTGAGTCACAACGTGCTGAGTACTGGCAGACTCTCTATTGCTGTGTTGTATGTATCAATATCATCAATCTTTTCGCATTCAAACGTCATTGTTACATGCTTTTCTTTGCTTATTTACTTATTTATCTCTGTATTCTTGTAGAAAATGAGGACTCCGTATCTTCTTCTATGTTCAGAAGATGATGATCTTGCCCCTGTCCAAAGTATATGCAATTTTGCACAGCAGATACAGGAGCTCGGTGCTGATGTCACTCTGGTCAAATGGGTTAGCTCACCTCATTTAGGTTTGCTCCTGCCACCCTAGATTATTTTTTAATCGACTTACTTTTTGTGAACTGTGTTTATTGCTTAGAGCAAAGATCAGGAAGTACACAAATGAATCCAAACACTAATCTTAGGGATTCTGATGCACTTCTAGGTAACCAAGGATAACCCACCAAGCCTTGGGCCTAAAGCCTTATGAGATGATATTTCTCGATAAGTCTTCAGTGCATACACTGTTAATTTTTATGCTAGGTACCTCCCTAAAGTCGCCCACAGGATACCATAGCTAATCCTCCTCTCAGATGATAATCTGTCTTCCAGTATCCCAACTGTATTGGTGGTATTCACTCCAGCTGTGCTCATCTTGCAGCTCTCTTCTTAGAATTGAGCATTTTCCAAGTATTCTTAGTTAAGGGCTTATCATTATAACCGTAGTGGACTAGTAGTAGATATATATATATAGATTTAAGTTCAATAGTGAACACCTAAATAATAGAGAACACCTAAATAATAGAGAACA
Source organism: Polygonum aviculare (assembly GCA_934048045.1). Lineage (NCBI taxonomy): Eukaryota > Viridiplantae > Streptophyta > Magnoliopsida > Caryophyllales > Polygonaceae > Polygonum > Polygonum aviculare. The sequence goes on from OW204028.1 coordinate 10,573,489, forward strand.
AGTGAACAATTATAGACCATTAGATTAAAAGAATCTCAACGGTGGAGATTAGATTGAAATAATGGGTCATTGTTGTGATTTTTGTACGTACGCATTAATATAGCAACTAACAAGATTTTGTTTGATTTTTAAAAATTATCAAAATAGGAAAGTGATTACAGGAGTTATAGCAAAGGAAACGAGAAGATTTGTTTTAAGAAGGGAGGGGATGATTTTATTTTGAAAAACAAAACAAATCAAAAACAAAATCTTCTCAGTTGCAAAACCGTTCCCCATTTTGATTTTCTTTCCAAAACCAAAATTGTTCTCTTTCCACTACCATTATCAAATTCACATATATATGAGATAATTACTTAGGTGTCACCTTCCTTATAATTGATTATTTTTTCAAAGCTAACAAACAAACACATGATCGATTGTACATAAACAGTTCAACCACAACAAATTTCGTATATACGTTATATACAATATTATTGTACATATATACATCTTGATTTGTACAAATAGGTCACATAAACAATCCGGCCTCAAGAAATTTTGTATATACATGCCTTAGGTTGTCATATACAATGTTGCTATACATATATACATGTTGATCTGTAGAAATAGGTCACATAAACAATCCAGGCACAACAAATTTCGTATATACATTCCTCTCGTTGTCATATACACGATTACGGTACATATATACAATGATTGACAACGTCGTGGTTCGTGGTGGCGACGGGGTGGTTCCGACGGGGTCTTGCAGCGAATTGGTGGTTTCGACGGCCGGCAAATGGTGGTTTGATGTTGTCGGCGCAATGGTGGTGGCCGGAGAAGTGGTTACACCGGTAAAGTGGTTATATACAATATTATTGTACATATATACAATAATGCAATTAGTATCCATCCAGAACAAATTTCGTATATACATATCTCAGGTTGTCATATACAATGTTACTATACATATATACATCCGTAGAAATAGGTCACAGAAGCAATCCAACAACAACAAACTTTGTATATACATTCCTCAGGTGGGCATATATAATATTACTACATATATATACACCTTGATCTGTAGAAATAGGTCACATAAACAATTTACACATAAATTCACGACATATACTAAAACAAATCAATCATATACATAATGAAAAAATTATATACAAAATTACCTGATATCGTATTTATACGATTAATAATTGGCAAAGTGGTGGGGGGCGAAACTCCGACGGGGAAAGGGGACACAGACGAATCTCGACGGACGGTAATAAGGGGTGAAACTCCGACGTGGTTCGATTGGGGGCTACGAGAGGCCGGTGGGAAGGGACCCGAACCTACGGACGAGCACCGGCGACGGGCGGAATCGGGAAGCGACCAACGTCGGGCACCAGATCTGGGGTGCAATCCGGGGGGACGGGCGAAACACCGGATTTGGAGGGGGGATCGGGTTGGGTGGGGTGCAAGGCAGATGGCGACGGGTGGTCGCCGGAAAACTTCCTGGAGAGTGGTGGCGCTAGGGCGAGAGGTTGAGCGGCGATGGAGGATTTGCGTAATTCTCCGAATGATTTCCTGCAATGGAGGATCTGCGTTTTTTTGTATATGCGTAATTTCTAGAATGAAAATTTGTTATTTTCCAAAATTATATTGTTGGTGGTTACAAGGATCATGGGAGAGAATCTCTCATATTTTTTTTTTCTATTTTCTTATTAATGAATACTATAGACACTAATCTCACCATCCATTCTCTTGTTCTCTATAGAACCATATATATATATATATATATATATATATATATATATATATATTAAGAACTAGTAGTGGTTATATTGTGTTGCTACCTGTACAAATATATGAAAACGGAGGCATGGATATTTATTCATAGGTTTTTAGTGAGCACTGATTCATAGCAGTTCAATAAATTGTATTAATCAAACCCTTTAGATGCATCTTGTTGTACATCAATCTTACAAGGGGTTTCTCATTTGATTCGTGAAGTAAAACTGATAAGGATAAAGCTTTTATATACTTCAATTTGATATGGCCACTTGTATTATTATTACAGCTGGAAGCTTTATTAGCGTCTACAATCTTTTTGATCTTTTCGGGTTTGTATAGGTCATTATCATAAACATCCTGATGACTACAAAGCTGCTGTGACCCAACTTCTTCAGAAGGCATCAGCATTCTATTCACAGAGGTTTGTCAGTCCCACTGAAGTGTTCAGCATCCCGAGTTTGTCTCAAACTCATGACGATAGTGATGACTCCAAGGAGAATGTAAATCACCTTTCAAGCACTCCATTGGCTATAAACCCACATGGCGTTCTTGGAAAGATCTTCTTTGACATGTGTGTGCCTAAGAACGTCGAGGATTGGGATATAAGACCGCCAAGCTCATTCCGTACTCCCCGGATGTTCCCCTCATCAAGTAGACATTCACGTTTTAACCCCAGTAAAGGAATCAGGCGATCAAGGCTATGATGCTTAACCCTGTTTGCTTCGGAATTAACCTACTGGGAAGTTAGAGTTGAGTGAGTGTCTTATAACTTGAGCACCCTTGTTTCTCTGGGGGGTAAAGACTAAAGACATGTATACTAATTTGGTTTCTAATGCAGTATACCTTAACTGTGTGATTGTAAATTTGTAAATACTTTTGTTCTCTATGAAGACTGTGCTTTGTTTTCTTCTATTTATGACTACTGGAAGTTGATGTTTCTCCAAACAGAGCAGTGTTTAGTACTACGTTATAGGTCCATCGGCATTCTCGGAAGTTTTGACACTACAGGCAATTGGCCATTCAGAGACATCACAGGTAACTCTCTACCCTCAGAAACTCTTACTATCCATCTATTTGAAACAAAACCTTGTTACTACCACTTTTCCTTGTATTAAATCCTGCATTATATAAATATGACAATTGCAGATAAATAGCTCGAGTATTACAGCAGATTCAGTGGTTAAATCAAGTTCCTGCCATGCCCACATGGCCGGTAAAAAAAGGTAGAGGGACTCAGCAGCATCAAAATCGCCGTGTCTCACTCTTTTCCAATCCACATTAAGTCAACACCACTGCATCTGTAAAATCCTCGTTTAAACCCACCTCTCGGATCTCGTTCTCTGCCAAGCAAAGAACAAAAAAATGAAGCTTGAAGCCGGAGAAAACTTCCCAAGAAAGCCAGCCAACGGCCTCAAACCCAACGTTATACTGGTTATCCTCCTCACCAATGTCTTTACCTTCTACTTTGCCACGTTCACCCTCCACTCCACCACCACCACCACCACGGCCACTACCGACCCGGCCGACAACCACCTTACCTCCACCCTCCTCCGGGAGTTGGTCTCCACCAAAGCCCTTCTCTTCGAAACCCGCTCTCAACTGCTCAACTCCTCCAACCTCCTTGCAAGTCTCAAGGACACTTCCTCTTCACTCAACCTCCACCCTGGTCCCGAGCTCGGGCTCGCCTTTGGGCCCCACAGACTCCCCTTGGGATTCTCCCCTCGGTCTGGGTCCGACCGCCTCTACTCCTCCATCGGCGCCGCCTGCTTTCGCTACCCTGACCAACTCGCCAAATACATGACTTATGATGTTGGCGACGTCTGCCCTTCAGACGACCATTTCGCCCAACGACTAATCCTCAAGGGATGTGAGCCACTCCCTCGACGTCGCTGCCACCCCATGTCCCCAACGGGCTATGTCGGGCCCACCCCATTCCCCGAGAGCCTGTGGGCCACCCCGCCCGACACCAGCATTGTCTGGGATCCATACACTTGCAAGAGCTACAAATGCCTTGTGGAGAGGGAGAAGGACCCTAAATTCTACGACTGCAAAGACTGCTTCAACCTCAAAGGGAAGGAGAAGAACCGGTGGCTAGTCGACAACAACGGCCTCGACTTTAGCATCGACCGCGTCCTCGCTGCGACCAGGCCGGGCTCAATCCGGGTCGGGCTCGACATCGGGGGTGGGACGGGGACATTCGCAGCCCGAATGAGGGAACGGAACATCACGATCATAACGAGCTCGATGAACCTCGACGGGCCATTCAACAGCTTTATAGCGTCGAGGGGGCTGATCCCGATCCACGTGAGTGTTACCGAGAGGCTTCCGTTCTTCGATAACACGCTCGACATCGTTCACTCGATGCACGTGCTTAGTAATTGGATCCCGGAGATGTTGCTTGAGTTCTTGATGTATGATGTGTATAGGGTGCTGAGGCCTGGGGGCTTGTTTTGGATGGACCACTTCTTTTGCCAAGGCGAGCAGCTGAATAAGACGTACGCGCCCATGGTGAGTCGGGTCGGGTTTAGGTCGATAAGGTGGTTCGAGGGGATGAAGCTTGATCGAGGACGGAAGATGAATGAATGGTACTTCTCTGCTCTGTTGGAGAAACCCATGACTTGAGATGCCAATGTGTGGTTTTTCGGTTTTGAACTTGGATATCAAGTTAAGTCCTTTGATGTAGTGTTATTATGTCTTGTGAAGAGACATTTGGTTATCCTCTTTTGATGTATTCAAATTTTCAAATAAAAAGAAAATATTTGTACTGAATCGGGCATCCGAGTTTCAATCAATCTCAGTACGTATATGAACCAAACAGAAACAGTTCAAGGACAGGAAGAAATGATCATCAAAATAACACATAACTATAAATGTAGTTAATGTCTGAATTTCGAGTTTTAAATAATCAAAAGGGTTATTGTAATTCTTTTACTGAAGCAGAAAATCAAGCTCAAGAGAAGCTAGCTATATCGAACCTATCATTTATTTGTCTAAGATGGGCCTCTGCCTTTTCTGAAGCCTGTGCCAATAATAACACTAATTGTTCAGATCTGAATCTGCGGAAATGAAGATCGATCTTATAATGATCGGTTCTAATGTTGGTATCATGATGATCTCGAGATTCAGATTAATAAGTTTTTCTTTTCTAGTGGTTTAAGTACAGTCGGTGGCAGCCATTAATGCACGGGTAGGACACTACTAACAATACTAATAGTGTATTATAAAATTGTAACACTATGGTCTAGTGAAAGTTGTGGATTGAATTTGGTACCACTATATATGTGACTTAGATGCTGAACTTTTAGTGCACCTTTCTGGTCAATGCAATGTACGGAATTAAGTTTTTTTTTTTTAAAAAAAAATCTCATACAAATGTCTTTATCTAGAAAACCAAATTCTTCTAGCATAACCGATCTCATAATAATAGCCAACAATAAATGGCAGCAAAAGTCGTGCATACAGCTCGTTTTTTTAGAGTTGTAGTTAATTTAAAACGAAGTTGCTTGCAGATAGGGCTACATAAACCAAGCTCTTCTTGAGCAACTCGGTTAAATTTCAGTTAAGATCTTTTTGCGTTTGGATTGATTTGTAAACGAGTCAAGATCGACCAAAAAAAAGCAAGTTTCATTACATGTTGGACAAACTCTACCATGTAAATTGTAATTTTTAAGTAACGGTGTAGTTTTTGGTGGTCTCGACTATACATTGTACTCCATCCAATCTTTAAAAAGTGTCGTTTTATCTTTAAAAATATTTTTAAAAAAGCATTAATTAAACTAGGAATTGTTAAAAAAAATCCTCATTTCTATAAATCATCAAATTTTTAACCAATGAATGAAAAATTTTAGTCAATAGAAACAAATTCCAATATTTATTTTCATACCTCAATCATAATCAATTGTCTAAAAACCCTAAAACGACACATAAAGTAGATATATAAAAATCAAAGTGCTAAATGGCACTTTTTATGGATCGGAAGGAGTAATTTTTAACGTCATTTATTTGTATAGATAATAACGAGTTGCTCACAGTCACAGGCTTATCCCACGAGCAACCGAATGAATGGCTTGCAAGTTGAGTTGAAGTCGGTAAACTCTTAGATGAGCTCAAACAAGGGTTTTAGCTCGAATCAATTCGAATTCAATTCAAATCTTGGCTCGACTTGGCTCCATTACAGCCTACTTGCAACTTTGAGTACATGCATCTTTCAATATCATACCAGTTGCATATTGTAAACGGGAATATCGCAAATTTGCACTAACACCTACGTACATCAACCACACACAAAACCCATAAGGTTGGCACAACTTGTACCTCTAAACTTTTGGTTACAAAACATATATGGAAAAGCTTATCACTTGGGCCGTTTTAAACAAGATCGCGTATAAACACCCGTTATCCATATATTGTTTAGAACTCACCACCCACAACCATTGATTTTCCTTTTTGTCATCTATGCAAGACGTACACATGAAGTGTTCAAAATATGTCTTAGTCATGCATATAATTGAGCACGTACAACAATACTACTCCAATCAATCAAAGTCAAACAAGTGTGGCGTGGCTGAAAATGAAATCCCCATAAAAAAGAAGAGGTGGAAGAACAAGAACAAGAACTTGGCTCTAGTACCAATATATCCAGGTAAACAGAAAGTGACGACTCTATGTTTTTTGTACCATATCTGTATATTATCCTCCCCATGAATATGTATAGTGCGGATTTTCAATTTGTATCATCCATACATAAAAACACTTTGCTATGAATTGGACCTTTGAATAATTAGAGAGAAATCAACGGTTAAAATCAACTATAAAGGTACCAATATATACGTTGTTTTGAGATTAATTGGACTTTAGGGTTAATGATTTGGAGACGTGGGGAAGGTGGGTTGTTTTGTTGCCATTCAACATGAATATGCAAGCAATATATAGTTATATACTCAAAGCTGGACTTGGTTAATTAGATTGGACCACAAAAAATGCACGTGTGCTAGGGGTCTACCATTTAATTTGTTCTCCCGATTTCACGTTAAAATTGTTGTAAAAGGAGGTTTTGCATATACTCGTTGTTACATGAATTTAGACCTAGTGTAAATTTTATCATCGGTTCGTTTTTGTCTGTGGTTTATGCCCCGAACGAACAACAAATTGGTGCATTTACAAGTGATAAAGTTGATGGGAAAGGTAGATAATTGGAGGTAATATATAAGATTGAATGAGGGTAGTTTTGTAATTTTATAGGAAAAAGTGATAAAGGTGATGAAAAAGTTGGGTAATGAGGGTAATATATGAGATTGAATAAGGGTAATATGGTAAAAAAAGTGTGATATAAATGGAAAGTTTGGAAAGATGGACAAACTTTTTGGGACAACTGAAATGGAAAGATAGACAAACATTATGGGACGGAGAGAGTATAACAAAAGCCTCCCATTTTTGTGGTAATTACAGAAAGTTACCCTATTTTGTGAAATCAATCCTTATTGTTAGAAAATCTGTGTGTGTTTTGATGGTTCCAAACAGGTTGTTGACAGGAGTCGTCGACCTTGCAAGAAGTCACCCAAGGTCGCTAAACGTCAAGAAGTCATTTGGAGGAATTTGGCGAAAAACTGTGTGTTTTGATGAATCCAAAATAGGAGTCGCCGACTTCACAAAGAGGATATCAAAAGTCGTCGACCTCCCGCCAGCCTCACTACCCAGAAGTTCAAAGCCGCGTAGAATTCTATAAAAAGCAAAACGCGTGAAAGGTTTAAGGAAAGCACGAAAGAAGATTCTGGAGGTTTTATTAAGGCAAGAAGAAGTGCAAAAAAATCGAAAATCTTCATGGATTATTGGGAGATAATTAGGAAGATTTTATTATGTCCTTAGAAACATTTTAGGAAAGAGTTTGTAAGGATTGTGTGTAATTCATTCCTTGGGCAAAAAAGGGTGAATTGTGCAACAATCTCTCTTGGTCTATAAATACTGTTCGTGGGTATTTAGGATGTAAGGAAGAGATTTCTGAGAGAGTTCCTGTACTGTGCGAGTGTTTTGGTGTAGAAGACAGGTCGTGAGATTCGAATTTGTATGAGATTGTCTGTAAGAGGAGTTGTATTGAGTGAAGGTTGAGTACTTAGGCAAGAGTACTTGCAAGAGAAGGCGTGAGATTTGCCAGAGTGTGGGATTCGCATCTTGAAGTAGGAACACCTTTGTAAGCTCGAGAAATCAATATAACGAGTCGAAGCACTCTTCAAATCCTACCAAGTTGAAGCTTATGAGGCAAGTGGTTTTTCCCTATACAAACTAGTTGGTTTGTAGAGGGTTTTCCACTCTAAATCGTCGTGTTCAAATCTAGTAACTTAAGTCTTTCTTTTGTTTGAATTTCCGCTGCACAACTTAAGGTTGTTAACTCGATCGACAACATCGTAGGTATCGACGACTTTTAGTACTAACACAGATCCTATACTTACACCTAACAAAATATATATTTCCAAAAAGTGCTCACATTTTAACCCTCTTTCATAATGTTTCTAAGTTTTCTAAGCAGAAACCCGCATTTATTTTTGCAGAACCTTTATAATTCCCAAAATCACGATTCTAGTAACCTAGATCATGAACTCGTATAAAATGCCCCTGAAGCTATAATCATTCACTTTCCCATTAGGAAAACATCAAATCCGATTATGGGAAGGCAAAACCCTGTGAAATTCCTGTTGGACATGAGAATTGGGTGACGTGTTGGGTTAAATTCAACAATTTCGTATATAAGATTGGGATCTATATTTTTACCCAAAAATTTAAGTCAATGAGTAGGGATTTCATATTTATATGTTGGTCGATTTCTATTGTTTTGTTCCACGTGGGAAGGCTACAATCTCATCCCAACAACCACCATCTGTTTTTATAGTTATCGCATAAACCACCCTATTAAATGTGTAGCTAATATAACAAAAGTCTCCCATTTTATGTGGTAATTACAAAAAGTTACCCTGTTTTGTGAAATCAATCCTTACAACTAACAAAATATATATTTCGAAAAAATGCCCACATTTTAACCCTTTTTCATAATATTTCAAAATTTTCTAAGCAGAAACCCGCATTTATTTTTGCAGAACCTTTATAATTCCCAAATTCACGATTCTAGTAACCTAGATCACGAACTCGTACAAAATGCCCCTGAAGCTATAATCATTCACTTTCCCATCTATACTATATATTAAAGTCGGAGAATTTCGAGCCCCCACGTTAATTCCGGCCCCACTATATATATTTATTTTAATGTTTTGTTAATCAATTCAAATAGATATTAACAACTTTATATCTTTAATTTTATTTTAAATTTTCCTATTAAATTTCTTATTATCAAATTACGTGTACGATACTTTCAAATTTTCAAAATTTGATAACCAATTCTATCCTTTTTAATCTGTAACTTATCTTAGCTTTCAAAATCCTTTTTTACGTTACATATATCTATCTATCTTCTATAAGTCAATTCATCTACGTATGTTCAATGTGTTAAATCCAATAAAAATATTAGATAATATATTTACCTTACATATATTTGTAACATTAGATTCCAATGATTTTAGAGAAAAGATAAATTTCTCATTAAAATATTGATTCGTTAATATTTTTATTTGTTATTTATACAATTATTAATTAATTAATTAATTTTTTGCAACATAATAACATGTATAAAAGATAAGTTTATTTTCTTTTTTATCTTATGAATTATTCTCTATATTTAAAAAAAAATGGCATTTTAATCCAAATTTTTAATTTAAATTATTGATGAATTTATATAAGTCAATTCCTCATTTTTTTTAATCAATGTTTATGTATGTGTAAAAAAAGTTAATATATAAAAAAAAATTCTATATAAATATTCGATGATAAATTGATCCATATCTATTTAAAATATTAGTTTTCTTACACATACATAAATATTTGTAAATTGAAAATTACATAAAGAGAAGAGAAAAGAATAATAAAAAAAGGTATGCAATTGATCCATGTTATTTCTAAATTAAATATCCAAGTTTGATGAATTCATCTATGTTGCAGAATTATGCTTGATTTATCCTTCTCCTTGCTTACTTCATATGTGTAGAGGGTTCACCGATTAGGGTTTATGTTGCTTTTTGTAGTCTTTTTATCCCTTTCTGCTTGATTAATAGCCTATGTGAGTGAACAATTCTTGATAGTGTAGTTTTTCTCTATAATTTCGGTCGATGGCTAGAGACAACAAAAACTACAATTCGCCTGTATTGACAATAATGGACTGATCACTTGATGTTATTAATAATTTGATCGATATCACATATGTGCATGTTATTCAGTAAATTTGATGAATTTGATGTTATTAATAATTTGATCGATATCAATTTATGTTATTCAGTACGTTTGATGAATTTAATCGCCTAAACTTCGAGACGTTCTTCGAACCAATGATCGATATCAACTTTACGTTAATTTTATTTTATTTTACATTTGGTCCTATTATCAGTTTATTATATTTTTGTGATCTATGAATTTTTTTCTTTCTATATATCAAAGGTATTCTAATGGCAAACTTCATTAGTGAAATTACAAAATTTAAAACCAATTTGATCATCAAAGTACATATGGTTACCTATAGATGAAAATGTAATAACCTATCTCTTTATTTTTAATTTTTTTTTTATTATATAATTGTAATTAAACTATGTTTTGATCTTTCTTATTTATGCAGGAAAACAAGATTGAAGCTATCATTCCATATTTTTTTACTAATAAATTTGTGGAGATTTTAAAAGAGTATTCTACTTATAAAATCTCAAACTTTGGAGTAGATGAAAATACCGATCTCTATATATAGGATGACTCAACATTCCTATAGGATAAATTTTGTTTACTATACTGATGTTCACCTTTGTAAAGATGTTTCAAACTCCACAATAGGTCTAACATTAATTGATTTTGAAGCCATCCAAAAGGTAATGGAAAATACATGTGTTGGTAAGTTTTTCATACATTTTTTCAAGTTAAATGTTTATACTATTTTTAACAAATTTCTTTTACATGCATACACATAGGTGAGATTAGTTCTATTAAGTTTTCTTTTAACTTTTGTGTTGTTTGGAATGAGAAATAGTATCAAGAGCTTACTCTACCGTTTGATGGGATTACTCTACACTGCTTCTTTGTTACAAGAAATGGTATGGATGAGAGTTGTACTAAATATGAATATATATATATATATATATATATATATATATATAGAGTAACGCTCAGGTGAGATACATGTTGTGGTATAACATGTAATATGATGTGGACCGTTAGATTAGGCTAATTGGAGGGTGAGATTTGAGGATACACAATAGCTATATTTTAATGAGGGGGATGTGATCAATATTAGGTGGCTGCAAACATGGTAACAAGCATGATTTGTGGGATTTTCAAGAGGGAAAATCGGATTTTAATTAGGAGGATTTTGAAAGCCACGTTTTTTTAAATGGGAAGTTCCATGATTTTAGGGATTACCAAGAATGGGAATATTTTTTAAAAAAATAATTAATTGAGCATAAAATTCAAAAATCGTTCGTGAATCCTAGAAAGTCTATTCGTCAGTGTTTGAATAACTCTGTTCGATGGATTGAAAAATAGAGTTGAACATTCAAATTAACTCTGTACGATGGTTTGAACATTCAAAATAGAGTTGAACATGTTTTATTGCTTTATGAATCTCTTTCTAATTTGGTGTGCTCATATAATACTATAGTTGAATAAGTAATCATCTTCACATGAAAATCAATTCATTATAAGCTGAAATGAAAATAAGGATCTTACGTGACCATTGAAAAAGTAAATGTATTGCATTGAATAAGATGAAAATCAGGATTGTTACAACTCGAATACATACTACAATAAGTTTGAAAAAGTGCATCTCTTTTTCAATATACAATGGTATGATAAAAAATGTCATTGTCTTTGTCTTCAAACTTCATCCATTATTCACCCCCCTTCTTGAATAACTGCAAAACAAAACACACATATATGAATATCAATTCATACATAATAGTACAAACAATTAATATTGTTGAACAAGTGTTCATCATATAATGCAAAACTATCAAAACGAAAATACACTATTGTAAAAGTTGTCTTATAATCATTGAAAAACACTATTGTCCGACATGAAAAATAAAGAATAATTAAATTCTGTTACTTGAAAAAATATTATCAATATATAGAAAAACACAATATACACACATGAAACAGAAATGAAAAAACACTCTTTTCATATTATAATGAATAAGTTCATGAAAATAGTTGAAAAAGATTTAAAGAGAGAAACCATTACATATTTGAAACTAATATGTGAAAAAGTTGTCTTATAATCATTGAAAATCACTATTATACAACATGAAAAATACAAAACTATTTATATCTACTATTTGAAAAATTGTTATTAATATGTTGAAAAACACAATAGGCATACATAAAACAGAAATGAAAAACATTCATTTTATGTTGTAAAAAAACATGATAATCCATATTGGTAGAGGTTTTTCAACTATGCAACGACGTTTTTCAACTATGAAATATCATATTGTACTGAAAAACAGCATGATGTAAATTGAATAAAAAACAGATAATCCATATTGATAGGTGTTTTTCAACTATCCTTTTTCAACATATTCAATTTAGGCTGTCTTACTGTCAACGAAGATGGTTGGGGTCACTCGCCGTCAAAGGTTGCGAACGGTTGGGATAATCGGGCTACGTTCATTGAGAACTCCGGTTGGGGCTCCTGGCCGACTCCACAACCCGGTGCGTAGGTCCACGAAGCTCCGGAGCTCGAGGCCGATCCATTTGGCCTGGAAATCGCCAACAACAATGACGCCAACACCGTAATTAACTTCGAGGCTTACGAGGACATACCGGTGAAGGTGATCGGAGAATATGTGCCCTAAAATCTCACCTAAATACCCAAGCAAATCATTTTTTATGAACTAAAAATCCAAATTCGAAACCCTAAAATCTGAAACCCAATTTCGAATGGGTTTATGATGCAAAAAAATCAAGAAAAATAAAAGAGGAGTAGAATTCTTACCAAGAACACTTGCTTCAAATGAATTGATCGATGTTGAAGACGGATTGCTTCGATGGAGGATGGAGGCTAGTTGCTTCTGGGGAAGAAAGAGAGATTGTTTGAGAAAAGAGAAACAATTGTTCTTGAATAATATTTACACATTTGGAAGAATCAGAACAAGATAATTTTTCACCCTCAAAAAATCGGGATTGAACAATAATTACCATATTAACGAGATTCTGTATTTAATCTAGTGTTTCTCCACCCCACCCCACCAATACACCCTCTTTTTGATAAATCTCATCCGTCTTATTAAACTGATCCAAAGGCTCTCATTCTATCTCATGTTACACTCTAAGAGAGTGTTTTACTAGAGTATTTTTCTATATATATATATATATAAAAGTTGACAAGTGTTTCGTATAAAAAACAATTCCATAGGCTAATCTTCTAATATATAAATAATTGAATAGTATATTTGATCAAAAAATATTGATTAACATACGTTCGTATACACAATAATACATAAACAACCAAAAACCCGTAGAGGGTACGGTCTAAAACTAGTTAGGAAAACATCAAATCCGATTATGGGAAGGCAAAACCCTGTGGTCAGCACACCTATGCCATTAGTAAAGATGGAATCTGATTGAATTCGAAAGGGGACCCACCAAACCCCTTGTACAGCTAGATATATGCTCAGGTTCTTTCTCACAAGAAAGACATTCCAAGCTACAAACACTGCAAATGCAAATCCAAATACAAGACTTCAAAACAAACCACACTTCTTGTGCCCTTTTCCCATTTAACTTATCCCTGCTCTCTCCTCCCTCTCTCTTATCATTCCATTGTAGCATTATTATTACCCATAATCTGAACACACCATTATTATACATCTTGTCAGCCTCAAATTCTATGGAAACAAACACAAACCACCATCATTCCCCCTCTAAGCCTGAAGAGATGCAGATTTCAGCTTCTTCCTCCCCTGCCCATGAATTCTCCTTCAACATCTCACTCCAATCCTCATCAACACCAACCCACAACAACAGCAATCACCAACACTCTTCCTCATCCTCAGCCATTGATCTCACCCCAGCTGATGAAATCTTCTTCCATGGCCACCTGCTCCCTCTACACCTCCTCCACAACATTCCGTCGATCTCGCCTCGCGCCTCCACCCACTCGCTCGACGGCTCAGAGCTCCTCCCAGCCAGGGAAACCCACAGCAAGATCGACGGCTGTAGTTACACCATAGGACACAGCTTCAACAGCTACGAGTACACCACGAGAGCGACGACGATGACAAGCGACGAGTTTCCGACAAAGGTGAGGACAAAGGCCAAGTCTTTCTCGTTGTTTGGGCTTGCGAGGAGGAGAAAGGAAGAGGAAGAAGATAAGGGTAACAAGAAGAAGGCGAGGTTCGACATGGGTCATTTTGTGAAGAGGTATATGAAGATCTTCTCAAAGGGGAGAGCTGATGAGGAAATTCACTTCAGGAAACAGCCTTACTCTTTCTCTGGGAAGATGAGCTCCAGAGAAGGAAGGAGGGATTTGCGAGGCGAATTCTCTGCCCCGGCTTCGATGAGGACTTCGCCTTCCGATAGCGGGATTCTTTCGGCCAAGAGCTCGAATTCGCCTCCTTCGAATGATAGCTCCATGGAGGAGCTTCAAGCTGCGATTCAGGCCGCGATTGCGCATTGCAAGGACTCCATTGTAGCTCCAGGGAAACTCAAAGGCTAGGGTGGATTTCTTTGATGTTAGTTTTATGTACATGTCAACTGCCCATCAAAAGAACGAATTGATGCAGATTAATTATGTACAACTATATGGTTAATGTCGTAGTATTATATCTTTGGAGTTGGACATTGTTTTTACATGTCCTCTGACCAAGTATATGGCGCGCGAAAATGATAACAGTAAGTTTTTATAGTCTGGTTCTATGTAAATTAATACCAATCTAGTCTTTTTTTCTAATATTAACCGAAACCGAAAATAATAAAGCGAGAAACCGATGATTTTTTCTGATTGACCGAAGTGGGACGGTATGGTCAACCAACTTTGGACGCCCTATAGTTTACCATCACTTCACAAAAAAGAAGATTAGACACTTGAATAAGGCAAATTAGTTACTACTCGTAATTGTCTAATCACTAATCAGGGTTTAATGGGTCTTTATTAGTGCATACAATTATGAAATCGTGTGGTCCCTAAAGTGTGAAAACTGAAGAAGAAGCAGAGAAGTTGCACAATACTCCAAGTTGAGTGTAACAACATAATGTCAAGAAGGCCAGTTTAAGTCTCAATAATGGCAAGACAAACTCCAACTTACTTTCTACTTTGAATTACAAATCAGGAGTTTTTCTACGCATCGTGTATACCGTCTTCTTCCTTAAAACATTCTGATAGACATTGAACCATACCGGCCTCGTGAACGCGCGTGCAAAGGGGACATATATCTTATCTTAAATTGTGTCCACAAACTATTAATTAAATTATACGTATAGTTGTATATAATTTATGCATCATATGAAAAGAGTATTAGTACTAGTATTAGCCAAGATCATATGGTATAATGATGATAACTTTAGGAATTAATTTAAGTTGAAAGTTACCAAAGTAAAGACCCCCATCCACCCATTTTTAAGAGGGTGGCTTTGTATCTTTTGAAGCATTCACAACTTTTGAGCCGTGAGTACAACAAGTGCACAAGACCAGGAAAAAGGAAAAACAACAATAATGACAGACAATCTGAAATTGATTGCATGAGTATATAAGTTAGCACAATGAATATTACTAGTATTACGTCCAACCATTTGAAGACAAACTCCATCAACTACTTTGTATACGGAATAATATTTGAGGTGCACATGGCCGGGGGACTATTACCAATAAATCAACAGCAAAGTAATTAGCTCATTCCCTAGACTACCTACCTAGAATAGGCTAGATTATAACTGGGCCATGCAAGATTAATTACTTAATTAGTTCCTATCATTTGAACAGGCATGGTCCAATTAAGTCGCTTTCAATCATACTCCGTAATAATTAACATCTATGCTATTGAGCATATAACCCTAGGATGAATAAACATATGTGTACATGGAATGCACACGCCTTTGATTAGTAAAAAGAAGAGATTTCCGTAAATCCATGCATGGTCTCACTCACACATTAATGAAGAAAGAAAAGAATATCTATAGCAAATCTCTCGAGATGTTGGAATGCTTCGAATCTGACACTTTGTTGAATAATATGGGGGTGTTGCTGATTGCATGATATTTGTTCTGTTTGGCCAACCGTCTCTATTTGGCCTTTACTAGTTTTGAGGCTTGTTCATATGGTCAATATATATAACCTTCTATATTGATTTTAACCTGATTATAATCAGAAACATTATGAATTCTATCTTCTCATCATCTCGTGGATGTAGGTAACACATCGTTAATATATAAATCATGTAAAATATTTCGGAATATTTTTCTTGAATTGGTTATTGTTTTTGTTATATAATTCCTTCAATCGTATTTTTTCTAACACGAGTTTTTCTCGATTTTCTTGTAGAGGACGAATTGCTAAAGAAGGACTTCATGCTACATATAGTTTCAGGAGGACATAATAATCCTCCAAAATCGATCGTAAACTGCGTTACTCCAACTATATACGCATTATGCAATATGCATTAAGAGGCAAAATTCATAAATAATCGTGTTAAGGTCACAACAAAACTCACCTATCATTAGCTCAAATCACCGAAATATTTACTCTGGTAATCCCTAATAAGACTAATTTGTTCTGTACTTTTTATCATTTAGCCGTACTCTCTTCAAATCAAGTCAGCTGGTAACGACTTCAATCACATCTAGCTGTGTACTCCATCATGTAGCCATTAAAATATCTATCATGTGATTCATGTAATCATGTTCATTGTTGAAGCATAAAAGTTTGGTGGATGAGACAGCTTTCATAAAACTCCGTACAGCCAAGAATTCAATCATACTAGACCGCAGTAAAATCGAAAATAGAAATGCATAAATAGGAAATCAAGCCCACATGCATAGAGAATCTAGTACACAGTAACCGTCCAATATAATAAATCAGTACAATGTATATACTCTCTAACTCTCCATGTAAGAACACAAAATGTACAAAACTTGGAAGGCCCCATTTTCCAAAAATGCTACAAAAAGGAAGGTACCCAAACCCAAAATTGAATTTAAACCAAATCATATGAAAATAATGAGGATTGTACCAACTTTTTTTTTTCGAACAGTAAAAAAAAAAAATAGAGAAGACTTGTCAAAAAAAGAAGTGAAAAAGCACATCCGGGAACTAAGCGCCGGAGTCATAGTGAAACCGTGCTATGAGGATGAAAAGCAGGATTTCCTGGAACCCACTATAACAATTACGGAGTAACCAAAAGTTGGGATAATGGACCGGAAAGTGAAAACGGATTTATAATTGGGCTTGGCAATAGGACAAGGCCCATTAATAAACGCGCGCGCCTGGTAGGGGTCGAACCTACGACTTTCAGCTTAGGAAGCAGACGCTCTATCCACTGAGCTACAAGCGCATTCAACTGTATGCGAGTGTTATAATATTTAATTCGTGTTGTTGTAGACAGGATAAACATATTTTTATAGTAAATTTGATTTTATAGAGATACTTTTAACATGACTAATAAAGATAAATCTATGAAAAAAGATAGAATAATATGAATAATTTATGTATATATATATATGCTGGGGTCAAAGTCGGTTACTATAATGGATTTTTTTTTATCTCAACATAGTATATTGATCTCACATATAAATAAAATTCATATATGACTAATAATGTTATAAAATAAATAATCAGGGTTTTTTGAGAAATTATGATCATATTCATTTATATAACATTGAATTATTGAAATCACCCATCAAAACCCAAGGCTTGGTTGCTTGGTTGCTTGTTTACTCTTCCTGAGATTTGATCAATCAATCTCAACAATTGTGCTCTTTCTAAGACACGATTAGAAGCATATATAAATGAAGCTTCAAACAATCTGTATGCTTTGGTTGTTTTGATAGTTTTTTGGGTGCTTCAAACAATGTTTGCACAAACTATTAGGTGCGATGAGTTTCCGCCTCAACTAGCACCCCTCTGACCTCAACCATTTCCTTGTGTACCTCGACTAGCATCATTGTGTGGAGTTTCTTTGGGTGCTTGCTAGCAGGAGATGATTAATAAGAACTTAAGAAGGCATAAGTTCTTTCTACCAAAAAAAATATTAGAGTTCAAAGCAGCAACATACTTGATAGATGCACAACTAAGATTTCTCCTGTTCATAATGAACCTACATTACAAGTGTTATTGATAAGTGTTGCATTTTAGCCATTATCTTATTTGTATGTAGCTTTCAAGATTGTTAACGATCAACACGTTCATAGGAAGAGGTCGCTCACTAGGCAGCCTATATGCTTGATTGATGCACGGCTAAGATTGTTTGTTTTCATACGGTTCATGGAAAGGGTGTGTCATGCGGTGCAAATAACTTAGGTTCAACAATACCTAATCAAAGATATCCAGGTGACAACTGACAATACAAATCAAAGGGCCCTCACATTCTCACGATGGTATCTCAAAACTTTTACTCACAACGATACTATAAAATTAACAAAATATTAACAACTCGTACTTGAGAAGAAAAATAGGTTCATACCTAAACCGGTGGCAAGATTGTCCATCAAAGCAAGGCTAAAGTGTGAATGAAGCCATCAATGAAGCTTCCATCACCCTCACATGGGATTCGCAAGTTGATTAGGTTGTTTGCTAAAATCCAAAATGGACCAATTTCTCAAAATTGTTCTGATTGTGATTTTATTCAGGTTGACATCCAGGATCTTCTCCCACTGGGCTTCTACAGTAAGTGCCCAAATCATGAATCCAATAGCTTCAATTTTATCTAAGTGTGACCTTTTATATTGGACCACACATAGTGTATCTCCATTCTCCCACCTTCAACACGCTGACGAGCTTGCCTTGAAGTTCGCCTGGAAACTCTATAGAATGGAATCTTTCAACCTCGAAATCAAACCACAATTTCATATTGTTTTCGTTCTCTGGCTTGGAATCGGGGGTGGCATCCCAATTAGGGGCGGGCGCATACTATGTCTAGTGGGGGCTATTAATATTTTTTTTTGTCATATCTATATAAAAAATAAAAAATAGATCTAAAAAATCTAATTTATTTTACAGTTCAATGATGTTGTAACTTCTTTAATATGTTGCAATTATATATTACTCAAAAGTGTTTTCGCAATATCAAAATTTCAATGTGGGATTGTATAGGTTGGCAGGTGTGTTGTGTAAGAGAAAAGCAAAATATCTCACTTTGAAATTAAATGCATTGCGAAAGAATATTTGATCATAT
This sequence comes from Polygonum aviculare, assembly GCA_934048045.1. Classification (NCBI taxonomy): domain Eukaryota; kingdom Viridiplantae; phylum Streptophyta; class Magnoliopsida; order Caryophyllales; family Polygonaceae; genus Polygonum; species Polygonum aviculare. The sequence goes on from OW204028.1 coordinate 10,592,718, forward strand.
AAAAAATAATTATGAGTTATTTGCCCATTAATGGACTGGAGTACTAGATCACTTGCTCATTTTTTTGACTTAATGGTCTGAACTGAATGAGTATATTCATGTGCATTGTCTATTATATTTAGATTTTAAATGAATCGAATAATGCGGATGGAACCCTAAATCTGCCACATTGACCCGGAATCGATTCGTAATCCGCAAAATCATAATTTAAATATTAGTTCGAAATCCGCATTGGGTTTAATAAAAAAAACATTAGTTTGTTGTGAAATTTACCGGTTTGAAGTTTGAACATATTTTGAATGTTTGAAGTTTATATACTTCGTATTAAATAGTTTTTCACACCAGAATAACATATACACACAAGATAATTTGCCTCTCATTTTTTTTATATCTATATTAATATTCTCTATATTTTTAATTTAATACTATCTTAATTCAAGTTTTATTTAAAATTATTGACTTAATTATATAGTTAGTTTGTGCAATTTAATGTAAATGCCAAAATAATTTTATCATTTTTAATGAAAATTATAATGCATTATGTTATTTTTTCTCAATCATTTAAATGCATATGTTTATTTATGTGTAGAAAGTTAATAGATAAATACAATATATTTTTATATTTTTTACATATATATTTGCTGATATACGAGAATTAATAGTCATTTTAAAACAACGTAGACATATAACAATATTTGTAATCATCATTGCAGTAAATTTATATACAAAATGATAAAGAATTAAATGACGGTCCCGTACAAGATTAATGTCATTTGCTAGTAAATCCTATAAGATGTAGATCAAATAAAACAATGCAAGATTTTTATATAAACAATTATTTTGAATAAGTTTATATAAAATTTAAAATAAGTTTTTTTGTAAAATTAAAATCATGGTTCGAAGACACGAGATTAATTTTAAAGCCAAAAACTAAGCATAGATTTTTACTTTTGTATTTAACTAGGACTTGTTATTGTTATTAATCATACAGTACAAGATAACTTTAAAGTTATAATCGGATTAAGAACAATACTAGCGTATTTTTCCTTTCCGGCTTTGCCCTAGCCAGCCCTAGCTTCAAATCTTCACCTTTCTCTTCCGATTTCCCTTCTTCTCGGCTCTCCTTTCGCTCACATCCAGCCCTCGGGAGTCACCGCTTCCACTCCGCCCAGCCCCTCTCTCGACCGAGCCTCCAGAGTCCAGATCCTCGTCCCGACGAAAACCGATCCAAGGCTGTTTTGGATTTTAATCCCAGGTCTGAATTGTTCGCTTATCTCGCGTTCTGTTTTCTTTGATTCAATGAAGTTCCTTAAGATTCAACTAGTGGAAGACGAGAGTCGATTGGCTATCCCACTGGCACTCGAATCGGAATCTAGGGTCACTTCCGTTCCATTATCGTGCAAATTCAACCCTAAGTTGAACTTATTATTCATGTCTCTTGTGGTTTGTCTCTCTAGTTCCTGCATGTTAAGCTAAAGTTGAGCTTTAGACAAAAGAATGAAGTTCAATATATTACTTAATGGAGAGCTGTAGATGGCAAATTCAGATGTTTAGTGGAAAACAAATTGACCTCCTGGAATACTAAAGCCAAGTATATCTATTGATTGTTAAATGGGTTGGCTTAATTAAGACTACAAGCTACTGTAAAAAGAGGTGTAAGAGTAAAGTAGTAAGTATAATTGTATAAAATTGGCAAAGATTGAAATTGAGCATAACCCGAGATTATAATGTCTAGTTAATCAGTTATTTATTCATCAAATCGACCATAAGCAATTGAGGCTCTTGGATTCGTTTTTGTTATTCCTTAGTTTCAGTTTGAATTTGTTTCTGAATGGGGCTTTCATATCAGGAAATGTGTGATTCCTATGAACACGATGTCGTAGAAATTTTAAGAGAAAGCTGTTTGAACCTTTTCTATATGGTTTTGCCATGTTGATGTGGCTATGACTCTTGTTATTAATAGTTCCACTCGATATTTTTCATTGCTCTTGAGGAAAACTAACCACTAGATTTGGGCAGATTTTATCAGAATTTGCAAACCAGCAGTTATGGCTGACTTGGAAAACTTGCTTCTAGAAGCAGCCGGAAGAACTGGTGGTGGTGGTGGAAGAAGTAGGCATTCAGTTCAATCATCCAGAAGGACAAGGGAGAGCTCATATTCTGATGATGCAAGTGACTCCAACAATGATGATTCTGATAATGATCGTGGCTATTCTAGGAAGAAGCCCACTGGTTCTCAAGTGCCCCTAAAAAAGAGGTCAAAAGAAAGAGGTGATCAAGGAAGCCAAGATGATGAGGATGAACGATCTGGTCATGAGGGTGTCAGTGGAGATGACTCTGATGTAGGGAGTGACCTTTACAAGGATGACGACGACAGGCAACAACTTGCACAGCTAACTGAACTTGAGCGAGAATTAATTCTGTCTGACCGTGCAGCAAAGATAGATGACAAGAAGTTGCATGAAAAAGTGAGATCCAGATGGAAAGTTGACAAGAAACCTCAACCGAAAAGAGAGACTCCTCCTCCCATAGCTTCTTCTCGCAGCATGCGCTCATCAACCAGGTCTGCAGATAAGGCAGCCCATAAGGTAGATGCTTTGAATGAATTGAGAGCTAAGCGAATGAAGCAGCAAGATGCCTCAAGAGGTTTGGGTGGGCTTGGTTATTCTTCAGTCAAGCACAAGCCTTTTGCTGAGACGGGCTTAAGTAGCTCTAGTGACAGTGAAAGTGGGTCCCGAAATGATCATGGGCGAAGAGGGGCAGGAAGAATGGATGATAGCGATGATGAGCGGTCTAAGCCTCAGTCGAACATGCCAACTTTTGAAGACATAAAGAGCATTACTGTCAGAAGGGCAAAACTAGGCAAATGGTTTATGGATCCATTCTTTGATGAGTTGATTGTGGGCTGCTTTGTCAGAATTGGATTAGGCGTGAGGAATGGGCAAAAAGTCTATAGGCTATGCATTGTCCGTAATGTTGATGCTTCTGATCCCGACAAACAATATAATCTGGAGAATAAAATGACTTACAAGTATCTTAACTGTGTATGGGGCAGGGAAGACACAGCTGCCAGGTGGCAGATGGCCAGGGTTTCTGACTCTCCACCTCTGGAGGAGGAGTACAGGCAGTGGGTGAGGGCAGTGGAGCATACCAATGGCCGAATGCCAACCAAACATGAGGTTGCTGAGAAGAAAGAGGAACTTGAGAAGATAAACTCTTTTGTGTACTCTGCAGAGACAGTGAAACAAATGTTACATGAGAAAAAGTCAGCCACCAAGAGGCCACTGAACATTGCAGCTGAGAAGGAGAAGCTGAGAAGAGAGCTGGATTTAGCAGAATACAAGAACGACGAGGCAAAGGTGGAGAAAATCAAGGCTAGGCTTCAAGAGCTGGAGACAGCCAGACAATCCCAAGACAAAGACTCAAAGGCTCTTAGGCTAGCAGAGATGAACAGGAAGAACAGGGTTGAGAATTTTAGACAAGCTTCAGAGCTGAAGCCGGTGAACACTAGTCTTAAAGCCGGAGAGGCGGGATATGATCCTTTCTCTAGGAGGTGGACTAGGTCATCAAATTACTTCTCTGCCAAGGCTGCAGATGAAAACACGGATGCTAAAGTCGCAAATGGAGAGGGAATTGATGTGGCGGCGGCTGCTGATGTCTTGGAGACTGTATTGGGCGGTGCCAAGGCCACAGCAGCTGCGATACAGGCTGCAGCTGGCGCCGGGAAGTTGGTGGATACGAGTGCTCCAATGGACCAAGGAACTCAGTATAATATGCTTCATAACTTTGAGATCCCAATCTCATTGACTGCACTTCAGGGGTTTGGTGGGCCCCAAGGGGCTTCTGCTGGGTATTTGGCAAGAAAGTCGAAAATTGAAGCTGAGATTGGGGTCAAAGTCCCTGAGAACGATGGTAGGAGGCATGCGCTGACTCTGAGTGTGAGTGACTACAAGAGACGAATGGGGCTGCTCTGAGGACTTCGGCTGCTAGTGCATAAAATCTTCAACCATTTTTCTGTAATAATAGTTGTTAAAAGCCTAGTGATGTTTTTGCTGAACTCCAGTTCATTATGAAATACTGTCCACTAGTTTGTCAACCTAATACATTGATTCACGATAGTTTTATTATGTGTTTCGGGAGCCTGAGTCTCAGATATCGTAGTATTCGCTATATGCATTATCATATTTTGTTTCCTTGCCAGGATTGACGTCTGTACCTGCATTCATGATACAGACAATCAGTTTGTTTGACAGACGTGCTCACCGAAGGGATCTTAGCAGAGACCATACATGGCTCTTGGAGTAGGTCCGTGATGGCAAATTGTGGGTAGATGATGCTGTGAAAGATAAGATATTCGTCCTGGAACCATTGACTTATGAGTTGGAACCTAAGGTGAGCTTAAGAAATTGACTTTAGTGTAGCTGCGTGAAACTTGTGTTTACCATTTTACCAGGAGCCTTCTCAAATCTTTATGGCTTCGCTTAATTTTATGAACTGCAGATTATATCTGAAGGGCATGTATTTGCGATGGGTGATAACTGTATCAACAGCTCTGGCCCTCTCACAACTGGTATGAAAAATCTATTCGGTGGTGGAGCAGAGGAATGTCGAAGACCTTCTAATGGATGTCGGTGCCAGTGGTGGAGCTGCTCCTGTTGCTGTCGCCGCCCCTGGTGCTGCAGCTCAGGAGGAGAAGAAGACAATCTATTTTCTTAAATGCAGTTAATTTCCTCTCTTGTGAATTCGATCATCTCAATTGAAGTTCATATTTGGCTAAGGAAGAGAGTGATGCTGACATGGGGTTCAGTTTGTTTGATTAGAGAAGCTCTATTCTGCATGATATGCACTACTATTTTATTAGTTCAGTGTATTAAGACTATTAATTACTCTGTTATTTCTGTTCGAGAGCTTATTGGCTAAGAATCTAAAGGTTGGAAGATTTCGCTATACAGTATTTTGATTTGGACACTGCCGTATTTCAGTTGAAAAATACATGGCTTGCCATCGGTTTCCTAAGCACTCTGTTTTTCTGTTGTACTAAGATGTACATAAGTGATATTTTTGCTTCCTAAGAGAGTAAAAGACTCTGCTGTACTGAGTTTTCTGTGTTACTGTATGTGTTCTAATATGTGCAGTATAAGAAGGCAATCTATTTTCTAAAATCGCGTTTGGAATCTTTACAAATGGATAAACAACTCGGAACATTTTCAGTCAAAACAATATGTTAGATCTTCCAAGTACAATCCCCAGCAAATCCGGGGCTTGTGGCAATATGATAATAGGTGAACGAACAGAAGGAAGCCATATTCAAGTCGGCCATTAGAGGAGTGTTAGCTTTAAGAGATGAACAAAGCATAACCCTTTAGCAGGATGCATTGTCTGATATTTTCAAGTATATACAAGTCCCACAAAACTTGATTTAAAGCTTCACCATGGAAGATGCTCTAAACAATGGCAGCATGCATAAGCAACCATCAATCACCAGGTCACAATCACCTAAGGCATCTATTATTTAAGTCAAAATAATATCACATGGTTCAGATACATAGTAAATTCATTTCGCCAAAGTATGTAGTCCTTAACTAAGGATGCAATTTAGACTGACTGCAACAATGGGGGAACAAATGGAGATATATTTGTTCATAGAAGATATCTGAACTGCAAATTTTAGGTTACCGTGAACAACCAACATCTAAAAACTAGGGGTTGTCCACAGATTATGTGGTTCTCTAATTTTGCTGATGTCATGTGTTTCCAGGATGAACACAATTAGCCCAAGCTTACACGCACATTTGGAAGGAGTAATGAACTTCATGCTTTTTGTTCAAGGACACGAGCCTCAGGTCCATAAATCAAGCGACACCGATCATTAAAGGAAGTAACCAATCGAGAGACCACCTCCTTAAAGAACATGGATGCTACCTGTGGGAGTGCAAGATAATAGGATTATGTTCTAGGGCCTCGGTCTACGGCTACAAATACAAGAACTTATTCAAACCAAGACATGAGTATGATATAATGCATATAGCAAAAGACAGGGAAATCTAAAGCTAAACACGGTGGTCAGCACACACATTGTTATCCACAAGTTTAGGCCAGACAGATTAGTTTTCTTTAGCTCATAAACGAATTTATTAAATGCTTCAGTTTAAACTAAGAATCAAACCCCAAGATTATCCCTTGTTGTTCCCAAAGTAAGCAAATGAACAAGTCTTTGTTAAAATTGCGTAGTGTATGTAAACATAAAGACAATGAGCAGTAAGATCGTTACATATCACACAAAGCAAACAAAGAGAATTACCTGTCGATAAAGTGGTGATTGAAATTTGAAGTCAACCATGAAATAAAGGTTACATGTCTCTGGAGTAGGTCCAGGATTGAATTCCCATACATTTATCAGATGATCAAAAAGGGTGCTCTGGGAGGAAGTTGTCTGTAGTGTAATGGAAGTTAGTATATTATATACCAAAAGAAAGAAATGAGAATAAGAAGTATTAATCCATAATTCAGCATATCACACATGCCCCCGTCATTTTGTTTGCCAATAAACTAGATTTGCATTATGATAAAAACATCAAACCATCCTTATACATGCAAGTTCCGCATAAACATTAAACAGACAAAGATCTGGTCAAGGGATGAAAAGGAGTGAATATAAGAAGTATTTTCTTCTTCTCGTTATTGTTAGGGACGGTATTACTATGAACATTAATTCAAAGACCAAGACAACTGATAATCTCATAACATGTAACGGTTCAAGAAACTGGAACAGAATATCTGAGCAAGTCTCTAGTTTCAGAATCAAGGTAAGTTTCCTATACAAGGCCAAATCACAGACTGCACAAGAAAACCTATGGATGTGAGATGTATGAGATCATAAAGAATGATCAGAACTCAACATAATGAAAATCCAAGCAGGTAATACCAAGAATGAAAAATGAAAATCTCAGCAGCTAGCTTATGCATCAAGAACTGCTTACTTTAATGCGATGAGGTTTATCCAATTCCACATGAGAGACATAACTCTCCACGAGAAATTTAAAACCTATCTCCAGTTCAGCATCAAAGGATCCGTCAGGATACCGTCGAACTATATCTGATCTTTGACACCAAGGAATAAAGTCTCCGTATAAATCAACAGCAGAAACAACAGAAAACAGCTGCTCTGGCGAGTACCTGATAATGAAGCCAAAGACAAATAATGACATGTTTACTACTGGAATTAACCATAAAACTCACGCAGTGAAGATAATAAAACTATCTCAACCTTAAGCAACCATTTGCCATGGATATAATACAAGCGCACTGTCATATGTCACCTCTGATATCAAGAGGGTATAAGCATGAAAGGAAATTTGTGAGCACACCTCTCAGCAAAAAAAAAGAAGATATACCCTCCTTGAGACAATCTACTGAATTTGCATTACCATGAATGAATTCACCCTATGCAAAATGATGATAAAAGAGTAGGAACTACCACTTCCAGACTTCTGGTTTGTTTATATATGAGGTAAGAATAACATCTCACATGGCTAACAACAATACCTCACAGAGCTAGATATACTAACCCCATAACACGCCTTTCCTCGTGTACTTTGGATAGAGCATTTCCTTCTTCCCCATCTCCACAACCAAGGAAACTCCTCTTTTGGAAGTCCGACGAATTGATGTAAGCATTGTTCAGAAAAGACCTCAAATCTCTAACTGTGACAACCGATTTAGAAGCAGAACTATTATCAACCCTGCCGGCGAGGCTCCTCGAGCACCGAATTGGAACGTGGTTCCTTTTCTGACCAGCTGACCTAATAAATTGCGAAACTCCGTTTCTTCGCAACAATCCCCTTCCTATCAACTTGGAGTTCGCCAGAAAGGGCGGCATTTTTTATAAAATCGAGCCGAAATTTATCGAATCGAAACCCTAATCAGCTGCCACAGGAATCTGGAAGCCTTCATACGATTAAAACTGGCGGTGCAAATTCGCAAATGCCCTGAAATCAAACTCACAATAGAATTGCGATTAGTAATGAATCAATTGGAGCTAGAGATGGATTGATGACCCTAGACAGGGATGCGAAATCGATACCTGGGAACAGGTTTTATGTGCGATGTATAGATAACAGCATTTCTCTCTGAATAAACGGCGAAGAAAGGAAGTAACAGGTCGGAGGGAGGGGTGCGGAGAGTTATGGCGGTGCAGAAGAACTCTCACCGGGCTGGGCACGTTATTCACGAGATGTAATGTGACGATTTTTTTTTCCAAAGGTGAGAATTGTTAGGTCCTAACATGGTATGTGGTAATAGAATTTGATATTTTGAGCTTGACAATTGGGTAATAGAATTTGAGTTTCGTGACTTCCATTATACGTTGGTACGTTTGATGGGATGATCGTGACCCAATTTGATATTTTTATCAAGTAATAGATTTATACTTTGCAGTCTTACGTTTATTTCCGAAACTCTCAAACCTTTGTAGAAAGGCTGAGATGTTTGAGATAAGTATATCAATTTCTTGGGGGCATTTTTCAGTATCTTCCGTGGCCTTAGTTGTTGCCTTTAGTTGTGTGCCGGCCTTGTGATTTCGTCTCTTAGAGCGAGAGCCTCACTTTGTAGAATGGATCTATAAAACATTTTTTTGATCACAAGCGGGGAAACCCCAATAAATTAAGGCCGTACAGAATTCACGGGATGCGGGGCGCCCTACCCGCGATATCGTCATACAAAATTTGGAGAGTATTCGAAGGAATCTCCGTAAGTACATGAAAACTAAAAGAAAAGGAGAAAGCAAGATTAGTGAGAGAGTCCACGACCATGTTCGCGTCCCTGAAGACATGAATAAATCGGGCATCACCGGCCTGACTAAGAGATCTCTGACATCTAGAGATAAGGTTATAAAGACGGTGGGAGGAGTTAACAGTTTTGTTGATGAGGTCAACCGCTAGCTTCGAGTCGGATTCCAGGATGACTGATACGGCTCGGGTCAGCGAAAGTGGGGTCAATAGGAGACCGTTTGGGATCGTCGTCCACCGAAGCGTTACTTATATATTTTGTGTTTTATTTTTAGAACAATCTGTTTTATTTTGAGAACAATTTTCATGTTAGAGTTTTATAACTCTCTTTCCAGGTTTTCTATCCGGTTCTTTCCTGGATCGCTTTTCATTGAACTGGTAGGGCAATAGCATATAAATACTCTTGTATGCTAGAAAGGAAGGCATTCACAAAAATACATTCCTTTTGCCCTATTTTGCTCTCTTTGTTTATCCTTCTCTATCGTTCTTTATGGTTCTTTGAGTTGTGTGTCCACATCGGACTCCACTCGCACCCTTGACCAACAAGGGACTCGATACGAACCCACACCGGGTCCGTATCAATGACATTACGGAAAGCGTTAGAACGAGCTAACTCAGCCATAGGCACCGTACATTGGCCTATATTATGCACAAAACCGCCGACCCATCGTGAATCCTCATCGCAAATCCAAATAACGTACATTGATCAATCAAAATTTAGTTTGGCTGGTCCAGTGCCTTATCTTAGGCATTCCGCTTTGATTTATCTCTAACTTTAGCATCATCCCGTTCATCATGTTTTGTCCATCTTTTTTGATTCCTTTAATGTGCCTCTTTGGACTTTTATATACCTCAATTAAGTAATTGAAGAGGAATTATAAATCCAGCTCACAGATGCTTAAAGGGTAACCACAACAGGGTAAGAATACGTATAAGGATTGAGCTGGGCAAACGAGATGCTTGAACAGATCACTAGGATCCTATAATATTTCAGAGCACCTAAAAATTAAAGTCTGTCATACGTTCACTCAACGAAAGTGTAAAAAAACGAAAGTGACAACTCCATGGCAAATTGGCAATTAATACCAAATAATGGTAAAATTTTTGTTATGTAAAGTTACAAGCTCTTGTTTCTAGAATCCTTTAATCCTTTAAAGAAGAACCCTTCAATCCTAAAACTTGTTAATGATCTGTAAGAAAAAAACTCATGAGTACCAAGTTTTGACATAGTTTTACCTCTCCAAATAACCAATTGGCTGACAAAGGATATATGCAATCCTCATACTACACCAGCTCAATACATCTAATACACATGTACATTCTTTGTCAGCTGGTAAAACCAATCTGCATAGTACTTTCACTACATAAAACGCATAACCCCCCACACACTAAAAAACAAAACAAACCATAACAAGGTTAACTTCCCAGATGAATATTGCTCTACCTCAAGTTCTGCACAAGGATTTCCATTGTTGAACACCACAAGACGACATTCTCGCGCAATTCCCAGTTTGTCACAATCATATACCAAAACTGGATGTACTTTCAGAGTTTGCTCTCAGTTTCTGCTGCCTACATAGCGGTGGTCTTGCATTGAAAAGTGAGATATACCCTGTGGAACCACCTAAAGAAGTTTAATGCAGTTAGTTATAGAAGATAAGATCCTGAAAATCTGTATAATACACAAATTTTAGCTGCCCTCTTACTTGATCATTATTGCTTGTAGTAGAGGCATCAATAGTCCTTGTCCTCTTCGGCCTTTTCGCCCTTTTCGCCCTTTTCACAGCTCGGTTTTCATAATCCTCGTTGAGAAAGTTTTGATCAGAAACCTCTGCCAGATGAATTCAAGGCGAAAGATGCATTAGCACGTTAGAAAGTATTGATATCAGGCTAAGATTTCAAGAGTCCTAATGAAAAAGGTGGCAGCAAGATAAGAAGCTCCATCAATCTGGGTAGTACTAGTGGGTGCTAATAAGAAATGTATGAAGGTTACATGATCTCTCCAAAGATGCTCACAGACATGGCATTTCAACAACTAAACATATCATGCAAGTTTGGAAATTTCTGTCAGCATATGAACAGCCATTATACAGAAAAATCATATGGCAAATGAAGTGACAATTACCAAACTGTCATGATTATAACAACTCTAACAAAAATATCTTAGGAAGCCTCTTACTTTAATATGCCACTACAATCAATGCGAGGTTAGGACATAATCTACCACATAAAAGAAACTAAGATTATAGGGAATCTACAAACATAATCATAAGCTACCTTCATTAAAGCTTGCTGAAACTCGATGGTGTTCTTCATCCACCAACATCCTTGAGATATTTCCTTCAAAGGCGTCATCATCAGTTGCTCTATAGTGGGAGTATGGATTTGCAAGAAACGCACCATACCCGTGCTGATGAAACTGAACAAATAAGACTAGAATCAGCATAAACAAGTATTGAATGGACAGATTAGATTCAAGTAAACACAAATAGAAAGTAATTAAGAGGCAATAGTCAAATCTAACCTGGCCAGGAGGGTTCCCTTGATTGCACAGTTTGACATCCAAACCACGATCCTCTGGAGCGCACAAGTTGAACAAGTCTTTGGAATTGTACAGTTGGTCAATGAATGAAGCTTCCATAGAATTGATATACATGCTGTGCTTCTCATTAGTCCACTCTACTGAGTCCTAAGAGACAAAAAAAGATATTTTTAGGACCTTATATTTGATTTAAAAGTCATGTATAAAAATGGTGCAAGGTAGAGTGGAGGGCAAATGAGATTTCATTATCAAACCATTTCAAGCACCAGAAGAACAAGATTCTGTATGACAAAATATCTAGCTTAATTGAATATAAGTCAAAAATATATCCACCTAGCAAAAAAATGCAGAAGGATAATAATGGATGAGATATTATTGGCCAAGTCTCATATAATAATATCTTGGCATCTAGATAAGGAATGGAAAGAAAAGGATGTTAATCAAGACTTCTCTCTAATGGTGCAGACTTAAATAATTTATAATTTGATCCAAGCACTGTTTAGGTTTATGCACTATTTAGATAAGGACTTTTAACTTCTTAATTTTTTCTTTTATTAAAGATGACGATCAATGAGATTATAAAGAGTGATAAAAGCGAGCCCAAAAAGGAATTGTGCCAAATTGAAGTAACTAAATAGAATCAAGTTTTCCTACTTTTTATTCTTCTTTTGGTTCACTACACACGATAATGATATTTAATGTTCCATAAAAGCCAAAGGATTATGCTTTCATTATCAACAATCTAATTGTGCTCAAGAGACTTAAGAAATTGAAGTAACTGATCAAACTTGATGAAAATTCATGAACTATTGGTTCTTATCAAGAAACACTTGAAAGAATACATATTAGCAGCATATCAGAAGCCGAAATTCAGAGAAAAACCATGAACAAACATCACATATAAATCCTGTATTCAGATCAAGCCCTAAGTGCAGACAAGAAGCAAAACATATCATACCACGCAACTACTTCATTGCACAGTTTAATTAGCAATAACCACTCAAGAGATCAGGAACTAATTAGCACAACAGCATACCAGTTTAATAAGCAATAACCAGATTTAGATTCACTACAGCATCAGAAAAGAAAAGAAGAGATTTTGGTAAAATAGCATACCAGGCTAGAAGTCTCTTCCTGATCCGCAGAACCAGTGGAATCATCATAGATCAGCCCAGAGCTATGGCTTCTCAAACCAGCCATTAAAACAAAGCCCTGAAAAAAATCCCTCTTCTCTCCCCAAAATCGAACACAACAAGAGCCGGCAACAACACAATCGGAGCGTGAAATTCTGCAGAATATTCCTCACCTACCAATCCTTCGCCTCCGATTGGAATTCTTTTCTTCTTCTTTTTTAATTTGGTCCCGTTTTCGGCAGCTTTGAAGGTTGAGAGCGATTTGAGAATGGCGAGTAAAAAATGCGATAAACATACAACAGCACAGATGTGGATTAATATACTCTCGACCAAAGGGGGCTTTTTAAACGGGTGGGCCAAAAAGAGCGCTCCAAATGTAAAACACTTTTTGCCACGTGGCTTTGAAACGCCAATAGCTGCTCAGCTCCGGGACTTTTTTCTTTTTTTTTGGGGGGGAAATTTAGCTCCGGGATTTTTAACTGCCCATCGGTTTAGATATTTCGCCGAAAAAATCCAATGCCTAGATATTTTCATGGTGACGTGTCCCGCCCAAAATATCAATGCCTCGAATAAAGAATTAAAAAAAAGTGCAAGTATGTGTACACCTGTTGTTGATTTTTTTTTCCTTTTCATTTTCGTGTATCGTGCAAATGTAAAATTGATTTTTTTATTCTGTATCCTAAACATATATGTTTATAATAAATATATCAAAAACAGAAATTAATTTTTTTCTAAAAAAATAGTGAATCCGTTAAAAAAATAAAAACAAAACAATTACAATTTAGTAAAAGTTAATTTATCGTGTGTCCTAAACATATATTATATGTTTATGATAAACACATCAAAAATGAAAATTAAAACATTAAAAAGAAAATAGTGAAACCGTTAAAAAAATTTACAATTTATTTGTTTTAACGTAAAATCCGTATGAAATATCTTAGGGTTCACCGCATCTAACTCACACGCAGCAAATTTCTATTGGCTTTATCTCTTTGTGAGATAATATCAATATAATATCTTCCCTTCTACGTATATTGTCCTACCGCCATAACTCCAAAGTTTGCTCGCAAGGTGTGCGTTCATTCCGTTTACAGCATAGACAAGGAAATATCGTTTCATAAAGTCACAATAATATCTCGTGTATTATTGATCAACAAAAGCTATTATATTCTCTTTTTGCAATCCTCAAAAAATATCTGATTTGAAGCCGGCCGACGATATTAACTTCATTTAATAAAAGTCAATACTTTGTTAGCGTATTAACATGTAAATATAGATCTAGAGTATTGTAGTTCTTGGTTTGTATATTTCGGGAAAAGAAACGTTTTCAAAGCAAACTCGCTAAACTTATGCACTAACAAAGCGAAAAGCGTTCAAAGATGATTATAAAACTAACCTAACATTCATTTAATTAAGATGAGCTTTATCGATCTATGACTTGCGTAATCACAGTTTAATGCTCTGCATTATTATATTATTGTGTATTTCCTGTGTTACGTTGTTGGCTGATTTGGCTACGTACCTATATTTTGATCCACCAGTTCAGTTAGATGAACTTTTTCTAGTAGCTGCCATTTCTTTCGATATGCAGTGAATAAAACAACTACTCGGTTATATATAAACTTACCATTCTAACTCGAACCAATAGTTATTTTTTTTTATGCAAATATTAGAAAATGTGTTTGCACTATAATTAATTATGCGGGTTGATCTTAGAAAAATATCTGCAAACACCAAACCGGCTTGGGAAAGGCTTAATAACACAGCCGTTTGATATATACTGGCTGGGGATTACACACCACCACCTCTTGAACTCTAACCCACATAAACATGAAGATCGATTGAATGCGTACAAAATGTGTTTATGCATGAAAAGGACTGAGTGGGTGGCCTCTTTTTAATTGGGGACCCCATTTTTGGCCACGGTCGTGAATGAAGATTTTTGATTTGGAAGAATAAAATATCTTTTGCCCAAATGAAGAAAGTTGTAACACGTATATCACCATAATGTTAATTGCAAGCCGCAGTCCAAATCATAATTGGCTTTCTAAACATATGTTCGGGTTCATATATTAGTGCTTTCGTAAAAGCAACGGATCGATTCACCTTTTTGTAGGAAATGTCATCATCAGTTTATCGTTAGTTATCTTTCAATAATTTAAAATTTAATCTTCCAATTAAGAACTCGTTGTTAAGTGAATCATGTCATTTGCAGCCATCCTTCTAGAGACACGTACAAAACACCTTCTTTTTAATACAATGAATTACATCTGCCAACTTTCGTTAATAATAAGAATACTTGTATTAAATTAATCCTTGCAGAAGTTTACACTTAAGTATCAAAAACATCGCATTGACTACAGAAATCTTGTTACATGGTGTCTAGCACTTACAAAATCTTCCAAAAATAAAAGAACATAACATGTAAATTCTTTGATTCACCATCAGAATTGATCAAGCCAAAAACCTTTACATGCATGCAAAATGATACGGAAAACATACAACATTAACCACCTAATCCATTCCGTATCATGGGCCGTCAAAAATCGGCCCATTAACACGGCCCAAAATATTTAACCGGGCCCAACAGATTTTGTGGCACGAATTAAAGCACACCAATATGCAAAGGCACTTGCCCCTGTTGGATGATAGTTGGATGTTGATGACTCTATCCTTTACAGATTTCCTCGACACAGTCTGCACTCTAACCGCTGAGCTCTCTTCCCCCCTTTCTGATCCCTCCCCAACTATGAACACCGGCGAGCACCGCCACTGAATACGAACACCAACACAAATCAAACAAAGAAATTGCAGGTGTGGCAAGAAATGGAATTAGTAGCGTCTGCGCCGTCAAATTTCCAGTTTCAACATACCACAATCTGCACCTTCCTCTCGCCGTCGATCCTCTCGTTCCCTTCCCCCCGTCGACCGGCGCCGTTCAACTCCGGCGCCTGCTTCGCTCTCAAAACCGGATCGGACGGCGGCAAGATCGGCGGTCAGAGTTCGTTCGACTTCGATTTGCTGCAGAAGCCGGTTGTCTCCACTTCGCCGGCCGGAGCCGATGGGGATCCGGCTGTCTCCTTTTCCGATGGAGACGAGGAGAGGAAACAGGAAGACGATGGGAGGGAGAGAGAGTGGGTGGATTGGGAGGACCAGATTTTGGAGGATACTGTTCCTCTTGTTGGCTTCGCTAGGATGGTTTTACATTCTGGAAGGTAAGGGAAAGGACTATGTGTAATTGCTTTGGTTTTCAAGTGTATGAGATTGTGATGGATTTGGGATTGGATTGTGAACAGGTATCAGCCTGGGGAGAAGTTGAAGGCTGAGCACCAGAAAGCTGTTCTTGAGAGATTGCTGCCTTTTCATCCGGATTGTGAGAAGAAGATTGGCTGCGGAATTGATCATATCACCGTATACATCTCTCTCCAAACTCTTCAGCATTCACTGCCGTATATTAATATGTAGAATTTGTAGTAGAGTAAAATGTTGCATGCTTCTTTTGATGAAAGAAATTAGGTCTAGGTAGTAGCTTTTTGGTCCCATAGGAGCCATAGAAAACATGAGTTGGATGAGTTTAGTAGCATTGAGCAACAGCTAGTCATAATGAAAAATGATCATGGTTTTATGCTGTCAAACAATTACTTCTTCTGTATTATATCCTTGCATATTACGAAATTGCTGAATTTTAGCACAGATAATGAGCTCAGTAGCAACTAAAGAGCATTCTATTTGACCTTTTCTGCTAAGGGTGCTTATCTTACAACGGTGAAAAGGTGGTCACTGGGGTTTAATAGGATAGTTATTAGGGTGTGTCTGTGTTTTTCTTGTGTATGGCTAATAATGGAAAAAAACAAAATTTCCATAGGATGATAGCCCAAGATACTTGAGGTTTTTTCAGCATTGCACAAACTTGACACTCGAGTGAGCAAAATGTGATGGATAGAGTTTGATATGCTATTGGAGTTGGACCTTCCAAAATTGAGTCTTTGCCTCATGTGTGCGACAGGCTAGAGAAGATGTTATCCTGTGAACAACATATGCTTCATTTGCAAACACCCTGAAGATAAATGGAAATAAGGAAAAATAAGATAGGAAGAATGTCATCTGAAGTATCTGCATGTTTCTTATTTATCTTTCTTGGACATAAACATCTTGCATTAAAATTTGCTGGAGAGGTTCATTGTATTATGTGAATCATGAAATGATCTGGATAAATGATATTGTATATTGATTTAGTTGGGAAAAGCTTGCTCTTGTAGAACCAGGAGAACAATCCATTGAATCTCTTAAGAGTAAAATTACAAGCAACTTTCTTGAAAGAGTGATAATGACATACAGTTGCACTTGTGATTGGGAGATTGTAATTTTAGCCTGCATTTGATTTTGCAATCTTGCTACACGATTGATGGTGTCACTGTGTGAAGCACTCTAAGACATTATAGTCATAATGTCTAGTTTCCGTAGCATTAAGGAGTTCTTTCTTCATCTGTGTATTAATGTTTCCCTATATTTCTGAATTTGCAGATTGGATACCACCCCAAGTTTGAAGACTCGCGTTGTTTGTTCATTGTTAGGAAGGATGGGGAGAAAGTCGACTTTTCGTATTGGAAGTGCATAAAGGGATTGATCAGGAAGAACTACCCACTATACGCAGACACCTTTATTCAGAGGCATTTTCAACGACGAACACGGGGTGACTGAAACTGGTATTTCCACTTTACTTGGATCAAGTTACTGAATGAATTGTAACCTGCTGTAATCCTTTCAAACATGTAATAGCCATACAAAGTATATGTCTGTAGAAGATCGCTATGATTTTTTTTAACTGTAATTTGATATTGGTGGAAATGTCTTGAAGGAGTTTGTTTCTTCCTACAACAAGAGTGAAGATTATGCATTTTTTCTTTGTGACGGAAACGTGGACTTCTATTGTTCTGTTGAATCAGCGCAGCCCAGATAATTATCTTATGGGCTAGATGTAAATGGTGGCCCGTAGTTTATATTAGTGCTGGTTTGATTGAAATTGTAGACCTACGTAGTTAAGAGTTCCGAAATTACAAAAATAAAAAGAAAGCAACCCATCGACCAAACGAAAAAGGTAATCCCTTATCATTCATTAAATCTTTTTTATTTTTTTGTTATTCAAAATTTAGGACGAGAGAATGGCGTCCCAGTCCAAAGGGCAAGGAAGATCCAAAGGTTCAAAGAGCTTTTACAAGGGGACATGATTTACATATACCTCGCTTTAAGGAGACTAGGGGATTTATCATTCATTAAATCTATCTAAGTGTTTAGATGTTGTTTTGATACTAATCGACTCGAATAAAGACTCGTTTGGTTTTCGATGATGGAAACGCTAATCAAATAAAGTTGAATTGCTTCATTTTTTCTTTAACGTATGATAACATAGAGTTGACGTAGATTCATTTTCATTTTATTTATATTTTTAAAGTTGGAAACCGAAGGAGACCTAAATCTCTACAATACCCCGTTAAGCCCGGTAGTCGTGAGTTGCGTAGCTGGACAACGTGGCCAACAAACAAAACGTCAAGCCTTTTGCCCATATTAAGATTGATCACAAAGCGCACGTTAGAGAAAGCCCATTTGGACAGGTGTCCTTGATCTCTTGCATAGTTGCATGTGAAACCCCATCTCTTAGTTGATTTGTTGCTCGATCACGTTTTTAGTCTTCCCCTTGACAACGACCTCTCCATTACAAATTCACAATTCTATATGATAATTTAGTTTTTCAGCTAACTACTTAATAGTAGTTGATGTGTTCCTCTTTGTCCCTGCTGCGAAGATAAGGCTGTGTTTCAAAACCAAACAATTAGCTTAGCTTGCAAGAGATCAAGATGATGACATAAAATTATAGTTTTCGATCATTAGCATGCGTGATGGTGGTAGAGGATAGTGAAATCGACGACTTTACATGGAGTAGGTTTAAGTAGTTTGATTGTATGACACTTGTTCACGTACTATATACTTAATTCCCAATATCTCCTTACAAGAAAATCCAACACATTAAAATAGAAAGAAAGAAAGAAAAAGATGACACTTGAGAGGGTTGTATGGAGTGACATGTGTAAAATTGAAGCAATAATTAACCCATTTGGCAAAATTAAAGCTTTCCTTTTCAAGTGTTGTTGCATCTACGTTATGCAATCTATGCTATTGGATGACTCATACTTTCATACCGACTTGTTATCTCTAACGGTATCAGTTACACTTCTGAAGCAAACATGACTTCTTGTCCGTTTCCTCTCTCAATTATTTTTCAGCCGAGTGTACTACGTACATACGAGAGTCGAACAGGAAGAATAGATTTTTTTTGATCTTAGAACAGGAAGAATAGATGTATTCCCCTAATAACTTAATTAAGTAACTAACTAAATAATCGAAGTCCATGTTATCTTCTCGATGACACTTGCATTCCACTTAATTATCTTTTTTATGAATTCAATATTTGCTAAGCATGCTAGTAAATTGACCACTATAAAATTGGGATTCTAAAATTGCAATTTCTTAGTTTATAATTTCGGTGCTTCTTTTGGTAGAAAGAATTCCATGGCATCAGATCGATAAGTGAGGAATTAGTATAAACTTATGGTGATTGAAGGAATAATTATGACTTGATCGAAAAAAAAAAAAGAATAATTAGGCCATGTGCAATGGAGATTTCTTGTTTTTTTTTTAGGGTACTTAAGAGTTCTTAGGTATTCCTATTACGGAGTATAATATTTTTTCTCCTTTCAAGATTACACAAGTACTTTTTTTTTTTTTTTTTTTATTCCAATAGAGATCTTATATGAGTACTTATAAGCACTCAAAGATAGAAATAAAATAAAATATATTTTTTGAGTACTATGTGGCAAAATATTAGTGGTTAGAAGTTAGTAAGAGGATTCTTTAGATAGTGCTTATACAAGTACCAAATACATAGGTGTTTAAGATTTTTCTTTTATTTTCACCATAAAGTTATACAAGTATCTTCTAAGTATCTCTAAGACCTTCCCATTACACATAGCCTTAAAACGTGCTCCATCATGTACAAGCTTGTTGGTTGGGCTATTTGTTTACATTATCAAAATGGTAGACCATTTCTCAAAATAGTAAACACCATTATTATAGAGATTCAATATTGATTCCATGTGATGTCACGTGCTTTCCAAATGAGGCTAACTTTCGTCACTCCACCACCTACTCTCTCTGTATCTACTCTTGTTTTTCTTTTTCTCCCTTTTTTTGATATTGTTTTTTATGTTTCATAATGTTTGGTTTCCCTATTTTTTATTTGTATATAACGCTCCATGATTGTTCTTGTATGTCTCTAATGGCAGTTTAGCTAACTCTCTATTATAAGTTTGTTGATCATTTCAGAATTTGACAGATCATTTGAGACATAAAATAAAACCTTTGACGTTTCATCAGAAAGATCTAGTACGTATATAGCATATAAATAATTTCAAAATGAATGATAGCTAATTTTGTACAACGTCACATAGATAACTTACCAAGCTAAAGATCAATTGAGTCAAATGACATATATATGCACAATTCAGTGTATTGCTTCAATATTATTCTATTACACGAACAAAAAACATTTAGATATTGTTTGATACTCTAGCTAGCATTAACCCTAACATGACCAAAATACTTAAATACACAAAGTGAAGTACATGAGAATCAATATCCCATGTAACGTGTTGGTCCGCCATCATATAAATATCCCCCAAGTTTAACAATGATAGATTTGCTTTCATGGTCCTATCTTAAGCACCTTAAGCATGGTCTTAACGTTATATTAATATAACCTTTACAAGGATTGGTTATCGTCATTTTCTATCTCGTTCATGTAATTGATAAACGCTAATTAACATGAAGTATCATTAGCATCTAGTGTTTGCTTTTCGTACCCTTTTCTATTCGCAAGATGTGGGAATGTGGGAAAATGGTGAGTCATTTTTATCACAGGACTTTTACAATGGCTAATTCATATTAGACTAAATGATAGTACCATAAGTAACATCAACACTAGCTGTTTGGTAAATTTTTTTGATAAATATCTTATCATACTCATGTAAGCTAATTTTGATATGTTATCTCTTCCCACTTTATTGTGCTTATGCTTAACATGAACACCATTATTTTTATAAACATCTATTATCAGTATCATCACCGTCAGCTATAAACATCAGCTTCAACATCAAAATCACCTATAAATTGTCGAACGAACCCTTATTCCAATCTTGTTCATGTTCTACGAAAGCTAAAAATCAAGGAGCATGTACCTTTTCATAGCTTGGATTGCCAAAAATGTTAAGACAACTAACAAAAAATACGATGCAAAGGCCATTCAAAACAAATTCATTTTACTACAACATAAAGAAATCTTACAATGAAACAAAACATAAATCAAAGACGGATACCTTTGACAATAACTCTATTCTGCTTAAGAAAAAAAAGACAGTAACTCTAATTTTTTCATACGGAGTACTAAAGTATGGTCATGTGATGTCTATGGCTCTTGACAATTTCCTATTTTGGTGGGGGTAACGTTGTATCGATTGGTGGTGTTAGTGTGTGTTACACCACATTCTTAAGCTCAATTTGGTTTCTTGATCTCCATTGCTACACTACATTCTTTTCTAAATCGTTTTTTTGTATTTTAATTGTTTTTTTTTTTTTTTTTACATTGGTATGTTTGGATATCGATTTTATTGTCCTCCTACTTTACCAAATGTGTCTAACATATTGAAAGCAATTCCTCTTGCATACAATCTTTTGTAACTCGTAAGAATTATAATTTGATTCCTAAACAATTTCCAAACACTATACTCATTGACTTCATCTCATTGCTGAGTGACTACATCTCATTTTCCCCCTTAACCATACATATATAAAACTCAATTCTAAAACATATCGTCGATCACTTGTTGGTTGTTAGATAAAATTCAAAGAAAAAGTATGAATAAAGCGTGCATCGCATTCACCTCAACTGTTTTGTGTTTATTCATATCCTAGGTGCGCACTACGCCTCTAGTGCGTTATAGTCGCCCAACAAAGAACACACGTCAGGACAAAGGAAAGCAAGAAACCCACCCAACGGCTCAGATCACGAGACGTGGACGGATGAGATCCACCCAGATAGCGAGAGCCTATTGGCTCCCTGTCACATCACGGTGTCAACGCTGCCATTGGTCCACGTAACCTTATCTAGCGGCCCTCCATCCTTGATGGTGGAAAATGAAAAATACAAAAAAAAAGCTTGAAAATTAAGCGCCCTTTTTAGAGGTGCACTTAAAAGGAAACAACGCTCGACACTTGTCGTCTGCTAGCAGCGTCCATCCCAACAGAGCAAGCGAGCAAAGAACAGGCAACCGGAAAAAGAAAAAGATACAGAAAATTCAGCAGTTCGATCGAGGTAAATTTAGAATTAATTCGAGAAAAAAATAGCTCAATGCTCCCCTTCCAGTTTTTTTTTCTTAATTCTCTAATCGTCATGTTTCCTATTTCTGGAAAAATCTTCAGTAAATGTGTAGCTTGATCTGTCAGTCAATTTTGACTTTGGAGATATTTACTGCGCTTGATAGTCCAAATTGAGCTCCTATGTTTTGTATTTGTTGAATTAAATACTCGCAACTTGCTGGTTTTGCTTTCAATTTGAGTATTGCGTTAGATTAATTTAGTATTGTCGTTGATTGATTTCGTTCTGTGTGAGTTCGTTGTGTTTGCCACTTTGCCGAGATCGTTTTCACGAGCTTCTGCTTAAACCTATCATGAGTGCTAAAAACTGGTTTCCTGATTCGTTGTTCTTCCCTTCTATCATGTCAGATCTAATTTCTAGGGTTTGTGTTGCCGATTCGTTGTTTTCAGGCTGGTTTTGTTCGGAATTAGATCTCATTAGGCAACACTGTATTGCCTTAAAGCCTCAATTTGATCCGACTGAGGGAGATTTTCTGGTGAGGAGATGGGAACCAGTCTGAACTTCCAGGATTTCGGGAAAGAGCCGGCCGTTGAAGGCAGCGGAAATGGCCGGCCACCAGGGAATTTCCCACTGGTGAGACAGTCTTCTGTATACTCATTGACATTTGATGAGTTTCAGAGCACTCTAGGGAAGGACTTTGGGTCTATGAACATGGATGAGTTGCTGAAGAACATTTGGAGTGCTGAGGAGACTCAAAAT
This sequence comes from Polygonum aviculare, assembly GCA_934048045.1. NCBI lineage: Eukaryota > Viridiplantae > Streptophyta > Magnoliopsida > Caryophyllales > Polygonaceae > Polygonum > Polygonum aviculare. The sequence goes on from OW204028.1 coordinate 10,615,365, forward strand.
GTGGCATCAACACCTGTTGCCACCTCCTGTAGTGGAGTGACTGGAGTCCAGAATGGGGGGAACTTTTCCCAGGCTGGTGGTTATGGCCTGCAAAGACAGGGCTCGCTAACGCTGCCCCGAACGCTGAGCCAAAAGACGGTAGATGAGGTGTGGAGAGACATGGCTAAGGAGTATGGTACAGGGAGTGCAGCTGTTATGCCACCGGCTCAGAGGCAGCCAACTCTAGGGGAGATAACACTTGAGGAGTTTTTGGTGAGGGCTGGTGTTGTTAGAGAAGATGCTCAATTTGGTGGGAAAGCTAGCCCTGGTGGTTTATTGGGAGACATACCACAATCTAATAGTGTCAATACAGGTTTTGGAATTAGCTTTCAACAGACTAATCATGGTGCGGGATTGATGGGGAGCCGAGTTCTAGAAAACAATGCTTTGCAATCGCCTACTCTGCCTTTGAGCGGTAATGGGGTCAGATCTTCTCAGTATCAGTCAATTGCACCATTGGCACCTCAACAAAAACAACAACAACAACAGCAAATATTTCCTAAGCAGGACTCGGTGTCTTATGCTCCTCCAATGGCTATACCCATACACAGCAGCTCTCAGCTGGCTAGCCCTGTGATCAGGCCTGGGATTGCTGAGTTGGTGAATCCGACAATCAATGGGAATTTTGCAAATAAGTCCCCCTTACATGGTGGTGGGATGGGAGGCATTCTTGGCTTGGTGGGTGCAGGAATGGGAGCTAATAATGGATCGCCTGCGAATTTGCCACCAAATGGGCTAAAGAGCAATGGGGATACACATACACCACCATCTGTTTCTCCAGTTCCGTACATGTTTAATGGAGGGCTTCGAGGTAGGAAAAGCAACAGTGCTATGGAGAAGGTTATTGAGAGACGACATAGGCGCATGATAAAGAACAGAGAATCAGCTGCAAGGTCAAGGCAAAGGAAACAGGTGAGAACCTCCATTGTTCTCTATTGTTGGTCAAGTTTGCTTTTACGCAGAAGAACACAAATCTTTTCTAAGAAACTTTCACGTATAAATATACAATTCGTAGTATTCTTGTTGAATTTCTTAAGAGCTTATGACACGTCAGGCCTACACCACTGAGTTGGAACAAGAAGTCGCCAAGCTTAAAGAGGAGAATGAAGAACTACGCAGGAAGGAGGTATCTTTTGATTCTGTTTTAAATATCCTGTTCACAGGCATATACATATAGCTTCAACTGATTAAGTGAGATTTGGTTTCTGTAGGCGGAAATCTTGGAGAGACAGGAAAATCAGGTACCATCTTTGTTCTTTTTCTATGGAGTTAATAACATCCATAATACTCTGCTGTGTGTTGGCCTTAACTCTCATTATTGATAATGATTGTTGACTCTGATTTTGTAACACCAATCTGTTTGGGGGGTCTAATACACAGGCTTTGGAGATGATGGATGCTCAATATGGAGCCAAAAGAAGGTGTCTGAGGAGGACACGAACTGGTCCATGGTGAATGGGTGATATGTAAAAGTACTATATCAGTATTGGTAGGTTGATTATTACCACTTGTACTTGTAGTGGCAGTAAATTTTTGTTGGGAACTTGGGATGATAATATATTTACACAATAGGTTTATAGGGTAAGAGGGATTGTAGATTCTTAAGTTTGGAAGCACCAGTTGGATGTTTAAGTAGGTATAGGGCCATTTGCTGTTTAGTTGCTCTGTGCAGATTGTTAGCCCTCATTCCCCTTATTCTCTTTGTAGTTGCTTCAGTATTCTCCTATACTGTAATTTGCATTAGTGTAATGTACCAGCGTCATAGTGTGTGTTTATTATACAAGGGATTTGCTGTCTAATGAGATTTTAAGTTATGTCAGTGACTTGTTCTGCATTTTCCTGCTTATTCGACCCAAATTAAACTTTCAATCAAGAATGTAATATGTAGGTACGGAATTGTTTTCTCCATCTTGGGAAAAAGAGAGAGATGAGAAACAAACCGTCCAGGCCCAATTGTTGGAGGTAGAATCGGCCGGCCCAATTTCTGAACAAGGGCCCATTTAACAGTGAATAGACTATATCTCACAAATTGAAGGTCTTACATCTCATCTCACATATAATAAATGAACGCAACATTGAATATTAACAGTAACTTTACATAACTTCAATATGCAATAGAATTACGCAAAACGAACGGCATCCATCCGATTCCGAATTAGGGACTCTTGCCAGTTACCAACTTAGTACCTTTGATTGTCCATTTATCCTTTTGGAAGTTGACCAGTGAAGTTAAAATAAATGTCGAAAAGTAAGTACAGGAGGCAAATCAGTAAATGGAACATAAAATGCAATTTGCAATCCACCGCCCACACTGTCAGAGTTTCACGTGCTTGGCTCTGCATGCTTTCTCTAAGATGGAATTAATCGTTCACAGCCCCCACCTGCCCGTACCGATCAAATAATAACGATTTTTTAAATAACAGAATCATTAAAACTTTAGATGGTAATTCACCCGATATCATGTTTTATGTCCATATACATCAACATACTACCATAGGAAGAGACGTACAAGAGATACATAATGTATTAAGAGGGAATGAGAACAGAAGACTTCATGTATCTTAAAAATTGTTAAATTTGTCAATTAAGTAATGACAAGAAATGTCTATACAAGATTGCCACCGTACCCCCCAATCATCATCTCAAATCATGATTTGAACTATGCATATACATGAAATTTCAATAAAACAGTATTAGACACCTATAGTTAATTCCGATCCCCACCAATAATTGTCATTTTCAACTATATGCTACTATTCAATAAAATTTTTTTTGGTCGAATGCTAGTATTCAATAAACAGGGGCGGACCTAGCGGTGTGCTAGCGTCCGCTTCAGCCCACCTTAAAAAAAATAAAAATAAAAAAAAAAAGAAAAAGATTAGGATAAATTTAATATGAAAATAGTAAAAGTTAATGTACATTTATTGTATATAGTAAAATTTATAGAAAATTTAGCCCAATCAAAAAAAAAATGATAAAAATATAGTAATTTAGTCCACCAAAATTTTTTTGCCGGATCCGCCGCTATCAATAAACCTACACCCACATAGCATGCTAGAAGTTATGCAAACAAGTAAATACGAAGTATCTAACAAGCCAACTTTTTGTCACGTTTTAGTCTATATCAACCAAAAATTTCCATTTTCCATTAAGCTTTTTCGTAAATTTTCTTTTACAATATTGGACCAATTCAAAACCAACCTTAACCCTAGGTCCCAAGGTTAGCTAATTCCGTGATAATAAACAAGCTTGCCCTTTTATTAACTATCATTACCATGCATACACAAGAGTAAACCATTAATAATCAAGCATTCTATAGCTAATCAAGAATCATAACAATGTTGATGAGCTTGCATCACAGTAGGTATTATAGCCCTTCATCACCGGAAAACACCCTCCGCCGCCAGCCGACAAAACCACCGGAAACCCACCTCCACCGCCACACTCCGGGCGGTTGACGGCGGTCCTCTCCAAGGATTGCACTTGGGTCTTCAAGAACTTGACATAATGGATTGCCTCATCAAGCATGGAGGCCGTATCCATCTTGGTTCCACCGGGTACGAGCCGTTGGAGGATCCTGATCTTCTCACTGATCCTCTCCCGACGGTGACGCGCCGCCACGCTCTGCGGGTCCCGCGAGATCTTCACGTTCCTCCGCTTCGGGGGCCTCACCGACTCCGGGTCGATGTTGACCGGTTGCATCGCCGCCATCCTGAATATCATCTCCCTCATGACCGCCATTGATGACCTAGTTTCGTTTTCCTTTCTGTTTACGTTTCCGTTGGTACTTGAATGGTAGTAGGCCCCGCATGATGGAGGGAAGGGCACACTATGCTCAAAGAGATTAGGGTTTTGGGGTGGAGGGGCGGCGGCCATACCTTCAGCCTTGCCGGAGAAGTCCACCATGGGGAGATCTCCGGCGATTAACTCCGGCAAGAATTTTTCCGTGAAATGCAACATGTCGGCCATTTGGTCTTGTTGTTGAGCGTTGGAGTCAGTGTCCATGTATATTTTTGTGTACGTGTATATATTTTACGTGTGTGTGGAAGTTAAGAATGGCGAGTGAAGCTTCTAGAATTTATGAAAAGAGAAGACGAGGGCGAAGATCAAATGGGAATTTCTGCTGATATTTGAAGAGAGAGATGCATAAAATGTTTGTAAAGAGATATCGTGCGAGGGCAAGCTATATATAACGAGAAGAGTATATGTTTTTCTATATTTTCTGCATAACTTGTTGTACGAATTAGGGGAGTACGTAGCTTGTTTCTAACTAATTAATTATGTGTTTGATATTCTTCGTTTGTGACAAAACAATTCTAATTTGTGTTTCCTTGTCACAGTGTCACCCACCTAAATGCCTAATCATAGACAGACCTAGGGGCGATGAGTGGGCCGTGCCCCCTCCCGTCAGGTGTATTTTCGGTATATATATATACTAAATTTTAGGCTAAATATGAATATATTTTAAATAAAGGCCGATTGACCGAAAACCACCCGTATAATAGCCCATATTGCCCTAAACCACCCCTTATATACCTATTTACCGAAAACCACCCTTATACCACCTTCCGTCAAAAAACGACCACCTCTCCAGGTTTCTCCGTTAAGAAGCCGTGAACGCGCGCGTGCGACGCGTTGTTAAACTTCGATTTTGTTTTTTTTTACCTTTTCTTTCTATCTCACAATACTAATATCATCTTCTTCCCCAAATTTTAACCCTAAAATCAGATTAAACCTGCGTAAAGCCCATCCCCCTTCGATTGAGAATCGATGAACACCTAAACCCATCCCCTTCGATTCAAACCCAAATTGGTCATCCCCTTTCGAACAAGGCGTCTGAGCCTCTTTAATGGCGCCGCTGTCGTTGCTCCAAAGCAACCAGCTGCTCCTCTTCCCAATCTCACATTCTCCATCCTTGTACAACACCACCTTCCGACTCGCTCTGAACCAACATTCAGAGGGCGGGAGCATGAACACCAAAACCCACCGCAACCTCGCAATTCACATCTCCCAGTGCGCTGCTCCTAAACCCACCACCAAGCAGAAGAAGAAGAAGGGCATCCGATTATTCAGATCCACCCAAATAACCCAAGGAGAAGAAGAAAAAGAAAACGATTGTGCAGATGACTGCATAGATTGGGCATTTTCCACAATGTGGCAAGAGAATCAGCAAGGGAGCAACCAAAACCCATGAATTTGAGGCAGTGCAAACGAATTCCGGAGGCTTTGATGAGAGAACTCTTCTTCCTCTAAAACCCAAAAGGGCAAGAACCCTAAAATTGATTGAAGAGTTCTCACTCCTCCTGAGCTTCCAGACAGAAAACTATTGAGCTTCAATCAGCCACCAAGGAAAAACCGTTCGCCCATAGTCCTTAAATTCAAAAGGATTGAAGCTATCAACCGTTACCAATCCAACCTTTTCAGTGAGATCTATCTCTAGCTAAGAACCAATCATCATCGAGCAACATACTGAATGGAACAAAATCATAAGAAGTTGAGGAAAACGGCAACAAGAAATTTGATGCAAATGAACATTTGGGCGCTCGATGATGATTGGGTAAGAAATCTGATTTTGGGGTTAAAATTTGGGGAAGAAGATGATATTAGTATTGTGAGATAGAAAGAAAAGGTAAAAAAAAACAAAATCGAAGTTTAACAACGCGTCGCACGCGCGCGTTCACGGCTTCTTAACGGAGAAACCTGGAGAGGTGGTCGTTTTTTGACGGAAGGCGGTATAAGGGTGGTTTTCGGTAAATAGGTATATAAGGGGTGGTTTAGGGTAATATGGGCTATTATACGGGTGGTTTTCGGTCAATCGGCCTTAAATAAATTTGTGTTAACATGACATAAAATTCAACTAGTCTAAATTGTATTTTGTCCAGTTTTGGTTTCATCCCACCAAGGTTTAATTCCTAGCATCATCTTGCTTTTTTATTCACATTTAATGTATTTCTCTCAAATTTTTTTCTACAAACTAGCTATTTGTTTTTGCATAAATTAGATCTCATACATAATATAATTTTTTTGATAAATAAGTAACTATTTTTTACTATTTAAGAGTATTGCATAATTAAATTTATCGTCCATTCTTGATTTATCGAATCTCCTATTCAACTCCTAATATCATTATTTTGCTTTTCGGAAATTTCGCCTGGTAACCTTGTGGTTAAAGCAATTTCGCGTGGTACCCATAAGTTTATACTATTTCGCTTGGTAACCCTGTGGTTTTGACAAATTTTGTCAAATAACCCTACTGTTACTCTACCGTCAAAACTTAAATTTCCTTAAAAATTAATACTCGTAATTTTTAATTCTTTTTTTGTTGTGATGATTGGTGGTAGGGTTGATGTTTGAACTTTAAATTCTTTTCAATTTTCCTACTCGTCAAAACTGTGTGGTAATATAAAAATTTCTTTTTTTATAATTTCTTTTTTATTTTAAAATTCTAAAAATATAGAAATTTCTATATTTTAAAATTTGTTTTTAATTTTAAAATTTTCCAAATTCTTTTTATTTTGCTAAATTCTAAAATTTAAAATTTTATTGTGTGAGATCATATGTTGTCAATGTTTGAAAAAACAAGTTTAAGTCAAGATAAAATAAACATTTAGAGTATATTAAAATTAAATTTAAATCAAGCTAATGAATAATTTTTGGAAGGGAACCTATAAAATTTGAGGTCGGAATAGTATTTGTCAAGATGAACAAGTTTGACTTAGAAAAAGCTCTATATCACATATAATGAGAATATGTATGTGTTTATTAATTTGAAGAAATTTTGTTTCATCAATCATTAACTTGTTATTATCCATTTTAAACTTATTGAATTAATTGACACAGTGTAGAAAAATATATTATACTTGTAATAAGGTAGTTATTCTATATAATTATGCCACTTGAATAAAAAAATGAAAACAAAATCATAATATACATGTATGGAGAATATAATTGTGATATATTCTAATCATAAGAGCACTACCTATTAAGAAACAATAACTCATATACTAATTTCTTGTAAATATGAAAATTTAAATTATTTTTAATAAAAAAACAATACAATTTTTTCTCAATAAAGGAAAAAGAAAAAACAAGCAATTTAACATTTAGACTATAAAATAGCAAAATGGGTATTTGACAAAAAATTTCAAAACCACAGGGGTACCATGTGAAATAGTATAAATCTATGGGTACCACGCGAAATTGCCTTAACCACATGGTTACCAGGCGAAATTTCCGTTTGCTTTTTTATTCACATTTAAGGTATTTCTTTCCGAGTTTTTTCTGCAAACTAGCTATTTGTTTTTGCAAAAATTACATCTCATACACAATATAATTTTTTGATAAATAAGTAACTATATTCTACTATTTAAGAGTATTGCATAATTCAATTTATCAGCTATTCTTGATTTATCGAATCTCCTATGCAAATTGTGTCCCCTTTAAATTCGTTCTGCGTCCGTCACTGCACCTAATGGGAGTAAGAGTGAATGAGCTGCCAAAAAAAACCTAATTAATGTTAATCATATAAATTGGTACTCTTTAAAAAAATTGAATTGGATTCGACCAAAAAAAATGAATTGGTATGGGTAAGTAACTTTTTTATTTTTCGTAATGCGTGGTTTGACTGCTACAGTTTGATGTTATAAATGTAGTCTTTTAAAATTAGAGAGAATAGAATGTTTAATTCATTTATGCATATTGGTCGATCATGGTATAAACTGCAAAGGGACTATATATTCATACTGTATTGTTCCTGGTGTGAATCACACGGAACATCTTTTATTATTTCACTATTTTAATTTATTACTGTATTAATTTAAATTCTAAAATATTTTTAATGTTTTAACTAATCAAATGCTTTGCTATTTCTTCCATAAATGACATATTTTGTAATATTATAATTACTCAGGTTATCTCCAAGAACATCCCCATTTTCTTAAAAATGGTGAATTAAGAGAATGAAATGTGTTATGTAAGTCAAAGAGTTTCTCTATATGATTCTCCAAAATGGAGAAAGTTTTCAAAATATTTTTTAAATGACAAGGTAATGATTAGGGGCCCCTCTACGGGGGACGCCCTAGAGCATCCTTTCGGATGAGAACACGAAGTTCTGGAAGTGTTGAGATAGTAGTGCTCAAGAGACTATGACCCATTTTTGCAATCATATCGGCCACAGTGTTACAGTATCTACCCACATGGGAGATTTTGACAGAATCAAAGTTGAGTAGAGAAAGTTTTCAAAATATGACTAGCCATCTTTATCTTTAGGGAATTCTTTAAAAATATTTGGAAAATTCATTAATTAATTATGTGCTTTGCTATTTCTTCCCTAAATGACGTATTTTGTAATATTATAACTACTCAATTGAAGTTAATGTCGGAATGCACACCACTTATTGAACAAATTTTGTCTCCGATCAATAGGCCGTTTAGACTAATTCGGACATAGTATTTATGAAGAATGTGGACGTACGAATTCGGGAATGTTAGTTCGTGTATATGTATAGAGTTAACGAAAATCAAATCTAAGTATACTTGGTATGGAGTATTAACTTAGGTATACTTGGTAACTTGGGGGTATGGCTGTATTGAGGCCCATTCCGTATACACCACTTAATTATCTTAAAAGCAAGCAAAACAATAAAAACCGTGAAAATGTTCAACGGCAAAGCCATGAAGCCATGATTGATTGTCCGATGGGTGCCAAAACCAAAAAAGCAAGGCGATTGCCTTTGTATCGCTGCCTCACCGATCACGGTAGGTAGTTAGTAGCCGTAGCTAGGCGTCACTCTGGGGTCAACGAGAGGATGAACTAGAAATTAAAGGATTTTAAATCAAAATCCTTAATTTGGTTAGATGGACAAGTATTTTAAAACGGTTGGAATGCCAATTTTTTAAATTTAATTAGGACCAAAACAAAATTAAGTCAAAAAAATCTTTTTTCACCATGGCTCGTCTCCATGTTTCGACTAGCCACCGCGCCCCAACCTAGCCCCCTAAAATGACCTCGCGACATCTAAACATGAAGGTACCAACCGCAAAGGGAGTACACTAACTTTTTTTCTCTTTCGATTTACACCCCTAAATTTTGATAAGGCTCACAGTTAAGTGTGAGTTTTCACTAAGCTAAGCTCACTGACAAATTAAATTATACATCATGGTAATGTGGAGAGATCTAGCTAAGAAAGGTCGGTCGATTTTTAACCAAAGGGATCAAACAAAACGTTAACAATACCTACAAATCGAATCCATGGGAGTGATTAAGTGATTGATTAGGCTTTTGAAGGACAAATTCCTCGTTTTGGTACTAAAAAAAAGGTACTGTGATCATTATGATCGATTGTCACGCAAGATGATACCATTATTTCTGCTTTCGGTAAACGGAATATTGGAATTCCAGGAACAAATAAAGGAATGACATGATAATACAATTAAATCAAAATCGTTACAAAAAAATAATGAAATTCCCTTGGACACATCACATGAACACAATCAGTACAAGACCCTGAAAACAACTGGAGTACTCGTTTTCTCCGGTTCTTCCTTCAGGTCGGCGGTGATCGGAATCAGGTACCTTCTGAGATACGCACGTGGCATTTTTATGTCAACTGGGTCCCATAAGAGTGGGGCCCACTTATCCTGGTGCACGGTATAGAGATCACATTCCAGGCTACCCCTATTTTGTTTTTTATCGAAAGGCTACCCGTATTTGATTATACTAGAAAATAAAATAAAAACTGAATAGTAGTAATTTTTTTATTCCGATTCAAAATAGTTGTTCATTTGGTCATTGCACATTAGAGAATTTTTCTTTTTTCCCAAACTAGTCCAATTACACAATAATGACAACATGCAATTGGAACTCAAAAGTCACGAACCGAAATCCACGGAGTTCTGTTCGGTTTTCAGTTCAAGAAATTTCAGGAAATCGGTTTCGGTTCGGTTCAATTTTTCAAAGAAAAATTTATATTTATCAAAAACCGAAAAAGACGAACCAAAATTCGGGTTCGGCTCAATTTTGAACCGATGCTCAACCCTTGAAAGATAATAATTGGAAGTAAACTTAGAAAGAAGTGGGAAAAATATCAAATGAATAAATTTTGCTCCGTATCAAACAATATAAAGTATTCAAATGGATAACTATTCTTTTCGGTCGAGGACAAAATTTAGGGTGAGGGGATTGTGTCTCTGTCTAATGATAGAGGAGATCTAAAGACTGAGGATTTACATATGCCTCACCTTTATGAGGCTAGTGGGGGATCGAATCAACAACATGTCAGACCGATATCCTATCATGCTATTCTACACCAATCCTTTAAGGTTAAATGGACAAGTCTTTAGAGAGAGAGAGATAGATGAACTATGCCCGATAATCATGAGTCATCAGTGACACCTAAACAAATACATACATCTGTACACGCTCAGGATTGTGAGCTCATCAAAACAGGTCATTTGAATTCATTATCCCCATGCTAGATAGTAGCACATTTTATTAAAGCACAAGCTAACAACTTACAAGAATTTGAAGAGTGAAAATGACCAATACGAATGATTTTCATGAAGAGCACTATTGAATGTTGATTTTTTCTTTTAACTGAATCACAAATTTCTCCAGCCCAAGGCTAAAAAAAACAAACAAAAAAAAAGTAGAATAGGATGGACCAAAATATTGGACCACAAAACATACATAGTGGCATATGATGGATACGTATTGCTAACATTGCAATGAGGACGACATTTTTAGGGCATTTTTAACCTAATGTCCTCATACTAAACCTGTCAAATAGGTCGGTTTAGTCGGGTTTGAGTTCGGTCTTCGGGTCAATGCCTCATACCAATTTTATTCATATTTGAATTCCAATTACTTTAGTGCAATCTGAACTAGTGAAGTTCTATTAGATGGAGCAATAACTCCAAACTGAAGGCAGCCAAACAGCAAACAAGCTCATACATGCAACATAATTAAGCAAAGATGATCCAGATTTAGTGAAACATGAGAATGGCAATCAAGTTTGCCTGCCTGTTCTATACGACATACCGACGCGCTATGTTAATGAGTGACATTCTACTAGCTACAAAGTCAAGGGCTTTCTTTACAATAAAGTCAGTGCAACATATTTGTATGTACTCAAAGAAAGCCATAAACACAATCAGCACACAACTGGTTTTGAAGAAAGCTCCTTCCTACTTTGTCATATTTCACCATCACTTCCACTTCCCTTTTCCCTCTTTTCATGTTCACAATGTGTGTCTTTTTGTTTTTGAAACGAGCAAAGTGGTATGTCTGTGATACCATTCTTATATATGCTAATGCTAGTGCAAATTTGAGTGAATTATTGCACACCATGTAGGCATGCAGAGAGAAACATAAGGAATATAACCTAGCTAGCAAGTTGGTCTTCATACCTTTTTCACCCCACTCAGAGAGTTTGTTTTTCATAGAATACATGTCCAAATAAACAAGTAAAAAAGAATTGAAATGCCATCTAGACATGAATAAAGAGGCATGATCTCCGCAAGAAGAGGTTGGATTGGATAAAAAGGTCATTGAGGAGATAGATCATGTTGTTGGGTGGGCATTTGTTTTTTTAACTTTGCATTATCACACCACCTTATCTTCACATCCCCACAAGACATCTATCATTCCATGTAACTTATATGCTTCATTCATATCTTGTACATAAAATATGCAATCTTGTGATCAAATTGATCCACCTACATGCATATTTCTTCAGTGTTCATAAATTGCCCTTCTTTGGCCGTCCGCAACAGCAGGGGCAGAAAGACAGAGTCAACAAAGAAGTGGGCCTTTCGACCAAAAAAAAAACAAAGAAGTGGGCCTACACACTAATTTTGTGAATTTCTCCCCACTCACATGATCTTCATGACATCAAAGCACGTCGTTTTCTTATCTGCCCAATTGCTCATAACAACACTAGACAGTAAAAAAGAATCCAAAGAACTTGCTTGGAATCAACCTATTGCCCAACCATTTTCACAAGTACAGCATCTCACAGTCAAGACAGAGAAAGAGAGCTCTGCCAAATGCCAAATCCCAAAATACTGCACTCTTGGTTTTACCCATTCCCCCTTTTAGTTCAGCACATAATGACTTTGAGAGGCTTGTGTGATTGTGTCTCACTGAAAAACAACAAACAGAGCAATTCCCATACCTTGTTATTGTTGGCTTCATAAGTATGAACTGGAGCTTTTTAGACTTTATTGTAACATACAACTTTGAGACTGGGATTATGCACAAACTTAAATCAGGGCCTTGATAATGATATTAGGTGCCTTACTACATGTTTAGTTTCTATTCATGTTGGCTGTCGGAAACATCATAGCACATTTTGTAGATGATTTCACACTGCAGGAGACACGTGAAATGTCTATAGGGTAAAAAAAACAGGTAAAGAAAATCCTAATCTGCAGTATCTTTAACCCAGATGAGGCATTTCATGCAAAAACTTAACCTGCTTGATTTTCATGTTGGACTGATGTCTACAATGATGTCCAGCAAACAAAGCTTCAAGAAGCACATTAAGCCTCAAAATTACACTACTATATTCAGATATAAATATGCTCCTTAATCAACAGAGCCAGTGAGAGGTGGAAAATTTGAGAGGCCACAAATCCTGGAACCCGTTTTAAGGAGATAAAGTAGTTTATAGACATGAACAACTGAATATATTTCAGTATAGACCATTCTCCATAAATAGAACGATAAACCTATGATCGAATTTTGATTCTCCATCGGTTGGAGATTAGGAGTTTCAAAACAATTCCTAAACGTAAATAAAACAGAAGCAGTGGCAACAGACCAAACAAGTTAACCAATCGACTCAGTTGCCAGTAAAGGTTAAACGGATAAACTAAACATAACAAAAATGCAAGGATAAACCAAAAATAACATACTATTAAGAGACATCACATACTTATACATAAAAGTTGATCTAAAAATCGATGGAAAATTACAGCAATAAATCAAACTGATTAATTGTCATACCTACCAAAATCTTGGAGCTGATGCACCAACTCATATAAATCAAGCGGTGGAGCCATTGCTGGGCTTTCCCAATTTATCCCCATCCAAAATCTCATCTATACAGAACTGATGTAAGCTCTCATAGGTCTTCTTCCATCTTTGTACCATCTGCATAGATCTGTTACAATCAGCCTTTTGTCGCTCAATCTCCATTTTAGCCGCTGCAAACGACCCTTGTTGCTGTGATTTAGAAAACCAGGATGCTAAATTAAATTTAAGATCAAAAGATCAACCCATATCGCTGTAGTTGATGCATGAACATATACATATTTTTTCAATAGAGTGACAGTGAGTGTATGCATGCAATGCAACATATAATGACAAATAAGTTATACAAATACCTAAATGAAAACAAGGCAGAAAAAAAACTTCCAGTGATCAATTCCAGGAAAAACTTACTTGCATTTCATAGATTTGCTCATTCATCACATCCTCAGAAACATAAGAGGCACTGAGAGGAAGGGAATCACTGGCCTGGCCACCGATAAAAACCTTTGCTCCTACACCTCCATTTTCAGCGATACTTGCATATTTTTCAAGAGGTTTTGGCAGTGACAAGAAATGCTTTTTCCCAGCAGAAGCTTGGGACTTCAAAAGGGTCTCCGGAATTGTGACAGCAAGAATGTTGTTCACAGGACCTGTGAGTAATGAACATTACTGTCAAGAGAGAACCATGGATTGGAAAAAAGGAAACATCTAATTCATGAGCCAACTATGGGAAGTTGTTTTTATACATATAGAAAATTATATGTTCCTATGTTTCAAATGATGGTTCTGGACTTTATTCATGAGCTTTTCTTGTTTCAATCTGGTATTGACAAAGTATGAAATTGCATGATACATAAACTATACAGAACAGAAATTGAAGGTATGCCACTAAAAAATCAACTTGTCAAGGACAGATATGACTCCAGGTGATAATAAGGATGTGATATGGAAACACTCTAATCTAAAAAACTCCATTTTTAATTTCCCAAAAAAAAGTCTTACGACACCAACGAAAAAAGACATTGATAAACAGTCATTAATTACTACAAATTCACACTGTTTGAGTAGCAACTGGAAGCACACCATTTGCAACACTGCAATTCTAGACCGAAGGAGATAAAAAGTCAATGTACCATCCGCTTCAGATTCAACAGTTTCCGAAAAAAAAAGAAGCTTAACCATACGAACAAAAATAACTGATAAACTGTCATTAATTACTACAAATTCACACTGCTTAAGTACTGTAACTGGAAGCCCATCATTTGCAACATTGCAATTTAAGACTTAAGGAGATTAAAAGTTAAGGTACCACTTGCTTCATCTTTCAACAGTTTCATGTTATAAACAAGTAATAGTCTATAGGCATCAACAGAATGCAAACTGTCCAGTAGAAAAGGTAGCACCATGATGCAATTGCAGGGACAAAACAAACTATATAAAAAAGATGAATGTGAGAAAAGGCCAGAGCAGAATAGAATACGAGGTTAATGACTAGTACCTTTGGCATGTCTAATCATTCTAACAATGTTATGGCTCCTTGTATCCCAAATGCGAATTAAGCCATCCTCAGATCCAGATATCAAGGAGACTCCATCAGCACAGAATGCTAGGCAAGTAACTGCCTTACTGTTCCACAAGCAGTCAAATATTAAATTGACAGTAGCAGAATCAAATCAGACAGCGTCAATCAAATAACACCTTAATGAAATTATAGCAAATAGATACCTCTGTTCTGATAAAGCACCAATAATGTGCTCCCCGTAACTGCTGTTAGAGGGACTTTCAGCCCCAAGAGCTACAATATAAATTTTCCCGTCTCTTCCACCAGCATAGAAAACATATTCTCCAGGATCCAACGCAACAGCATCAATCACAGTAGGAAATCTAACAGTCCTCAACTCTTTTCCTGTAGACATGCGCCATACCTGACTAAATAACACAGCATTAATATAGCAAAATACAGGAACAAAATTGTACAATCATATTGATTGATGCAAGAACCACACACACAAATGGAAATATAAATTCTGTAATCTAAGAAACAGACAGAGAAAAGAGTGTACTCAACCTTACAACTTCTGTCCTCAGAAGCAGAAACTATTATTGCATTTGCTCCACCATAGCCTACTACAACATCAGTCACCGGTAAGGTATGCTCCATCAAGCTATGCAAGTAAAGCTGATCCCCTTTCTGTTTCGCAACCTCATCAAATACCCTAATTATTAACCAAATCCATACAGACAATTCCAAAATAAACCTTTTATTATTACTTGAAAACTGAGATCATGGTTTAATGGAGCAAAACAGAATTTCAAAAATCATTACTTGACAAGTGAATGAACTATAACAGATCCATCCTCTGACCCTGACACCAGCAATGACTGATCATCACACAACACCAAGCAGGTAACACTCCTATAGTGCGCATGCCACTTCGTGAGCAACCTACCACTTGAAACCTAATCGAAGAGTCACCAAATAAAAATCAAGAGGCGATCTAAACACAAAATATAACCTGGAAAACAATGTGAAATCAAAAACTCGATAACCGTTTTCAAGAGAGGCTTATAGTACCTCCCAACAATAGATATCCCCAGACACACTACCACCGAACAAGTAAGTACCCTTGCTGTCAGAAACAAGCGGCTTCATCTGCTTCGCAGGGAAACTCTTAAGCTCCACCTGGGGCTGCCAACACAACAACAAGTAGTGACAGTGAGTACGAATTTTCACAGAGGCAATTCGTCGAACACCTGGTGTGCGACCGGGGTGGATGGTTAAGAAAAGGGGAAAAAGAACAAACCTTGTGCAAGGACCAATAGTGGACGGAGCCAGAGGAGGCAGAGGAAGCAGATTCACGGATTTGAGAGGAGGCGAGGAAGCGGCGGCCAACGGAGACAAGGCCATGGGGAGG
Source organism: Polygonum aviculare (assembly GCA_934048045.1). Lineage (NCBI taxonomy): Eukaryota > Viridiplantae > Streptophyta > Magnoliopsida > Caryophyllales > Polygonaceae > Polygonum > Polygonum aviculare. The sequence goes on from OW204028.1 coordinate 10,631,352, forward strand.
AGAGCAGCAGTTTTTGTAGCGGACGATCGGGTTTCCGGATTTCAGATCCCAGCAGCCAACGCCGCCGTCGACTGATGAAGAAGCGAAGATTACTTCCTCCATTGTTACTTGGTTTATGGCGGCGGCTGGAAGAGGGCTACAGGAACACGGCGAAGTCTATGGGGGTAGTAGCAGTAGTACAACGCGCGTTCTCTATTGGCGCCAAGGTCTTTCTGCCCATGTAAATTAGGGTATACGTTGTTCCAACCAATGCTTAAAATACCAAAAGAAACATGGAGTATATTTTATAATAAGTTCAACCAGAATAAATCATTGATTAATGGAAAGATTAATGTTTAAACGTTTTATTTTTATAACGTCCAATATAATTGCAACAGACGGGGAAAAAGATGGGAGATGAGGACATGGATCCATAGCAAAATACCAATACCAAAAGTCTAAACTGATTCAGATGTCAACATGTCAAGAAAACATATACATTGTCCCAAAGTTTCTTCCGTTTCACCTTTACATGAGCCACAAGGCCCACAAATGCATGAAATCTGAAAGACCCGAAACTCTATCTTGTCCACACGAGACCTCATAACGTGGAAGTGTGGACGCCTAGCTGAATAACAGACTTAAGGGTAGAAGGGAAATGTCATTATACATTACAAATAACAACATTACATACGTGGTTCTACATATAAACCTCAAGGGCAAGAATCTTAGTACACTGACACAGTGGACAAACTGCAACCCTACTTTCACAATCTTTACACAAGCAGAGATGCTTACAAGGAAACACAAGCATGGACACTTCTTTTGATCTGCAAGCTTTACAAAGCATCAGCGCCTTGGTGTCACTGTTATCCTTGCTAAGCAGATGGAAATCAATGGCGCCACCATTGTAGCATGATGCAGTGTCGTCTACCTCACTGTCGCCACATCCTTCCTTGGTGTCTCTGCTTTGGGCATATACTTGCTGAAGATTCAGCCTGAGAAGGGTGATCATGTTTTCAGTGTATTTAGTTCGGTCTTGCCAAGCGCCCGCCTCCATAGCCAATTGTTCCATCCTCTCTTCGAGTTCTAAGTTCATTCTGTTGATGCTCTCCACTTGTGCTTCTTTCTGGTGTAGTTTCCGAAGGACTTCTTCAACATAGGAGAGAGTCTGAAGTTGGTCAGCCTGCATCTTGTCTAGGATCACTTTCCTCAGCCGTTCACCCTAAACATATCGAAAATTAATGCTTAGCAGAAAGTCCAGCAACTCTTACAGGTTTCTCTGATAACAGAAAACTACACAGATAAACACAAAGATAAAAAGCTTAGCTATGGACTTAGAACTATGATTTGGGCCAATCAGTGATGCCAAAGAATCAAAAACTATGATTCAGCACTTGGTTATCTTGACATCAGTAAAACAGACTTGAACTGAGCTAAAAAAGAGCAGGAAACAAGACACCGAGACTAGTCAATTGATGAAATGAGCAGAGAAGAAAGTCAACCTGAAGTTTGAGGTATCGGTCAATTTCAGCATCCTGAGTCTGCAACTCACGATCAATCTCATCACCCAGCATTGACAGGAAATACGAGTCACCAGATGAACCAGCTCTACTGTTATTGTTGAGCGACAGCCCCAACCCGGTCGAAACCGGACGAGCTTGCAGGAGATCAACAGAAGACATCTGGGAGTTGTTCTCGAAGAAATTCTGCTCCTTTAAGCACTTAGTCCGCTGGTCCAGGTCGCAATTCCACTGAAAATTACGAGCGGCTTCTTCAGCACCATGCATTTCCACAGGATAGGGCGCCAACCCTACCACATGGACTGTACAGACAAAAAAAAAAAAAAAAAAAGACGACAGCGAAGCAATAATTTAGATCGAAAACAAGGATAGTGAAATTGAAGGAATAAGTAGAGTAAATTCGGAGGAAGGAGCAATTACAAGGAGGGATGTAAGGATGATGAGGCTGTTCCGGGGGAAGAGAGGACGAGGCGCCATGGAAAAAGGGGGCGGGAGGTGGGAGTTCGCCATCGATTGTGTACAGATTCCTGCGAGGAAGACGAAATTGAGCATTAGATCATGCAATTAGGGTCTCAAACTTGCATTTCGTGTACCGATGGCTTCGATTTGGAAGCAGGGAGATTGAGAATCGAAGTTGGAAGAGAAGCTAGGGTTTTGGGGAGGAGTAGTTCGTTTACCTGAATGCTCTGGAATCAGATTGACTTGGCTCTTGCTCATGAGGTTGGGGAAGTGAGATGGTTTGGTGGTGGGGTGGGTCGAGCTGTGGGAACTGAAAACGAGGGAGAGCCATGGGCGGGGAAAGGTGAAGATAGAAAGCGTCGGAGAAGGAGATCCGGTGGGTGGTGGGCTCTCTCGGGGAAGGAAGGAAGCGCGTTTAGCGGCGTGACAGCTGCATAATTAGTTTGGGGAATTTTGCAGTTGAGTCCCCCGTAGACGGGGAAATTACGCTGACGGGCTTGCGTGCTTCTAGAATGTCGACGTGCCGTATTCTTTTCCTTTTTTCTCCTTACTGCATTCCGTCTTCCTTCTTTCTTCTGTGGAGTACAATACCTTCGTGAGTGGGGATTCGTCTTTCACAATTGTTATCATCGCTTACCATAATATTTTCCCTTTTATGAAGAAAAATTAAATCAAAATAATTATAAGTATCAACTTTAAATAAAAAATAATTCAAAATTTGAAAATTACTACCAACAATATGAGCTCTTGCAATATTGACCAAGACGTTTCAAATTATTTTCGGATAAGTTTTTCGATGGAATCGATTATGTGATAATCAAAAATATTTTAAACAAGCGTCAAATGTTAACTTGTTATGTCAATTTTTCGTTTGATACCTCACCAATTTTATCAGAAAATGATTCTAGATCGTTTTTTTTGTTAATATTATGATAATTATTTGTAACGTTGTCAGTGATTTTCAAACTTCAGATTTTTTATTTGTTAGAAGTTGATACTAGATATCATTTTTAGTCATTTTCCTTCATTTAAAGCAATGAACTATTTTATTTAAATTCGTCAAATTTTATACTATCATCTATGCGTTTGTAATCTTCGTGTTGTAACTTGCATTGAACTCGATCTAATTGTAGAAAGCATCACCTTTAGCCTAAAGGAGACTAGCTAGGATTTTCTAGCTAGCATTTAAGCCATTGACCACTCCTCCTCACGCACATGAGCATGGCTTGATTCTTTTTATCCATGAGATGGTAACCCATTTGTGCCTCTTACCTTAATCTAACCTTACTGAGCTCACTTTGCTTGAGCAACGGCTTGTTTTATCCAAGCGATGCCGCTTCACGGTTATGAGCTCGTATAAAAGCTTTTTAGGGTTTCATTTCTCTCTCATTTGGCTCCTCTCTACGTTGTTGCAATGAAGTAGGTTTTTGGAGGCTCCTTGGGCCAGCTCCTAGCCTTCGTCGTGTTCTTGGTGGAGTTTAAGGTTAAACCTTGAGAAGGAAAGGAAGAGGGAGAGCGAAAGGGTACTTAAGTTTTTTGTGACCTCAGATCTGTATCCGTATTCTAGGTGACTTCTTTCTTTTCGAAATGTTCTTCCTGAATAACAAATTGTTAGAGGGAAGACGGGTCCAATTGCCAAGCCCAACTCACAAGTAATGTTGTGTCTGGTTCGGTTTGAGCTGGCGAACCGGATCGGTCAAAACCGGAACCGAACCGGAACCTTAACCTAAACCGCCAAACCGGCAGGGTTAGGTTTAGGTTAAGGTTCGGGGCTAGGCCAAACCGGGTAAAAACCGGCGGCCTAAACCCAAACTTAAACCGCCGGCTCCGGTTCGGTTAACCGGGTACAACTCTAGTCATAAGTCCATGGGGTTTCATCCCAAAATCAATTGGTAATAGAAGGAGTAACTCATACACTTATAAACGAAAAATAATAAATTAATGGAGAGTTTAGAGCCGAAGAGGTGATATTTTTAATTGCAAATCAAGATGTTTTAGGTTAGGATCTACGTATCATCAATAAGACAAACCTATATACTTTTGAATCCAACCGAAAAAAGAAAAACAAAGTTACAATGCAAGCAAAAGCATTTTATTCTCTTGTGTGAAGTGACAATTACTGTCTGCAAGGCTTCAACCAAGATCGAGTTATTCTCTTGGCCGGCTTAATGTACGGTTAATCAAGTAGTATTAAGTAAATTAACATAGTATTAAAATGTCACGATCTATTGAGCCTGACATGGGTGTAGCACGAACATGTACGTTCAGCCTATGAACAAATAAAATATAATTCCACCAGGTAGGAACGTAGCTTATTTCCATGCACCATCAGCGCTAAAGCCGCTAATCGCCGAAGCTCACCATTTTTAAGCCCCAACTCGACCACTAAATCATCCCTTCCACTTCCGCCAATGGCGTCTCGATCATCCTCAGTCGCAACAGCCCTGTTTCTCCTACTTGTCGTTTTAGCGCATTGTTTCTCCAACCAACGCATTGCGGAGGCTCAGGAGATAGATCACTCGAACGCGAGCTCGGGTGAAGAAGCCACACTTGGATGGGCATTGTCATCTTTGACGCCCAAGGATACGGGAGAAGATGCTGAATACGAGAGCGAGCAAGGAAGGATACTAGTTTCCCGGAGGAGGGCAAGGCATCACGGCCGTCACCACTATATATCTTACGCGGTGCTATCGGAGGACTACGTGCCTTGCCAGCCGGGCTCCGGGAGGTCGTATTACACTAATAACTGTCATAAGGCCAGTGGCCCGGTCCATCCTTACTCAAGAGGTTGTTCTTGTATAAGTCATTGCCGTAGATGAATGGGTTCCTACTTTTTGTACGCCGATCTACTATTGTTATTTGACGTGTTTTCATCTTTAACTTGTAAGATTTAATTAGTTGTGGCGCCGTAGGGGTTGATCCAACACGATAAATCGATGAATAGATCTACCTTAGATCGATCTGAGGTAGTTCCTTTTTTTACATCGCTTGATGATAATTTGGTGGGTTTCAAATCTAATTAAACATGTTATCATAATTAATTTGATGTTTTGTTAATGGAAACAATTGAACAAAAAAGAGTTGAAAGACTAATCCAAATATATGTATCGACTTTTTGATACTCGGAGAGATGATCGTCGGGTCGATCAAGCCAGAAGTGATAAATCTATCGGTCCGTTATGGGTTTATTTTTTTATACTCCATATAAAAATAGATGGTAAAATGATGAAAAATCAATATAAAATATCATTTCAAGAATGGTAGGTATAATGTGACATGAAATTTTGAAAGAATAGGAAATAAGCTCTTTTTCTTTTGGTTGAAAGAAAATAAGTTCTATGTAAGCTTTCGCAAGTTACAAACGGGTAGATAAAATTTGTTGTAAAATTTCAGCTACGTACACCACATTTTCTGAACACTTATTTAAATTTCATTTTAGATATGCTCACCTACAATAAACCTCTATGAGCTATATAATAAGCTTGTGTTGAACGCATCCAAAGACATATTAGTCCAAAAAAAAGTACAAATGGTGTTAAGAGCATTTATACAATTTCAAAAGCAATATGTCAAACGTTCGAATAACATCTTGACGATATATGACCAATAACATATAGGTTAGGAATCGAACTTCAAAGAATACCGATTATGTAACCGAATGAGATGAGATAATCAACTTGCTCCCCAAAGCCCACAAATTGTGTAAGCTCTTTATATTGAGACCAATTGTTTTAGCTCACAGGTAATAGGAACTTGGTGAAAGTGATTATTCAAATCCAACCACAAGGAAACAGAGCCAAACTACACATGAAAATAAATTACAGTTCTTCAACAAACCAAAAAAAGAATTCTTTGCTCACCCCCTATATAATACTATAATATTACAAATCTAACCCCACGTTACTCATCAAAGTCATCAATGATCAACTCTATAATTTCAAAATAAAAAGAATAGGCAAATAAATTTTCTTTAAAAATTAAAAATAAAAGCATCCCAGCCAGCTCAGCGAAGCCACCGACAATCGGCACCGACGCTCACATGCCACTTCCCACTGTTTCCCCCCCGGGCAGCCACCAGGTCAGCCGGGCAGAGTATCTTCACACGCTTCCTCTCTCGAGCGATGACGGTCAATTATTGATAGGTGCAAGCCTTCTTCAGGGAGATGGGAGAACTGAGCTTCTTTGGATCCAATGTGACAACGCAGTCCACCTTCCGAAGGAACTTGGGCTTCACCAGTCTACCAAGCACGTACGCCCTAGATCGCACCACGAGACTGAGGCTCATCGTGACCGGCGACGTCGGCGTCCCCGTCGACGTGCCTGCCAGCGTCGAGCTGCTTCCGTACAGCGGGATCTTGTCTCCCATCACCGACACCGTCACCAGCCTCTGGCTCTTCCTTGATTGATAGAACTTCTTCACCTGCAATTCCCGAGATCCGGTTTTCCAATTGATTAATTAATTAACTAACACCGTAGTTCAAATCCAGATCCAATTCGGAATTAAGTTCGTAGGCTTACATCTCCGGAGGCTAGCGTGATCTGAGAGTAGGCCAGGTCGATTGGAGACGACGTGACATGGACGCCGAAGAAGGAGGCCGTGTTCCGGTAGAGGAACTTCAAGGTGCAGTTCACGGAGGCCATCTCGGTTGCGACGCCGGTGGCGTCGGATCCGGCGTTGAGAGTGAATCTCTCGAACTTAACACTCTGTATTCACGCAGATCCAAACAAACAATCAGAAAGGAGCACGATTAACAGTCTTGAAAGCAAAATTGACCTAACTGCGAACCTTCATGGTGACGTTGGGCTTCTGAGAGCGAGCAGCACCCCAAATGATGAGCGAGAAGAAGGTGAAGAGAACAAAGAAGCCTACGACGAAGGCGAGGAAGTAGCAGATGCGAGGGAGGGGCTTCCGGTAGTCGTCCTCCTCCAAGGCGGCCTCCTCCTCGATGACATCGATGGACTTGTGGCCTGGCTTGCCGGCGGGGGGGAGGAGGCCGCGGGCGGAGGCATCGTTGGGGTTGATCTTGCGAGATCCGGGCTTGAGGGAGCCGGAGAAGCGCGTGGAGGAGGACTCGCGGGAGTGGCGGCCCACGGAGGAGTGGGAGTGGGGAGGGGACCCCATGGGGCTGATCACCGGGGTGGAGTGGAACGACGTCGCCGTCTTCTCGCCGTCGTGGGAGTCACGCGAGGGGCTCTGCACGTAGTACTCCGGGCGCCGGGGCGGCGAGCGCGTGGGGGAGGACGCCGCCAGGCTCGTCACCTCGGAGTCCGTCTTGGCGTGCATTTTGGGTTGGGTTGGGTTAGGGTTTTGGTGGTTCTTGTGTCTCAAGGCGGGGATGGCGGAAGGGGTGTGTGGGAGACTGCCGACTCTTTAATGCGGGTGCTTTGCTTGAGAATTGGGGTTGGATTTTTGTTATTTTATTTGGTTTTGGAAATGAGAAACCAATTAAATGTGTGGCAAATTAAACAATGGAAAGTGGAGGAAAATGGGAGGAAATGGATGTGTGAATTATTTTATTTGGGGAAAAAGGTTAATTGTGGGACAGTCCATTACAGTTGGCAGAGGAGGAAGCTGCTGTTTTAAGCCACCTACCGTCGGGTTGTTCTTGTTCTGTTGTTGTTTTATACCGTACTAATTTTTCGCATTTTCTTAGCTCGTTTGTCACGCTGGATGTTTACAACATTGAGAAGTTCTATCAGTCAAAACAAGACCGTTTAAATTGTGGGACAGTCCCATTACATGTGAAATCCCGACTGAATGCATTATCAAAGCAAGACTGTTTAAATTTGAACAACCCGAAAAGATTTCGCAAATGTTGTAAAGCAGGCTTGGAGATACAACCTTAGCGGATCACACATGTTCAAACTAACAAAGAAAACACACTTACTGAAAACGAAAGCAAAAGAGTGGAATAAACACACATTTGGAAACATTTTTGAACAAATCAAAAACGTAAACAAAGAACTCCTACAAATACAAAAGGACATAATAGAAAATAATAAGAGTAATCTGATTGGTAAACAAGAAAGATCGGAGAAGAAAAGGAATTGTTTGATACAATTTCACCACTCTTACTGGAAACAAAGAGGGAAAAGCTCTCACCTAAAATTAAATGATAAAAACACTAAATACTTTCACCGGATTGCAACTGGGCGGAGAAACAACACAATAATCAAAGAACTAAAACAAGAGAAGGAATAACCCTGAAAGGGCTACAAACATATATAAAAAGCGAAGTTCAAAAAGAATTCCAAACAAGATTCCAACATTTCGAAACGAATCGCACGAAAATGAATACAATAACAGATAACACCAAAAAGGAAATTATGAGAGAAGACAACATAATGCTTACAAAGCCCATTACAAATCAAGAAATAAAAAATGCTGACTTTGATATCGAGGACGACAAATCACCGGGTCCTGATGGTATGTCAACATGTTTTTACAAAAAATATTGGCACATTATTAGACCTGACTTCATAAGAGCTGTAAAGAGCTTTTTTCAATCAGGAAAAATGTTAAAACGAATTAACCATACGTTCATCACATTGTTGCTAAAATGTGATAACCCAAACACAACTAACCATTATAGACCTATAAGCTTATGCAACACAATTTATAAAATCATATCAAAAATCATAATAGCAAGACTCAAAAAAGGTACTTGGAAAACTAATTCACCCAATGCAATCCGCATTTGTAGACAACAGAAGCATACATGACAACACGCTAATAGCGCATGAGATCTTCCATTCGTTTAGAAATAAAAAAGGAGTGGGAGGATGGTTAGCTATTAAGCTAGATATGGAGAAAGCTTATGACAGAATCTGTTGGGACTTTATAATCCATGTCCTAGAAAAATTTGGGTTTGATAAAAAGTTCATAAACTGGATTCAAGAATGTATACAAATAGTATCTTTTTCAGCCCTTGTTAACAACGGACCAACAGATCTTTTTAAGCCTCATAAAGGGATTCGCCAAGGTGACTCCCTGACTTCATACTTGTTTATACTTGCAGCTGAAGTTCTCGCGAGACAACTTCAAGCTGCAAGCTCTAACACTAAAAGTGAATAGGAATTCAAATCTCTAGAGGTGGTACCAAAATACCTTTTCTAGTCTATGTGGATGATATTATTATCTTTGCGAATAGTAAAAAACAAACATGTCAACAGATAAAGCAAATTTTGGACGACTTTTGCGAGATCTCTGGACAAAAGGTAAACTACCACAAATCAGCATTCCAAGTCACAAAAACATCAATAACGGTGCAAAAACCCAAATCAAACAAATTCTTCACATCAGAAACACTACATCTCTAGACAAATACCTAGGATGCCCCATTATTAACGAACAAGTAACCAAAAACACGTTCAATGACATAACTCATAAAACCAAAAATCAGGTATCAAAATGGAAAGCAAACACGCTTTCGCAAGAAGGCCGGAAAACACTTATAAAAGCTAATCTGTCAGCACAACGAAACTACCTGATGCAATCAATCTACCTACCATAAAGAATTGGATAGAACAAACACAAACTTTTTTTGGAATAAGCAAAATGGATACAAACCCCTTATAAGCTGGAACTCAATTTATAGACCTCATAAATTAGGAGGTCTGGGGATCACAAAAGCAAATGATATGAACCAAGCAATACAAATAAAACTATTATGAAAAATAGTCGCTAAACCATCTAACATATGGGTCAAAATAGTAAAAGAAAAATATATTAGAAATCAAAACTTTTTCAACTACAAAAAACAATCTAATACATCCTAGCAATGGGCCAAGCTTATCAGTTTACACAAACAATTCCTATCCGGACTCTATTGGCAGGTAGGAGACGGAAAAACCATTAAGTTTTGGAATTGTTGGATTGAAGATAAACCACTCACACCAAGTGAAAACATTCCAATTCCTCTTGACATGGGTGAAACTGCAAGTAAATACATCAAAGATGATAAGACTTGGAACATTCCACTTCTAAAAAGAAACCTCTAACCGGAGATAGCGGATCAGATATCTCAAATCATAATTCCACAAACTTATGTCCAAGATAGCCTATATTGGAAACCAAGTAAGAATGGCTGGTTCTCGACTCAAGCAACTGTAGATTGGATCCATAAAAATAAAGAAGATACATCACAAAACCTTGAATGGATCTGGAAACTCAAAATTCCACGAAAACAAAAAAACTTCTTATGGAAGATTTGCCGAAATGACCTTCCTACTAAAACTAGACTTGCTGCAAACCACATAGGAGTTCCACAAGGTTGTATTTTATGTGATAACACCAATGAAGATTCACACCATCTCTTTATGAAGTGTCAGATGGCAATTGAAGTACTAATCAAATCAGTCAATAGCAAAACAGCTAGAATAATAGGAAGTATCTACACAGATAATAGAAAAGCAAAAGAGATCATAGAAGATATAAGATCTAATACAACGACGGAGGAATTTGAAAACCTTGTTGGAATCTGGTGGAGCATTTGGTTCTTCAGAAAATAAACTAACATTCGATCATGATACCCAGACAAATATCATTCCGATGGTCGTGTTTGAGTTCTACAAAAAACAGAGAGCTGGTTGGAGACAAGCTAATCAACTCGAAAGTGGTGAAAGGACCAAAGGTCAAAAGAAGAGAAAAAAATCGAAATGGATAAAACCACTCCATAACCACATCAAACTCAATTTTGATGGTGTTGTCAATCTCTCTAGTGTTGCCACTTTTGGGTTTATTTTTAGCAATGAATCTAGTGCACCCATCTTTTAAGACGGAGGGTTTATTGAGAACCGCTCGGTGGTGTTTACGGAGGCCTAAGCGCTCCATCAGGGGATTTTAGAGGCCATCAACCGTGGCTATCCCCGCTTGATTATTGAAGGCGATAATCTGCAAGTCGTTAATGCGGTGCTGGGAAGCTGGAGCTGTCATTGGGAGGTAGAGATGATGCGGGCGGACATTCATGGGCTGCTTGGAAAATTCTAAAGTTGGAAGATTTCACATGTTCCACGTGAAGCGAATGCTGCTGCTGACTACATTGCAAACTCGATCCTTCCGCTACGTGTCGACTTCGTCTATTTGTTCTGATTTGGGTCTCTTGGACCTCATCCGAAAGGATTCTCTAGGATAGTGCCTTTTCTGATGTATAGGGCCTAGCATAATATCTTTCCTTATCAAAAAAATAAATCAACTCATATAATTATGTATATGTCCACGTTAACCAAATATCAAGACTTATCTATGCTAAGTGCTTATTTGATTAACTTTTAAAATTATGAGAATTTTAAAAAATCCAGAAATTGACTTTAAAGACATGTGTTTGGTTATATTTGTTTAACATCAAAATTATGAAAACAAATTGTACTTCCCTCAAAATGGAGGAATTCTACTACTATGGTGGGTGAGGGTAAGATTCAATTCCTCCATATATTAAAAATAATTTTTTTATTCAAAATACAAATTTCATTTATGCTCTTGATGTACATTATTGTTTTTAATGCATAAGGGCTGATGTTGTAGTTTTAGGTCAATTATTATGTTTTTTTCAATTTATACCAAACAAAATGTAGAAATTTATTCGCTAGATAATTTAAATGTAACCAAACATATTTTTATCAAATCATGTGAAATCCAACGGCGGAAACAGAATTTATTTTCGCACGATACGTAGTACTAACAATAATGGATTTTAAAGTAGTCATCCTTGTAAAGAAAAGACAGATATTACATTATTACCTTATTAAAAAGGGAAATTTGCATTTAACCACCCCTTATTTTACACTTTTTGCATTTAACCACCTTTTATATATTTTTTTTCTACACTTAACCACCCCTTATTTGTAAATAGTTGCATTTAACCACCCATTTGATAAAAATGGTATTCTCTAAAATTAAATGACATTTTTGCCCTTAGTTTGAAATTTTGTTTTATAAAAATAAAAGAATTATTAAGCTCATATAGTATCTCCTAATTGAAAATATTAGTTTCGGATACTAAAACTCCTCTAAAGTTGTATAGTTGGTTCTCGATTGTATCTCCCAACTAAAAAAAGTAGTTTCGAATCCTAACACTCCTCTAACGTTGTATAGTTTTTTGTGTTGAGACCCGATCCGAAATCAATGGGTCAAAGAGAGACTCGACTCTGTCATTTATTGGATAAAACTTGAAACCCAAGATCTGATGGGTCTACCCGAAACACTGTTTTGTAAAAATAATATATCATTCGTAATTGAATAATCTAATTACTTTATTATTAAGATGGATACATAAATAATATTTTTTATGTTATTATAATAATTAAAAAAATTAATTCTATTAATAGTTAGGAATATCCAAATTCATATGAACCCGAAGTGAACCAACCCGAACATGTAATAGAGGGAATAATATTTTTTTATATAAACTATGGGTGGTTAAGTGCAACTAATTGTAAATAAGGGGTGGTTAAGTGCATGAAAAAATATAAAGGGTGGTTAAATACAACAATTTGTATATAAGGGGTGGTTAAATGCAAAAAAAAATATAAGGGGTGGTTACATGCAACAAGTGTAAAATAAGGGGTGGTTAAATGCAATTTCCCCTATTAAAAAATAGTCAAGAATGTGTCCATGGACTTAGGGCCCGTTTGGTATCCAACGGCGGAAACGGAATGGAATGGAAATGAACCTAGTCCAATTATGGGTCCCTGTACATTAAGTGAAAAAATATTTTAATTTGAAACTTTGAAAATTGTGTGTCTAGAGAAGAGATGAAGGGAATGATTGAGGTGTTTTGTTACTCCGCATTTAGATTAGGGAAACAAAATGAGTGCCGCGAGGGGCCTTGCGGTAGTTTTTGAATGAAAATTGAGGTGACTCATCATGTACCATGATGCTAATGTGGACTAGGTTCGTTTCCATTCCATTCCATTCCGTTTATGTTTCCGCCGTTGGATACCAAACGGACCCTAAGTCCATGGACACTATAATGTAATATATGTCTTTTGTTTACAAGGATGACTAATTTAAAATCCATGTTTGTTGGTACTACCTATTGTGTGAAAATAAATAACACTAAATGTTACGTCTGCGTACTACTTAATCCATTTTGCCTTAATTAATAAAACGCCCCTCGAGGTCACAAAGACTGCCGTCTCTCCTTCAAAAAAAAAAAAACTAACTCCGTTATTGATAAATAAATATTTTTTTGTCAAAGAAACTATTTTGGGAAAAAATAATCTTGCCAAGGGCAATCACGAAGTCAAGATTGATCAAGAGTGCACTCATCTATTAGCTAGTAGATATATATTTAACGTGGAGATTCATACATCAATTCATGCACATATGCACGATAGTCCCAATACATTTGCCTATGAAGTTCAATGTTAAAACGAATTGTCTATAGGAAAACTACTAGGAAAGTAATTTATATACTTATATGCTAACTTTTTTCTATTTGAATTTACAAGGTAGAAAGATATTTCTCCGGCCCATTCCTCCGTACTTAGCATACCACTTGTTTGGTCTTATGGTGCATGCATGTGGGTGACATGCCATTTTCCCATTCCAGCTCTATTTGCCCCCCTACACTTCTATTTTAATTTCATATTAACGCAAAATCTATATATAGCCCATACTATATTGGTCTTATGCTCAGATTTGTACACGAACACCCCACCAACACTCTGAATTTGATTCATCACTTCGTCCAAAAATTCTCAAGATTTCTGAATTTTTCACCTCAGCAAACCAAACAAAACCAAATTGCTTAAGATTTCTTTGGCTATCGTCAGAGGATCCGAATCTTCTGTCACATATTACCGCCTCAACACACGTCTCACTGTTTTTGATTGATTAAAATATTATATTGAGGCTTTAAAAAATGCAAAAAAATGCTAAGTTTTAAACTTTCAACCAATAAAACACAATTGAGACGTGTTTTGGGACGTTACATGGGACAGAAGATTTGGACTCATCGTCGGAGGGCTCGATCCCACACTGACGGACTCATTTGGAGAACCACCGATTCACTCGCAGCCGCCACGGGCCAGTTGTATAATTGCGGTGGCTGGTAACTTGGTAAGGCTCTTGGATCCACTAGAGTGGTGCCCCACTGCCCCACACCGTTTCTTGCATTTTCGACATTCATAAGTTTTTTTAATATCTAGCCCCCACCATTTCTTGCGTTTTCTAGATGGATCCACAAGATTGGTGCCCCGCTACTCGAAACGTGTATTCTACATTCCCCTTAGATGGAATTATCGACGGTTTAATCATCGATTGATTATTTCTTGAAGTTTGATGCCAACATGTTCATCATTCTCCATAGGAATTAACCATTAATCCTCCTCACTTGCCTAGTCGATCCTTAAAATCAACCATTCCACTTTCTTTTCTTTTGCATATTCAACTAGTGTGATTCATCTTCTATACGAATATACGATATACATGATCTAGAGGAGCGAAATTAAAAGACGGAAAGAATTGAAAACGAAAGAGCTTGTCTATACTATTGGAGAATTAAAGAAGAGTTCAAACAAAGATTGAGGACCATATTAGAAGTGAGGGATCGATCGAGGATTTCACTTTGGAGTTTTTAAAACTTATCTACTATAATCTATCTATCTATCTATCTATCTATCTATCTATCTATCTATCTATTAGTATATACTAAAGCGGAAGCAAATTCTGCCACCGTATTGCGCCACATCATCCCCTTATTTAAAAATTTATCTTATTGAATATTTATTTTATCATAATCTTATACATACATATATAAGATATTAGTTCTATCTTAGAATTGCAATTGATTAATTAATAATTCTATCTAAATGTATAAATCTCTATCTTATCATTATACCCATTTAATTAATACATAGATCTATCATAGACTTTTTATTTTAGTCGTAATGTATAAATCATAAATATTTTACCCATTTCATTAAATAGCATATTTATTATAAATTATTTTCGTAATTTTATTAAGGCATATATTTTAAATCATCAATGGTAGCAAATTCTATCACTATATTTACAACAAATATGTTGATACCAGGAACCGTCAACGCGGTAAAGCACCCCACCAGAACAAAATATTGCAAAGTATAAAACCTCTCAAGGTGGCGTCAGGCCCAAGAGCCCTGCTCCCATCGCGATCCGAACAATAAACCCCTGCCAAAGCGTAGTCCGAAGAGCACAACCTGGTTGACAATGTACGCATCGCGTACATTGTCAACCAGGTTGAAGAGGAGCCCGTCCCATCCATGCAAGTGGGCGGGCGGCAACGTCCCATCAGGCGAGCGGTGGGCGGCAACGTCCCATCAGGCGAGCGGTGGGCGGCAACGTCCCATCCAGGCTTCCGATTGGCCGGTTCCGCGGCCACCACCCCAAGAGCCAATCCAAGGGCGACACGTACTCGGGCGGCGCTCCTCCCACATCGACGTCTCGGTCGATCTCGGCCCGAATTCGCCTATAAATAGCGGGCTCCGCGCACCAAGGGGGGGATCGAAAAACTCGCGAATCACACACTCACTGGATCTCGAGCTAAGATCATTGTTGTAACCCGATACACCTAAACGCGATAGAGAATCTCAGTCTATTGTAATCCAACGAGCTAAATACAAAATATCCTTCATATTACCCTCACCGCGTTGAACACCACTAGCGACCACATACTTTCCATCCCTACGTCTATTGATTCGGTTGAGTTCAAACATTGTGCTCTCATCGCGTTCAAGACATATCGGTGTTTTCGGACTTCAACATTGGCGCCGTCTGTGGGGAACGAACCCACGACCACGTGGTACACTCGTACTGCCCGCCGACTTGTCGCGCGACAAGCTCTGAATCTGTGAAAACCCTTATTCTCCGCGCGCCCACTAGTAGGGCCATCTCAATTCCCGCGATCACTGCCTCATACTTGGCCTCGTTGTTGGTTGCTTCAAAGCCGAAGTTGAGGGCGTGCTCGGACGCGTAGGAGGGTCCCTCAAGGACCACCCCCGCACCCGACCCCAGATCGCAGCGCGAGCCGTCAACAAAGACCTTCCACTCGTCGGGGCTCTCGTCCGTGTCGGGGAAGGTGACCTCCACCACGAAGTCCGCAAGGGCCTGCGCCTTGATCGCGGTCCGCGGGTGGTACGAGATGTCAAATTCTGACAACTCGACCGCCCACTTGGTCATTCTTCCCGACAGCGCGGGCTGATGCAGGATTTGGCGCAGAGGGAGGTCCGAGAGGACCTGTATGGGGTGCGCTTGGAAGTAGGGGCGCAATTTTCTCGCCGCCACAACCACGGCCAGAGACATCTTCTCCGCGGGTGAGTATCGCTGTTCTGCCGGCTGAAGCACCCTGCTGGTGAAGTATACCGGGTAACTGAAATCGCGGGTGATGACCGCGCTGGCTGTATGCTGGCTCACGGCGATATACAATTGCAAATCCTCTCCCGGGATGGGCGGGGAGAGCGTTGGAAGATTGGCGAGGTAGACCTTCAGAGCCTGGAACGCGCTCTCCATCTCCCCTGTCCAGTTGAAGGTGGTGGTGCTCTTGAGGCAAGGGAAGAAAGGGAGAGCGCGGTCCGACAACCTGGAGCAGAAACGGCCAAGATAATTCACCGCGCCCGCCAGTCGCTGGACTTCGTTTCGCGAAGTCGGTGAGCGCAGCTCCAACACCGCGTTGACCTTGGCGGGGTTGACGTCTATGCCCCTCGCGCTTATCATGAACCCGAGGAACTTCCCAGAATTCACCCCGAAGACGCACTTCTCCGGGTTCAGGCTCATTCGGTGGGCGCGCAGGGTTTGGAAAACCTCGGCCAGGTCGGCCAGGTGCTCCTGCGCGCTATGGCTCTTGACCACAATGTCGTCGACGTAAGCCGAGACACTGCGCCTCAGCTGCTTCCGGAAGACATGGTCTACCAGGCGCTGAAACGTGGCCCCCGCGTTCTTCAAACCGAAGGGCATCAGCCTGTAACAGAAAGTCCCGCGTTGAGTGATGAACGCGGTGGACTCCTGATCCAGGGGATCCATGGCTATCTGGTTGTAGCCGGAGTAAGCGTCTAGGAAGCTCAGCGCGGTATGGCCGGCGGTGGAGTCGACCAGATCATCAATGGAGGGCAGGGGGTAGCTGTCCTTGGGGCAGGCTTTGTTGAGGTCCTTGAAGTCGACACACATCCGCTACTTCCCGTTGGACTTCTTCACCAAAACGACATTGGAGAGCCAAGTAGGATACTTGACCTCGCGGATGAAGTTGGCACGCAGGAGCTTCTCAACCTCCTCATTTGCCGCGATGGCGCGCTCCTCGTTAGTTTTCCGGCGCCTTTGACAGACGGGCCGGGACCCCGGGCTTATTCGGAGCGAGTGCAGCGCTACCTCGGGGGGGACGCCCTTCAGGTCCGTCGCCGTCCACGCGACGGACCATGTGGCCATACTTCATGCACTCCCCTCCGACCTCCGCTGTGTTGAGGGTGCCGAACCACTCCCTTTCCTCTTCGTAGGAGTACTGGCCGTCATTGAAGGTGCCCCACGCCGGCCCGGGGCAGGCGAAGCCCGCCACCTCGACCCTTCGGGACCAGTGGCGGCGATGCCCGGTGCCCGTCACGATCTGGGCGGGGCCCTTCGCGATGGCCTCAAGAGATTGGCCCTCGACGCGGGCCGGTTCCCACCTGGGCTTCTTGGCGTGCGCGCCCTCGGCGTGGGCCGCATCCTCGCCCCCCTTGCGCTTTGAGGCGTCCCCCTGCGCGCGCTTGCCCTTGTCAGTGAGGGGATCCTTCCCCTTTTGGCCGGGTGTGCCTTTCGCGGCGACCCCCTTCTGGGCCCCGGCCTTGGCGGTGGTGGCCGCGACGACGGCTGGCGCGGCGGATGTACCGGTGAGCTCGTCAAATACGTCCATATCTGCAAAAACAAAGTCACGAACGTTTAGACTAAACGCGTTCAAAGTAATAACAAATGCGTTAAGATAAAACTAATTCTCAAGAAAGGTAGGAATACCCTCGCCCACGGGCACCGGGGGCGAGAGTGCCGGTGACGGCACCACGTCTTCCCGGGGCGGCGGCGGCCTCAGGCTCAGCCCGGCGCGCTCGAGGCGCTCTTGTGTTATCCAAACACTCTGCTCCCTTTTGTAAGGCGCGGCAAAGGCTTTCTTCGCCGCGGCGGCCTTTTGGGAGTCACCGCGTCTGCGCTTATGGGGGCGGTACTGGTCGGGGACGATTGGGCACAACAGTTCGGTGCCCGTAAAGTCGTGAATGATGAACCACTTCTCCTTCCAGCGCGGGCCGACATTGGAAGTAGTGATCAGCAGATTGCAGTGTGTAAGGCTGAAGTTCACAATGCCCTTGGTGTCCGACTTCACCGTCACTACCTGTAGCATATGAGCCACGGACGGAGGACGTTTGAGCTCAAGGCACCGCAGGTGGTATGCCGCGATGACACTCCAGCAGTTGGGCGCCATCGAGGCCGGGGCGAGGTCGTAATGGAACAAGAAGTCCGAGACATATCGCGGCAACGGGGCCCGAAAACCCGCGACGAGGCTGGCCACGTACATAACGGCACCCGCGTCGTAGACCGCCATATTGTTCCCTCCGTCGTGCGGAAGCAGAAGTTCCACCCCGGCCGGCCAGGGATATTCCGACGCGATAACATCCAGTTCGTCGAGGGTGAGGATGGTGGCATAACCCTTTGCCAGCGTCGTCGGGTTTTCGTACTCGGCCAAGTGCCCGGGCCTCGTTTGACGAAAGCGAGGCCTTTCTGCCCTGACGCTGGTAATGTAACGCGAGGGGAAGCTCCTCGCGGTCCCGGAGGTGGACGCCTCGTCGTCCAGAGCCTCATCATGAGGGTCATAAGGCTTGCAGCGGGCCATTGATCGCGAGGACGACTCGCTCTTGGTACGGGCGGCAGAGATGGTGGTCGGGTCGCTCTGGCTCAAACCGACTACTTCGCGGAAGTTGTCCTGAGAATCACTCGCGGACATCTCCCGGTACTCTAGCGAGGGGTCTGGCGCGTAGAAGTCCTCCCAGTCCGCTATCCTATCACCGCGATCCACGCCTGAGGGGCAGGAGTCGCTGGAAAGCTCCAAATCCAGGGCACGGAAACAAAGAGGCTCCTGGAGGAAGGAAAAGAGAAATGATATGCACGGGGAAAGGCCAAAAAAGAGAAACAGGTAGCGCGATAAATACACAATGAATAAACTCATAAGCAAGGAAGACAAGTAAAGGTTAAAACGCGGTGCCCTAACCACGGACAGGTGTCACGACGCAATAAGGCGAGAAGTCCTGTCAAGGAGGGCCTGGGGGCGCGCGAGATGTGTGTCAGATGAACATTCCGCCGTTCTCGACACGCTTCTCCGGGGTGACAGGACGTCGATGGGACGGGACATTGGTGGGACGTGGCGTTGCACTGAGCGCGCTTTCTTCGCCTCCCATGGCGTTTCACCTCCCACGGCGTTTCGCCTCCCACGGCGTTTTGCCTTCCCAGAGGGTCTTCTTCGGCCACTCCGCCACGGCCAGGCCCGAGCCGGGACTAGGGCGGAAGCGTCCGCCGCTTTCCGCCACCGTACCCCCGCAACGGTTCCGCCGCTGAAGCGACAGCGCCACCACCCAAAACTAGGGCGTTCTTCCCCCCAGAAAAATCCCGAAAAACCCCGGAAGCGAGAAAAGAGAAAGGAAAAAGAAAGGGAGAGAAGGAGAAGGGGCGTACCTCGTGGTCGGAAGGAGGCGGAGGCAAGCTTGGGGCGAGCGGCGTCGCTGGCGTGAGAGCAGTTTCCGGTCGACGAGGGCAGCGGGCCGGTTCGAGAGCGAAAGAGAGTTTTCGAAGTGAGAGTGGCGGAATGAGGAAGACGAAGGGAGCAACCGCTCCTTTTGTTCGAAATCTCGACGGGCCAGTGACGAAATGGGCTTCGTCTCGCATCGGCCCATAAAAATGACGGCCCAGCGACTTCCTTCGCCACTTCTCGTCCCAAACGCCTTCGTTTGCTCGTCCATCTCCGAAACAATAGCGCGTTCCACGCATCACGTTTCCGGTTCGGGGTACTTTTTTGGACCCGTCCTCAAAAGGGCAGTGAGTCCCGGCCCATGGGGTTGTGTTGATACCAGGAACCGTCAACGCGGTAAAGCACCCCACCAGAACAAAATATTGCAAAGTATAAAACCTCTCAAGGTGGCGTCAGGCCCAAGAGCCCTGCTCCCATCGCGATCCGAACAATAAACCCCTGCCAAAGCGTAGTCCGAAGAGCACAACCTGGTTGACAATGTACGCATCGCGTACATTGTCAACCAGGTTGAAGAGGAGCCCGTCCCATCCATGCAAGTGGGCGGGCGACAACGTCCCATCAGGCGAGCGGTGGGCGGCAACGTCCCATCAGGCGAGCGGTGGGCGGCAACGTCCCATCCAGGCTTCCGATTGGCCGGTTCCGCGGCCACCACCCCAAGAGCCAATCCAAGGGCGACACGTACTCGGGCGGCGCTCGTCCCACATCGACGTCTCGGTCGATCTCGGCCCGAATTCGCCTATAAATAGCGGGCTCCGCGCACCAAGGGGGGGATCGAAAAACTCGCGAATCACACACTCACTGGATCTCGAGCTAAGATCATTGTTGTAACCCGATACACCTAAACGCGATAGAGAATCTCAGTCTATTGTAATCCAACGAGCTAAATACAAAATATCCTTCATATTACCCTCACCGCGTTGAACACCACTAGCGACCACATACTTTCCATCCCTACGTCTATTGATTCGGTTGAGTTCAAACATTGTGCTCTCATCGCGTTCAAGACATATCGGTGTTTTCGGACTTCAACAAAATACTCATTCTATTAAATAATATATTAAATACATTTTTACTATCGTATCGTACATAAAAATCTCAATAAAAAGAATAGTATTATATTTACCATAATGGGTCCGGATCCGGTAGGAATGGTTATTATGGTAGGAAATAGGAATGAATCTCGGCCGTCCATCACGCGGAGGGAAAACAGCCCAACAAGCCACACGGGCGTATAATACGCGTATCATTCGCGTATTATTCGCGTTTTATACGCGTTTTTAATACGCGAATAATTCGCGTATAATACGCGAATTATACACGTTTTTTTCGTTTTTTTCCGTTTTCGTTTTTTTCCCTTTTTTTTGTTTTTTTCCGATTTTTTTTTGATTTTTTTTTGATTTTTTTTCCGTTTGTGCAACTCAATGGTCACGTTTGTGCAACTCAATGGTCACGTTTGTGCAACTCAGTGGTCAATTTGTTCTTCAACTCTATTGCCAATGTGTTGAATTCATTTGTGCAACTCAATGGTCACGTTTGTGCAACTCAATGGTCACGTTTGTGCAACTCCAATGGTCACGTTTGTGCAACTCAATGGTCACGTTTTTTTTCGTTTTTTTGTTTTTTTTCCGATTTTTTTTGATTTTTTTTTCGTTTGTGCAACTCAATGGTCACGTTTGTGCAACTCAATGGTCACGTTTGTGCAACTCAATGGATTTGTTCTTCAACTCTATTGTCAATGTTTGAATTCTATTTGTGCAACTCAATGGTCACGTTTGTGCAACTCAGTGGTCACTTTGTGCAACTCAATTTGTTCTTCAACTCTATTGCCAATGTGTTGAATTTTATTTGTGCAACTCAATGGTCACGTTTGTGCAACTCAATGGTCACGTTTGTGCAACTCAGTGGTCACGTTTGTGCAACTCAGTGGTCACGTTTGTGCAACTCAGTAGTCACTTTGTGCAACTCAATTTGTTCTTCAACTCTATTGTCAATGTGTTGAATTTTATTTGTGCAACTCAATGGTCACGTTTGTGCAACTCAATGGTCACGTTTGTGCAACTCAATGGTCAATTTGTTCATTCATATTTGTTTAACTCTATTGCCAATGTGTTGAATTCTATGGTCAATTTATTCGTCAATATTTGTGCAATTCAATGGTCAAATTTGTGCAACTCAATGGTAAAGTTTGTGCAACTCCATGTGAAAAGTAATAGAGAACATTACAATGCTCTATTAATAGAGAACATTACATGTGATATATTGCAATACTTACGTAGTCTGTTACTCCTGTAAGAATCAGGACTAAGTTGTAACTAGACACAAGTTATGTTGACAAACCTCAAACTGTAACTTCTGATCTCAAGACTACCCCTTAAAGATGAGCTTGCAAAAATCTAAGCTAGTCAAAAAATGGTGCAGATTGGGGATCTTCTGATCATAAATATTACTGTACATTACATCTGATCTTGACGCCAATTCCAACGCCCAAAGCCGACATCAGAAGGCTCTTCTGCTCCATTCTACTCAATCGATTCTCCTCACTCAATTAGGTTTTTCCTGCTAGAAATCCACAAAATCAAATCAAACAACACAGAAATTCGATTTCACCGATTTCAAAATCCGAAGATCGCTAGCTAAGAAATTCATAACAGCAGAGTATGCAGAAGAGCGCAGATCTCTCACTATATTATTGGCGGAAGTTAATCAACAATATAGACGAAGAAGAAACGGTATCGAATGAAATTCACATATGCACAATTGAAGCAAAATTACAGGATGAAGGTTTCCGCAATCTAACCACCTAGCTTACCGATTTCAGGAAATTCCTCTTCCACCTCGCTCCAATCCCTGCCAATCTGAGTAAACACTTGCAAACGAAGAAGAACGTGACAGAGGAGTAGAGATGGAATCGGTGTGATTGGGAAGCGGAGGAGGAGAAAGGGATGGCGGATCTTGAACTCCGTCAGATCCGGCCATGAGGAGCTCGGATCCCGACGGAAAGGATACCACCTCTTTTGAGAATGCTGCGGCGGCGGCGTCGGCTGGACGACGACAAGACGCTCTGATACGCCGGCGGCGAGACTCGCCTCTTCCAGATCTGAAAAGCGTCACCTCCAATTGGATCGGATCCGGCGTGTGCAATTACATCGGCGTCTTCTGCGTTCCGGATTCGTACAACCGGTAGCTTGTGACCGTCGCCGGAATCGACCTGAACCACTGCGACATCGCCGGCTAGGGTTTGGGGAGGGGATAGATCGGCAGAGCTGGTGACGGTGGGAGAAGTCGGGGCTTGAGCAAAGCGGAGCGGGAGGAGAAGCGGCCGGAGTCGACGACGGAGACGACGACAGGGTTGGGGCGGCGACGGGGGAGGCGGACGGGGCCAGAGAGTCGACGGAGAGAGGTCGTGGTTTGGTCTGAGCGATGCAGGAACGAAGAGAAGGAAATAGAAAGAAATGAGCAGGATTTTTTTGGGGGGCAGAAATTAATACAATCTCAGCCATTAAATCCGTTAGATCCTACGGTGGATATCCATTCCTATTTCTCACCATAAGAGTCTTTCTTACATGACTCTTTCTCTACCATAATTATATCTCTAATATTACATATTGGTTACACTTTAGAAAAAAAAGATAGATTTGTTAATTAAGATAATGCTTTGTGATCATTTTTAATAAGTACTTATATATTTCTTATTTAATATTTTTTTTTAGAAAATAATAACATACATACGAGATAATTTGTATTTCTATTTTATCTTATTAAATATTATCGATATCTTTAATGTAATAACATATTAATCCGTATAAGTTAGTTACGTAAATTACTTTAAATACCAAACGGCTTTTATCAATTTTTAATAAAATTTGATAATGCATCTTATCTTATGTCATTTTTCTTCAATTACTTAAATATATGTTTAGGTATGTATAAAAAGTAAATATATAACTAAAGTGTGTATATATATATATGATGATATACACGAGTTATATCATTTTATAATCCAAAAAATAAACATCTTTTAAAACAAAGTATGGATAATATTTGTAATTGTTATAGTAAATTCATATACAAAGTAATAAATAAATAACACTCCCGTACAAGGTACGGGTCATCTGCTAGTACAGTATAAAGCGGAACCAATGTCTTTGTTAAAAATTGCGCCACCTCATCAATGTTGAATAAAATAATGTTTTCATTTTAACAATTATTAAAAAGATTAAAACTACTTACCAAAAATTAATAGACTTGTATACTATGATTAGATCACATATCAAAATGGAAATTATGTCAGCTAGAATCTCTATGCATAAACTTTGTATTTTTTTTTGGTTGAATGCATAAATTTTGTATTAAGAGATCAACTATCTCATATAATTTATATCTTTTAGATCTTATCCAATAAAGATCTCCCAAAAAATTATATTTTGCACAAATCTCATATAATTTATATCTTTTAATGTACACCTTAGAAATATGAGGATGGAAAATGATCTCTTACACACATCTCATATAATTTATATCTTTTAGTTATTAAAATAATCTTCATACAATTTATATGAGCATGGAAAAAATTGGTCATTACCCGTACATGGTACGGGTCTTCGACTAGTTAGTTGTCATTTTATAAAATAATTTTGTAACACAAATCATGAACCATATCTTGTCCCATGAGGTTATAAACGGTCACCCCTTTCAAGTAGGGCTGTGAATTTGATATCCGATCCGACGATCCGATCCGAGATATCCGCCGATCCGATCCGTTTTTATCCGTATCCAAATTAATCCGACTAAAATCGATCCGTATCCGATCCGATCCGCTATTTTTTCCGGATATTTGGATCGGATACGGATCGGAGTTTCAGATAAATGGATATCCGAAAATATCCGTATATATTAAATATATATTAATATATATATTTAGAAAATAGATATGTAAATAAATACATGTTTTTATAAAAAATTATATATGTATATATTTAAAAAATATATATGTATATATATAAAAAATATATATGTAAATATTTAAAAAATATATATGTAAATATAATTTGTAATTTATTAATTTAAGCAAGTTTAATTAAAATGGATCTTTTCGGATATCCGGGATATCCGCCATCGGATATCCGATCCGAACGGATATATTTTCTCGGATATCCGACTAAAAATGGATCGGATACGGATCATGATTTGAGGCAAAATAATTTTCGGATATCCGCGGATTCGGATCGGATCGGATCGGATCGATCCGAATTCACAGCCCTACTTTCAAGGCAACTGGGGGTTACAAAACTCGTCTAATACATATTGAACAATTGATATATTGTGAAAAACTTGGCTAAATTTTTTTAATGTGATGTAAAATAAGGTTTTTTTTTTTTTTCTAAACGATGAATCTATATGCAGGCTAGAAATTATATGTACATCAACCCTTCCTTGGAAACTTACTATCGTTAAGTTGAATGGGCTTTTACATTAAAAAATATTGAAAAATTCCGTTTGGTACCCTCGAATTTTTGACTTTTCCAGATGATACCCAAGTAAAAAACTTATTCAGGAAAATACCCAATGTTTGCAAAAGTTCGACTCGTATTCTTTCTTGTAAAATTTTCTTATATTTCACTAAAATTTGTCTATTTTCTACAACAAAGACATATTTTTATGTATATTAAGTTAAAATTCAGTTATGGTATAAAAATAGTTTTAATAATTATTTAAAATATATTCTATAAGTTTATAAAAATAGCCTATGTTTTCAATTAAATTTGTGTTATATTTATCGAATTAAAATCACACATACTTCAATAATTAAATTAAATTAATATATTATATAATAAAAATTTATCATGAAAATATGACATAAGTTTTTGACAATGTTTAATACCAATTCAAACTTTATACATATATATGTATATATGTTGATAGAATATATGAATTTTTATTTCTTAAATAATAGGAGAAAATACAAAATATTCTTTGATCATAGTAAATGACCTTTCCATACATATATATATATATATATATATGTATGTGTATTTATGTATAAAGTTTAAGAAATGAAAATTGATAGTAAACACTGTCAAAAACTACTATGTCAAAATTTCATGATAAATTTTAATTATATAATATATTAAGTTAACATAACTATTGAAGTATGTGTGGTTGTAATTCGATAAATATAACAAAAGTTTACTTGAAAACTTAGGATATTTTAATTAATTTATAGAATATATTTTAAAAATTATTAAAACTAGATTTATACTATAATTGAGTTTTAACATAATATATATTAAAAAGTATGTCTTTGTTATAGAAAATAAACGAATTTTAGTGAAATATAAGAAAAAATTATAAGGGTACGAACTGAACTTTTCTCGGAATAAGTTTTTTAATTACACCATCCGAAAAAGCCAAAAATTCGAGAGCACCAAACGAAATTTCCCAAAAATATTTTGGAGGTCACACAACGTCCCTCCTTGTATCACCAAATTCATCGCCTTAACAAATTGGATCAAATGACCTTCCTTTGATATCAACATATAGTAAGTGACACCTAATATCATCCTATCCTGACAATCAATTTCGGACACTTACATTTTTTCTCTAATTTCACCGATTGCATCACATAACCCCCCTTAGGAATGTACATCTCTGCCTCGACATCTGCTCCATATAACTCCTTGGATGCCTCGACATGTGCGTAAGGGGTTTATGTGGCGCAAAAAAGCGAAATTGGAGAGAAAATGCAAGTGCTAAAATCAATGGTTATGATCGATGGGCGGCAGCACATCAAGGTTTTCACCTTGATTATGACCTTCGTCGCGATCCATAGGAAACCTTATTCTTCTTTTTTTTCACGCAAAAAGTTTATTAAATTGTTTTCATGAAAATACTTTATAGTTGTCCAATTCGAGATCTTTTATACTAGAAACTTATTTGATTTTTCTAACTTGAAATGTTTCAAACTATAGTTTGCTTTTTCTCTTTTGGTGTTTATACCAGAATTCTCTTATAAATTCTCAGTGTTCGCTCTTAATTGGCCCTCATGTAATACATCCTTTCACCATATAGATTGTGGAAATTTGTTTACCCATATGATGATATGATTATGAAAATGATGTAGAGAATGATTAGGGAGCAATATATATCGACAACCATGCATGAACAATAGAATGGAAACAAGGATGGAGAATAAAGACGAGAAGGAGGAGATAAAGCCGGGTGGTAAAAAAACGAGAATGGATGGCCATTGACCACGGATAAAAAATCGAACTTTTTTTTTTGTTTTTTTTTGAAAATGTAAGAATTCGGAGTACCAAAAAAATTGGTAGTCCGAGAGGCCATTAAACGGCAGTCAAGAATGGCTAGGTGGGTTAAAGAAAACCCCATAAGGCAGGCAGAATGTACTAACGATAACATAAATTCTCAAAAAACAAGAGCAAAAAAGATTGGAATCGGGGTGAGTCAAACACTAAGGAAAACTTAGCGTCGCAGGCGTCAAGCCGACCCATCCTGGGGTGTGAGAAATATAGACAACTGATGTTCCCTCCACCGAGATGAAGGATCTTCAGAGCCCCTAAGCACCAAGCAGCCTGGCCTAGCACAACTCGATCCGAAAATTCCAACAAAGCTCTTGCTCTTCAAAAATTTATGCGCAAATAAAGTACAAGCAATTCTGCCAAAATTTCAAAACAAAAGATCAAGATTTCATATCATTTTGGATTTCATATCATTTTAGATTTGTTTTTGTTAAATGAGCACCACCATTTAGAGTCTGGTACGCTCTTGTCCAAGTTGTTCAACAATGAGTTGTTCAATTTGGTATCAATTTCTTTGTTATACAGGAGTGATGCCATGTCAATTTTGACTTTTCCTTTCCATTTTTCTTTGTCCCCGAAGGACCAGGTTCAAGGAGCTTTTGAGAAGCACTACTGCTTTTGGTCTCCTCGATCACAGTAGGCATCGGTTCAGGTTTTCACCATTGTTCAGGGGGTCAATTAGCTCACAGTTCAGATTCTTTCCTAAGAAGAGGACATTTTTGAAGGTTTTCAACTGTTAAGTAGACGATTACTGTTGAGCAGCAATTTTTTTTGAACCCTAGACTTGAAACAAATTGGGGGTTTTTACCATAGAAGATCCGTTGCCTAAATCGACGCCTCCTCCAGGTCGATTCAGGGTTGAGATCGATTTTTTCATTGGTTTTGATCTCCATAGATTTGTTTGTCTTCCATTTAGCCGAAATTCATGGCTAGGTCTCCCTCTTCGCACGCTTGGTGTTGAGTCACTGCCACCCAATGGCGGCAAGGAGAGGCTTCCATTTGGCCAATTCGACGCGCACCGGCCGGTGCGCTTGGTAAACTTTAGTGCTTTTTGTATTATACCCTTAATTTTGGTTAAATTACGAGATCTGCCCAATACTCTATGAATTATTTCAGATCTATTCTTTTTAGACGGTTTGTTAAATTTAATGCCTTAAACTGGTACTTGCTACCATAATCTACTAACTATATCACAAATAATCTATTTTCTATGATCACAAGCCCACCATGCTCCGTAATATAAGATAATAAATTTAGAGAGGTTTGACCGTTACCTGGACGTAGTATCACTGGACCTCCGGCGTTCCTGTAGCTCCCGGATTTCTAGGGGTGGCTAATCCTCAACCAGGACTCCCTTAGTCCAAGCACAGCACAGATCTGTTTCGTTTCCTACCTCAGATCGTAGTCTCTAACTTATAATCTTTGAATAGGTGGATGGAAGGTTTGTAATCAAGAAAACGGTTTATTCAAGACATAACTTTCGATTAAGTAGCTTTCCCTTTCTTAAAAACAAACTTTTATTGAATTTGAAAGGATTACAAGCACACAAACACACTGAAAAAACACACAAATCACTCAAACACTCAAGCTAGAAAGATCCATAGAAGGATTTGAACTCTTTGAGTGAGGGAAACTCCGCTTCACTGGTAAGTTCAAAGCTTTCTCTTTCTCTTTCTCTAGATTCAGACTTTGCTCTCCCTATTTTTCGGTGCCCCCTCTAAGCTTACAAGAGGGTGTATTTATAGAGCTGGTGAGAGCATAGGGTGCTCTCTTAGTGCTCTTGAAATTATAACCCGACAAAGTCTCAGGGAATCCACTCACATGGCAACAGTGCCATCACTCTCTGAAAAAGAAAAACACTCTGAAAATACATTAATGATAAAAACAAAACGACAAAGATCTTCTGTGACCGTTTGAAGTGGAATGGTGACGTGGCATTGACAAGTTAATCCATGCAATTATTGAGGTTATGCATGCCTTCATCTCCAATGTTGTCTTCCCAATTCTCTGCATCATATTCATCAAGCTCTATTTGCTTGATCAAGTTTTCTGAATACTCTGGATCCCAGTCCATTAGATGATCCCAAAGGAACTCCTGACCCTTTGGTGATAAGTATCTCCCATATTCAATTTGTGACAAGTACTCTTGGATAGAATCAGATGACTCTATGGCTTCTAAGAAATAGGGTTTTAGCTCTTTTGAAATTATGACAGTAGTAAACCCAACCTTGAACATAATTACATCTTTCTTCTGATATATCTTGATGATTTCGTAGATGTAGAAGAATCCCCTGGCTCTGGCTTCAACAGCTGTTTTGAGCGGTGGTTGATGTACTGGTAGTGGATTGTCTGAAAAATAATCTGTTTTTTGGAGAAACATAAGTAGGTAATGTGGAGCTCTTGAATGTCCTCCTTCTATTTCCATACTAGCAGGCTTCATGAAACTAATCAGATTGTCTTCTTCTTTTGATTTTATAATCCTGTTGAACACGTACTTCTGGAACTTAGTGAAATGTTTGTATAATGGATTCCATGGCCTAGGAAATCTTCCATATATCCCGTGGCACATCCCATAATCCCATGCTTTCAGAATTCCTGCATCTTCATCAGGACTACCTGGTAGACAAACTCCTCCAATTCCAGAATGGCCATACATAATTTGAGATCCCCATTCTTCCCATATGTCGTAGTAAATACATGAATTCCTGTTCATCACCTGAGCATACCAATCTGGAAAATCTTTATATTTCCAATAACCCTTCAGTTTTTCCTGGAGCTCCCAAGGAAGCTGAAGCATCTTGTTAGTTATTTCTAGCTCTAAAATTCTGGTACTGGATATGCAGTTTGCTATCTGATATCCATAGCGACATCTTCTCTTACCAACTTCTTCTAAAAAAGAAACTACTAAATTACTGGGAGGTGACACCCATCCCTTATGATGCTTGGTCTTTTCAGCGAACTTAGCCCTCTCCGCATCCGAAGGACGCACGGAGAGGAGAAACCCGACTGACTCTTTTATCTGTTCTTTTATGCCTACTTCATCTATAAAGAGCGCAAATTCTCTTTGCGTTGGGACTATCTGCTCCTCACCACGCTTACTGCGCGTGAATTCAATTTTTTGATGAGTATAGGCATCTTTCATTTGAGCATTACTACTATAAGATTGGTGAAAATCCTATTAATCTTCAAATGCTCTATGATAAACTTCCTAAACCAATTAATGAAGAAATTAGTGATGGTTACCATGAGTGGAAAGAAAGGTATATGTCTAGATATTTCATGTTACAGATTTCAAGGGTGTTGAGTTTTCTTTGCCATTCGATAAATTTTTTATCATCTTCATCTCTTTCACCAATAAACTCTTCATCTATAGCCTCACAAAGGTCTTTGAACATAGATGAAGCCAAGTTATTAGCTCTTAACCCTTGTTTGAAATCCTCTGGTACTCCTTCATACCAGTCAACAACTATTCCTTCTAGACTATGCTCAATATAGTTTAGGAAGTTTGTTGCTCTCCAGTCTGTGTTGAGGTTTAACACGCTCATCATACTTTTCTTCCAGAAGTCCATTACTTCTTCACGCTTTCGGACTCCATCTAAGTTTAGCTTATAACCAGTTTCACTTATGGGTTCCAATTTAAGTTCTTTCTTGTTAGGTCGGTTATTGGGCATAATCCTTACCCCAAATCTGGCCGTTTTCTCTAAGAACTCCTTAGGCTTACAATAAGGTTTTCTATAGCTACAAGATCCTTCTTCATATTTTTTATAATAGGATCTGTTAGCTTCATTAGTTTCTTCCAACTCAGTAGGTGTTATTTCCTCTTCCATTTCGTTGGTGTCTAACACTCTTTTACCCGTAATTTTACTTATCTTGCGTTTTACTTCAGTTATAGGTATGGTTTCCATATCTTTTAACCTTATCAAACCCATTTGTTGATACATTTCTTCCTCTTCTGTATCATATTCAGATTCTTCACTACTGATGATACCATGTTCCTCCATGGTATCTTCTCTTGGTTCCAAATTAGTCTTCGTTATCTTTTTCATTTTCCTCAAGTTTGGTTTTTCCTTTTTCGTTAATATTTTTAACTGGTACAGAAAATACTTTTCCTGGGTTTTGATCTTGGAATGGATACTTGTAGGGAAATTTGGTTGATTTTTTAACGTCTAGACCTTTTGCAATTGCACCTTGATGCCTAATTTCGTGAATAAGTTCAGTAGATATTTTCTTATTTTCTTCTGATAAAAGGTTACAATAAATTTTTAGTTCTTCTCTAATATTTTTGATTTTTTCACTTAATCTAAAGATACTACTTTTTAGTTCAACGATATCATCAACTATGGTATTTAATATTGCTTCATGATGTTTATCGCCAATATTTAAATGCTTAATATGTGGAGCTTCTCTATTAATGCATTTTTCAGAAATCTCCAGTTTGTTAATTGATTAACTAGGCTCTGATACCAAATTACAGGACTCGATTATAAAACAAGCTAACTAAAAACCAACTACTAAACAGTCTAAGGATAAACAGAGTAAATATTAAAACTTATAGAAATATTTCGTAATTATGCAACAATACCGGGAACTAAACGTAAATACTATAAATTGCAGGCAAAATTGAAAAGTGATAAAGCGGTGCGCTTGGTAAACATGCAGGCGCGCGTTCGACTACCCTTCCCTTTGGGTTTGAGGGAGGAGTAGAAGGAGGATAAGACCGATTGAGCCATCAATTGGTGATCTAGGGTTCGAATTTCTGGGTTGTTATTTATTTTGGGGATGCTGTTCTTTAGGCATGGATGAAGGTTGGGGAGAAAGAGAGCCAAGGAGTCGGGGGTCTATTTCATTAGTTAAATCGAACTTTTTTTTGGTAAAACTTTGAAACCTTCCCGCTAATCTTATTTTTAGCATAATCTTACCTCTTTCTTAATATGTATTACGCCTACAGTATATATATATGTTTTCCATTGATGCCTGTATCAAATATGTTAATCTTAAATTCACATACTGATGTAGGGAGATTGGCAGCCCGATTCGAAGAGGATCTCATTCGTCGAAAAGGCCTCAACCGGTAGAAGAGGATCTAAG
This sequence comes from Polygonum aviculare, assembly GCA_934048045.1. Classification (NCBI taxonomy): domain Eukaryota; kingdom Viridiplantae; phylum Streptophyta; class Magnoliopsida; order Caryophyllales; family Polygonaceae; genus Polygonum; species Polygonum aviculare. The sequence continues at coordinate 10,663,455 of OW204028.1, forward strand.
GCTTTTCCGGGTTTTTCTATCGTTTCAGGGCTTTTAGTTAGGTTTTAGTTATTTTTGGAATTTTCGTAATTTTTATTTTATATCTTTTATCTTTTATCTTTTCTATCTTCTATCTTTTCTATCTTTTTAGGTTTTTAGTTCCTTTATATATAGATCGATTGTAGCCCTGAATAGACAACTTTCATTATTTTTATCAATTACAGAGTTTCTCTGAATTTTCTGGTGGATTTCCAGTTTTCTTGCGTTTTAGGTTTCGCGATTGCGATTTCTTGATCATCAAGGCTTGCGCTTGCTTGCCTTTCAAGCTTCCTGCTGCGTCAGTTGGTATCAGAGCAGGCTTCTCCTGTTCCGTTTCGATTCTGAAGCATCATGGGAGAACTAGTAACACGAGCAGACCTAGAAGGGATTACAACGGCTTTTACCGCGTCCCTCAACGGTTTGACAGCGCAGATGGCTGCGTTAACAGCACAGATGAATACCGTCCTCGCCAATGACAACAACAACAATCCACGGGTAGGCGGAAGAGTGAATCAGGCTCCACGCGGTGGAGGCGATCATGGTAGAGGCGATCCTGATGGAGGGGATTCAAGTTCCGAAGAGGAGGTCCTGGAAGAAGATCCGGCTGAGGGCAATCAACAAAAAAATCACGACTATCGGGTCAAGGCAGATATTCCTCTATTCTATGGAACCATGGGAGTCGAGGAGTTCTTGGATTGGCAGATCGAAGTTGACAGATTTTTCGATGTCATGGGAGTTCCGGAGAGTAAACAAGTCAAGATGGTCGCGGTCCGTCTCAAAAGCACGGCTGCAGTCTGGTGGGACAAGCTCGTTAGTCTCAGGCAGAGGCAGAGGAGATCGCAAATCAAGACTTGGAGGCGAATGAAACAACTGATGATGGAGAGGTTCTTACCTGATGATTACGAACAAATTCTTTATAAGATGTATATAGAGTGCGTTCAGGGCAAGAGGAGCGTCTCAGAGTACACAACCGAATTCCTAAGGCTGAGTGAGCGGAACGAATTGGGAGAAACCGAGGGCCAGAAAGTTGCTCGCTTTATTAGCGGCTTGAAGGGCTCGCTACAAGAGAAGATGGGATTACAGACTGTTTGGACCATAACCGAAGCCTCAAGTCTGGCATTGAAGGCGGAATTGATGGAGAAATCTCCCAGAAATTTCTCATCTTTTCGCAGATATCCACAACAGAATAGTTTTGATGCGGCTGGTGATGAGGATAAAATCACACCTTCAAAAGATAAAAATTCAACAGCAGATAAGGAGAAGGGTGCGAGTACTTCAGCATCAGGCAAAGCCCCCAACCAAAGACAACCTAATCCTTACGCTAAGCCATCGGGTGATAAGTGTTTTAGGTGCGGAGGTCAGGGACACAGATCAAATGTTTGCCCATCTAGGCGAACCACTGCTGTCGTGAATAATTTTGATGATGAGGGCCAGGACAAGGAAGAAGACGGCTATTCGGATGTTGAATTTGCTGAAGAAGAATCCGACGACAGGGTGAACATCGTGCTTCATCGAATTCTATGGTCTTCCACAGAAGAGGGGCGAAGGAAGAACTTGTTCAAAACCTATTGTTCTGTTGCCGGCAAAGTGTGCAATTTGATAGTAGACAATGGTAGCACAGAGAACCTGGTGTCGCAGAAATTAGTAAACCATCTGAATTTATCAACGCAGCCCCGGGAGAAGTCCTACGAGTTAGGTTGGGTGAACAAAGGTCCTCAGGTACGGGTTTCCTTGACTTGTAAGTTATTATTGTCTATTGGGAAACACTATAAAGAGGAGGTGATGTGTGATGTTATAGACATGAATGTCTGCCATGTCTTGCTTGGCCGCCCTTGGTTATTTGATAATGATGTGACCTACAAGGGGCGAGATAATGTGATAATGTTTAAGTGGGGTGGACACAAAATTGCTATGGCGCCTATTATGCACTTTGATCAGCCTACAAGGAAAAGGAAGTCTAACTTTTTGGTTATGGCACGGAGTGAAAAGGAGCTAGATGAAGATATTCATGCTAATGAGGCTTTATATCCAGAAGAGAACTCGAGGTCGAGTTCTTCAGAGGTGGAGGAGACTGATGTAGGGAGATTGGCAGCCCGATTCGAAGAGGATCTCATTCGTCGAAAAGGCCGTAACCGGTAGAAGAGGATCTAAGGCTTTTCCGGGTTTTCCTATCGTTTCAAGGCTTTTAGTTAGGTTTTAGTTATTTTTGGAATTTTCGTAATTTTTATTTTATATCTTTTATCTTTTATCTTTTCTATCTTCTATCTTTTCTATCTTTTTAGGTTTTTAGTTCCTTTATATATAGATCGATTGTAGCCCTGAATAGACAACTTTCATTATTTCTCTGAATTTTCTGGTGGATTTCCAGTTTTCTTGCGTTTTAGGTTTCGCGCTTGCGATTTCTTGATCATCAAGGCCTGCGCTTGCTTGCCTTTCAAGCTTCCTACTGCGTCACATACTTGTTTACAATCTTTAAACACATTTTATACATAAACTAGTCATCTACAAGTTATTCATATACGACCTAAATGAACAGTGTTGAAGCCCGAAAATGACGAACGCGCCGAATGTTATTTTATTTGAACAACATGGCGAGATTCTTTGCGACATGCACACACTTTTTGTGGGGTTGAAGACTTTAGAGGATGAACCCCTCACAAATATGGGTTGATGTGTTTTATACCCTCACTTTACATCATGTGCACTCTTCTCGCCTCATATTATGTACCCTAGTCTGATGACTTTCTAAAGTCATTTTCAATCTCTTTTCCTTTGGGCTTGGTTGCTATTTATACTAAGTTTCAAGACTTGGATTTTGGAATTTTTCGATGTGGGATGGTCGGGCAAGTTCTTGTGTGGCACGTCTCCATTGGAGACATCGTGCAGCCTGTGCATGGAGTGCTCTGAAGGCTCCATCAAAAAGGAGTGACTAAGTTGTTCCAAGACAGGTGTTATTTCCTTAGTGGAGGCCTCGGGCGATGAAATATTTTTAATAGGAAGGTTCGTTGCCATGGTTTATGTTTTGGTGGAGTCATGATTTTAAGGTTATCGCGTTGTTCTCACATAATTCATTAGGACCGTACAAACGTGATGTTGTAGTCGTGCTTGAAGTACATCGCGTTGTTCTCACGCAGTCCATTAGGACCATGCCGACGCGATGCTTGCTTAAGATAGTTTGACAGATGGGATTACTCAATGCTTTTGTGCGGGGAGTTTTAGTGTGTTTATGAGGAAGGGTGTGGTTTCATGCTGATCGTTTATTTGTCTTATTGCGAGGCCCACGCGTCATGCAATATTGTCATATCACACACCAACACAACCCCATGAACTTGGGCATCATCGCGATAAAGTCGTGGTCAAACACTTAACATTTTCACTCTTTGCCTTGCATCGAGAGAATGCCTTGGGTTCGGGCGAAGCAGAGAGGGGAATAATGGGTGAGCCTTTACAAAAGGCATCAAGCAAACAGATCTTTTCTGTTTTCGCCTTCATCTTCCTCCCGCTCTCTGAACAGAAAAACTCATTGCCTTCTGAAATCGGCACTTCGTCACCTCCATCGTCGCTTTTGCTTTTTAGCTTTTTGGTCACCTTCCGGTGCTTTTCCAGGTTTTTACTTTTCTGTTTGTGGCATCGCCGCCAAGCGTGGCCGCGCGAGCCGACACTTATTGTTTTCTCCCTCTATTCTGCAGCCTCATCGTTGGGAAGACGATGCCCTTTCAAGACGGTTTCTCTTGTGCCTCTCGCTACTCGACGCCTCTTTTTTTAGTTTAGGCCCCTTTGGGAATGCGTAATGCCAAGGGGGCATGCATAGGTAGACAATTGGTAAAGACCTTAGACAGACCTTCTCAGCGGAGAAAAATTACCCCATATTCCGGAAAGATATATAGGATTTTTACATACAAAAAAGCGAGTCAATAAGCCACCTCTCTCTCGTGTGCACAGTTCAACCAGTACAGACTTTTGTTATTGAGCAAATCTGAAGATCAAAGTACAATTATCAACATCCTAGCATAGTACACTTGGCAGTTGCCACTATCCTTCTTGTTTGAATCCACTCTTTAACTCATCATCCAACAAGACTAGGCTTCCCACAAACCCATCACTAAAATACCCATCACCCTTACATCTAAACCCAACCAACCTAGCACAGTGATTACAACAATCATAGCACACGACCTCCTCACTCTCAGTCGAAACAACTACCTCACATCCATCGTCCCTCACCCACATAACATCCCTCAGCCCTCCTCCTTCCCAATTCAAACTCACCATCTTACACCAAGAACTCGCCGACCCATACACCTGCATCGCCCATACATCGCACCCGTGCGAGCCCGACACTCGAAACGTCCGCTTGTAGTCCAAAACGGACAGCCGGTCTCCGAGCTTGGAGACACTGACTTGAGACCTCTGGAGCTCCAGAGGCAGCTCGATCAGCTTGAACTGCTCACTCGCAAAATTGAACGACAGCAACACATTCCTTGTGGACCTCAAGAAGGCAGGCCAGTGAGCGGATCCGTTTAGCAGGCACTGCGACCATCGATTCTCGAACGTGTAGCAATCGGTGTTGGGGTAATCGATAGGCCTCCATTTCCGGTCTCGGAAGGAGAAGAGCTCCGCCTGCGGAGGGAAGCGGCGCCTGCGCCCGAACAAACAGCCGTTCACAACTCGGGCGATTCTCACGATCTTGAGATCGGTTTCGGACGGGCCGGATCCGAACCCGAGGGTTGAAGTGTAGCCGATGGTCGGGGAGGAGTAGATCGGCGTAGGAGGATACACGAGCTTCCGGATTAGAGGGTTCCAGAGAACGATGGACTCCGTTATCCCTAAGAACTCGTGGGCGAGACAGAGTACGCCGTTGACGGTGCCGATTATGCGGAAATTGGAGTGGAGATCTGATCGGAAGCGGAGATCGAGACAGGGGAGGGTTTGGGGGTCGAAGGCGACGTAATTCGAGTGCTCGGTTTTGGTGGATTCGAGGGCGATTAGAAGGGGGTTTTGGAAGGAGAGGTGGGAGGCGATGAAGGAAGGGGAAGAGATGAGGGAGTTCCATGATTTGCATACGCATCGGCATCGGAGGAGGGTTTCGGGGGCTGATTTTGTGAGGATTTGAGGCCAGAGCTCCGGCGGAATGTAGTCGGACATGGTTGGATTGCGGAGAAAGGAAGAGTGCAAGTGAGGATCGAGATCGGGTGGAAAGGACGCCACTCAAACCTGATAAGAAACTCTAATTCGCGGTTGAGCAATTTAATACAGGAGGATGTGACACGTGGAGTTTTGACTAAAAACAAACATGTGAAGTTTGTGTTTCGGTATGGGATTTTAGATCTGAGGCATTGAGGCGCTGGGTCATTATCCAATTGGCATTTATTGATTCTAAATTGTTCAAAGTACATTTGACAAAAAAAACAATAACAAAAACGAGCATAATTCATACTCCGTACTTATGAACATTTTGTTTTTGGTAGAGCCTAAGACAGTAAGGCAGGCACTCTTTAACACACACACACATCCACAATATGACATTTGTTTCTTACTTTCTTTATCCTCCACAATTTACGCACCTTAAAAGTCAAGAATATGCTTGGCCCGTGTTTTCCTAAATTAATATTTTCATGATTTTATATTGGGAGAATCAAAGGACAATAATTGTGATTTTCTTTTCGATAATTAACAAACGTGCACAATTGTGATCTCCCACTCAATTGATAAAAGAAACAAATGTTTTCTTGACGTTTTCTGCTGGAAAATTTGGTAGAGTTGGTGAGGACACATTGGCCAGAGGTTGAGTTTTGGGCCATGGCTATGTTGTTTTTCGTGCATATACCATACTTACGTAAAATTAATTCACTGAGAAATGAAGTGTTTTAATATTACCATGCATTTGGTCAACTGAACTAATTCTAAAACTAGAGTAAACCTAAACAAGGTCTAATGAGATTACATATAAGCCAATTCTGCTCATGACATTGAAAAAAAAAAAAAACTTCGACCAAAAAAAAAAAAAACTCAACGATGCGTTTCACCAGCGATTTAAAATGCAACTAAATTGACAAAGGCGAAGCAAGTGAAAGGGAGATCTCCCCTGCAGCCAACTTGAATGCATCCTCAGCAGCTTGCATTATTCCAACTTCTACTTGCATTATTGCATACCATTACAAAGTTGTTGCAACTCTTGTTCGAACATTCATGCTTCAAGCTAGCTTGCAAAAATTGTATGTTATAAGGCATTAGATCATATACGAGACTTACGCGGGCATGGAGCATGAGTGTGATTAGATGATCAGTGCTTGAGATGCGCGCGCTTATGAGCTCTCGAGCTTAAACTTGTCGAACACAAAGGCGACTGTCACCAAGAGGCCTGGCCTTTTATTACCGGAGCAGAGCACGCTTATCTGCGCATCGTCTCCAGCCACACACATGAGCACATGGCGACATTTTGAGACACGAATGTTTGGAATGTGACATGAGCTGCAGAGTTAGATGAAGATAGTGGCTTGTTTAATGCAAGGGAGAGATCACGGTGCTTATGACCATGTAGGGTTTCTTGTTTGCGCGCTTGTGATATGTAATTCACTGCCTCTTCAACTATTGGTACATGTTTTGGCTTAATAAGATCGTATACAAACAAGAACTCAAAACGGCAATCCAGAACATACAAGAGAAGATCTATCCAATCTAGAGAAGCAAAAGATGTAAATGAAAGAAGCAAGGAAGAAGAATCTCATATGAGGTTACCAACCCCAATCAAGGTTCTTAGAAGCTTCTCTTATTAAACCATCATATAATAGACTCGGTGCCTTTATTCTTCTAAGAAATTATCACCTTCAAATAATAGATCACTCAAACAACAACACATCCAGAGGCTACATCCATAAACTCTTCATCTGATTCAAGCGCAACCATTGTTTCTAACTTTTTTTTGGTCGAAACCATTGTTTCTAACTTAAGGTAGATCTCCATCACAACACTTCCTTCGTCTTCCCGACCCGGGTAACAAGCCACTTTCCCATCAAGCTTATTACCATATCCACTTAAGACAGCCAACGCCTTCCCCATTCCAAATTCAGTTCCATACATCCAAACCTCGGCGAGCTTCCTATCACAACGAAATTAGTATCATCGAAATCTTCAAACCTGATAACAGAAGGCGACTTCATCCACTCCTCAAATCGACTAATCACCTTCTCATTAGTATGATCCACCACAGCTCTGTTCAGCATCAATGTAGCCCAACTAAGATCTTGGGCGAGCAATTCACCTGCCTCACACATTCCTCTCGATGATTGTATCATATTCCCGAAGTAATCCGGCGACAAAGGTGGGTCCACTCGCCGCCTATAATCAACGTGAAACAAGCATTTCGTCTCGGTATTATCTTGGAGGCGACGGGCCCTTGTGATGCTCCTCCACACAAATGCAGCCAAGGCTTGGAAAAAAGATACCTTGAGGTTAGGCCCACTCTCTGAATTGGCCTTGGCTTTGAGCTGGGCAATTGATTCAGCTGAGAAGTGGAAAAATCTAGCATTCAGCCTTGGTGTTTCGTATTTGGTTATGTACTCATCTGGGTTCGTGTAAGGAAGCTCGACTAACGGCCCGAACCCGTCAGGAAACCATCTCTTGTGGATTGGTGGCCGTGAAATCCGAACTAGGCCTTCTCCATTTGCACTGAAAATCTCAGACCATGTATTGAAGAAGTGCCAAAGGGAGTTCCCATCTCCACACATGTGATTCATAGAGCAACCAATGAAAACGCCGTCAAGTAGCTCTGTTACCTGAATTGATAGCAAGGGCTTCGTGTGGCCTTCATGGTTGACCACTCCGTGAAGATCAAAGAAAGACGATTGCACCACCTCAGGAACATATTTTGGCGACAAGATATCGGATGTTCTCATGTCGATAGTAGCATGGATGAACTTAGCTCCTGGACCCTTGTTACAATCGATGAAGGCTAGACCAAGCTAGTGTGTCCGTCTTCATCTACCCGAGTCTCGAGTTGACCCACTAGTGGGTAGAAGTGAACAAGGGCGACAGAAAGAGAGTGCTTGAGATTGTCGAGAAGGTTAGTCATGGAGTTATCGGATACGGGTTTGGTGTATAAGAGGCCTTTTTGGTTGTAGTGAACATATAATAAAGCAAGTTCCATAGGAGAAAAGTAAACTGGATTCATTTCATCTTTGGCCTGAGATTTGGGTTTGATGTAGCACTCTGAGATGTGCTTCATAGTGGGGATATTGGTCATTGGAGCTAGATGGCTCTTAGTTTGGTTTTGGGTATTTGATCTATATGACATGAACAAGATAAAAGTAAAAAGCCCTGTGTGTACCCTTTCAATCTTTGATCGATGGCTATTGAAAATTTTAGGCTGGATTTTAAACATGTCACGTGGCCTGAAGACAGTCCACGAGATGTTAGCAGTGGCCAGTGGGTGTGGGCCTTTCATACCTGGGGAAATGAAAATTAGGTCCACGAACGAAGCCCACTCGGCTAGGAAGATACCCGTTTTATTTACGACTATAACTCATATTTCATATTTTTAAAATATTTTTAACGTAAATATGATAGTATTAATTAATGAGTGGAATTGTATAATGAAAATTTTAACATATTTAGGTACAAAAATGTTATTTTTATAATGGGTGATTTAGTGCAAGTAAATGCTAGTAATGGGTGATTTTGTACAGAAAAATAAATTTATAAAGAATGACACACAAGTATAAATAAAGGGTGGTTTTTGTTATAATATTATTATTATCGGATATGGATGTACATGGATAAGCTTAAAACCCTAGATCTGATCTTATCCCATCTCTTGTACTCTCTATATAAAGACCTTTATGGGTGACCTAATAATACAGATCTGATCTCTCTTCTCTCCAATTCTCTCTGCTTGTTTATGATTTCTCTTGTTTTATAACACGTTATCAGCACGAGTTTGCTCGAAGGTAGTATTCTCATTCTTCTCAATCCCAATCTGCATAGATCTATACTTGTTCATTAATTAATAGTCGAACAAGTACGATCAATGATATATTCTGTTTCGAACTGAATTGTTTTCAATACGGAAGATACTGTTTTTTCGAACTGAATTGCTATTTTTTTTAGTTAACGTGATCGAACCATTATACTGATTTGCTCCTCTTTCAATCACGTATTAATTTATCGGTATTCAAAAGCCTACTGTTTTTAATCAAAAGTCTACTGTTTAAAGATACATGTACCGATTTGCTTTGATATTGAGTCGGAGTGCCTATGTATACGTAGAGGTTCTCCTATGCATGTGATCTACTGTTTATTTGATCTACTGTTTGCATATATAAACCGGATAGATTGTTTTTACTCCCTCCATGCTTAATTGATTGACTTGGTTAAGTATATCTATCCATTGCCGATCGAATTTTGTATTCTCAATTGACTGGTTAACGCATGTTGGTATATATTGTCTTATATACATCTATGCATTGCCTCATCTTATTCCATGATACAGAGATTGTATCATTCTTTATCATTGTTCATATTGCATGTGTTATCATTGTTTAAAGATTTGTATGGATTCTTCCGTGATCTTTTTCGTATATATCATACGTGATTTACTTTATATGCTTACTCATGTATGCTTACTTGATCCATGTTATTCTTGATCAATCAGTTGTTTCATGCATATATACAAAATTGATCTTGATGAGTTTTTTGCTCGTTTTGTGTTGTTATTATCTTTGATTGAACTGTGTTTCAATTTCAACCTTCTATTGCATGTACCGATGAGTTGATTCCCTATTCAGGATTATGCCGATTGAATGCCGTCCTCTGTCTATATATTTAATTATTGGAACGCATGAGTCTTCTCGATCTAGCTCCATGGTTAAAATCTGTTGTTATGTTATGATCTTTGTTTTGTTCTACTATACAATTAAATCGAATGCAATTACTACCTATAATCATCACGTGTCTGAATTGCAAGCATGATCATGTATATATGCATGTTTTTCTTTTTATTCAATCAAGTTTAAGTTTGTTCATTGTTGACTGCATAATCGATTGTAATGAATTGTATATTGCCTGATCCAATTTTTATCAAATTGCAATATATTCCTGTTATTGATTTATATTTTTCTATGCATTGATTTTTGTCTGCCGTGTCTGTATATTAAATTTGAAAAGATAATCTCACTTGCTTATAATCGGTATATTGTGATGTTATCCATCGGCTATTGAATTCATTGCATAACTTCATATATCTCTGTTGCTCATGATCTGTAGTTATTATCCTCGATTTGGTTATTTGACGTATACAAATTGCTCATGATCTGCTTTGTTTAAAATCTTGGATTAATGAATTTATGATTGCATATACATGCACGTATATATTGTTTTATGAATTCATGGTGTTGTCCTATGGTTTGTTTAAGTAGATCCAATAAATAGTGTTCGATTTATTGTGCATATACATGATGATCTATTCATGAAGGGAAGTGGATGATGGTAAATATATTTGTCCCCCTATAATAATATATGATATATTCCCTGAAGAGAATGTTTCCATAAATTTGTCCTGAAGCGATAAAATAAAAGTTATTGTATATGGAATATCCATGAAGTGGATATATTCATAAATTTGTCCCTGAAGCGACAAATTAAAGTCATAATTTCATCTCCCGAAGAGATGTATAATGTTATTCAACTCCGGAAGAGTTGGAAAGACGAGGATTATATTACCCCTGAAGTGGTAATTATCATTTATAGAAAGGAAAAAATATCAATATGTAATCCCTGAAGTGATTACTGAATATGATGAATCAATCCCCAGAAGTGGATAGGATGAAACAAATGAATCCATCCCCAGAAGTGGATGAGATAATAAATGTTTATACTTAGTCATCTCTTGAAGTAGATGACAAATGTTCTATAACAAATATTATCTCTTGGAGTAGATAATAAAAGACCGATAACAAATATTATCTCTTGGAGTAGATAATAAAAGACCACAAATATTATCTCTTGGAGTAGATAATAAAAGATCAAATCACATCTTGAAGTATGTGATTAAGCAGTCTTATTAAGTCTTATATATCACATCCCGAAGTATGTGATCGATTAAGTGGTCTTATATATCACATCCTGAAGTATGTGATTGAAAGGTCTCGAGGTCTGAAAGACTTTACATTCAATCTCATGTCACCAGAAGTTGACAATCTTTCATTATATTTTATTTCTTTATTTATGTTTCTCAATTTTATTATTCATGTTATTGTTTACATATATTTTTTATTTGTTTTTAAAGTTAAAACATATCATCCCCTGAAGCGGATGGATATATGACACTGTGCTCGTAGAGACAATTTTGCAATCATCCCCGAAGAGATGAAATAATAAAGTATATTACTCCCTGAAGTGAGTAATGATAGAAAACATCACTTTCTGAAGAAAGTGATAGGAGTATTATTTCTAGAAGTAGATGAACATATCATCTCCCGAAGTAGATGATAAATGGTTCAAGATATATTCTATTTTTTGTCACTTGGAGTTGACAAATGGAATATTTGTGAAAATTCATTCTTGAACATAATGATGATAAATTATTCATTGTCACCTTAAGTTGACAAATGAGATGTTTGGGAGAATTATACAGCACTTGAAATTCTAGGAGAATTGTGCTAAACTATAATTATAGTTATCATCATCAACTCCATACGAGCCTGAAGACTCGATAAGAAGAGATCACTGTAAACTCTTGGGGAGTTAGAAGATCTCATATCAGTCATGTACTCCAGAAGTAGTACAAGAAATATGACATGTACTCCAAAAGTAGTACAAGAAATATGAGTTTATGTTATATTCAGAACTAATCCTAAATAACCCCATACCTAGCATGAGCTAGGAGTTCAAGGTCATGGTTGACCAACCTCTTGCATGCCTGAAGCATGCCTCCTCCGGAAGAGGGTGTAAAAGAGGTCACAATTAGACCTGTCCAAACACGGGTCGGCCCGCCCGGCCCGCCCAACCCGCCCGCAAATAAGGGCGGGCTTGGACAAGGGTTCAGGCCCTACGGGCCAGGCCCGGCCCGCCCATATTTAATCCGGACCGGGTATGGACTGACGGTTTAGCCCATGCGGGCCGCTAGGCCCGACCCATAACATTTTATAAAATATATATATATCGAAATATATTTTATACACCTCATGCCTTCTGAAATTAACCTAGCCTCCTAGACTCGATGCATCTCTCTATTCTCTTAAACTCTCGCTCACTTCCCCATATCCCTCTCTAGGAGTCTATTCCCGATCTGCCTCTTTGTCCTTGCTCACGCACCGCTCACGCCATTCCCGATCTACTCTCTTCTCGGTCGGCGGTCGTCATTCTCTTCGAGGTTTAGCATTAGTCGGTCGTTAGTCTTTTGATTTTTTTCGGCGTTCCTAGTCTTCCCGGTCGCCATTCTTTTTTCGTATAGGTTTTCATATTGGCAAAAACAAATGCTAGATTTTTTGCGGGCCGGGTTGTCCATGGGCCAGCCCGGCCCACAATGTCGGACGGGCTTGGGCCGCATTTTCAGCCCATTTCTGCGGGCCGGGCCAGGCCCGGCCCGCACATACGGGCAAAAAAAAAGTTTTAGCCCGGCCCAGGCCCGGCCCAAGCCCGCATTTGGACAGGTCTAGTCACAATATATTACGCATGCGGCCGCTAGTCATGGTTATGACTTATAGCTAGGACGTTAGGGGTAAACTTGATGTCGAGAAGGACATCCGAGATAAGGGATATCCCATAAGTGATAAGAACCACAACTTATGAGTATAAGTGTGGAGACCGGTCTAATCTAAAGCAAAGTTCTGAATGCAATCATTTATGAGGGATCTAATATTACTATCATGATAATGGTTTATCTGATTTGAGTTGATGAACTCCCAAACTAATGTATAGATCACCGACATGTTCAATGGTAGAAAACCATATTTGTTAACGGTGTTGCAACACCTACTATTTGAAAACCAGAAGTTTTCACAATCATGAGGATGACAAATTTGGTGTGAAGGTTTAGGTGGCTCTTGAAGAGTATATCCCATTGAACAATGCATTATCACTAACTAGAAGTTAGTTGATAACAAGATATTCTTGTGGCATGATTAATGTGGTCACTCAAGTGGGAAAATTACACCCATGATTGGTTTAGGACCAAAAGATCTTGAGACCTGAAGTCTCTCCTAAGAGTGACCTTGTACGTATGAAAGGCTTATGCTCTTGGCAGATTAGTAGCAAAGTCGGTATGTTGTATGTCAATACAAAGTCTCCTATACTTCTTGACTGGGTTCAAGTGATATGTGAGGACCAAACACATCGCCATGTGAACCATTATGGATTATCATATCATTGTTGAAAGATGCCTCAAGTCATTGGTTCCGTTAAATATTGAGGAGAATCAAATCAGTAGTGGTTGAGCATTGCGTAGCTCTCACACACATTCACAAAACGACTCAAGTAGAGTCGTCAATAATGCAGTCATAATTAATAGCTAGGCAAGGGCTTATACATGACATACACGACTTGGAAGAGTCGTTGATCCATTAGGGTCATGAAGTTGTTAATTCAATGTGGAAATACTGCTTATAGAAAATTCTCCTACTTGAAGCTTATCTCTAGAAGAGATTAACTGCTTCATATGTCCTCCATCTCCCTAGGAAATTTTGAAGTAATGCCACACAAAAGGAAAGTTGGGATTAAACGGGAGGATTGGGTCCTTGTCGTTTAAAGAATACCTTGAGCTTATAAGTGGTGATCAATATTTTGCTCGGTATTAAGATTGTCACTTTGGCGATGTGATAATCCCAACTTTAGGGGGAGAATATAAGTGAGACTAAAAGTTAAAGCGATTGCATGGGATGCAATTTGCTATTGTAGATCCAAAGATAACTAAACTGGAAGTTTAGTGGATCATATAGCTAACATGCTATCAAATATATGTAATGATATAAATGAAAGTGACAAAGTCAAGTCACATGCACCAGCCTAGGCTACACCACCTCGTTTGGAGATTCCAGAAGTAACTCCGAGCAGAACAAATATTTCTCAATCACACCGGAAGTGTGAAGAGACAATTAGGCTCTAAAGATATCATTCCTTGATAAAGGAAAGAGCCGATAACATCACAAAAGGAGTGATGATATGTCGACTAAACACAAACATGAAGATAGATTTCCTAAAGAAATTCTATCTAAAGACTCTAAAAGCAAAGAGAACAACATTGGCGACAATTTGGGATTGTCGATGAGTAATGTAATCATTGATATCTTTGCTTGTTCTGTTGGAATCAATGTCGAGAGATAATGATCCTTGAATAAAGGAGGAACATCGAAATTGAAATGGTTAAGAATGCTGGAAAGAAGCTATTCGAGTACAACTACATTTGCTATATAAACGAGGTGTTTTCAGGCCTGAAGTTCAACACCATAGAGTATAAAATCAGTCAACTATATATTGGTGGTTGTTCATAAGAAAATGAAATGAACACAATGTAGTGTTCAGATTCAAAGTTTGACTGATTGTACGAGATTTATAATTGTGCTCACACATCATGGATGCAATAACACTCAGATTCTTATTGCTTTGGTCGATGAGCGACTTAAGATGCAACTCATGAATGTGGTGAAAAATCCCATATGGATTACAATTGCCTAAAGCATTTGCATCAAACCACATCATATGCATCCTATTAAGCTAAAAAAGACAGCTACATGGATTGAGTCAATCAACAGAATGCGGTATAATCGCCTTAGCGGATATCTACTGCAGGAAAAGGTTTATGAGTGATCAAATGAGCCTTATGCTCATGTAATCATTTTTGTTGATGACTTGATCTCCAGAAGAGGTCTAACTTAACTGATTACATGAAAAGAGAAGTTGATATGAAGGACTTATGAACCACTAAGTATTGTCTCGGTCTGTAGTTCGAGCATACATAGAATAGGGTAAATGACCCTTTGGATCGGTTGAAGCACAAATGTAAAGTCCACATATAGTAGTAAGATCACTAAGTATGGAAAATGATTGTCTTATTCTCTTAGTGGAAATTGAAGAGATATAAGGTCTTGAAGTACCTTATCTCAAAGCAATATGGGCATTGATGTATCTTGCTTCATTGCCTCAGTAAAGTCATTTGAAGTGGCAATGAATTGTTTGTCTCCCTAAACATACAATAATGATTGTTGGTCCAGAAGTACCAAATCTTCAATGAAGACACATCAGGGTATATTGGTGTCAAAGAAGAATGTATGTTTAATTGAGGAGGAGCATCATTATACGACTGTACTCTTTTTCCCTTGACTTTGGTTTTTATCCCACTGGGTTTTTCCAAGCAAGGTTTTTAACGAGGCAGTTCTTCATACAAGGTCCATAATAAGACAATCTCGACCTGAAGTTCGAGATACGCGAAAGAATGAGATTTTTATGTGTCATCAAAGCAAGTTGAGGAAGGTCCCATGGAGGTATATGGAGATAATGAAGCATGTGTCGTTCAAATCAAGAGATGATCATTAAAGGCGATATTCAACTCAAAGGCTGGATGGATGCTCAACTCAATCAAGCATGGAAGATAAATTTCGAGTCAAGATCGAGAGAGAACAACACTGCACTCTTTTTCCCTTCGTCTTGGTTTTGTCCCATTGGGTTTTCCAGACAAGGTTTTTTAACGAGGCAGTTAGGGATGTACATCCAAGGGGGAGTGTTATAACATTATTATTATCGGATATGGATGTACATGGATAAGCTTAAAACCCTAGATCTGATCTTATCCCATCTCTTGTACTCTCTATATAAAGACCCTTATGGGTGACCTAATAATACAGATCTGATCTCTCTTCTCTCCCAATTCTCTCTGCTTGTTTATGATTTCTCTTGTTTTATAACAGTTTTATACTTTTTTTCTCAAAAAAAAAAAAAGATAAAAGGGAGACAAAAAATTTAGTGTACTACTTTCGGATCATTCATTGAGCCAAAGCTGGTTTAAATGATAGGTTGTAAATTTAAAGCCCAATAAGCCTACCTCATGTGGACTATATTGGAGTAGTGGCCCGAACTGGTTGGCTGAAGTATATCAGAGGAATGGCCCAATTTGACGTAGGAAACACATCTAATAGATTTGAGAGTCTTTTGATCGAAAAAAAAAATAGATTTGAGAGTCCGAAAAAATATGATTATAACTGGTTTAGGGCTTAACACGACATCATATCTCTTGTACTTTTTTGGCCAATCGATCACACTTGAAATTGTTAAGATCATTACATGTAGTCTATAGCACCATGTTTCATTTTCCTTTTGCTTTTAGTAAGATGTATATTAAACTGTTACGATGAAAGAGGACACTTTAAACTCGTTACCTAATAGTCAAGACATTGAAGAATATTTAAAAAAGACACTATGGGAATCGATTCGATCTTATCTCTGTTTCCATGAGGTGTCATCTAACCAACTAAGTTAGTGAGCCTTGTAATAATAAAAATATGTTCGAATGTTAGCGAGGTTTAGGTTCGATTTGTACTAATGTTAGCACATGGTTTAGTTTTAAATTTCTCTAGCTCAAAGACAAAGAGTCAAAGAAGGTATATAATACGGAGTAGTATATCTTTCCCGCCAAGAGATGGAGAGAATAAGGTCCCACTTGTTAAGAAAACAAACATGCCTGAAAAATCCCTTTCAGAGTGTTGAGTCAGTGGGCAACTATAGTCAGAATGATCATGCAATATGCATACAATAATACATGTAGGCGTGCTTACCTTCATGCAATGTGGAATGTGGAATGTAGAATGTGGGCTCTGTGTGGATGCATGTAGAGTTGTCATTTCTCTCACCCCCCTTTTGTTATTGTCCTTTTAATTTATTCCTGGCCATTTGAAACCGGCCTGCAAAAAGATGATCCAATCAACACAAACGACAGAATGGGGAATGTAGCAAATTTAAAAAAAAATATGGTGAAAGTTGACATATATGCACCAATGCCCAACTGTTGCTTTGCTTGGACTTCAGTGTCCTTTTTTCGCCTCCTTAATTAACCTTTTAACCTAATGTTATACCCAATTCAAAAGCTTGGTTACTTGTCTCCAATTGTGATCTTTGTCAAACCCAACCAATTCATAAACAACTTTTGTGCAATAGGGTAGCTAGCTGGAGTCAGACTCAGAGGAATATACATATAGTACGGAGTAGTATTATTATTTAGAAATGGAGAGCTAAAAGAGCGCTAATAATGAGAGGAGGCCGGGGTACAAATTTCAAATTACAAACATGCACCTTCTCCTTCTTCTTTTCCCACAATCCGCCAATTTGGATTGGACATAAATGGAGAAAGAAGAAAGAAAAGCTAGATGGCAAGGGCCCCATGTGAAGAAACTCATCACATGCATCGATCATCAAATGGAAACCCTAGCTAGCCCTGTTACAATTTGACTAGAATTAATAAGGTCTAATTATTGCACTAATATATATGAAACATCGATCTCATTTGCCTTCTGGGTGCAATGGAAAGAGTTCAAGAGTCTTCTTATCTCCATTGTCTTCCTCCTTCCCCTCGGTATCCCATTTCGGGTCAGCCAACTCGTTGTTAAGAGTGTAGCTACTCTCTTCTACGAAGTTCTCGAATGCCCAACTCGTACACTTCCTCTTGCTCGTTGTATGCTCCTTTGTACCTGAATTTTCCTGCATTATACATACATAACAAAATAATAATTAATCTAGTTAATGCCATTCTGGAGCTAATTAATGTTTACCTAGCTACATTGCTCCAAAATTATTATGATGAACTACATATAAGAAAATGCCTTTGTGTACGTAGTCTTATACATATATATATATATATATATATATATATGTATATGTACAGTCTTGAAAGGGCGACGTATATACATACCTTAGAAGCGTCAAAACTCAGAAACGAGGCCGTGTTAGGAGGACTAAGTCGCTTGAGCTTTTGCCTCTCGCGAGCCTTGTGGTTTTGGAACCAGTAGAAGACGTTCTTGCCTTCGATTCTACCGAACTTGCTGAGCTGGGCCGCGATCTGCTCGATCTGGTGCGAGTTGGGAGTCCGCATTCCTCTCGAGTAGAGCATCTCCAAGATCCCTATCTGCTCCTGAGTCGGGTTCCACCGTGTTCCTCCCGCTTGGGTCTCCACCTACGTAGGTACACATACATACATGCATACATACTTCATTATGATTAACTAATCAGTTGGTAAATACATTCCTAATCATCGTTAGCGCCTTAATCAATGATTACCTGAGGTGTGGGCTTCTTCACATCTTGTGGGAGATACGTAGGGCTGACGACGTCGTTTTGGGGGAGGCGGCGGTTGCAGGCAGAGGAGTCGACGTTGTGAGTGAGATGGAGATCCCAGAAGCCACGTGGGAAGTGCTGCTGGTGCACCTTCATGCTTGTTAATTAATTAAGTTGTTACAAATACGTACTATGATAGAGATGATGACCTAACTAGCTGATCGATCGACGGAGCTTAGTTATAAGTTAGTAATTTGTACGTGGTCGACATATGGAAGTGGAAGGAGGATTTGGATCTTGTTATATAACGTCAAGAAATGAGTGCTCGGGGATATGCATGATTGGAAAAGGTAGGTATAGGAATAAGAGTAGTAGGAGTAGGAGTGGAGAAAAAGAGGTAGTAAAAGAAAGTAGTGGGAAATGATCAGGTGTTGTTTGGAAGAAACGAGACCAAATGATGAGGCGAGGTTGACTTATTATCATTCCATTTATTCTACACTAAAAGTGAATCCGGCCTCACATTTGATTTTTCAAATCTAGTAATAATGTATAGGCTCGTTAGGCTTTTTGGATTTTTTTGAAATATGTACAATGCCACTTCATAATAATGTTAACGTTATGTGAAGTACATTTTTTCATAAACATAACTCAAAAAATTATTGGGATTATATTAATGTTAATTTATGACCTATAGAAAAAAATCTGAGAACTACGTGAAGCGGTTTCAATTCAACGGTTGTCATAGGACGTCTTCGAGCACTTTGTCCAAGTGAGCCGATGGGTTTGGAGTCCTGGACTACCTTATATTATTGTCCTTATAAAAAAAATGTTATTTACTATGGAGTGTACATATATGTGTTGGGAAACAAAACCAATACAAAACTATCCCACATCGGAAGTTGGGACACAAACTTGCCTAGTATATAAGACGGTGGGCTACTTCTCCTATTGCCAAATGGTTTTAGGATGGAACCCCACCGGGCTTGTATCTGGGTCGCCCACACGTCTAATATGGTATCAGAGCGGGCGGTCTGGGCCCGTTTCTTCAAGTGTCAACTGGGACGGTCCAGTTGTACTTGAGGGGCGTGTTGGGAAACAAAACCAATACAAAACTATCCCACATCGGAAGTTGGGACACAAACTTGCCTAGTATATAAGACGGTGGGTTACTCCTCCTATTGTCAATTGGTTTTAGGATGGAACCCCACCGGACTTGTATCTGGGCCACCCACACGTCTAATAATATGTACATATTAGCGTTAGTACTAGCTAGGGGTAGTCTGTTTAGGTGGTTAGCGCTAACCATAGTATAAATAGGAGTTGTTAGCTTGTCAGATAATTCACGCAACTAATCAATACAAAGAAAATTCTCTCAATTCTTCTCGAACTTTCTAATCTCGTTTACATGGTTTCTTCCGTTACTATTTTCGCTTCACAGGGTATCAAAGCGTAGTGAGCTCGATCCCGTGTTTTCTTTCCTCTTCTACGTTCATTTGTAATCCTGATCTTGCTTTCACCTTTGCTTGTCTTTCTTCTCTTCAATTTGACCTAATTCGATCTCTTCCTCTCAAATTGAGCTCGAATTGTTGTTTAATTATGTCTACAATCATGGTGCATGTTGAAGGTACTGAAGGCGTTGAAAATCAGGAAAAATGTTTATCGTGTTGATGTTGAGGAAGAGGAGGTGACTTCCAAATTCTGTAAGTTTGAGGAGTACGAACATTTTCGTACTAATTCGAACAATGGTCCTTTATTCCTCTTTAATTCGGATCATCCTGGGGCTCAACTCACTCCGATGCATTTTGATGGGATGAATTTGACCCATTGGAGTCGTCTTGCCAAATTAGCGCTCGGTGCAAAATACAAGCAAGGATTTGTTACTAGTGCAACTTCTATGGTAGAAGATAATTTAGAGGACTTTTAGAGATGGCTCCGAGCCGATTACATGGTTCGTTGTTGGATTTTGGCTTCGATGAGCCCTAAGATAGCTCAAGGACTGATAGTTGAATCAACTAAGGAATTGTGGTGAGAACTGACAGAGAGTTATGCTCAACCTAATCACCCTCGTCTTCACCAGTTAAAGCATGATTTAGTTAATTAACTTGAAGCAACAAAACTTGTCTATTGTGGAGTATTACGCTAAGATGAAGGTATTATGGGATGAGATTTCAATAATTAAGCATGTTCAAATATGTGAATGTGGTGCTTTTAAGAGGTGTGTTTGCTCTTTGCTAAAGCGTATTGTGGATGATGATTATGAGGAGAAGACTATGCAGTTCTTAATGGGACTAAATGATTCATATGAGCATCTTAGAAGTCAGATTTTAGCTTTTGAACCTTTACCTTGAGTTAATTAGGCATTCAATATGGTGCATCAGTGTGAAAATCAGAGAAAACTTGCTAGTGAATCAAATATATGCTACAGATATGAATGCTTTAGTTGTTAAGAGATATCAAACTGGTAATCAAAAATCAAGAAATCGATACTCTGGTGAATTCAAGAATCTCAGTATAATCAGTTTGGCTCTTCTAATTAGTCTGGCTCATCTAAGAAGGAGTATAATGATTATAAAGGGCAAAAGATGGACAGGAAGTGTGATTATTGTAAGGAGAAAGGTCATCTTATGAAAGCTTGCATTAAGCTTCATGGTCATCCTGAATGGTATAAAGAGTGGAATGAGAAGAATACTGCTTAGAAGAACTCTAATCATTCAACTTCTAATGTGATGTAACAAGGAGAGTCTCCCTTAGATCAAGCACCTAGAGATCATTCTGAACGTGGGAGTAATACTGGTTCTTCTAGTGGTCTTAATGCTAACACTTCTGGTGGTCTCGATCCAACCTTAGTCAATGTTGTATGTTAGGAGCTGCTTCGGGCTATCAAAGGCAAAGAAAAGGTGGATTGCAATACTAGTTTTGCAGGTTCTTATCCTAGTGCTCTTCATGCTCATATAGACTTTGATGGTTGTGATTGGGTCATTGATTCTGGTGCTACATATCATATGTGCTACATATCATATGTGCTACAGTCCATCTATGTTTCAGTTTTTTCAATCTTTATAGAACCCTATTATGGTGGGAAACATTGTTCTGAGTGAGGATATTGTGCTGAAATCTGTCCTTTTTGTGTTAGAATTTCGCCATAACTTCCTCTCGATTTCTAAGCTCATTGATGATGGTGATCTAGTTGTTCATTTTACTTAGGAAGGTTGCTATGTACATACCCTTTCAACTAAGGTTTTGAAGGCTACATGAGACAGAATAGGTGCTTTGTTGGTTAGCGCTAACCATAGTTTAAATAGGAGTTGTTAGCTTATTAGACAATTAACTCAACTAATCAATATTCTCTCAAATCTTCTCGAGCTTTCTAATCTTGTTTCCATGTTTCTTCCATTATTGCCTCAACTTCACATTTACTATGATATGTAAATATAAAGTGCTATTTGTTAGAGATTTTTTACCCTGGATACGTCATGAAGTTTAGATTAATATCCCTGCTAAAGAAATTTTGACTTACAAAATACGATTTTTGAAATTGTCATCATTCGTTAGATTGTATGACATATTAATCGACCATTCTACTTTATACATTTTTTTAAAGGCTAACAAAACTTTTAATTTCAAGTTTTTTTTATCATTTCCGTTAGTATTTTGTATAAATTCATAAGGGAATATGATCACAAGCTGACACAATGGACAACCCGACGTGTTATCATGAACGAATATGGATGGACCATTTGTCAAATTTTTGGACTTAGCCTATCTCAAGTCCGTATTTGAACAAGTCTAGCTAATCGTAAATTCGTACACTCCATCTCTTACCTAAGGACCCTAATTTATCTCGGGCTAGTTCCATCCTAGGATACATGTCCACATAAAATACATGCCCTCTATAAATGCATATATCTTGAGACAAAAGTACTAGATAAAAGGAAGGATTGATTAGAAACCGTGGAAGAAGCATACAAATGGTAAAAACTAGGTAGTTAGCTGCGTAATTAACTTCTAATGAATCGAAATAAAGCATGCTTATATGATCTTAGAAGTAAACCATGCTTCTTTTTTTCTCCTCATCCTTTAATTATCTTTAGCGGGCGTGTGGGGTGAATGTGCAATGTGTACGTGATTGGTTGTGGTAGTAATTATGGCAAAGGGCCTGTTTGGTTCGTGTTGTTGAGGAGTCTAATCACACATTGTTTCACCTCCTCTCTTTTTTTAAAGTTTCAAAGTCTCTCTTGTTTTCCTTTCATTGCTAGCTAGCTTGCCTTTCATGATGGTAAGTGATAAGGTGTTCTTGCTTTTCGGTGCCCTTCTTCCCTTTCTTGTTTACATTCCATATCTCTCCTTCCATCGACTTTTTCCCTTTAATTCAGACCTTTTTTTCCTCTTCATCTAAAGTATTGAGGAGAAGAAGAAGCTATAGCTTGCTAGGTGAGATCGGATTTCCATTAGGGTTAAAATCTTGATTTCAAAGATCAAAGATGAAAGACCATCGATCACTAATTAATTAGGATTTTATATGTACAATTTCAAGTGCGTATCTTTCTTTACAAATAATATCATTGTTGTCATCTTTATGACTTGTTGTACGTAGTTCCATTTCCCCACACAAAAGCTTACACATGGGATATATTAATTCCCACAACCGAGCACTTTTTTCTTTGTATTTAACTATTGGATTGCATGAATTCATTGGCATGACTTTAGGATCCACTAACAATAACGTGAGCGTATCTTATTTTTAACTAGTAACATGAATATTGGAGTATTGCTTAGTGGAACAAATTCTGTATTGGAATGTTTGTCTTTTGTCCTTTTCGATTTACAGTATCTTTTTTCTCCTTTTCTTTTTCTTTTTCTTTTTCTTCTTATTGTAATATTGATTCGGCCAATTGCAAGCGAAGCGGATACATGAATAATGTATTTCCCACGTTGCGGGTTAGGGTCTGTTTGGATTCCATGAAAACTACAATATAAGTAAAGCATATTTACATTATGCCATTATGGTGAAGTGGCCTTCGGGCATTTAGTCAAAACGGTTAAGCCTCCGAGGGTAGTACCCAGAGGTCACCGGTTCGACTCTCATTGGTGATGCCCTCAACCAAAAAAAAAACATTATGGTGAAGTGGTCCAAACGGACCCTTTGTTTTGTTGCACAAATTAGAGTATGGCCGGCACTGTTTGGTTGCATATAGGAACCAAATCATTTGTTCCCTTAACGGCTCAACACATCCTCAACCTGTGTCCCTTGATTTTGATTGGTTAAAATCTCCAAATTAGAGTATCGATGACCGGCCTGTTTAGCTCTATATGGACGATGATTTGCCTTTTTTACTATTTCTCTCTTAGAAATAGTTAGTAGCCTTAATCCTTTTTCTATTAAAAAAAACAAAGGCAAACGAAATGCAGCAAATTGTGGTATTAGTAGTGGTGGATCAAGTGCACTGCTTCGCTTTATTGGTCCGTGAAATGACAAAAGCCCAATCAACCCACGGCCCAAGCCCATCCCGGATGGACAACTGACTTTCTGTCCAACTCACCAATTTCTAACTTGATTGTTTGGTTCTTGTTCCTCAACATTCAACATCCAAAGCTTGTGGTTTAATTCTTCGTTTGGATGGCATTCCTTCACGAGCAGAGAATATTTCCTGCTATACACTGTACTTTACATTAATGATACATACGTACAACATCAATTAAGCATCTGAAGATGGAAATACGGAGTACTCCGTAGTATATGCTATGCAATGGTGTTTATCTGCAAAGACAACATGGCCAGATTCTGAGCACAGTACGTACGTAGTTTGTTTTGAGTGTCAGTTTAGATCTAGTTTTTTCTGATTGACAAGTCATTTACAAAATATATTCCCTGATTATTAAAGTGGTGTAACAATTACGTACACGCTAAATACCAATTACGGAGTATATAGTAATGTATACAGAGTACTGCTCTGTACTATATAATATATGCTATGCAATGGTGTTTATCTTATAGTTATCGGATAAGGAATCAAATCAAATCTCTATTAAAGGTGTTAAATCTTTTATGCTTTTATATTTCAATCATGTCGTCTCATCTCTACAGCATATAATATCGTGTTACATGATCAGAATAATATTGCACATTGATGAAGAAGAAGAGGATATGCAGTATAGTTATTAATGAGGAGCGACCGACAATTTTGCCTAACCTTTCGGAAAATATTTTTTTAAGTGGTGTGTAATACAGTAGACTAATAGCGTTTCTTAATTAATCAAGTCAGAGTTCACATCAAACTTGCAATTGTTTTTGATGGGAACACATGATATAGAATTGCATTTGCATGTGATTATGATACATGAATGGTTTTCTAATCTTTTTATTTTTATCACGGTGAAATCGTTTTTTTTTAAAGATATATACAGTATATATGCATAATTGTAAAAATCGAATTGGATAACGTTAAATACTAGTATCCTACATCTACACGCTCACGTTCTAGTTGATTATGTATACTACCAAAGTTGATTTTATTTTTATTCTTCTTTTTAAGATCAAAGAACTTTCATCGAGTTCTTAATATTGTTTTTTTTTTTTTTTTTGTCGAATGAGTTCTTAGGATTGTTAATATTGAGGCGTTTCAGGCATTTATATTTGGAAAATACATGCATATACAAGAGGATGCACTTGTCCATATATAGCAGATCGGATTACTTACCCATACAGTAATATATATAGGGCCAGTGTGCGTTAGGAAATGTGTGTACAAATTACAAAAGTACAAAGATATGGATGTATCCTTTTTGTTTTTTTTTTTTTTGGTGAAATGTATCCTTTTTGTTTTGATTGAGAGAACATTATCAACATACAAAAATGTAAGGGTCGGGTTATCCTCCGCGTGCATACTACTTAACCCTTTTCTATTTGAATAAAACGCCCCTTGAGGGCACGGAGACTACCGCCTCTCCTTCTACCAAAAAAAAAAGAGAACATTATCAACATACAAAAATGTTCCAATCTGATCAATGGATGGAAGCATTAAACAAACAGGCAGTGACAGGTACAAGAATCACGAATACAAACCCCACACTTTGGAAAAGAAGCCAATTTGTTTTATTTATCTATTTATTGGTTTCGCAGCCATGGATGTGTATATATGTATGGCCATTTAATTAATCTAAATACCCTACAATAATGGAAC
This sequence comes from Polygonum aviculare, assembly GCA_934048045.1. Classification (NCBI taxonomy): domain Eukaryota; kingdom Viridiplantae; phylum Streptophyta; class Magnoliopsida; order Caryophyllales; family Polygonaceae; genus Polygonum; species Polygonum aviculare. Next base: position 10,688,906 of record OW204028.1, read on the forward strand.
CGACCCAAACCAATTAATATTATACATATGATATATCACGATGTTTAAAGAATTTAAAAGAATTCAAAATGGAAGTATATGCTAGCGTTTCATATTCTAAAGCATGTAATTATTTCATACTTAGCATTATGATAATTAATGTTTTAGCTAGAGTATCATTAATTATTTGAATAATGATTAGTATTAGTATTAGTAGTATAAAGATAGGTTATAATGGGAAAATAAAGGGCGCACTTACCGACCACCTAGCTTAATAGTGACCCGCCATACGTCAGCGTCGAGATGCGGACGTCAGTAGAGCCCCATGACGGTGACACCGTCCACCACATCACCACCCAACTCAAAGCCTATCTATCTTTCTATCTTTCTTCTTTCTTCCTTCTTCCTTCTTCTTCTACAATAATCCTGTTCGATCAATTCACCACCCCATGATCCCTCTTTAGTTTTCTTCCACAAACAAATTGCGGTTTCACATCCATCTTATCTTTACCATATAATTTCCGCCTTAATTCCATGTCGGCCTGTACAAGTTCGTTTTTTGTATGATCCCTAAAATTTTGTTTGACGCTAGGTAAAAAATACATGTACAAGGGGTATACTTAATTTGTGTTCCTAGCTCTTTGGGTACGCGATTAATTTCACATATATATGGGCGCCTGGTTAGAATTAGTTACAAACAAACACATCCAAATCCTAATTAAGACACGGCGAAACCCATCGAATCAAGTAGATGGATCGATCGGGTCCGTTGAAGACAATTAAGTTTATTACGCGCTGATATTGTTAATATGCCTTGAATCTGAATCACACACAGCGACAGGTAGATCGGGCCGGTTGAACACACGGTACACTATGTTTTCTGTTTGTGGGCCTATCGCAATCTGTTTTGGGCCTGCGGCCCATAATTGTACCTAGGGTTTCTTGAGTCACTATATAAGCTCTCGAAATACCTAGACCTCTGTATTCCGAATTCTGTCTTCCATAATAATATACGGTTTCTCTGCCCGTGGACGTAGGTAACACACCGTTACCGAACCACGTAAATCTGTGTGTCGTTCTTGCTTTATTGTTCTCGTTCGATCTCTCGTTACAACAGATATAATAAGACGTGATATCATAATTAAGAAAGCTTATATAATTAGTTTGATGGATCATCAAGTGATGGCAAAACCAGATTTGAGGTAACTTCACCTGCATCTTCTGGTCATCTAGCATATAGATATAACAAACCTAATTAACATGCACTACAACCACACATACATCTTAAAATTGACCCTTCTATGATTTCCATCTCAAAAAGTCAAACCCTCCTTATCATCATCATCTTCATAATCTTCATCACCATATATAGGGATCAAAAGCACAAACCTGGAAGCTAGCTAGACATACAAATATTAAAACTTAGCTAGAAGTACGTGTAAAGAAAATCACAATTAAGTGTGTTTGATGTTGTTGTTGTTCAGTCGTCAATCCGAGTCGTCGTCAGGATCGGGATACTCGTTGAGGTCGGGTTTGCGATCAGGCCGACGGCACGGTTGCACGGCCGAGGAGGAAGTGATGGTGGTTGGGACGTGGTGTAGAGGGGCGGTGCTCTCGAGGGCGTCGACGCGGGCGCCGACCTCGGTGGCCTTCTTCCTGATGGCGGCGGCGGAGACGTCATGAAGGAGGAGGCGTTGGTGGTCGTCGTGGGCGAAGTGCTCGGGGAAGTTGAGGCGGGCGGTGGGGCCCCGCAGGTAGAAGACGGCGGTGTCGTAGGCGCGGGCGGCGGCCACGGGGGAGGAGTAGGAGCCCAGCCAGATGCGGGAGCGCTTGTTGGGCTCCCTGATCTCGGCCACCCACTTGCCCCACTTCCGCTTCCTGATCCCCCTGTACGGCTTCTCCTGCGCCTGCCTGTGCCCCCGCCTCTTCTCCGCGGCCGCCGCCGGAGTTATTATCTGGCAGCACTCGCCGCCTTCCATGTGTATGTGTATTTGCGGTGGACAGGATGAATGAATGTGTGTGGAGGGTTTGGTTGATTTATATATATCAAGTGTGTTGGACCGACCATTGTTGTATTGTCGTGCGTGCGTATGATGGAATTTATTTAAATAAAAGGAAAATTAAAAAAAACAAACGGAAAGAGGGTGGAAATTTAAGGAAGCTTGGAAAGCAAGAAGAGGGCGGGCTTTGATGGGTATATCTGTCCTACATGGCTGCTGCTGCTCCTGATCAGCTTGGTAGTGTGGCTTGTGAAGGCGGCCGCCACGTACGTCCACGTTGATTCATTGTGTGTGTTGTAGACTTGTAGATAAGTCCAAACGTTTGCCGACACTCTTCTCCATCTTCATCCCATCATTCCATCCCCTATCTTTTCTCTTTTTTTTCTATCCCTTTTCTTTCGAAAGGGTTCGAATGCAATAAGAACAGATGCTTAGGTGAGAATAGATAATAAATAAGAGTCGTTGAAGTAGGAGAGATTAAGCGCTTTGAATAAAAGGAAAAAAAAACTATATGAATTTTTTGTGAATTATTTGAGTATTTTTCAAAAAATACGGATATAACGTGCATCCAAAATTGTTTCATATGAATTTGTCCAGCTCTATTGTCAATTTGTTCATCCATATTTTATAACAATAGAACTTTGTATAATATGTGCAGTTCTATTGTCAATTTGTTCGTCCATATATATTTATGGCAATCGAACTTCATATAATTTGTTCAGCTTCATTATATTGTCAATTTGTTCATCAATATTTTATAGTAATCGTATGTATAACTTGTTCACCTCTATTAATTGCCAATTTATTCATCTCTACTGTCAATTTGTTCATTCGGGTTTGTATAATTTGTTCATATATATTTCCAATTTGTTTATATCTAGTGACAATATATTTGTTCATGCATATTTTATAGCAATCGAATGTTGTATAATTTGTTTATTTATATGGCGATTTGTTCATCTCAATTGTCGATTTATATATCTATCTATATTTTATAGCAATCGAACTTTGTATAATTTGTTCGATCACATCTACTTCCATTTGGTTCAACTCTATCGCGACTTTGTACATCTTAGTTATCGTTCATTTCTAATAATGTGTATTTATTCACCTATACATGCAATTTGTGCATATAGAATGAACCATACAAAAATGTATGATTTTTTTGGGAACAACTCGAAAAATACGGGAATAATTCAAAAATTATGCAAAAACCTCATAGGTTACATTCATCGGTTGACCGGTAGTATCTCGGGAATATTTTAAAAAATACGGGAATAAATAAAAAAATACACGAAGAATATGGGTGTTATTCGACCGTGTCATTTTTCCCCTTTTAATGATGTATTGGTTTGGAGCGCTGATTTATTTTGAAGTGACAAATAAATTATAATGCAATATCACGTTAGAACGAGTCTTTATTTTCTTTCAAAATAGTTTTCCAAATACCATTTACATATATACTATTTTTTTATACTACTTCTATTAATATAGAATTAATTATTAGTGTAAAAAATATAAATTTATATATAACTATGATAGACCTAATTATTAAGAACATTTATTCAAATGGAAAGAATTTTTTTAAAAATGATAATTATCGTGAAACAAAAAAAAATTAATTTTATATAGCTATTTTAAAACTGAGAAATTATTTTTTATATAGTAATATTAATTTTATATTGTCCAATTATTTATATATATTGTTCCGTTAACGAATTTGTCTCTCCCTGCCGATTGAGGGCCATGTGTGTTAGGTTTCGGGTGCCACGTGGCTGGTGTGTCAGCTTTGGACCCGCCGGCGTGGACTCCTGACGCTCTACTCTAACCACGCATTCAGGCATTCTATTCCCTCCGTTTCTTAATTTATCTCCCCCCTTTTTTGTGTTATAAGAAAGGGCTCGTTTAGATGCTAGAAAGTTAATCCTAATAATTTGATCTGTTACTAGATGTCCATAATCCATCTGGTGAGCAAAAACAACTGTATAAGTTATATAGGCGTTAGACGATCACTCTTGGTATAGAAATCATTTAACTAGCAATTTTCCGTTTAAACATTGCAATGCACCTATTAACTTGATTGAGCTGACCTGTGGCCTACAGCGAATCAGCTACACATCCCATTCGTCTCCTTTTAGTTTTGGTTGTCCGGGGCGGTGTTAAAAAGAAGATTGGGAAAGACGGCATTTTAATTAATAATTTGCTACACGATTGAATAAAATTGTTGATTACATAATGGAAAAAAGAGTTAGGTATTCAGACAGTGAGGCCGGGGATAAATTACTAGTGGTCGGTGCAATGGACTCTTCTGTGTTGAGACTGACTTTCGTTTATCTATGTATATCCTACGTGGAATATAATATTTATTCTAGCTGCTATATATTACGGTTTATTCATCTTCGACATAATATTATTACCCAATCTATTTGCTTTTTTATTTTGTTGCCCACTGGTTCACGGAGCTTCGTTTTAATTACATCCAACTCGATCCGAGTCGTGTATCTGGTTTTGATGGGTAAGTCTCTCAAATGGAATTTACGTCATGAACGTGGAGCATACCACTTACCACCTGAGTCAATTCTTTTTCGTTATTATGGACTTTAATTTGAGGTAGGAACAACAATACCAATATATAGGAAGAAAACTGTGTAGGGGGGTGAGTACATGGATCATATATATTGTTTGATAGGGATGATGATCGATACGATCAGCTGAACAACCAACGAAGTAGATGGAGGGGCAGCTCATTTGCAAGTGTACTTGACTTGAGAAGGCAATAATAACTCTAGTATGGTACATGGGTACATCATAATAATAATAATAACAATAATGTCGCCTTCGTAAATAGGCAACCTTCACATCCATCTCCAACCGCCCATAATGTCGGTGTGGGCAGTTTGCTTATGTTACCCTCTAACTTTAGCTTGGCTTAGCTTGGCTTGTATTATCTTTTACAGGTGGCCCCTTCCTATTTGATCCCCTCTTTAGTTCTACCATAGCTTACCTGTTTGATTCATTTTCCATTACAGTCTAACGTTGAATACTCAAAATAAAATCTTGGAAAACTTTGCAGCAAATGCTGAAATCATTACGTAGAAAGTTTTTTGAGAAGGTTTCGTTTCGTTTAGCGTGTGGAAACAACTCTGGATGCGAGGGGAACACTATTTTCTAATACGTAACGTCGTGACCTAACTACCTAAGGCCACGTATGATATCTATACTAAACTAACTTTATCATCATTTGAATTCTGACTTTGTGGAAGTTTAAAGAATGTATAAGTACATTGTTCGCTTGGTCATACCGCGTAAATAATGATGTGACGACTGTTTTGAATGTTGTTAAATTAATGTTGAAGAAAATTCGTCTGATTTTGTGCTAACTTTGTTTGGTTATGTTATGCATCTCCGTTACTTTCTAATTGCAATGATCAATGCCATTGTAGCAATATATATCAATTTTCAAATCATATGTATAGTCATATGAAAGGACATGATTAGTGTATTATTAATATTAGTTTGGACGGATTCAATTTCCATCAGAGTAGGTGAAGCATGAAAGTCAGACTACAGATCCATTTTGCCTTTCGCTTGAAAAATAAAACATAAGGTCTTATATATTACAGTTGCAGATCATGTATTGGGAGTAAGATTAGGCTTCGATAGACGTTTGCTTTTTTCAAGCTTCTCAGCTAATTGCTACTCAACTGGTTTGCAGTTTCTTTTACCTATCAAGATGGCCAAGTATTAAAGAATGAAAAGACTAAATTCAGGGCAGTTAGAAACATAGAAAGATTAGTCTCAGTAGGTCCTTTCTATGCTTAGACAAATGCTCTTAAAATTTACAATTGGATACCCCATGCTACACAAATGCTGTGTCCACTTCCAAGTATGTAGGATCTTGCTTTGAAGAGACCTTTATACAGAGCAGTTACAGATATCCTGTAATCATTTAACATCCTCCTTGAGCTTGACTGGATTGAAAACATGAAAATATGGCTCCGCTGTGAGGATATTATTTGCAGTTTGCTACTTTCTTGTCAGTTATGGGTACAGTGCAGCAGTGTGGGACACAAGAAATGCCTAGGTTTTTTGACAAATCTTTCAAGGCAGGCTTAATAGCTAGTAGTCTTGTAGATATAACGCGTCTTAGACGATAATGGATAGCCTACATATGTGGTGCTAAAATCATAGGATGCCCAAGGATAGTTTCTTCTTCTTCTTTGATAAACTAACACCCAAGAGAACATCTGTACATCAGTAGTGGCCATGTATGGACACAAGAGAGCTTTCAGTGACAGAGTGGCCATGTATGGACACACAACAGGAAGAGTAGCCGTGTATTAACACCTAAGAGAACGTCTACACATCCTTGACAATGTATAATGTAGCTTAGTTCTGTACCACAAAACCCATCCGAATTGGCTTGACCTTGAAGAATGGTGCATTCCAGTATGGCAACAAACATCTATAAGGTTCCACTCACCGTAAAGCAGGTGGATCAGTGCATCATGCCATCCAATTTAATCACCTTGATCAAAAGGATTACCACATCCTTGTAAATGAACTCCATTGCATCTTCATATGCCACAATCTTTCTGTGCATTAACAAAATGAAGCTCAGTAAATTCGCACATCAATAACCATCTTCTTCATCCGAGTCCAAAAGATAGTCGTCAGCATCAAAGGACTCGTAAACCTCATCATCATCCGCAAACTCCCCCTCTTCTTCTCCCTCGGAGAACAACGAACCCCTGGCACCTCCATAACCCACCTTCGCCCCCACGAGCTCATCAACAACCCTATCTAAGTCACTCCCATCATACCCACTACTACTCTCTTCATAGCCCGAAACCGAAAACAACTCATCTTGTCCCAAACCAACTCCGGTCCTCCTCCTGGGCACCAAATCCTCCTCCTTCAACTCCCCTTTCTCCACTCCGATCCACGGCACCCACAAATCGGCATGCCTCCCAAGCGACCTATCTCTATCCCCCACCACAACCGTCCCAAGATTCGACTCCCTCGCCCTCCTCAACATATCAGCGAAATCCGAGTCATCCGACACCAAGAACAACCAATCAATCCCTCTGCTCATAGAATGCAACATCTGCTTCTTCAACGCCCAATCCGCAGCCTGAGGCTTATCCTCCACAGTCTTGACATAAACCCCAGCCCGCCTCAGCTCCCTCTCAAGCCCGTACCCAACTTTCGGTGTAATCAAGCTCCTAGCAGCCTCCTCAAACTTATGATTCTTGGCAATGTACCTCTCCTTGAACTTCTGCCTCTTCTTCCCCTTCAACTGCTTCATCCTATTCAGCTTCTTCTGCCTCTCCCTCTCGTGCAACTGCCTAAAGTGCTTCTTGAGATCTAAATTAGTCCTACACTTCCTACCACACACGCTACAAATGTAGGGCTCATCGGGGGTGACCGTACCTTTGCGCTCGAGGACGTCTAAACGGCGTCGTTCGCGGCGCTCCTCGACGACCCAGTTGGGGAGGTGGACGAAGGCGTGACGGTTGGCGTAGGCGGCCATGTCGACTATGTCGCCGAACCGAGATGCGACCCGTTTGAGGGCGGTCGCCGCCTCGTAGGGCGGGCCACGTGGGGGCTTGTTGTCGAGGTCCCATAGGACGACCACTTTGTTGCGCTTGGGGGCGTAGATGCCTTCCTTGGTGCGCACCATGTCGATCTCGACGGCGGAGGAGGGGTTCGGGGTGGAAAGGCATCGGATTGGGGAGTTGGGTTTTGAGATCAGGGAGATTGGAATTGGGGGTTTGGGGAAGGGGCGGTGGAGGGAGGGGAACGGGTTGGAGTTGGGGAAGGGGAGAGAGAAGGAGATCGGCGGCGGCGGTGGTTGTGCCGGCGGCGAGAAGGGTAGGAGAGGGTGTAGAGCCATTTTCCGGTGGAGGGGAGAAGAGGAGGAGGATAAGGTGGGTTGATTGTGGTGGGTACTGATAATAAGGTGAGATTTGTGATAACCCGGCCCGGCCCATTTAATATGGTATGTTATTGTTTGGGTCAGAGCCCGATTGGAATGTTGGGTTAACGTTTTCAGTTTGTCAAATTGGAAGCACCTCATCTGAATTACTGTAATAAGGTGGTGGTTGAAGAAGAGTCGTGATTTGGGGATCTCAATGTGTCATCCATCTCTTAACATTCTTGTTCCATTTTTTTTTAAAAAAGGGAACAGCTACATAGCGCGTCCTTAAGGATGAGAGCCTTAAGCTCTTCACTGTTTCGGATAAAATTAATAGGGAAGTCATGGCCTATTCTAGCAATTTTGTCAGCCACGATATTGGAATCCCTACCTATGAGAGATTTGCACTGACTGGAAGCACTGGAGAGACCTCCAGATATCCACAATGAGAATGTCAATTTCCCAAGGGCAGGAAGTGGTATTCTTCATTGCCATAATCACAGTTAGGTTGTCACCCTCAATACAACCCTTGATCTTTCGCTGATCTAATTCCATCTCTAAGAGCTAATGTTTCCGCTTTCAAAACAGATACTTTTCCATATCTCCGAACTCCCATGTCGATTATGTTTCTTGTTTCATCTCTTATAACGAAACTTGAAGATGTCTCTCCTGTTTTAATCTTTGAGCCGTCAAAATTAATTTTGAATACATTCTGTTGGGGCTTTTTCCAATATGTCATCTTTCTTTTGTTACTTTTGTTTCTACAACTACTTGGCCTATATTTCGATATGATGGGAAGAATAGTATAAAAAGATTTTTTTCCTAATCTGAAATCCGTATTTTTTTAATATGTATTCGGGTCTATCTTTTAACCTCAAAGTTCAAATCAATGAGTTGAGTTTTTTTTTTCTTATCAAAGGAGAAGCGGTAGTCTTCGAGCTCTCGACAGGCATTTTATTTAAAAAAAAATAATTTAAGTAGTACTCAAGCGGGGGATAACTCGACCCCTAAAATCATCAGACAAAAGCGAAATAACACCCATTATATGTTGAGATTACATCTTACTTATATGCTGGTATTTCACTTTTTACTTTCTCGACCAATACTTTTGACTCATGATAAAATCAAATAGGATAATAAAAGAGACCCGTTGGTTTGGTAAAAAAGTGGTGCTAAACTTCAAAATTATTATCGTGAAATGATAACGAGAGATCTATAAACTATTCATAGAGTTGTTAACACAACTAGCTATATCAAAAGGGTTATATATACATGTACAAATCTGACCCGACCCGAAATCGGTCAAAAATTTTAGGGTTGAAACCCGACCCGAATAGTAGCAAGCAAAGAAAAAAACCGAACACAATTAACCCGAACCCGATTGGATTGAAACCCGAAACCGACCTAATTTTCTTTATATATGTAGAATATATTTTTTTTTCTTTTAAATATTATAATATATTTTATTATAAAACCTATTATAAATAAAACATTATTATAAAAATCTATTAAAAGTACTATTTTATTATTAAATATTATTAATCATAATATTATTTTTAATAATCTTTATAAATTCAAATTCTTGACCTGTTAGGTCAACCCGAACCCACATAATAACTTGTCAAGACCCGATCCGACTTGACATGGCCCGATTCACCCAAACCCGAAAAATACCGAACCCAAATCCACCCGACCCGGCCCGTTTGACACCTCTAGTTGTTTATAAAGGGAAAATATTATTGAAATGGTCTCCTTCAAAATACTGGGTTTTAAATAGTTTGGTTTGTTCATAAAACGAACTGAAAAAATCATCATCATAACTATATACTAAAGCGGAGATTAAAAATAATAATTAGTACTACACGTGTCAACTTTCCATTTGATCGTATCACCCATCTTTTATTAAAATAATCTAATTGGTGAAAATTTGATTATAGACCACATGTATGTAAATATATCATCGAAACCATATCTATAAGGTTTCCTTAAATACATAATTAACTAATGTTACTATATGCTAAATTGGAGATTAAAATAATAATATAGAACAACATATGTCAACTTCCAATAAAGATATAATTAATTAGTAGTAGTAGTATATATATTAAAGGTATAATAAACCACATAACCATTTCATTACATCAATTTGATTGGTTGACATTTAATTGACTTATCTTTTATTGGTTAAAATTTTTACTGTAGATTCTACATATATAAAAATGAGAAAGACTCATCTAAGAATGAGTCTTGTGGTAAGAAGTAGGAATAAATCTCGTTCGTTGGATTAAACACGTTTGTACGGTCCAGATCATCACTCAAAACAAATTAAAAAATGGCAAAAGGCTCCTGCTCTCGTCATTCGTCACGCTCAAGATCCACAGGCGAGGTCCACCGTCATGCTCATCGTTGTCATTCCACCGTCACGCTCCTCGCCGACGCCGGCCTTTCCTTCCTCCTCCCTCTCCGCTCGGACCTCAGAGATCGCTCGTACCTGTGGTTGTCCGACTCCGATCCTCCTCTGTCCTCACTCCTCCCCCGGCGTCCAGATCTAGAAACTTCAAGCGCGGAAGAGAGAGAACGCGAAGCGGCTGTTGCTCAGAGTTGAAGTCGAACGGCGACGATGAGCCTAGAAGGTGCGGATCTAGCAACAGCGGCTGTTGCGCGATGGTCAACGGCGAGGAGCTTAGCGGAACCGAGGTGGTGAGGGCGATTCTTCGGAAGAAGGCCACTATTTTGCATCGTCGAGTGGTCGAAGATTGAGTCCCGATGTCCGTTGTGCAAGGGGCGATTCGGCCATAGGACGTCAAATCCGAGCAGGCGGATCTCGATTGAAGCCCTAAAAAACCTTTCTTCGTCTTCGTCGCTCTCAAGAACATCAGGAAGGGGGAGAAGCTTCTCTTTGTGCAGCTGAGGCTTTCGATTCCGACGAAGGGAGCGGATTTGGCGAGCGTGGCGAGTTTCCACAAGCTGAGGCTTGGCGTGGGGTCTTCGAGCGAGTCCTGGCGAGCGAATAGAATGGATTGCGTGGTGGTGGATCGAAGCTAGCGTCGCTGCACATCTCCTCTTCGTAGCTCGGTTGCCGGGATTTCGGACTCGCTGCACCACCGAAATCGCTTTTCCTTGCTCCGGAATTCCAGAAGCTTCCACCACTCTCGCCATCTCTCTGGTAAGACTTCCTCTCCTCTCTCTGTAATTTCTCTCGATCCCGCCGATTTCCGCTCAATCGTACGCTCCGTAACGATCTAGACAAGTCTATTACGATCCAAGGCAGTTGTTGTGCTCACTTGGTTGAGATTTTTCGAATTCGAGTGTTGTGTCGTTGGGGATTTCAGATCTGCTTGTTTTTGTGAGTCTAGGTTTGTGTTATTTCGCTGTGAATTGAGGTTTTGGAGGCTTAGGTGAGCGGTTGAATCTTCTGTTGTTTGATGTAGATGCTCGTTTTGGATCGTGCTTAGTGGATGATGATTATATTTGTGTCCGTAATTCGTTTTGGATTGTGCTTGCAGTATGCTAATTGTGATTCAATCACAATCTATTTGATCTGAACAAGTTTTGGATGGTGATTGTTAGATTAAATGGCATCGGATTGATTTTGTATTCACTTTAGTTCCGATCGGGTTTGTTGTTTTGTAATTACACCAACTGTGTGATTGAAGTGCTTGATCTGTCAAATTCTACTAATATGTATACAAATCCTAACACTGAATTGTTTGCTTGGTATCTTCTTTTGTGCTTTAATGGATAATTTGCTTGTTTTGATGAATGTTGCAGATTGTTTTGCATAATATATGGTCTGTAACTTTCATAGCATTCCTTATATACAAGATATTTGTAACTTGTATGTTTAAAGGTTTTACTCACCAGTTTGATGTCATATGTTGATCATTTTGTGTTGTGGAATGTATGGATGGGTTGTTACTAATTGTGTACATAGAGTTGAACAAATACGAATGAACAAATTGACCATTGAGTTGCACAAACTTCACCATTGAGTTGCACAAATTTGACCATTGAGTTGCACAAACATTGATGAACAAATTGACCATAGAATTCAACACATTGGCATAGAGTTGAACAAATATGAATGAACAAATTGACCATAGAGTTGCACAATCGACGATCGTGATTGCACAATCAACGATCGTGATTGCACAATCCTCGATCGTGATTGCACAATCCACGATATAGTTCACTCTAGTGGTGTAAAGCGGTTCCGATTTAGCTATGTTCTTGTGTGTTACCGCCAAATTGGAAGTGAAATGCAATAACTTTTGGCTCGGTGATCCGTTCGAGGCGTGTGAGCAGCCGTTTCGAAGGTCTCGACGTATGCAAACTTTCACATGGAGTTGCACAAACGTGACCATTGAGTTGCACAAATATTGACGAACAAATTGACCATAGAATTCAACACATTGGCAATAGAGTTGAACAAATATGAATGAACAAAGTGACCATAGAGTTGCACAAACGTGACCATGAGTTGCACAAACGTGACCATCGAGTTGCACAAACGTGAACATTGAGTTGCACAAACGTGACCATTGAGTTGGATAAACGTGAGCATTGAGTTGCACAAATGTGAACATTGAGTTGCACAAACGTGACCATCGAGTTGCACAAACGTGACCACTGAGTTACACAAATAGAATTCAACACATTGGCAATAGAGTTGAAGAACAAATGAGTTGCACAAACGTGACCATCGAGTTGCACAAACGTGACCATCGAGTTGCACAAACGTGACCATCGAGTTGCACAAACGTGACTATTGAGTTGCACAAATAGAATTCAACACATTGGCAATAGAGTTGAAGAACAAATTGACCACTGAGTTGCACAAACGTGACCATCGAGTTGCACAAACGTGAACATTGAGTTGCACAAACGTGACCATTGAGTTGCACAAATAGAATTCAACACATTGGCAATAGAGTTGAAGAACAAATTGACCACTGAGTTGCACAAACGTGAACATCGAGTTGCACAAACGTGACCATTGAGTTGCACAAACGTGACCATTGAGTTGCACAAATAGAATTCAACACATTGGCAATAGAGTTGAAGAACAAATTGACCACTGAGTTGCACAAACGTGACCATCGAGTTGCACAAACAAAAAAAAATCAAAAAAAAAATCGGGAAAAATCGAAAAAAAAACGAAAAAAACGCGTATAATTCGCGTATTATACGCGTATAATAAGCGAATTAAAAACGCGTATAATACGCGAATAATTCGCGTATAATACGCGAATTATTCGGCCGAGATTATGGGCGTGCGCGTGTATGGGCTTTTCCCCCCGCTTGATGAACGACTGAGATTCATTCCTATTTCCTACCATAATAATCATTCCTACCGGATCCGGACCCTATAAAAATTATATATATGATTCTACATATATAAAAAATTATATATATAATTTAGATTTTTTTTTCAAATAACTATAAAATAAAGAAACTTATTGATAAAAATAAATATGCAATCCTTATACAAAAACTATAATCCTACACATCTTTGTTTGATTAAAAGAATGTATTATAACATAAATAATCTGTCGTCAAAATAAATCCTATAAAAAGTAAATTAAATAAAAAAATACAAGATTATATGATATCAAACTATTAACTTGAATAACTCATATAAAATTTAAAGTGAATTTTTTGTTAAATCAAAATCATGTCTTTAAGGCAGTGGAACTAATACTAGTTTATATATATACTCGAGTATTCGTTAGAACTCTGCTAAATAAGACTCTAGTGTTCTTTTTCTTAATGAAGACATTTTGTTAGATTTGCACTGGGTTGTAGTTAATCCGGGATTGAGAGTTACATCGGTAATCATTTTATATTTTTAATGTAATTTCGAATTCACCATTTCACCAAAAAGCAAACCAATGGGTATGAGCTTTGCCTTACACCGTCGCCTCAACCTACAACTTTTGTCCTGTGCAAGGGGTGCGTTCAATGGAACAATAGTACCGTCTTCAAGATTGTTTGGAAGCTGAAAGTCCAAGAGCGGATCCGTACTTTCATTTGGTTCCTGGTGCGAGGGGCAATCTTGACCAACGTGGAGAGACAGCGCCAACATATGGCCACGGACGCCACCTGTGCGCTCTGTGGCGACGGGCTGGAGACTTTAGAGCATCTCTTCCGAGACTGCTCTCGGCTTGCAGGTTTGTGGGAGTCGTTGACCATACCTAATAGTTTCACTAGATTTATTTTCCATTCTCTTTGCAGGCTGGATCAGAATGAACATCACCTCCAAGCACATCAGAAGGGATGGAACCGATTGGTCAACAATGTGCGCAACTGCAACTTGGTGGATATGGCGATGGCGCAACGAATGCGTGTTTGGCAACCAAAATGGGACACAAGACGCCACCAACTTCTTTTTAGCCAGAGCTAAAGAGTACAAGGAGGCGTGGACCTCAAGAGGTGTAAGTCAGCCTCGCCCGAGCAAGACAAAGGTGTTGATCGAGTGGGAACTACCAAGTTCGGATGGATTATGGTTAATACCGACGGATCAATGAGCAAGGAAGGGACGCCTCAGCAGGAGGAGTTATCCGAGATAGCGATGGGAGATGGATCCATGGATTCGTGCACCACCTTGGCCTTTGCACAGCCGAAGGCAGAGCTTTGGGGCATTCTTGGCGGGCTTCGAATGGCTTGGAAGCTAGGCTATCGGAGCGTTTGGCTCGAATCGGACTCTAAATTGGCGATCAAACTCTTGCACAAGTCTCTCAATCACACGCACCCACTCCACAGCCTGGTCATCCGGTGCCAAGGCTTCCTCAACCTGAATTGGAACGTCCGACTCCCTCGCAAGCCTTGCTTTTTCGTACCCACTTGGCTTTCATTCCCTTGTTCGCCCCCCTGAGGGCTCGGCTTCTTTTGTTTCTGAGGATGCTTTAGGTAGGACTACTCTTCGCCATACTACTTAATAAAATATGCTAGGCTACGGCCATACTTGATCAATATATATATATATATATATTAGTCCATTTTCTTCATTGTTTTTTTATATGGTATCGATAATTATCGCAACTTTCAACACATTCCCTGCGAGGGTCGAATTGAAAACCTCCGTATATAATCTTACAAATTTAATTGTTTAACTAGATTTTGGAAGGCTCTCCTGCGTGTTTTAGGCATTCTTGTATGTGCTCAAGTTTATTCACGTGAAAAATGTAAAATTTTCAATCTTGCATCATTTGCATGTTCACAATTTGTAGATAGAAAATAATAATATAGTTGAAAGCAGGCCCTATCTAGCATACATAATAGGTTCTTAGGGACGACGAATAACCATGTTGGGTTCCCTTTGGACGGTGCAAAGAGGAGTTGCTACGCACAATTCCTTGTCTCTTGCTTCCAACTTAATTGTCTTCCTAACTATATCACCATTACCAGAGCATGTTTATCTGTGTGCTACCACGACCTTTTCTTTCTCATAAATAATTTTATTAAAATCAGTCAAACTACAAGCTTAACTAGAAAGCCTCTAATGCCATTATGCATGCATGTTTATTAATTATTTCGATTAATGTTCGTACATGTTTTTTTTATCACAAGTAGTAATTAGTAGATGTAAACAATCACATTTTGACAATAGCATGCAGCTAAACATGATTACCGTAGATGAAGAGAGTCCAAAATCCAAATGGATTATTTATTCCATGACAATTGGTCGGCTATTGCTAGCTGGTTACGTGTTGCATAAAATGCATATATAAATTAATTATAAATTATAAATAGTAGTTAATGTTGTGTGCGATGGACTCCTCTTGAACTATTTGAGATAATATATGGTTAATAACAAAACTGATGAATGATGAAGACTTTTATATTATAATATAAGAACAAAAACAATGCTTCTACTTGTGACATAGTGTAATATATACAAAAACATAAAAATTCTCTGATGTAGATGCGATCATAATTTTAAACAGCTACTTTTCTACTTATACCTAAACTTGTGAAAGCAACCTTCTAGTGGATCTAATCCATAATAAAATGAATTCCATATATTTGGCTTATGCATCTCTGCAACAGTTGATCGATAAGGTTTTGCTGTTCAAACATCACAAAGTCTAGCGCTTTATGTTTGTTTCTATTCGCTAGTTGCTCCTATCCTTGATCTCCTGCTGAAGTTCTTACACACAAGTAGACTTTTTTACCCTAATGTTATGGATTATGCTGTTATTTAGTTCATTTTATGGGCAAGAATTGTGCAATTATGTCTTTGAATAAAGTCTTTTATATTGGTCAAAGCACTAAGACCAAAGCTTTCACACCATAATTTCAGGGGTTTGCAATCGATCTGCTTTCAAACTCACTCTGTATTTGACATATATAGGAGCATTGAGTAGATCACATGACAACAGTTTAAAGTGATGCCAAAAGCAACGATCAGCCAAGACAATTAACTAATTAACTGTCATTACCCCACCCTAACAAAACCATTAACGTCCCATTAACCTCGAAATTTGTGCACCCCTTTTCTTTATCCTCCTTGTTTTAAATACTTTGTATCCATCTAATTTCTACTATGAAAAGAGATATACTATGAAATGGGTAGGCATCAAATACGAAATCCAAAGGATTTTTAGTTGATTATGCAATTGCGTATTTGATGTTGGATCCAAACTATATACATGTAGGAGTGTAAACTTTATACTACTTGGTAAACCAGATCACCATTTCACAATGAGTTATTGTTAATGGTGTTTGACCCATATATTTCAGAAAGGAATTCTCTTTTTGGTTCTTAGTAGTGGAATGTTTAGTAAAGGGTGTCGGCTTTGCTTAAACTAATCGAAAAAAGGACAATCAATAAAGAATTAGCTTGTCAATTAAAAAAAAAAATACTCCGTATTGTCTCTAATTCACGCCTTTATTGAACCATTCATAACCATTCCATGCTTATTTCCAAATTCTTTCATTACCCTCCTATTCTCTTCCTTTATGGCTTTATTCCCTCTTCTCTCATTTTCCATCCATTAAAATGAAATCTCCTCTCGCATAAGAAAACTGCAAAGTGAAGTAAAAGCACTCAGCTTTTATTAGTGCCCATAAACTAATCCCATTAAGAGATCAGAAAGGGCAGAACAAATACAACAAAACAACTTTTGCTTAGAGCCTCTTAACAAGAGTTAAGGAGATGTTTGGATGGAGAATGGCCATAGCTACAGCAGCCTCGGCTACAATCCTCATCGCCATTCTGATCGCGCTCGTCGTTCGACGGTGCTACAACTCATCCAAACAAGGCACAAAGGTATCAGAAGCCACAATCACAACACCCCCTAATAGGGGAATCATGGAGGGCTTGCAATCTCAGAGGATCTCCATAGTTCAGAGCAGAACAAAGCCAAGTTACAATCTTTTTCGACGTGGATCGGCATCGACGCAGCCCTTGTTCAGCTGGGCTGACCATCCGTCGTTGATCACCGACGCCGTCGAGAATGGATGGTCTAGATTTGCCTTCACCAACTACTCTTCTTCCCCAACAACCACCAGATCATCTCTTCTAGGCCTTGTTGGTGATCATCATCATAATCAGAGGGAAACCCAGGTCGAGATAACATGGGAAGTGGGTGAAGATTCGGTTGAGTTTATGCAGAAGCTAAGAATGAATCCTGGGTTGAAGAAATTGAGCTTGAACTCTTCATCCACATCTGCGAAATCAGTGATCAAGACTGCCCTTCCTTTGCCTGGGCCTTCAATTGGGAACCCCTCTTCATTCCCACAAGAGGCCTATTTTGAGATCACTCTGTTGTCTTTGTCTTCTTCTTGTAAGGACAAATCCATGGCTGAAGGTGAGAAGACAAAGCTGATTGGGGAGAAGAGCACTGATGGAAAGGGGAAATTGGATGTGTTGGAGGAGATCAAACTAGGAGACAAAGCACCACCTGTGACCATCTCTGTGGGCCTCACCTCTTCAAATCTTGCTCCTTTCAAGATTCCTGGGAGCTACCATGGCTCCATTGGGTTCCACTCTGATGGGTCTGTTTATCTTGATGGTAAGTTTGAGTATTCCCTTTTTAAAATCAAATGTTGATATCATACTCTCATATCTTTATTGGGTATTATCTTAATTTTGATATCAAAGTTATGCCTGGTGTTTGGTACACCTACAAAAACGATGTTATTAAATATACAAGTCATACCCGATACCTAATCAGGTAATACATTATCTCGTATCTTTGGTATCGATACCAAATGAGCTGTAAAATTTCTAGTTCTCATATCCACAAACTTTTTATCAATTGTATTTGGACACCTAGGCTAAAACCTTGGTATGTGTTGGTTACACTGACTCCTTTACCAAGGCATAATAATGCACAAAAAAAGTTGCTAATTTGACCCATATGTGTTTCTTTTGTTAGGCATCAAGTTGGCTTACGATTCCGAAAAGGAAGAATGGGGACAAGAAGAGAAAGTGATAGGTTGTGGGTATGATCCAAGGCTGAAGAAAGTGTTCTTCACTGTGGATTCCAAGCTTGTCCACGTTGTACATTGCATTTCAGAGGAGTTTGGCACCCCTCTTTACCCTGTCATAGCAGCCAATGCAGAAATCACGGTGGTTGTGAACATGGGCCAATGCGGGTTCTCGTATGAGCCCGCGAATGAGCTGAGGACTCCGAATCCATGTTTCTCAAGCCCGCTTGTGAGGTCACCGGCTGCTCTAGGCTATGAAGACAGTGGAGAGCTCTTCTCCATGGGGAGAATAGACTCCGGTTGGCACCAACATTGCAATACCGAGAGTAGTACGAACAATGGCGATGAATCGGATGCTGATTTGTTTGAGATTGTGTTGGATGTTAATGGGAAATCCGTTGATGTATAGTTGAAAGAAGAGAGAGGTGTACATGGTTGCTTAGGGATTGTTGATTTTTGACTGGTTTAGGAGGATGGAAATCAGTCACATTTTTTTTTTTCTAATGCAGATTGGTTGTGTGCCTTGTAATTGACCAGTGAATGATATACATAGAAGACGTTCAAACACACATTTAAGCTTCGAAGTTTACATTTGGTTAAACAGGTTTAAGTCTTTACAGAGCAAACCACTGGAGGAGGACTTTTATAGTCTTGGGCTAAACATGGCTGGCCCAAGTAATTGACTATAGGCCCAAAAAGGTGAGACATGAAGTTGCAAGAAGTGCAACACAGTACTTAGAAGAAATTACATGTTGATGATCAAAAGTTACATTATGATTTGGGTCGAGGCCCTGCCTTGTAGTAATTGTTTGAAGTTGAACGTAACACTTTGGTTTTGCATTAACCTTGGTCACACCAAACAGTAAATATGGTATGATTCATTATATTTTGGGCCCGTTTGGTTACCGTTTATATAAACGTAAATGAAATGAAAATGAATTTAGACCATCTTTAGTGTTATGATACATCAATATAACAAAACCTTCTAACATCTCACTCCTTGTAAATGTGAGGTGGAAGAGAGTGATTCTCCCATTTTGTTACCCCTCCTTATAGTAGAAGAATGATTGAGGTGGAGGAAACTCAAATTTCAAATGGATAAGAGGTGGAGAGATGAGAAGGATTTTTTTTTTTTTTTTATCAATGTATCTTGACATTAAAATGAACTAAATTCATTTTCATTTCATTAACGTTTCCACAATTTACAATCAAACGGGACCTTAATGTTTCCTTTCTAACAACGGCTTCTGGGTGGAGTTTGGAACAAGTTCAAGTTAAGAAAGTAGTTTTAGTGGCATCCTTATAAGCATCCACCAACACGATCAAATATCATAAGGTATAATGTGAAATGTCATTCGCAAACTGAAGCTACGTGTTAATTATACTTTTGGAGTTGGAGATATAGTGGTTTATCGCATCGATAAAATTAATAAAATACCGCTAAAATATAAATAAGATGAACAATTTTAAATTGAATGATGAACACATATGCTATGATCTCATGTGTTTTGTAGACTCACGGAAAATATGCTATGATGCTCTCAAATTGTACCAAAGTTCAATCATACAATTCAGAATTGTATCCTTATTTATACACCGGTGGACTTCAAATGTCAAAAACCAGTCGATGGAGGGCACTCGTGTTTTCCACACCCAACTTCCTTTCTACTGTCTTTTAGCATCACTACATACTTTGGTCATATTGGTTCATGCGTAGAATGATTTGATACTGACCTTACACGATTTCAAAGGTCACAAAAAAACAGCGCGAGATCAAAACAGAAAATATAGAGACAGAATCAGTGAAAGGAAACAAGAAACGTTAAACAGAGAAATTCCTTTCAATTTTGCTCGCTGACGTCCCCCACGATTTTTTTGGGACAAGGTGCCTGCCCACCACTTGTAATTTTACTCTCATCGTTTGACCCATTTGACAAATAATTAATATAGAAAGAGACCCCCAAAGAATAAAATCCGAATAAAAACAAGTAAAAAAAAAAGAAAAGAAAAGCAAGACCTCGTGATTCCGCTTGGTTTTACATGTTTTCATTTTCTTTTCTAAACGGCTCTATTTTAATATGGTCCCTGTACACCCCGGGTCAACTGCTGAGAACTCCTGCCGGCCCTTGATCTCAACCCGTGGGGGCCCGTTTCGGAAACGAACGGCTAGGATGAGTCGATGACGATGGCAGTTGTGGCGTCCGTAACAGAAAGTGAATGGTTGTGATCGCCCTCGTACGTCACCATCAGCATCGATGGATCGTCCAATGCCCTCTCCACATGTTTCCTCGCTGGACATCCCCGCACGCTACTACATTTGTAGTACCCTCTGTTTTTTTCAAAATTAAAAAATTAATTCGAAAGGGTATTCACGTAATTTAGGATGTGTAGGGAATTGATTGAGTGTGGGGCGGTGTAGGTTTACCTAGGGTGAGGGGAACCCTTGATCGGCTTCTGGCCGTACTTCCTCCACGAGTAATCATCCGGTGGAATATCTGCCATCTTCACACTGATTGCTGGCACTCTCACCACCCTCTTCACCCTCGATTTCCTGTTCCGGTCAACGCAATCGACGGTCAGGATCCGTTTCAATATTTTTTCAAAAAATAAAACTAAAATAATTAAATGAGGGAACGGATTGGATTGGGGTGTGATAATTACTTTCGCTTGGAGCAATGGCAACTAGGGGTGGGCACGGACGGGTAACCGGAAGTTCGGTTAACCGGATATTGGTTAACCGGATATTCGGTTACTAAATTATGATAACCATTACCGAACCGTTAAGAACCGGTTAACCGATATCGGTTAACCATGAAAACCGGTCGGTTAGTCGGTTAACCACTATTTGAAAGTGAAATTATTCATTTTAATACATGCATTTTTAACCGATAAATATCGAAATATATAATCAAAACACGTAGTCGAATACATTGTTGAAATACATAATTGGATTACATATCAAAGCATCGATCGAATTACATAGAGTTTCACAAATAAAAAAAAACAACCTTTTAAGTGGAATCACGAAGATCAAAATACATAACTCAATCCCAAAACACTAATACATATTTCTTCATTCTTCCATAGCCTCGTCGATTTCAATCGACGGTTAATTCTTGCATAGCCTCATCGATTTCAATTAACGGTTGCTTTAACATCAACTTTCTCATGCCTAAAAGTTATAAACAATAACACAACTATTACCGAACCGTAGAATATATCTTTTATTTTTTGCAAATGTAGAATATATCTTTTATTAAAAAAAGCCTAATAGTATCAAATTAACCTATTTATATTTTTTTTTCAAAAAATATATATATTAATATTTTATTAAACGGTTTAACGGTTAACCGGTTGAAAATATATGACTAACCATTACCGAACCGTTAACCCGTTTAAAAAACCGGTCGGTTAACCATAACCGGTTTTCCGGTTATTCTCGTCACGGTTAACCGGAAAAAGCTTTCGGATACCGGTTAAACGGTTCGGTTAACCGGTATCCGGTTATTTTTGCCCAACCCTAATGGCAACGACCTCCGCACTTGGAGTCGTCGACGGAGCTGCACTTCCTCTTCCACGAGGAGGTCGACAGGGGAGGCTTTCCGGCGGAGGACATGTTCGAGAGGTTGGTGATCTGGAATCCGGAGGACATCGACGGCGTAACGCTGTCCGTGTCGCCGGTGAGCGATGACATGTACGAAGCCGCCGTAACGGGCGGCGAAGACGCAAAGTTGATGGTGTTCGACGGCGGCATCTCCTTGCGCTCCACCGTCCCGACCGCCACCGTCTTCGGCAAAACGGACGGCGTCTGGTGGTTACTGATCGCCGGAAGCGGAGGCAAGCGCTGCGAGATCGGAGAGGCGCTGGTACAGACTCTGGTGAAGGCGGATCCACGGCCGGGCTTAGGAATCTGGTGCTCCGGCGGCGGCGGCGGAAGTGGATTGGAGGAGGAGGTGGTGGTGGATCCGATTGGACCGCGTCGGAATCTGGCGTGGCCGGTTCGGGAGCGGTCGAGCAAGGAGATGACCTTCTTGAACTTGTTGACGGCCACGTCGGCAGCCGCCTTGTAATCGGAGTTTTCTTGGATGAGGTGGCTCTGGCGGTGTGATTGGGAGAGGAGTTGGATCAGCTTCTCGACGCTCTGGATACCGGCGGCGGCGGCTTCCTGGACGGCGTTCTCCTCCAGTTCGGCGGCGACGCTGTTCGCCTTGTAACCGCCGCCTGACATTAACTCCACCGCCATAACAAACTCTGGTTTGACTTTCTCTTGATTCTGTTACCTTACAACAACGAGATGGAGAGAAGAGGAAACAACATTTGAGATTTGAAGGAAGTGGTAGAATCGGTAAGGTTATGGAGGAGGAAAGCGAAGCAAACGTAAATTTAGTGAGTGGGAGAGGGGCCCAATGGGGGTGTTGGAAGGTCAAACTAATTGATGCCCTCAATTATAAATAAGTTTTTAGAAAAGGAAAAATATTAAATGGTCTCTTCCATTGGTGAGACTGATCTTGTCATTTCCCCGTTCTACCTGTGGTCAATGGTCTCTTCCAATGACGGTCTTCCACGTGGATTCACGTTGTCTTGATACGAAAATTAAAATAAAAAAAAGGGGAAATGTCCCATTGACCTTGTTGCTCAATTTTATTTTATTTAAAAAGAAAAGAAGCCATCGTAGTTGAGGAGAGAGCCGTTGGATTAAGGAGTGGGTGAAATCTGAGCATCCAATGCAAAAGTCCTACGGAGAAATAAAATAGTCGTGTCATGGTGGGACCCCCGAGTATACCGGGAACCGGAGGCTTGCGTCAAAGCCCAAACAATCAACAAGGCCACTCTACAAGTCTACCCAACTAATCTATCCTCGCATCACGTTTCAAAACAGAGCGACGACTTTTCATGTATAACTTGTACGGAGTATTTTAATTCGAAACTGGTAATGTTAAGGGTAATGTTTGGTATGTGCAATTCTTTTTCTTTTCTTTTCTTTTTTTTTTCTTGCTTCTGTCAAAAGGGTATGTGTTACTTTTAGATGATAAGGTCAAATGTTCCGATCAAGCTGTTAATGATAAGGCCAAATGTTGTCATAATATAAACATGATCTAATGTAAGGTGCCGTTATGTCACTCATGTGGTATGCTTTTTAACGTTCAAATTTCTTTTAGGCTGAGTAGAATTAGAGTGTGTTTGTTGGAAACAAGTTTACATGGCGAAAAAACCGAACAGAAGTGGATAACATATACGAAAAACTAGATCGAACCTTGGTTAGTAATCGAATCGTTCAGTGGTTCCCAGAAATAGCCACAAAAAACTATGCTTTCTCAACATCAGACCACTGTCAAATTGCTATTGAACTAAATGATGTACAAGCTAACAAGACGCTTCCTTTCAAATTTGAAAAGATGTGGATGCAGAGAAAGGACTTTAGAAACGTTGTCAAACAATCTTGGCGTGTTTCTTTCCCTGGATCCAATATGTTCCAACTAGTTAAGAAAACGCAACTCCTGAAAGCCCAAGCAAAGAAATGGAACAAATCGACCTTTGGAAATATATTTGAACAATTAAAGTGTATTGAACAAGACCTCATGAAAATCCAGGATCAAATTCACCTATCCCCAGATCCGACACTGATACAACGACAACTCCGAATCATAAACAAAAAAGAAAGTTTACTCAACTACCATAAAACATATTGGAAACAACGAGCAAAAACCAAACATGTCAAATTAGTAGATACAAATGTTGGGTACTTCCATAAAATTGCAAATGGAAGGCGTAATAGAAAAACAATTAGAGAAATAAGAACAAGCAATGGTACCCAAATCCTAGGAGAAATGAATATTCGGGAAGAAATACAAAAAGACTTCAAGAATAGATTCAAAAATGAACAAATCAACTTTACACTACTCCAACAATACCTAAATCTTCTTTCATCAGAAGTCACAACTGAGGACAATGACCACCTGACCAAACCTGCAACTAATGCAGAAATTAAGGAAGCTATCATGCAAATTGGCTCTGATAAATCACCAGGACCAGATTGCATGTCATCCGGCTTCTATAAAAAGTATTGGGATATTGTTGGACCAGCGGTAACCAAGGCAGTCAAAAGCTTCTTCCATTCTGGAAAGATGCTCAAACAAATTAACCATACTTTTATCACCCTGATACCGAAAAAAGATAACCCTGAATCTACAAACCACTATAGGCCTATCAGCTTGTGTTCTACGATCTATAAAGTCATCTCCAAAATCATAACTGAACGATTAAAAGGTATCATGAACAAACTAATTCATCCATTACAAGGTGCTTTTGTGGCTAAAAGAGCTATACAAGATAATGTTCTTATTGCACACGAAATATTCCACTCCTTCCGAGGAAAGAAAGGAAAATAAGGATGGGTGGCAATTAAACTCGATATGGAAAAAGCATATGACAAGGTTAATTGGAATTTTCTTTTTGCAGTAATGGAAAATTTTGGATTCTGTAGTAAGTTCATAGAATGGATAAAAGAATGTGTGACCACAGTATCAATGTCAGTATTGGTCAACAATGTACCAACAGACCTCTTTTACCCTGAAAAAGGGCTTAAACAAGGGGATCCTCTGTCACCATACCTTTTCGTCCTAGGCGCAGAAATTCTTGCAAGAAAACTACAACTAATAAGCAACACAACTCGAAACTCTATTGGATTCCCAATTGTAAGAGCTGGAACAAAGATTCCATTCCTGGCCTTTGCGGACGACATAATGATCTTTTCTAAAGCATCCCAAAATGCATGTACACTAGTGAAGCAAACCATTGAAGAATATTGTGTAATATCAGGACAAAAAGTTAACTACCATAAATCAGCCTTCCAAACATCAAAAAATGTGGATAATCAGCAAAAGCAGAGAATCCAACAAGTGTTATGTATTACAACGATGACTAATCTTGAGAAATACCTTGGTTGTCCAATAATCAGCGGAAAAGTGAGCAAAGACACATTTGCAGAAACAATCAGAAAATCTAAAATGCAGCTAACAAAGTGGAAAGCGAACAACCTATCCCAGGAAGGCCGAACTACTCTAATACGATCAAACCTAGCTACAAAGCCATACTATACAATGCAAACTTTTATGCTTCCAGCACATGTGCATAAGGAATTAGATCAACTAAATAGATGCTTTCTATGGAACAAGGACCATCACCACAAGCCACTCGTTGGGTGGGATAAGATATGCAAACCAAAATCCCATGGCGGACTAGGAATAAGAAAGTCTGAACAAATGAATAAAGCGCTCCAGATGAAACTATTATGGAAACTATTAGTTGAACCAGACAACATATGGGTACGCCTAATGAATGAGAAATACATGCACAATCATTTCTTACTCACATATAAAAAACAGACAAACACGTCTTGGCAATGGACAAAACTCATGAATTTACGACCAGAGTTTGAGGAAGGACTAATCTGGCAAGTAGGCGATGGGGAAACCATTAAGTTTTGGACTGATAACTGGGCTATGCAAGTCCCACTAAAAAAGTATGCATTAAACCAAACAACTTGTGATGAAGGTACTAGAGTCAAAACATTTATAACCCAAGAAAATGAATGGAACGTCAATGAATTGACAAAAGTACTCCCGCCAGACATCACGGAACGAATATACAACATTCCAATACCAGCAAGGGGTATTAGGGACAGACTCTATTGGGCACCTAGCAAAAACGGTTGGTTCTCAACAGCCTCGGCTATAGAACTAATCACAAAAACACAACATCAGACACCAAAACCCAACAATTGGATATGGAAACTTGATGTTTTTCCGAAGGTGAAGAATTTTTTATGGAAAATTGATGTAAATGGTCTCCCAACAAAAGCTCGACTAAGAGAAAAACATGTACCTACACCTCCGGGCTGCCTAATGTGCAACTGCCTCAACGAAGATTCAATCCATATCATGACATAATGCCCTCACACCATTAGAATCACGGATAAAATCAATCCTAAGATTGGGAGCGCGTTACGTGCAATTAACACTACGGGTAAAACACCATCCAACATTATAAAAGAAATACATAGCACTTTGGGAACGCGAAATTTCACTGAACTATCAATCGTATGGTGGTGTATATGGCAACAGAGAAATAGACTCGCTTTCCAGAAAGAACCAAATGACTTTATCCAAGACTTGAAAAAATACATTCAATCCCAAATTAGACTTTGGAACAAAGCCAAGGAATGGGAGGAAGACGAGGAAAAACTTTGGAAACCGAACAAACGTGGGGTAAGAAGAAGAACCATGCAAAAAACTTGGGAAAAGCCACAAAGAGGGTGGTTTAAACTAAACTTTGATGGGTCAAAATTACAAACTGGGTCTGCCTCTACTGGTTTTGTAATAAGAGACCATTTAGGAAAAATTCTAAGCATGGGATCGACTCAAAATAAATTTGATTCCATTGTACAGATTGAAGTTCGTGCTCTCAAAGAAGGCATGAAAGAAGCTAAGAGAAGGGGATTACGAAATCTGGAAATCGAGGGAGACAATCAGACAGTCATTAATGCAGCATGTGGAACAGGGTCAACTCCATGGGAAATTGATACGCACATCGCGGAGATTTGGGTGCTATTCCGCGACTTCGAGAACATTTGCATCCGTCATGTGACTAGGGATTGCAATACTGTGGCTGATAAAATTGCCAAAATGGGCCACGTATTCCCTAACCCTCACATCCTTAACAACCAAGAACTTCGCGTTCTCATCCAACTGGATGCTCTAGATCGGCCTCCGTAAGGAAGCCCGTCTAATTTTTACCTCGTTCAAAAAAAAAAGAGTGTGTTTGTTATAAAACTGATTAACGTTTGTTGTCATAACATCATAGCAAGGCTCATCGGATTCTCATATTTATTTTTTATAGTTTATAGGCTCCATTATGTCCATAATATAGGCAATGTGAGTCAGAGCTGGTGGAGATGGTTTGGAAACGGCCTCGGATTGGTTAGGTTAAATTAAATATTGATGGATCTGTTTGCGATAGTACTTTTACTGTTGTTGGTGGTGTCAATCGCGATGAGTTAAGAACGTGAGAGAATGGTATCGTCCATCATATAGAAAGTTGTATTGTTCCTATAACAAAGTTGTGGGATGTATCTCAAGAACTTTAGCTTGCTTGAAGCAAGGGTTATATTAGGGTTAGCTTGGAAATGGATTCGCAGTTGATGATTCTTCTTTTAAGTCGGTCTATGGAGTGTAGTCATCATTTATCTAGTCAATAACACTTACCCAATGTATCCCGCAAAATGCATGATCTGGGGGTTTAAGATGAGGATATTTTAGACCTGGATGTAATACGGCCGATAAAACTCAAGTAATCTAACCAACCAACAAAAGAGAACTATGTAAACCTACAGAAACCCCAACAAAGGAAAATAAACTAGCTAACAAGCCGAAAAAACCCGCAAGCCGACACAAGACCCAAATACCTACACAACAAGCAAGCAAGCACAAGGCCACCTAGGAAAAGACGACTCCACTACCCGAGAGCTAACAATCTGCCACCTTGATCTTCTCCCGCCACCTTACTCTGGACTGCGCCATGTCCATTGAAATCCCCAAAACACTGATATCCCGCTTAATGTTGTCCATCCAACGTTTCTTCGGCCGACCCCTATCCTTCCGGAAAGCTCATAGGTTCAACTGCTCACACCTCCTAACTATAGCATATGGGTTCTGTCTTTAGACATGGCCAAACCACCGCAATCTCGTCTCTCGAAGCTTGTCTCCTATGCATGCCACTCCCAGCTTATTCCTGACCTCCTCATCATTTATCTAGTCTCGTGTATAAATGTAAGGACTTAATTTGTAGGAATTGAGATGGTCAGTTTCATCATATTTATAGGAAAACTAATAGTTTGGCGGATTTTCTAGCTTCTTTTACCTTTTCGTTTAACATTGACCTTCATATTTTGCTTGATCCTTATATGGGTGTTAATTTTTTGCCTTTGAATGATGTTAGGGGTCCAACTATCCCTCGCGTGCATACTACGTACATAACCCTTTTGCTATTTTTAATAAACTTATGCTATAGTGAACGAAGAGTGTCACTTGTCTTTCGATCAAAAACATAAGGTCCCATTAAGTTTATACACCAAAATATTAGACATGGATATCGATATAACTCAAGCTAATATTGGTGTATTTTGATATCAGTATCACAGATATATATTGTTTATTACTCCGTATATGGGATATCAATAGCAGAGTGATATTAATGTGTTGTTTTGATATATTTAAAAATTAAATTTAATTCGAATATTATTCACATTTATATTCATATCTTTGAGTCCATAATAATACTTGATATTCTATATCTAGGCTATTGATACCAAACAAGCCCATGCTTCTTTTTCCGAGTTTTACATAAAGAAATGATTGGGGATAACCAAATACTCCGTATGTAGAAGGCAATGATTTGAAGTAAAATGCATAGATTTTGGGCTTTTGGCCTACGATTGCTTGAAAGTTGGAACAAATGGTGGTTTAGAGGCGTTGACAAAAAAGAATTAACAAACTAATACGGAGTAATAATTCTTAATCAAGAGAGCGTACATCAACTTGGTCCCTTCCCTCATTATGAAGATTTGGTGTGCACGCATGCTTTTTAAATGCAGCAGGACAAGCATTCTCTTGATTCTCAGTTTATCCAATTTTTTGGGTTCTTTTTGTATGCATCAAAACAAACTCATAATCCTAATTATTACACTATTTTTCTAAAAGGAGGAGAGAAAAAGGACTGTGCTGCTTCCTTCAGAGGCCAGATACCTATCCTGGTTGTCCACCTTCGAAGTATATATGTGATTGGTGGAGAGTTTTTTTTTTTTTTTTTTATAATCAAAATAGAAGTTGATCGGATTCATAATTCGACTAAAAATCACCTTGATTGTAATATCGTCCAAGGTGAACGAATTATCTGAAGTGCGTTTGAGTAATCAACAACATGTTCGATTACAGTTTCGTCCAAGAAAAGTCCGGACAGCCTGGGAAACTCACTTACAAACAAACAAAGTAAACTTTTGGGACTCTAAATTACGTTCTTCCGTAGGAACCTGCATTAGGTCACAACTCACAACATATCCTCGGTTAATAAACTCAATAAGTGAGGAAAAGAGCCAACTTCTTTCAAGGAGTATGTACTTACAAATATAGCACAATACATGAAGAAATTTAAGTGTGCACGACTTGTATTTGATTTTTTTACCATTTTAACATCAGCTGATCAGCCCTTCGTTCATCTCCTCCGTTCAAGTAATGCTCCACATTTTACGATCTAGCAAGCATGCACATCCGAACCACCCTAACTCTACACAAATCAAATTTTCTACTCCCAAAATATACTCCATTACGACGTGATGGGTCGATCAAATTCTAAAATAAATCGAAAAAAAGATATTTAAGCATCAATAAAATATTAAAAAATACTCCCTCTGTCTACTTCTATTTGTCCATGTAGCAATTTGCACAATTATTAAGACAATCTTATCTTTACAAAAACACCATTATTAAATCATCACTAATATAATTAATTCTCCTCACATACTATGAGCTTTACAATTTCCAAGACTTCAACTAACATATTAATTAGGGGTAAATTTGGAAGTCAATGGACAAAATAGGCTATATGGACAATTAGAAGTAGACAAGCTTTTTGGGCTATATGGACAAATAGAAGTCGACGGAGGGAGTAGATTATAACCAATCAAAATAAGAGAACACAAAGTGAGTATTTCAAAGGAGGATACAGATCGGACCGAGCTCTACATTAGCTCGATCGCTTGTATAGCTCTAGTTCCATTAAATAGCATTTCCAAAGCGGTAGAACCGTAGTTTTGAATCGTTGGCTTGTTTGGGTTATTAAAATGGGCCAAGGACGTGAGATTATATTGGCCCAAGTGGACGATCTAGTGAGCCGGTAAAAACCTAAGCACCAATCCACCTCCAAAATGTCCATATATTCAAACAACATACCTATCTATCTATCTATTATCTATCTATCTATCTATCTATTGCTATATACTAAAGCGAAAGCAAATTCTGCTACCATATTGCGCCACATCACCCCCTTATTTAAAAATCTATCTTATTAAATCTTGATTTTATCATAATCATATACATGCTTAATTAAGATATTAACTCTATCTTAGAATTTGAGTTGTTTAATTAATAATTCTATCCAAATATATAAATCTATATCTTATCATTATACACACATTTAATGAATACATAGAAGATAGATCTATCATAAACCTTTTATTTAAAATTTTTTTTTCTTCATAATATATAAATATATCATAATCATAATATTTTACCCATTTAATTAAATATCATATTAACTATAAATTATTTTTCGTAATTTTATTATGGTGTTTTAAAAAATAATCAACGGTAGCAAATTCTACCACTATATCTGTTGATAGCCGAAAACGCCGCTTGTAGAATAACGCGATAAGAGTAAAAGATTTGAACTTAACCGAGTCAACGGACAGAGAGATGGAAAGTAGTTGGTCGCTTGAAGCGTTTAACGCGATAAGGATAGTGTTAAGGATGCTTTTGTATTCATTGTGGGGTTACAATGGTGAACAGATGGTCTCTATCGCGTTTAGGTGTATCGGATTACAACAAATGATCTTAGCTCGAGATCTAGTGTATGTGGTTCGCGAGTTTTTCGATCCCCGTTCTGGTGCATTGAGCTCGCTATTTATAGGGGAGGCTCGAGCTGGGCTGGAGCGAGATGCCGATGTGGGACGGGTGCCGCCCAGGTACGTGTCGCTGTATGGTTGGCCCCTGGGGCGGCAGCCGCGGAGCTGGCCAATCAAAGGCTAGGATGGGACGTCGCCGCCCACCGCTCATCCGATGGGACGTGGAGATGAGCGCGGTGAGCGCAAACCCCGGGGCCGGGTCTCCGCCTTGTGAGGAGTCTGCCTCGTAAGGAATTGTTGATCTGGACGGCGGCGTATCCGATCGCGATGGCGGTAGAACTTTGGGCCGGATGCCATCTTGAGAAGTCTATACTTGACTATATCTTGTTTTGGTAGGGTGCATTACTGCGTTGACGGTTCCTGGTATCAACACAACCCCATGGACCGGGACTCGACGCCTTTTTGAGGACGGGTCCAAAGAAAGTACCTCGAACCGGCAACGCGGTGTGGGGAACGCGCTATTGTTTTGGAGATGGACGAGCAAACGAGGGCGTCGGGACGAGAGAAGTGGCAAGAGAAGTCGTTGGGCCGCCATTTTTACGGGCCGATGCAAGACGAAGCCCATTTCGTCAATGGCCCGCCGAGATTTTGAACAAAAGGAGCGGTTCCTCCCTTCGTCTCCCTCATTCCGCAGTTTTCATTTCGAAAATTCTTCTTCGCCCTCGAACTCGCCCTTGGCTCTCGTCGACCGGAAACCACTCTTACGCCAGCGACGCCGCTCGTCACAAGTTTGCCTCCGTGCCCTTCCGACCACGAGGTACGCCCTTCTTCTTTCTCTCCCTCTCCTTTTCTCGTTTTCTGGATTTTCTGGGTTTTCGGGGCTTTTTTGGGGATTTTCCGGGGTGGGCCTAAGTTCTAGCGGCGGCGCCGCCGCTGGGTACCGATGGTGTTCGGGGTGGTGGAGAGCGACGGATGCCCCCGATCCAGCCCCGGTCCGGATTTGGCCGTGGCCGTCCTCTCGTGCCCTAGGTGGCGGAGTGGCCGAAAAACCGTGGGAGGCGAAACGCCGTGGGAGGCGAAACGCCATGGGAGGCGAAGCATCATGGGAGGCGAAGAAGACGCGCTCAGCGCGACGTCCCGTCCCGCCAACGTCCCGTCCCGCCAACGTCCCGTCGCCTTGGCCTATTCCTGGAGACGTGTGTCGAGAACGGTGGAATGTTCCTCTGACGCACATCTCGCGCGCCCCTAGACTTTTTTTGACAGGGCTTCCTGCACTATTGCGATATGACACCTGCCCGTGGTTGGGGCACCGCGCTTTTTGTCTTGTCTTTCTTGCTCATGATCTTGTTCACTGTGTATTTATCGCGCTGCATGCTTCTCCTTTTTTGTTCTCTTCCCCGTGCATATCATCTCCTTTTTTCCTTCCTCCAGGAGCCTCTGCCTCCGTGCCCTGGATTTGGGGTTTTCCAGCGACTCCTGCCCTTCAGGCGTGGATCGCGGTGACAGGATAGCGAACTGGGACGACTTCTACGCACCCGACTCCTCGCTTGAATACCGGGAGATGTCCGCGAGTGACTCCCAGAACAACTTCCGTGAGCCCGCCGGTTTGAGCAAAAGCGACCCTACTACAGTGTCCGCCGCTCGCACCCGGAGTGCCTCGTCCTCGCGATCAATGGCTCGGTGCGCGCCTTACAACCCCCAAGACGAGGTTGGTGACGAGGCATCCACCTCCGGGACCGCGAGAAGCTTTCCCTCGCGGTACCTGACGCGGGTCAAAGCGGAGATCCCCCACTTCCGACAGACCAGGCCCGAGCGCCTGGCCGAGTATGAAAACCCGACGACGCTGGCGAAGGGTAGTGCCTCCATCCTCACTCTCGAGGAACTGGATGTCATCGCGTCGGAATACCCCTGGCCGGCCGGGGTTGAACTCTTACTGCCGCTCGACGGGGGAAACAGTTTTGCTGTTTACGAAGCGGGTGTCGTCATGTACGCGGCGAGCCTTGTTGCGGGATTTACGGCCCCGTTGCCGTGCTACGTCGCGGAATTCTTGTTCCACCACGACCTTGCCCCGGCCTCGATGGCGCCCAACTGCTGGAGCGTCATCGTGGCGTATCACATGCGATGTCTCGAGCTGAGGCACCCTCCCTCCGTGGAGCACATGCTACAGATTGTGACGGTAAAGTCGGACAGCAGGGGCATCGTGAATTTCAGCCTTACGCATTGCAACCTGCTGATCACCACTTCCAACGTCGGCCCGAAGTGGAAAGAGAAATGGTTTATTGTCCACGACTTCTCGGGCAACGAGCTGTTTTGCCCTATTGTCCCTGACCGGTTCCACCCCCATAAGCGCAAACGCGGTGAGTCAAAAAAGGCCGCCGCGGCGAAGAAAGCCTTCGCCGCCCCCTTTAAAAGGGAGCAAAGTGTTTGGATAACACAAGAGCGTCTTGAACGCGCTGGACTCAGTCTGAGGCCGGCACCGTCCCGGGAAGACGTGGTGCCCTCGTCGGCATCCTCATCCCCGGTGCCCGAGGGCAAGGGTATTCCTATTTTCCTTGAGAATGTCTTATTTTAGTGTATGCCTTATTAGTGCCTTGAACGCGTTTAGTCTAAATGTTCGTGACTTGTATTTGCAGATATGGATGTATTTGACGCTCTCACCGGCAAGTCTGCCGCGACGACCTCTGGCGCCCTCACCACTGCTAAACTTGGGGGCCAGAAGGGGGCCACCGCGAAGGGCGCGCTCGGGCCCAAGGGGAGAGAGTCCCCAGCCGACAACAGGGGAAAGCGCGCGCTGGGGGATGCCTCGAAGCGCAAGGGGGCCGAGGACGCGGCCCATGCCGAGGGCATGGCCGCCAAGAAATCCAAGCGGGACTTGGTCCACGTTGAGGAGGAACCTCCCGAGCCCGTCGCGAAGGGTCCTGCCCAGATCACGACGGGCACCGGGAGTCGCCGCCATTGGTCTCGAAGGGCCGAGGTGGCAGGTTTCGCCTGCTCCGGGCCGGCCTGGGGTACTTTCAAGGAGGGCCAGTACCCCTACGAGGAGGAGAGGGAATGGTTCCAAACCCTCAGCGCGGCGGAGGTCGGAGGGGAGTGCATGAAGTATGGCCATATGGTATGTGGCGCTTTTGCTTTTTCGGTGTTGGTCCTTTATAACTTTCACTCGGGCTAAAGATATGCTTTTATGTGCAGGTCAACGCGTGGCTGAACTACCTCCCCGACCGTTTGTGCGTTGCGGAGGCCAATGTGGAGGAGGCGACCAAGGCCAAGGAGGCGGCCGAAACGACCCTCGCGGAGGTACGCGCGCAAGCGGAGCGGGACGCCTCGGAGCTTGAAACGGTCAAAGCCCAACTTGCCGCGACCAAGAAGGAGGTGGTGGGGCTCAAGGCGACGTGTGCGAAGCAGCGGCGTCAAGTAGAGGAGGCCCAGGCCAAGGCCGAGAACGCGGTGCCCGAGTTCCTCAAATCGGAAGAGTACATGGACCGTCGCGTTGAGGATGCGAGAGCGGTCCAAGCTCTTAGTGCAGTCACCGCGGCCCTCCAATACGTTGAGAGGTATAAGGTCAAGTACTTCGCTCCCGACCTCCAGCGCAAAATGGGGGTTGTCTGGGAGGACGGGGTGGCGAAGCCACCGCCGGGCGTCGAGCAAGACAACGCGGAGGGAACTGATGCCCCGCACGCCAACCCTGAACTTCCTGCCGCCGAGGTCGAAAAGGACAAGGCCCCCGAGGACCCTCCCGCTTCTGAGACCGCGGTCAACACCCCCGAGACCTAAAGCCCTTCTCTGCAAAGTCCGAAGATTTGCTTGTTGCTTTTTGTTTTTTGTTTTCGCTGAACTGGTATTCCACCTGGCCCTTGGGGCCCAAACAATGTTTATTGCCGCGATGCGGCCGTAATTGTATCTAACCCTGACGCGAAGTAGGTGTCTTAACTTCTTTTGCCGCCCCGCGGCCTTGTGATTATTTATTCTTCGTTTGGTTCCTCTTATCCTTTGAACTTGCTTTTTTGGAAACCATCCGTACCCAACCCTATGCCAAGCTAGGTGCTAGGACCGCGCTTTGACAGTAGGTTAATGTAACTGGATTTTTGCGAAAACTCGCCGTACCCAACCCCATGCCAAGCTAGGTGCTAGGACCGCGCTTGACACTAGGTTAATGTAACTAGATTTTTGCGAAAACTCGCCGTACCCAACCCCATGCCAAGCTAGGTGCTAGGACCGCGCTTGACACTAGGTTAATGTAACTAGATTTTTGCGAAAACTCGCCGTACCCAACCCCATGCCAAGCTAGGTGCTAGGACCGCGCTTGACACTAGGTTAATGTAACTAGATTTTTGCGAAAGCTCGCCGTACCCAACCCCATGCCAAGCTAGGTGCTAGGACCGCGCTTGACACTAGGTTAATGTAACTAGATTTTTGCGAAAACTCGCCGTACCCAACCCCATGCCAAGCTAGGTGCTAGGACCGCGCTTGACACTAGGTTAATGTAACTAGATTTTTGCGAAAACTCGCTGTACCCAACCCCATGCCAAGCTAGGTGCTAGGACCGCGCTTGACACTAGGTTAATGTAACTAGATTTTAGCCCATGATCTTTGTGAAGTTTTTGATGTATTTTAAGGCTTTGTGCGACTGCGAGGGGTGGAACCCAACTCGAGCGCGCCTATGCACATCGCGCGCGTTAGCGGACAACCCCAAGCGAGGACGGCAACTCGGGTTTCCCTAACGACTGTGGAGTTTTGATGTTTTAAGGCTTTATGCAACTACGAGGGGTATAACCCAACTCGAGCGCGCCTATGCGCATCACGCGCGTTAGCGGACAACACCAAGCGAGGACGGCAACTCGGGTTTCCCTAACGACTGTGGAGTTTTGATGTTTTAAGGCTTTATGCAACTACGAGGGTATAACCCAACTCGAGCGCGCCTATGCGCATCGCGCGCGTTAGCGGACAACACCAAGCGAGGACGGCAACTCGGGTTTCCCTAACGACTGTGGAGTTTTGATGTTTTAAGGCTTTATGCAACTACGAGGGGTATAACCCAACTCGAGCGCGCCTATGCGCATCGCGCGCGTTAGCGGACAACACCAAGCGAGGACGGCAACTCGGGTTTCCCTAACGACTGTGGAGTTTTGATGTTTTAAGGCTTTATGCAACTACGAGGGGTATAACCCAACTCGAGCACGCCTATGCGCATCGCGCGCGTTAGCGGACAACACCAAGCGAAGACGGCAACTCGGGTTTCCCTAACGACTGTGGAGTTTTGATTTTTTAGGGCTTTATGCAACTACGAGGGGTATAACCCAACTCGAGCGCGCCTATGCGCATCGCGCGCGTTAGCGGACAATACCAAGCGAGGACGGCAACTTGGGTTTCTCTAACGACTGTGGAGTTTTGATGTTTTAAGGCTTTATGCAACTACGAGGGGTATAACCCAACTCGAGCGCGCCTATGCGCATCGCGCGCGTTAGCGGACAACACCAAGCGAGGACGGCAACTCGGGTTTCCTTAACGACTGTGGAGTTTTGATGTTTTAAGGCTTTATGCAACTACGAGGGGTATAACCCAACTCGAGCGCGCCTATGCGCATCGCGCGCGTTAGCGGACAACACCAAGCAAGGACGGCAACTCGGGTTTCCCTAACGACTGTGGAGTTTTGATGTTTTAAGGCTTTATGCAACTACGAGGGGTATAACCCAACTCGAGCGCGCCTATGCGCATCGCGCGCGTTAGCGGACAACACCAAGCGAGGACGGCAACTCGGGTTTCCCTAACGACTGTGGAGTTTTGATGTTTTAAGGCTTTATGCAACTACGAGGGGTATAACCCAACTCGAGCGCGCCTATGCGCATCGCGCGCGTTAGCGGACAACACCAAGCGAGGACGGCAACTCGGGTTTCCCTAACGACTGTGGAGTTTTGATGTTTTAAGGCTTTATGCAACTACGAGGGGTATAACCCAACTCGAGCGCGCCTATGCGCATCGCGCGCGTTAGCGGACAACACCAAGCGAGGACGGCAACTCGGGTTTCCCTAACGACTGTGGAGTTTTGATGTTTTAAGGCTTTATGCAACTACGAGGGGTATAACCCAACTCGAGCGCGCCTATGCGCATCGCGCGCGTTAGCGGACAACACCAAGCGAGGACGGCAACTCGGGTTTCCCTAACGACTGTGGAGTTTTGATGTTTTAAGGCTTTATGCAACTACGAGGGGTATAACCCAACTCGAGCGCGCCTATGCGCATCGCGCGCGTTAGCAGACAACACCAAGCGAGGACGGTCACTTGGCGGCTTTCCGTAACGACTGTGGAGTTTTGATGTTTTAAGGCTTTATGCAACTACGAGGGGTATAACCCAACTCGAGCGCGCCTATGCGCATCGCGCGCGTTAGCGGATAACACCAAGCGAGGACGGTCACTTGGCGGCTTTCCGTAACGACAAATCCATTATTGGGACAGCGCACGGTAGTTGTCTCGTTTTATTCATATGATAGACGGTAGAATAAAGACATTACAAACCGCCACAACGCGGTGATAACCCTAGCTTATTTACACATAGTATTTTTTGAGGCGTGCCTCATTCCATGTCTTGGTGAGAGTTTGTCTCGTCGTTGGATCTGTGAGTTTAAAAGCCCCCGGGACGATCTCCTTGGAAAGGAGGTATGGTCCTTCCCACTTCGCGTCAAGCTTGCCCCCGTCGGCCCTTCGGAGGGCTAGATCTCCCTCCTTGAGGCCGCGGGGCTTGATTCTCTTGTTGTAGTATGCCGCGGTCCTTCTTTTGTACTCGGCCGAGCGCAGCTCAGCCGCCTCCCGGCGTTCATCGCGAAGGTACATTTCCACCTTGAGAGCCTCGTCGTTGGTGAACTGGTCGTATCCCGCGACTCGCTCCGTGGGTAACATGGACTCAATGGGCACGACGGCGTCACTGCCGTAAGCCATCGCGAAGGGTGTTTCTCCTGTTGCCCTGCGCGGCGTGGTGCGGTTTGTCCATAAAACAAGAGGCAACAGTTCTGCCCACCGGCCCTGTACGCCATCCAGCCTGCGGCGGAGGTCGTCGAGTATCCTCGCATTCACATTCTCCACGAGTCCGTTGGACTGAGGGTGTGCAACCGAAGAAAACCTCAACTCTATGCTCAAACTTGCGCAAAAGTCTCGTGTCTCCTCACTGTCGAACTGAGGACCGTGGTCTGTCATTATCGCGACGGGGACGCCGAAACGACAAACCACATTTTTCCAGAGAAAGCCGCATACCTTTGCGCTTGTGATTCGTGCCATGGTCTCGGCCTCCACCCACTTGGTGTAGTAATCGACCAGGACCAGGATGAACTGTACTTGTCCGGCGGCTTTAGGGAAGGGACCTAGGATGTCCATGCCCCACATCGCGAATGGATAGGCCGGCTGGATGACGCGCAGCTCTCGCACTGGAGCGTGTTGAATGTTTTCGTAGCGCTGGCACTTGTCACACTTTTGTACGTATGCCGCCGCATCGCGGCGCAGGGTAGGCCAATAGATCCCCATCTGGACTATCTTGTGGACCAGAGTCCGCCAGCCCGGATGGCCTCCGCATATGCTCTCATGCACCTCCTCGAGGACCTCGAAGACGGTGGCCTCGTCTACGCAGAGCAGGTTGGGCTCCGCGTAGCCACGACGATACAACTTGTCGCCTTCGATGCAGTACCGCGCCGCCTTGAGCTTGAGTTTGCATGCGCTCATGGCATCGTCTTGGGGCAACTCCCCGGTTTGGATATATCGGACTATGGGAGCCATCCATCCTTCCGTGGCCAGCGCGAACACTGCCTGAGTGACCCCGCGCTGCATCTTCCTCTCGATTGTGACCTGGTTGCCGACCTCAGGCGGGAGGGCCGAACCCATCTTGGCC
The DNA here is from genome assembly GCA_934048045.1 of Polygonum aviculare. Classification (NCBI taxonomy): domain Eukaryota; kingdom Viridiplantae; phylum Streptophyta; class Magnoliopsida; order Caryophyllales; family Polygonaceae; genus Polygonum; species Polygonum aviculare. Next base: position 10,727,781 of record OW204028.1, read on the forward strand.
AGTGCGTCGGCCTTGGCATTTGCCGCACGCGGTATGGATTCAATGGCAAAAGTCTCGAGGCACGCGATCAACGCTTTGACCTTGGCGCGATATTGGGGCAGAAAACCCGTGGTACACTCGTACTGGCCACCGACCTGTCGCGCGACAAGCTCAGAATCTGTGAAAACCCTTATTCTCCGCGCGCCCACCAGTAGGGCCATCTCAATTCCCGCGATCACAGCCTCATACTCGGCCTCGTTGTTGGTTGCTTCAAAGCCGAAGTTGAGGGCATGTTCGGACGCGTAGGAGGGTCCCTCAAGGACCACCCCCGCACCTGACCCCAGGTCGCAGTGCGAGCCGTCAACAAAGACCTTCCACTCGTCGGGGCTCTCGTCCGTGTCGGGGAAGGTGACCTCCACTACGAAGTCCGCAAGGGCCTGCGCCTTGATCGCGGTCCGCGGGTGGTACGATGTTGGGACGATATTAAGGACGTCAGTCGTTAATATCTAAACCCATAATAATCGTCCCTTGTTTTGATAATGACAAACTCACATGTATTTGATAAGTTGTCCAAGTGTTGATCTCAGGTAAGTCCAGTGGACGCACATGAGCGAAAAGGACAACAAGTAAACAGCAGTCCCTAAGCTGTAGGGACGCATGTTACCTGAACTTCCAAGGCTAAACGTAATTGGCGGAGTCCCTGCGCAAGATAGGACGGAGTCCTCATCAAGAAGGGACGCGCGCCAAAATACAGACGAAGTTCAAATTCAAATCAAGGCCGCCCCAACATGATTACATCATCGTCCGGCCTTAGTCCTCAGAAGGAAGCTTCCTTTGTCTGGGCACGTGTAGACAATGCCAAAGACGTCGCTTTCCCAGCGATGGTCCCCTGCCCACGCGGAGGCTTCCCAAGCGTCAACAGAGTTGACTTCCTCAAGGAGCTCATCGCACCGTCGATCAAAGACCAAGGCTCCTGCCAAGTCTCAGAAGACGCTAGAGGACAAGAATCACTTGCGCTATAAATACCCTCCCAAGGGTATGCATAGCGTTGGTGGACTTTGAAGACTTTCTCTCAAGCTCTCCCGAAGCACTCAAGAACACGAACTAAGATCGAGAAGATCAAGTGAGCTTGAAGCAAGAGAAAGAAAGTCCAACCACATCAAATCCAAAACAAACCACAAAGAGTTAGAGTTGTAGTTTGTCTCTCACAACGAACCGTGAGAGACGTGAGTGATAGCTTCCTTATAGCTAGAGTGTTAGGTTACTTGTTAGGTTGAAAGGAGTGTTACTAGTGAGGCTAAGGACGGACGCTTAGCTCAGAGAAGTGTAACGACTCGCCTAAGTTGTAAGGACTCACTCTTAATAAGATAAGGGACGGCTATTGAAAATCCTCCAGCGGAGGTAGAGGTTTACCCATAAGACTAGTTGGTCTTAGTGGGGTTCCTCTATAAATACTTGTGTCCACTTATCTTGTATTCTGTTAAGTCTATATTCCGCTGCACTAAAGGACGCCCTTAACTCAGTTAAGGACGCCCTCATTAACTGACTTACGATCCAACATACGAGATGTCAAATTCTGACAACTCAACCGCCCACTTGGTCATTCTTCCCGACAGCGCGGGCTGATGCAGGATTTGGAGCAGAGGGAGGTCCGAGAGGACCTGGATGGGGTGCGCTTGGAAGTAGGGGCGCAACTTTCTTGCCGCCACCACAACGGCCAGAGACATCTTCTCCGCGGGTGAGTATCGTTGCTCTGCCGGCTGAAGCACCCTGCTGGTGAAGTACACCGGGTAACTGAAATCGCGGGTGAGGACCGCGCTGACAGTATGCTGGCTCACGGCAATATACAACTGCAAATCCTCTCCCGGGACGGGCGGGGAGAGCGTTGGAAGATTGGCGAGGTAGACCTTTAGAGCCTGAAACGCGCTCTCCTCTGTCCAGGTGAAGGTGGTGGTGCTCTTGAAACAAGAGAAGAAAGGGAGAGCGCGGTCTGACAACCTGGAGAAGAAACGGCCAAGATAATTTACCGCACCCGCCAGTCGCTGGACCTCGTTGCGCGAAGCCGGTGAGCGCAGCTCTAACACCGCGGCGACCTTGGCGGGATTGATGTCTATGCCTCTCGCGCTGATCATGAACCTGAGGAACTTCCCAGATTTCACCCCGAAGACGCACTTTTCCGGGTTTAGGCTCATTCGGTGGGCGCGCAGGGTTTGGAAAACCTCGGCCAGATCGGCCAGGTGCTCCTGCGCGCTGTGGCTCTTGACCACAATGTCGTCGACGTAAGCCGAGACGCTGCGCTTCAGCTGCTTCCGGAAGACATGATCCACCAGGCGCTGGAAAGTGGCCCCCGCGTTCTTCAAGCCGAAGGGCATCACCCTGTAACAGAAAGTCCCGCGTTGAGTAATGAACGCGGTGGACTCCTGATCCAGAGGATCCATGGCTATCTGATTGTAGCCGGAATAGGCGTCGAGGAAACTTAGCGCGGTGTGGCCGGCGGTGGAGTCGACCAGATCATCAATGGAAGGAAGGGGGTAGCTGTCCTTGGGGCAGGCTTTGTTGAGGTCCTTGAAGTCGACACACATCCGCCACCTCCCGTTGGACTTCTTCACCAACACGACATTGGAGAGCCAAGTAGGATACTTGACTTCGCGGATGAAGTTGGCGCACAGGAGCTTCTCAACCTCCTCATTCGCCGCGCTGGCGCGCTCCTCGTTAGTCTTTCGGCGTCTTTGACAGATGGGTCGGGACCCCGGGCTCACGCGAAGCTAGTGGAGTGCCACCTCACGCGGGACGCCCTTTAGGTCCGTCGCCGTCCACGCGAACACATCGCGAGAACGGGCCAGGAGACCCGACAGGCTTTCGGCGTCCGCGCCGGTCTTACAGTCCCCGACAAATAGTTTCTCGGCTGCGTCGGGGAGGGGGGTGATGGCGACCTTCTCGAAGTCACCGAGGGGCTCGCGCTCACGCTCCCCACGGACGGCGCCAATGTTGATAGCCGAAAACGCCGCTTGTAGAATAACGCGATAAGAGTAAAAGATTTGAACTTAACCGAGTCAACGGACGGAGAGATGGAAAGTAGTTGGTCGCTTGAAGCGTTTAACGCGATAAGGATAGTGTTAAGGATGCTTTTGTATTGATTGTGGGGTTACAATGGTGAACAGATGGTCTCTATCGCGTTTAGGTGTATCGGATTACAACAAATGATCTTAGCTCGAGATCTAGTGTATGTGGTTCGCGAGTTTTTCGATCCCCGTTCTGGTGCATTGAGCTCGCTATTTATAGGGGAGGCTCGAGCTGGGCTGGAGCGAGATGCCGATGTGGGACGGGTGCCGCCCAGGTAGGTGTCGCTGTATGGTTGGCCCCTGGGGCGGCAGCCGCGGAGCTGGCCAATCAAAGGCTAGGATGGGACGTCGCCGCCCACCGCTCATCCGATGGGACGTTGCCGCCCACCCACTTGCGTGGATGGGACGTGGAGATGAGCGCGGTGAGCGCAAACCCCGGGGCCGGGTCTCCGCCTTGTGAGGAGTCTGCCTCGTAAGGAATTGTTGATCTGGACGGCGGCGTATCCGATCGCGATGGCGGTAGAACTTTGGGCCGGATGCCATCTTGAGAAGTCTATACTTGGCTATATCTTGTTTTGGTAGGGTGCATTACTGCGTTGACGGTTTCTGGTATCAACAATATCTAAGACAAATATTCATTATATTAAAGTAATATATTAAATACATTTTTACTATTATATCACATTAAAATATCAATAAAAAAGTAGATGTTATATTTACCATATATATCACTAATATTGCATATTGATTACGCTTTAGATAAAAAAAAAAGATAGATTTCTTAATTAAGATAATAATTCATTAACATTTTCATTACATATTTATATATTTATTATTTAATTAGTTTTTCAAAAAAAAACATGTATACGAGATAATTTGGTTTTCTAATTATAGTCCGTTTGGTAAATCACTTATTGACTTATAAGCATTGATGCTGATAATTTCACTTATAGACTTATAATTTTGAGTGTTTGACATTGTAAGTTGCTTATATTATAAAAAACAGTTATAACATAACAAGATAAGCATGGGGTGCTGCCTTTTTTTTTTATTTGCTTATAAGCACCAAAATAAGCAAAGAGTGTTTATAAGTAACAAATAAGCACTTTGCCAAACGGACTCTTAAATTCTTAAATATTATCTATATCTTTAGCATTACAAAATCTTAATCCGAGTTTTTATTTAAACATATTGATTTTATTATATAAGTTAGTTTACGTAATTTAATTTATATGCCAAAAGATTTGTAACAATTGTTAATAAAATGTGATAATGCATTTTATCTTATGTCAATCTTCCTCAATTATATAAACATATATTTATGTATGTATAAAAAGTAAATATGTAAATACAATTAAATTATATATATGATGATATACAAGAATTATGTCATTTTATAATTCAAAAAATTAGCGTCATTTTAAAACAAAGTATACATATGATAATACCTGTAATTGTTATCACACACAAATCAATAAATAAATAAATAACACCCCGTACAAGGTACGGGTCATCTACTAGTTTGCTCATAAAGTAGCCAATCGAACAGGTAAGCTTGGGGTTTTCACGTTGAAACTCATCTTTATGTTTATGTTTTTGCTTACATAAAGTTTTTATGAACAACTCATTCAATATACAGTATGTGGGCACATAGCATGTGATTTGACATACTTTGCCCCTGTGAGTTTATAATGACATGTCTCGCTGTACCATTAAAGGTCTTCAACTTAATCAAGGGCCCTTAATCAAGCTAGTGAACCAAGAACTTTGAAGTATCGCCATCAAAGTTAATTTTTTTGCAATTTTAAAATAAGTACTTTCATTATTCAGAATAGCAAAGGACGAACTTGTGTCACAGAGCAAAAGCCAAGCATTTGGTTCTGATTGCACTACTAGTACTAGTACACAAATAAGTAGGAGGAGTGCGCAAATCTTGCCCGAATAAGTAGATTTTACTTGACAATGGCAGCAAGCATTATTAAGTTAACGATCTATCAAACGCGTATGGAAACCGAGAGCAAGATGATCAGAAGCGGTTGAGGTAGTCAATGATATGCTTGTTGACCTCTTCTGGCTTTTCCTGCTGCACAAAGTGAGCAGCTCCTTGAACTATAACAATCTCATCCAGGAGTGGCACATCCCTCTTGAACCCACCGTTGTTCATGTAATCCTTCATCCCCGGAAAATTGAGGGTCATGTCTAGCTCCCCGGATATAAACTTCACCGGCACTTTGATCTGCGCTCCCGTCCATGGTGCCATCAGTTCCCAGTTCCTTCAACATATCAAAAGTCCCAAAGTTATAATCAATATACATAAGACATGTGTGCTGAGCGGGTGTGTAGTATTAGCTAGGTACGTACGTGTTGAGAGCCCGGTAGTAGTTCAAACCGCCTGTAATGCCCCTCTGCCCGAGCTTGTCAGCATAGTAATTGACGTCTCCATCCGAAAGCCAGGAAGGACAGTCGACCACAACATCATCATGCAGGCTTCTCAGTTTGCCCTTGGGTATACAAGTGGGGCTCGTGCTACGAGATCCCAATACTTGCTTTAACCATCTTCTCAGGTCCACATTCTCAAGCTCTTGTTCAAATTCAGGATCCTGCATCAATCATCATGGCAGAGGAATGGCATGACATAGATATATGTACTTGCAGCATTAGTTTCATTCAAGAAAAGTGTTGAGTCATCACCACATTATATGTATGCAACTACCCTCTTCAAAAGACAACTACTTTTCACTTGTGGTAGTTTTATTTCATACTTTCCCTGTGTTGTTGCACGTTAAGTTCACACAATCAGCCAAAGCATGTGATAATCTTGCTTGTCCAAAAAGCGTAAATCATGTTTTCCAAATATAGCCCATGATCAGACCCTAGACCCGTGAAAGCTCAATTGAATTCACCACCACAATCAACAACCTAACTACCCACCAGAACAGTAACGCCTCAATTAATATCAACCAAATTAAAGAAATAAGGTCGCTAATTAGGTCACTAATAAGCAGTGGGGGATTAGGAGTACCTGAAATCGGCAAATATAGAAATCATCCCCAAAGGCGAGGCTGAATCCATGGACGGGCTTGATTTGGGGGTTACGGGGCATAAAGGGGACGCTCATGTTGACCATGGCTCGAACCCTATCGGGCCGGAAAAGGGCCAAGTACCAGGCGATGATGGCGCCCCAATCGTGGCCGACGACGAAGACGGGGTGGCGGAGGCCGAGGTGGTCGAGGAGGCCAACGAGGTCGCCGACGATGTGGAAGGCGGTGTAGCTGGAGGCGGAGGGAGGGGCGTCGGAGTCGCCGAAGCCCCGGAGGTCGGGGGCGATGGCCCGGTAGCCGGCGCCGGAGACGGCCAGCATCTGGTGGCGCCACGAGTACCAGAGCTCCGGGAAGCCGTGGAGGAAGAGGACCGGGGGGCGGGAGTCCGGATCAGCTCCGGAGGCGGCGGCGGGGAGCTCGGCCACGTGCATGTTGATGCCGTTGACTTTGACTGTAGTGTGGTGGAAGTTTTCCATGGGCTTGCTCTGTTTTTAGTGGTTTCAGTAGAAGAACAGGGTATTTTGGAATTTGTATAGTACTATTAGTAGGGGAAAAGAGGGAAGGAGAATGGGGAGGAAGTTATTGCGAGCATTGAGGAGGGAACACCCAATCGTGAATATAGTGGGGGATAAAGAGGCCCAATGCGGTCTTGGATCAAATGGGTGTGGGTTAGAACGTCAATTTTCCCAAAACGCGGAAAGGGAGTAAGTCCCCGTTTGGTAACACTGTAGGAATCGGATTGGAATCAGGAATCGGAATGAACCATTCCAGAGACTTGTTGTTTGGTATGCTGTCGGAATAAGCCATTCATAATAATTATGGTTTAAAATTCTTAAGATTTAAGGTTCTTAATTATGATTTTAAGGGTTTATGACTTTTAAAAATTACAATTTAAGGTTCTGGAGTTTTTGGATTCAAGATGAGCAAGTATAATTCTTGGAATGAATGATACCTGTCATTTTCGGCTGGAATCAAATTAGCCTACAGCCTTGGAATGAGCCATTCCTGGGAATGAAATCGATTCCAGAATTTTCTCTACCAAACAGCATACTGGAATCACTCATTTCTGATTCTCATTCCTCATTCCCAGGGAATCAAACCAAACGGGGCCTAAGAGAATATACAGTGTATACACCAAAAATCTTGGTTATCAAATTAAAATAATGTGTTTGTATATTATTATTTTATTTGAATAATTAAAACCAACGAATGAATAAAATAAAATCTCAGAATTATATAAAGTTGAAAGGGAGCCTAGAAACAAGTTGGGTTGTCACACCCTTTTAAATACAAAAGCTTAATCTATGAAAAACAAAAGTATCACTCCTGGCGTTGTTAGAAAGACTAAAAGAGAGACTTTATATGCGAAAGCAAGTCCAAAGCCTCCGTATCTAACTCCCCAAACGTTGTGAAAGCAAAAGGAATAAATTTGTATCCATTCTCCTCACATTTGGACATATATTTCTTCTTTTTCCTTTCCACAACGTTGTGCAAGGCCAACCCAGACGCCCAAGCACTCACACCTCCACCAACAAAGGGAGAGACACCAGTCATATCCACACAAGCATCCTTACCCTGATGCCAGTTAAAGAGTAAAAGGTCGGCGGGCCTAAGATCTTGTACATTCTCCGAGAGGAAACCCATGGGAGCCTCTTTCCACACCGCTATCCCGACTTTGGAGCAAATGTCAACAAGAATATCTCGTACCAAATTATGCATGAACTTCACCCCTACCTCACTAGAATAGTGGACAACATGGTCTCCCCACTTGTCCATCCTAGGAGTGTTACAACTCAGGCAAATACTACCATCAGAGAACAAAGGCATCATAAGTCTGTAGCTTAAAACAGAACGAAACTGACGAGAGTTCATCCGCTGACCCAAACCATCCGCTGGCGAGGGTTCCCTCCGGCCAAGCCAATTCGTAATCCAGAGTCATCTCTGATACCATTTTGTAAGGCCCGATGCCCTAGAAGGGCTATCCCATGCCAACCCGAGAACTTCCCAAGAGGTCACCCATCCTGGTACTACTCTCGCCCTAGCACGTTTAACTTCATAGTTCTTTTGACCAATCGAACCATGAAAAGGAAGAGCTCTTGTTGGTATGGGGAGCACCTCTATTCCTTATAAATCATCGGGGTGTTACACAAGCATTGCTTAAGAGTTTGTTTTTAGTACTAGAGGTATATTGCGTTGTTCATGTAATCTTGTTCTTTGCTTTAATTGTTCTTTTCATTGATAACTTGGAGATTTTTTCATTTCTAAAATTGTTAATGTACTTGATCTTTTCGTACTTCATTTACGCTTCGAATGGTGGAAGCTTTTGTTTGTGGTCAGGATTGGATGCCCACTTCGAATACACATTTTATAGCCCAATAAAAACGTACTTGAATTAGATGCTCTGGAAGAAGGTTTAAATTATTATACTTGTTAAATTTTTTTATTTAAGTACAACATTTTATAGGAATAAAAAAATTGATTTTCGAGCAACGTTTGATGAAAATCGATGAGTCTATTTCAATTGAAGATTGAAGATACATTTGGGCATTTTTAAGCTATGAAAAAACAATGCTCCACTAAACGTTGCATTTAAATTTTATATTTTGGCACTTCAAATACACATTTTTATGTATTCTAACATGATATTAAAACTGTGTATTTAAGTTTTATATTTTGGCATCTATTAAAGATGTGTAATACGTATTATACATGGTGTTAATGCTCCACTAAATACTTTAATTTATAAGTTTTTTTAAGATATGGTTATTGGTTAACAAAAAAACCGTACCGAAATTTTTAGTTAATCGATCAACCGGTATGGGTACGGTTATCGCGATTCAATAACCAAATTTCTAGTTAACCGAAAATTCGCTTAACCACCTATGCCCCTGTAGTGAGCTTATGCGCCCAATGCTTTAAACATCTCTTCTTCAGTCATATGTCAATCTTTTCAAGCATTAAATATTTAATTTTTTTAATTAATTTTTTTTCCTATTTCTCTTATCTCTTCTAAATTTCAATTTCTCAACTTCAACATTCTTGTTTTCCAACTCATCCCTTTCTTTTGATAAAAAAACTCACCTCTTTCTCAACTTCCATAAACTTCTCTTAATTTCTTCCCATAAATTGTTTTTACTTTTTTATTTATGACTTTCTTTATTAGGTTGAGTATGTAATCTTTGTATGACATTATGATTGTATCTCTTACATTCACCAACAATGATACAATTTCATTTCATATATTTTATTTATTCATGTGAAAAAAGGGATCTAGTTATATATGCTATATTTACATAAGAAACTTTTTTTTTAACTTTCATATTCAACAATGTCACAATTTTTTGAACATTTTTATAGTAATTTTATTTTATTTTTTATTTTTTAATTCATTTCTCCATCAACTTTTCTTTCTCCAATTTTAACCTTCCTCAACTTCTTTTCCTAATCTCTCCTAATTTCTATCAACTTATCATGTCATAATGTCATTAGATCCCCATCTTTAATATTATATTTTAAAACCTTCTTAATTTTTTTAAACTTCACTTTTAATCTCTTTAAACATCATTACAAAAATTTATTTCAATATCATTTGATTGCCATGTATTATCATTTTGTATGATATAATAAATTAATTTCAAAATAGAATAGACATATGATTATTGTTATACTTAGTATGGTACATACACGTACTTGGCCTTCTATACTTTAGAACAGAAACTTTTCAAGGTTTCTCCTTAAGGCAAACTATCATCCCTTCCACCCCTTCTTCTGCAACTTTTTAATAAATATATTTTTTTTTCCAATCATCCATTTTATTTTAACTTCCACGTTCATCATTTTATTTCCAAAATAAAATAAAATTACTTTTTCAACCTTTTCAACTCGTATTAACTTTCACATACCACTCCTTTTTTAACTTCTCCATAACTACTTTTGCACTAACTTTTTTATTCTCAATTTCCGGTAACTAACACGTTGACCATTTAAAAAATGTTTACACTTGTATAAGATGTATATAGTGACAATATTAAAAATAAATCCAAGTTGAAAAAAAAATATATAGGGTAGAAATTTATCACAATTAATTTTAATTAACATATTCATCTAAAGATGAATATTTCCAAACAAAAATTAAGAAATGATATTAACATATTATCATGATCTCAAAAAAAAATTATTTACAATCAATCAAAATTGTTAAACCTTATTCCATTCTTAGCACTGGACTAACAAAGACTAGTTATGTTTATAGATGAGATTGTTTCCATACATCATAACTTACAAAAGGATCTCTTAAAACTAAAAAAGTAGATGAAGACTTACTACAAATACTTTAAAAAATCATTAAAGAGAACAACACGAACCAACTCCATAAATAAGAATGTTTGAGAAAAAAAAGGAGCTCGTCTAATACACTTTCACCGCTCAGGTTGGAAGCAAAGAGCTATAAAAACACATGTCAAACTAAATGATACAAACATAAAATATTTTCATAGGATAGCAAGTGGAAGAAGAAATAGAATGATTATATTAGAAATCATGACAAACAAAGGTAGACAAATAGCAGGTTTAGACAACATAAATCATGAAACTTTTAAGAGACTTCCAACAATGTTTTCAACGTATTGAGATAAACCGAACGAAACTAGCCCGCCAACACTAAGATGATTCAAAATGCAATAACCTAGAAGGAAAAGATACAACTCAAAAAACCGATTTCAAACACAGAAGTAAAAAATGTCATTTTTGATATCGATGATGAATGATGATACATCCCCGATTCCCCGGGTCAAAATGGAATGTCAACAAGCTTCTATAGAAAAATATTGGCACATCATTGGCTTCGACACGATTGAAGCAGTCAAAAGTTTATTTTAATCAAACAAGATAGTCAAACAAATATAAATCATACATTCATAACCCTATCGCCAAAATGCGAGAATTCTAACTCAACTAACCATATTTTTATCACTTTAATTTGTTTTTACGTTTTCTATATTACCATTAAAATACTTAAGTATGACATAATGACACTTCATTTTGTATACACTAAAAGTAATTTTTTTATTGGCTATATTGCATTAAAGAGAATATTGAAAACGTTTACATATATGTGATGTGATATGATTATCATTAAAACCTTAAATTCTAATAATAACTGATTTATACAGGTAGAATATGCTACATTTTATTCCATCCTTCAAATATAAAACAAGCGAGAACGTTTCCAACATATTCCCCATATGCTTTGGTATATGTGTTTTTGGAGATATTTGTGTTGTTTTTGGCCTAACAACTTCTCTATTCAGTTCTCCAAAATGGAGATTGAGATAGAGAAATGATGTAGTTTCCCTATATTTGGGGAATTCTCTATTTCAATTTGGAGAATGTATTGTTGACAAATCATGTCATGTCAACTTATGATTGGTCAAATTATTATTTTCTGAAATATTATATATATATATATATAGAATAATGTATATATAACTAATAAATGCATCATTCTCTAAAATACGGAGTGAATTCATTTTCGAGAATATAACTTTGAGTGCTCAATTTTGAAGAAAATTATAGGGAATTTGTTGAAAATACTCTGAATAACTAAGAAATTTTGAACCTTTGTAACAAAAATAAAGTAAATAAAGTAGGCACGGGCATCACACCCTAGTACAAGTATATAAAACACATACACAAAAAGCCCTTGGTGTTTAAAATATATTTATTCTAATATCTCATATCTCATTATAATTATATATTTTAATAGTTAATTATATTGTGTTTTAAAAATTATAAACTAAAAAACATTGAATATTTTTTAGTTTAAGTTTTCTCTAAATACACCACATGTACTATAAATGTTAGTTTGTTATTGTTTATTTATAATGTGGATCAAATGCCAAACCTAAGATTATGACAAGTGTCTTCTTTTTTGAGTTATTTATATTGGGGAATTTAAAAACAAGACGAATGATAAAATTAATATACAATAATTACATTTCCTTTCTCCAAATTTGCTAATTCAAACCATGAGAAATAGGTTAGGTATGTAGAAAGTAAAAGATACAAGAATTAGACAACGTATGGTGCAAGAGAAATATGAGCATGAAGGCCTTTGAATATTTAGTTAAGTGGTTATGTCTCTAATGAATAATACCTGAAAATTATCGGTTTGACTTTCATGACAAATGTTCTCGACCAATAACTACTGGATTTTACCACAATTTTCCTTGTCTCTATCATATACTATAAGATTACGATTAATCTCTGCAAAAAATTACCATTCAAGTTAAAGAATATGTACGTGGATGAGACAAGCATGGCGTGTAAATTTACGAGCCCAAAAATGCTTCAGAACACATGTAAAACACATTTATATAAACAATACAGTACAGTACTTAGGATAGAAGGACAATACAAATCACATTGAAACATCTAAGCACTATTAAAAATAACCACAGCTCTACGCCGCTATATTTCCTATGGTGGTTCGTGTGGGCTCATAGTAATGTGAAAATTTTCGACCCAACAAGAATAAATCTTAATAAATTACCATCGGAGTTGGCCTTTTCTGGGGCACTCCAATGGGACTCTGCCAACTATACTCCAACAAATACGAAAGTAAACAGCCCAAAGAGGAAAAATCATACAGTTTGGAAGAGACCGCCACCTCAATGGATCAAACTTAATTTTGACGCTTCGAGACTTAAAACTGGAACTACCCATGCAGGATTCATTCTAAGAGACCACAATGGATTCATCCTATCAATTGGCCGACAACAACTGCAATTTATGTCAATCGTCCAAGCAGAGGCATCTTCATTACTATACTCTCTTCAGAGCATTGACTGTACCCGAATAGACAATCTTATTATCGAAGGCGATAATCTTATTGTTATGAATTCTTTAAAACAACTTTGGAAAGTCCCTTGGGAAATACACTCGATAATCACTGACATTAGAAATATTATTTCTGCTATCCCATCTGTTTTATTTTTGCATTGTTTCAGGGAATCGAATGCTGCTGCTGATTTCCTGGCAAGAAGACACGTCAATCTTCAAAGTCTAAATGCAGCCATCCCGCTTATCTCTTCGTCCCTTTCTTTTTCTGATTTGTTTGTAACACAGTCGAGGGGTTTGTTGAGTCAACAACCCTCGCTGTTTGAATTCTTTAAGATCATCCGTCACGATGATTTAGGCTATCCTTGTAACTTATAGGTAGCCTAATTCTGGCTTGTTTGAGCTAGTAGCTCTTCAATCAAAAAAAACAATTTCAATCGAACCCAACAACACCTAATGAAAAAGTCGTAGCTGGAGACTTGAAATGAAAAGCAGAAAATCGAACCTTATTTTGTGTTAATTGTTACGAAGAAATTCGAAAGATTATTTTGTGTTAATTGTTACGAAGAAATTCGAAAGATGGGTTACGATTACTTTATCGGATTTTTTTTCCCAGTTCAACACTCAGGTTACATTTCAACTAGGGGTGTTCAACGGGTCGGGTCGTGACCCGACCCGCACTTCGCGGGTCGGGCGTCCGACCCGCACATAACGGGTCGGGTCGCGGGTCGAGTTTTTTTAAGTTTGCGGGTTGCGGGTCGGGTCGGGTTAAACCCGCGGGTTTGCGGGTCGACCCGCGACCCGTTACATTTAAATTATATATATTTTTATTGTTTTATTAATATTAAAATGTATTTTTAAGAAAAAATATATGTTTTGATACTAATATTTATTGTTTTATTACTATTAAAATGTATTTTTTAGAAATAATATGTCTTTTAATAATTTTATTAGTATTATAATATATATATATATTTTGAAAAATTCACCATATTTGGGGTCGATCTACAATTTATTTTCGTGTTGTAGAAAAAATACGAACTTGACCAAGTCAAACGGGCCAACGGGTCGACCCGCGACCCGACCCGCAAAACCCGCGGGTTTGCGGGTCAGGTCGCGGGTCACTTCTTAAATTTTTTGCGGGTCGCGAGTCGGACCGCAACCCGCACTGCGGGCCACGGGTCAACCCGACCCGACCCGTTGAACACCCCTAATTTCAACACTCAGGTTACGTTTCTTAGATTTTTGACAACCGGCTAACCGATTAACCAAAATTATAATATACATATATTTTAAAAGAGAGCAACCTAACTAAATTAATGTAACCATAAATAGACGTGTTTTGATATGTGTACACATTCTAAAGGCCCAAATTAAATCTAAATACTTTGGCAAAATATATACGGAGGCCCTTGTACTTGTACAAAATGTACAAACGGGTCCCCGTATTTTTTTTGTTCTATTAAGCCTCTGTACCTATCCAATTTTGTTTTATTGAGTACTTGTGTCCCAATTAGTGTCCGTGTGCATTTTATGTGCTTTGTTTAATTGTCATGTAATGACCACGTAGCACGATTTTTGCCATTTAATGTTCACGTAAGCCACATGACACTCTGTAATGCCACGAAACACCGTAAACAAAATTGATTGTGGTGTTTTACGGTGTTTCGTGGCATTACACAGTTACGTGGCTTGAATTTGCATTACGTGGACATTACATGGCAAACATCGTGTTACATGGTCATTTAATGGCAATTAAACAGAGGGTGTAAAATGCACGCGGACAGTAATTGGGACACAAGTGCTCAATAGAACAAAATTGGATAGGTACAGGTGCTCAATAGAACAAAAAATAAGTACGGGAGCCCGTTTGCACATTTTGTACAAGTACGGGGACCTCCATATATATTTTGCCTAAATACTTTTATCATAACTTCAAATGATTACTAACACATAGACATTTATACCCTTTTGGATAAACATCTCCGTGCTAATTCTAGATAATTCTTTACAGAGACATTGTGTACTCTCCTCATTTGTTTTTGCTACACTATATATTATTTAGGCGAATTTGCGTGAATGCCCTAAAAAAAGTTGGTAAATTAAGAAATAGCCCTATTTGGGTTAAATAGCAAGAGAGTCTTTTTGGACATATTTTACAATTAAATTATATTTTACTTTGTGGAATTACGGTTGATATTTGATACAGTAATAATTAATAAGGTAAACCAAACTCAAGTTCTCAACCGTCCAAAAATCCTCTCTGTGTTTGTCCTCCTCGCCATCGTAGCATCCACCGTCGCCGACAACCTCGCCTACGATCGGCCACCCTCATTGCCCTCCGGTCGGCACTCCGAGGCCGATCTCTGCTATGGAACGACACCACTCCGATCTCTGCTGATCCCATACCTGTTGTTAAGCAGATTCTTGACAGCAACAAGTGAATCATCTACCAAACACCCACGTTACACAATCTCATACCCACCTTCCCCAATCACATTCTCATCAGCAAACCCATTAGTAGAATCCTCTAGCTCCCTGAGAGTGTACCAATGGCCCCACCCAAGATGCGAGACCTCAGGCCCCACCATAGGTCCATAGCCATACCCCCTGGCTCCCCGGACCGCGCATCTCCACTCCCAACCGAAGACGACATCGTTCCTCTCTCTGGGTACGAAATCCGGTGGCCTTTCCCAATCTCATTGTGAATCTTCCTCTGATGAATTGGGCTCTCCTCAATCGGAGTCCTAACCACTATCCGTTGCTCAGACCCCTCAATCGGGCCGGATTCGGGCTTCGGGGTCGGCTATCGCCGCTCGATTCGGCTTATGGGGGTCTTTAATTCGGATCTCTGTGATCTCTCTCGACACATTCGTGACGGGGATGATTTCTAGACTTGTTCATCGGGGTTTGGACGATCTATTGAGGGCGTCGCCACGGAGGCAGAGGTTTTGGGGAAGGGGATTTATGGTACGACTTACAAGGCGGCGTTGGATTCCGGGGTGGCAGTGGCGGTGAAGAGGTTGAAGGATGTGGTGGTTTCCGATGAGGAGCTCAAGGCCAAGATGGAGGAGATTGGGAGGTTGGATTATTTGTCTTTGAAGACGGAGGATATTGGGCATCTGCACAATAAATTTGGGTATTCATTGCAAATATTTCAAAATGGGATATTTTTGCTTTTTCAAACTTTTTCTAGGGCATGTGCCGCTATAAGCACTATTTTTATATACCTTGTATGCACACATTAGTGAATAAAATCTCATAAACCCAAAAATAAACAATATTTCAATAATTTATTTCAATATTCATACTTATTGGATTTCAAATATATGGCTAAATATTTTACATATAGGATGAATAATATATCTTTTATAAAATTTCCTTCATTTGTTTCAAAAACACGGCTAAATATTTTACATATAGGTGGGCTGAATAATGTATTTCTTATAAAATTGTATTCTGTACTTGAAATCTTGAATCGACCAAACTAACCCAGTTTAATTAAAATGAATTTTACAAAAAGTTTGAACAAATCACAAAAGATAAGAAAAATTTTATTTACGGGTAAAGAGACAAAAGAGATAGCAATGGTAAGTAAAGTACATCACACTTGATTTAGTACGAAATATATATCAATCAAACAAAATTTCCTTCATTTATTTCATATACATGGCAAAATATTTTAATATAGGATGAATAATATATTTTTTATAAAATTCCCTTCATTTATTTCAAATACATGGCTAAATATTTTACATATAGGATGAATATTATTTCAAATACATTTCCTTCATTTATTTGGTTTAAAATATTTTACATATAGGTAGAATGAATAATATTTTTTTTTGTAAAAGTTTATTTTTTTACTTGAAATCTTGAATTAACCAAACTAACCCAGTTTAATTAAAATGAATTGTTAAAAAAAGTTGGAACAAATCACAAAAGATAAGAAAGATTTTATTTTCGGATTAAGAGACAAATGAGATTTTTATCAATGGTAAGTTTTTGTTTTGGTAAGTACAGCACACTTCATTTAGTACAAAATATATGGAAAACAATGAAACAAAATTTCCTTAAAAATATTGGTAGAATAGCAACGTTAAGCTCACGTATCTAATTTTTTTTTGAAGGATAATTACGTACACATATCTTAATTTTCTAAGGAAAAGTTTTTTGCATAAAAAGATTATATTTTGATAACGAAAGATTTGATAAACAGAATTTTGTTAATAAAAGATATGGAACTCCTAATAGATGGTCATATTATGTGGAAAATCCATTCTAAAAAAATCGAATACAATAATTGGTACCATATCTTTTATTAACCAAAGATTTGGTAAACTGAAATTTGTTAACAAAAGATATTGTACCAATTTTTTTTCCATTTAAAGCTAAATAAGGATAAAATCAAATGAGGAGGTTAACTTTTAGATTTTTAGCATTTTTTCGGCAATCAAAAAATGAATTAATCTTTTATAATTACGTTTTTCCATTTAAAGCTAAATAAGGATAAAATCAAATGAGGAGGTTAATTTTTAGATTTTTAGCATTTTTTTCGGCAATCAAAAAATAAATTAATCTTTTATAATTACGTTTTTCCATTTAAAGCTAAATAAGGATAAATCAAATGAGGAGGTTAATTTTTAGCATTTTTTTCGGCAATCAAAAAATAAATTAAATGACATGGCTTAAGGAAACGATGACACGTGGCAAAATCTGATGTGGCGCATTCTCGGATCGACACGTGGACAAAGCTGACGTGGCGCAACGTGGAGGCTCCAATCCTTACGGCTTTTATATATATATAGATTATAGAAAAACCGATTATATTATATATTAAAGTTGTCCCTTTTAAAGACACCACAATAGTATTGACTTTGCTTAATATTAAATTATTTATATTTGAATGGTAAAATAATTCTATTGATTCTATAATAGAAAATAATATAAGTGCTTTATCTTATTTATATATTTATATCATACTAATAACAATGATCTTCTAAATATATCAGTTTTATATATAGATATTAATATAATAATGTTAAGTCATCATCATATCTATTGATTACATATTATATAATGTTAAGTTAAATATATATATATATATATATATATATATATCAAAATCCCGTGTTTTTTGGCAGAATTTTCCTACTTCCCTCAAAAGCTCTCAAAGGCGATTTTTCTTCCAGATCTCGTTCACCCTCCACTGCCCCGCCTCCGCCACCGAACCACCACACCCCAGCCTCCGCCACGCAACCGCTTCCAACTCCGCCACCGAAGCACCACCGCATCTGCCCCGCCACGACACCGAGTAATCGTACTTGAGAATCCGATCGAAGACGGCGAGGATCGGAGGCTGTTGTGGCGGGATCGGCCAGTGGAAGAGCTCGCATCGATTTCAATTTCTTCCTAGCATCGGTGAAAGATCGATTGAGCGAAAACAAGAGAAAGCATGAAACATCGATCTCGGTTCTTGATGTGTTCATCAAATCGATATGAAATTCCCCTTGTTTCAGCTTTACGGATCCGAATAATTGGCGACAACCATTTCCGATGGAGCATCCACCCATGGACGATGCCTATGGGGATTGGCGTTCACAGCTCCAAGTTGATTCCAAACCTAGAGTCGTCGATAAGATGTGAGTTTTTTGATGATTTTTTCTCCTTTTCGGCTTTTAAAGTTCCTTGGATGAAAATCAAACGAAATTGCACGTTTGTTTACAGGATTTGGTATCCTGAGATTTGGTTCTAACACTATCAGTGGCTCAATTTTCGGTCGCCGTTCCTCCCTCAACCCTTCTCGGTCGCCGTTCTTCGTCCGACTCAACTACAGATCTCGTCTTCGTCGTCCCTCGCCTCAACCCTTCTCGGTCGCCGCTCTTTGTTCGGCTCAACCCGCAGATCTTGTCTTCTTCATCCGGCTCAACACTTCTCGGTCGCCGTTCTCTGGCCTTCGCCGACCCTCTCTTCATGCATACGTGTACTTGAAATATGAATATACAACGAACATGTTTGCATACGTATACTTATGAATGTAAAACTTTTTAATTCATAACCATCGACTGCATATGTTTATTACATTGATGCATACAGTTGTGCTTCCCAATGCATACAAGCGATAAAACATGCATATGAAATTACAGATAATTATTTGCATACGGGGAACTCTACGATGCATATGCATTACTACAGTATGCATACAAGGTTTACATTCGTTTTGTTGCTTTATATTACATATCTCCATGTGTGAGAGATCTCGGAAAAGCTTGATCCTTGTAATTTCGACAAAATTCCCCGTGATACAGGCCTAAATCATGAAGAAACTAGGTGTTTATTACATGTGGGAGCAAGAACGGCGACGGAGAAGGGTTAATTCATAACCATCAACTACATATGTTTATTACATTGATGCATACAAATGCGCTTCTAAATGCGTACAAGCCATAACACATGCATATGAAATTATAGATAATTATTTGCATACGGGGAACTCTAAAGATTTCTGAACGTTATTTTCTCACAGATTTGGGCACGATTTTTTTTTAATAGCAGGTTGGCCCTGATTTTGCTCCCACAATTTCGCAATTCAGTTATGCATGGTTTTTTTGACTGATTTTTCCCATAATAATTATCATACGCCCTATCAATCTCACCATTAAATTTTTTTATCCAATGGCTCACATTTATTCACTTTGTAGCACTATAAGAGTTGTCTTATATATATATAACCAAACTCTTTCTATAGAATTATTTGTATTTAGTACATTTTTCGATTTTGAAATATATAGTTATATATCTTCATAACATATACAAAGTTTTTATAAAGAATTCAACAACTATATTTGATTTCAAAAATACTATAAACATTGAAGTAGTAATAGTATTTATCGATCAAATTTTATGTCAAAAAAACATCATCGTCATTCACGTCCTGTACAAGGTACGGGAGATCAAATAATAGATATAAAATTAGTCTCATTTGTAGATAGAGCTGTCAAAACCTGACCCGACCTGAAAAATCGACCCGAACCGACCGGAATTTTTTGGGTTGAAACCCGACCCCAATAGTAGCGAGCAAAGAAAAAAACCGAACCCGATTAACCCGAACCCGATTGGGTTGAAACCCGAGACCGACCCGACCGACCTGATATATTATATATATGTAGAATAAATATATTATATTGTAAATATTATGATATATTTTATCAAAAAACCTATTATAAATAAAATATTTTAAAAAATAATCTATTAAAATAATATTTTACTATTAAATATTATTATTTAATCATAATATTATTCTAATAATCATTAAAAATTCAAATTCTTGACCCGTTAGGTCGACCCGAACCCGCACGATAACCTGTCAAGACCCGACCCGACTTGACCTGTAACCCGATTGACCCGAACCCGCACTCAACCCGAACCCGAAAAGACCAAACCCGAATCCACCCGACCCGACCTGTTTGACACCTCTATTTGTAGATCTATCTCATAGTGTAGTATATTTGAGTTTGAATATAAAAAATATTTAGGTCGGAGATAATGTAGATATGATAACACATATTCATGTTTTATAGTACTAATTAGTGAAATGTTAAAATATTTTTTAAAATATGGTTAACCGATTAATTATACCAAATTTTACGGATAACAAAAAAACAACCGATATAGTTATGATTATCTAATTTAGTAACCGAACCGAACTCTAAATTAACTGAAAATTCAGTCAATCACCGTTGCCCACCCCTATCAATCACCATTCGGTGTTCACATCATAACTATTTACTAAAGTGGAGGTTAAAAATAATATTCAGCACGACACGTGTCAACTTCTCATTGGATCGCATCACGCATCTTTAATAAAACAATTCAAATTGTTTAATTAGTTGACATTTCATTGTAGACCCCACGTTAAATTGTATACATAATAAATCTATCCAAATCTTAAAAAATTCTATCTAAAATTGTACACATAATGAAAATTCACTCTTTATAATATTCAATAGATATATTTTTATTTAGTTATATTTTTAAACTAGAATCTATCTAATATGTTATGTATCGTATCCTTTCCTTATACAATAATTGTAAAACTTTGGTATATATTTACATATGTCAATAAATAAAGCTAAAAATTATGATAAAAAAATCAAAAACTATGTAATATTTGATCTCTTTTTATTTTCCTATCAAAGTTTGAATTGCATATTTGAAGAAATCCAAAATTTATATGATATTTGAATACATATGTAAATTATTGTAGAATCTATCCAAAATTATGATGTGAATATATATTTATATGAATAAAGCTTATTTACTCCATATAAATATATGATATTTTAAGAGAGAAAGGTAATAAAATAATAGTTATCACGGCACGTGTCAACTTCACATTGTATCACGCCACCTATCTTTATCTATAATGTTTCATTAAATATTTAATTAATTAATCTTACTATATACTAAATTTGAGATTAAAATAAAAATATAGAAAAGCACATGTCAACTCCAATTAAATATACTATTAAAGTTATAATCCATAAACATTAACATAAATCCTAAAAATCTTAGGAAGTATTCAATCCTTATACAAAAATTACAATCCTAAAAATTTTATTCAATTAATCCTAAAAATTACTATTAAAGTTATAATCCATAAACATTAACATAAATCCTAAAAATCTTAGGAAGTATTCAATCCTTATACAAAAATTACAATCCAATTAAATTTTATTCAATTAATAATAGTTATCATGGAAACTAAAGAGGTGCCAGATACGATTATCAGAATCATTCGGGACATGTATGCTGGGTCGAGGACGAGTGTTTGCACGCAAGGAGGGGATATAGAGTATTTCAGGGTAAGTATGGGTCTTCATCAGGGATCAACCTTGAGCCCTTTTCTGTTTACGCTCGTGATGGACGTGCTGACTAAGGATATCCAAGGAGAGGTTCCGAAGTGTATGCTATTTGCGGATGACATCGTCTTAGTGGAGGCTGCTAGAGCAGAAGTAAATAACAAGCTGGAAGTATGGAGGGAGAGACTGGAATCTAAGGGGTTCAGGCTTAGCAGGACTAAGACAGAGTACGTTGAGTTCAGTTTCGGGCAAGAAGACGACTCTAGGAGTGAGGTGCAGCTGGGGGATGAGATCATTGCAAAGAGAGATAACTTCAGGTATCTGGGTTCAGTTTTGCAAAGCGATGGCTGTATTGATGAGGATGTGCGATCCCGTATTCAAAGGGGTTGGCAGAAGTGGAGGGCAGCGTCAGGAGTCCTCTGCGATAGGAAGGTTCCGTTGAAGCTTAAGGGAAAGTTTTACAGATCGGTGATAAGGACAACGATCCTCTATGGTGCTGAATGTTGGCCGACGACGAAGGCGCAAGAACAGAAGCTGGCTATCGCCGAGATGAGAATGCTCAGATGGATGTGTGGCTACTCGAGGATAGACAAGATTAAGAATGAAGAGATCAGAAGTAAGTTGGGAGTGGCTAACATAGGAGACAAACTTCGGGAAACGAGAATTCGTTGGTTTGGTCACGTTCAGAGAAGAAGCCCAGATGCGACAGTTAGGAGGTGTGAAAGTTTGGAGTTAGGGGCTTACCGGAGGGGCAGAGGTCGTCCGAAGAAGCGCTGGATGGACAACATTAAGCATGATATTAACCTGCTAGGAATCTCAGTGGAGCTGGCTCAGTGCAGAGAGACCTGGAGGGACAAGATCAAGGTGGTGGATAGCTTGTAGCCGGGTTGGTGGAGCAGACTTTTTGTAAGCGGGAGGTTAAAGCCAGGGTGTTAGTTTTTTTTGCTAATTTTCTTGTTCTAAGTTTACTTTAGCTTTAGCTTTAGCTTTTACTTAGAGTGTAGGTGTATAGTATTTCTTTGTGGGCGCTGTTTTGGTTGGTGTGCTTTTCTTGGGTTATTTCGGGCGTATTCCATCCAGGTCTGGAATACCCCCATCCTGACCCCCCAGATCCCGCTCATGTGGGACCACCTGGGTAAATGTTGTTGTTGTTGTTGTTGTTGTATATTATAGAGAAAGTACTATATTATTAAAATAATTCCCATAAGAAACACCCTAAATAAACTAATACAAGATTTTATATCAAACTATTCTTTTGAGTAACTTTATATAAAATATATACTAAGATTTTAGTTAAATCAAATTCGTGCCTTCAAAGCACGAGATTAATAATAGTTCTACTCCATAGCAAGCTTTTGAGTAAAGTTCGAGAACCTCTTTCGGGTTATTCAAAACGGGCCAAAGTCGTGGGCCTTTTAGGTTAGCCCAAGTGAAGGGTCCAACTGGCATGCAAAAACCCGTCATTTATTTTTAATTTGTTTGCTCGAAAGGGCAAAGCCCCGCACCAGTCTACGCGAGCGTTTCTTATCCGGTCTCGTTTGGCAAGTGGGTGATAAAAAAAAACCATTAAATTTTAGAAAGATTGTTGGTTGGGTGACAAGATACGTTTACCTATACTTGATTACCCTCATCCAATAGATTCAAATAAAACTCTAAGCAATTACCTTTGCTCAGGTAGAAAGTGGAACAAACAAAAACTGGAAAAAGTTTTAAACCTTGAAGATGTGAACTCCATTATGAGAACCATCTTACCAATTAACATCATTACGGATCGAATGTATTGGAAACCCAGCAAAAATGGATGGTTTTCGACGAACGTAACACTAAAGTGGATTCAAGAAGGGAATAGAAGCCCTATTCTAGACCTCAAATGGATTTGGAAGTTAAACATCCCTCCTAAACAAAAAAACCTTATCTGGAAATTGCGTAAGAATGGTCTCCCTACAAAGCAAGGTTGACAGTCAACCATATAATGGTCCCACAAGGATGTAAGTTTTGTAGCAACTCTAAGGAAGACGCGTATCACCTTTGTATAGAATGTAAGACTATAAGTTAGGCGCTGGCTGAGCTTTTCCCTGTGATTTTCGCAAAAACTAAGACAAATGAATATACAAAGCCGCCACCCGGTGATTGCCATAGAAGAGGTTCGCAAACTGCTTTCTAAAGAAGAGATAGAAACTATATTTTGTGTATGGTGGTGTGTTTGATATCTCTATAATAAAAGCATATTGATGGGGAGGCCCAAATCCAACCTACTCACAACTCCATAAAGGAGATGACTAAAAAACAGATAGCAAAATGGAAACATGCATTGTGATTTGACTCTAAGGATGAAGTTGCCAAAAAAGCCATTACGGCCAGCAAAAGGAAAAAGGTGAAATGGATCAAACCCCCCGAAAACTATAAAGTTGAACTTTGATGGAGCAGTTAATTCGTTGCTTCTTAGGGTTTCTATATTTAAGGACTCAAGAGGCTTTCCTATGTTTCTTGAAGGTGGATTTCTCGGACAACGGTCCGTGTTGCAGTCTGAAGTGTTCGCACTTCAACTAGGGATTTTGAAGGCCTTACGAGTTAGTATCCCCCATTTGTTGATTGAAGGTAACAACCTGCAGTTGGTTAATGCAGTGTTGAGAGATTAGAGTTGTCCGTCAGAGGTGGAGTTGTTGCGAACCGATATCTAGTCTCTGTTTGGGCAGCTATAGAGTTGGCGTTGCACTCACGTTTTAGCTAACACGGTTGTAGACCACATTGCGGTGTCGTCTCGCGGCGTCCCTTCTCACTCGTTACATTCCAATCCGGTCCTTGGGGACCTCATCCGAAAGAATGTTGTAGGATAGTTTCTTTGTAATAGGGCTAACGTAATTCTTTCCTTATCAAAATAAATAAATAAACAAACTACTTGTAGACTTTGTAGTTGTAGGTTTGTAGCTCAGTTTGATTAAGTAAATACCAAAAACAACATACTGATTGCAGAATATTCACAGGAACGTGCATTCTGAATCACTCGTTCCCAGGAAAAGGATCCACACTATAAGTAGAATTAGGATCCCGATTTGAATCACAAATTAGGTTAGCCAACAGACAACAATTATATCGATGGAATGAGTCTAAGCTGGGCGAGCTAGCGAAGAATTACATAATTTACATCATATCTGACTACAGAGGCGTATAAAAGAAATACACCTCTTTTGTTCAACATAGATACGGAGGAAAAGTCCCACAAGAATGAAAAGCCCATGGTATGGATGTGTTTGGATAGATTTGTATCGTGTTTAGAGGCGTTATCATTATTTGTTATCACCATTTTGTCCTCTTACCAATTAATTATTTGAGGTCTTTCATAAATTCAATTAGAATGATAAATGGTCCATCCTCAAAAGATGACACAATTGACAAACAAGTGATTCATGTACAAAAGAATCTTTTGTTCCGATCATGTAAGGTAGTTACGTGCTTTTTTTTCGTCTCCTCATTTTTTTGTGTGTTATACTGTACCAATCAAATAGTGACTGATGTAAAACGTCCATACATGCTTAATGTAAATTACAATATTTCGTGACCCTAGTAAAAAATTAGAGAAATTTGCACAAAACCACCCGTTAAATAGGCGATTTTACAAATAACCACCCGTTATACAAAATTTTGTTTTAAACCACCCAAAACTCTGCTTCCGTTAACAAAAAGCCACCCATTACCAGATTCCGTCAGAAATTCCGTTAGATCGCGTAAATTTACCCTTTTGTCCTTCACTATTTAAACTATTTACATGTGTACCAACCAGTTTGGGGCCATTTTTCAAAAAAAAAATTAATTAATTACAGGTTTGGATTTTTTTGTTTACTAATGGATGCAATTTGGTCTACCTAAATTCAGTAAAAACACATCTACGTTGCAATATCTACCCAAATTCAATGGAATATGTAGATCAAAAATACCCAAATTCAATGGAATATGTAGATAAAAAAAAAAGAGGGCAATATTGAGGTTGAATATTGCACCATAGCGTTCATCGTCCAATCCATACACAAATATGCTTCAATTTACACTACCCATTTAACAGACAAAAGCAACCAAGCAAGAAGAAGATAGGTGAGCAAGAAATTTGAAACCTATCAACAAATTGCAGTGCATCCACATTACTTTAACCCAATCGATTTTGGATTGGAATTGATTGCAGTTGACAAGGGCTTTAACCCAGCTTATCCATTAAATGATCTTAGGGATGCTAATCGTCACCAAGAACCCATAATTGTCTGAATTGAATGTCGAATACAACAGAGGTACGAAGCCCTAATTGACATTTCCAGCTTCGTTTGAACCAAATCCTGAACTAATTACCTGAAATTGATTGAGGGGTTTGATCAATCGAGTCTTGGGCTTTCCATAAAATTTTACGGAATCGAATTCCGTTGAGAAACGAGAAAGTTATGGCCGTTTGAAGAAGCCCTAGCTATATGGAATTCGGGATGAATTGATCGGAGTTGGGGTTTTATTCGATTTGGGTTGGGGGTTTTTAATTTGATTTGGGTTTGGTTTAGTTGGTTTTGGGGTGAACCGGACGGTTCCCAAATACCCCCCAAATCCCTTGGTTTTTTTGTAATAAAAATGAACAGTTGAGGGCATAAGAGTAATCTTACACGTTTTAACGATTTTTTTGACGGAATTGGGCCTTGGGTGGCTAATTGTTAACGGAATTGAAGTTTTAGGTGGTTTAAATCAAATTTTTGTATAACGGGTGGTTATTTGTAAATTCGCCTATTTAACGGGTGGTTTAGTGCAAATTTCTCAAAAATGTAATCACAATATGTTGCAAAACTGCTAAGGGCCTGTTTGTTTCTATACCTTGGGTATATTGAATAGGATTAAGAACGAGTTAAAACTTATTTTTGTGTTTGGTTAAGAATGAGCTTTTACACATTACTTCATACCCCACTCTAGACCAAGGTATCACTCATACCTAAAATCGCTAAACCTCATTCCTCATCCCAATCCCACTCCAACCCGATCCTGTCATGTAACCAAACGGACTCTAAAGTGTTTCACAATCAGTTTGGGCATGGTGGGTCAAGCAATCTTCCATCTGGCCCAGTCCATTGGCCAAACAGTACAATTTCAACCAATCACGTCTCTAGGGGTGGGCACGGGTGGTTAACCGGATTCTGGTTAACCGGTTTTCGATTAACCCGAAATTCGGTTATTGAATCGCAATAACTGTAACTGTATCGGTTGTTCCCGGCTAACCGATATTTTAGAAATAACCATATTTTAGAAATTTCGTACGGTTTTTCGGCTAACCAATAACCGTATTTTAGAAAAAGTTTATAAATTGACATTAACACTGTGTATAATGCATATTGACATTTAACTAAATAGTTTTAAAATTACGTGACAATACATAAAACATAAAAACAAACATTGTTTTTTCATAGCTTAGAAATGTCCAAATGCATCTTCAACCTTCAATTGAAATGGACTCGTCGATTTTCATTAAAGACTGCTCCAAAATTATCAACTATTTCATTTCATTCCTATAAATTGTAACAAAGGTCAGAGACACAATAAAGCGCTATACTCAAATTAACAAATATAATAATATATCCTTCTTCCATAGCTTCTAATTCAAGTATGTTTTCTTCAGCTGTAAAATGTTTATGTGAAATGCGCATCCAATCCTGACCATACACTAAAGCTTCTACCATTAGAAGCGTCAATATAGTACGAAAAGAAACAAGTACACGACCTTCATAGATCACCAATAGTTTTAGAAATGAAAAAACCACCAAACTATCCATGAAAACAACAAATAAAGCAAATAATAAGATTAAATAAATAACACAATCTGTTTAATAAATTATTCACCAAACTATCCATGAAAAACAATGTAGGATTTAGTTTGGACTTGTAATAAAGCGTATAAAAAATAAATAATATAACTTGAACCTACCACTATATCTATTATCAAAAATATGTCTAATATCATTAGATTAACTTAGTTATGATGTTCTCTTTTTAAAAATATGTATATTATATATTCGCGTAACCAAATATCAAAAAACTAGTAACTGTAATCTAACCGTTTAACCGGAAAATATTTCGGTCAATTAACTGTGACAGGTTTTTCGGTTTTTTCTAGTACGGTTAACCGAAAAAATTGATCGGTTATCGATTATTCGGTTACGGTTTTTTTTGCCCAAGCCTACACATGTCCCTCACATGGTCCCTCTTAACATTGGTAATCACTTCTTCTATTCAAATAGAAACACTTAAACATTCAAACATACCTCCAGTTTGACTCTCATACACACTGTTTGCAGCCAAAAGGTATCGTGTTACCGTAGAGTACCACAATTTTACTCAACAAATATTTTCACAAATCTCGACCAAAACAACAAATGTTTTCACAAATCAATTCTGTAGCCTTCTTGTGTTTTCCCCCTTTATAATCAATCCCAAAGGCTAGCTCTTTCCATAATCATCCTATCTCACTTTAATCACTTGACCACCGAAAAGGCCCAAGAAGTGTAAGAAAATGGGAGCCTTGACCCGATCATCCTCCACTGCCGCCTTCACCGTAGCTCTGGTGGCGGTGATGCTCTTCGCGATGGCTTCCTCAGCTCGCGACAACTCAATCGTTTCCTACGACCGGAGCCACCCTAAGAAGGACTCAAGGTCCGATGAGGAGGTCATGTCTATGTTCGAGTCGTGGCTGGTCCACCATGGCAAGAGCTACAACGCGCTCGGGGAGAAAGAGGAGCGGTTTCGCATTTTCAAGGACAATCTCGCCTTCATCGACCACCATAACTCCGACACTCAAACCTACAAGCTAGGCTTGAACAAATTCGCCGATCTCACCAACGAGGAGTACCGAGCTAAGTACCTTGGTGCCAAGGCCGATGCCAATAGGCGCTCCTCTAAGTCGAAGAGCAGCCGCTATGTCTTCCGTGAAGACGATAGCTTGCCGGAGAGCGTTGATTGGAGGAAGGAAGGAGCCGTTGCAGATGTCAAGGATCAAGGCAGTTGTGGTCAGTATTGTTTTGTATCTTCTATCTAAACTAACAATTGTTTTTAATATATTATTTAACTCATATCTCAATGATCGAAGAAAGAACAACTTTGTTAGAGTAAACGTGCATGTGGGAGTAAAACATTTGGAGCCATGCGATTAGCCTTATCGATAACTTTAGGTGTTTAAACGTATGGATGCGGTTGTTTAGTCCGTTTGCAAACAATATAAGTTTATCTTAAGTACTAGTAGATTTTAGCGTTGAAAATTGTTGTAGCAAACAAAATAGTGAGGCGACTAGAAAGTTGGGGAGATCCCTAATAGAAGAACTTCATCTTCTTCTTTCTTTTTGTAAATTATCAAGTTTCTCTACTTTTTCTTGCTTAATCATGTACGTCAAACATATGATTCTTAATTGCTTTTGCACTTAAATAATGTAGGGAGCTGTTGGGCGTTTTCCACCATCGCGGCCGTCGAAGGGATAAACAAAATAGTGACCCGGAGATTTGATCTCACTATCGGAGCAGGAGTTGGTTGATTGTGATCGATCCTACAATGAGGGATGCAATGGAGGTCTCATGGACTACGCTTTTGAGTTCATCATTAATAATGGCGGTATCGACAGCGAAGAAGATTACCCTTACAAGGGCCTTGATGGTAGATGTGACCAATATAGGGTACACCTACATATTTTTAGCTTTAATTGATTAAGACTGTAACTATATATGGATTGTCTTAAAATCATTTTGGCCATTTTTTCACTTATTTTTGCAGAAAAATGCTAAGGTTGTTACCATTGACGATTATGAAGATGTTCCAGTCAATGATGAGAGTTCCTTGCAAAAGGCTGTGGCAAATCAACCAGTTAGTGTTGCCATTGAAGCTAGTGGCAGGGAATTCCAATTTTACGAATCTGTAAGATCAATTGCAGCACCTCTCATAATAATTCAAACCAATAAAATTCATACATTGGGTTTGTAACAATTTCTAAATCCTTGGATTTTTCCTCTGCATTATGTTTCATTATATGTATGTAGGGTATTTTCAGTGGAAAGTGTGGAACGTCCCTAGACCACGGTGTGGCAGCGGTTGGATATGGCTCAGAAAACGGTGTGGACTATTGGATTGTGAAGAACTCATGGGGCTCAGACTGGGGCGAAGACGGCTACATCAAACTGGAGCGCAATCTAGCTAACACTGCCACTGGAAAGTGTGGCATTGCCATGGAGGCCTCTTACCCAATCAAGAAGGGCCCAAACCCACCAAACCCGGGGCCTTCTCCGCCATCTCCTGTGAAGCCACCAACTGTCTGTGATGACTACTACACTTGTCCAGAGGGCAACACTTGTTGCTGTGTCTACGAGTACGCGAACTACTGCTTTTCTTGGGGATGCTGTCCTCTTGAAGACGCGACTTGCTGTGATGACAATAATAGCTGCTGTCCTAGTGACTATCCTGTCTGTGATGTGTATGAGGGAACTTGCTTAATGGTAAAGTGGCTAAACAGTTTTGCTAATATAGTCAAATTGTTGTTATTTTTACTGATTTGGTTTTCTGATGGTAATTGTGATTGATTGAGCAGAGCAAGGGCAACCCGCTTGGGATCAAGGCGTTGAAACGCACCCCTGCATTGCCTAACTGGGCTTTAGCCAAGGATGGTAAAAGGAGCAGCGCTTAGGAGATTAAAAGCCAGCTGATTCAACCTCCACCAATCTCAGATGCAACCTGGATTTCATGTCTGAATCTTGATGCTGATTATGTATGTATCATGTATGTAAATAGTGCATTATTGTTCTCCATCTGTTGGAGAACTTACAAGAAAAACATATGATCAGCTTTACACCTATTATAGTAAGCAAGAAGTTGTCAGTGCCTTGTTGCAACTTCTGTAATACACTTCAGCATTCTAATTCTTGTTGTACTTTCTATCTGCTTCACCGCTCATAGACAAATTAAAAATAGACGTTTTTCTTTTCTGTTCATTTACCTTGTCTACTTGCATATCTAAGACACTACATCCAAAGAACCCAATGTGATCAAAGCACATTGTGGGTCATGGTGTCTCCTAATCCTGGCTCAAGTGAACATGCTTATTCTGCCTATGATCCAAAATGAGGAACTGGGTTGGATGAGAAACATTATTGGAATGTCATCATATAAACGTTGGACAAGCTATGATCGAATGCTGAGATTGTAGCATAAGGACCACTATGGGGTCTCTTTAGGACTTGTCATTACCATATATCAATGTTTCTGGGCTGTGATAGAGAAAAATATCTGCTTATGTACTATTGCAATCAATTTTAGCTCATGTGATCACACACCAAGCCGACATTAAAAGTTCAAGTCCCCATCACTATTAAGTACATATATCAACTTCATTCATTCTTAAAAAAGGGTGTTTAATGCACAAGATTTCCCTCTTTTAGAGTGCCAAATCTTGATCTTTTGGCCGCCTTGCTGTCGTCTAACACACGGTTAGGACTTAAGCAACGAGGTTTGTGCTCTTCGCCACACTCCGGCTCCACCTTAATGACATGGGCCGCTTTCTGCTTGAAGCTGTGGATGTTATTCTCTACTAAACCCAACTCCAAAGAAGTTATTGGATCATATGGTGCTGTATTATAAGGCAGAGTTGATAAGAAGGGTCCATAGTTGTAGGACCATGTAGGATAAAGCTGTGGGAGTGACCACAAAGGCGTTTCAATGAGTCCTTCGCTGTAAAGCCGCTTAGTGCCTGCCAATTGGTGCTTCTCACTGAAGAGGAGGCTCGTTCCGTTGGATTCTATTGTGTAAGGATTAATTGGCTTCATGTTGAATGTGATTGAGCTTGGCCTTGGTATGGCTGAGATCCCAGGCATGCTTAGGAGGTAGTTGAGTTTCCTCTGTGTGCTAACTACCAGCTTGGGATCTTCTGTTATCTGGAAAACCAAAAAAATAAAAACTTCAAAAAGTATTTTAAAAAAGTACTACAAAGAATAAACACATGAAGTTGAGAGAAGAGATTCAGTAGACCTTATCAAATGAACCTAGCTGAATCATCCCTTCTTTAACTGGTATGAGTGCTATTGTCTGTAACAGAAAAGATTTTTGTCATTCAAATGGTCACTTTGGACTTGGATTGAGCTCAATGAAGGAAATACCCACCTGAATACCAGATTTGAACTGGATTTCCCATGCCTTGGGTTGCTTTTGTCATCAAAACAAAAATGGACATATTATATTTTGGAGAAAAGGAAGCTTAAAAAAGCCTATTTTATATATCAAGTTGAGGTGTCTAGGATTGGCTTACAGGATCAATTGAGACTTTCCAAGAGGATAAGCAACTTGGATCATCTTTTACACTTCCATTATACACCCATTTATGGCTGTTATCTGCTGCCACCTTTCCCATCAATCTGCATAATATACAATCTTTCCATGATTACTCATATTCATAGTTCTTACTTCTTAGTTGCAATCTCTTGGTGCAGAATAATTCCTTACCCTTCTCCATAGCTGTAAACCTCATGAGACATTTTAAAGAAGACATCAGCTCCAAAATACCCACTCTTGCATTCAGCAAAGTCACAGTATCCATCCTCCCAAACAAGAATCCTTCAGAAGGGATAAAACCGAATTATATGACAAGTCATAAATGCTATGATCATAAGACAGAATATAGAGCTCAAACCAGTTTCTTTTGTTTCCTTTGATAAGATCAAGCGCTCCGCCTCCATACTCCCACCTGCAATTCACGCCAACATATAAGTTGCATTGATTTCAAAAGCTCCAAATCGTATTGCAATTTTAGCAGGCAAGCAAGCAAGCAAGGAAGGAGGTTCTTTCATACTTGGGAGGGGGGAAGTTCCGGGGCAAGATTCTCCAGAAAACGGCGTAAGCCCACTTGTCAGAAGAATCTGGGGAAGAACACAAACTCTTCAAGGTGTGTTGCAGGAGGCAGTTAAGCATGGGCAGTGCACCTTCCATTGTCCACACAGAGCAAGTGTCAAGCAGCAGTATGTTTGTGTGCCTATAAATGAAGTTGGTTTCCCCCTATCTTATATTATACAGTAAGATAAAGTAAGAGGACCCAAATAATTGTAATGCTATGTCCCAGCATATAGGTAAATGTTAGTTAAGAGCTGAAATAGTATAGCTGTCTCCTGTTTATCAATCTTTTATACCGTGTATGTTTAGATAAAAGCCAAACCCTTTTAGGGGCACTCTATTTGAAGTTCATTTCATTATCAGCTTGTGATCACCACAAATGAACCATGCTTAAGTGCAAATTTTGGCTTTCATGATGAAGCTTGGCCTAATTGCATTCTGATCTATGGGTTTATCTGCAGCCAAACTAGTGGTCCCTTATGCAGTAATTGTACAAAGAGCCTCTAAATTGATTTGTTATATCTACTTAAGAAGGACATAATCATGGAGCACCGCTTTTCAACATTTTGAAAGACCATACTGATTGTGAAGGTACTAACTCCTTAAACTCTTAACAAGGTGCATAGTGTGCCCAGATACACGCTCCTGGCAAAACATCGAGGGTCATTAAGAATGAGACTAATCAGAAGAGGGAAAATAGATAGCTAGAGGAAGGGGAATGAATCATGATAATTGTTGCTTGTTATACGAATCGGTGCAGATGGATCATAAAACAGCCGTTACATATCGGGGAAATGACAGGGAGAAAAACTGATCATGGTTGCTTTGATTTTTGTTTGTGTGGTGTAGTGCAGAAATGCAGTTGCTGTCTGGGGTTCTAAATTTTATTTACCACGAATGCTACTCCGTATTTCAAGGTTACTTTGAATGCTAATTTAGCCGCTGCTCTTGATCATATCCTCAACTACACACCACCACTATCAACAAAAAAAATATATAAAAAATAAGCATCAAGCCCGCAGAAAAATAATGCTGACCCAAAGAGTTGGAGTTGTATTAGGCGAAGTCACGTGGTGCTATGAGGTTTTTGAAGATCGTTTATTTCGGTGGAGGGAACGTCAGTTGTCCATTACGCACGCCCTTGATGGGTTGATTTGTTGCCTGTAACGCTATTTCTTAGTGTTTTACTCAATCCGACTCCAATCTCGTTTCCTACTCTTTCTTTTCGATGATTTGTGCAATCCCTAGTCGAGTCTACTTTCTTCTGTGGTTGATCCAGTTAGCCGTTATCAGCTGTCGTTTTTTAACGGCGTCTCGGACTACCAGTTTTGTTGGTTTTCCGAATTTTTACCTTTTGAAAAAAAAACAATAATGCTGACCCTAAAGGGAAAAAGTAATTTATTTTCCACCTTCTTTTTCTAGAGGTAAGTTCTGTGCAAGTGCAGATGGTTTCCCTCCATTCTGTTAGGACAATATTTACAATATTTGAGCAAAGAGGGTGTCTAGTGGAAATTGTGCTATTAGAGGGGTAAAAAGGGAAGGGAATTTATGTGCCTTGGGGGGCAAGTGTGATCTAGCTTAAATAGGAGAGTGTTTTCCAGATTAGAACTATCCAGAAAGTTGTAAGAATCAGGCTTAGGCCTTGGGCTCTTTGGAGAGGGATCCTCCATTGAGATAGTTGGCTCAATTTGGGTGAATTTGTCATCCATTTGGGATTTTATCTTGTTATTTCAGTTTAATAAACTAGTTGTTCTTGGTGATTTGGTGTGTTTCTTGATTCCTACTCTAACAATTGGTGCCCTCGTTGAGAGCTTCAACATGGATGAGATAGAGAGGAATTGGGAAGAAGTGATCGGTGGGACTCAAGTCTGGTTTAACGATGTAAAGGGGTCACTCCTTTCCTGGATAGCAGAGGGGGAAAAGAGAGTGAAGAGTACTGGATTGTACATGGAAAATGATTTAGGGTGGTTGAATATCAATCTTGGAGAGATGAAGGTTGAACTTCTAGGAGACATGGGAAGCGGGAAAAAGCTTAAATTGCTGGGTCGAGTGATACATCTCAAACAACGAGTGGAGCTTTTAACCTCTATTTTGGAGAGGTATCTGATGGAGATGGAGCAAGAGCCGGATTTCTCCAGAGAAGTGGCCATTCAAGAAGAATTACAAGGACTTGCTGCCATGGAAGGTCCTATTGAAGCCTGGCCAGGAGATGTTAGAGATGAGGAAGAAGGCGACAAACCCAAGCAAGGTTTATCGGTCGCAATTGAGCCAAGAGAAACCGAAAGTGAGGTTGAGGATGAACCCACCGACCAACCCGGAGAAGAGAAAGAGGTGGCGGAAATTGTCGACCCAAGAATTCCGTTGGAGAAGAATAACGCAATCGTTGGTCTGTGCGTAAACAGGGAAGATCTCACAGCGGAGTTTGAGAAACTGTTGACGACTACAACCAGTGAAGTGCAGCCGACCGATGAGTTTTGGATTTTAGGGTTCTGGGAGTGTCAAAAGTTCGAGCCAGTTTTCCTTCTAGTGAAGAGAACGAGAGAGATGGGAATTGGAACGAAAAGGGAGAATCTCGGGCCACCACCTTGGTTGATTCAAGCAAAGGAGGGTGGAAGGGAAAACAAGAAAGTAGATGGAGTTCGAGCAGTTGCAGCCATGGCGGAATCAGCAAAGAAGGGACCAGAGTTTGACGAAACGAAGAAGAAAGCGGCTGACGCTAATTTGTTGAAACCGGATTTGGGTTCAGAGAAGCAACCCGAATCGGGTCAACCCTTGGAAGAAAGGATATCTCATAATATGATTGGGTCAGGTATTGGAATTTTAAGCCCACCTCCTTGGCCCAACTTTTCAGCAAACTGTTTGGGTCCTATATTGCTCCAGCTTCATCGAAAGCCCAAAGTGAACTGTGGGGAAGGAAAAACTGATTTTACTCTTCCTTCGGAGTCCCTAGCTGCCCGCGTTCAATACCCGAGTTTCAAGCCCCAGCCGCCAAAACCACCCGATCCCTCCCCGGAGCTCACCAGGTCGGAACCCATTCCCTCGACTTCTGTTTTCCTCGCAGTCGCAAGTCCTATCCCTCTGCGTGTCAACGACAAGGCAGACTCCGCTGGCGACGACCCCAATGACCTTGGGCTTCTTCAATTCTCGTCCTCCCCATCCGTTTTTGATTCACTGTATAGCCTTGAGGACAAGGCTGCTTCAAAGAGGTCGGTAAGGGCTATTATAACTCAAAGGGAATGCTACAATGGTAACTTCTTCCTACAAATCCCACCGGGACCCCCACCATGGCCACCCCCGGACCAGTCGGGATTCGCTTTCAGTTACAGTATTGAGGACAAGGCAAATTTGAAGGGGGCAGTCAAGGAAGTTGCATTCAAAGAAAAAGGGAAGTTACACTCACATGATCACGGCATGGATGGACACTATGTTCTGCCAATACCACCGGAACCTCCACCACAACCTCTGCCGGATTTGGGTTATGGGGAGTTCAGTTATGTTCAGTTCGAGGAAGAGAACCAGTCCGGCAACCGAATTCTGAAAATATTCAATGATTCTCCACGACCTCCCGAGGTCACGGATGATGAAGAGATCTCTTTGAATGAAAAGGAAAGGTATAGTGGGAGGATTGAAGAAACTGTTCTTCACTTCCAAGATGAGAGAGAGCAAATGATAATTGCTACTGATGTGCTATACTTGAGTTTCAAAGGGGAAGGTGACATGTCATTAGGCAAATGGGAGCTTAAACTGAATTTGGTAAATGCTCAAGCGGATTTCAAGATCAATGATCTACTAACTCACCAAAGAGAGGGCACACTCAAGAAAGGGATCAAGCTGCTTTCTTTCGCCTGCACAATTCTCCCAATGCGATCTCAGAGTACTAATGAGTCAACCTTGAGGACAAGGTTGTTTGAAGGGGGTGGTATTGTTAGGACAATATTTACAATATTTGAGCAAAGAGGGTGTCTAGTGGAAATTGTGCTATTAGAGGGGTAAAAAGGGAAGGGAATTTATGTGCCTTGGGGGGCAAGTGTGATCTAGCTTAAATAGGAGAGTGTTTTCCAGATTAGAACTATCCAGAAAGTTGTAAGAATCAGGCTTAGGCCTTGGGCTCTTTGGAGAGGGATCCTCCATTGAGATAGTTGGCTCAATTTGGGTGAATTTGTCATCCATTTGGGATTTTATCTTGTTATTTCAGTTTAATAAACTAGTTGTTCTTGGTGATTTGGTGTGTTTCTTGATTCCTACTCTAACAATTGGTGCCCTCGTTGAGAGCTTCAACATGGATGAGATAGAGAGGAATTGGGAAGAAGTGATCGGTGGGACTCAAGTCTGGTTTAACGATGTAAAGGGGTCACTCCTTTCCTGGATAGCAGAGGGGGAAAAGAGAGTGAAGAGTACTGGATTGTACATGGAAAATGATTTAGGGTGGTTGAATATCAATCTTGGAGAGATGAAGGTTGAACTTCTAGGAGACATGGGAAGCGGGAAAAAGCTTAAATTGCTGGGTCGAGTGATACATCTCAAACAACGAGTGGAGCTTTTAACCTCTATTTTGGAGAGGTATCTGATGGAGATGGAGCAAGAGCCGGATTTCTCCAGAGAAGTGGCCATTCAAGAAGAATTACAAGGACTTGCTGCCATGGAAGGTCCTATTGAAGCCTGGCCAGGAGATGTTAGAGATGAGGAAGAAGGCGACAAACCCAAGCAAGGTTTATCGGTCGCAATTGAGCCAAGAGAAACCGAAAGTGAGGTTGAGGATGAACCCACCGACCAACCCGGAGAAGAGAAAGAGGTGGCGGAAATTGTCGACCCAAGAATTCCGTTGGAGAAGAATAACGCAATCGTTGGTCTGTGCGTAAACAGGGAAGATCTCACAGCGGAGTTTGAGAAACTGTTGACGACTACAACCAGTGAAGTGCAGCCGACCGATGAGTTTTGGATTTTAGGGTTCTGGGAGTGTCAAAAGTTCGAGCCAGTTTTCCTTCTAGTGAAGAGAACGAGAGAGATGGGAATTGGAACGAAAAGGGAGAATCTCGGGCCACCACCTTGGTTGATTCAAGCAAAGGAGGGTGGAAGGGAAAACAAGAAAGTAGATGGAGTTCGAGCAGTTGCAGCCATGGCGGAATCAGCAAAGAAGGGACCAGAGTTTGACGAAACGAAGAAGAAAGCGGCTGACGCTAATTTGTTGAAACCGGATTTGGGTTCAGAGAAGCAACCCGAATCGGGTCAACCCTTGGAAGAAAGGATATCTCATAATATGATTGGGTCAGGTATTGGAATTTTAAGCCCACCTCCTTGGCCCAACTTTTCAGCAAACTGTTTGGGTCCTATATTGCTCCAGCTTCATCGAAAGCCCAAAGTGAACTGTGGGGAAGGAAAAACTGATTTTACTCTTCCTTCGGAGTCCCTAGCTGCCCGCGTTCAATACCCGAGTTTCAAGCCCCAGCCGCCAAAACCACCCGATCCCTCCCCGGAGCTCACCAGGTCGGAACCCATTCCCTCGACTTCTGTTTTCCTCGCAGTCGCAAGTCCTATCCCTCTGCGTGTCAACGACAAGGCAGACTCCGCTGGCGACGACCCCAATGACCTTGGGCTTCTTCAATTCTCGTCCTCCCCATCCGTTTTTGATTCACTGTATAGCCTTGAGGACAAGGCTGCTTCAAAGAGGTCGGTAAGGGCTATTATAACTCAAAGGGAATGCTACAATGGTAACTTCTTCCTACAAATCCCACCGGGACCCCCACCATGGCCACCCCCGGACCAGTCGGGATTCGCTTTCAGTTACAGTATTGAGGACAAGGCAAATTTGAAGGGGGCAGTCAAGGAAGTTGCATTCAAAGAAAAAGGGAAGTTACACTCACATGATCACGGCATGGATGGACACTATGTTCTGCCAATACCACCGGAACCTCCACCACAACCTCTGCCGG
This sequence comes from Polygonum aviculare, assembly GCA_934048045.1. Classification (NCBI taxonomy): domain Eukaryota; kingdom Viridiplantae; phylum Streptophyta; class Magnoliopsida; order Caryophyllales; family Polygonaceae; genus Polygonum; species Polygonum aviculare. The sequence continues at coordinate 10,766,364 of OW204028.1, forward strand.
ATTTGGGTTATGGGGAGTTCAGTTATGTTCAGTTCGAGGAAGAGAACCAGTCCGGCAACCGAATTCTGAAAATATTCAATGATTCTCCACGACCTCCCGAGGTCACGGATGATGAAGAGATCTCTTTGAATGAAAAGGAAAGGTATAGTGGGAGGATTGAAGAAACTGTTCTTCACTTCCAAGATGAGAGAGAGCAAATGATAATTGCTACTGATGTGCTATACTTGAGTTTCAAAGGGGAAGGTGACATGTCATTAGGCAAATGGGAGCTTAAACTGAATTTGGTAAATGCTCAAGCGGATTTCAAGATCAATGATCTACTAACTCACCAAAGAGAGGGCACACTCAAGAAAGGGATCAAGCTGCTTTCTTTCGCCTGCACAATTCTCCCAATGCGATCTCAGAGTACTAATGAGTCAACCTTGAGGACAAGGTTGTTTGAAGGGGGTGGTATTGTTAGGACAATATTTACAATATTTGAGCAAAGAGGGTGTCTAGTGGAAATTGTGCTATTAGAGGGGTAAAAAGGGAAGGGAATTTATGTGCCTTGGGGGGCAAGTGTGATCTAGCTTAAATAGGAGAGTGTTTTCCAGATTAGAACTATCCAGAAAGTTGTAAGAATCAGGCTTAGGCCTTGGGCTCTTTGGAGAGGGATCCTCCATTGAGATAGTTGGCTCAATTTGGGTGAATTTGTCATCCATTTGGGATTTTAATAAACTAGTTGTTCTTGGTGATTTGGTGTGTTTCCTGATTCCTACTCTAACAATTGATTTGGTGTGTTATTGCAGTACACTTGGTTGACATATCTTCCCCACAAGGGAAGATATGCCAAAGGTCGGGGGATCAAACCCCGACAACAACCCGTGCGGGTAGGGCTTGCCCCTGCACGTGAGATGGGCCGCAAGGCCCAGGCCAGGAGGCCGGGTTGGAGTGCAGTGGGCTGCAGCCCGGCGCCAGGCAGCGACCTGCCCTGGCAGCGACCCGCAGAGCCCAAGGAGGCCAAGGGCTTGGTCGGCTTGGCCAGGCGGTGGGCTTGGTCTGGCGTAACACATTCACAGTAAGCCGAGCATAAACAGGAAGTACTTCTTGAGTGTGCAATGTACCAAAAGTTTAAGCAAAGCCCAAAAACGGAAAACGTGCTAATTATGGAGGGATAATCGTGTTTTTAATAATCGAAATCAATCTGGGGAAGCTAGAGATTCGTTGCAACCGATAAGGGGATTGAGATTTGAGGTGGGCGATCACGAAGATGGAGATATTTGGGATGGATTTCGGTTGTGCTTTGGGTTCGATTGGCAATGGCGAATTCCCGGCGAAAGATTGTTTGCTTCCTCTCATCTCCAAGCTCCTCGGCTACGCCCTCGTCGCCGCTTCCACCACTGTCAAGCTTCCCCAGGTTTTCTTCTCTCTCTGTATCCAATTTCTTTGCCCCCTTTCTAAACCCTAGATTTGTTCTCGGACGAGTTAGATGGAGATATACGGATGCTATTTGGTTTCATACCACCAGGCAATTGAATCTCAGTTTCACTTGTCAAGAGCAATTTGCTGTCATTAGGCTCTTCCATGTATCGGTTTTTGCTCTCATTTGCAGATACTGAAAATCTGGAAGCACAGAAGTGTTCGAGGGCTGAGTGCTGTTTCCTTTGAGCTTGAAGTGGTTGGCTACACAATCGCTCTTGCTTATTGCCTCCATAAAGGTCTTCCATTCTCTGCTTTTGGGGAGTATGTGTTTCTTTTGACACAAGGTGGATCCTTACTTCATCTGATGCATACATAACAAAATGCTAAGCCATCAGTTTTCAGTAGCAAATCAGCTGATTATATATACTCTTCATTGCCAGCTATTATCCTAGTTTCTATAACATACTACCTCTCTCAACCTGTGAAGATGGCTACCTGGATCAGGGCTTTGTTGTATCCTTTTCTGTCTGGTGCTAGCAGCTTAATTAGAGGTTACATTCGAACGGTATTTGTTGGTATCATAACTTTGATGATTCAGATATTGTGCCATAGCACCAACTGTCTTGGCAGGGAAACTTGATCCCATGCTCTTTGAAGCTCTCTATGTGAGTTCAAAAAAAAATTCCCCCTTTTGTTCTAGTGCAGTCTCTTGTTTATTTCCAGTCTTAAGTTCCTCTCCTGTTTTCAAACCTTTTGCTGCAGGCTTGTCAACATGCTATATTCCTCTCAGCTAGGGTTCCTCAGATCATCAAGAACTTCAAAGTAAGTTTTGGTCTTTAATTTATCCAGTGATGATGATGAGGGTCGCTTAGTATGGGGTGATCTTTTGCTAGCTTACTACTAGTACTTGGTCAAGTGAATGCGTTTTGCCTCGGGTGGTAATTGAGGATGAGAAAGTTAACTAGGCTATTTTGATTTCCTGGCTTATTATGACGACAGTAATATCGGCTTTGTCCTTTTTGGCAGGACAAATAATTTTGTACTGATTATTTGTATTCTTCATATACACAGAACAAGAGTACAGGGGAGCTCAGCTTTTTAACATGCTTGATGAACTTCGGAGGTTCCATGGGTAAGTGCAGACAACATCTCACAACTATGACTTATGTCTGAAGTTTTTGTACAATCATATAATCTTGGATTGGATTTTGATTTTCGAATTCATCATCTTGTAGCGAGGATTTTTACCAGTCTCCAGGAGAAGGCCCCAGCAAGTTGTATCCTTATCTGAATATTTATAGCCAAGTTATTTTGTGATGCCTGCCTTTGTTTGTGTGAATTATTTGCTGCACTGCGCTTCACCTACAAATTAGTACCAGCTAGTTGCTGTTTAATATTTTTTGTCCATTTGTTGCTGGTTGATCTTATTGTTTTTCACCCTTATTAGCATGCATGAATGATTAGACATAGCTCATATGAACCTGTGAGCACAGTGGATCACTTTCATCTTAAGTAATATTTACATGTAAGCCTTTGTAATAGGCTCTAATCTATCCTGGAAAGGATTGCTGTGAATTGACCTCTATGCATTTTAGTTTCAACCCATATGTTCACGTAGTTCAGTACCGAATTTATATTGTGTTCAATAGAAGGAAAATGTTACATATTCTAATTCGACTTCTTTGATAGCTTCCCATAATGCACATTTTAGTCTCCCAGAATGTAGAAAGTGATTAGACATGTTTCAAAGCAAAAGGTGCTATACTGCTATATGCTTGTGCAGGCCATTGACGGCCTTGTAAGTAAGCACATGCTAAATCTCCATAGTGTCTTTAGTCTTCTTTTCTAATGGGTTTTTTCAGATCAAGCTGTGATCTGAAATTGAGCGATTTTGTTTCTAGTTCATGTTACTCGACCACCATGTTGTTTTTCTTGACTCCATTGAAGTACTTAGGGGTTTCATGCTTGGTATGATAACAAATGGTACACTCTTGAGCCAGATAATTATGTATCGGAAACCAGCTGCAAGGAAGGCGAAGAAGGAAGAGTAGAGAGAGGACTAAACAAGGAAGCATTTCAGCATCTGTCATGATTGTAGACGTTGATGTTTGCGAATTCAAATAAGTTGGGGTCATGGTGTGCTCATACGTTGTTAATGAGCCAAAAGGGGCTAATAGAACAATATTGTTAAGTATAGGGGTTTGATGTAATATTTTTTAATATGGGATGCCGAACTTTGTTGAGCTAGGGGTTTGATGTAACATTTGTTTCAAGTCCACTGAAGGGCTAGGGGATTCGTGCTTGTGCTTGGTATGATAACAAATGGTACAATCCTGATCCAAGACGCTGCCAAGATGGAGGTCTTTGAGGACGAAGCCTTGAAATTGGAGAGGAAGGAGACATGGGTTTATCTTCGTGACATGAGAAGCAATGAGTAATAGTGCATTCTACAGTTTCGGCTTATTCAAACCCAAAAGTTTCAAGTTGGGCAAGATGAGTTAAGATGTTTGTGTAGTTGCTGGCCCAAAAACTGGACCGGGTCATAGCAGCCGCCACATTTTTGGATTATTCAAACCCGTCACATAGTTGAACATTCAAATTTCGGTTTGATGTAATAAGTCAATCCTAATGGTTAGATACTAGATACCATGGAATTTAGTAATGGACGACAATCTGAATGGTAGCATCATGAATTTCTACCTAGTGGTCCAATAACATTGTAGGGTAAGTATCTTTTCATCAATATCACGTTTTCCACTGTCTCCTTAGAATTTTTGGTCTTTGTATATTATTATAGTTGCCTTCTTTTAAGGCTTGGTAATTTGGTATATAGTATTATTATAACTACATATTACCATTCATAATGGTTAACCAAAATTTTGGTCATGGAGGAGAGAGAGTATTTTTTAATATAAAAGAATGTAAAAGTGGGTGAATTGGCCATCAATTTGGCCATCATGGTGACCAAATGCAAGTTTGGTCTTTGCATCACAACTTAACACATGTCCAATTACTCCAATTTTTGTTCCTTTTTTAATCAATCAAATAAAATAATAAGATATAAACATATTATTATAATTTGATGACCAAGTTTTTTGGTCTACCACTATTTATACTCAAAGCGAAGGTTAAATATAATATTTAGTATGACACATGTCAACTTCTCATTGGACCATCACCCATTTTATTAAAATAATTTAATTTGTTTAATTGGTTGAAATTTCATTGTAAACCCCACATTAGAACTCTTCTTATCTACTAATTTTCATTTTTTAAAATAAACTTTAAATTTTATACAATATTTTTCTTATCTACTAAACACTTTAAAATCAATCATAATTTTTCACATAATAACTTTTAAAAAAAATCCCAAAATCTTCTACTAATTGCAATTTCAATCTTAATTTTTTTTATATATAATTTCAATTTCAATCTTTATCTTTTTATAAAACCATGCCTTGTTCAAAATCTTAATTTCAATTCAATCCCTTTAATTCGGTACTTTTGCTCGATCAAAATCTTAACTCCAATTGTCCCTTTAATAGGTAGGGACATATTACTTTTTGTTTGGACATATGAAATAAATAACTTATTTATATGTGAGTACATATAGAATAGCTTATTGATCAAATATTACAAAATTAAAATTGCCACCAATAGATAGAATTACAAATTGAAGATATGTATCCAAATCAAACGTATTGTCAAATCTAAATTTACAATTTTTTTAAAAATTCAGCTTATCTATCCAAATCTTAAAAAAATCTATCCAAAATGGTACATATAATGAAAAATCACTCTTTATAATTTTCAATAGATATATTTTTTATTTAGTTATATTTTTAGCATAGAATCCATCAAATATGTTATATATCTTATCCTTTCCTTATACAATAATTGTAAAACTTTGGTATTTACGTATGTGGGTTATATACAAATTTATGATCGGGAAATCTATCTAATATGAATAAAGCTTATTTACTAAAAGCTTACTTTAAATTTAGTTATGATTATATGTGGTTTTAGAACTCTACATTAAGAAGATATTATAATTAAAAACTAGAAACGAAAAAGTACCATCATTTAAAAAACTTTTGCATTTTCATTAAAAATCCAATCATAAAATAATCATATTTTAGTTTTTGGTTATGAACTAATGACTAATGAGTCTTAGTTTTTGTGTTTTTTTAGTTTTAGATTTTATTTTATGATTTCAAAACTTATAGATTCAATTGATGCCTTTTACCTTGATTTAATTGTGTATTTCAATTCAAGCTTAAGAATTATTTATACGTTTTATACCATAAAATTCCACACAGAACTTTTAAAGATATTTTTCTCTTCTAATTTCGATTTATTTATTTTTCTTCAAGAATTTACATGTTAACATTTTCACATAATTTTTCTAAAATTCTTTAATAATTTCAGTTTTTTTATTATTTTCTAAAAATCAAATATTTACACGTTTTCTAAAAAAAAATCCAAAATATTTGCACATTTTATGCCCAAAATTCCGCATAATATTTGTACATTAATTATTTTTCTAAAAATAAAATATTCTTTTCAATAACATTATATAAAATTCAAAATAAGTTTTTAGTTATCAAAATTGATACTAGTAGTCTCCTATTTCTAAAACCAAAATGACATATTCAGTTCGTGTGCGAGATACAGTTGCATTGCAAACGGTATAAAACTAACTACATCAAATTGAGCTCCAAAGAAACGTACGTATTAAGAACAATGCATGTAAACCCGAAAAGATGAGACATCAAACCCTCTTAATCGTGGCGGGAATTCATACTCGACCACCTCCTAAAAGTACAAGCCACAAAGCTTCTCCCGCTCCACAGGCTCAACCTCGACTTGAACGAGGTGGATCGAGCCGTATGAGTCGCTGAGGAATGATCGAAACCCGGGACATTAAGAAACTCACCTCCATTATCTTGTGCAGCATCACTAGCACTAGCATCCTTGTGTTCATCATCCTCATCTGTGTCCATATTTATAATTACCGAATCCTTCCTTGTCCTCAACCAATCTGCACCTTCCAAAGTCACTGCCCTGCACTTCTTCACCTTCACCTTAACCAAATTCGGACACCCACGGGCAAGAGCTTCCATGCCGTGGTCCGAAACCGGGCAGTTCTTGATGCATAGCTTCTTCAGCGCATTGCACTTGGCTGCCACGCAGAAGAGCTCTGGATCCCCAAAAGTATCGCTCCCACAAACAGCCAATCTCTCCAAGTTCTGACAGTTGGCAGCTAACTGCTCCAAGCTGAGTTGAGTAGGATTGACTCCGATTAGCACCAGCTCTTGCAGACCGGGGCAATTCTTGGCCACAGAGATCAAGCCCTCATCCCCAATCCGATTGGCCTTCCAGCCGTCAATGTGAAGCTTCCTGAGCAAGTTACACCTCTCAGACACCGCCACGAGTCCCAAATTGGTACACTCTGGGGTCTTCACAAGGTGCAGGATCTCTAAATTAGGGCAACTGGAAATCGCGCCCAATCCGACGTCGCTCACCTGAATCCTCTCCAAATGAACCTCGCTAATCTGGTTCAAACAATCGGCCACCGATCGCAACAGCAAGTCCCAATCGCCAGAGCACCGGATCAGCTTCAAACTCCTGAGCGATTTCGAGGCCGTGATCAACGGCCCGAAGCACTGTCCGTTGTAAAGCTCCTTCAGACAAATCACCTTCAACGACGAGCCGATCGCACCGGAACCGATCAATTCGGTGGCGTTCCGGTCCGTAATCCCTCGCAATCGCTTGACGGTGAGCTCCTCCAAGCCAGGGCAGTTAGCGAGGACGGCGTTCATCCCTTTCGCACCGAAAGTGCAGGATCCGCACGAGAGCTTCTTGAGATGCCTGCAACTCTTGGAGAAGGCCTCGATTCCGTCGTCGGTGATCTCACGGCAGGCGCGGAGCTTGAGGCTCGTGAGGTTCCGGCACCGGACGGAGATCAGAGCGAGCGCCTCGTCGCCGACGCTGGCCGATCGGCGGTCGCATCGGAGGGCTAGTTTGGTGACGGAGTCGAAGCGAGCGAAGAGAGAGGGGATTGCGCGGACGAGGTCCGATTGCGCGTCGAGAGAGAGGCGGTGGCGGCTCTGTCCGTCTATCCGGAACCACCGCCGGCAGACGAGGGAGCAGCGTTTCCGGTCGGTGGATCCGAGCGACTGGAATATGTAGGCTAGGCACTCGTCTGGGAGGTCGTAGGTGTAATCGAAGGGGTTGGATTCGGCGGCGTATTCGTAGTCGTCGGCGATCGGCATCGTAGCCCGCCGCTTGGAGTTGGATCTGCCGGCGATGTAGAGGTCGCGGAGGAGCGGGCCTGGGACTGGGCCTTGGGCCGAGGTTGTGGAAGATGATTGGCCCATCAGTGAATCTTATTGATCAGTTGATCGCAATTGTGGTAGTTCTTACTTCTTATGGTAGACGTGACATTCGAGTATCGGAATCTCTGGATTAAAAAAGATAAGGCATGTGAGTAAGAATATAAGGAGGTGGGGGCGTCTTCGTCACTCTGTAATGTATTCAGCACCTTTTCCATCTGCCGTGAAAAATTGACCTGAAGAAATTTCATCAAGTGCGTGTGGAGCAGTTCCATTTGAATTGTAATGGTCCAAAGCTGAAATTCAAGCGTGCACAACATTGCATCGTAGGAAGAAGCTGCAACGAAGGAAGCAGAAGGCTTCCGCCTTTTTTTGGTTGAAGCTTAATTTCCAAAGTTTTGTGGGCGACTGCTTGACCTGGTCTCTTGGGCTCTTTGTCACTGTCGTATGTGGAAACTTCGGAATTGGAAATTTGGAAAAAGTGTGTCGTGGAAACTTTGTTTTGAATGCCATCATACTGTGGTCATAGGAAAGTGAGTACGTTGAAACTTTACGATGGCTGACTTGCAAAGGGATGACACAATACTACGTAGTTCTTATGAAGGACAGGGTTTTATATGAAAAAAAGTTGGGCAGAATGAGTAGGAAAGAAAGTTGTGTAGAATGATTCTTTACGGTTTCAAAATTGCTTGGGATTTGGGTTTTTGAAATGGGCACGATAGATATACGGCCTTCCGAACTTGTAACTTTTTTACAACTAAACCCCTTAACTAATAAATGTTTTATTAAACCTCTGAACTTACTAATTTTATTCGATTAGACTCTTATCATGTGACATTGCCAGTGCCACGTGGCGCTGACAATGTCGATGATGTGTCGATGACATGGCGGTGAAGTGACAATGACGTGACCCGGTTAAAAAAACTATTTAATGAGTTTATATATAATTTTTTTATCCAACTCGTTCTATGAAACACGCAATAACAGATTCAGTTCATGCAATAATGCTTTTATAATATATTTTATCATTAAAATACATTGTTTTTGGATCAAATAATATTACTTAATTAAAATATTATTTTATAATATTTTTAGTCACACTACATTGACGTTAACTTTTTTTACCGAACAAAGCTAGAGTTCCTCTTACATGATTGATTAGTAGGCTGTCAAAACTTAATCGAACTTGCTAAGCCGACCCAAACCGACTAAAAATTTTTAGGGTTTAATCCCGAAAATTTGAACTTAAAACCGAAATGAACCGAACTCGTTTTAACCCGAACCCGATTAGATTCAAATCCGAAACCCGTTGGGTTGACCGATATAGTACATTTAATTGATGTGTAAAATTTATTTTTGAAATTATAATGTACTTTATTATTAAAATAAATAAATATCAATAATATTTTCTTATTAAATATTTTTTTTACTTTTATTTTTTTATTTTTTATTTTTTTTATTTAATTAAAATATTGCTTTAAAAATATTTTAGTCACACAAGATAATCGTGTATTACACGCGCTATGCCACGTCAACAATAGAGGTCTAATCGAACAAAATTTTGTAATTAAGTTGGGGGGTCTAATAGAACATTTTTTAGTTAAGGGATTTGGTTGAAAAAAAGTTACAAGTTCGGGGGGCCGTATATGTATTCTGCCTTTTGAAATGTGTGATATAAGCAGGGAGTATGGTTTTTTACTAGCGATCATCTTGACTAAGGTTTCGTTCGGTAAAATATGTACTTATATGAGCGAGAAATTTAAAATGATGGTAGTGGTAGGTGATTATGAAGTTGAAATTATCTTTAATTTATTTTTTAATAATTTTTATTACATCTCGAATATGTTTTAAAACAAAATTACATGAAGTTGGAACGGAGCCTAAAGACTCATTAATTTTTAAACTGAAAGTGTAAGATAAAAATATGATAAATGAAAAAAATATAAAAAATCTTATAGTTGGGGTGACTCGTCATTTTTTTATTTGACAGATTTAAGTTTCTAAAAGTTTTGGTAAGTTATAATAAGCTAGTTTTATCGAACATATATTCATGAACTTATTTTGATAAGGTTCAATAAATATCATTTAATTATTGCCGAACGAAACCTAAGAAGTATTCGAACCCTACTCACTCTCCCCATAACTTGGCTATCCAATGTCAAGTACTTTCTTAAACAAATTGGAATACATATTTATCTTGTATTCTTTGGATGGTGAATGTCGTTAGTTACTTGTTATTATACATGCTCTTGCTGTTTCCTTCACACGAATCTTGTTTTTCCCTATCCATTTGTTTTCTGGTGGAATCGATGGTATGATAATCAAAAATAATTCAGCAAGTGTAAAATATTAATTTGTTATGTTAGATTTTCGATCCTTGTATCATTGATTCTACCGGAAACTCGTCAAAAAAGGCTTTTGGAACATTTTTTGTTAATTTCGTGATAGTTCGGATAATTTTGATAATTTTCAAGTTTGAGATTATTTTTGGTTAAAAGTCGATACTTGAAATTATTTTAAGTCATTTTTTCTTATTTCAATTATAATTTGAATTTGCACTTCATGTCTTAATATTTTCATTACTTTTTTTTTATGATAGTTCACTTTCTCCATGATATGAGTGAGGGGAGATAAAATGTTTGGAGATTTAAAAGATGCTTCATTGTAAATCTGATCAAACAAGAAAAGAATCTTACCCGATTTAACAGATACTTCATCGAGAGTTTGGCCAAAAAGGGGATTTGCACATTAATTAAGGCACATCAAATCAGGCATCATTGCATTTTTTCACAACCCAAAAAGCAGAGAGTTTGGTCAGCCCCGCATCAGACAATTGAGTGTTTAGTTTTTGTAGGCTAGAGGTGAAACTGAGTTGGCCCAATATACCGATTAAGGGGCTAATAATGCTTAATATTTTTTGTACCATGACTAATCTAGTTTTGTAGAGAAAAAAATAAATAAAAGTATTCATACTTTATTTTTTGTGTAAATTAAATCAATTGTTGCATATAAACATTTTTTTATGGAATGAATTATTGAAGAGAGAGGAAGGATGAAGAAAAGGTTGATGGAGATGGTAAAAATGTTTGTAATTGTTTGTTTTTGTAAAGTTTAGAAGTGTAAAAGTAGTGTGATATTAATAGAAGTAAAATAGAGATGGACAAACTTTTCAGGACGCCCGAAAGAGAAAGACGGACAAACTTTTGGGGACGGAGGGAGTAATAACGTAAATCCATAAATTTGTCACTAATGGGTGTCAAAACCAAAAATTTGGAGTTCCTCCAAAACCTTATTCAGTTGGTCTAGCCTCCTCTGTCTTAACATCAATCAATGGCTAAAAAAAAAGGAAAATTCCTTTTGGTGCCCTTGTGGTTTTGACAATTCCTTTTAGTACCCTAGAAAAAAAGTTATTCCTTTTGGTACCCTTATGGTTTATACATTTTCCTTTTCATAGCCAAAACTCTATTTTAACTTATTTTTCATCCAAAAAAAATATTTTTCATTTAAAATTTAAATACAAACGAATTTACTTTTTCTTACAAAATGCTACAATTTGTAGACTATATAATATACAATTATTTGTAGATTATATTTCAACAACCTTAATTTTTTGGGATTAATTTGACCATTCTCAATTTAATAAATCATATAAAATACTACTAAGAAAATTCACAAATCTCAAAACTCAATATATTTTTGGACCATTCTCAATATATTTTTGATAACATGTATATGTGATATTAATCAATTACAAATCCCAAAACTCATTAGTTTTAAATATTCAAAGTTCACAAGTTGATTTTTTGATGGAAAATATTTTTATTTAAATTTTATTTATTCCAATATTTTCATAGCAAATTCGTTTTAATTTAAATTTTAAATGAAAAATATTTTTTTTGGATGAAAAATAGGTTAAAATAGAGTTTTGGCTATGAAAAGGAAAATGTATAAACCAAAGGGGTACCAAAAGGAATAAATTTTTTCCTAGGGCACCAAAAGGAATTGTCAAAACCACAAGGATACCAAAAGGAATTTCCCAAAAAAAAAACACCAATCAAGTGATCACAGCAGTCATGCTTATTCCGGGCCAAATTCATATCCTTATCTCAGAAAGAAAATCAGTTTCCAATGGTGTGCCCGAGCCCATGATCTTATTTATTGGGCCTATTAAAATTGCGGTAACAAAACAGGGCTGAATAATTTGAGACTACTACTTGAATCTTGATGGATAAGTGGGACCGTACAAATCACCGCGATCTTGAACTCACCAATCCGAACAGAGCCCAAAACCCTCCCAAATACGAGTAGCAAACATCGTAAGGCGGTGGTTTTGCTCCCTTCTTCTTTGGCACCGCTCCTCCGCAAATGCCATGACCTCCCGCCTCCGCCTCCATCGCGCTCTCCGGTTGTAGGCCGAGCAGATTGCAATGGCGGCGTTTCCATTCCTTGTAAGAGGAATTCCGCTTCCAATTCGTCTCCACCGCCACCACCACCGTCTCGCCGTCGGATCGTTCGCGCAGCTAAGGCGGCCGTCATGTGCCTTCGCCACCGAGTCTACTCGTTCCGAGGAGAGCGATTCTCAAATTCCTGTCAGGGAAGGCACAGAGTCGTTGAAGATGAAAAGGCCTCCACAGATGCTCAGATTCGACGATCCTGATTACCGTGTGTGGAAAGATAGCGAGGAGGAGATTCTCCGAGATATTGAGCCTGTTACTCTCTTCGCCAAGGAGATTCTGCACTCCAATAGGTCCATCTCCTCTCTCAAGTCTCAATTCTCGTCTTATGTTTAGGTTGGAGTCTGGATTTGCAAGCTTTCGTTTATTGCTTATTGCTTTTTGCTTTATGTGTGTGGCATGCTGTAATTGCCTTTGCTATCAGAATAGAGGAAAGGACTAGCTTCTATAAGGTGGAATGATGATTGCCATGCTCATAATGTCTTCTTTGGTCCAATTTCTATATTGTTATCAACAAAAGACGTGATAGCATAGAACTGCCAGATTAGGTCAAAGCGATAATTGCCATAGATCAGAGCCAAGTGTTTGCATGCTGTTTCTAGAAGCTTTTTCTTCTTCAATCTGAACAGCGTACTTTGCTTGTCTGAGTTCATTTTACCGTTGTAGAGCTGAGAGAGTTTTGGCGGATTATAATGCAAGGGAATGGTAAGGAAAAATGTAGTGCTTGGGATAGATAAGGAGATTATGATCCATACAGAATTTCTTATTACAGTGCCGTTTTAACGGTTATCCTGCCATCCTTTCACTCAATTGTTTTCCATAAATTGCAAAACATGATTACTTATTCTGTTAGTTTATCTCATTTCAGAGGTATCAACAATATCATAGAAACGAGGTTTTAATTTGAGTTCTTGCTAAAGCAGAACAATGCCTTGCGTCAACAAATAAGCCGAAATAATTAGCTTCAATTTAATACCTTGGCTTAGCATGTACTGGAGTTGCCAAAGAGAATGACAATTCATAGTCAGATCTTATGCATTACTTTGCAGCTATTTTTTACATAACTATTTTCATTTTTATTCCTCAATGTGTCTCGGACTCTTCAAAACTGATTTGTTCACATATGAACCATTAATTAATGTTTTTATGTGCTTTCCATAATTTGCAAGATTTGATCACTAACACTGTTTGCTATAACCCGCAACACAATGCTATCAGTGTCATAGAAATGAATTGAGTGGTCTGAGCTCCTTGTGCTGGCTAAATATTTGAAAACATCAGCTTGGTTTTAACCCCTTGGCATAGCATTTTAGCACACATACTGAGGCTGTCAAGAGAGGACCTGCCTTCCCTCTTATTCAAGTGCCTAACATAAATGTGAATTAGAGTGTCATTTCTGCAGTTTGTGATCTTGCAAATGCAAAACAGTGTGCTCCTGGTTTTAAGAAATGTGCTCACAAAATCAGCACTTGGACTGTGTGTTATTTTACCAATGATAACTTTCTCTTCCAAATTGCCTTTTTATTGTCCCCTCAGCTGGTTTTGAATCATTATAAATGTTTCATCATCATTGTCCTGCCATCTATCTCCTATGGGTAATATATCTATCCTGTATAAATTCTTTGTTCATTGCCATTTTGAAATGTTATATGGTAATGCTTTCAGGTATAGAGATGGGGAACGCCTAACTGCAGAAGATGAGAAGGCCGTAGTGGACAATCTTCTTGCTTATCACCCCCGTGCTGAAGATAAAATTGGTTGTGGACTTGATTCCATCATGGTAATATTAATTTTGAAAAAACGTATCTTCAATTATTGCTATATTCTCCTTGCGTTTATTTGGTCATGCTTTGAGGTTAATCTAGTTCTTGTTGACAAAAAAATGACTTGTGATTTATTGGCAATTTGGCAGTGGGGAAAAATGCTTTTCTTCCTTTTCATAGGAACAATAATTTATTCTGAGTTATATGTGATTGTAGATAATATTAACATTTTTTCAATTGGTAGTGTCTTGCTATTTTCAAGAGGAACGATTTGTAAAACAAATATGGTGTTTTTATCATTGATGGTAAACTAATGCATAAAAATATGGTTTTAGATGCTTCTTGGTCTTGTAATGCCTGCGCTTTGTCTCTTGGGCCTTGATAGAGTTAATCTTCTTTCTGGGCCAATTGGATTTGATGGTTATAGCTCTCCACATAATGTAATTGGTTATGTGGAGAACATGTAGGCAAAGGATTGTGGTAAAGATTATTCATGAATTTTAAGTTTGGAGTTTCTTCCTTTGGATATTATCCATAAGGTTTCTAGAAATGCACAATTTCATTTCTGTTACTACCAATGCGCCATTATCATCAACAACAGTTTGGACTGCGTTATTAGAAATCTAACCAATTTATGCTTCATATTCTATTTAAATTTCAAAAAGAATTTGATGCCTGAATTTTGTACATTCTGTAGAAACATTGTATTCCTATGTTAACTAATTTCGCTTTCATATATGGTGTAGGTTGATCGCCATCCTCAGTTCAAACACTCGAGATGCCTCTTTGTTGTAAGGACTGACGGTGGGTGGATTGATTTCTCCTATCAAAAGTGTATTCGTGAATACATTCGGTACAAGTATCCATCTCAAGCAGATAGATTCATCCGAGAACATTTCAGACGTGGCAGCGGTTAGTCTTTTCACAACTATGACCACAGAACTTCAGTATGAACACACTCATCTGCATCCTAGTATTTTCTTCATGCCGACAGAGAGCGAAAATTTTCAAACATTCAAGGTAATGGCATATATAACTCAAATATTTGCCTACACATGCCAATTGTCAAAGCAGTAGATGAAATGCTTGACTAGAATTCAGAGTAAATTCGATTGTCGGGACAGGGAATATGAGTGAAATGAGAAGCTTGTTGACTTGTATGCCTGCTTTTGCTGCCTTTTCAAACCTAATGTGTTAGGTTTGAAACTTGCAGTTCTAATGCCATTCCTCATACCACAACTTTGGACAACGTCCATTTAGTACATAGTTAAGCTTATCTCCACCTTGACTCCGTGACCTAACTAAGATTTTTTTTACTCTGATTAATGCATTAGTTTTTTCATTGCTTTTGAAGCTTTTAATTGAGACATGGAACAGACTGTCATATGCATGAAATCCTCGGCTTGTGTAAAATGGAAAATGGGTGTGAAAGAGTGTGAGATGATGACATGAGGAAAATGACTTTCATGGATTAATGGCAATATGATAAGGGCGGTTGGACCATTTCCATGTGATCTTTTGACCGTGATTTAGGTTCTCAAAGCTTTGCAAATAGTGATTCTTCATTTCATCCCTTTGTTTTTTAATAGGGAACTCTATGCGCTACATTAAAGTCACTAAAATTGTAGATTGAGACGTAAAGAAATTAGCATGAGAAACCATTCATTTTTTGGAAGCATTGAGTTGGTCAAGACTCAAGACAGTCAAAAGGCAATGGTTGCATTGTAACAGTTTTTGAACAATACTTGTACAGTTTGTCACTTAAAACTACAGTTTAAAGATTGATCCAAATTCTGACAATGTGACAGCGAGGTATCTCCAAAACTGGAGCCTCCTTGAGGTTACAAAATTCAAATCCCTATAGTTTAATCAGCCTAGTTATCATAAATGGGTTAGATGACATAGTGTTCAACCTGGTTTTATATGGATTAGTGGTCGTAGTTTAATGATAATTGAGGATGAAATGATTGGGTCGTGGCTGTATGATGAATTGTTCATACAGCTGCCGTTGAATAACAAGACAGAAGAGGCCACCTCCGCCTATGACCTATATGCTTTGTTTTTACATCAAGAAAGAAGGCTGTAAAAAAATTTATGAAAATCTAAGGCACGCTCCTCATTATAAAAGAAACACACGAGAAAAGAAATGTCTACAATTGTAGCTTTGTAACTTGTCTGTATTCCAAATCCATCTCTTCGTCTTTTTTAAGCTCTCAAATCTCACGAACTGCTAATAAATATTAGTGCCTTGATATGCTACTAAAGTGTTATTTTAACGCTACGTACAAAAAAAGTTGAGCTTAAAAGTGTGCTCGAATGGTCATTCGCCTAGTCTGTTTACCTCGATGTCCCACTGAACTATTTATATTGACGAAAAATTAAGTGATCTTTACCATGAAGATGAGTTTGATAATTTGAATTCCAGTATAAATTCCAGTCTGCCCAGAAGATTTGTTCAGAGGATGGGTGAAACTTGGAGGTTATTTTTGAAAGGGGGAGAGGACAATAATTTGTGAACTACTACACTGGTGGTACTACAACAGCCGGAGCATATTTAGTCATGGGACAGATTTTTTACCAGCATAATTTAAATTAAAAATTATTTTTTCATCCTCACAATCCTTTTTATATGCCATGTGGCATCACATCATATGCAGATCAAATCTCATTTTGGCCATAGCAAAGACTCGTCTTCACTTTTTTCCTCCTCCTATCTTCACGTTTAAAATTTGTTTATTCACTTTTTCCTTCCAAGACCATTTTTTTTATAGGGAAAGGAATTATGATCGTCAAAAGTACTATTGGGCTCGACTAGTGCATTCATAAGGGATGAGAACTGGTTACTAACCAGTTCTAAAGAAATGAGAACAAACCGCCGCCTCGGAATCTTGAGCTCGAGACCTCATGGTACTACCATGAGTGCTCCCTCATGGTACTACCATGAGGGCTCAACTAGTGAGCTGATGCAATACCAAATATTGGTTCACTGCTGTGTGTGCGGTTTGGTCAAGAAAAATATATATTTTACAACCATTAATAAAGGTATATTTGGAAGGGTTCAAGCTATGAGCTATAATTGCGGGAACAAGCATACTATCATTCCACTTGTGAGAGTGAGAGGGAAACATATTTTGATTTTTGAATCATGGTCCCTTGCTTCCTTGTCTTTTGAGAAGAGTTAAAAGTTAGATGTTCACCATTGACTTCGGACCCGTTTACACAAATAATCGGTCATTTGAATTCTTCATGGTCGAGTCACGACTCGAGAGCAATAGTTAAGTAGGAGAAAACATCATAGAGTCGATGAATAGCGAGTGTCGTGAGTTGTCTACAAACACAACTGGAAAGGATTTCAACTAGGCTACAAATATTGAAATAGAGGGTGATAATTTGTATCTCACCAATGTCATTTAGACCTGTCCATAGAAGGTTTAAGATGATCATGTCAAACACTAGTCTCACAACATAATAACATATCCTCAATGTTTGGCGTTCTGACCACTTATTCAAGAAGATAAAAAAAATGTCGAACCTTATTACAAAGATGGATGGTGCCCCCCAAACCCCATTCCAAACCAAATAATGCTCCCTAATCTTTGAGATTTTATCTAGATGGATGTTCTTAGTCCGATGATAGTTTAAATATAAAAAAATACTATAATGGTAAATTTCAAAGTGATTTGAAGGTTCTCTGTTACATGGATACTCTCGTATATCTAATCATTTTATTCATGCATGCAATAACATGCCTATTTTTTTGGTAATATGATCTAGTCCCAATTTTGGTCACTTGTTTTAGATTCATACATGTTTACAGCTGGGTGCAAAAAGCTTGAACTTGTGGGGCTCGTTCTTTTCACGGCCCCACTCTTCATCCCCACCAGGCCACCACTATCGTGTATGCACATTGTGCGTTACGTGTGCTATGAGTTTACCTTAATCCTGTTGCAACAATGGTGTCAAATAATTTCAAAATGAGATCGAACATCTGCAAATTCAAATCTTTAGGCTGGTCCCATAATCCCATTTGGGGCCATCACTACTAGCTCGCAATAAGAAAGAGGTGTTTACCCATTGGCGATATCATATGATCTTGTGAGTCTGAATTCAAAAAGACATGGACTCAATGTTGTTTAATACGGAGGATTTATGAATACATCAAGTCAGTTGAACTTTTCTTAGTAGAACTTATTAGCAATGGCTTTTATCCATATGATTGGATTTGTACGTAGAAAAAACCTTAGTGATTTCATTTTTGTTAAATCCCACCACTTTGATTGCCCGATCCATGGAGTGTTCTCCTGTCATTCTCTACAACAAGAGAACCAAAAGCTCGGCAGGTTGAGTTTCCTGAGTAATTAAATTCATCAAAAACAACCGAAAGACACCAGGAAGCAAAAAAACTCTGACGGGCATTTTACCGAACACTTGGCAGGCACCATTCAACATCGCCATCACCTACATAGATCGACACTCAATTGTTAAAAACCGGCTCATGGGTTTAGTAGCTCTGCTCTGTTTGTGGCTTTGTGCCCACACCACCCATGGCTGAGGAGCAAGGTGGGATCCATTAAATACCGAAAAGTCAAAACTTGTTGTACAATCATGGCGATTGTACTCCCCTGAAACAGAGTAATGGCACAAAACCGCTTTATCAAAGTACTCAAATAATGGCGTCGGTAGTGATTGAATCCAAGACCAAGAAAACCCAGAATTGGGAAACACGATCTGCATCCCTATGGCTATGGGGGCCATAGAGAATGGGCATGTAAAAAGTACAGCCCACCCTCATCTTTCTCTGTTTCTTTCACCCTTCCATGAGGAAGATGATGAATGCTGAATTCTATTTGAGCTAGCTATTGGGATTTGCAACGTTTGGGCATCCAATTTCGGAATCACACACAGCACAAAACGAATTCGATTGCGCTACGAATACGGGTACAAGCAAAAAGCAGAGCAGAATTTAGGGCGAGGCCTCCTAATTGTCTGTAGGCATTGTCTTTTGGCCACCACTTTTCACGCTGCTCGCTCATTCATGGGAGAACGAGCTCGCTCCATTGAAAGGAATAGAGGAGGAGGCAGGGGAAAAAGGAAAAGGAGACAACAACGTATCAGGATCAAAGCCCAACCACACGCCTATCAGTTGGTTTCTCTTCTTTTTAGTCTTCTTTTCTGTTTTCGTGCATATTGGAGTACAGAAAGCAAATGAAATGAATTTGTCTTTCTTGTAAGTTTGTGGCATGGTGCAAAGTGGGAGTATATAGTTTTCCCTTTATATGATTGCTACCCCTGTAGATCATAAATAGTTTTACAATTATTACTTCTAGTCTACTACAATTATTTCACAATGGAGATTTCAAACCCAAATAATTTCATGTACCATCAATTCATACACAAATGTGTTAGAGTGGTAGTAATGTATAAAAAAAGAAGAATGCTTTATTTTGCTGGCAAACTGTGTTCCCTCAGAACTTTGTAAAGGAGTACTACTACTACTACACAAATCACATTAATTGCTCTGAAAATCTACACAAATCACATTCATATGGGGCAAATGCAACAAGTCAGAAGAGTTAAGTTTTAGCATTGCTAGCATTGCTAAAGTTGTGTATATGTTTGACACAGTAGATGAAAGCTGAAGGATTTTCCAGAGTTGGATGGTGCCATGCCAATGCCATGGTGGTGGTGGTGGTACAGAGGCTAGCCTAAAAGCCTAGTGCTGTTGGTCTGATCCGAATGCGAAAGGTCAAAACCCCATGACAATAACATTACATTCTCCACCAGTCCAGAGATTTCATTTAGCATGTTATTTTAATACTTGCCACTCATGTAACGAATATTCATTACACCCATTTCTCAAGTGCTTCTACAGAGGCTTTATATATTAGACTTTATAAATACAGTATGATACACATGTTACACACTTACACCTGAATGTTAAACCACGATTAGCATTTAGAGCCCCTTTTTAAAATTAATTCAGCAAAATTAACCAAAAACATATTGCTAATTCCGGGTATATTACCAATTGGACAACGGGTACCAAAACGTGACACGTGTTGACAAATAGTGGAATATGACCCATATGTTGAAATGAGGAGTGAGACCACCTCGCCGCTACACGACGCCGTTTGGACTCTGAGAGGAGAACCACTTCCAAACGCACACATACATACATACACGCATAAATACAAAAAACAGAGCAAAAGCAAACAATAAAAATTAAAAACCCAGCCTTTAAAGCACAAGACCATTGAGAGGGAGGGTCTTCTTCATCAGTTTCTCCCTCCCCTATTCTTTCCAAAAACCCAGACCAGAGCAAAAGATTAAAGGCGGAAGAATGGCCATGGGTAGTGGGATTGGGCCTCTTTCTGCCCTCTCTCCTCTACTCCCCTCTTCTCCCTCTATGAACTGAAACTCAAATCAACAACCCTAAAAACCACGAATCATTAACAAAAACAAGAACAAAAAAATTTGGGGAAAGGGGACTTCGATGGCTCAGTCTACCCATGACTCGCTCGAAAACGAACGCCAACAAGATCCTCCATTTTCCTTCGACGACTCACTTTTCTGCCAAGAAGAGCATTTGGAAGGGGTGCTCAGAGCTGATGATGATGATGATGAAGGAGATTGTTTCTCTGAGGAGAGCTATTTTGGTGGCAAAATAACAGCCATTAGTAGCAACGTTGAGCTCCCGAATTATTCGGCTCCATTGGACCTGGATTTGTGCTGGGAACACCATGAGCTCTCTTCTCTTCTCTCAAAGGAAGAGGAGAACAAGCTCTGCTGTGTTCTTCAGGCCGACCCTTGTTTGGCCATGGCTAGGCGTGAGGCTCTGGAGTGGATTCTTAGGGTTCATGCCCACTACTCCTTCTCTGTTGTCACTGCTTTTCTCGCTGTTAGTTACTTGGACAGGTTCTTCTTCAGTTTCAAGCTTCAGAGTGACAAGCCATGGCTCACCCAACTTGTGGCCGTGGCTTGCCTTTCTCTAGCTGCCAAAGTTGAAGAGACCCATGTTCCCCTTCTCTTGGATTTCCAAGTGAGCCTCCTGTTTTTTTCTCTTTTCCTGCCTAAAGATGTTTTCTTTTTATGGTTTCTGATGATATTATTATGATTAATTGCGGTTTTTTGGTTTTAAAATTCTGGTTAGATTTGGTGGTGGGTCTTTATTTTTTGAGCTTGAGTTTTGGGTATAATCATGGGGCGATTTCTGATATTATTTTGTCCCCAGGTGGAGGAGACTAAGTATCTGTTTGAGGCTAAGACAATACAGAGGATGGAGGTTTTGGTACTGTCTACACTTGAATGGAAGATGAGCCCTGTTACCCCACATTCCTTTCTTGATTATATGACTAGAAGGCTTGGATTAAAGCACCGGCTTTGTTGGGAATTTCTCAGGAGATGTGAGATTGTGCTTTTAGCTACTGTATCTGGTAAGCCCAATCGGAATCCCATTGTTATTGAAATTTCATTAAACATACCAATGTAAAAATCCTCCTAAAGATTGTTACTTTTTTTAAAAAAACTGTGCAGATGTTAGGTTTATGAGCTATCTACCTTCAGTAATGGCAGCTGCTACAATGTTGCATGTCATCAGTGGTATTGAGCCTTCCATTGAAGAGGAGTACCAAAGCCAGCTGTTGGGTATTCTTGGAGCTGAAAAGGTATGAGACTTGAACCTACATTGTGTTTTTTCCTACCAAATAAAGCAAAGTTTGATTCTTTGATGTATGTACATTGTATTTCTTTTGTACCAGCTAAAGCAAAGCTTGATTCTTTGACGTAGTATGTACCATGTACTTAAGGCTGTAACTATTGAAAATGCAGGATAAAGTAGAGGAGTGTGGGGAGTTGATCAGTGAATTGGCTGTGGGAGGCAAATTCTTTGTCCACTCCAATAAGAGGAAGCCGGTGTCTATGCCGGGTAGTCCTAATGGAGTAATCGACGTGTCTTTCAGCTCTGATAGCTCGAACGAGTCGTGGGCCGTTGCATCGTCATCATCCACGTCTTCTTCGCCGGAGCCCTTGGCCAAGAAAATGAGGTTCAATCATCCATCTGTCGACTCTTTGAGCGTTCTTCGCTAGGTCCTATTCAGTTACATCGACGACGGCGAACTAGTAGTCAGTTAGTCAGTCTCTTCTCATGTACTCTAATAATGATATGACATGCCCTATGATTTGCTTTATTATGTTAAATTGCCTCCTCACTGCATTTCTGCGGATCCATCGCGCCTTTAATTCTGAGAATTGGAAAGCAGAGATGGTTGGCATTTTATCCGGAATTAGCAAGTGAAACATGGACATAGTATTGAAGAGTAATTGGAGCATTATATTTTCCTTGATTATGAATGCTTTCAATTCATTTGTGCTCATGCTCATCTGTACAAATTGATCATTTATCATAGATTATAGTTGGATATGCTCTCCTGAAATTTGCTTCAAACCTTAGATTCCCTGATCACTGATATCCTACACAAGCCAAACTGCTAGATTTTGCAACAATGTGAATGTGAGAGCAAATTCAGTGATCTAGAAAGGATTAAAATGATAAACTAAAGATGGAAAGAGGGGGGAGCAATTGGAAATTTGAAATGAACATCCCTCCATGGGAGAAGGAGGTTTCTTGTCAGCATGTGAGCAGAGGGAAATGTTGTCGGCCACTGGGCACGATTTTGATCTCAACTTTGGGGAGATTCTGCTGCTTGTTTTTAGAGAGGTTTGACCTCGTAGGAAGAGCAGCCATTATCATGCCTTGTGTTTGAATATTGCCCTCATTACTGAGGGAAGTGTATAGATGAGAGTATTAGCTCTAGAGCACCAACACCCATCTCAAGAACCGCCCTGTTTCTCTATCTAAATCTACTGTATAATATACTCCTAATTGGACTATAGTACTATATAGTATTGGTATGTTTATTTAATACTAGTATCTTTCTTCCCTTGCTGTTCACCATAGCCAGTGGTAAGCCAAAGGGAAAGCTACTACTAACAGACAATATAGAATCTGGGTGGGGGTGAAGTGCTGAGTGACAACCTGTGGAGCATAAATTTGTTTTAGTTTTTCCAGGAATTTACTATTGTTAATTCAGTAGTAAAAAAATGGGTAATTTGACCAGTCCTTGGTATTGAGAGTCTGAGACCCGAGAATTGTGTTTGCTCATCAGTGTTGGAGGTTGTTAGATTAATATAAAATCCGTGGGTTTTGTTTCTGCAGCATAAAACTATGTTTTTTTGGCCATGGGTTTAAAATAGTACTAGTATAGTACTACTACTATATTGCATAAATGATGAGTTTGAAGTGTATAAATATATGAAATACACACTTTGTTGCTCTACATGTTTTGGCTGCTTAGCTCTGAAGCTATGCCCACCAATGCGTAAAAATTGGGAAAACTGAAAGTATAGAGTTTTGTTTATTCCTTACAAAAGCTCAACAACTGAAGATAGTCATAGTCATAGTAGTAGAAGAAGGAGACGAAATGTTTGTGCAGATGAGTTCTGTAAACGGAATGATTATTAATGTTTTAGTTTCTCAATAATGGACAAATCATTTGCCTTGAAGTTAATCTATGGGAGAGGGGGATTATAGTTGTCAAACACCATTTTTCAAGAAATCTTAGTGTCAAATTAATGCTTGATGAAGAAGAGTGGAGAGATCCCAAGGTTAATTATTGTAGTATGTGGCTTTGTACTCTCTCAATTTAATGTTTTTGCAGTGACAGTAGTAGCAGGAAGAATCACTTGTTAATGGAATGAAAATCCTTGTACGTATGCTAAGTACTACCACAATTATTTACCCATCCTATCTTTCTTTTCTCTAGAAATTATAAAATAATTGTTTGTATATTAGCAGGATAAGATTGGTCTAATTTTAAACATAAGTATGCTACCTTTAATCTTGTTATTGTATATTGTATGTATACATTATGTAAAAAGAATTGGGAGAAGGGAAAGGAAGAACGCCCAGAAGAAGGCCATGCAAATGGCAATGCATGTGCTATCTTTCTATCCTTTGAAAAAACAAAGGGATGAGCCAAACTTTTGGCTTTAGTTGTATGTGGTTCATAATTAAGTTAACTACTTTAATTACCCACTTTGCCTTTTCTGCCCTTTAATTGTAAGGGTGAACACTGAACCCTAAAGTCCAGAATTACTACTACAAAGTACAAACCCTATATTTCATATATGCATTGAATAAGTAATGGTCATGTAGCTGTTTAAATGGTCTGGCGTGGGATTTAGATAAAATGGGTTTAAAGTAGACAAAATGGGTTTAAATTAGAAAGATTAATCAGTGTGATTAATGGGAGATTATAAAGATGAAAAGGAGGCACCAAATCACCCCAAGCAAACAAGGATTCGGAAAAGTTTGAAAAGGCAGGAGGAGGAGGGAGAATGTAGAAATTGGGGGACAGTATCTTTTGATTTTGGTTGAGATTTCTTTCCTCGTCTTTTTGCTCTGCTTTTGGTAGTTTTGGAAGATCAGGTTTCAACCCACCAAGATAAAGAGGCAAACAAATTTAAAAAAAAAAAAGACAGTGGAAGAATTTAGCCCCTATTGGAGTCCTAGAAGATGGCTCTTTCTTTCGCCCTCTTCATGTACCTTTTGATTTTTAACTTTTATCTTTTACTTTCAATAATTACTTATGTATTTATTAATAGGGGAGATGGAAATTAGATACACCAGTAAACTAGTAAGATTAATGGGTTCCAGCTTCTAGTTGGCAGGTGTAGCTCTTTTCTTTTATGGAGACTGCCATGTTCAGGCTTTAACACCATGGCAAATTGGCAATGGCAATGGCAATGGCATGTGGCAACTCTTTTGACCCTGCAACAGTGAATTTTTGTGCACTCAAAATTGGTTTCTTCTCTGTCACCATTTTTAGTCAATTCTCCTTTCTTTATAATCTTCAATAACTCTATCATGCATTTGTTTGTAGGGTTCAAAGCTTTAATTGCCGCTGACATTATATTCAAAATAGTTCCATCTTTACGAGATTTAACAACCCAATACTGTATAATCAAAAGATTGTTTGAGGAAAAGATTGTAGCGGTATTACTGGCAGAAAATCGTACACAAATTACGTCAAGGATCAAATTCATTATTGGGCAATCAAAGGCTTTTTATGGAAACATGTAATGAATACATGGAAAATAAGCATTTTTTCATACATGTGCTGCAAATTAAAAGATAGTGGTTGGACCCATAAGAGGGGTCTGTTTATTTGTTTAATTTCTATAGCAGCATTATCATTTTTAATGATGAACACCAACATATAACACTAGGCTGTTTGAAGAGTTAGTTTACTTGTAATCTTACATTACATTATATATGATCCCAGCAGGTCAGGTCATTAAATGATTGTCAAAAGATCTCCTAGTTCATCTTGAATCTTTCTTGGTCATATAGTTTAATCACGTCTTCAACTATATGATGGAATGAAGCATTAAGTCATCCTCTTCCCCGAGAACATATTCAAAGTCAGCAAGAATTAAACGATCTAATCCGAATCTTGCTATAGGTCGGACCGGTCTAAAACCGACTCCTCCTAGTAAATTTGTTGTTACATTATCATTTTAAAGTCTTTAGTTTCTAACCATCCCTATGTAACCTCAAACTACTTGTAAAACGATTCTAATCCCTTCCGACATTTTCTGGTTCCGCCGTAGATTGAAAGGGCAATGCTGTAGGGTAATAATAATGAAGTTTTTAGGCTCTACTCTTACTGAAAACAAAAAAAAACGTAGTTTTAGTTCCCGTGAAGGGGAAAAAAAATGAATGGGATTGAATATTTTGAGAGGAAAGATAAGAATTCAGTGGGCAAGGTGAGTGTAATCCATAACGTAATCCTGGCATCTTGGGAGTAAATTCCAAACAACTGCTTACGCTGTAGAAATCCACCGCTGACTTCGACAATGACTGTCCTGAAAATCTGGTTGGTAATTTGTACCCATTTAGACAAACAAACAAACTTCACTACAACAGTTGCATTCAATTGGGTAAATAATTTCATTTTTTTAAAAAAGGGTTGGGTTGGGATAAATAATTTGAATTGAGAAAGAGAGGCAAAGAAAAGAAGCAAATCTCCATTTGGGCCCTGACTGCATGTACCTTGTGGTCCAAAAGATAAAGCCTGTTGGATCCAAAACTGCTTTTTAGTGATAGTGGGCCTCATTTCCCTCTTGGACTCACTTTCAGTTCTGTGCACTAAAATTCATTCTTATAGTTAATCAGATTTGGCTTCTACTGTTCTGCCACCATACAAACAACTAAGTTCCGCCAAATTTCTTACCTGCTACTTAGAGTACTAGTTTCACCCCTCTTGTCCTTCAGCTCATATAAAGTTAAATGGGTTCACATTCCACGTTTAAACCATAGTCACAGTAGATCTTAATCTTACATCAATATGATTCTTAATCAGAAACATTTTATAAAGGGTTATTTATGATATGATATTGAGGAAGAAGCTAGAAAGAAGGGTTTTCTGAGTTAAAAGAGTGGTCCTCTGAGAAACCTACAACTACACAAGAGAAGGAGGATACAGAAGAAGATTGCAACCTCCAATCAATGCATAACCATTTTATCTGAACAGATTTGGATGAGCGTCACAGATTCGCCATCTCTGCTCTGCAGTAAAAAACCCAGAGGGCAATGAGCAAAAAGAGCGTGTGTCCTTTTTAAATTTAAGCCTCAAGTGTCGCTTTTGAGATCTGTGTGCAGGCCAAATGAGAGTGACAACACAAGTTTTATGGGCATTATCTTACAAAAACCCTGAAACAGAGCTCTTCTCTGCATTTATTACGGAGTATGATAATTCCAGGGTTGTTCTCGGATCCCAAGTTTTTTTTTGTCAATTCTAGTTTCTTTTTGGACTAAAATTCCTTGCCCTGATGAGTCTACTACTCTACTGTATTATGAGAAGGGGACCATCTTCAAACATGGCATATACCCTTCAATCATGATTTCTAAGATTTTATACGAGCTGGCTCGGATCATAGTCTTCATTATAATTTTTAGCTTACATCATCATGGATTTCTAAGGCTACATAAATCAACTTTTGTTCGCATATTAACACAGATTATGCTCTGATCTTGTAGGCTCATGATTTAGTGCAATATTTTAAATGATTTTGCGTTGGATTAGCAAGGGTATATAACCAGTGTTCTAAAAATCTCTTCTAGGCCCCGCCTAGGCCCCGTCGTCTAGGCGGTCTCCATCCGCCTAGGTGTCCGTATAGGCTGCCTATGCGCTAGGCGGTCCCTCTCCGCACCCGCCTAGCGTTTTTTAGAACATTGTATATAACTATGGGTCGTGATTCTTCAACTGCCACCAGCTTCAAGGTCCATAATTTGTGCAACACTGAAGGATTTTGTATTGGGTTAACAAGGTTGTATCTGGGTTAAATGCAGATCGTCTAGTTTCTCACGCTTGGGCCAGGCAGATTTTTGGGATACAGGCTGTGCCTAAAATGGTATTGGGCCCAAGTACAAGCCCATAAATAGAAGAATTATGCAAAGGACAACTGAATTTGTACTACATGTCATTGCAACAGAGAAGAAAGAGGAATTCTAAATTCAATCTCACAGTCTATGTCCAACAAAAGCACGAAAAGGAACACAATTTTCAACTGCTATTGAGCTACTTTCCTTTTTTTGAGACGAACTGCTATTGTGCCAAGGACAACAACCAAACCAAAGGAAAGGGTCACCTAAAAGAAAACTATGGAACTTGCAGGCTACTGAATAACTGGTGTGATGGCCTCATCACATGAGAACAATGTTCATCATCATTGACAAAAAGGGGCAGGCACACACATTTACAGTGTACCAAGCAAAGTTAGTAGCTCACCAGGGGAGATGAGCCACAGTGAACATCACCTACATCAGAAAGCCTTTGTCTTGGGGAAAGTATTGTGCTAGCTGCTTCATCGAATTCCTGTGTTTGGATGCTCTTCCTCTTGGGATTTTCAACCTGATTTATTCCCTCCGATGCCTCCGTTACAGGGCTCAAGTGCATCAGTGGCTGCTGCTGCTTTGTGGCTTGTGCAATTATCTCTTGGGCTTCCGCCATTACCGTAGCATCATCATCGGTGGCATACAGTAATCTCTTCAGAGCCTCAACAATCTGGGAACACATAACTTGGTTAGTTTTCAGCATTATGATTACTAAAGAATTTTGAACCGTTTGATGATGAGATAAGAAAATGAGTCATACAGGTGAGTTCTCAATTTCAGGACATTGGCACAGTAGCTCAACATCTCTCAGCTTCGAGAAATAAAAGTCCCTCTCTTTCTCAAGGCTATCAACAGACAGTTTCAATTCAGTAATCTGCATACAAACTCCATCCGTCAGCTTCACAGACACACATTCAATTATGAACAAAAATCCACTATCACAATAAAGTTTTGGAAGCTCTACCTGTTCTTCATATGCAGACACAGGAACAATGTTTGCTGGTTTAGAGGATTTAGGAGGCTGTTGATGATGGGCAGCAGATGAACCATCATTTCTCCGGCTTCCGTGAGATGATGGTGTTCGAGATGTGGTGTGGTTAGGCTTGGTGGAGGTTTGCAATGATGCAGACCTTTTGCTCACTACCCCTCCTTTGCAGGATTCTCTTCTTTCTACAGGATTGTAACTGCAACATATATTCCAACAGAGTATCATTAGCAACCGATACAAAATTCACCTGGTTTTGCTTCATCTATCATCAATGGTTCTACAAGTTTCATGTTCAGCATATAGTCAACACATAAGTTACAGAGTATCATCAGCAACCAATACAAAATTCAGCTAGTTTTGCTTCAACTATCATCAAAGATTCCTAAAGTACCATGTGCAACATATAGGCAACACAACATTCAGCATTGTTTACAAGATCAAGCCCCAAAAAGGATGTGTCTGTTATCAGATTCATGCAAACATAAAGCTCACTGAAAATTCACAATTTCACCTGGAAACTCCACACACCAACAACTTTAGATACACAAGTTGTTTTAAAATCAGTTGAATGAACAGAAGCCTTTAAGTTAAGCATTGCGAAAGTAGTAAACCATTATGTGTTTCTAGAATGTATGTTCAGTAACTTAATATAATGATGATATAAGTCTATGGCAAATAGCAACTAGCAACCAAAGCATGTTTTAATTTGGTAAAGCGATCTTAATATTCCTTTAATTAGTAACAGTCCTGTATATTGTAAAGAGAAAGAGAAGAAATTGGGATGGTTGAAGGATCCTTACTTGGCCGAGATGCCACCATTTACAGAATCGCAGTACTTCTTCATCCACTGCATAAGCTCCAGATTGTCCAGAGGCCTCTTTTTGATTAGCTTGTTAACATCTATATGCTGCAACCAAGAAAAATCAAAATCGCATCAAGGATATCGAACAAAATCGAACCTAGAAACCCTAGACAGGCACAGACACAGACAAGAGAGGGGGAAACGAAGAAATACCTTAGTAATCTTGAGTTTATTGAAGACATCCTGAAGAACCTTGTAATTCTGGATCATATCATACTCCGATTTCGCATCGATTTTGACCTTGTGCATCGGCACAACGCCGGGGTGCACCACATCCATCAACTGGCAATGAACGGCACCTGACGCCGCCTGCAAATCACACAACAACTTAGATCCAGACACCAGATCTCCAAGGATTTCTCCTATCCTTCCATATACAAAAACAGAATTAGACTGGTAAGAGGAAGAAGAAACAGTGAAAAAAACCTCTTCGACTTTGGTGAGATTGAGGCGGAGTGTGGAGTTGATCCAAGATAGGATGTCCGATCTGCCGACGAAGTATGCAGAATCCATCATCCCAATGTTGTTCGCCATTTCTCCTTTTCGTTCTCTACTTCGTGTTCTCCTTCTTTGTACAGCGAAGCGCTTCTTGCCGTTGCCTCTCTTTCTTTCTCGGAGTCTGGAATTGTCAAGGAGGAAGGACGCGTCTGTCTTTTATTGCTGAATTCAAATTTGAGGTGAGCTGTATGTGACCGTTAGGGAACGGATTGATCAAAGCAGCCCAAAATGTGAAACGGGTCAGTCGTCGAATCGGCCCAGTTTTTGCCTTTTTGGGCCTAAAGCCCAAGTAACTGGTTTATTATTTTTCTCTCTAGACAATTAATCATTAATCAAGCAAGAGGAAAGGGACAGAATTGCGTAAGAAGAGGAAACACCTGGATCAACACCAATAACAACAAGACTTCCCTAAGAAGCGATCCATCAAATCGACCGTTAGAAAACCTCTGATCGCCCACCATAGTCACCAGACTCACTATTGAAGAGCCTCAGGTGATCCTTCAAAGCCACCAAAATCGAATAGTAAGTTGGTGTATGTTGGGCCTCGTTTCTCCCTAGAGCAAGCCCAATACGTGTAAGGCCCACGGTGGCAGGAAAGGCCCGTTGGTTGGATTAATAGGAGCCCATTTCCAGAGGATGATCCATTGGAACTGACGTCCGAAGAATCCGGGAGCGGAAGCGCGCCTTCGGTAGCAGGCGAGAGAAGGAGGCCGAAGATCTCGGGATCCAGTAGCTCACCCACGATCCACGACGTCGCCAATCGTTAGATATAAGATAGAATCTTAGCAACAAAAAGGGATATCGCATCTGAGATACTCGTACTTGTAATTCAAATTCGATTAGCAATCAATAAAGCCTATTTGTCGAATCCTTGATCTCGTTATCTTACGATTGTCTTTCATATTCCAAAAAGCTCTCAAATCATAACCCCAAACTAGGGTGATTGAACTAACATCGTTTTTCACCCAAAACAATTTGGCGCCCACCGTGGGGCTACGATCTGTAGAGGCTTTAAACTTTCCGGCCGTTGTCGCCACGATCTTCCAGTTACCGGCATGTCAGGATCCGATCAAGCCTACCAAGAAGCGCTAGCCGACGACCATTCGAACGGCGCCGACCCCGAGATCGAGCCTGAAGATCCCTTAAACCCCGAAGACCCTCCGGCCGCCAATCGCCAAGACGAGATGGCCACCCTCTCCCAGAGGATCCTCGACCTCCAGAAAGAGATGCAGGATCAGCGCGACAGCTTCCAAGCAACTGTAGGTCGCATCGCCACCGAGAACTCCCGTATGCTGGAGGAGAACTCTCGTATTGCCAGCGAGAACAACCGGCTGCGCGCTCAACTGCAGACCACCGCTGCGCGCGGCTCTCGCCCGCGAATGAACCGCGAGGCCGAAGGGATAGCTATCAACCTCAATCTCAACGGTGGTGAAGGGTCCTCCCGGGGCCCGCAGGGTGGCGATCACGGCGATAGGGTCACTCCCGCGGCTACCTTGCCGGGGGTACCGCCGATCCCGACGCCAACGAATTGGCAGCCCTCGGCCCCCCAGCAGCCGCCTAATCCCGTGCAAGCTGAACCTACTCCTCGTACCCCACATCCCCAGTTCGCGTGGGATGATGACGAGGAGGAAGAGGACCTCGAAAGGAGGCGCCCGATGAGTGCAACCGTACGCCGGGAGGTCCTGGAGCATCTGAAGGCTTTCGCCGAACAAATCGCCCGTATCCCTGGCATGCCCAAGCCTCTAGAGAAAGAGTCCTACGACGGATACGATGAGTCTCCGTTTGTACCCCGTATCGCTCAGGAGCCCATCCCGAAGAAGTTCGTCGTCCCCACGATGACTTCCTATGACGGCACCGCCGACCCTGATGACCACGTTGCGATCTATAAGCAGCGGATGATGACCAGTTCAATCCCGTCCCACTCGAAAGAGCCTCTAATGGCTAAAGGGTTCGCCACAACCCTCACTGGCCCCGCCCTGAAATGGTTCGTAAGTATCCCAAGGGGAAGCATCACCTCCTTCGCCCACTTGATAGACTCGTTTCGAGCTCAATTCGCCAACAGCCGCAAATTTGAAAAACGCTCCAGCGATCTCTACCGAATCCGGCAGGAGGCCAATGAGCCAACCCGCGACTTTCTGGATCGGTTCAATCGGGAAAAGGTGAATATTCCCCTATGCGACGCCGAGACGGCCATAGAAGCATTCCGTCAGGGGGTCTTACCAGACGGTGATCTGTATGCCGAACTCACGAAGTTCCCATGTTACACTTTCGAGGACGTGCAATCCAAGGCTCTAACCCACATCCGGCTAGAAGAAGACCGCCGGCTCCGTTCCAGGGTCACGGTCTGGGATCGCGTCGAGAAGAAGTCCCAGCACGACAATCGGCGAGAACGCCGGGCGCAACCTTACCACGCACCACCTTCGGTAAATGTGGCAGCGCCGGAAACGGCAGACGCCAGTAGAGATAAGCCCGATCCACCAGCGTTAGATAAGCTCCAACTGGGATTGTCCCCTGCTGAACTGGTCAGAAACCTGAGCAAACTCGGAAAACTAATCCGTTGGCCCCGGAAGATAGAGAGCAACAAGACGGAAGCCACCGCCAAGAAGTGGTGCCACTTCCACGACGATCCAGGCCATCTCACCAATGACTGCAGCATCCTAAGAAGAGAAGTGGCTTTCCTGATAGCCCGCGGCCTGATCTCAGAAGTGGCCCCCAACGCCCGGATCCCACGAGGACTAGCGGGGGTACCCGAGCTAGGATCGGCGAAGCCTCCGTCCCCTCCCCACGACCGCGTCGTCAACGTTATCTCGGGGGGGTCGGACGTTTGCGGCCTCACCTACTCCGCGACTAAGCGCCGCGCGCGAGAGGACAACTTTGAGAGAACAGCCGGGCCCAGTCGCCCCGATGAGGCCTGGATGAACGTGCCCATAACCTTCGACGACGCCGACATGGGGGGATTGGTCGGACCACATCACGACGGACTCGTGATATCCCTCCATATAGGTAACGTCATGATGAAGAGGGTGCTCATCGACACCGGAAGTTCCACTAATCTGATGACTCTAGACGCCTTGAAGGGCATGGGCTTATCCGAGGGCGACCTCGACAGAAACCCCGTCCCTTTGGTAGGCTTCAGTGGAGAGGTGAAACACACACTGGGAGATATCATACTTCCCACCTACGCCAAGGGAATGAACGTCCAAGTCCGCTTCGCCGTCATGGAGTGCCCGTCGTGCTATAATGTCATCATGGAGAGACCGTGGATACACGAGATGAGAGCAGTGGCCTCCACCTACCATCAGGCTATAAAGTTCCCCACCCCCTGGGGGGTGCAAGAGATTAGGGGAGACCAGCGGCTGGCTCGGGATTGCTACAAGTCGGCTCTAAAGCCGACGACCGCCGGAAATGGCGCATAGCAATTACAGGAGGCCCCCTCTACCCATGCCAAAACAGCTACGTCCGAAGAAGAAGTGGAAGAGGTGGTCCTAGACCCGGCCAACCCTGGCCAAACCATACGGCTCGGATCCGACTTAGAGCCAGAAACACGATCAGCAATCCTAACCTTCCTGAGGCAACATACAGAATCCTTCGCCTGGTCTCACGCCGACATGGTGGAAATCGACCCGTCGGTCATAACCCACAAGTTGAACGTGGACCCCACACACCCCCGGTGCGGCAGAAAAGACGTAAGTTCGCGCCAGAAAGAAACCGGGTGGTGGACATGAGGTGAAGAAACTGCTAGAAACGGGAAAAATCAAGGAGGTCAAGTACCCAGAGTGGCTGGCAAACGTGGTGGTAGTCCCCAAGAAGAACGGTAAGTGGAGAGTCTGCGTAGATTTCACTGACCTGAATAAGGCATGCCCGAAAGACTCCTTCCCGCTACCGCACATCGACTCCATGGTCGACGCCACGGCCGGGCACGAGCTCCTCACTTTCATGGATGCCTTCAGCGGGTACAACCAGATCAAAATGGAAGAAGGCGACCAAGAGAAGACGGCCTTTATCACCACCCAAGGGACGTATTGCTACAAGGTGATGCCTTTCGGGCTCCGAAACGCTGGAGCCACTTACCAGCGGCTAGTGAACCGGATGTTCCAAGACCAGATCGGGAGAACGATGGAAGTCTACATCGACGACATGCTCGTCAAAAGCAAGCATGCCTCGGACCACATCGCCCACCTAGCAGAAGCTTTCGCCATCCTGGACCAGTACGGCATGAAGCTCAACCCCGCGAAGTGCACATTCGGGGTGAGGTCAGGAAAGTTCCTAGGCTACATGGTCACGTAGAGGGGGATCGAGGCAAGTCCTGAGCAAGTGCAAGCCATCGCCAAGTTAAGATCCCCCCGATGCGTCAAGGACGTCCAGCGGCTGACCGGCAAGATCGCGGCCCTGAACAGATTCATCTCACGGTCGGCAGAAAGGTGCCGCCTGTTTTATGAAGTCTTGAGAAAGAACAAGAGCTTCGCCTGGGAACCAAGGCATGAAGAAGCATTCCAAGAATTAAAAGCTTACTTCGCCAATCCCTTGCTCCTCTCGAAGCCGGAAGACGGGGAAGTCTTAAAGTTGTACCTTTCAGTTACGGAAAGCGCCGTCAGCGGCGTTCTAGTCAGAGAAGAAGAAGGTCAACAGCTGCCGGTGTACTTCGTGAGCAAAACCTTGTTATCTGCCGAGAGCCGCTACTCCCCGATGGAGAAACTAGTGCTGGCCCTGGTCATGTGCTCGCAAAAATTAAGGCCGTATTTCGAGTCGCATACCATCGCGGTTCAAACCAATTACCCGATGAAGACTGTGATGCACAAGCCCGAGATAACCGGCAGAATGGTCAAATGGGCGATACACTTGAGCGGCTTCGACATCACCTATGAGCCTCGGACAGCGATAAAGTCGCAGGCGCTAGCTGATTTTGTGGCCGACTTCAGTCCCACCCTAGAAAACCCGGCTCCGGATCAGATCGTGGCCACTGTCGCCAGAGATGACTGTCCGGAATGGACCTTACATACCGACGGATCGTCGAACGTCAGGGGAGCGGGCATGGGGGTCGTACTGAACTTGTCCAGGGGGGATAGTATAGCTCAAGCAGTCCGATGCGAGTTTGAAGCCACCAACAACGAGGCCGAGTACGAAGCCTTAGTGTTCGGCTTAGTGCTAGCACGCGACCTTTGTATCCAGAAGCTGAACGTCAAATGTGACTCGCTGTTGGTGATAAACCAAATTTTGGGGGAATACGCAGCCAAAGATAGCCGGATGGATGCCTACCTCGAGGTAGTCCGCGCCCTGAGTCGGCAGTTTAAGGACATTACCTTCAAGCAGGTACCCCGGGAGCAGAATACTCAGGCCGACGCACTAGCCAACCTAGCTTCCTCCATTGATCACAAGAAATTTCGAGCTATACCTCTGTTACACGTCACCCAGCCTGCCATACCCTTGGCTGCACCGGTAGAAGGCCTGAAACCCGTCTTAACCCTCGCCGATCCTGCCACCGACGAGGCCCGAGAACCATCCCAGGAGGAACCCACTTCCCCACACGACTCCGAAGAGTCTTGGATGAAACCTTACCTCTCCTGGCTTGTAGACGGAGTCCTCCCTGCAGACAAAGCGGAGGCACGAGCCCTCAAAGTCAAAGCGGCCAGATTCACGGTCATAGAGGGTGTCCTGTTCCATAAATCTGCTAGCGGGATCCTCCAAAGGTGCCCAACCCAGGCCGAAACTAGCAAGATACTCAAAGATATCCACGCGAGAGAATGTGGTAACCACACTGGTGGCAGAAGCCTGGCAAGCAAAGTATTAGGCTACGGTTGGTATTGGCCGACGTTGAAGAGAGATGCTATTGAATTCGCCAAACGATGCGACGCTTGCCAACGGCACGCGGCCACTTCGCACCAGCCACCCGAGCCTCTACACCCGACGCTCACCCCGTGGCCCTTCATGAGATGGGGCATGGATATCGTCGGCAAGCTCCCACCATCGTCCGGGCAGCGGGTGTACTTTCTAGCTCTTACCGATTACTTCTCCAAGTGGATCGAGGCGGAGGCATACAAAGAAATAAAAGACAAGCATGTCATAGCTTTCCTCAAGAAGAATATCCTGAGCAGGTATGGGGTTCCCTCTGAGATCGTATGCGACAATGGGTCACAGTTCATTAGCAAGAAAACTCGCGACTTCTGCAAGGGGTGGAACATCGACTTAGTTATGTCAACTCCCCGCTACCCTTAAGCCAATGGGCAAGCAGAATCGAGCAATAAGATCCTTGTCAACAACCTCAAGAAGCGGCTAGTGCAGATTGGGGGCCGATGGGCAGACGAGCTACCATATGTCTTGTGGGCAGACCGTACCACTCCCAAGACTTCCACGGGCCGAAGCCCCTTATCCTTGGTTTCCGGATGTGAGGCGGTCATCCCCACAGAAATTTTGGTCCCCACAGCCAGGTACGGCTTACTCACCAGCGATCAGAACGTCGTCGAGCTCGCTCGGAACCTTGACATGTCCACCGAGGCTCGAGAGCAAGCTTGGTGCCGGATGGTGCGTCACCAGCAGCAGGTCGCCAGAAGCTATAACAGAAACATAAGGGTAAGGACCTTCCAGGAGGGGGACTGGGTCCTTCGGAAAGTCTTCCAGAACACCAGAGACCAAAGCGCTGGAAAGTTGGCCCCATCCTGGGAGGGCCCCTACCAGATTTCGGGCATCGCCGGCCAGGGAGCGTACCAACTCCGCGACCCCCACGGCCGAGAAGTCCCCAGAAGCTGGAATGCCACCCACCTTCGGCAGTATTACTTCTGATTCCCCCTTTAGACTTGTGTGTGTGGTTTTTGCTTGACATTTGATGCCATTATTTGAAGTTTCGCTTGACACTTGATCCTATTGATTGGAATTTCGCATGATGCTTGATTACATTGTTTGAAGTTCTGCATAGACTTGATGATATTGTTTGAGGTTTCGCATGACATTGGACGAATATCTTGTGGTGCCTGTATGGTTTTATTTAAGAGATCGAATGACGCTTTCCTTACTTTGAGACTAGTCCATCTCGCGTGAATGATTGTTTGATTAAGTGATACAATTCACATGATTTGCACAGCATGATCATTATTGACTATTGTTGGTAGTAAATTTACGCACGATACATCGTATGTTTCAATTCTAAAGCATTTTGCAACGCACGGTCTATTAATTGAAAACGCCGTTTGCGGCCTGAGACTCTCGAATCACCTGACGAAGCGCTAAGTCCCTAGCAAACCAGGCGTGCGCTAAGTATCGCTAAGTTTCTAGCTGCTAGCCTAAGCGAGCCGTACTTACGCTCGACCACTAAACTCATAACGCTACTGCAGAGCGTTTTCCCTTGGCATTACGATCAGAGATCACCCAAACGACATTCAAGCATAGCATACGATAGCAAAATAAAGGAAGCAACCATCGAAGGGGCAAAAGTTACTACTAAAACCGACCCCCACGGGCCGGGCAAAACAAGTCAAATATGCCCCGAAGGGCTAAAAGTACCTCGACCTCGAAGGGTCGGCCAAATCATGCAAATCGCCCCGAAGGGCTAAAGTCTTAAGGCCAACATCGGCCAGAGAAAGTTATGAACAAACGCCACGCAGGGCGATAGAGAATTCATCTTAAAAGATCAGGCAGAGGACTCACCGGGCTCTTGATCGGCCAGAGTCTCGGGAGCATGGGAGGATTCACCAATGGCAGGGATGGAGGCAATGGTCACTGGATTGGTGGAGGAAACAGTAGCGTTGACGGGGGTAGCAATGGCCTCGGCGGCAGCAGCAGTTGGCACACTAGAGGCAGGGGTAGGAAGGTCCTCCATAGGCACCGGAGAATCACCTTCGGTGTCGGACCCGTCACCGCTCTCATTGAAGAACTTCGCGCCAGGAAGCCGCTGGCCGGCTGGAAAGCTATCCGCCAACTTCTTCGCTTCCACCTCTAGGCTCCAAACGCCCCTGGACTCCACTGGCAGCTTCTCCAGCACCTCCACGCGGGCCTTCATGGCATAATAGGCCGTGATACCCCACGCTTCATCCCCGAACGCTTTGACTTCAGCCTCGAGCGCCGATACACGCGCCCTCGCCTCCTCCAGACGGCGACTTTGCTCCTCCGAGAGCTGCCTCACCTTCCCTAGAGTCACTTTGGACTCGTCCACCGCCGCACTCAGTTGAGCCTCCCGTTGAGACACAAACCCCCTCTCTTCATTGATCTTCTCCAGCACCGCTACCATCCCCTGAGCTATCTGGGAACGGGCGCAAGAAGTGAGATAAGGACGACGGTTGGTATGGTCAAAATAAGTGAGTTACAAGGTTTTACCTTAAGGGCGGACAGAGCTCCTTCGTTCACCACCTCGTCAAGGCTCCCCATCAAAAACCGCTTCCTGACCCCCGACGTGACCAGGCCCCTTAACGCCGCCCAAGCCTCCTTCTGAGCCCCCTCTCCAGCCTCCAGAACGGACAACGGAACTTCCGCGGGCCGCTTAAGCGGCGTCATTCGTGGGGTTTCGGTAGTAGAGGGGAGGGATAGTGGCAGTTTCTGCGCCGAGGCCCACGTGCGACGGCGGACCGCCTCCTCTGCCGAGGGAAGGCGGTTGGCACTGGGTCTCCGGAGACCCGAAACTGCGATTAGGTCAGTTGAGCGGTTATGGTTGAAAGGGGCGAAAAAGGGGACAAGAAAAAGAAAGAGTACGAAAATTAGGGCACGAAATCTCCTACCGGGCGCCGGAGGGGCAGGAGCGGGGGTAGGGGTCGCGACGACTTGAACGTCATCCTCCGAGTCCGAATCCGACGCGGCCAGGCGAGCGGCCAAGGTATTCTTGTCAGGGAAATTGTTGAGGACACGGTCTTCCAGAGGGATATTCATGAGAGCAGCACACGCTTCAGAGATGGTGGGGGCAAAGTTCCTGTCCGCAGGGACTACTCGAAAAAGAAAAGGGAGTTAGCAATTTGAAATTTGAAGCCCTAGAAAAGTGACGGAAAGAAGTTGAGCAATTACTTACGATTCACATTCCAGCGGTCGAAGAGAATCGGCTTGAGTTGCTCGCCCATGGCTCCCATCGACTTCCGGTTGACGAAGAAGAACCTTGACGCCCAGCCCGGAGAGTCCACTTTTGGCTTCCACACCAGTGGGTTTTTGGCGTTGTGGGCCTGAAGGGTGACGCGTCCCGGCCTCTGTGTGCGGATCTCGTAAGCATGGGCGAGATCTTTCATGTTGAAGGAAACGTCCAGGGCGGAGCACATCTCGTGGATGGTAGTCAATATCTTCCACGCCGAGGGCATGATTTGCGACGGGGAGATCCTCAAGTCGCCAAGGAAAAGTTGGACCAGGCGCGGGAAGGGGAACTTCAGGCCGATAGTGAACGGGAATTCCAAGAAGCAGATCCAATCTTGTTTTACCCAGTCGAGGAGTTCGACGTCGGGTTATAGCGCTAGTTCCCGGG
The DNA here is from genome assembly GCA_934048045.1 of Polygonum aviculare. NCBI lineage: Eukaryota > Viridiplantae > Streptophyta > Magnoliopsida > Caryophyllales > Polygonaceae > Polygonum > Polygonum aviculare. The sequence continues at coordinate 10,805,548 of OW204028.1, forward strand.
GGGAAGCCGCTCTCTGCCACCAGGGCGTCCACCTCGTCTTGTGTCATGGAGCATGCATACTGGTCTTGGGCGGTGAGAGATTTGGAGGAGACGAAGCCGTTCGGACTCGCCATCGGAAAAGAGAGGAGATTTTTGAGGGAAAGGGAATCGTTTGGATAAGAACGGATCTTGGGAAGATTCGAGAGAGAAGAAACGAAATGATGGCAGTAAGGGGAAGAGGCTGCAATTAAGGGATTTGATGGCGCCGGTTTCCAAAGCAGTTTCCACAGGAAACCGTCCCGTCGCCACGCGTCAATCATCTAATGGTGAGAAGGCTTTCGGCCGCGCGTAAGAGAAATTTCGAATTTACCGCTGGCCGAATACCCTTCTCATGGGTATTGTTGGGCCTCGTTTTCTCCCTAGAGCAAGCCCAATACGTGTAAGGCTCACGGTGGCAGGAAAGGCCCGTTGGTTGGATTAATAGGAGCCCATTTCCAGAGGATGATCCGTTGGAACTGACGTCCGAAGAATCCGGGAGCGGAAGCGCGCCTTCGGTAGCAGGCGAGAGAAGGAGGCCGAAGATCTCGGGATCCAGTAGCTCACCCACGATCCACGACGTCGCCAATCGTTAGATATAAGATAGAATCTTAGCAACAAAAAGGGATATCGTATCTGAGATACTCGTACTTGTAATTCAAATTCGATTAGCAATCAATAAAGCCTATTTGTCGAATCCTTGATCTCATTATCTTACGATTGTCTTTCATATTCCAAAAAGCTCTCAAATCGTAACCCCAAACTAGGGTGATTGAACTAACATCGTTTTTCACCCAAAACAGTGTACAAATGTTTGAATCAAATGTACAAGAAATCACCAAAGACTACCAAAAATCACTAACGTCGGAACATCAATTCCACCACAACCAAAAGTCAAATAACTGTAAAATATTTGAGAAATCAAAACTTCCGAAATTCCATACTCCGGATCTAAATCATATTGATATGAATATACCAAAATGCAAACTATTTAAGAATCTATCCATAAAATAGGATCTCGAGAAAGAAAAACAAAGATTAGTTCAAGCGCCTATCAAATAGATTATCGGCCCCAACAACTCTGTTTGTGTTGAGTCGCTAATAGCCGATTCGACCTGCACCAGATCGGCCCTTAATGGCACCATAGCTATGTTTTCTAGTGATGGGACTTTCTTCCCATTTTCCGTCGGTGCTCCACCTTGCCCCACCATTAACAATTAACCCAAGTAAAAGTAGGGGTGAGCATTCGGATAATCCGATCCGATCCGAAAATGTTTTATCCAAATATCTCGATCCGTATCCGATTCGTTTTTAGCCGGATATCCAGTAAAATTATCCATTTGGATCGGATATCCAGAACCGGATATCTCGGATATCCAAACCATCCATTTTCAAGACAAAAAATAGTTAAACCCAATTTAAATAAAATTTATGTCCAAACATTAAGCTACAAAACATTATAAAAAAATTATATGTAAAGTTGTAAGTGACTTACCTAGTTAGTTAGGAATTGAGAACAAATTTTGAAGCTCAAAAGTATCGAAACGGCGTGGTGGAAATAAGAAAATTTGGTTAGTAAAAGAAAGTTAAAGGTCTTCTTAATCAACTATGATATGTGGAGTATATATTCTCTTTCTAAAAACACATATAGTATATACAATTTCGGATATTTTCGGATATCTATTTTACTCAAAACCCCTATCCGTAACCGATCCAAATATCCGGAAAAAATAGCGGATCGGATCAGATACGGATAATAAAACTAAGCTATCCATTGGATACGGATATTTTTGGATCGGATCGGCAGATATTTCGGATCGGAGCGGCGGATCGGATAATTATGCTCAACCCTAAGTAAAAGACCCCCCTCCGTGACTTTGAAGGAGATGTGACCAAATAATAAAATAGAAATTCTAAAACAAAAAATGTAAAGAAGTTAGTATTTACAACTTCACGGGTTTTTTTTAGCCTTGTGCTCTAACCGGTCATTTGTCAATTCTAAGACAACTTTTAACCCGGTTGTTTGTCCATTCAAGTTGATCCAGATATTTGTTGTGGTGCTCAAGAGTTGTTTCGGGCTGAGATCAAGGCGTCAAATCGAAGTCGTGGTCGAGTTGGCTTTCAAAGATCCCTTATCTAGGTAAGGGCAACATTGTGGTGGCCTTTTGTGCACATTCTATGGAAAGAGATAACCCATTTCTTCCTGCATATCGACGGTACTTGTTTTTTCAGTGCTCGACTCAAGCATCATTACTCGACTTTTGATCGCTTGTTAAATTTCTGTCTAGCTTGATTAGAGTTAACTGTTTTGGTTTTTGCTTGCCGGTTTGTCCGTTATAACATCTTGCAATGATGGATTATTCTTGGACTTGGTCATGGACACAAATGAGAGACAACGTACTCACCAGCCCAAAGTTATAAAATATAACAAATTTTCGACCGAAAAAAAAAAATAACAATTTTAGTCGTGGTGAGCACAACCTGAGCAAATGACACAACATATATATCAACACCTAGATATATAGAATAAAAAATAAAACAATTCGGTACGTCGTGGTGAGAACAACAAACTTAACCCAACATATATTAACACACAAGTATATAGAAATACATTATACAATTCCATCGTGGTGAGCACAACAAGAATGACCCAAACAATTATGCTTGAATCATTCTATCTAAACCTTTCAACTCTAACAACAATCCAGGTCAAATTGTCAACTACCCTCTCACACCAAAAAAACCAATGTCAATGGCATGATCTTTTCTTCCAATTCCACAACCCAAACGCACATCATCCATCCAAGAACTAAAAACCCAAAAGCCCAAACCTTCCCAAGAAGCACATCACCCAAATGGACACGGATGCCCAAGGGAGTTTGCCAATGGATGACACCAATCAACAACACAGTGCAAACACAGACACAAAATTAGTAACTAATGTCGCCAATGTAGAGCCAGAGGCTCCACATTTGGCTGCAAAAGATCCAACAATGGATGAGAACACGACATCCACCGACCAATCTCAAGGAGTTGAAGATGGAGAAAGCCATGAAGAAACCCCAAAGGCGAATCCCGACATCCCCCTCGACCACCTATCCCAAGAGATTTCCCAGTTCGTCGCCTCCCTTTCCCTCGTCGATGAATCCCATCCCCTTGAAACTCCCAAATACGTAGACATGTTCCTTGACAAGGTTGAATCCAAACTTGAACACTATGAATCCGTTGAGCCATTGTCTAGCTCCAAGCTCGGTCATTCCTCGGAAGACGATTCCTCATTCTTCAAGGTCATTCACGACCTCGCATTGCTCGTTGAATCCGTCTCCAAGTTCAAGCCCACGTCCAGTTCAGCTGCCATCTTGTTCAACATGGCTACCTCTCAACTCGATCGAGCAATGTTGGTCCTAGAGGAGGAGTTGCGCGTCCTCCTCTACAAATGGAAGATTCCTCCTCCTAATAGCCCATCCGATTCAAATTCACACAAGAATAAGAAACAAGATTGCCAATCAACTCATTGTGTTCTCCCAGATCGTCAACAACAATCAGATCAATCCGACAAACAGGATCAACAACAAGAAGATGACGGCGCAGAGACCTTCCCTTTCTACTCATATGAAGATGTCTCCCTGATGAGCTCAATTTCAAGAGCCATGATCGCGGCTGGATACGAAGTTGAGTGTGTCAAGTTGTTCATGATCATGAGGCGGAGCGCCCTGGAAGAAGAGTTGAGCTCTCAAGGGTTCGAAAAGATCAGCATTGACGACGTGCAAAGGATGCAATGGGAAGCCCTAGGAAGCCAGATCGACACTTGGATCCGGGTCCTCAAGCATTGCACCTCCCTCCTCTTCCCCGGTGAGCTCAAGTTCTATCAATCCGTCTTCTCCTCATCACCTTCCCAATTGCAACCCGATCACAGTATCTCAACGATGCTTTTCAACAATCTCGCTAGCTCAGTCATCCAACAACTCATCAATCTGGCCAATGCGGTTTCCATGACCAAAAGATCCTCCGAAAAGCTATTTAAGTTCCTAGACATGTATGAAACTCTACGAGACCTCGGTTTGTGGCTGGCTGACTCCTCGTTCACCGAGGAAGCCATAGATGAGCTAAAGCTCGAGCTTACATCAATCGGAGACTGCCTTGGGGAGGCGGTAGTTTTGATCTTCAACGAGCTTGAGAATTCGATCAAGAGTGACTACGCAAAGCAGCCGGTCCCCAATGGAGCGGTCCACCCACTCACCCGCTACACAATGAACTACCTCAAGTACGCTTGCGAGTACAAGGACAACCTAGAGGAGTTGTTCTTGCGCCACACGAACGCCCCCAGTGATCAAGAAACAACGGTGTCACCATTCACAAACCAACTTATGACCATAATGGAGTTGCTAGATGCTAACTTGGAGTCCAAGTCAAAGTTGTACAAGGATCCGTCATTAAGGTACATTTTCTTGATGAACAACGGCAGGTACATTTTGCAAAAGATTCGGGAGTCGAGCGAGATTCATCAGGCGGTGGGGGACCCGTGTCGAAGGAAGAGATCTTCAGAGCTGAGAAACTACCACAAGAACTACCAAAGGGACACTTGGAGCAAGGTGTTGCAATGCCTAAACCCCGAGGGGCTTCAAGTCAATGGCAAAGTTCAAAAGCTGATTTTGAAGGAGAGGTTCAAGAGTTTCAACCAGTTGTTTGATGAGATTCATAGGACACAGAGTTCTTGGGTGGTGAGTGATGAGCAACTAAGGTCTGAGCTTAGGGTTTCGATATCGGCGGTCATGATTCCGGCTTATAGGGCTTTTCTTGCAAGATTTGGACAGATTTTTACTCCGGGAAGGCAGTATGAGAAGCACATCAAGTATCAGCCTGATGATATTGAAACTGCCATTGAGGATCTGTTTGATGGAAGTATGAGTTCCATGGCCAGGAGGAAAACATAGAAGTTTTCCCTTTAGAATGGAGTAGTATTTTGAACTTCTTATAATGACTTCTTTCTTCGAATCTATTTTAATGCTTACAAATCTTGTTGCATACCACACATTGTCTTTAACTTATTGTGATTAGATTTTATTTAAATATATTGTCGGTGCATAAATGTGTTTTAATACAATTATTTACATCATTTTTTTTGGTCGAATTATTTACATCATTTGGGCCACTCATAAAGGCGTGAATCATATACGGATCAAATTATATAGGAAACTTTTTTTTGGGTGAAACATATAGAAAACTATTTAAATTCTCCTACATTGCATAATATTTTATTTAACGGGTGGTGTAACGTGTAAGTATTCATGCAAAACTGTACTTTATTTAAATCAATTTTTTGTCATGCTCCTATTAACGATTGTTACAGATGTCGTATTGGCATCTACGATTTGTGAAATTTCTTTGTAATTATCATAGACAAACATTTGATTTGAATTACTAAATAGGAATCTGGACATGCTTATTTCAAATAGTAAAGTGTGAGAATATTCAAAACAAATGTTCAAACGTTCATTACTCGGACGAAAGTACGGTTATTATCTATGAAAACATACGTAGATGGTGACGAGTAAATGATACATCAATAACAATACCTTCGAAATCAGTTAGCAAAATAGAGCACAATGTCATAAATGGTGGATCCAGGTTTAACCAATCGGCTACACGACGAGTATTTTGGACAGAGGAAGGAAGAATCATCAACAATGAAGCACGATGAACACATTTTTCTGCTGACTGTGATGTGTGGACCCCATGACCTATACAGTTTGGAGTTTGGACGGCCTCCTTTGACTTGAGCACTCATTCAATGATAAGGCCCAATGGGCCCACCTTTAAGCCGGCCCTTACATTTCGGCCACTTGCTTCCGCTTGTCTTTTTCTACATTGTCCCTATAAATATGAAGTTAATTATTAGTGTAAATAAACATAAAATAAGTATAATTATTATAATAGAGATAATTATTAGGGGTATAAATGAAAAGAGATAAATAAAAAATGTAAACAAATATTGTGAAATAAAAAAAAAGTTGTCATATGGACAAATATATTGAAACCGAAGGAGTATTTAAATTTATGAACATGGGTCAAGTCATGTGATTGCCTTGAAATAAATAAACACACCTTCCTTAAAATATGATGTCATGGGCTAATTATTAAACCTTGTTAAATTTCCAAAATGTTTGTCCCTTTTCCTTCACAAAATACAAAAGAAAAGAGACAAATATTTTGAGACGGAGGGAGTATAATTGATATCAAACTACTTTTTGAAAGAACATCTAACTTTGTATACACTAATCCTCAACAATAATATTTTTTGAATTGCTAATTAGATTATTTCTTTTAATCCATCACAAATATTCTACAGTATATAGGTACAAAAATGATTTCGGTGATATATTGACCGGTTGATAAATCTTTTTCGGTCGCTCATCTAACTCACTCCTCATCGAAGGATTTCCCCACTCCTATCATCCGTTGAGATTTTGGATAAGTCGAATCATATAAATTAATGAACTATTTATTTTGTTTTTTGAGTCAATAAAAATTATTTTTCTAATGCATAAAATATACAAAATACGGAAAAAAATATAGGTTAACCTTGAATGCTGTCTAAAAGTCATTATACTGGAAAGGAAATTTAGCTGAAATTGATAAAATCTTTCCAAATTATATACTCTATGTTAGACAATTGAAGCGCATCGTACATCTCATTAGTTAGATATTCTCCTGTCCAGATTTGAACATACCACAAACTAAATTATTCACCCATCAAATTTTCATCTAGTATCAATCATCGTATTAGGTGTTTGGATGGATCGGACTCTGCGAATGGTAAGATATCCATCCTTATAGGTAATCTTACACCTAGGGAATTTAAGATTTTCTTAATTGAATCAATATTTAAGATTCTTATTTGATCATATATATGATCGAACTATGAAGGAATAACGAGCTCCATATATGATACAGACCTCTATTTCGCATCAATTGGCATTTCAATGACGACATTTTGTTATAAACAACTCATGTGCGATAGTTTACTTGCTTTTTCCGATTTAGTTAGTGTTGCTTTTTTTTCTTTTCGAAAAAAGCGAATATTAGAGTTGAAACGGTAATCTCTAGACAATATTTTTAAGATTTAAACTGTCCGAACGATTTATTTAAATGTTCTTCGATATTTTCCTGGTAAAATGATTAATGCTCAAAAAATATTCGATCTACGCCAACACTAGGGCTGAGCAAAATCCGGTCCGGACCGGATTTTTGGACCGGACCGGACCGGACCGGACCGAGGCACTTCCAGTCCGGTCCCCGGTCCATGAATTTGAGAAATCCGGTCCCCGGTCCGGTCCCGGTCCAGTCCAGTCCAGACCGGATATTTATAAAAATTAAATAAAAAATAAATTAAAATTAAAATTATATTAATTTTAATGTTTTATAGTTTATTTTTAATATTTAAGTTTCACATTTATATTATATACTTAATAATATTATACTTTTCATAATTTATATATAATTTCTCTAAATAAATTATAATTTTTTCAATAAAAATTTAATTTTTATTTCAAATAATATTATTTTTTAAAAAAAAAAAATCCGGTCCAAAACCGGACCGGACCGGGACCGAGCCCAGTCCACATGTTTAGAGACATCCGGTCCGGTTTTAGACCGGTGCTCAGCCCTAGCCAACACTATTAATCTACTATATGGCATTCCTTTTGGTAATGGACAAATCGGTCCATTGCGACGTACATCAACATCGGCTTATTATTCGTACAATTTACATATATATACATGACATATAAACAGCATATTCTATAGATGCCGTTAATTGATCGGTGTATGATTGTTAAGACAACAACATACAACTAGTTGATTAATATCCACTCAATTAGTTAGTGTTTTTTCCTTTGGTTAAATAACTTAAATTGAAGGGTATCGTGTACTTCATAGTAAAACATTGATCGAATATTGTTGTTGAGAAATGAAAGTTACTACGTAGATCTGGAAGGTGGATACATACCCAAAAGTAAAGAACTTCTTATGGAAAATTGACATGAATGGGTTACCCACTAAAAAAAGACTTATTGAAAAGCACGTTGCCGTACCTCAAGGATGCCTCTTGTGCGATGCTACGCATGAGGACTCGATCCATCTGATGCTTAAATGCCCTCATACCCTCGCAACGGCGAAGAGAATTAATGATAAAACAGAACGAGTAATTAGAGAACTTGACTTAGATCAAATGAACCCGTGAAATGTTTTATCCATGTTGAACAGTAAGTTAAGGAAGGAAGAATTAACTGAGCTAGCGGTGACATGGTGGGGCATCTGACATCAGAGAAATAAGGTACTCTTTCAACAAATGCCCAACAACATCATACAAGATCTTAGCATTTACGTTTGCAATCAATTAGCGCAATGAAGACAGGCAAAAGACTGGCATGAGGATGAGGAAAAGAGGCTGAATAAGCGAGTCAGACATACAAGTAGAACGCGAAATAAATTGCAAAGTTGGAAGAAACTGGCCAAAGGAAGTACAAAATTAAACTTTGATGGGTCTTAGCTTAGTAATGGTAATGCACCCGGAGGTTCAATAATAAGGGATGATGATGGAAAACTAATTGATGGACCTGTCAGAACATATGAAAAAGTGTCGGTTCTAATGACAGAAGGGGATAATATAACAGTTATCAAAGCAATAATGGGGCAAATTCGATGCCCATGAGATATTGAAAGAATTGTTTTCGATATTCCCGTGTCCCTTCGGGGGTTCGAGTCAGTCCGTCTTTGTCATGAGAGTAGTCAGTGTAACTCTGTGGCTGATAAAATAGTTTTTCTGGGTCACAGTCTCTCATGAGAATCTATCTGGAACCATCACGAGCTTTTAGCTCTCATTCGAAAGGATGCTCTAGCTATCCCGCCGTAAGGCGAGACCTAATTTTCACCGTTTCAAACAAAAAAAGTTCCTACATGAAGAAATTGGATAAAAAATCACCTATTGTAAACTTTATGAGTTGGAACTCGTTGAGTTTCAAACCTAGATATATTACATGCACAAGTGCACAACACCTAATTAGTCTTGTTGGACTTTATCACGAGATTTGGAGTTAAAAATCCTATTTTAAAGGGCTAATAAAGTTACTACGAATGCTTAGAGAGAAAGCGGGTGACAGAAATGTATACTAGAATGGACATTGAGTACTTTCAAGTACAAATTAGTTTACATAATAACATTAGGGTTAGCTTTTATCGAAGCCAATAGAGGGTGGGCCGGGTCATTTGGACACCTAACCTTTGGAATAGAGGGTGGGCCGTGTTTTTATACAATTTTTTTGTTGAGGATGGTGTTTTTATACAATAACATGATGACTGCGGTTTTATCGGAATCAATAAAAGATTGAGGCAAATACGGTGTATTATAAGAAATAGGGGGAGTGGTAGTAGGCGGAGGGAAAGCAGCAACACTGGATTCCTCCGTAGCAGACGACTCCAAGGAGTCAGGAACCTTCTCGAGATCATTGTTGCTGGAGTCCCCGGAATTACTAGCAGCAGCTATGGAGACACTCGAGCCAGAGCCAGCCTCTTCGAGAGCTTTGGCAGAGCTACGGAGGATACGCCTGTTATTAGCTTTAATGGCTCCTTCAGAGATTTCCTCAACAGGCACATCCGGGGGTTTGGGATCTCCGAAGACTTTGGAGGGCGAGGCTTTTTTCCTGCGGCCAGCCCCCTTTCCCCGAGCCATGGCCTGGGGATTGCAACGGCGGCGCAGAATTGAAGTCATTAGAGAAAAGGTTAAAGTGGTCATTATAAGAAATAGTTTGGGTGAGTGAGGCTACATTGGTTAGTCACGTGAAAAAGAGGCGACCTACTAATGGTCCGATGAGGAGTGTGATTCGAGTTTATATATGAACGTATCCTATTGTACGAGAGACTAGGAATAAGTAAAATGGTTGTCATGAACAAATCCCCCTATATAAAGCCGTTATGGAAAATCCTTACAAATCAAAACAATACTTGAGTATGAAACGTTAAAAAAAAAGTACTTAAGAGGGTATATTGTATACTCTTGTAACCTATGAAGTTAAGTCCAACTCTTCCTTCCAATGGAAAAAATTAATAAAACTAAGACAATAATCTGAGGAAGGCCTCAAAAGGCAGGTAAGCAATGGAACAACGATTAATTTCTGGATAGATAATTCGGTTTTTCAAGATCCACTTATAAACTACGCAAGTAGGAATAATCTACGAAATGAACACTTGAAGGTTGAGCACTTCATTGCATCTGACAAAAATTGGAAAATGAATGATTTGCTCCAGGTTGTCCCAAGAAATACAGTGGATAAATTGCGGTCCCAATTCCAAGAAATGATATAAAGGATTGAATTGTATGGGCACAAAGCAAGAATGGGTGGTTTTCAACATCTTCGACATTAAGCTAGATAATAAAAGAAATCTCGATGACCCCAATCCGAACAATTGAATTTGGAAGTTGGATATCTACCCGAAAGTAAATAACTTTCTATAGAAAATCGATATGAATGGACTCCCAACGAAACAAAGATTGAGCGAAAAAGAGGTTGCAGTCTCTCCTTGTTATATTATGTGTAATAGTTTAGATGAGGATTCGATCTATTTGATGATCAAATGCCCCCACATATCAAAGATAACAACAAGTATAAATGCAGACACAGAACATAAACTATATTCCATCACACCAGAACCCAATGTATGTCATATCAATTCGATTTATGTCCACCTCTCTAAGCCTTTCTTATGACTAAATGTTCCTTACTAAGAGAGTTCTTTTCAGGAAAAAAAAATTTGTAGCATATGGCTTGACATATTATGTTCATGGTAAGTGGTAACATAGTATGCTATGAGCCTATGATTATACATACAAGATGTTATCTAATTTCCTTACTTTAAACGAAAATATATACATATATAAGTTGTGGAGGATAGGAATAGAAAACATGAATTGTTTTTTTTGGGTCAAGAAAATGGTGGCAAGTGAGCAACCACTCCGAACCGGGCAGGATCATTTATGGTGGCAAAGCTCTCCCTCCCAAGATTTAACACAGCTGCATTCCCAAGGCTCGAACTCGAGATGATACGGGGTTAGCCGTGAATTGGCCCGATCTTCGACAATCAACGACTCGGAAACAAGGAAACAAGCAAATGGTCAGAAATGCAACAAATGAGACTCGAATAAACTGAAAACGAAATGGACAAGACTCGACTGAAATGGAAACGATAGGAAATGAAGATCAACCAAATGAAACAACAAAGAGACCCTCGTTGCTTTGAAAACGAGAACCAAATTGAATGATCAAGTGACCAACCTTGTACGACTCCACACAATCAAGGAACCAGCCTTGAAAGCACGAAGAAGATGCTCGTATTCGACTATCACACCAACTATGGACGATAATTGATGCAATCAAGACAAACCAAGCTGAAATTGCAATACTTGAAGAACAAAGTCTTCGATTCTCACTATGGAGAGAAAACACTCAGTTTTGTGATAAAGGTTGTCTACCTCAAATAAAGAGCAGCTAAAGGCTATTTATATGTCTTCTAAAACCAATAAAAACGACTAAGTAAAATGATAGAAGGGCGGCCCAAAGTGGCCTAACAAGCCCAAGCTCGACGCACACATTTTGGCACGCAGGAGGCAAAGCGCGACATGTCAAGGCAAAGCGCGATCACGCTTTAGGGGCTTTGCTCACGCTTTGCCGGCTGAGGCGAACTTGTGCGCTGGCGCCGGGGCACATGAGTGATGACTTGTTCTCAGGGGCATTTTTGGCTTCCTTGACTCCATGGTACGCCACAAATGCAAACAAGTCCCTTTGAAGCTTCTTGGCTCGCGCCCTTGTCATCGGACCATCAAAGAGGATGGGCGTGCTCGGTGGTGGCTTGACGGATGGTCCCTCATCATCCTCCCCTTCTTGAAAAGGGTTCGACCTCGAATCAAGGTCTTCATCCACAGCAAGGTAAGGAGTAAGATCAGCCACATTGAATGTAGCACTCACGCCGTACTCTCCGGGCAACTCCAACTTGTAGGCATTATCACCAATGCGTTGAAGCACCTTGAAAGGTCCATCTCCATGTGGTGACAGTTTGGACTTTCGTTGCTCGGGGAACCTCTCCTTCCTCAAATGCACCCACACTAGATCACCGGGCTGGAAAACAACCTTGCGCCGACCCTTGTTAGCTCGATTGGCATTATACTCGGCCTTTTGTTCCAGCTTGATCCTTGTCCTCTCATGTAACTCCTTAATGAACTCAACCTGTTTTCCTGCATCAAAGCTTTCTTTTTCCCTCATCGGAAATGGGGTAAGATCTAAAGGAGTTAGGGGGTTAGTACCATAAACGCACTCAAATGGAGTAAGCATATTAGAAGAATGCAAGGTTCTCTTGGAAGCTAATAGAACGGAGGAGGGTGTAGGGTTGTTGATTTGGCTCGTCTTAGCCCGAGCTTGCCCTTTCTTCCCATTCTCCCCCTCACCATCACCGTTTACCTTACTTTCCTTCCCCTTGTCGAAGGCCTCGGACACTTGGGTGGGCGTCATAGGCTTGAGTACGACATTCTGGCCCTTATACACAAAGGAGTGGCGGTTGGTGAACCCATCATGCGTCACCTTCCGATCGAATTGCCATGGACGTCCTAGTAAAATGTGACAAGCCTGCATAGGAACTACATCGCATAAAATATGATCTTCATAACAACCAAGCTTAATAGTAACATGTGTTTGCTTATTCACTCTCAATTCACCACTATCATTCATCCAATGCAATTTATAAGGCCTAGGGTGATGAAAAATAGGAAGCTGCAGTTTTTGTACCATTTCCATGCTAGCTATGTTACAACAACTACCGCTATCAATTATTAAGTTGCACACCTTGCCTTGTATTAAACAACGACTATGAAATAGATTTTCCCTTTGATTATCTTCACATGGGGCAGGTTTAGCATGCAAAGTTCTCCTAGCAATCAATGACTCCCCAGATTCATATTCTACTTCATCCTCGTCGTTAACATCATTGTTATCATGCAAATCAGATTCATCATTAGCACAAACATTCTCATTATCATCATCAACTTCAGATTCATACTCTCCTAGATGATTAATCAAAAGAGTTTTAGAATTAGGACAATCTTTCATGTAATGACCTCTCCCTTGACATTTAAAGCACACTATGTCCCTAGCTCTATAAGAGGTGTTAGAATTACTCCCCTTAGGGGCTGTGGAAGCTCCCTTAAAGTTGCCCTTGTTGTTGGATGATGAATTGCTCCATGGGGTCTTGCTTCGTCCCCCTTGTTCTCCTTGGGCGCCAGCTGCGCTTCCCTTCTCCTTGTGAGGCGTGGCTTCCCTTCCTTGGCCAGCTTGTGCACTCCGGCTTTGGCTCCTCCAATTGCTTGGCTGGCTGGGCGCGCCTCGTCCGCCTTGGTTCCTAAACCTGAATTTCCTTTCTACTTTGGTAGCTAAATGCAAAAGGTCAGTCATAGTAGAGTAAGGATAAAGATCAACCTCATTAGACAAAGAAGGGTGGAGAATACGAAGGAACCTGGCCATCGTGGCTTCGTTGTCCTCAACCACGTTAGCTCTCACCATCGCCACTTGCATGGCGTTGTAGGTTTCCTCGACGCTCATCGATCCTTGCTTGAGACTCTCCAGCCGTTGTCTTAGCTCCCGGGCGTAGTGTTGAGGTATGAAACGACCCCTCATCAACGCCTTCATTTGCTCCCAGCTGGCTATCGGTGCGTCCAAGTTGCGCCTCCTCTCTTTCACCAAGTTATCCCACCATATGAGGGCATAACCGGAGAACTCAAGGACAGCGAGTTGCACCTTCTTGGTCTCGGGAAAATTGTGGCAGCTCCAAATGTGCTCAATTTTCGTCTCCCACTCCATGTACACGTCGGGGTCACACCGGCCCTCAAACGAGGGTATTTTCACCTTGACCTTCCCGACACCATCCTGCTCCTGTTCTCGGGGTCTCCTTGGACGCCTATCATCACGGTGCTCCCTTCCTCCCCTTCTTGAGAACCGCTCCCAGTTATCCTCCTCCTCGCCTTCATACTCATCATCATATAGGTCCATGTCGCTCGGCGATCCTCTTTGGTCCTGAAATCCTTGAAAACTATTAGCACGATTATGCTCATCCCGTAGGGGAGTGAGCTGGGGACCAATAGGCACTCTTCTAGGAAGATTGCCCGAAGGATTACGCAATGGATTAGAGTTATGAGGCACTTCCCTGGTTTGGTTTTGGAAACCACGTTGTTGTGATGAGGACGCCAAGTTAGGGTCCGTGTGGGTCTGATTGGTGGCGTTGGTGGCGTCTTGGTTCTGGCCATCGCCCTCAGCTTGGGCGTGTGCATCAACACCAAGCGTTACACCGGTGGTTGGCAACGCAAGTGCTCGCGTCTCCAAGGCCGACATCCTAGAGTTGAGGCGTGTGATGTTGTTGTTGAGCGATGTCAACAACTTGAACACCTCGGGATGGATTGGCTCCGGGCTCTTGGGTGTGTTCTCGGTGCTACTGTCCGTCATGATTCTAAGACAACAATAAACAACAACTCAAGCAAACTCGTGAGATTAGTGTAATCCAAAACAGCCTCGCAAAGTGTTTCGCTCACACTCTCCCTCGTGTATTGCAACTATGCTCGTTGTTTCAATCTGCCTTGAAAGAATCAAAAACTCAAGTTCAAAAGTCAGTGGTAGCTTCAATTCGCAAAATCAAGTTTGGACACAAGATCGAAAAGAAGAAGATGGACGTTAGAAGATGGATAGAGATGTTTGAAGAAATAGCAACGAGGTGAAAAGGACTTAAACAAAGAAAGAAATCAGACCTTGGTTAAGCTTTCTCTCGCCTCGAGTACCTACACCAAGTATGTCACCTTAATGTGTGGTTTGTAGGACAAAGGTGGCTCTTTTGTGGAGGTAAGGTGTTCTTCAATGGTGCCCAATGATGAGAAGAGAAGAGAGATGATGCAAACTTTGCAATATACACAATGTGAATAGAATGCAACTATATGATATGAATGAGAGAAATAAAATGAGAACTAAACAAATTCTGATTTCTGATTTTTTTTATTTTTTTTTTGATTTTCGAACTTTTTTTTTTTTTGATTCTCTTTTTTTTTTTTTATATCAGAAATAATCAGAAATTAATGCACTAAAGAAAATGCTATTACAAAGTTTGAATTAAAATGAAATGCAATTCTAAATATGCAATTGGCGTTTGAATTTGAATGTGGGGCGTGGGATAAGGTCGAAGCTGATATTGTGGAGGAAGAATAGGTTTGTTGGGGTGAAGTTTGAATTTGAATGAGGGTTCCTAGATAATAGGAGGCGTGGGAATTGAATTTGTGGAGCTGGGGTGAGTTTGTTTTCAGCTTGAGAATAAAATCCCTTGAATGTAGGAGGCTGAGTAGGAGGGCCTTTGAATTTGAATTTAATTAAAAGAAATGACCTTTTAATTAAATAAATTCGTGGAAAATGATAGCTTGAAGGTGATGGACGTTTTTGGTGGTGGTGGTGGGCGTAGGGTGGCTGAATAGCTGGCTCATGCAACAAACCACTACACGTCAGGCAACAAACCGGTTAGTAACTTCTCGAGAATGATAAACGAGATAGGATTAACCAAACCTGACTTCGAAGGACTCTTTTTGGTGTTTTGATTTTTGATGGAGGACTCCAATGGTGGACGAGTTGAATGTCGGAAACACAGCTCTGATACCAATTTGATACAGGGTTAGCCGTGAATTGGCCCGATCTTCGACAATCAACGACTCGGAAACAAGGAAACAAGCAAATGGTCAGAAATGCAACAAATGAGACTCGAATAAACTGAAAACGAAATGGACAAGACTCGACTGAAATGGAAACGATAGGAAATGAAGATCAACCAAATGAAACAACAAAGAGACCCTCGTTGCTTTGAAAACGAGAACCAAATTGAATGATCAAGTGACCAACCTTGTACGACTCCACACAATCAAGGAACCAGCCTTGAAAGCACGAAGAAGATGCTCGTATTCGACTATCACACCAACTATGGACGATAATTGATGCAATCAAGACAAACCAAGCTGAAATTGCAATACTTGAAGAACAAAGTCTTCGATTCTCACTATGGAGAGAAAACACTCAGTTTTGTGATAAAGGTTGTCTACCTCAAATAAAGAGCAGCTAAAGGCTATTTATATGTCTTCTAAAACCAATAAAAACGACTAAGTAAAATGATAGAAGGGCGGCCCAAAGTGGCCTAACAAGCCCAAGCTCGACGCACACATTTTGGCACGCAGGAGGCAAAGCGCGACATGTCAAGGCAAAGCGCGATCACGCTTTAGGGGCTTTGCTCACGCTTTGCCGGCTGAGGCGAACTTGTGCGCTGGCGCCGGGGCACATGAGTGATGACTTGTTCTCAGGGGCATTTTTGGCTTCCTTGACTCCATGGTACGCCACAAATGCAAACAAGTCCCTTTGAAGCTTCTTGGCTCGCGCCCTTGTCATCGGACCATCAAAGAGGATGGGCGTGCTCGGTGGTGGCTTGACGGATGGTCCCTCATCACGAGACCTATTGTTAAGCTAGGACAGCCCCCTGCCAGCTGACCTACGTGCTTGGGGGTAGAAAACATGAATATTGTTGGGTCGAGACGGGTGCAAACAAAAACGGAAGGAAGGAAGGCCCAATTAACCCCCATCACTGTGTCCAGTAGTTTTGTAGGTTGGTTCCATGTCACAGGATCGTGCACAGATCCCGAGGCCCCACCTCCTGCTTTCAGTTGTCAGATGGAGTACCGAATCCCGAGACGCCCATCAAAAAGGAGATTTTCCCTTCCTTGCTTGTGCAAATTCCAATGTGTGGGGTGGGTGGGATTTAGCTGGCAAACGGTTACCCTCCCGTTTTTTGTTTATTTTATTTAAATTGTTATTATTGCTCCCCAGCTGGCTCCATCATTGCCATGCCCGCCGTACCCTATGGGAATATGTTTGGGCCTAAAACATACCCAGCCACCTAAACTTGCACACATTGGTCACTTTAGCACCTGAATTCGATCGGGTATTCATTTAGACACTTGAACTCAATATTTTGGAACCTATTAGACACCTGAACGCTGATTTGGCAAAAAAAATTGTGATAAAATGCCACGTGAAGTCCATGTGGTTGTCACCTCATTATTTGAATAAAAAATGTATAACAAAAATACAAATAAAAACAAAATCCAAACCATTCATCTTCTTCATCCCCAAATCCTACATGGATCTCCCTCTTATCCTCCTCCGCCAGCAACCCACCACCTCCGCACCACCACCCGCTCCCTCGTCGCGGAGCTCCGGATCCAGACCCATATCTAACTCCCTAACTCCCTCCTCTTCCTCCACAAGCCCCGCTCCGGCCCTTTACTCCTCCGCCGTCACCCTCGACTGGCATGTCCTCGAGTCCCGTCGTCCTGAGTGTAGGAAATGGGGGATGATCTTCCGGCGTCGATCTCGTGCGAGGACCTCGCCGGATTCTACGGGAGTTCAAGATGCGTAGGAAGAGGAGCCTCGGGGGGAGCGCCGCCTTCTCCTTGGCCGATCTGGTGGGTGGCGGGAGCGTGGTGAAGGTCTGGGACGGGCTAGGCTTACAATTAAGGGTTTCATCGGTTTCGGTTTTGGATCTGGAAAGGAGCGTCAAGATCGGCTCATTTCCGGGGAGAATCCGGCGGTATCGGCATCGTCGGCGGGATTGGTTTTTCACGGCGACTGAGGGTTCCGACGGGAAGGTGGGCTGAGTTCGTGGGACTTGAGACGGAGGTCGCCCGTGGCGGAGGCCTAGTGGTCTGTACCGGCGGGGAAGGGTGTGAGGCTGAGGCCGACTAGAGGTTCATGAGATTTGGGGACGAAGGGAAGGTTTGGGATTTGGGGACGAAAGGGTTTGGGAATTGGGATTGTGTTTTTGTTTTTATTTTTATTTTTGCTATTAATTTTTTTATTCATATAATGAGGTGGCAGCGAAATGGCTTCACGTGGCATTTTTATTATAACTTTTTTTGCCAAGTCAGCGTCCAGGTGTCCAATAGGTCACAAAATGTTGAGTTCAAGTGTCTAAACGAATACCCTATGAATTCAGGTGCTAAAGTGACCAATGTGTACAAGTTTAGGTGGTTGCGTATGTTTTAGGCCAATATGTTTGTCTTACGCCGGTGTCATGACAATCTTATTAGAATAATATTAAAGTGTAGATAGTTGGTGATAGCTTCTATAAAGTGCTTTTGAATTTATCTTTATCCCAATAATTCATAATTCTGGTAGATTACCAAGCCTATAGGTACGGGCGGGTCCCACTTAGGCTTGTGTACATGAGGCTTTATGGGCCTCCCATTTGGGCCGAAATTTATGAATAAACTTCACATTTTTCGTTTACTTTGGGTTTTAATTTATTGTAGCCCATAAACAAACATGTTAGTTTTAAACATTGGACCAATTTAAGTGCCATTTTTAACTTAACAATTTTTCCAACCTTAGAGTATTTTAAGTGCTCATTGAAGGCAACGATTTAAGTGAGTATTTAACCTCCATTATAAGTGTTTAACTCTTTTGATTGAAGACAACGATTTTTGTGCGATTTATAACTTGAAAAAAAAATCGTCAAAATTATTGAAAACATTATAAGTGAATTATTAACCTCCATTATAAGTGTTTAAGTACGAATTATATTGTCCTATGATTTCAAACGTTATAAGTGTTTAACTCCCTTGATTTATGCATGACACGTAATCTTATGCAAAAAAAAATGCAAGTAATAGTATGACATTTATTTTTTCCGGAATTATATATATTTTCTCTAAAGTAGCATATTTTTCATATATTTTCTCTAATACTACGACGTCTATATTTTCATCTTCTTATTTGATACTCCCTCCGTCCCCTTAAATTTTTCCATAAAGCAAATAAACACACAAATTAAGAAAATGTGTCATAAGCATGTGGTGGAGCAATCTCATTGGTTGAGACGAATCAAGTGGAGATGAATCAAAATAAAAAAAACCAGTGTAGTTCCCGAGCCTTGCTCGGGTATAGATGTATTAATATTGTGTAGTCTCCTTAAATTGATCAAGTTCGATTTCATTAATTTGGGCAACAACAACACTTTTTAAATATTAATTTTCGTACTTATTAAATAATATTATAATTGTTAAAAAGTGAAATCATTTCATTATTTAACAATATTATATTATTTTAATTACTAAAAAAGGACATTTATAACTCTATCGGGTCATGTCCTAAGTCGGATCATGTATTATGAGGTTTGGTTAGAACTGTATTTCAGGTTAGTTGGATCGAGTGATTGTGGTTCGATCGAGTGATTGTGGTTCTTCGAGTTGGGATTTCGGATTCAATCATCTTCTAATAGCTCTATAAATAAGTGGATTAATTGGTATGATATATAAATAATATGTCATGGATTAAAAGGTATATACACAATATTATAAAAAAAAAGAGATGATGTGTGTCAAGTGACGTTAAATTAGATGTTTTATTTAGGATAGCAACATATACACCTGCACAATGACGTTAATTATTAGAAAATAAATCATAGTTGAAATTTTTAAATTAACACTCACAGGAGTCACAGGCACACAACACCAGAAAGAACTTAATCTATTTAAATAACACAAAACATGTTATATGATCGATCATATACATGAAAAAGCAGAACAACAATAAACATGGTCTAATACTTCTGCATAGTGCATATGCAACATCTGTACAATGAGAGTGGGTTGTTTGTCCTTGTCTTCTGTGACTCGTGATGCATGGTAGAGGTGGTTATCCAAATTCGAATACTGATTAATGCCGATGAATCTACCATGAAAAGCAAACATAAACTTCATATTAGGTACATCACACAATATATAATCACATTCGGGTCAAAATTCTCAAAAGATATTTAAAAAAAAAAAGAGGAAGTTTCTAAAGGTGAGTGAAGAATAGGAAGCAAAACCACGATAAACAGAATTTTAAAACTCCTGCAGGTTAAATTACTTGCACAGTTGCAACCAATTGATATAACCGTAGCCTATTAACCATAACCTATTGGATAGAATTTTCTTGATCAACATGTTCCAACCTTTTACAATGCTAAATAAAAATGCATGTTTATAATAACCCCTACAAAAATATACATCAGCACATGTATTTGATCATATTACAGAGAGAATGACAAATATGAAAGTATAGGAAATATCGTGGTGCTGGTTTTATAAGGCATTAATTAAGCTAATGAAAGGTACTTCCGCTCAATACCTTCAGTAGACTGGATAACTTCTAATTAAATCTCATTTGATGACCTTCCAACCCATATGACTGCACCCGATATCGTTAGATCAATATCTACACTTAATGGCTTCTTTAAAGCAATCTTGTCCGCTTCTTTAAAACAATCTTGAAAGAGATTTTCATACAAACTCCAATACAGATATCCACCCTATATCCATCACAATTATAACAGCTTTGACCTCTTTAAAAGTGAAAACAACTTCTCATCCAAGTACACTTCAACCATCTCTCATGCATATTAAGCTCAATTAACAGCAATCAACATGCATACTCAAATCAAAATTCCAAAAAAAGCATGAAAAACAGTGAAATCAAACAGGCGAGTTACACAGCCTTTCAGCTGACCAAACAGCAACTCAAATTGCTTCATAACAAACATGTAAGACCAATCCACTTAAAAATAGGAACTAGCAGCACAATAAGCAAGCAGCAAATTTGTTTATGTGTGGCAAATTTTGATCATTCCCATGCTCTTTGTTCGCTCCAATATATTTTTAATAGACAAAAGAAAGGACCATCAACTGATGCACCCGTAGAAGTAAACATGAGATCTGATAACAAGTTATACATACTATGCTTCGATGACCTGAGAGTGAGATGTATCTAGATTCTGATCACATACAAGTAACCTTGCTTGTTTCAGCACTAACAAGTTAACATCAATTGTCCGCTGATATGCCTATTTGAAGGCTTCATGAAGTCCATACAAAACACGAATTGAAACAGACAAGTACCTGACCAGTCCGTTTATCAAGCTCCTCAATCAAGTGAACTCAATTCTGTGCGTCCTGCCATAACCTGCAAAATTTCAATACATCTCAGAAATTGAGGATTCACTAATAATCATATAACTCTCTGTAACAATCTGTAACAATCTGAAAACCTGATGGTTCTAGTAAGACTAGATAAGAACAACAACGAAATCAAACATAGATACGGATGGATGGATGGATAGAGTGAGAGAATACCGGCCGGCGACATACAGAGAAGCCATGGTAGCGAACATCGCGAGCACCAGATTAGAGAGACGAGATCCGAAGGGCGAACCAGCGCCCGCCAGCCGTTGATTCGACGCCCGAATTTGCATTCTTCTCCTGCCGAAACTGGAATACAGCGATAAGGAGTTGATCGATCTAGAGACGCGAGAGACCGTAGAAGGAGTCGAGACGCGAGAAACGCAGAGCAACGAGGAACCAAAACGAGCAACGAGACAGCGACGGAAGTGGTCAAAACGTCGGAGAGTGGGGACGACGACGAGGACGTGCAGGCGACCGGCTAGGGCTCGGATCTGCAAGTGCGTTGGTTGTACCGACGGGCGACGGCTAGGGTTCGGGGAAGGGGGAAGAATGACTAAGGATATTCACATTTGGGGGACAATTATGCGTGTTATTAAAATAAAATATGGGTTAGGCATTTCATTAATTAAAGGGGATATTCACATTTCGCTTTGAGAGGCAATTGAAATTTTGAAATTTTGACATGGAGGTAGAAGTGAAATTTTGAAAATTTTAAGTTCAAGGTTTGATTTGATAAATACTCAAAACGTCTTTGAGTGTTTTTAGAAGGAATTCAATGCGCATATTTATTGTGTCTCTCATCAATGCATGTGTTCCACCAATTCATAGTTTCACTTTCCCAACATAAAGTGAGATTAAATGTAACAAGATTATTTATAAATAGGAAAAATGACTTTAAATAATACCAAGTATCAACATTGAACCAATAATAATATCAACTTTAAAAATCCTAAAAACTTATACAAACTATTCAAGTATTAACCGAAAACAATACGGGACTGTTTTCCGTCACAATTTCCGGTAGCCCTGCTGACATGGCAACCGGAAAAGTGACATGATATCTCTAAAATTTACACCTTTTTTATAATTTTTTTAAATGCCAACTCATTATTATACAAAACAAAAAAGCTAATTAAACCCAATTGAACACCATACTCGTACAGGTACATCTACCCAAATCAAACTAAATAAAACCAAATTAAAATATCAGACCTAATTGAAGACGAACAAAACTCGACCCAAAAAAAAGTTGAAGACGAACAAAAAAATTGGAGAGCACAAACTGGAACAACACGTACAAGAGAAGAGGAACTCAAGTAGATACCTTTATATTTGGATTGTCAAATTCGAACGCAACAAGTATTGTAATTCTAGGGTTTTAGTTCAATATCGATCCCAAAAAAATGCGGTATGTTAGGGAATTTCAAACCTATGAGAAATTCAAACCTACTTTGAGTCTAGTGTTTTGAGATCCTGTACATTGAAGAATGTTGTATATTGGGCTTTGAAAGGAATCCGAAATCTTGTATATAAGAGAAATTCAAATCTGAAACTGATATTGAATGTTTGCAGACGTCGATTGTGCGAGGGGAGAGCTACGTGTTTTTTGTGTTTGTCTTCTAGATCAATTAGGTTTGATATGTTCAATTGGGGTTTATTTAATTTGATTTGGGTAGACCATAGATGTACGTGTATGTGTTCAATTGGGTTTAATTAGCTTTTGTTTTGTTTTGAATAATAATGAGTTGGCATTTAGAAAAATTATAAAAAAAGGTGTAAATTTTAGAGATGCCATGTCACTTTTCCGGTTGCCATGTCAGCAGAGCTACCGGAAATTGTGACGGAAAACAATCTCGTATTGTTTTCGGTTAATACTTGAATAGTTTGTATAGGTTTTTAGGATTTTTAAAGTTGGTATTATTATTGGTTCAATGTTGATACTTGGTATTATTTAAAGTCATTTTTTCTTATAAATAATATTGTATTTTTTATTTCGTTTTAGGTTTTAGAGTTTTACACCAACATAAATCCATTTATAACATATATTCATACACGTTTATAAGGACAATATCCGAATTATTTATCAATGAACTATTAAAAAACCGAACCCGATTGGGTTGAAACCCGACACCGACCCGACCAACCCGATATTTTATATATGTGTAGAATAAATAAATTCTTGTAAATATTATAATATATTTATCATAAAACCTATTATAAATAAAATATTATCATAAAAATCTATTAAAAACAATATTTTAATAATCATTAAAAATTCTAATTCTTGACCTATTAGGTCAACCCGAACCCGCACAATAACCTATCAAGACCCGACCCTGCTTGACTTGTACCCCGATTGGCCCGAACCCGCACTCAACTTGAACCCGAAAAGACTGAACCCGAATCCACCCGACCTGACCCGTTTGACACCTCTACGTGTACCTAAAGTATTGTATAATCGTCTTAAACCATCAACCCTAAATAGTAGTTCATAAATTATGTTGATTAAATCCTTGTTCAAATAAGTGAACTTTGTAGATATAATATTTTTCTTGATTATAAGAATATAAAATCATATTTTACTTAAATTTAAATATAAAGTAAACAATTAGAATGTTTCATCAATTGATAAAGTTTATCATAATTTAATGAAAAATTTAGGAATATATAACTTAAGATTAGATGATTGATGACAAAAATGTTAAATGTTTATATCTAGCAGAAGATATAAGATAAATCTTGAGTATAATGATTAGATGATATAAGATAAATCTTGAGTATAACGTTCACATATAAATAATTTTTGTTTCTATTGAGATTCATTGATAAATATTCTAAGCAGGTTTAATAATATCCCACTTTTTAAGCAATCCGAAAAAAGCCCCGAACCGAACTAGACCCAAAACCAAACAACATCCAATCCGAATTAATCCGATTCGAACTAATCCGAAATATTACGATCCGAAACATTACGATCCGAAACGACTTGAATCCGAACTAGACCCGAATCCAAACCCGAACCGAACAAGATCCGAAATAACTATCTAACCCGAAAGGATCTGATCCGAACAACCCGATCCAAACTGATCCGAACAACCTCTATTGCCAGGTCTAGGTCCAACATGAATCTTTTTAATATAGATACTCGAAACCCTAAACCCTAAATTAACCCTAAGCCCTTAACCCTAGAACGTACCCTTAAGCTAAACCATTCAAATTGTTGGATAGCTCGGGTTAGCTGGTTATAACCGGTTAATTTAATTCGGGTTTCGGTTGAGTCGGTTTCCGGTTGAGTCGGTTTTTTCATTTTTCAATTGAATCGGATTTCGGTTGAATCGGTTTCGGTTGAATCGGGTTAGCTGGTTACAACATGTTTTTTTCTTTTTTTTTTGTAAAATTAGGGTCCAACATAATATTTTTGGCATTTAGTCATAGAAAAAATTTAAATCTAGATATCAAATAAGATACAATATGGATCGTTGATTTAAGTTCAATCCAATGGACCAGATTGTGATCCGTGTCAAATAGACATGAACCAATCAAATTTAAGAAGGTGATCCACACCTCTTTCTCTCCTTCTATCACAACCGCCCATTTAAAAAAGAAGATTAGATCCTTACCACACATTCTTATTAAAGTTAATAAGAAATAAGTGTCCTTTCCCATTCTCTCACCTCCATTTACCCGGCTCCAAACTTTCCTCCTCCTTAATTCTTCTTCAACTTCCCTTTAAACTCTTCCCCTAATTTTAGACTAGTACTGTATTAATTAATTAAGTTTATAATAGATGCTAGCAACTGGCGAGGCCTTCATCTCGGATTTTTTTAACGAAGAGAACCTTGCTATGGTCATGCCCTTCTCTTCATTTGTTTTTGAGGTTAAACTTTTGTCCTTTTCCCCCACTTGGTCAACCTTTGACCCAATTCAACACCTTCTCACCGCCAGCTCACCCACCTATCTCCTTCAACCTCCCGGATCTCCCACAACAAAGGTTTGAGTTTGTCACGCTCGCGGGCCTCCTCTGTTTGTAGCGCCACCAAGCCCCGGTATTCCTACCACGACCCGCACTTCCGCCGCCCCATCTCCCTTTTTGACCGAATCCAGCCCGTCCCTTCCGCCTCCGGCCAGATCTGGAACCCCGATCCCCTTCGGGTTTAGGACGCCGGCGCAAATCGACTCAACCGGCCCCGCTCGCCCGGCCACACTGCCTAACACCCGACTTCGACTCCTTCCTAACTCCGCCCGACACCGACATCACCCTTCCCCGGATCCCCCCTGACGTCGACCGAACAGGAAAATAGGGCGGAAAAAGAAAACAATTACAGTAAAAAGAAAAGAAGGAAGGTTTACCGGCCTACCCATGCGACTGGCACGAGGAACTCAATTTGCTAATTAAGGTTAAATAAAGTTATAAAGGGGACCAACAAAATCTTATTTTCACTTAAAAGATAGATTTATTATCCTAGTTAATTTTACTCTCCCAAATATTTGACTAAGATTAAAGATTTATTAGCATTTTTATTTAATTCTTGACTGCCAAAACCCGAAATAATTAATAAATCAAGGAACGGAGATCGGAACGAACCCAGATTTACAAGAAATTTATGATTTATGATGGAAATACAAAACTATGGAGCCCAGATCGGGATTTTGTAAAATATGTGAAGCTACTGGGAATTGAACCCTCACCCACATGGAAGAAGGAACTAAAGGCACATGCATGTGTACCTAGGGGTTTTCATAAATATCCGATCCGACCCAATCCATGAAAAACCGAGTCCAACGAAAAATTATCCGAATCCGGTCCGATCCGAGAAAGTTAGTCGGTTAATGGACCGGATACGGAATTGAATTTCACCCCTAACATCCGGCGGAACGTGATCAGATCCGATCCGATAAAATTATATATTTTCTTAGGGTAATGTAATATTTTCGTGTTTTAAATTTATTTTTTTAAAAAAAATTACATGTCAAATGGTAAACCGGATATACGTGTCGGATATCCGATCCGAGATAAACGGACCGGATAGCCTGTATAAACGGATATCAGTTTTGAAAAAAAAAAACCGATAATATCCGATCCGTTTAGGTTAAACGGATTGGATATCCGTCCATGAACACCCTTATGTGTACCATCTACTCTAGGTGATTTTCTTGTCTTTTATTACTATAACTTTGTACATATTAACACATATTCTGTAAAAAACCCAATTAAACAAATTTCGAAAAAAAATTATCCCCAATCTTCCGTCAAAATCACAAATAGGAGTCCAGATTTTGGGTTTTAAGGTTCATACTATTATACAAAAGAGATTTAATATCATTCTATGTTAAAAACTCACCATTGCGGGTGGTCTTATAATTCTAAAATAAATTGAATCCAAATAACACCGGAATCCGAGTTGACTCGATCCAAAATGATCCGATTTGAAGCAATCCGAAAAAGTCTCGAACCGAACTAGACCCAAAACCGAACAACATCCGATTCGAACCAATCCAAAATAATACGATCCGAAACGACCCGAACCGAAGTAGACCCGAATCCGAACCCGGACCGAACAAGACCCAAATAACTATTTAACCCGAACGAACCCGGTCCGAACGACCCAATCCAAACTGATCCGAACAATCCGAATTGCCAGGCTTATTTATAACCAACGTGAATCTATTCAATATCTACTCGAACCCTAAACCCTAAATTAACCCTAAACCCTAAATTAATCCTAAGCCCTTAACCCTAGAACGTACCTTAAGCTAAGCCATTATGAAATGTATAACAAAACCGTAACATATGAATTAAGAATATAACATAAGTTATTCATTATGAATATATAATATGTCAAGTTCAACCCATACGAAATTATGGTGATGCATAAGTGAAAACATAAATACGTAAGACCGGTTCACTTATGAAATAATAGGTCGAATATGACTTAGGGCAACATGCATTTCATCAAATAAATGGATTTAACCTAGCATGTTTCAACTTAATAAGGAGACAACCATGCATTATCAAATTGTTATTCAAAACTGAACATACACGAAATTGTGAAAAGAATTTTGTAATAGTGATATTATATATAGTCTTTTCAAAGTTGGTGATAAACTAATAATAACAATATGATATTAGATTGAATATAATGCAATTTCATTATATAATTTACTGGGATAACATACAGGAGAAAAGAATGATAATGATAAACATTATAGTATAAATTAATAACATAGTTAGCATATTAGATTAAAGATAATACAAGTTAATAATAATAATAATAATAATAATAATAATAATAATAATAATAATAAAATAATAATAATAATAATAATAATAATAATAACAATAATAATAAAATAAAAAATAAATAATAATAATAATAATAATAATAATAACAATAACTAATATAGAATAAACTAATAATAATAATACCATATTAGATGAATATAATAAAGTTAAATTAAAAAAATTTATTGGGATATTATATAGTAGAGTTGTCAAAACCTGAGTCGACCCTAAAAATCGACCGGAACCGACTGAAAATTTTAGTATTGAAACCCGACCCGAATAGTAGGGAGTAAAGAAAAAAAACCGAACCTTTCTAACCCGAACCCGATTGGGTTGAAACCTGAAACCGATCCGACCGACCCGATATTTTATATATATGTAGAATAAATCAGTTTTCTTGTAAATATTATAATATATTTTATCATAAAACCTATTGTAAAAAAAATAGTATAAGAATCTAGTAAAAACAATATTTTATTATTAAATATTATTATTTGATCATAATATTATTTTAATAATTATTAAAAATTCAAATTATTATCCTGTTAGGTCGACTCGAACCCGCGCAACCTACGTTGAAATGAAATAGTCTTAATAATCAAACGTTGTCTTCCACCTAACGAAACAGTCATCAAAAAATGAAAAATTTGCACACCCGCTGAAATACCCCGCCTCAACGAGTTAAAAAAATTCATGAACCGCCTAAAATTTTGCCCAAAAATATCAAAAAATGAAAAATTTGCACACCCGTTGAAATACCCCGCCTCAACGAGTTAAAAAAATTCAGGAACCGCCTAAAATTTTGCCCAAAAATACTCAG
This sequence comes from Polygonum aviculare, assembly GCA_934048045.1. Lineage (NCBI taxonomy): Eukaryota > Viridiplantae > Streptophyta > Magnoliopsida > Caryophyllales > Polygonaceae > Polygonum > Polygonum aviculare. The sequence continues at coordinate 10,833,781 of OW204028.1, forward strand.
TTCAGAAAGAATTCACAAGCCCTAAAATTTATTCCATCCCGCTGTCATCTATGCTCCGCCCTTGAAGCTTATCCTTCCAAAATCCAACGATTATCGCAAAAGATTTGTCAACCATCTTCCCTAATTTTTCCCCTAAATTCCGATCGACGGAAATTGAGGGCGTAAATGCGTTGATTTTGGATGATGAATCTCCATGGCCCCAAATCCGGCGAAACAACGAAGTGATCGAGCCCTACCGCCACATCTTCTGGCTCCCTTCCCTCCGGCGCCGACTCCGTTTTCTCAAACGACAAGAAGAAGAAGGTTCGTCATCTCCGCATTCTCCTTCTCGTTCCTGCTAATCATCCAATTTCTAATCTCCGTTCTTCTTCTTTTGTTTGAATGTAGAAGGTACTTCCGAAGATGTTTGCATCCAAGAAAAAACCCTCGGTCTCAGAAGATGAAGAATGTGAAACAGGTTGGCGAGAATTATTTTCCATGGATTTTTTCCTTTGTATCTTGCAAACAAGAGTGATTCAATTTGGCGTGTTTTCTCTCTTGTATTCAGAATTGGATAAAAATCTGCCTGTGAGAATACATGCTTTCCCGGAGATTTCTCCGGTTATAATCAGAAAGAGTTTATCAGGCGGACTAGTGCCAACAACTTCTCAAGGTATAGGTTCGATTATTCTGTTCTTGTTCAAATAAATTAATGTGGTGATAATGTCAATGGAATGTGTGATGAGTAAGCCACAAAGTTCTGGCTCCTCTTTTCCAAGTCCCTGTCGGTAGATGACCTAACCATGGAGGATTTGATTCGCTTTCTACCGTCTATCTCAATAGTTGATTTTGGATAAAGAAGATTGGTATGCGAAGTGTTCCTACTCGGCACAAGCCTTGCTGTTTTCATTCTCGGAAGCTTGCTTGTAAACTATTACATGATTGTGGAGTCAAGAGCATCTCATCACCACAATGCACGGCTTGTTTCACTTGCCAAGCCGACTCCGTTGATCTTACTTTTGGTAAGATTGATAAAAAAACAATTTTTTTAGTTTCAAGCTCCTATATCTGATCTAATTAATACCTTCAACACTCTTACTTTTGTAGATTGTCCTTGCCATCTTCCTTTGTCCTTTCAACATCATATACCGATCAAGCCGAATGTTTCTCCTGAAATACATGTTCCGTTGCGTTTGTGCTCCCTTGTACAAGGTAATTTTGAAACACAAATTAAGGTTAATGTAATGCACAACTTCAAGATCTCGTATGAATCATCACAACAATCATTTTGCAGGTCATGCTCCCGGATTTTTTCCTGGCTGACCATCTAACCAGCCAGGTTCTTGCCTATTTTGTTAGACTTTTTTTAATGTTCTTGAATGCTCATTCGACGTAAAATGATTTCTTCCCTCCCTCTTGACCTCAGATGAAATCCTTAAGGAGCCTTGAGTTCTATGTATGCTACTACAGCTGCAAAGGTGTCTCTCAGACCCAAAGCAAATGCCACGATTATACCGTCTACAACGTTTTCTACTTCGTTTTAGCAGTCATACCCTACTGGATCCGCTGTCTTCAGGTTCGCGAAACCCCCTTCTTGTAACCTTCTCATTCTATTATCTCTTTTCCCCTGACTCTTTGGTTTTTGCTTATCAGTGTGTCAGAAGGCTGGTGGAAGAGAAGGATCTCCCGAACGCGTACAACGCCTTGAAGTACTTCTTGAAAATAGTTGCCGTGATGATAAGATCGATATATGAACTCCACAAGACTACACTGTGGTTGGCCTTGTCTTTAGCCAGCTGAGCTATGGCTGTTACGTATCAAACGTATTGAGACATTGTGGTTGACTGGGGACTCCTTCGATGGCGTTCCACGAACTTCCTCCTTTGGGATAAACTCATCTTGTTTCACTAGAGCGTATATTTCATAGCCATGGTAAATCTCTAAATCCATAGTGCTTATTGTTACAAAAGAATCTGAAAAACCAGGTGTTATCAGGTTTCATAGATGTTATCCTGAGTATTTCCTGGTTACAGCTTGTCTTGGAGTTCAAGTCTACAGACAACAGAAAAGTGCAATTTCCACCAGCATTTGCTACCTTGAAATCGTTCGTTGTAGCATGTGGAGTTTCTTTAGGTACTAAACCATTGCTACTTTTTTCATTGTTTGTTGTCAATTACAGAGTAGCACTCTAATGGTTCTTAAATGGGTCAGGTTGGAGAATGAGCATCCGAACAATGTAGGAAAATACAAGGCCTTTAGTCCACTTCTTCATTCTTAGAGAGGTTCATAATTTAATCTGTCTTCCAGCTGCTTTTATTTAAACATCATGGATTAATTATTCCATCTTTTGTTGGTTGCCCTTTTTTTTTTTTTTTGTTTTTGTTTTTCCTCCAAACAGGTTGCAATTTTGCTTCTCTCATCTTGAAACTTTGGCCCTTCAAACGTAGGCAATGAAGAGGCAAACCAGAAAGAGATTATCTTCAGGTGTTGTATCATGTGATCCGGTTTAGGGTGCGTTAACTGATTTTCGAGCTAAAGCTGTGTGTATATAAACCCCTCATAACAAATGTGTTCTGTATGGAGTATATATTTCTGAATAATTCTGGAATTTAGTTGAATGAAGCCCCTCTATTCAACTGTCACTCCTTGTATGAATCTTCTAATCTCAACAATTTCAAGAGTATTTATGTAAAAGATTTTGTTTGGATAATTTGACAACTTCTGTGTACTTGGTAATGATCCGGGTATATCTGCACTCAAGTTCATTTGGGTCTCTTTGAGTTTACTCTATTTTTGTTTAGAATGTTAAATGAGAGTTGTTTATACAGATGCAATTGCAGCTTGAAATATTTAATATAGCATGATTTAGCAATCAATTAAAGAAGTCTTCTCCCTAATAAGTACCAATTCAGCTGCCTCTTCATCCGTACAGATTATAGATTTATACGTTTGATATGTCAAAAATCAAGGCTTACCAAACGAACGTGAATCTCACATTTGCACCAAATACAGACAAGAAAAAATCAAGCACATAGAAAACAAACATCGAGTAGAAAACTCAATGCATTGATTCGTTCATGAATGATACAACCCAATAACACCACATTATTTAGGCACCGACATCATGATGGAATTCTGGTACCGGAGAAACTCCGTCGGAGAGCAATTATCGGACTCACAACTCGGCCGATTCTCGTACTTCCAATAGATATCCATTAACAGGAAGAGGCAAAAGGGAACGATGGAGAGGAAGGGCTTAAGGAGGTTGCGAGTGACGGCGATCAGGCCCTTCCGGAGGCCGCCGAGGCCCGGGACGGTGAGGAGGAAGACCATGATTGCCTCTGCGCCGGCGGCGTAGCCTAGCATCACCCACTCTAACGCCATTGATGACCACGAATGCTGACTCGCCGCTGCCTCTGCAACCCTCTTTGCGTCCAACCCGACCAAACCACAGCCCACGTCCACCGCCGATGATGGAAGCGCCGCCCTCAATGGTGGTCCCAACTGTCGATGGAAGCGCCCGCCGGGAATCCCCTCTTCCCTTGACTTCGCTCTTCGTTTTTTTGTTGTTTTTACTGTTACCGGTTTGTATATATTTTTAACAAGTTAACGGAGGTTGTTTTGAAGAAATTTGAGTGAGCGCCTTCCGGAATTTTGTAAATTCTCAGGGTTATTTTGCGGAATAAATTTATTGTGAGGGCACTATCCGAAAAAGCTCAAAACTAAGTGGCATCATCCAAAATTTCCCTTAGTTATATAAAATCGGCACTTTTTTTATTCATACACAAAGAAAATCAAAGTCTTACGTACACTTAGATGAGTTTTAAATCCTTTTGCTAAGGGAATATGAATAGTGTTTTTGGGAGCTTAAAGACAACATTCAAATAAAGTTAATGTGGCTTAGTTAAAGGAAATTCATATTTAAATGGAACATTATTTAGTAAGTATTGAGCTTAAGTGTTATTTAAATTGAAACATATGAGATAAATAAAATAAGTCCAATCGGCAGGCCCAAAAACATTTAAAAAGTCCGCTAAAAAATCGGCCCAATTCGAAGACCCAGTCCAATTTCAACACAAAGCTAAAATGTGGGACCATCCGAACCTATAGCTTTGGTAGTGGTTCGGATATGTATTTAAGTAAGAAAAGGTAAAACAAACACCACCTTTATTGGGACTCTACTCCACTTAATTACACTTAATATTATTTTATTCTAATTGTTATGACACTGACGTAAGTGTATCATGGTCCGTACCCTATGTATGTTCTTTGCCACGTCATCCCCTTCCACCACCTGCTCCGTCCAATAGGGTCTCCTACGTGTCTTATCCTCCTATCACCTACCTCTCCACGTCATCCCCTTATTAGTTTCTTCACTGTCACCCAGCCATGCTAATATGCTCACGTTACGCAAATTCCTTATCTAATGTACTCCGTCTGATCCACGTACTACACATACATACATGTCAAGAATTTGTTACTTGTATAAAGGATAACTCGTGTTTTCGGATGGCTGATCGAGTGCTCTACCTCGCTATGTCACATAGGCTCTCTGTTAAATCTTGGTGGGTCATATATGATGTGGTGTTCACATGTCAATCCGTGCACACATATGTGGTAGACCTAACGCATGAGCCAATGGGGTTCCACCAAAATATAATATGTCAGACAATTGCGTTTGATGTCTCGTGTCTTAAGGTAGATCATCCCAATAGACCAGGAAGTCGGGACCAGGCCGAACAGGCTCTGACACCATGTTAAATCTCTCAGTAGGCCATATATGATGTGGAGGTTCACACGTCGGTCCATACGCACATGCACGAGGTCCAATACATAAGCCCATGAGGCTTCACACTAAAACGAATTGACGATGACGAGAGTAACATATATACTTATATGGTGGATGATTTATATTCAAATTCCCGATATGGGATGTCTTTAATCTCAACGCTCTCAAACATTATTACATTAATTCATAACGATGACAATGAAAACTGCTTGGATCGATCTATCGCTTTCAATGTGAAAACATAAACTTTTTGTATCTTCTAGTTGGCCTAGGCAACTAATTAATCTCATACCTAACTCCCATCGATCTACTTTTGACAATCTTCAGCCGATCACAGCTTGATCGTACATTATCTTTTTGGGGTCCGTTTGATACTAGTGAAAATACAAACGGAGATGGAATTAGATGAGTCTGCATCTACATGTGCTACACCCTGCTTACTAGGAACACAAACTACCTTTAGTTAGGCAACTTGATATAATATGTCTTTAATCACTACTATTAAATCCATTATTAGTTTATTCACATCTTGTACCACCGGCCAGCCAGAAGAATATTAATCTCATGTCACACAGACACAGGTCGGTACATTTGATATACGATGTACGCCTGTTCGACCAACATCTTCGACGAGCTAGCCCGTACTTAATTGGGGATACGAGTTATATTGATAATTATGTTATATAACTTTTTAATATAAGTTCGGATCGACACTTTAACCCGAAAGTTTAAATTAATGGATTAGGGTTTTATCTTACTTATATAGGTATTAGTTAATTATCCTTAATATCATCATTGTGGGATACAACCACATATATAATCTCTCAACACACCCCCTCAAGTGCAATTAGCCCTGATCTAGTAGACACTCGATAAACATTTTTTAAGTGTGGTTAGCCCAAATCGAACGGGAACTTCTCAATGTCCGAAACCTTTAAGGGTGACTAGTCCAATCATGCCTTAAGGACGGCTAACCAAACGAGCATAACCCAAATAAAGTCATCATAACTAGCTAGCTCAGTTGAAGCACGAAACGACCCCAGGACCATACCCGCTTTGATACCATGTTAATTTCCGGTGAGCCTTATTTAACCGGGGGTAAGAGTTACATCAATAATCATATTGTATATTTTTTTAATATAAGTGTAGTGTACGTATAAATAAGTACTAAGCCGGATAGATTTGTATATTATATATACAACCCAGAAGAATCCAAGGCTAATCCACTTACAAACCGATAATACTGATTAAACAAATTTTCCAGTAGTAATTAAGAGACAAAAGGAGCAGAAGAATTAGGCAGGGAAACATCCTACGACCTTCCCCGATCCTAATTAATTTAAAGGGCTAGTAGTATATACTATGTATATTTGCCATATATAGTGTACGTGATGGAGTGAGTAGTAAGCATGTGACAAACAAGACCTGACAGCCCACGCTCCCGCCCTCTTCTACTCCCTTTATTATACGGATTCCATTATCTTCTAATCTTTGTAGGGTACGTACTTGTAGATTGTACCAAATTCGTACCTTGATATTCTTTTAATGCGTTATGGTTATTTGTTTGCCGTTGCACCTGAAATAAAATAAAATAAAATAAATAAAATTAAGGTAGGGTGCTCAGTATTAAATACACCATCTTGCTTTATTACGGAATAATTTATTTTAAGTAAGAGCGATTTACAGCGGCCAAATCTCGAGATTAATAATAGTGATTATGTTTGCATAAAGTCGGGCAACGCCGCTAGCTGCTCTCGACGGTGGTTTTATTAAAGCCTCCACAATGTAGAGTAATTACATTTTTTAACATTTAAAAAAATCAGAAAAACCAGACCACATGTTAGAGAAATATGTCGTGTATAAGTTTCTACTCCTTCTTCAATAATCTTCAGTCTTCCTCTACTCCACCAGCCTCTTTCCCTTCAATGACCTACAAAACAATGGACCTAGGGACGAGCGACCCCTAATCCACCTCCGATGCTTAAGTCAGTAGGGCGCAATGTCGATTAAAGGCGTTCAGGCAGAGCGATAGCTTAGAACTTGACTTACCAGGCACATGCACACATGTGTATTTATAGAGGAGAGGGACAAAGGGGGGAGAGGCGCGCGCCCCTAGGCCGATCGGCCCATTAAGGTTAGTTTTGGGCGATATCTTGCTCCCCAAGTCAACCAAATATCTTATCTCAGGCGAAGATAAGATTCCCCTCCATAAATAATATCCTAACTAGAGTAACTACCCTAATAAAGGATAAAGCATAATAAATAAGATAGACATAATAAATAAGATAGAGAGAAATAAATGCTAACTAATTGATATGGAATCATGCCCGCCTACAATGCCCCCTCCGGGACCCATATACTCGTGTACCTTGTACTATCCCGTGTATAGGGACCGGAACTCCAGCGGTGAGTGGCCATGCAGATTAGGGTACTCTTATTCGTATATTCGTATATTCATAGATTCGTACATCCGTAGGCCATGACTACGGGATCCGTGCAACTCCTACACAAACGTCGCGTAGGGCCTTCGTAGGGTGTTTTCCTTGGCCAAGTTATTCCGTTAGCGCACCGCGTAACGTTGGTATTTTTTATGCAAAGACACAATCTAATGCAAAACAATGCAGACTTTAATTAAAACATGAATGTCATGAACTTAAGACAAACTAAAAAAAATGAAAAAGCTAAGGGGGGGCCTCATCAAAACCACGTGGGAAAAAGAGTACCGCCCCCACTACATGAAATCCTATGCCTCGGCCGACTCATCTAGGGCCACACAGGGCCGGAAGTCGCCGGCTCTCGCCCGCGCTCGCGGGAGTAGGCCGCGCCTGCGGCGCTCAGGGCCGCGCTCCGCGGTGATCCGAGCCGTGCTCTCGTTGGCAACACCCTGCCCTGCCCATTTAGCTTTGCGCTTTGGGTATCAGGTTGGAGTGTATTGGGTTGCGGACCTGACAGCCCAGTTCCCGTGTGGGAGGGGTATGTTACAAGACGAGTCCCGGACCGCGCGGTCCATGCGGGGGACGCGGCTCGGCATGCCGGACGCGCATCACCTCTAGCTTGTGGCACTCTTTGCGAAACCGACTCCGCGACTCCGGATCATCTCCCTTGTAAATAGCCGTAATAGTCTGGACCACCTCAATTTTCTTAGCACCCGTCTCGTCATCCGAGGCCTTAATGTACTCCTTGAGGTGTCCTTTCTTTACTAGCTCCTCGAGATATTCCTTGTAGGGCTCGCAATCCTCGGTCATATGCCCCCGGGATCGATGGTACATGCAAAACTTACGCCCGCGCGGGCCTTCCTCCGTATCTACCCCTCTTGGCGGGAACTTGAACCATTCAAAGTTCCGAATTCGGCCCAAGATTCGGTAGATCGGGATGTTGAACGTGGTAAGTACGGCCTGTACCTGGTCCACCCTCTTTCGCTTTCCGGCGCTCGGCCTCGGCGACCCGCGCGTTCGGCGGGGAGGTGTAGGGGACCGATCGCCGTCGTCCTCGTCCTCCAACTTGGCATACTGGTGGACTCGATCCTGCAGCTCGTCGAGCGTGGATGGCAGACGCAGAGTCAAGCTCTCTCGGAGCTTGGACTTTTTCGGCACCGCTCAGCGGAAGGCGGCTATAGCAGTCTTCTCATCGCACCCGTCGATTTGAGCGTAGCACTCCATAAAGCGGTTTGTGAATCGACGGAGGCTCTCATCCCTGTGTAGCCTTAGGCTGAGCAACGTATCCAGGGAGATCGCTTCTCGATTGTTGGCAACGTATCGCTTAGCAAAAAGCGAGGCCAACTGCCCCCACGACCGGATCGACCCGGGCTCCAAGCTTTGGAACCATCTAATCGCGCCCTTCCCAAGACTGCTGGGGAACATCTTACACATGACGGCGTCGTCAGAAGTCCATAACGCCATCCTGTGAGTGTAATCCGCGATGTGGTTCACTGGGTCCGACGCGCCGTCATAGACCGTGAAGCTTGGTGGTGCGAATTTCTTAGGCGGCTCTGCCTGCTGAATAGTCCGGTGGAAAGGTGTAGAAGTCACTAGAGCCAATTTCTTATCCACCCGGTCCTGAGCCGACTGCCGTAGCCCTCCCTGGCTCTTGAGCAGGTCAAGCAGCCTCTTCTCGGTTCGCTGCTCAGCTCGTGCCTCGATCTCGCGACGCTCGTCGCGGTAAAACCTGTCCTCATCCTCGTCGCGCCGACTCCTAGGATGGTACCGATCACGATAACGGATTTTATCCCGTCTGCCTTCCGACCCGCGGTCGCGGCTAATGGACCCGCGGTCGCGGGTTGATACGCTCGCGGAGCCGCTCGACTCTGCGTGATTCCCGCGCCCGCGGGGCTCGTCTCCGCGCCCGCAGGGCTCGTCACCGCGCCCGCGGGTTGAGTCGTTTGTGGCGTCGTGCGTTTCTGCACGATTTCCGCGCCCGCGGGGCTCGTTTCTGCGCCCGCGTGCATAAAGCCTTTTGCGAGCCTTTTGCCTATCTTTTCGGGATTCGTTCCCGCGTTGGTGGTGATCCCGCAAACTTCCCTCCTCGGTGGATCGCGAGTCCTCCCGCGGATCCTGGCTCCGGGCCCGCTTACCGCGCTTGCGGTCTCCGTCTCTCTTCCGGCCCCTTGGGGCCCTCCGGTCGCTATCCGAACCGTCGCTTCCGGCGTCCGCAGGTTCCGGAGTTTGGCGGTCATCGGGAATTTGGATGACACTAGCCAAACGTTGCGGTTGGAGATTTTCGTCGACCGGGCGCTTTCCTTGCATCTTCTCTAAGGAGAACTTCAACGCTGCAATCTCCTTCCTGGCTTCCTCGAGTTGAGACTGAAGGAGAGGCCTTTCCTCCTCACCTCCTTCCTCACGATCTCTTCCCGTCATATCGCTTGTTAGTCCCGCGACATCCCTCAGCCCGACCGCCTCTCTCGTTCTGCGCACACCGCTCCGGTGGGCTCGCGAGCTATCGTGGTCATGCGAAGGCTCTTGGATGCGAAGGGACGAACGATCATGCCTTCTTCCGGGAACGGAGTCACGCGAACTCCTGATCGCCATCAACTCGGGCTGAAACAAGTAGTCAAGGTCGGCCTGAGTCTCGACAGGGGGACCCGAGCTACTCGCCACATTCGAACCAACGCGCTCGAACCGCAAAGCGTTGTTCGTGTCTTGGAGATTACGAGGCTCCTCGTAACCCTCACCCGCGCCCTCCTTAGGGGGGTGGTAATCGCGGCGACCGAGGCGATCGCAAAGATCCCCGGTCTGTGCGCTAACCGCGACCGCGGGGCTCGGATCCGCACCCGCGGCTCGCGTGGTGCCCGCGATCGCAGGGCTTGCGCCCGCGCCCGCGGGTCGTTCCTGGCGGCTGCCGCGCACAGCCTCGCGGCTCTCCGCGCGGTCGCCGGCATGGTTCTCGGCCACGGTCGCGTCCTGGACGGCGGGGGCGACGTGGTGGCCGGCGTTGTCGGCCTGGTTGTCAGCGATGGCGTTGCCCCTAGCGTTTAGGGTTTCGCCGTCATCAACGAACACTGCGACCTCCTCTTCTGGGATAGATCCCAAAGTCATCTCCTTTAGCGGGAAACGTCTCTCGACGAGAAGGACGTTCTACCGTTTCCCACAGACGGCACCAAATGTTAGTACACAAAATATGTCGTGTACAAGTTTCTACTCCTTCTTCAATAATCTTCAGTCTTCCTCTACTCCACCAGCCTCTTTCCCTTCAATGACCTACAAAACAATGGACCTAGGGGCGAGCGACCCCTAATCCACCTCCGATGCTTAAGTCAGTAGGGCGCAATGTCGATTAATGGCGTTCAGGCAGAGCGATAGCTTAGAACTTGACTTACCAGGCACATGCACACATGTGTATTTATAGAGGAGAGGGACAAAGGGGGGAGAGGCGCGCGCCCCTAGGCCGATCGGCCCATTAGGGTTATTTTTGGGCGATATCTTGCTCCCCAAGTCAACCAAATATATTATCTCAGGCGAAGATAAGATTCCCCTCCATAAATAATATCCTAACTAGAGTAACTACCCTAATAAAGGATAAAGCATAATAAATAAGATAGACATAATAAATAAGATAGAGATAAATAAATGCTAACTAATTGATATAGAATCATGCCCACCTACGGTCATCGTGTAGTAATAACTATTGTGGAGATCAAAAATTATTAATGAACCACGTTAGTTTTTCTTCCTTATTATTGTCGTTAATTATAATGTAGTAATATTTGCATGTTATTAAAGATCAAAGGTTTACGATCGCAATTAACTATTACTCTTGCACCTTCGATCGACTAATAGCTAATTTCGTAGAAGTAAGAACTAGTGGAGAAATCATATCAGTTCATAGAAATAAGAAAGCCCTAGCCGATCTCACTCGTTTCATTGACTTGACTGTGCAAGAAATTACGTTTTCAGTCACAAATCACAAATGTGGGATAGGGGCAAAACAGGTCAAGGAATGCTTTCAGTAATAATATATGTGCATCATGTTGTGTGTAAAAGAGAAAGTGTAGCTACGTACCTAATTAATCATACGCCTATTAACTAGGCAATCAACCGTAATCATTAATGTTCTTTTAAATACTGATTATGAGAGTGGAGAGGGAAAAGGAAAGCTACACACTTCGTATATGAAACTCAACTTGTTGCAGGGTCATCTATGACGATCCCTAACCTTTAAATAATCGCAATAAAGGCTTAAAACTTGGAAAAAATCATATATACAAATACGGGCTCTCGAACTTTTTTTACATAATTTTAGGAGTATACTGACATAGAATAGTGTATAGTAGTATGGTATGAATTAAGGTCATCTCCAACAATTTCTCTATAATTTTAATTTCTTCAAAATAGAGCATTAGTAGTTATATTTTCCAAAAAAAAATCACCTCAACTCCAACAAGTTCCCTACTTCAACTCCAGTCATTAATACATTCTCCAAATTAAAATGGAGAATTCCCCAAATATAGGGAAACTACATCCTATCTCCATCTCTATCTCCATTTTGGAAAATTTAATAGAGAATTTGTTGGACCAAAAACCACACAAAATTCTCCAAAAACGCATATATCAATGTATATGGGGAATTTGTTGGAGATGCTCTAAAAACTATAAAAGTTAAAGCCAAAACAGTACCCCTTCTATGAAACAAATCTCAAGGGCAAAACCCCTACACTTGTATTGTAAGGCTTGAGACCATAAAAGGACTATTCTATTTCATGTCAATATGAGAACTTTCTAGAAGATCACTCATCCAATAATATTCTTGCTCACAAATGATTAATTTCATGGTTCTTTGTTTCACTTAACCACTAAAAAAAACAAGAATTTTGTTGATGTGGGTTACGTTGGCTCAAACCCTTATTCATTATCCGGCTATTACACATATGCCAATGTCAAAGAATACATATACTCATCTACTCATATTCGTGCACAACCTATTTCGAAATATCACCCACCTACAACAAGCATCTAATTACACAAAAAACATATCAAAGTATGCAAATTGTCCAAATATCCTCCATCTACAGTTGCGTTGGTGATTTTAGTGTTATCACCTACTGTTACCTAGGTAACAGTGACTGTTATCTAGGGAAAAGCGTCATTTAGTGTGGTTGGGATTCATACGACACTATGAAGAACTCACTTCGTTATATCACGGGTTTGGGGGTGCGGAGTGCACACTCGTGTAAGCTTAGTTGAGATCTAGAGGGAGATATTAAGGAATCATGATGTTACCTATAGGGTAACAGGATGTTACCTATCGGGTAACAGTGGAGCGATGTCTTTAAGACAAGAGTTAGACATGATGTTCAAGCTGATCGATAAGTGTTGTTACCTGGTATGGGACAAACGACTTTGATGTCTAAGATGATTGACAAGTTTTATAACCTGGGAGTTAACAATGACTTTATTGTCTTAGAAGGAACAAAAGAGGTGTCTGACAAATTGTTCTATTTGATGGAACATTCATTGTTCCCTGTGGATCAGATGGTGTAACCGTCATGTAACTGACTTGAAATTGCTTTATAACTTCTTTATTATGTTGTTAATTAATGGTGATGTGGATATTAGTATGTGTTCCACGTGTGGCTCTTGGTAACCACCGATTACCATAAATAACCGCCAGTAATGGCTGGTAACTGCCATTAACCGTTCCTTGTAATTGCTCCTTCGCCTCTATATAAAGTCTGTTAGGACGATAGTGTTACGGTTGATTCGAAAATCATTGGGAGAACATATTCTCCATGATGGAACTTCAATAAAGAGTTTAAAGTTCATTGTACATGAGCTCTAAGGTTCGATCTATATGGATTGAAGAGTTTTGTCTTATCAAATTTCCTGGATTCGCTAAGGCTCGTAAGGGGCGAAATATTAATTTCGGAAAGTGACTACACGATTCAAGTCTATATCAAGTACAGGTACATATGATTGTTCTACTGACAAAGTTCATCTTCAACAAGTTCCACGAAGAGGCGTTCTACTACAAACAGAGCATTGTTCCCTGATGCAACAAAGTTGCTGTTACCCAGGGAACAACGCCAGCGACCACCAGAATGAAGATCTTCGGTGGGAACAACAGTTGTAGAGAGCCTCAACACCAACAAGTTGTACCCTAGCCTAACCAATCGGCTTTCATGCACCCTCCTCTAGGCACAAATTGAGTCGGGTGTGCTAACACATTTTATGTTTATATCTTGATAATACAAGGTTTGTGCCATGATCTACAAATGGGAAAATACCATCTCCCTATCTAGTGTCGATGCAAGATACCGATACCGAGTTAACTTACTAATGTCGTTAGGGAAAACTTTTAATCTCAAGAACTCTCAATTTTAGATTTCTCACTCTCTCTCAAACTACCTTATTTGAAAAAAAAAAAACTAATTTCGATTCTTATCTTCCACTTTATTCTTCAACCTAAGGATCTTGTAACTCGCAAACAACTATTTTAGATTGTAGGAGTAATTTATAATCAAAGAAAATAGTGATGTTATCATTATCTACTTTCACTAAAATTATTTATTTAGACATACAATGTTTGATTACGTTAGTTAAGTTTTCTTATGTGTTTTATCTAGAAAGTATAAAGCGGGACTAAATTCGCCAAACAACTTTTTTTATTGGCCCATCGTCGTTCTTCAATCTTCATTTTCATTTGTCACAATAAATTTCTAAAGGAAAAAAAAAAAGACAAAAGAGAGACACAAAACTAAAAGTCGGTTGAGGCAGTTCGGAAAGGGGAGGTGCGTGACTGACACGTGTGAATGAAGGAAAAGAGGCGGTTGGTTTTTAGTTTTTTACAGCCTGGATTCCTGACATCAAGAAACCTCCCCTTGCTACCCCTATTTTGTCGTTTTCAGATTCAAATTTCCACAGTACTACGTTTTTATCTTTATTTTATTTGGTACGGCATCATGAAAAATATCTAAGGCCGATTGGCCGCGAAAATGCCCTCCAGGCTGTCCCAGTCAAAGTCTCCTCCTCCTCCTCTCTCTCCAACCGTGCACTCAATCTCTTCCCTTAACTCCCCATTAATTATCATCAACCCATTTCTTTTTCCCTTTTCCTTAATTAATTCAACTCCCGTAACCACCCAAACTGTTTTCTAACAATATTTGTTGCTTAACCGCTGAATTAAACCACTAACAAATTCCTTCTTATCCTAATACCCCAAAATCTCCATCCAAATCGCAGTAATAATCCGTTTCAATAACGTTACTGTTGTACGTAAACTTTTTACATTAAGCTGGAGTGGGGATTAGCGGTAGTGGGGGCAGATTTGGGGAGTAAAAGTCGATAAGAGTTTCGTGATTTTAATGTCACATGGTAGAATCACAAACAGACACGTGTCCCATGACAGCTGTTTCGGCAGTTATTACCTGGAACCCTCTCTCCCTCAACGGCCCATCACAGGTCGGTCCACCGGCCTAGCCGGTCACCACCCTTTCTCCCCCCTTTATATTCCCTTCCCCCTGTTTCCCCTCTCATTTCAGCCCTCCTCCCAAACCAGCAAAAACCAATGGCTTCATCCTCATCCTCCCCGGCCTCCACTTCCAGAAAAGACCTGGATCGGGTCAAAGGCCCATGGAGCCCGGAGGAGGACGACCTTCTACAGAGGCTGGTCCAGAAACACGGCGCCCGGAACTGGTCGCTGATCAGCAAGTCGATCCCGGGGAGATCCGGGAAGTCGTGCAGGCTGCGGTGGTGCAACCAGCTCTCGCCGGAGGTGGAGCACCGGCCCTTCACCCCCGACGAGGACGCCGCCATCATCCAGGCCCACGCCCGCTTCGGCAACAAGTGGGCCACCATAGCCCGCCTCCTCGTCGGCCGTACCGACAACGCCATCAAGAACCACTGGAACTCGACCCTCAAGCGCAAGTGCTCCTCCATGAGCGCCGGCGACTTCAACTTCGACCTCGACGCCAACCCCCCGCCTCTCAAGAGGTCGGCCAGCCTCGGCCCGGCCTCCAACTTCTCCGCCGCCCTCAACTTCAGCCCCGGAAGCCCCTCCGGATCTGACGTCAGCGACTCCGGGCCTCTGCTCTACAGGCCCGTTCCGATGGCCGTTTCTGTCCCGGATCCGGTTTGTGGCCCCCAAATCGAGGAGCCAGAGACTGCTCTTTGCCTTTCTCTGCCCGGATCCGAGTCCGGCGAGGGTTCCAACCACGGATCTCAGACGGAGCAGGGAACTATGACAACTCCGGCGCCGGAGAAGGTGTTCGGCCCGTTTAGCAGGGAGCTGTTGGCGGTTATGCAGGAGATGATTAAGAAGGAGGTGAGGAGTTATATGGATCAGCAGGGCGACCAGAACGGAGGAGGAATGTGCTATAATCAGACGGAAGCCATAGCCAATGCTATGGCCAGTCGCATGGGGATGAACAGGGTTGAGTAGTAGTTTACGGAAAATGCAAATGGTAGAAAGAAGAAAGGGGAGAAAAACAGAGCAAGGGTGAAAAACGGTCTTTGTTTTTGTTCACCAGAAGTGGTCTCTTTAGAATTTGTCTTTGAATCGCTTTTTCTTTATCCGTTCAATTTCCTTGGAAATAAATTTTGCTAGTGTACAGAAGAAAAATTAAGACTAAGCAGTATGTATGGATGATGATGATGGTGGTGGTGGGTGAAGGAGGAACAGAGATGAAAAGAATGAAGCTTTGCTGTCCAGAAGGGTAGCTACAATGCAAGAACCCGTAATGAAAAAAGATGTCTTTGTATGTGGAACGACTTAAACTGAAATGGACTCAGATTAGAATGGAACCAAATTTGGCAAAGCGAAGATATGTTTTGAGATATAATTTGGAATTTGGTTTTGATCAAGTTGAGGAATGTGCAAAGCAGGGAAATGATGTTGAATTGAACATATTTCGGCCTCATTTTGCCAAAGGTTTGGTAATACGGGAGAGGTACCAATCTCAAGACTCCAATCAGGACCGAGGCGAGATAAATAGAACTTCCTAGTTTGGAAATGAAATTCTATTTTGGTTAAGATAAATATTAGTTTGATGCATATAAAAGAGGAAGGAGAACTGAACTATGAACTCTAAACGGAAGTTAAAGAGGATAATTCCATATCATAAGATGGAGTGATATGTGTAAGGAGATTGCTTGTGATGCATGCACCTAAAGATCAAGCGTTCGGAAAGGTTTGTTAGTAATTGTTACCATGTCTGACATATAGTGACATTGCAAATGCAAGTGGCCAAGCCAGCACAACATTTTTCTTGTACTTGTATAGAGTAGATGTCAATAATTGCTAGAGAAAACGTGAGTAAATGGGCTTGATACACGATGTTTGTAAATGGGCTTTGCCCAAAGAGTCAAAGACCATGATATGATCTACACAATCTTTTAGACAACCATCCTTCACACATTAGACAGGAACAGTTGAAGGAAACAACCATGAGAACCATGGAAGAAGATCGAATTGATTATCATTCAGAGAACACAAATTGGGAGAGTATTCTGTTACAAGTAGCTTAACTTAACCATTACACACGAGAGCTTATTTAACAGAAAATACAATTTACAAACTAAACCCCAACTTTACACTTTATTACACTAAACAACCCATATATCTCATATCCCCCCCTCAAGTTGGATTTGGGGGAGACTCACACAAACCCAACTTGAAAGAAAGGATTTTGTGTTGAACTTCTCCCAAAGGTTTAGTAAGAACATCTCCAAGCTGCAATTGAGACTTGACATAAGCTGTTTTGATGAAGCCCTCTGTCACCCTTTCTCTCACATAATGACAGTCTATTCTCAAATGATTTGTCCTCTCGTGGAATACAGGGTTAGAGGCAATATACTGGGCAGCTTTGTTGTCACAATACATTGTAATAGGTAAAGCAACAGAGATGCCAAAATCATGTAACAAACCATGAATCCAAACCACTTCACTCGCTGTTGATGACATGCTCCTGTACTCAGATTCAGTTGATGACTTAGAAACAGTCTTTTGTTTCTTAGTTTTCCAAGAAACTAAATTCTCTCCAAGAAATACACAATAAGCACTGAGGGATCTAGCTGAGAATTTGCACGCAGCCCAATCAGCATCACTATAACTAGCAACTGTCAAATCTGAAGCAACACTGTAAAAGAGTCCCCAATTTAATGTGTGCTTGAGATATCTAACCACATGTAAAGCAGCCTGCAAATGTGGCTCCAGGCCCGGTCCTAGTGTTTCGAAGGCCCCTGGGCAGATAAAAAATAAAAGGCCTTGTAATATATTTTTTTTTATCAAAGGGCCCCTTAATACGTTTTTTTGGTTGAAAAAGGGCCCCTTAATACTACCAGTAAATTTATTTATCACTGCTTTATTTTTTTTGTCAAGTTAATCACTGCTTTATGGTAATAAAGAGCAAATAACAAAGTGATTAGTGGAGGCTCACCTCTCTTCAATTGCAGAACTGAATCCACCTCTGTTTTGTTTTATTGTGCAATCCCTTTTTTTCATTTTATAGTCCATTTAAGTTTTTTTATGGGCCTTGTACTACAATATATAGAGTAAGAGAATAAATTATATGGGCCCTCTATGATCACGGGCCTGGGGCGGGCGCCCACTCTGCCCCGCCTTATGGGCCGGCCCTGTGTGGCTCACGAGGTGTATGAACAAACTGACTAAGATGCTGAACTGCATATGACACATCAGGCCTTGTAATATTCAAATATAAGAGCCTGCCTACTAACCTCCTATAAACTTAGGGATCATTCAATAACACACCATCCTCAGTGGAAAGATCAAGACCTCTTGGTAAAGGAAATATAGCATCCTTAGCATCCAACAAACCAGCATCTTTAACAATATCTATAATGTACTTTCTTTGAGAAAGAACACTACCTTTAGATGACCTTGCAACTTCAATGCCCAAAAAGAACCTGATCATTCCCAAGTCCTTTATTGTAAAAGCCTGATCCAAGCCTTGCTTTGTTTGTTTGATAATATCTGTATCATCTCATGTGAGCAATAAATCATCAACATACACCAAAGCAATAGCAATAGTAGTAGTTGTTCTCCTGACAAACACTGAGTAATCTTGCTTGGACTGTACATATCCCATTCTCAACAGAAAAGCAGTAAGTTCAACATTCCACTGTCGTGAAGCCTGCTTAAGACCATAAAGAGATCTTTTTAATCTACAAACCTGACCAGGAGAAGCTTTAGAATAACCTAGGGGAGGCTGCATATAAACTTCTTCTTCCAAAAAAACCATGCAAAAATGCATTATTAATATCCAATTGGTGAATATCCAAACTCTTTGTAGTAGCCAAAGCAATGAGAATCCTGACAGAGGCAAGCTTTGCAACAGGAGAAAAAATATACTTATAGTCTTTATCTTTGACTTGAGTATAACCTTTGGCAACCAATCTTGCCTTATACCTTTCAACAAATCCATCAGGTTTAAACTTAATTTTATAAACCCATTTTGAACCAATAGCTTTCTTACCATGAGGAAGTACTGTCAAATCCCATGTCTGATTTCTTTCAAGAGCTTCAATCTCTTTATTCATAGCTTCCTCCCAACACGCTTGACCTTTAGCTTGCTTGTAAGTACTAGGTTCTGTTGTAGCACAAGCATTGCAAAAAGCCTGCACAAAATTCTCAGAAAAACTTGACAAATCAAAAATCTTAGCAGCCTGAAAAGAGCATACATAATCTTTCAGCTTTGTAGGAACTTGTCTCTGCCTACTAGACTGCCTAACAACAGGAACTGGAGGAACCACATTGACCTCTTCAATTATAGGAGAAACAACAACCTAATGATCATTAGCAAACTCAACAACATCTGAACTAGCAGGAGCAGACGCAGGCAAAGTGGCAGGCAAATCAACATGCACAATAGGTGACTCAAACTCATCTGAAAAAGCTAGATTAACAAGAGGCAAATTTTGACTCTGCTCAATAGAAGAAACACACTCTGAATCTCTGAAAGGAAACACTAATTCTTGAAAAATAACATCCCTTGCAACAAAAAAATATTGAGCCTATAAATCATATAAGCAATAGCTCTTATGTCCAAAGGAATATCCCATAAACACACACCTTCTAGACTTGGCTTCAAGCTTATCCTTAGTATGTGTACTAGGCCTGCCATAACAGAGACATCCAAAAACCCTCAACCTGTCATAATCAGGATCCTTCTTGAAAATCAAATTATAAGGAACTTGCCACTGTAAAACAGAACTAGGAAGTATATTGATGAGATGAACAGCTGTCAATACACACTCTCCCCAAAACCTCTTTGGCAATCCTACATGCAATCTCAAAGCTCGAGCAGTCTCCATGATATGTCTACGTTTTCTCTCAACACGTCCATTTTGTTGAGGATTACCAGCTACACTTCTCTAATGCACTATACCCTTTGTAGCAAAGAAATCCCGACAACCTTTTTGCATAAACTCGGTACCATTATCACTTCTAAAAACTTTCACAATCTTATCATACTGAGTATGAACATATGCCACAAAAGACATGAAAATATCCATAACTTGAGTCTTATACTGAAACAGATACACCCAAGTATATCTTGAACAATCATTGTTGAATTGAAAAAAAAAACATATATATATATAAGTTTATGCATGCACATACGTATAATACTATACGTAAAGGTCCACTAAAAGTTAGTAAAACTAATTATTAGGTGGTGTGAAGGTCAAACTCTAGATAAGAGGCAATCAATGCTCTAGAATTGGAAGGAAAAGAAACGTGCGAGGGTGTAACGTCTACCCAATTAAGGGGGTAATTAGCAAGGCTAATTAAGCTCTAAAATGAAACGGCTAGCCTGGAAGGAAGATTGGCCTCCAAGTTGAGAGATTCATATATATACTCTTGCGGACGGTCACTAGGAAGAAAAAAGCACAGAAGCACTATATAGCAAAGAAAGAAGCTCTCTTCAAAGGGACGTGACTCTCCGATCAACACCAAGCTCATAGCAAAAGGTAGCCAATCTCTTCCCTAAATCTCTTTTGATTATCAGAATGTGGTGTATTTGCATGTATATAAGGCATGCCAAAATTACAAACGCCGCCAACGGATCGAAGTCGGCCTCTCGGTTGATCAACGGAGAAGCTCTTGCCACTAGTTAATCATCCTCACATAAGCCTTCGGTGGCGATACCACACCAACATCAAGGATCTTTTATCCTCCGGCCCGGTACCGCTTCCAAGCAACCAGTAGGCGTTAACGGTCCCCGAAACTCGCCGCTTCCAAACCACTGTCGTGAAGAGGAACCTGAAACTCACCAAAGAAGTTACAATGGTCGATCAAGAGCAGCGCTTATATGTCACTTTGACCCGGAACTTCGTCTTCATCAACGAGAACAAGGCAAAACAAGACCGAGGCGTGTTGAGATTCATACCGGGGTGACCTGCGCCGGACCCGACTTGGCCAAACAATGATCAATGGTGGAGAACTACCCATGCCGAGTCAACCCGAGACAGATGCGGAACGTGTACAACGGAGATGCAAAGTTAGCGAGACCCGGTGATGACTCAAGATGCCCAACAAATCAAGTCAAAGGCCCATTGTGGTAAAGACGTTCAAGACTAGCCAAAAATGACGCCCCACATGAAAGGCTCGCTCCAAGATGTATCTCGCATCAGCGGCTTCAATGACGTCAAAACAAAGGAAGGATAGGCTCTGATCAACTATTGAGTGCAAGAAATCCTCCATCGCCAATCACCATGCTCGCACGTGATGTCGGCCATACGGTTCGTCTCCATCAGCAAGCACAAAGTCGGTCCAGAATAAGTCTCGAAGCTCTCCGAAAACATCAGCCATGTTGCGTGAAGCCGGCCGGGAGCAAATCCATGTCAAGCATGATCCATGAAAAGACTCCGTGGTCCATGTTGATCCAAGTCGGCTCTTCGCAGTACATGTTGAGGCCATGCGGTCTTTGTAACAAAATAGACAAGCCAAAGTAGCCCATGAAAGTGCAAGCTGAAGAATGGAACGAAAAAAAAACATACGACACTTTGCTGTGTTGGATTAGGCTTCAGGAAATCAAAATTGTTGGCAAAGAAGACCTATATGCTCAAGGTGCTAAAAAAAATATATATACAGAGAGTCTATACTACCAAAGCACCGTCAACTTAGCCAAAAGCATTCAAATCATGCATGAAAAATTAATGTTGATGAAAAAATTCAAAACTCACCATGAGTCCTCTTAGGTGCAGCAAACCCACGAGCCAAAAGAGATAAATCTGGCCATAATAAAGCATGATGGTAAATTGGAGGCTATAATGACTTGGCAAGGATAAAAATCAGGAATTTCATATTGCGCTATATAGCATACTAGACATGGCATCCAAGTGTTAAAGAGATACATAGAGATCAAAACACAAGGAGCTTGTGGAAGCGAATTTACCTTAAAGAAATTCTTTGGACCAACGTTCAACTAGCCTCAATGAAGCGGTACGATCGAACTTGTCCTGTCAAACTAAGATCAATGGCACGATGTACTCAGTAAAAAGTGACAATGAGTACCTACAAATCCACACAAAATAAAGAGGAAGAAGTGCCATGAAATAGTCAAGAAGTCGATTGTTCAAAGCCAAGTGGATGCTTCATCTCGGAGACCCGATCAACACCGAGACACACCGTTAACAAGTCCATGAGCACCATTAACAAATTCCAAGTGATGTTCATTAAGGTTTACGTGTGTACATGCATATTTCATTTGAAGTTGCAAATCAAGAAAAGGGGGGAACTAGCTAACAAAAGCGGTGTCCACAATAACAAGCAAGAGGAGAAATCTAGGTGTACGTACCTTACGAGAGAACAATAGGAGATCTTCCCAATTGGAGAATGTGTTCACTGCATAAGGTGGAGAAAAGTGCACCCCTACATCCTATTATATATAAGGACTTGGGAAGGATTATAAAGATACCACTTATTTCTCTAATTAAAAGATATGGTTTGCTCCAAGAATACACAATATCGGTCATCGGAGGATCGGGTTATTTTTGGGTACCAATATATTAATGTGATCACACATTTGTTTATATGGTGTATCAAATTCTTGGCCGGATCAAATCCCACATTTTTGGATTGGCCCATATTTAACCATCAGAAGATCCGTTTCATAACAAGATTTACGTACCATGCAGACTCTAGCCAAAGCATCCACAAGGTTTAAGAGGTTGATCATCAAGAAGCTATGTACGGCCCACAAATCAAAATATGCATGTGAATATGGGCAAATTGCAAATAATTTGCAAAACATGCGTACGTGAATTACACGTGAGGTGTCATGCAAATTTTAACTGCTTGGAAAATATCCGGTCAAACTGAAGAACTACGTAGACTTGATTCCGTCTCAAACGAATACGTAGAAAATTCGAGACCAAGCTCAAATCAGCCTCGAGTGCAGTCACATACTCCAAATCAAATATCCCTTTCAAATATTGGAACTACGAAGACTTGATTCCGTACCAAACGGATACGTAGGAAGTTCGACGTCAAGCCCAAGCGGACCTCGAATTCAGTCACAAGGATAAAAGCAAAACGAAGTCTACTAAGAACTACGTGTGATTTGATCCCCTTCAACGGGGTACGTAGGAAACTTGACATATAGCCAAACGCTCGTCGAGTTCAATCAAAACCTCAAACCAAAAATCTTAGTGTGAAAGTTAGATAACCCTTCATAGAAGGTGTGTCTATTTCTTTCCACGCCATGCAAATGATAGTGGAAACGATCTTAGACAACCCTTCCTAGAAGGTGGGTCTAAGTTTGTTTCTCTGATGCATGGAAAATCAATCCCAAATTTTGTATGTGTATGTGTATTATTTTCAGATTTGTAAGAATGTACAGATAAGGGTCGAACTTAAAAAAATATATAAGATGTGTTTGTGCATAGTTGTTTTATTTTAACAATTTTTGCCTAACAATCATCAAGGACTGTCAAGAAATAAGAAGCACCCGAGGTAGAAGATTCCCTATAGGGACCCCAAACATCCAAATGAACAAGATCAAACGGTTGTGAAGCTAAAGAATCACTTATATTAAAAGGTTCTTTACATTGTTTTGCCAAAACACAACTTTCACAAAAGAAACTGTCAATAGGTAGGGACAAATGCTGCATCTTACTCTTAGAGCAATGTCCTAACCTACTATGCAACAACATACTATCAGTCTTAGAAGAAACTGATTTATTAGCTAATGGTAACACAAAATTGCTACTTTCTTTTGGAATAACTGCATCTTCTTGAGCAACTGAAGTCTTTAACACAAACAACCCTCCAACTCGATCTCCTTGAAGAACCTTCTCCTTAGTGGTAAGGTCCTGAAACCATATGCCACTAGAATTCAGCCAACCATATAAACCATGATCATCCATCAACTTTGTAACAGACAACAAATTGTGCTGAAAACCATCAATTAGAAGCACATCATGAATCACCAATCCTTTAGTGAGTCTGACAGAACCAGAAAACTCAACACACTTAATGGTACCATCTGGTAAAGCAACCCTAACAGACTTCTCTAAAGACTGTTTGCTAACAAACAAATTGGAATCAAAGATCATATGATCAGTAGCTCCTGTATCTATAATCCACAAGCTACTATTGAGAGAAGAACAAGCTGTCATAGCAGAAACACTAGCAAAAACTGCAAAATCAGTACCTGAATATTTGGAAGAACTTGGTTCCTGTTCCTTGTTCACAAAATGTGCTGAACTAGATGAACCCTTTCCAGAAATAGACACTGAATTCTTGCCTTTGAACATTTTAGCCATCTCTTGACACATAGCTGCAACTACTTTAGGATCAAAACTGACATCCTTGCCATCCTCAAAACCATCAAAAGGAGTGTTGGATCGTAAGTCGTTAATGAAGGCGTCCTTAACTGGGGTAAGGACGTCCTTTAGTGCAGCGGAAAATAGACTTAACAGGAAACAAGATAAGAGAATAGACACGAGTATTTATAGAGGAACCCCACTAAGACCAACTAGTCTTATGGGTAAACCTCTACCTCCGTTGGAGGATTTTCAATAGCCGTCCCTTATCTTATTGAGAGTGAGTCCTTACAACTTAGGCGAGTCGTTACACTTCTCTGAGCTAAGGGTCCGTCCTTAGTCTCACTAGTAACACTCCTTTCAACCTAACAAGTAACCTAACACTCTTAGCTATAAGGAATCTATCACTCACGTCTCTCACGGTTCGTTGTGAGAGACAAACTACAACTCTAATTGATTTGTGGTTTGAATTGGATTTGATGTGGTTGGACTTTCTTTCTCTTGCTTCAAGCTCACTTGATCTTCTCGATCTTCGTTGATGTTCTTGAATGCTTCGGGAGAGCTTGAGAGAAAGTCTTCAAAGTCCACCGACGCTATGCATACCCTTGGGAGGGTATTTATAGCGAAAGTGGTTCTTGTCCTCTAGCGTCCTCTGAGACTTGGCAGGATCCTTGGGCTTTGATCAACGGTGCGATGAGCCTCTTGAGGAAGTCAACTCTGTTGACGCTTGGGAAGCCTCCGCGTGGGCAGGGGACCATCGCTGGGAAAGCGACGTCTTTGGCATTGTCTACACGTGCCCAGACAAAGGAAACTTCCTTCTGAGGACTAAGGCCGGACGATGATGTAATCATGTTGGGGCGGCCTTGATTTGAATTTGAACCTCGTCCGTATTTTGGCGCGCGTCCCTTCTTGATGAGGACGCCGTCCTATCTTCGCAGGAACTTCGCCAATTACGTTCAGCTTTGGAGGTTCTGATGACGTGCGTCCCTACAGCTTAGGGACTGCCGTTCACTTGTTGTCCTTTTCGCTCATGTGCGTCCACTGGACTTACCTGAGATCAACACTTGGACAACTTATCAAATACTTTTGAGTTTGTCATTATCAAAACAAGGGACGATCATTATTGGTTTAAATATTAATGACTGCCGTCCTTAATATCGTCCCAACAATTTCCCCCTTTTTGATGATGACAAACTCTTTCAAATAATGCGCACAGAAGTAAAGCTTTTAGCATGAGAAACTACACTTGATTTGCTTTTCAGCTTAGGTTGACATGCAACACATTCTTTTAAGTGCGTTCTAATTTATTCCTAACTAGCGTCCTTTGGACTTGGCCGAAATTCTCCCTAAGCACATGCTTTCTATGAAAACTTAAAGCTAATCGCATCTCTGCAAAACTATACTTCCCCCTTTTGGCATCATCGAAAAGGAGAACAAGTTGAAAAGCATGTAAGCACAAAGTCATAACTAAAGTAAAGAACGCTTAGACAACATGAAGCACAAATGTAGTGAATGGCATTCAGAATGAGAAAAGAGTACGTTCATTACAGACATTCACAAATGGTGTTCAAAACGGGGACAGCGTCCCATTTTCTTAACAAAAACTCAAGAAATGATAAATTGTTTCAGGGTTAGAGAAGGGGGAGGTGATCATTTGCGTGGACGCTTGCCAAGGGCCTTGAGGTGTTGCTCCTGAAGATGGTTGTTCTGTGCAAGGAGCTCGTTGTTGCGCTCAAGGAGTTCTGTGTGGACGTGAAGGGTGTCGTGAACCTGTTGAATCAGATCTATCATCATGCACTGGTTCTCGATCATCATGCCCATCAGAGACTTTGTAGAGTGCTTCTCGGCCTCATCAGGGACGCTCATACGATCGAGCTCGTCCTCTTCATCAACAGCGTCCTCAGCTGGCGTCCCAACTACTTGAACAGTTTCAGCTTCAGGATCGCCTTCCCCAGTTTCAGCAGCAGCAGCAGCTTGAGCTCTCCTCTCAGCTTTGGCTTTCCGCTCAGCCTCTTTCCGTTCCTTTTCCATTTGGCGCTTGACGGACGGGAGGGGCTCATCACACCTAAGTTTTCGAACGGGAGGGAGTGTGATTTGCCTGACGTCCCAATGAATGCCAAAGGAACGCTCTTGTTTAGGAGCATAGAGTCCTTGCTGCTTCAGAATTTGCTTGACCAGGCCGGGGAAGGGAAGAGAGTGCCTGCCTCCTGTGCACTTGCCCATATGTTCCAAGATTACCCGGGGCAAGTTTATCGGCGTGCGTTCCAAGAAGGCGTCCAAGAGAATGCTATCAGTGATTTGAACAATGGACTTCTTCTCTTGGCGGGGGACGACCATGCGCACAATAAAGTGGTGCGCAAGGACGCCCGTCTTGGTGAGGCAATGAGCGACTCTGTCCTTAGAAGCTGGCTGTCTCCCATTGAATATTCTGTTGAGGATTTCGTCCTGGGAGAAGCGGGCAAAGTTCTTGCAAGGCAGATCATGCAGCGAATCCGGAGGAGAAGGACGCAGGCCTAGCATTTTGCGGACGGTGCCCTCAGCAACGGAATACTCATCCCCATCTATTTCAAAAGTCCCCTGAGGCTTCCCGTTTACTTCTGTGATTTCGAACTTGGAGTAGAAACGGAGAACCTCATCAGGGTCAACATCAGCGGCCTCAGCGCCCAAGTGCGTCCATCCCTGGAACTCCAGAAGGTCCAAGAACTCTTGGCGCTGGTTCTCTGCCAGAAACTGGGCTGTGAAGAGAAGCGGTGAGAGGATTTTCTTGAAGCGTTTCTGCTTGGAGCCATTGCTCACGATCACTTCATCAAGCTTGTTCTTGTAGACCCACCTCGTCCCTATTATGTTTTTGTTTCTTGGACGAGGGACGAGGGTCCAAACCTTGTTCCTTTCAAATTGATTAAGTTCTTCTTGCATGGCTTGAATCCAATCAGCGTCCTGAAGTGCCTCCTTTATGTTCTTAGGTTCAATTAAGGACACAAAGGCGTTGAAGGCATAGAACGCTATGTTGGCATTATGGGACTGATTCACAGCTGATCTTGTTTGAACTCCTTTTGACATGTCTGAGATGATTTGATCTGATGAATGAAGTCTTGAAAGAATGGATCCCTTATGAATATCGTCCTTTGCAGGAGTACATCTAGGGTCCGTCCAGTCAGATTCATCGGAGTCAAACCCGTCGTCTTCATTGAAAGGCTCAGAGTGTTCCCCCTCAGGTTGAGCGTCCACTTCTTGACGCTGTTCACTTTGAAGACTTGATTCAGCACCATCAAGTTGACCTGGTGATTCACTCCGAGAGAGAATTTCCTGAGCAGCACTGGGGACTTCCACTGAGACTTCTTCAGGGTTTTGAAAAGCGTCCTTAGGAACATAGTATTTTCCAGAGGACCCAAGGTCAACTTCATCGTCGGAGTCATCCTGCTGATTAGAGTATGAGCGATCTTTCCCACTTGATTTTTCTTTGTGAGAGGCACTTTCTTTGAACACAACATGAATACTCTCCTCAAGCTTTAGAGTCCTTTTGTTGAAAACTCTATATGCTTTGCTGGTGAGAGAGTACCCAAGGAATATAGCTTCGTCACTTCTTGCATCAAACTTTCCAAGTCTCTCTTTATCATTGTTGTGAACAAAGCATTTGCATCCAAAGACTTTGAGATAGTCGATGCGAGGCTTTCTTCCTTTCAGCAACTCATAGGACGTCTTTTTCAGTAAAGGACGGATCATGGCTCGATTGACAATGTAGCACGCTGTAGCAATAGCTTCCGCCCAGAAGTACTTGGGGACGCTATTAGCTAAAAGCATAGTTCTTGCCATATCCTCCAGCGTCCTATTCTTTCTTTCCACCACTCCATTTTGTTGAGGAGTCCTTGGAGCTGAGAAGTTGTGAGAGACTCCATGTTGATCACAGTAGGCCACGAACTCTGAGTTTTGAAACTCCGTCCCATGATCTGATCTTATGGATTTGAGAGGCGTCTCAAGCGCAACTTCCACTTGTTTGATGAAGACTTTGAATGCGTTGAAGCAATCTGTTTTTGAAGCTAAGAAAATAACCCAGGTGAATCGAGAATAATCATCTACAAGAACGTAAATGTACCTCTTTCCACCATAGCTCAGCGTCTTCATTGGTCCACAAAGATCCATATGGAGAAGTTCCAAAGGTTTCTTTGTGCTGACCTCGTTCTTTGACTTAAAGGACGTTCTTGTTTGCTTTCCTTTGATACAGGCTTCACACTGTTCAATTTTCTCAGGATCAATTTGGGGAAGACCTTTCACAAGATTTCTTTGATGAAGCTTGAAGATTGTGCTTGGTCCAGCATGGCCAAGTCGGCGATGCCAGAGGTCAGCGTCCTCCTTTGACACAGATAAGCACAACTCAGATTTTGGCTTGAACTCCTGATTGAAGATGTAGACATTGTTCTTTCGGACTCCTTTGAGGACGACTTTGTTTGATTTCTTGTTGATGACGAGGCACTCCTTTGAGTCAAATGTGACTAGGTTTTCACCTTGATCACACATTTGAGAGACGCTCAGGAGGTTGAAGCCAAGTCCTTCAACAAGGCTAACATTTGTCGCTTTGATGGACGGATTGAGAATAGCAGTTCCCGTCCCTTTGATCTTTCCCTTGCCCTTATTGCCAAACGAGACAGTTCCTCCCGTGGCGCTACTTTGGATAGAAGTGAGATGGATCTGGCTTCCTGTCATATGATTCGAGGCGCCACTATCGATGATCCATGGGCGTCCCCTCACTTCCACCTGCCAAACCAAAGTTAGTGTTTGGCGACCCAGGCAAGGTGTTCCTTACCTGGTTTGTTACAAAAATAGAACATTGGTTCTGGCATGTAGTCACTTATATTCACATCATTTGAAATAGCATGCTTTCGGAAAGAAATCTTAGAACGTCTAGGACGTCTAGGGTTCGCCTTAGGGATGGACTTTTTATTTTCAATGTTAGTCCTAGCAGCTTTACCATTTTCAATGTCGTTCTTCAGTTTTAAACATTCATATTTAAAGTGATCTCCTTGTCCACAATACCAACACGTCCTGTAGTAAGTACCAAGGTAGTACTTTTTGTTAGGACGTTGGATTTTGTTCTTTTTCATCTTTTGAGGGTCACAGACTTTTGAACCTTCCCCCTTTGCAATTTTCTTATAGATCCTATGACTGGTGGAGTTAGTGTAGTAGTCCTTTTGACTTTTCTCTCCACTTTCTAGGACTCTAATTCTTTCAAGGAGATTCTTGGTCTTTTCCTTTTCCAATTCAAGTTCTGAAGTTTTGCTTGCCTCAAAGTCGCTAGGGAGGGAGTTCCTGGAGTCAGACTCATAGCCTAGTCCTCTCTTGGCTGGGACAAACACTATTGGTCTAACTTCCTCAACTACAGGACTCTTTCCTAACACTTTTACTTCTTCCCTAAGCTTGGCGTTCTCTAGTTTAAGGCACATCACTTCAGTTTTCAGAGACTTAGTTTCTTCACGTGAGGACTCTAGTTGCAAAGACACTATAGCACAGTTCTCACATTCAACCAGAATATTTTCATTTTCAAGTTCAAGTTCATCCATTCTATGTTGCATGATCACACTTTCTTCCATGATCTTGCCAATGAGTTTAATAAGTTTGGACTTAGAACAATTTTCTAAAGAAGTCATCATGGATTCACGAGTTACCTCTTGTTCCCTTTCAGGAGCGTCCTCTTCAAGAACTGGGGCGTCCTCCACAGCCATGTACGCCACTTGTTCATTATCTGAGGCGTCCTCGATGGCTATGTACGCCACTGGTCCTTCAGGTTCTTCATCATCCGAACTCACCTTATCCCATGCGGCGTCGCACGCTCCCAAGAGGGCCTTCATCTTCATTTCTTTTAAGTTTAGTCCTGTAGTACACTTTTTGGCAAAGTGTCCTTTCTTGTTACACTTGTAGCAAGTAAGTTCCTTCATTTCTGCCTCTGTATACTTGGGACTCTCCTTTTTGTAAGGCATCTTGTATTTCTTGAAATCTCTGGTCCTTTTACCCCATAAGCGGGCAACCTTGTGTAGAAGGGCAAGCTCTTCCTCTTCTTCGAGTTGTTCCTTAGTTTTGCTTTCCTTTTCTCTTAGAGCTTGTGCACGCATCCTTTCACGATTCTCATTTTTGTTTGCTTCCACCATTAAAGCAAGTTCTCTTTGGTGACGCAGATACTCAGCGTACTCTGGGGTTGATGACATCAAGGCGAGATCTGTCTGAGGGTTCCTAGCTAATTCAGCCATATCAGCTTCCCTTCTTGCTTCATAGCCTCTCAACTTCCCATAGATCTCTTCCATATCCAGGGTCTTGTTGGCTGTATTCTCCTTGAACGTAGTCCTATCAAAATTCCATTTCCCTGTAAGACCATCAATGACTACTCCAACTCTGTTCCTCATTGAGATTTCAGCTTCTAGGATGCCCAAATTTCGCATCTTGGTCACAAGAGCTTCAAAGCGGTATGAATAGTCCTTGACAGTTTCATTAGGCAACATTCTGAAGGCATAGAACTCTCGTTTGATCTCAAGCTTAACGTCTTCCTTCATCTCCGTTGTACCCACATGGTACTTCTCAAGAGCTTCCCATTGTAGTTTGGCCGTTGCCAAATTGCTAACTCGGGTGGCGTCCCTCTCGCAAAGGGACGCTTGAAGGAAGCATATTGCCTTAGCGTTTGTTTC
This sequence comes from Polygonum aviculare, assembly GCA_934048045.1. Lineage (NCBI taxonomy): Eukaryota > Viridiplantae > Streptophyta > Magnoliopsida > Caryophyllales > Polygonaceae > Polygonum > Polygonum aviculare. The sequence goes on from OW204028.1 coordinate 10,864,434, forward strand.
CAAAAGCTTGAACTCGTCAGGACCCCACTCGTCCTCTTTATCTTTCTTGTCATCAGGGACGACAAGGTCACCTTTCATGATCACTCTCCAGCATTGATAATTCTGACTTCTGCAAAAGTTCTCGAAGCGGATCTTCCAGCGGTTGAAGTTGCCGTCCGTCAGGCGAGGAGGCTTCACAAAGGAGATTCCAATAGGTTCCATGTCCATCTTGTACCTGCAACTCAACAAAATCTAGAGCGCCTGCTCTGATACCAATTGTTGGATCGTAAGTCGTTAATGAAGGCGTCCTTAACTGGGTTAAGGACGTCCTTTAGTGCAGCGGAAAATAGACTTAACAGGAAACAAGATAAGAGAATAGACACGAGTATTTATAGAGGAACCCCACTAAGACCAACTAGTCTTATGGGTAAACCTCTACCTCCGTTGGAGGATTTTCAATAGCCGTCCCTTATCTTATTGAGAGTGAGTCCTTACAACTTAGGCGAGTCGTTACACTTCTCTGAGCTAAGGGTCCGTCCTTAGTCTCACTAGTAACACTCCTTTCAACCTAACAAGTAACCTAACACTCTTAGCTATAAGGAATCTATCACTCACGTCTCTCACGGTTCGTTGTGAGAGACAAACTACAACTCTAATTGATTTGTGGTTTGAATTGGATTTGATGTGGTTGGACTTTCTTTCTCTTGCTTCAAGCTCACTTGATCTTCTCGATCTTCGTTGATGTTCTTGAATGCTTCGGGAGAGCTTGAGAGAAAGTCTTCAAAGTCCACCGACGCTATGCATACCCTTGGGAGGGTATTTATAGCGAAAGTGGTTCTTGTCCTCTAGCGTCCTTTGAGACTTGGCAGGATCCTTGGGCTTTGATCAACGGTGCGATGAGCCTCTTGAGGAAGTCAACTCTGTTGACGCTTGGGAAGCCTCCGCGTGGGCAGGGGACCATCGCTGGGAAAGCGACGTCTTTGGCATTGTCTACACGTGCCCAGACAAAGGAAACTTCCTTCTGAGGACTAAGGCCGGACGATGATGTAATCATGTTGGGGCGGCCTTGATTTGAATTTGAACCTCGTCCGTATTTTGGCGCGCGTCCCTTCTTGATGAGGACGCCGTCCTATCTTCGCAGGAACTTCGCCAATTACGTTCAGCTTTGGAGGTTCTGATGACGTGCGTCCCTACAGCTTAGGGACTGCCGTTCACTTGTTGTCCTTTTCGCTCATGTGCGTCCACTGGACTTACCTGAGATCAACACTTGGACAACTTATCAAATACTTTTGAGTTTGTCATTATCAAAACAAGGGACGATCATTATTGGTTTAAATATTAATGACTGCCGTCCTTAATATCGTCCCAACAAGGAGTATCTACATCAACTTCAACATTATAAGCCCTCTTATCTCTCCTATCCTTGAACTTCCAGTTCTCAAGATAGCCTATCAACTTATAGCACCTTTCTTTAGAATGACCTCTTTCAAAGCAATGATCACATTTCCTCTCAAACTTGCCATCATTCTTATTAAAACGATCTCTCCTCCTATAACCATCTTTTTTAGCAAAGCTGTCTTTCCCAAATAAACCTCTTTTCTGTAATTCTTCTTTGCTAAGAAAGAATTTACCATACCGTTGCTGCTCTCTCCCAGACATATTGTTGACAGATAATGCAGAACCATCATGTCTCACACTCAATTAGTTAGATATAGACTTCTGTTTCTCAGCTTGCTGAACCAAAGCAAATGCACAATGAATATTAGGCAAAGGATCCATTGCAATAATACTCCCCCTAATGCTATCAAATTCATCATTTAACCCCATCAAAAAATCCATTAACCTGTCATTATCTTCTTGTTCCTGCTTTCTTGAACGATATTCACAGGCACATTTGGACCATATACCACAGTTACAATCAATCACTGCTCTCACACTCTTTAATTATTCCCACAACTTCTTAATTCGACTATAATACTCTCCTACAGATAAAGATCCTTGCTCAAAAGTAGTCAAGCTTCTCTTTAACTCATACAACAATGGACCATTTGTCTGACCAAAGCGCTCAACTAACTCCTCCCACAATTGAAAGCTGAATCAACATATATGAGCGTCTCAGAGATTTTACCTTCCATTGAATTCAAGAGCCAGCAACGAACCATATGATCTGCTCGCACCCATCGAGCACATTCTTGCGTTCCCAGAGGTGGACGCCTACAAGAACCATCAATAAAACCTGTTTTGATCTTGGCTGCCAGAGCCAATTTGACATTCTGACTCCAACTGAGGAAATTAGTCCCATCAAATTTCTGTGGCACAAGCTACGCACCTGGCTGATCGGAATTCGAAAGCGCAAGAGGATCGCTAGAAGCCATACCTTGCTCGCGATCTCTTCGCTCTCTCTCCAATAGCAAAGAAATCCTCTCTGAACGAAGCCTTTCTTCCTCTGAAATCCGTTCCTGCTCATCATCCTCCACTGGCAACGAACCACCACGCACTCTAGACGGCGAACCCGACATTCTTGATTAACAAAAGAACCAAAATAACCAGAGATCAAGAAATCAGAGACAAACGTAGAAATCTCGCAAGAGAAAAATTGAGCTTTTCGAAGAGCTCTGATACCATGAAAACTCAATATCTCTCACGGAAAAGAAATCAATTGAGGGAAACAACCATGAGAACCATGGAAGAAGATCGAATTGATTATCACTCAGAGAACACAAATTGGGAGAGTATTCTGTTACAAGTAGCTTAGCTCAACCATTACACACGAGAGCTTATTTAACAGAAAATACAATTTACAAACTAAACTCCAACTTTACACTTTATTACACTAAACAACCCATATATCTCATACAAATGATTCTAGCGTAATAACTACCATATTTTGTGAGCCATTGCGGTTAATCCGGTTATTGATGAAATCAATTGAATCCTTCCGTTTTGCCAGTTAACGGCTGATTTTAACACGTGATTTGTGATTCACTGCATACACCAAGGGTGTGTGTACATTTGTGCAGTTAATTGGACGTGAAAAAGTAAAGGTAACAAAGAATTTGAGGAAGTTAGCATAGTAATCTGAGACTACCCGCTTCCCTTTTTTCTTTATAAACAGCTTCTACGTCCATGCAAGGATTCTAGCGAATGCGAAATTTCATGGCATCGAATACGGATTTGGACAATGTAGGGTTCATCTGATCGTTAATTCCAAATTTGGTTTAATTACGAGAACCAGTGTGCCGTTTACAGGATTTAAACTCGAAAATGTCCTGCTTCTTCGAAAACAAATGACTCACGAAAAAGTTGTGTAACCATATGCATTAAAACGAATACCAGCCAAAGCCTGCCAATATCTGATTCGGCGATTAAGCCTATGAAATAATACTTTAGGTTAGAATTGATTAGATTGATGAGTCAAAAGCTCTCTAGTACTCCCTCCGTTTCAAAATACATGGCATTTTCAACATTTCACGTATATTAAGGAATTTTCATATTACCTAAACTACCCTTGTATCATAATAATAATTCCAACAAAAAGTCATGCATGTTTTTTTTCAAAAAGAAAAAGCATGTTTGTAGAGGCAATCATGAGGGGCATATGCGGAAAGAAGAGGGCAAAAATATGAAATGGTCATGTATTTTGAAACAACCTAAAGTGTCTAAAAGACCATGTATTTTGAAACGGAGGGAGTATAACAAATCATTTTCACTTTTAACGTCTAACAAATGCCGGTATTGGTGGATCGGAACTGGCCTGGCCTAAAGGGTAACACCATGGACCGGCCCAATATGTCGGCCCAACAAGTTTTGTCCCCACCATCCACTTATAAACGAACACGTTACCCATTGGCCTCTGATTCTTTCAAGGGTCGCTCGTCCGGAAAAATCTTTTCTCCCATGTGACGTGGAGAAACAGATGCAAACAAACAGATAACCGGCTCACACTAATTATGCCTTTAACTGTACAGAAACTCATGAATTCGACCTTATACACTGTTACAAATTCCACCAGAAATCTGGTTTAATTTCACAAACTGACAAACATAGATTTCACGGGAGATAGATTGATGTCTAACCAACAGAAAATTAGCAAGCAGACAAGCCAATTGTTACAGATCAGTAATCCATAATCACCAGATGAACTTACATCCATCCCACACAATCGAGAACACACAAAGCTACAGATTCAGGAACTATTAAAACCTGATTAGGAAAAACAGACTGAACAATTTTAATTCTACTTGTCCTTGACCGGGAAATTCATGTTCTCGAAAAAACGAATCGAAAGCAGAGAAAGCGATAACTGAACCTCATCCTTCCCCCATCGCGCGCTGTTGTTGTTGCTCTCGATCGGCGGTTTCAGCAAGAGCGCCGTCGCCAGGCGTGGCATCGGAAGCGACGACGACGAAGAAGAAGAAGAAGCTGAAGACGGCGGCTTAGAGAGCGGCCAGAGGTAGAGAGAGTAAAGGCGCCGGAATCCGCCGAGAGCGAGAACCACGGATCTGAGCTGCTGCTTACCGCAACCGACCTGAGCGCAGCGGCGCGTGCAGATCAGCTCCCAGAGACGCTCGTCCAACGCCGTTCGGTTCCAGAGCCTGCTCACGCCGGAGGCCATGGCCAAAGACCGGCCGTCAACGTGTTTGAGGATTTCGTACAGCAGATTCTCGTCCAAGCTGGCGAATCCGGTTCCATGGCGATCTGTTTCTTCCTCCTCGTCTGCAATTGATTCCGGATTTTCGACTTCGGTTTGGATCTTGATCTTCTTGAGATTGGCGTCGCCGGAGGGAGAGTCGTCGGAGGCCATCGATCTCTTAACGGCGGTCATAGATCGAGAGGAAGGTTGGTTGTTGGGAGTAGATCTGAGATATAGGGGGATTTTTTTGTTGGGAAATTGAATTTTGTTGGAGAAGGGGAAAAAGTGGGGATGGAGGTAAGGGAAATTGGTGGGGATGGGGTGGACAAGCAGCCCCCAGCGAGGTTGTATGGTGTCGAAGAAGACAAAGTCACAGAAAGGTGAAGTTAAATGCTTCGTTTTAATGCTCATCGGTTGTGTACTGACGCTTTTGTCCATTTCATGTCTCACACAAAATAAATTCAACTTTCAATATACAGTAGTTTTCAAGAAAATAAATTAATCCCCTCAATAATACTTGTAACTTTAGACGTGTTCTAAACTAGTACAAATCTTGCACGATTTATCGATAATGTGATTTTATAAACCCGATTTAATTGATTTGAGATCAAGTTTTGACTGGAATGTGTTTTTTTCTAGATAATGCATGTACACAACCCAAACCCAACGGAATCAAATATGAACGGATGAACCTATTAAACTATATACGTATTTTATTTTTATATAATTTAAATTATGAAATCTATTATTTTAACTAATTATTTAGAATCTTAATAAAAGATTAAAAAGTCTCTTTCACCTAAACATGAAAAACGCTTTATTTGGTAGGGGTGGGGGGATGCGAGAAGAAATTATGAAGGAGGAGAAGTTCATCTTCTAGGAGGAGCCAAAACCGAGGTGGGTCTCGATCAGCACGGATGACTCGGTGGTGGGCACCCAGAGCGATGCGGCGGCTGAAGGGGTGCTGTGAGACGAGGACGGGAGGTGGTTGGGAGGCTTCGCATCCCAGGTCGGGTGTTACACGGTGTTGGCGGCCGAACTTTGGGGTATTTGCACGGGAATGCAACTTGCGTGAGAACGCGACTACAGACAGATTATCTTGGAGCCGGACTCGAAGCTGGTGATCGATCTGATTCGGGATCCGATTAACCCCAAGCACCCCCTTCGAGCCTGGTGACATGCTCCCAGAGCTTCTTTAGTAGAGACTGGGTTATCCGGACTCGTCACATCTACCGCGAGGCCAATAATGTGGCCGACTCACTGGTTGAGCTCTCATGGGTGTACCATAAGGTCTTAGATTCGAGACTTCAGACCGATTAGTAACCAGTTTTCATCCCTCGTGCATGCTCTAGGCTCGTCACAAATATTGTTTTACATTTTTTTATAAAAATAGAAACAAATTTACACAATTAGACAAATACGGTACGAGAGGAGAATGACCCCCAAGACCCGACCCTTGATGTTAAAATGAAAGACTTCCCTCGAGCCAATTTTTCAATTCAAAACTTTATTCAAGTATAAACCCATTTCAATTCAATAGATTTGATTCGCCAACTTTGGATTTGGGTCACATATCCTTCTTCTCCTTTTATGAAAGGGGAATATAAAAGGAATTCACTTTCTTAAGAATAAAATTGAGGCAATCCCATACCATCATAATATGACATGAATCCGATTCTACTGAACTTATGTGCGGCTTTTCTGGGTTGAATCATCTAGCCATTCACAATCGTTGTTAATTGTTATCAAACTTTGAAGAGTTCTAGAGGCGTATAAGCGGAATTTCATAAACAATTTCTTCTATTTAAACATGGATCTAAAGTATTCTTAATTAGAGAAAAAATTAGGGTTAGTAAAATACCTCTTGATGTGTGATTAGGGTTCTTTCTTCGAGAGAAAAAGCCCCACACGAGTCCGGGATCTAGATCTCTTTCGTTTTCGATTGCTAGATCGAAGTGCCAAAGAATTGAAGAAAAGTGGAAGAATAGAACTTTTTCTTTCTTACGTAAAAATGAAACTCTTGCTTTCTTTTGTCTTGTAAAGACCTTATATATATTTATTTCTCCAAATAAATATATCATTTTCTTATTGGGCTGACTTTCAGCTCGCTGATCCAGCCCATCAACTCAATCTGTGTGACCTCATAGGACCCGTTTATAATAGCTATGGATTGAAACTATTTAATCCATTAATCGTAGTTGGTTTCTAGCAAAACACAACGACTCCTAAAATAACCGGATTGAATCTCTCTATCAAATGTCTTATTCCATATTTGATAATTGCAACTTTTATTGAAGGAGGCAATTCCTTCAAACTTATCAGGGATGGATCAATAATTATGAAACTTACATAAAAATAACAGTGTTCTCTCTATTTATGGGGTCAATAATGGGCTGAGGTAAACTTTGTTCAGCTTAGCAGCCCATTGGAGTTATTGGGTTTAAAGCCCAAGCCCACCTGTTTCAAATTCCCCATGTGTAAATGGGCCCGTTTTAATCTCGAGAAAAACTTTCAACCTGCCAGCAACACACACATTTGACACACGTATACATACAAGTGTGAACAGCTAGCTGCATTAGCCTGCATGATCCGGTCAAATTACATAATGTAGCCGGCAGTCAAACTAAATAGCTCAAAATTTAGATGACAATTACACATTGAAAAAAGGGTCAATTAGTATCAAAAGGTTCCTGTATACGGAACAGATTAATTCAAAGATATGATGAACTGCGGCCGTTTGTTACGAATAATTGAAGTAGTAGGAGCTAAAAATGTACGTACTACTAGTTTCAAAATTGCGGGCAAAGGAATGACTTTCGCGACCCAAATTGTAGTGAAAAAGGATGGCAAGAACAAGTCCATAAATTTGAAGGCACATGCTTCTTTGACTATATACTGTTTTAGTTCGATACGTAATTGACATTTTTTTATACGGATCAGAGTGTATTATGAAGTCCAATAGTACGTACTACTAAGCTTCGTACATTAGTTAATATGCCACTAAGTCACCAACCCATATGGTAGTTGGAATTGGGCGTTGGGAAGTCATTACTAACGAGTTTAATGAAATTGACGGGTCTTAATTTGCAGGTGGAATTTAATTAATTAGCATCATCCTTCGTACGGACGCATATACGTACCAACCGTACAATACTGCATTAATTTTGATTTCTGTACAGATTTTTAACATAGGAGGCATTTGTTCATAAATGTGAACTTCAATATCAGTATATGCCTTTTGATCGAGTTTAGTCCATTGGGCTTACTAGTAGTACTTACATGTCATAACATTAATTACAAAAAATGAATTGTAAGGTCGTTGTAGCATGTATGCGTTACGTCAAAAGCGTGTCATTTGATTGTGAAAATCGGTCAACCGATTTTTCTCAATAAACAAAAGGCAATTTATCCATAAGTATAATTAAAATTATCATAAGAAGTCAAATATACAAGCGGTCAGAAGAAGAGGCACATACATGGAGATTTTTAAGCATTTACAATAAGGAATCACAACAACTTAAGGTATAGACATTCGTCCCACAGTCTACACAGGGGGGCATATTATTAAAGCTACAGGGAGATAATGTCATGCTTTTCTTGCAAGTTCTTGTTTATATGCATGTCATTATAATTAATTACAGCAATAATTTCATGAAAACTGATTCGAACAATAATACAGTACTAATAATAATAAAAAAGAGTTGAAGGAGTTGAAGCAAACCGTGTGTGAGTGTAATGGCGGTTCCGAATTGGAGGGGTGGTAGGTAGTTGGGTTTGGGCGGGGTGTCGCTTTTGAGCCCACCGTCCCCTCCCAAATCAACACTAGCTAGCGCTATATATCTACCACCGTTGGATCTATATATCATATACATACGGATGCCTCCGTACTTGTACAAAATGTGCAAACGGGCTCTCGTACTTTTTTTTGTTCTATTGAGCACCTGTACCTATCCAATTTTGTTCTATTAAGCACTTGTGTCCCAATTAGTGTCCGCGTGCATTTTACGCCCTCTGTTTAATTGTCATGTAATGACCATGTAACACGATTTTGGCCATATAATGTCCACGTAATGCAAATTCAAGCCACGTAACACTCTGTAATACAACGAAACACCGTAAAACAACACAATCAATTTTGTTTTACTTTTTTTGTTTACGGTGTTTCGTGGTATTACAGAGTGTTACGTGACTTGAATTTGCATTATGTGGACATTAAATGGCAAAAATCGTGTTACGTGATCATTACATGGCAATTAAACAGAGCGTGTAAAATGACGCGGACACTAATTGGGACACAAGTGCTCAATAGAACAAAATTGGATAGGTACAGATGCTCAATAGAACAAAAAAAAGTACAGGGGCCCGTTTGTATATTTTGTACAAGTACGGGGGCCTCCGTATGTATTTTGCCGCAATAATTTCCCTGCTTTTTCATAAAAAAAAATAAATTTAACAAAACCATATTAATACAAGTGTGTATCTTTTAGGTGTAAATATGGAGATAAATTTCTACCCGAAAAAAATAGATAAATGTCTTCAATCAAAAAAAATGGAGATAAATTTGACCTAACAAATTTGGTCCCATGATCGGATTGAGCCTGACTTCAAGCTTTGAAACCATTTAAGCGATCCTAGATAGAGACTGTTGGGGAACATCTTGCACATTATTGCGTCTTCGGAAACCCATAGAGCCATCTTGTGAGAGAAAGCGGCAATGTGACTCATGGGATCCGAGTGTCCATCATAAAGATCAAAGGTTGGTGGAGAGAACCTTGTGGGGGCTTGGCGCGCAGGATGTTTCCGTCAAACGGTGTCAATGTCACCATTGCTAACTTGTGCTCTGTCTACTCCTGTGTTGATTGCTGATTTCTTTTTTACTGTAATTGTTTGATTCTTTAGCTGTTCTGCTCTTTGGGTGCTGAAGAGTTTGTGAATAGTTTTTTTTGTACATCTGGGATATTTGGAGTTTTGGGTAAGATCTGATTAGGGTCTCTTCACAAATACCCAAATAAGTCAGACCCAGTTGCTTATCATATGGATTTGATGAAGAGCAGGTTGCGATCCTAAGAGCTTGAGTAACATCTTTTCAGCGCGCTCAAAAGCTCGGTCCTTTCCTTCATGCTCATCCTTATTGCCCCAATCATAAGTCGAATTAGGGTTTTCAGAAGAACTATAATGATCGTCGTCATACCCTCGCGATTTCTCTCGGCGATCATACTGATCGCGCTCGCGGGTGGATTTGCCGGGCTTGCGGCGGTCGCTACGAAGTCTGCGATCGCGGGAGTATGTTCTCCGAGGTCGCGGATGGTGCGTCGGATCGAGGGTGATCCGCGGTTCAAGTCTTCTTTGGCGGGGGTGACTTGTGGCCTTCGTTCCTCTTTCGACCTCTGGTTGCTTTGCGATTGTTGTCGTAATCGATTTGCATCTCTTCTAGCTCGTCAGAGCTGATGGGTTTTTGTCAGGATTGTCTGCGATTACGATGATACTAGCGAGTCGCGGAGTAACCCTAGGTTTGCTGATAGGGCGCTCGCCCTGAACCTCTTCCAAAGCATGCTTCAACTTTACGATTTCTTCTAGGGCTTGGTCCAAGTGGGACTCAGCCTGTGCTTACCTTGATTGCATCGATCGTCTCGCTCTCTCTCAAAGTGGATGCCGGAATGCAGATGACCTCGTCTTCCTGCTCGTTCTCGGCGGAGGTCGATGCCCCATTCCCGCCATTCAGGTTGGCATGACCCGTCTGGCCCTTCTCGTATCGCGAATTACAGTTTTCGCGATGGGACTTCTTGCGGATCTGCAACCCGCGGTCGTGGTTTGCCTGGATGCGGTTGCGGTTACGCTTTCAGGCATACTGCGGTTCTCCTGGCGTTGGTTTGTTTCGGCCTCGGTGATGTGTATCGTGGAATCCCTTGCTCGATTAGACTCAGTTGATTCAGACCCAACGGGGCTATGACTCGCGATTTCGTCGCCTGACCCAAATCCCGGTAGGTCTGTGCGATGAATAGACGCGCTTGCGAGGGGGATCGGGTCACGGTTTGAGTCGGATCCGGGCAAGGCGCCTTGCTAGAATTGCAATGTAGTCTAATCTCCTGAGCGAATATCGGGATCAACACGCGTCGGGATTCGCTCCCCCGAGCAATTTTCGGAGTTCGCTCGATCGCGCGCCGCTCGATCCGCAGTCGCGGATGATGATACACGGTCGCGGGTGACGATACACGGTCACGGGTGGGCGATCTGCGATCGCGGGTGACGATACCCGATCGCGGACGGTGGATATGCGGTCGCGGGTCTGGTCCTCTGAGCGAATTCGGAGTTCGCTGATTGTCCTTCGATCCACGTTTGTGGGTCGCTACACTGCACGTGGGGTACGTGGGTCGACAACGGTCGCGGTTTGGATCGCTGAGGGCGAAACATTTGAGTTGAGGCTCGACCTTAGAAACGTGCCCTCGTTCTAACTTACTCGTTTATGTTCTCGCTCTTTTTTAGTCAAATTCGTGCTCGAATCTTACTTTTTAACACTTGTTAATTGCGAAAGCTAGGTTAAGCTGACGTTACGTACGTGTACTAACAAGTAAGCCGCTAGCTAGGGTGGATGAAGCGTTGTTCAAAGAAAAGGTCGCACGTAAGAATTCAAAGCATGCAAAAAGGGGTTGGTAATGTACCCGTGAAACATACACGTAGATCCAACCAGTTTTCATACACACCAAAGCGAGTACGTACTACACCTTATATTTGAACGAGTATGAATAAGAACCAAGTCAAAATCCTTCCTAGCACAGCAGACAGCACATCACATTAAAGGCACAAGGGTCCCACTCCACCGGCCGTCAATTTTCCCCTTTCTCTTCCCAACCCTCCCTCTCTCTATATATACCCATTTGTCTCAGCCTCAAATCTCCCAAACCAAGCTTCCAACACGCACTATAAACACACACAAGAGATCCATCAGCTTAAGTTAATTACTTCTACCCACGAGATTAATTAGCTACACGAAGACCACAATGATGATGATGGGAAGCAAAAAGATGACTTCTTTATGCATTACTACGTTGTTGGTGCTCCTGTTCTGCACCCAAATGGCCCTTGTGCAAAGCAGGGAGCTCCGGCCACCGGCCTCCGAAGACACTCCGGTGGTTGTTACTAACTCCGGCGGCCATTTCCAAGGGACGTCGATGCTGAAGAACACCGCCGGAAACATAAATGCCGTTGTGAGGAGCTTGAGGTTCGTATTGGCCTCTGGCCCCAGCAGAAGAGGCGCCGGCCATTAGTTCATTAAACTTGTCATCACCTTCATTAACTAGCTTCTTAATTAGTTCCCTTGTTGGGAATTTATTACTTTTTCCCCTCTTTTTTCTTCTGCCTTGTGTTCGGATTTCAGAACAGGGCAAATTGATCGATATATTCTTTTATTTTTTTAAATTTTCAAAACCCATTTTAGAGGGTTTTTTTTTCCCTTCATACTTGTAGTTTGTAAAGAGATTAACAAAGATATATATTGGTATCACATCTATACAGAGCTAGTAGTTTTCATGTAAGTAAGCATGATATTGTATGCATCAAAGTTAAGCCTTCTTTCTCGTCCAACTCATGTGAATAAATGCTCTGTTTGTGTTTGTTTTTTTTTTTTTGATCTGACTCTGTTTGTGTTTGTTTTAAACAACGACAAGTAGCATGAAAAATTACAAGGGATTCGGCCACCTACACGTATATAGATATGAACGTTGACATTGTTAACGATTTAGTTACCTACTCGATCCTATAAAGTTTGTGATCATATCAACCGCCAACTAATTATCTCATTTCATTTCACACTTGTTAGCTAATCTGCGGTTTGTTGCTGTTTTTTCAGTAGTATTAAATTTCAATCTTGAAGTGAATGGGTTGTTAAAATTCCTGAACATAAATTACATATGAAATTAAGAATTGTAAACGCTCATTTTGTCACTTGGAATATTGAGCAATTGAATTCAAGTTATAAGAGCTGAATAACGTTTATTCAAAATACTCCGGAAATAACAAGGTCAAACATACATATATAAGAACAACTACATACAAGCTTAGTCAAATCTTACGCTTAGTTCACCATTTTGACAATAAGGTAGTCAGCTGTGAAGTAAAAGTACGGTTGATTAATTCCTTCAAATTTATGATCACCTAATCCAATTCCATGGTCTCTCGTATCCTAATCAGCACGGAATATAAACCATACTACTCATACTATTTGATTAATTAGCTTAAAGTGCATTCAGACGACTTAAAAGAGAAAACTAAATGCGTTTAGATTGACAGAATTTTTAAATTGATTGATCATAAAGTCCTCGTAGCAGGTAGAAAAAGGCCAAAAAAACCATTCTTTATGCAACGATAACCAATTCCTTATGTTAAAAGACATTTTTTTTTATAGGGAGGCCATTGAGAATTGGCCTATGGACACAATTGCAGCCATTGATGACGGACAAGTTGAACTTAAAACCGGATTTAGGGCTTGTAAGTCCAAAACTTGTCTGAAAACATAGCCATTCTTGAGAGGGTTTTGCCCATTTGTTGTTCAGCAAAAGAGACAGGGGACAGCACAAGAGAAGCTATGGAAAGTTGTTATGTTTTCCCTGGTTCAAGCAAATTCATCCTTGTTGCTATGTTTTCAAATCTACGCTTTGTTTGACATATTTATCGATATTAAACAGACCATAAACTGTTCTCAGGTAAAAGTAATTTAAATTAAGTCGTAATAAAGCAGAAATCAATGCGGATTTTGAGTCAAATTTATGTGAAACACAAGCCATGGTGGACTCCTTGGGCTCCAAAAAGTGAAACTAAAAAAGACCTAATTAACCAACCAAATCCTATTTGGTCTATAATGATACCAACTTTCCCCTTAGTCAGTTAATACATTAAACAAAGGAGGAAAATTTCCCTAGACAACCAGGTGCAGTGTATAATTGAAATTGTAACCATAACTAAGAGTTTGTCACCCATAGGATCATGATGGCATAATAAACAGGGACACCAAAATGTTGAAGTCTATATATATATATGATTCCATCTTAATTGCCATTACAAGCTGAAGAGGTAATTGCATAGATTTGAGTGGCTTTCATCAATAGAGAGAAAGTTCATGAGGACTAAGGAGAGTATTGAGGGTAACAAATCTGCTAAACATGCATGACTAAAGAATATTTGCAGAATTCAACCAAAAAAAAAAAAGAATATTTGCAGAAGAGGCTTCATGAAACCCGTCTCCTACTTGATCTTTGGTTGAAACATGTGTTTTCAAAAGAGTGCCATTCTCGATTCGCAACCGAGAATCCAAGACTGGAAGAGAAGAAGCAGAAAATCAATGTCCCAGATTAGTATAATCTCAGACGTCACTTTGAGAGTTGTCTAGTCCAACAAACAATGATCAGTTTAGGGTGCTTGCATAGTTGCATTAACTGAGATGGTTCATTGATCTTGTAGGCAATATCTAGACAAGTGAGCTCAAGATGAAAACAGACTTTCTACCAAAACTTGATAAACTGTGGGTGTTGGGATCGGATTAAGGAGCCAGAACCACGAACAAGTGATAATGTTGCAGACAAGATGGATACCGAGTTTGTATCACGGCCTTGAGCAACACATTTTGAATGTACTGTCACCGTAAGACAAGGGGTTGAGATGATCCTTAAGAGAAAATTCTGCTGCAATCTTTCGCCATAACTAGATTTCGTTCGGTGGAACATGGTACCAACATCCATGCATCAATAGATTCTGAGGCCTCAAAATATTTTTGCATAGCAACCATCAAATCTGGGTCTTTGAGTGTTTGTGTTATGCCTGATTCGAAACTGATTGGGATACTGATACTATATCTGTAAACCTGATTTTGCAAATGTTTATGCTACAGTGACTAGATTACCAATCAAGTTACACCCTGCATCAAAATTCGTCAAGGAAAAGGAAGAAGAAAGCAAACCACCTAATTTCAAGGTCTCCACATAAAGACTTGAATAATCAGCAGTTTCAGTATACAAGAAACTCAGAAGGAAGAGATCCATGGTGCACAGCACAGTTTTGTTCCTCAAATTAAAGGTTACACACCAATAGGCACAACTGGAGCAGAGAACCTTTTGTAACAAGAGGGATGCAGAAAAAGGGAGCTAGTAGCATGTGCTCTTAAATGGTGGGTTTCATTTAGCAATGATGATCATCTTGCAGCTCATTCATGGAAGCATTACCAAACAGCTCATGGAAACAATGATTAGCCAGTTGCTTTGCTTTAGTATCTTTAAAGCACTGCATCTAAATATTCAGTTTCTTGATTTGCCTCAATTCACACTAGACTTTACATATGAAAGGATTGAAAGCATGAGTTCCTTTAGCGTTGAAATTGCTCTATTGTACGTTTTAATAAAACACAAATCACATTTACCCGAAGACAATAGTGTTAAAAAGTCCCTTTTTATTGGTTCCATAAGGAGCAAATAACAATTTCTTGTACAGCAGCAGAGTACAGCAATACGGTAAAAATTGAGAGATTCAACTTCAGGGCAACAAGACCAACCAATCATTAGCATTTACAATACCAAAAGTATCCGAGTATTTGAAGCTCAAAAATTGAATTTCCATTTGCAAGAATTTACAAGAAATTACTGTATTTTCTGGAATCAAACTCCTAAAATTCAAAAAATCATCAGGTCGCAACACTAGTAATCATCTGTTAGCGAGCAGAATGAGCCAACTACCAAAAGAACCACTACAAGCCTGTTGTAAGCAAAAGCTGAATCACATTCACATGCAGTTAAGAGTGGAACAGCCAGGTCGCATGAAGCTATGTCCATAAATCAATCTCCAAGTCAGACCAATGTCAGCTTTACTGATCTATCTCCTTGAAATAAACAGGCGGAATCTCTGATGGAGAGGATAATGCAGATACAGCTTTGAACTGATTCAATAAGAGAAGCATCAATTAAGATATATAGATTTATACAGAAACATAGATAGGTGAAAACATCACATATAGAAAAACAAATTTACCTTATGGTTCTTGTACTTATCCCTAATCGCAACTAAGTTTCCACCTTTTCTACACAGTTGTAAATCGTGTATTATGCGAACACAAGGTTCCAAGTCAGACGGCAAGTATCCAGAGTACTTCTGTAGGACTGAATCCTGGAGAAATACACAGAAGCTTTCAGATAAAAATCCCAGAAGAGAAACAGCCTAACAGGTGTCTAAGATGAGCAGAAGGCAAGATAGTTACCCAAGGGTGTTTCTTTGGGTTGATGGTAAATTTTGCAAGAAAAATTACTGATGCTGCAATCAAGGATGGTAGGAACTTGACACAACCATAATCTAGCAAGCTTAGCTCAGCCAAGTAGTAGCCAAGAAACTCAAACTTCAAATTGGAACTCTGCATAGGCAACATAAGGTTTAGAAAACCAATTTTGAGAATTTATGAATCGAAGCACAAACTGTAAATTAGACGGAGCTTACTTTCAGATTTTCTAGTGCAACTTTTGTGAATTTCCTCAAAAAAGTCTTTACTGTTGGATTCCCCATCTCAAATTTAAGGGACGTGAGAATATCCGACTCCATCTTTACAACCTTTGAAGTTCCAAAAAAGATGCATTCTCAATAAAGATCTCAAATATACCATACCAGAACAACACACACCGAAGTGAAAGAGGATATATATAATGGAAAATGAAACCAGAAAGAGATCTACCTCTTCCTTGGTATAGGTATTATCTGTGATGTAGCAAAATTCATGCACTTGTGGTGGATTAATCTCTTCATACTTCCTAAAGAACCAAAACCCAAGCACTATATAAGCATACACATGAATTACACATGAAGAGTAAAAGAAAGTGACAGGTAAAAAAAGAAGAGAGTCATACGATGCAATTAGCATTGAAGAGACACCGAGGAGCTGAAGTTTCTTGCGGATGAGTACATTCATTGACAAGTATCTATCCATGTAAGAAGCAGCCAAATATAGAGTATCGGATTCCAACTTGTACTCTTCCGCAACCTCTACCAACCAATCAACCAACACACCTCTCATATTCGCACTGATGTCACTCTGAACCTTCTCAAGGTAACAAGGCAAAGGCCGTCTTTTCTCTTCTTTCTACAGAAATCAGAAAGCCCCAAATTCAAAAACCTAGAAACCCTAATCCGGAACATACTCCAAGAACAGACCATTTCGCATTCCGAAAAACCGCACATCGAATTAAATCCAAGCAAAGTAATGGAAAATCGAAGTTTGCAAGTCATTGAACGCTCTCTTACCTCCATTTCTCTGAGGTAGTCGTATATGCCGCTGGCGTACGGGGCACACATCTGCGGATCGTCGTCGGACTTCATAGTATCGATTCCTTCCCTGCTCGCCGGCGGAAAATCAACCACGTCCTCCCCCGGCGTCATTATCGGAGCAACAGACTGCTTGTCCTTCTTGGAAGGGAAGGATTTATGTTCCTTCTGGAACTGATTCTGCGAATTGGCATTGAATCCGAGCAAGACGTTGGACGAAATATCGCCGAGCACGACTCTCTTCTTCTTGGCCGGAGGAGTCCGCTGAAGACAGTCGTCGGACGACGTCATCGCTTCCAAGGCTCTCTTCTTCGCCGCCCTAGTCACCCTAACGCGGTTCTCCTTATCCGCCATTGATGAAGTTGCAATTGAGGACGGAGAAAGAGAGGAGTGAGGTGGAGAGAAAGGGAGCAAAGCGTTCTTCTATGGCGTTCGAAGGTGGATTGGTGGAAGTGTGAATTGGCCGGGGTCTTTCTAAAGAGAATGAAAAGCGCCATTTTGTGTTTGCTTGAAATTTTTTGGTGTTCGCCAAATTTTCAGATGAAAATTTGAGAGAAAGGGAAAGTGAAACGAAAACGGTGTCGTTATGCATAAGTTCAGACCCACATGAACGGGAAATCTATGAAACGTGGGGAGGAAGAGGAGTACTTTGGGAAATTCGATGGAAGGGGTTTTTTGTGGAAATTTTCGCGGATTTCATAACGGCGGAGAAGTGACCGCCTTTCCTGAATTTTGTTTTTTTTAGGGGTTGTGCGAATTTTATTTCATTTTTTGGGCTTAGATTTTGGGCGGGTATAATTTTGCGGGTTTCGGCCTAAACATTGGTCAAATGGCTTCCGTATTTAGCCTGGCGCGGGTTAGCACATTTTATGCATTAAATTATTCTTGTGCCTATTTTTGTGGGGTGCTCTTAATAGGGGGTGTGAGATTGTGGGGTCCTTATAGGTGTGGTTATGAAATGTCCCAACTAAAATACTAATTTTATGACTTAATTGTTTGCCTGATTGATTCCTTTTGCATTTGTTGTCATTATTATAGTCATGAAGTTTCCTAAGCAATGTTAGAGCACTTTTTATAGGCAAAACATAATTGCAAATCCAAGATGGTGACGGTGTGCTTAGGCATAACGGTGCTGTGCATAAGGAACTATGCTTTATTAGTAAAGTCCTCCAAGGAATTGGTAGTTCGTTTAGAGTTTTTATTTTGATAACAATCAAAATGCCATTATGCCAACACATTCATGGTGAGGAAATTAATGTCTTGTGAGACTTGAGAGCAAATTAAAATTTCCTCAGGACGCAACCATAAAACGAGCAACTACATGTTACGAAATTACTTTATCAATTTTATGTACATGGATAAAACTATTATCGTTAAAAGAGAAAATGTAGCTAAAGTATCTTCAACTAGCTTAACATGAAAATGAGGACAAATAAGAATAAATTAAGTTTCCAATTTATCTAATTTGAAGTTAAGATTGGAGATTTGGATGTAAATCTAGTACCTGAAATTGGAGATTGGAGATTTACATGATCATTGAAAGAGGAAAGAATGTAGCTAAAATTAAGATCGGAGATTTGCATGAAATTTTATGGGAAGATTGATCATATCCAACGTGGACAACATACATTATACATATATAGAAAATAGGCATGATAAGATAACACATTAGTTTAACAAACTCCCAAAACACTGTATCAACGAGTCCAGTTCATGGATACAACACCTAATTAAGAGAAGAGCTTGATCATTTCCTTTCTTGGGCAACACTTTGCAACCAACGGGTTGGTTTTGGGAGCAGTAAGCCCTGCATTCTCCTTCAAATCAACGAGCTCTTCTCCGACCCTCTCCCACTCAAAACACTGAATCAACGTCCCCAACACCAGCCCAACCATCTTCATAGCAAGCCCTTCACCCGGACACGCCCGCCTCCCAAACCCGAACGGCATCATTTTAAACCCGGCTCGGTTCCCCTGAACTCCATCGAACCGCTCCGGCTTGAACTCTTCGGGATCCTCCCAGACGTCCGGGTCATGGTGCAGGGCCCACACGTTCACCATCAGGATCGTGCCACGTGGCACCGTGTAGCCTCCCACCGTGCAGGCGTCGGACGAGTGGTGTACGACTAGCGGCACCACTGGCCGCAAACGCAGCGTTTCGAGGATGAGGGAGTGCAGGTACGGAAGTTTGTTGAGATCCGGCTCTTCTATCAGGCGGTTATGCCCCACGTGCTCTTCGATCTCGGCACGTGCCTTCTTCAGGGCTTCAGGACGGTTCAGGAGAAGAGACATGGCCCACTCCGTTGTGTTGGAAGAAGTGTCGGTTCCGCCTAGCAACATCACCTGCCAGAGCATTCGAAGAAAAGTCAACTTCAATGGCGAAAAAAATTCGACAATCAAAAGATGACCAGCTTAGCTAGATTACTTACGAGCACAAGACCTTTGATGATCTCCTCTGTGTAAAAATCAGGATCCGATTTCTGCAAAGACAGCAGAACCTCAATCATCGTTCTGTTTTCGTTGCTGATCTCGTCTCCATCTCCGGAATCGCGCTCTTTTTCAACCGAGTCTCTCCAATCATCCACCAGATCCTGCATAAACGCATCGGTTTTCTTAAACAGAGCCTTGAACTTGTTTTCCGCACCTCTGATTCCGATCCTCCTCAACACCGGAAAGAAATCTCCGATTGAGGTCACTCCACCGGCGTCGGTGATCTCTTTCATCAGATATTTAAACCTCTTGCCTTCCTCTGTTTCCTCCGCCTCTCCGTAGTATCTTCGCCCTGCTAACATCGTCGTCATCACATTCGTCATCGTCTCCATAGCCGCCGATTTCAGATCCACATTCCGGTAACCGGATCCATCTTCCGGCGGGGCGTGGCGGTAGATCCGCCGGATCAGCGACCTGACCTCGGCGGTGCGGATGCTGGCGAGGAGTTGGAGGCGGTGAGGAGAGAGGATCTCGGTGTTGGAGATCCGGCGGAGGCTCCTCCATAGGTCGCCGTAGGGGGCCCAAGTGAGGGCGGTGAAGTTGTAGCCGAAAAGCTCGCCGGCGACGAAGGGAGGGCGGTTTGCAAATACGACGTCGTTTTTGTGGAGGCATTCCTCGATGGCGGTGGGGGACGAGACGAGAAGGACTTGGCGGAAGCCGAGGCGGAGGAGGAGGAGGGGGCCGTGGCGGACGGAGATCTGCGCTAGTGAGCGGTGGATGCGCTCCCGGAGGAGATGGAGGTGGCCCAGGATGGGGATGGTGGGGAACGGACTTGGCGGGAGATTTTGAATTTTGCTAAGGACGTGTTTGGTTGCGATGAAAATGGTAATGAGGACTGCTGTGTAGAAGTATAGATCTTCCATTTCTGTTTCGTTATTGTGCTTGGCTCTTCTAGTGTTGGGAAGGATTTATATCAGGGTGAAAAAACATATTTTATTACGTCAAGTTGTGGAAGGTGAAGTTGATTGAGGAGGGCTTCTTGTTGCTCAAGCAAACTTGGGCTTCAAGAATGCTTCTGCTAAATTGACGTGTACTCGGCAGGAATAGTTATTTAAATAACTATCTATGTGCAATTTGGATCATTACAATCTATGGAATTGCCAAGGGAAGCAGACTTCTACCGGTCCGGATCCTCTGTCTTCAGTTTTGTGTCCCCTTATATGTCCCCAAATTTTGATTGGGCCATGTGAAATTTTTTTCCAAATCAGCATTTTTTTCTTCTTTTAATTTAACAAATTTAGCCCTTAATTTCCCTTTCCCATTTAACAAATGGGTCAGATTGGCGTCCCTCACCTTCGCCGTTAATTTCCCCAAATTTTGCTCGATCGCCGAACGTCTCGCCGTCCCTTACCCTCGCCCTCGCTCGACCTCGCAGTCTCTGCTGTCCCTTGAGAATGTTCTCCTTCTTCTTCTTATCCCTCTCCTCCTTGGCCTTCCTCTTCTCGATCTGAGCTCTTCCTTCCGCTCCTTGTACGCCTTCTTGACCTCCCTCTCCCTCGCCCTCTGCTCAAACGTGGCCGAGCTCGGCGATTTGATGGCCCTGGACGACGCCCTCTTCCGAGGCTGCTTCCAGTTCCGCCCGGAGACCTTGTCGGCGATCACCCCGTCGTACGTCGGTCGTCTGAAGGCCACGGGCTTGTCGGGGTCCGACAGCGAGGGCAACGCCGCTCGCTTCGCCGACGGCTGACTATCGTCGATCTCCGGAAGTGTCATTGATCGGATTGGCGGCGGCGGCGGCCTGCGATTCCTGTTCGGCTCTCTTGCGCTTGTAGGTTTTGCCGCCAAAGCCTTCGTCCAAGCATCTGAAGTCGATTGTGCACGCCATTGGAAGCTAGAGACGACTCAAACTCTAGGGTTCACAGCAGCGAGCGGCCGATACCTATTTTAGTTTAACTAGTATAGTTCCCCGCGCCTTGCGCGGATTTTATATTTTATATATATATATAATAACATCGATCAAACAATTTTATACTATATTGCATGTATAATATATAAATTTCCAAGTATTTTTTTTTCAAATATCATTATTAGAAATTGATATTAATTTTTTTGGTCATTGATATTTATATCAATACAATTTTTTGTAAATTTCATGTTTGGTAGTGTAAGTATTGTTTTTGCTAATCTTAAATTTTACACATACATTTGTATTACTTTTCATTTTGTATTATATAAAGATAAATAATAATAATAATAATAATAATATTATTATTATTATTATTATTATTATTATTATTATTATTATTATTTAATCTTGATATAAATTGATATATATATTGATTGATTGTATTTAAGTTGTGATATTATAGCTACTATACATGATTTATTACATATATATAAAACAATGTTATTATTACTATTATTATTTAAATCCTAAGTCGTTGTAAAATTGAAAAGAATATTTGGAATAAGGGTAAGGCTAGTAGGACGTACCATATGTTCGGAAAGAATATTACATATATATATATAATTAACATTAGTATGATGTATGTATATTTAGAAAAAATGATCTTATTCCTTTTTCTTGTTATGGTCCCATTCTCACCTCTTATATCTCTATATCTTATATTTTATAATAAATTTCTTGTTAAAATATAATAAACTTATAGTACAACCAATATATCAAAAAATATATTTAGTAACACCATATAAAAAAGACCTTAAAATAAAAAATAGATGGATAAAATGTACCGTGAAGTTGTAAAATTATATACATTAAAGATTATTGAATAATCAAGTGAAAAGTATAAGGATATGGTATTTTAAAAAAGGTAAGTGAATATTGAAGTGAAAATCATAATGATCCAATGCTTAATTACACAAAAGACAAATTTGATAGAATTGAGAGAGGAGGATATGTATGGATGAAAAAATGAGCAAGTAAGGTAGTATATAATATATATATATATATATATAGTAGTAGAATTATTAAAAGTTTTGTAAGTATATTTGGATGAAGTTCATTTTTAAATTTTAAAAATTATTAGTTACTATTACTAAATTGACTATAACTATCAATAATATAATTATTTAAAATTTCATGATTATATTTGGATCAAGTTTATTTTAAAAAATAGGTTGCGATTACAAATTAAAATTGGCTAGAGCTATCAATTATAAGTTCATATGGATAGCGAATAAGATTTTTTAAATAATTTAGGTGTAAACTTCGACGATTTGGTTAAAAGGAGGATAGTTAGTTAATTTTTTAGGATTGGCTAGTTAAATTATGAGATACCAATCAACTTATTACCTGATATATATCTTCGTTGAACTCATAATTTTCAATTTTTTGATAGAATCTACCTCATACGTATCCCCTTCAAAAGATATTGTTAAGACAATTACGATTAATCAACTTAATTTGTATAGAAAAATATATTGTTAAGATATTCAGCTAACATTGTTAAGATACTGTAAACAATTGCCTACGTTTGTTGAGAGTAATGAGCATACGAATAAAAAAATTAAGGTAGCACGAATTCATAAACTTAATTTGTGTAGAAATAAAAATTAAGTTCACAAAAGATTTGGTTAACTAAATAAGTAGATAAATTCACAGATATATTCAATTATCCATAATATTTATTTGGTAGAAACAATTATCCAAAATATTCACAAATTATAATCAATCGTAATCCTATCCGTAATGTTATATGGAGATTTGCGGTTAACTTCTAATCAAATTATAAGCAATCAAACTATTTTAAAAAGAAACAAAGAAAATACTATACCAAATATGATCAATTTTCCAAATTTAGATGATCATGAATTATCTGGATAAGGATAATTTTTAAAGGAGATCAATAGTTATCGGAAAAAACTTGTGAGTTGGTTAATTATCGTAACAAATTTCCAAAGAGAGTTGCAATTTGAAGTGCAAATCAACCGGACATAATCAATAATTTGTGATTTTGTTAAAAAGAGAACCATTTTGTTAATTATCGTAACAAACTTCCAAAAAGAGGTGCAATTTGAGGTGCAAATCAACCGGCCATAATCAATAATTTGTGATTTTGTTAAAAAGAGAACCATTTTTTGTAGAAATTCAAAAAGATTACTCCACCTTTTTAGGACATATTTGAATTGGTATTAGTTTAAATTCCTAATTATCAATTAATTAGTTTTTTTTATCAATCAACTTAAACCTCTTCTTCTACTTCTCGTATGTATGGAGATCCATAGCTCCATTAAACCTCTTCTTCTATGTTCAGTAGTCTATAATCATATGTAAACACAAAAACGTTAAATTTGTGGGAGCGATTTGAGGGTTGGTTTGAAAATTAACTGGCAAGTACATGGGAGAAAGAAATGAGTAAACACAAAAACGTTAATCTGTAATTTACATTTGAGGTTTTATTTTTAAAAATTATAGATGTGACTTGTATATTAGGTGGACAAAGTCTACATGAGGTGGCTTAATTAGAAAGATAAATATTAATGATGTGGCTTATTAAGAAAATGACACGTGTACAATTCCGAGGTGGCATAATATAGGAGCGCCATGTGGCGAAATCCTACGTGGCGCAATGAGAAGGCTTTATTTCTTAGTGGTTTTAAATATATATAATAGATTAAGGCTAAATTTGTTAAATAAAAAGAAGAAAAAGAATGCTGATTTGGAAAAAATTTCCACGTGTCCCAATCAAAATTTGCTGACATAGAAGGGGACACAAAATTGGGGACAGAGGATCCGGACCGGACTTCTACCTGCAAGAGTTGAAGGGCTCAAAATTTTATGCATATACAAAGAATGTGCAGTACATGTGTTCTGCGTCCACTATGTTTCTTTGATATACAAAAAGATGTGCTGCATAATTCAGAAACATAAATTCAAAATTGATTGGATTTGCCATATAGGAAAGCTGTTATTCCAAAATGTACATAGTCAGTAGACCTGAAAATGCTGCCTTTACAATGAAGTAAATCATGAGCTGTAATTCTGAAGTGAAAGATGAACAGAACATAAGCCATTGTGAATCTCTATATATCTGAAAATATGGTCCCTAGATGAAAAGGCCAAAATCCCATTCATTTTGAACCTCATAGCCTTCTGTTGACTAACTCACAGATCAGAACATTCTATCAACCATTTTTTTTCTCTGCAAATTGGCTTTACATTGTCAGAAATGAACAAGAAAAGAGGTCAAGAATATTTCTGTCTGAAGATCAAAGGCTTCAACCTTACAACATTGAAGCCTAAGAAGTGTACAGCTTTCTGAGCTTGTGAATCAGCCTTCGACAAATTGGACAAACTCTGCTCTCCCCTTCCATAATCCTGTAAAACCAAAACCACCAATCATCACTCAACCTCTAAAAAGCCTTACAACAATGTCAGAATTCCATAGTGTTCAGTATATGTACCTTAGAGCACAGTCATAGCAGGTAGCACTGTGGCCACAAGGAACAAAGAAGCAATTTCTTGGCTCATCATAACATATAACACAAATCTTCCCATCATATAATTCATCCGATGAGCTGCTGCTTGATGCCCCTTCTTCTAAATCTTCTTCGCCTGTCCCATATGTCAATTTACTAGACTTCTCTGGCATCAGAGGGTCACGCTCGCTTTCTCCTGCGCTTTCTGACACGCTTATTTGGTTTGTTATTCTTGCTGATGCTGTTGTTGTTGTTGTTGTTGATCTGTGCACCTCACTTTCATCATTTTCACCATTGCAAGCTCCAAAGTACTTGAGTATCAGAAAAATTATGATCATAACCGAACCTGCAAAACCACAGTTTGTTCCTTTTAAGTCTTCAAACTCAAAGTCACCATCCTGAATCAATTTAATGCACAATGTAATTTAAGGTATAGAGCATTCAATGCAATATGACCCTTAGTCAATTTGTTAGAGGTTCATTCAAAGCACCTAAGATTGCGACGTATGTGACCATCCTTGAGACGAAAGAGAACTCAATGTCCCAGTCACCCAAATCCGCCTGCACAAAACTAGATTTTCAGAACATCATATTTGTAATAACTTACTTTTAAGGCTTCTTAAAAAGAAGGCAAAGACATGATAAAGAGGATTTACATTGTTTGGTGTTGTAAGAACAACGAAACGAGTACTTGGAAAATGGATTTTCAGGCTGCACGAACCGTTTATGGTGGAGCAAACATGAGCTGCTTTGGTGGTGTCATACATTTTAGACGACACGTTCACGTTTATAGTCATCACAATGCTTCTAGGGTTTGTGTTCACTACACTAACATAGAACTTATCATCTTCCGGTACAATGTAATCAGCCCTTATGCTAGCCATCTGACCACTTGAGGATAGTTCCTCCATGGAAGCACTCGAATTCGGCAAAAAAGTCTCAAAATCTCGTTCACCTAAAAATATAATAATCTTGTGAACAATCACGAAGTTTTTAGGCAGAGCCAGAGTTTTGAAATAAAATCAAGTAATCACACCTTTGATAATGACTATTTGTAGATTGCTTAAGCTAGCAGTAGGAGCTTCCCATCTCATACGAATTCCTGATCCCTTATTCAGCCACAAAGAAAAACCCTGTTCCATAGAACCCAAAACCAACACAAATTCAACTCCAAAACAAGTCCTATAAACATGATCAGAACTCCAATCTTTAATCTTTTTTTTTTTTTTTTTTTACCTTCTGACTATAAGATCCAACAGGCAAGTACTTTGACACAGTCCAATTGGTTTCCAAGCTAAGCTCAGGTTTCTGATCAAATCCATATACCAAAGCCCCTTTCTTAGCTTCATCTTTAACCTCAATACGCTTCACAAAGACAGGGTTTACACCAAATTGCCTTGAGGAGCTCGGCCCCAGCACCATCTTTGTGCTTCCATAGTACCCTAATCTCAGACTTACACAAACTGCAATGCCAAAATCCCCAAAAAATTAGGAAAAAAAGAGAGTGTTTGATGGGTTGGAAACAGGTAAAAAGTCAGAGAAAGAGATTACATGCCACAAATCCAGAGAGTAAGGGAAGCTAGCAAGCGAGCCCAGCTCTCCTTCCATGTCCACCGGGCTGAACTTCGGGAGTTGACGAATCCGGGTCTGAACATGTCGGATGAGAAGATGGAAGAGAGAAACTAATGGTCTACGGAGGAAGATGGGTGTCACTTCTAATTGAGATTGAAAGATCAGAATGGTAGATGAGGAGTGTAGATTGTATAAATGAAGAGCGAAATGGTGGGATTTTGAATGGCAAGTTAGAAATGGTAGGTGCGTTAGTTTTATGCTGTTGGTATGTCAACGGTCAAACAGTCAAACTCTTAATTATGCAAGTATAACATGGGCCCAAGCCCAATAACAAGATCCTAACATGAGCAGAAGGCCTATTCTTAGTGATCCACACGTATAGTGGAAGCCCAAATATGGAGAATGTACGCTTAGGACACCAGAAGCTCAATGATGGGTGTGTTACATTACTTACATACGCAACCCGTTGAAAAGCACATTTCTTGAAGCGCAAGTTGTTGGGGATCGACACTAACTCCTAGTCCCACAGACAATCAGAGCGGAAGCAAAAATAACAATCTGTAGGAATTTCCGGATACAACCAAGACGACGAAACCAATCAACGACAATTCAGGAATCAAGCAGAGCAAATAATAAGCAAGGGACACCAAGATTTTTATAGTGGAAAAACCCTCTCAAAACGAGGGAAAAAAACACTTGCCCAATCGAGCACAAATCCACTAATCAACAAGTCAAGTACAAGTGTTTTCGGATCTCACACCGGAGATTATCAATACAAGGAGAAACTACTCTGGAACTCCTCAATGAACGCAAACACTTGTAACAAATGAGATTAGGTTTCCTAGACGGAGAAATACCTATGGACAAACAGCCGCTGTCGAATCCCAGAGACGAGGCGAATATACTCGGGCTTCACAAAGGAAGATCACTCCTTCACACACTTTCTCCTCTATCTTCTTCTTTCTTCTTCTTTCTTCTCTTGTGCTTTCTCTCTCTCACTTTGGAGATGGTGATCGGCTGCCACTATTTTCTTACACCCCCCACACACCACACACATACATTGTATATATATGTGGCACGTGAGGGAGCTCCACCATAATTGCAATCAGATGCAATTTTGGGTTTGGGCTGGAACATGGGCTTAGGCCCAACAATCTCCCCCTCCAGCCCAAGGGGAAGACGTCCACACCAACTCGGGAACTTCAGTTATGCACCAGTCCCGCCATCTTGGCGCAGAACCGATGCTTCTCAACAGTCACCACCTTAGTGAACATGTCAGCTGGATTCTTGTCAGTGTGAATCTTCTTCAAACACATCCGACGATTGCTCACAGCATCTCGAATCCAATGGTACCTCACATCAATGTGCTTTGTCCGACAATGATATGTAGCATTCTTGCTCAAATCTAGAGCACTCTGACTGTCACAGTTCACCACATATTCTCTTTGTCTCAAACCCAACTCTTGAAGAAATCTTTTCACCCAAAGCATCTCTTTTCCAGCTTCTGTCATGGCAATGTACTCTGCCTCAGTAGTAGACAAAGCAACACACTTTTGCAACTTGGACTGCCACGAGACAGCTCCCCCAGCAAAAGTAAACAAGTATCCCGATGTCGACTTTCTACCATCAAGATCTCCTGCCATGTCTGAATCTGTGAACCCCTCAAGAATAGGCTCAGCTCCTCCAAAACAAAATCTCATCTTAGAAGTACCTTTCAAGTACCTGAAGATCCATTTTACAACTTCCCAATGAACTCTACCCGAATTGGAAAGAAACCTGCTCACAACACCAACCGCCTGAGCTATATTTGGCCGGGTGCACACCATCGCATACATCAAACTATCAACTGCTGATGAATAAGGAATGGTGGTCATCTTCTTCTGACTGAAACCTTTTACAACTAGGCGGGCTTTATACTTGACTAGTTTCTCTCCATCCGTCTTTAGCCTGAACGCCCATTTGTTTCTCAATGCCTTTCTTCCCTTAGGAAGTTTCACAAGCTCATATGTGTTGTTCTTTTTCAAAGAACTCAACTCCTCTTTCATGGCTTCTACCCACTGAGCTTTTTCTTTGTGATTCTGCACTTCTTGAAAACTTTCAGGCTCCCCCTCTTCAGTAACTGCAACATACTCAGACGAGGGATATCTGGTGGATGGACAACGCTCTCTTCTTGATCTTCTGAGCTCATTCTCTTCTTCAATTTCTTCCGGCTCCCCCTGCTCAGAACCCTCACCAGCTTCAGCTTCTGGTAAGTCATCATCTGACTCAGGAATCTCATCAAAGCCATTTTCTGCAGAAGAATCATCACTGGTGCTACTACCTTCTGACTAAGAAGGCAAATAAAGTGGAAACTCTTCAAGTTCCTCAGGTGTATCCGAATGTGACAAAATCTTGTCTTCATGAAAGGTCACATCTCTAGACCTTATCACTTTCTTCTTTTCTGGATCCCACAACTTGTACCCAAAGTCAGCATCTCCATAACCCAGAAAAATGCAAGTCACTGCCCTGTCATCTAGCTTCTGTCTCTGCTCTTTAGGCACGTGCACAAAAGCCTTGCACCCGAAGACTCGCAAATGAGAGTATGAAATGTCTCTGCTAGACCAAACTCTCTCAGGAATATCAAAATCCAAAGCTGCTGATGGAGATCTGTTCATCAGATAACATGCAGTCATCACCGCTTCACCCCAAAATGGCTTTTCAAGCTTCGCCATTTTTAGCATACATACGACTTTCTCTAGGATGGTTCTGTTTGTTCTTTCCGCAACGCCATTATGTTGTGGAGTGCCCGGAGTCGTCTTTTCATGTCTGATGCCGTGCTCCAGACAATACTTCTGAAACTCCTTAGAAGTGTACTCGCCTCCATTATCACTACGGAGACACTTCAACGAGCAACCTTTTTCTCTTTCCACCATGGCATGGAATTTCTTGAAGCAATCAAGAACCTGGTCTTTTGTCATCAAAACAAACACCCAAACCTTTCGTGAAGCATCATCAATGAAAGTCAGAAAATATCTACGACCACCATTTGTGGGTACATCAATGGGGCCACACACATCAGAATACACCAACTCAAGCAAATTCTTTTTTCTTTCAGAAGATTTGCTAAATGACACCCTAGTTTGTTTTCCAAAAACACAATCATCACAAGGGCTTTGAGTCATACCTTTGACGGAAGGGATGAGAGACTTCTTCGCCAAAATTTGCAGTCCTTTTTCACTCATATGCGCCATGCGCCTATGCCATAGGTTCATTGATGTCTCATCCTCAACTGCATTCAGGCCATCTCGTGTGACCTTCATCTGAGTCTTGTACAGAGTGTAGCTAAGACTCCCTCTAGCAATCACCATTGAACCTTTCGTCAGCTTCCAACTCTTATTAGCAAAGTAGTTGTGGTAGCCGTCTATATCCAAAGCATGAAGAGAAATCAAATTCATCCGCAGATCCGGTACATGTCGCACATTCTTCAGAGTCAACGTGCAACCCGCATTTGTTAGAACACAAATGTCTCCAATACCGACTATCTCTGCATAGCTGTTGTTCCCCATCTTCACTTTCCCAAAGTCTCCGGCTTTATAACTAGTGAAGATTTCCTTCTTCGGTGTAGCATGGTAGGATGCAGCTGAGTCAACTACCCATTCTACACGACATTCAAGTTTGTTGTTGTGATCATCCACACAAGACAGAACAACCAGCCCTTCTTCTTCACCATACACTGCAGCTGTGGTGTTTTTATCATCTTCATTCTGATGTTTCTCTTCACTCTTGCTCTTCTTCAAGGCATTACAATTTCTTTTCATATGCCCTTCTTTGCCACAATGAAAGCATTTGAACTTTTCTTTACTCTGAGAAGTTCCTCTGTTCTGTGACTTCCCTTTTGACTTTCCGTGTCCTTTCCGCTCTTTGCTTCTCCCTCTAGACCGATTCTCTGTAGTCGTCGCCAGAGTCTGCGAAGAGTTAGTACCCATGTCTTTTCTCCTAGTCTCCTCGTTGTAGAGACTATCAACCACGGTACTGAAGGACACAATTCCCTTAGGAGCAGAATTGTTAATGGAAACCACCAACGTCTCCCAAGTATCCGGCAAAGAACTCAAGAGCATCAAGGCTTGCAACTCATCTTCAAGAGGCAACTTCATGGTGCTCAACTGATTTACAAGCTCTTGAAACTCACTCAAATGCTTGGCAATAGACTTTCCGTCTTTGTACTTCAGATTAACTAACTTTCTGATCACAAAAGCTTTGCTCTGAGCTGACTTCCTCTCGTACATAGACTGGAGCTTCTTCCACAAGACCTGTGCATCTGTCTCATTGCTCACATGATGATAGACACTGTTGTCTACCCACTGCCTTATGGTTCCGACTGCTTTTCTGTGCGTCTTTTTCCAGTCACTATCCTGAACACTGTCTGGCTTCTTTGATCCTAACTCAACCGGATCATACAAATCTTTGTAGTACAGAATATCTTCCATCTTCGACTTCCAGAGAGAATAGTTCGAAGACGTCAGCTTGATCATTGTTCCCGCAAACTCATCTGTCTTAGTTGTCATATCTCACCCTAACACAGACGGAGCTCAAACCTGGCTCTGATACCACTTGTTGGGGATCGACACTAACTCCTAGTCCCACAGACAATCACAGCGGAAGCAAAAATAACAATCTGTAGGATTTTTCGGATACAACCAAGACGACGAAACCAATCAACGACAATTCAGGAATCAAGCAGAGCAAATAATAAGCAAGGGACACCAAGATTTTTATAGTGGAAAAACCCTCTCAAAACGAGGGAAAAAACCACTTGCCCGATCGAGCACAAGTCCACTAATCAACAAGTCAAGTACAAGTGTTTTCGGATCTCACACCGGAGATTATCAATACAAGGAGAAACTACTATGGAACTCCTCAATGAACGCAAACACCTGTAGCAAATGAGATTAGGTTTCCTAGACGGAGAAATACCTATCGACAAACACCCGCTGTCGAATCCCAGAGACGAGGCGAATATACCCGGACTTCACAAAGGAAGATCACTCCTTCACCCACTTTCTCCTCTATCTTCTTCTTTCTCCTTCTTTCTTCTCTTGTGCTTTCTCTCTCTCACTTTAGAGATGGTGATCGGCTGCCACCATTTTCTTACACCCCCCACACACCACACACATACATTGTATATATATGTGGCACGTGAGGGAGCTCCACCCTAATTGCAATCAGATGCAGTTTTTGGGTTTGGGCTGGAACATGGGCTTAGGCCCAACACAAGTTCCCTTAGGCACGATGTAGTCAACCATCAATAGTTTTTTGGCTTAAAACATATCTAGCCCCTCGAACTTACACAAATTTGTCATTTAGACACCTCACCTTTGATTTGTATCTATTGGGTATCTGAACTTATATTTTTTGACCTATCAAACACCTGTTTGCTGACTTATGCTAAAAAAATTGCCACCTGGCGCCACGTGTATCCCATGTGTATGCCACCTCATTAATTTTAATTAAATAAAAAAGAAAAATAATAAGAAAATGAAAGAAAAAGAAAAAGAAATTAAAAGAACAATTCTCCTTTGCCTTTCCTATCTTCCCACCGACGGCCAATCCCGGTCTTTGACAACACCGGCCAAACCCGGCGGCAGGCCAGCCCCTCTAGGGTCAATGGCGGAATCGTCCGGAAGCGGAGGGGGGAATCGGCGGCGAAGATGGTGGTTGAAGGCGGAGAATTGGGCGCAGATCGGAGGTGGGTTCTTGGAATTAAAGGAGTTGCAAAGGTGGTTGTAATGGCGCTGGAAGCGGTTTCCGGGTGGGGGTTCAAGAAACAGAGGATTGTTGTTGTTGTTGGTGGATTGGGCGTGGGCAAATTAGGCCATGAGAAAGATGAGGAGGGAAATTGAGAGGATTGAGATCGGGGAAGAGAGAGATTTCTTCATGGCGATGATGGCGATTACCGATTTCTGGAAACAGAGGAGGGATTTGAGGAATGGGCCGAGCGAGCGTGGAGGCCGGTGAGGGCGAGTGAGCGCGTCGGTGAGTGAGGTCATCGGCGGTGGAGGGGCTGGCCTGCGGCCGGGTTTGGCCGGTGCTGTCAAAGACCGGGTTTGACCGTCGGTGGGAACTGGGAATATAGGAAAGGCAAAGGCTTTTTCTTTTTCTTATTGTTTTTCTTTTTTTTTAATTAAAATTAATGAGGTGGCATACACATGGGATACATGTGGCGCTAGGTGGCAACTTTTTTTGCACAAGTCAGCAAACAGGGGTTTAATAGGTCAAAAAATATAAGTTCAGATACTCAATAGGTCCAAATCAAAGGAGGTGAGGTGTCTAAGTG
The DNA here is from genome assembly GCA_934048045.1 of Polygonum aviculare. Classification (NCBI taxonomy): domain Eukaryota; kingdom Viridiplantae; phylum Streptophyta; class Magnoliopsida; order Caryophyllales; family Polygonaceae; genus Polygonum; species Polygonum aviculare. Next base: position 10,897,087 of record OW204028.1, read on the forward strand.
ACAAATTTGCGTAAGTTCGAGGGGCTAGATATGCTTTAAACCATAGTTTTTTGGTCGAGAGTCAACCATCAATAGTGAGCTCATTACTCGTATAAACTTATGTAAAGCAAGAAGATAGAAGGCAAGCTTTACCAAAAACATGGAGGATCGTCTCTTCATATACATCGCACTATTCATAACGCTCGCCATTGCCACAAAACAATTGCTTGCCAAAATTCAAAGTAGAAAACTCCCGCCAAGTCCCTTCCCTTGCTTCCCCGTCGTCGGCCACCTCCATCTTCTCCGGGACCCGATCCACCGGTCTCTTTTCGAAATCTCCCGCCGCCATGGCCCGATTCTCCTCCTCCGCTTCGGCTTCCGCCAAGCTCTCCTCGTCTCCTCGCCCTCCACGGCCGAGGAGTGCCTCCACAAAAACGACGTCGTTTTCTCCAACCGCCCCGACTTCGTCGCGGGGGAGCTCTTCGGATACAACTTCACCGCCATCAACTGGGCTCCCTACGGCGACCTGTGGCGCAATCTTCGCCGGATCTCAAACACCGAGATTCTCTCCCCTCACCGCCTCCAGCTGCTCGCCGGCATCCGCGCCGATGAGGTCAGATCGCTCCTCCACCGAATCAATCGCCTCGAGCAAGAAGACGAAGGATCCGGTTTCCGGACAGTGGATTTGAAATCCGCCTTTCTAGAGACGACGACGAACGTGATGACGAGGATTTTAGCTGGAAGGAGGTACTACGAAGAAGGTGAGGAATCAGAGGAAGGCAGGAGGTTTAAGGATTTGATGAGAGAGATCTCCAATGCCGGAGGATTGACCACAATTGGAGACTTCTTTCCCGTATTGAGGAAAATTGGGATCAAAGGAGCAGAGCAGAGGTTCAAATCTCTGTTTGGCCGAACCGATGCGTTTCTGCAGGATCTGTTGGACGATTACAAGAGGAGATCGGTTGGAGATGAAATCAGCGACAAGAACAGAACGATGATTGACGTTCTGCTCTCCTTGCAGAAGTCAGATCCTGAATTTTACTCAGAAGAGATCATCAAAGGCCATGTGCTTGTAATGCTGCTCGGCGGAACCGACACTTCGGCGGGGACAATGGAGTGGGCCATGTCCCTTCTCCTAAACCATCCGGAGGCACTGAGCAAGGCGCGTGCCGAGATCGATGAGCACGTGGGGCGTAGCCGCCTGATACAAGAGTCGGATCTTAACAACCTTCCTTACCTCCACTCACTCATCCTCGAAACGCTGCGAATCCGCCCCGTGGGGCCGCTCCTAGTACGACAATCGTCGGAAGAGTGCAGCGTGGGAGGCTACTCGGTCCCACGGGGCACGATGCTGATGGTGAACGTGTGGGCCCTGCACCACGATCCCGCGGTGTGGGACGAGCCCGATGAGTTTAAACCGGAGAGGTTTGAGGGAGTGCAAGGGAACCGAACCGGGTTCAAGTCGATGGTGCCTTTCGGGGTCGGGAGGAGGGCGTGCCCGGGTGAAGGGCTCGCGATGCGGATGGTTCAGTGTTTCGAGTGGGAGAGGGTTGGCCAAGAGCTTGTTGATTTGCAAGAGAATATTGGGATGACTGCGCCTAAGGCTAAGCCTTTGGTAGCCAAGTGTCGGCCTAGAAAAGAAACCACAAAGCTTATCACTTAGTAAATTGTATTGTCCATTTCCATGAAGCATTTGTGTAATAATGTATGGAGCGGCACTGCACCTGTAATTCCAGATATTCTAAGTCCAATTTCATAATATTAGTAGTTTACTTCATAATCCACTTACTTTTATTTGATAAGGTAAGGTCACATGAACCGTTTTGCTTTTATCTTTGCGTCTGTCTAATTTCCCTTTGGTTCCCAAATCAAGCTAAAAGAATATTGTGCTTTGTCTTGCTTGGCTTATGATGTGTATTAGTACTTCTTAAAAGAGAGGTTTGAGTAGGCCTTGAACGCGAATCGAGGGTCCTGAGCACGTCTTTCTTCTTCAAACTCATGAATGGAAGCGAAAGCAAGATAAGCAAGCCATTAGGAGTCTTGCTTTGGTGGAACTAAAGACAGTGACTTTGAGTGGTTGGAGGTTCAGCTTTATATGAAGGATATATACACAATCGTTTGTAGATTGTAAAAACAACACTCCCAAAGCAACTGGAATTGGCTTGAGCTAAGAGAGATTTTTTTTTTTTGATCGAAGAGCTAAGAGAGATTAAAGCTGGGCATTGACAAGAGAGATTAAAAGTTATGCAAACTCCTAAAGTGTATTGCTTCGCTATTTCCCGTCCTCATCCTCAAATTAGGCAACACATATCACTCTTGTACATGACACCTTGAGGAGAGTTGAGTGTTTTTTTATCTTGAAAAACTTAAAAATTATTCCTACGATCTCATTAAATTTGTTCAATTTTTCATTTTGGTTGTTCTAAAAAGATTTTCTGTTTCTCAAATATTTTCATTTGTATCATATTTTTCTTACAATATTACTTTTATTCAATTTCATATATTATCTGCATTACCCAATTTTGTTATCACCTTTATCATTTTTTTCTATACAATTACCAAATTATATTCATAAAAAATCAATCGTATTATTACCCCCTCATTATCTAAAATTTCTCATCAAGATTATCACTTTTTCACTTTATGCCTCTACAAAATCACCAAATTATTCTCATCTCATATATTACCATAATTATTCAACTTTTTATTGATTATCACGCTAAATATACTTTATGAACAAACAATTTGGTATCGAGGGAGTAACAAAATAACATGTATTTCGAGAGTTTTAAAAAGTTTTTGGAAAAAATTACTCTCTCCATTTGGTTATATTTGATGTTTTAGCCTATTGCACTTGTTAAGAGATGTTTAATTTTCTACACTTTTATGTGCATATTTTCCCAAATTTACCCTTTATAAATTTATCAAAAGATTATCCTCATAAACTACTAATAGACTAGAATAAGGAAATATTTATTTAGAGTTTTAGTAATGTACTGCAGTATAAAGTAGAACCCAAATTTTAACAAAAATTTGTGCCACATCATCAATCTTGGATAAAATAATAATTTTATTTTTTACATTGATCTTCAAAAAATAACTCATTTATCTCTAACATGATTTTTTTAGATTATATCCTTATACGAATAAAGAAGTTGAAGTGATTTTCTTTTATATCTTAACAATTTTTCCTTATTAATTAGTATATGATTTTGTAATTATAAAACCTTCATGAAAAGTGAAAAACTTTCACATATATCAATAGTATATTAAATAATACTATAAACATGAAAATTTGAACAGAATTATTTTAAAATCAACATTGTATTAATAAAAGTACATATATTGGTCAATAGGTTCAGATTTCGGTCTATCGGGTTTGGATTATAAATTCTCAAGTTAAAAGCAAATTTGTATCAAAATTCGATCTCAAATCGGTTAATTTGATTTTATATTTACATTACTGGTACATGGTATGGGATTTGTACTAGTTAGAATAATTTAATAGGTATGAATCGTATGATTAAGTAACTTTATAGACTTTCTTAACTTCGGATTAAAATGTTAAAATATCAAATAAAATCAAATGGCTTAAGACATGTTCAAATCCCTCAACTTGTAACCTTTAGTCAATTAGACAGTTCATCTTTAAAATGAGTTAATTGAGTACCCAAACTTGTCAATCTCTATCTGTTGATTCTATATAATACTTTATATATGATGTGGTAATGTGTTTGTCATTCACACTCTTTTGTGATGAGTATAAAACTTCACTATTTATTGCTCAAGATTTTTTTATCTAAAAATACAAATTCTCCATTTTCACTTTTTCCTTTAAAGAAAATTTTGAAATAAAATAGAATAGAAAAACATTTGAGTCTAAATAAAATTAAACGGGGAAATTATTAGGAATTGACCAATTTAGGTACTCAATAAATCCGTTTAAAAGTGGGGTGTACGTGTGACCAAAAAGTCACAAATTTCACAATAACTCAGAACCGGGAGAAAAAATTGTACCGAACCGGGAGAAAAAAACGAAATCGAAATTTTGAAATTTCAAATCGAAGAATATACGGTTTTCTTTGAAAAAATTGAACCGAACCGAGAAAAAAAAAATGAAATCGAAATTCTGAAATTTCTTAAACCAATAACTGAACCGAATTCTGTCGATTCGGTAAATGTTTTCAGTTTCATTTGAACCATGCTCAGGCCTATGACATTGTAGTAATTGTACATTTCATACGGTTTCAGGAGAAGATCAATGTTTTCGGTTTTAGTTGAACCATGCTCAGGCCTATGACATTGTAGTAGTTGTAGTTTTTTTTTTGGGTAGAATTGTAGTAGTTGTAGTTACAAATTTCACAATAACTCAGAATATGATGTTGTATATAGTTACAAATTCCAACAAACTCTCCAATATTAATCTCATTGCAGGCAGGTTTTATTATATCGAACATGAAATTCCATCAAAGTAAACCCTTCTTTAAACCCGAGTTCCTATGGCCTTGTCTTCAAAAAAGAGTGCTCAACAATCAACATGTTAATAGGCACCTAGTTTCTTGTAACAACGTTATTTGTATGTTTAGGCTACAATAAATATCTATCTATCTATTACTATATACTAAAGCGGAAGCAAATTCCGCCACCATATTGCGCCACATCACCCCTTTTATTAAAATAATATATTTTATTTAAATTCTTTTGTCATCTATTAAATTGGAAAACTTATTTTTGTACTCCCTACTTGAAAATTTTATCTTTTCTTATCTATTAAATTGGAAAAATTATGTAAATTTTATCTATTAAGTTGATACTTACATGGTACAATTTTATCTTTGATGTGGTAGAGAATATCAATGATGGTATATTTTACTTAAAGATTTTGAAAATTTTATCTTAATTATATCTTTATTAATTATTCTCCTCCCTACTTGAAAATTTCATCTTTGTTATCTATTAGAACGGAAAAATTATGTCAATTTTATCTATTAAATTGATACGAGTACATGGTACATAGAAAAGCCAAAATGTACGTACATGGTACAATTTTATGATGTTTCGTATAAGGATTATATCAATGATGTACGTACAAGCTAGGTACAAAGTTAAGATTTTGAAAATTTGATCTTATTATATCTTTATTAAATATTCTTCTAATCCTTACCCATCTAGAAATTTTTTTTATAAATACACCTCTCATCCACTATTGTTTTACAATTAATTTACGTTTCTCTATACCATTAATTCCCTTTTTTTTTTGAGATAGCTTTGCCAATCAAAGGTATATATTTTTTCATCATGATTTATATATGATTTAGTTTTGTTTATATTCTAAATCTTATTGTTATTGTTGTTGTAGGCTACTATGGAGATTCACTCTTTTCATGAGCTTACCAATCAAAGGAACAAAAAATATAAAAGTTTTTGGTCGTCTCTTGAAGATGTGGAATTTTGTTAATATTAATAATGAAATATCGTCGAAAGAGCTAATTTTTATAGATGAAGAGGCTAGAATTTCTACAAAATCAGTTACATATTTGTATTCTTTTTTTTACGTAATTTTGCTAATCAGTTAATTTCATTCTCTTTTTTTATAGGGAAATAAAATTCGTGCTTGGATAAAAAAAACATGGATGAAATTCTTTGACACATATTATTATTGACTATATTCATAAATCATTACAAATATTATCATATATTATATCATATTAGAGAAAGAAAGAGTTACAAACATGTATTTTATCCTATATATTGCGCCACATCATATTGGTAGAAAATTCTACCACTATATTTAAGCCACATATTCCTTATATTAGAATAATATGTTAAATATGTTTTTTTACTATCATATCAATACATCATATTAAAATCTCCATGAAAAAATTAGATGATATATTTACCATAAATGTATCTCTAATGTTATAACTGATTAAGTTTTACATAAAATATAGATTTTTTAATTAAGATAATGATTTGTTATATTTTCATTAGATATTTATATATATATATATATTTAATTAATTTTTCATAACATTATAAGATATATACAAGATAATTTAGTTTTCTTTTTTATCATATTAAATAGTCCCTATATCTTTAATCTAATATTATGTTAATCCGAGTTTTTATTTAGAATTATTGATTTAATTATACAAGTTGGTTTATGTAACTTAATTTAAATGCAAAAGTACTTTTATCAATTTTTAATAGAATTTTATAATACATCTTATCTTATGAAATTCTTCCTTGGTTATTTAAATATATGTTTATGTATGTATAAAGCTAATATATAAATAAAGTTATCTTTATATAAAGATTTGATGACATACGAGAATTATATAAATATAAAGCTTTATTTATTCTATATACGAGAATTAAATTGTTTTATAATCTATAAGATAAGCATCGTTTTAAAAAAAAAAGTCACATGTAATTATTTTAGTAAATTCATATACAAAGTATTAAATAGATAAATAACACCCCGTACAAGGTACGGGTCATTAGCCAGTAATATTTAAAACCACTACCATAAGAGCACTATAAGTACTGCCCGGAGGCAATAAAGAATTAATTTTAGTAGTATCAACAAGAAATGAATCGAGTATATATAAATTAGGCCGATGATCCAGCAACTCGATCAGCAAGCTCAAAACAAGCAAACCTTCCAAGGTACAAACAAAATGGAGGATCTGTGGTTATACATTGCAATATTCACAACGGTCTTCATGGCCACCAAACACTTTCTCGCCAAGATTCGAAATCTCCCGCCAAGTCCGTTTCCCGCCATCCCCATGATCGGCCACCTCCACCTCCTCCGGGAGCCCATACACCGCTCCCTCCACCAAATCTCGGACCGCCACGGCCCCCTCCTCCTCCTCCGCCTCGGCTTCCGCCAGGTCCTCCTCGTCTCCTCCCCGGCCGCGGCCGAGGAGTGTCTCCACAAAAACGACGTCGTCTTCTCCAACCGCCCCTCCTTTGCCGCCGGCGAGACGTTCGGATACAATTCCACGGCCCTCTCGTGGGCCCCCTACGGCGATCACTGGCGCAAACTCCGCCGGATCTCGAACGCCGAGATCCTCTCTCCTCACCATCTCCAGAAGCTGGCCGGAATCGGCGCCGAGGAGGTCACGTCGTTAATCCGCCGGATCTACCGTCGGGCTCCGCCGGAAGAAGGCTCCGATTACCGGAGGGTGGATCTGAGATCCGCGTTTCTGGAGACGACGACGAACGTGATGACGAGGATGCTAGCGGGGAGGAGCTATTACGGAGACGGAGAGGAGTCGGAGGAAGGAAAGAGGTTTAAGGCTATGATGAGAGAGATTTCCGGCGCCGGCGGACTTACTTCCGTCGGAGATTTCTTTCCGGTGTTGAGGAGGATCGGAATCAGACTCGGAGAGAAGAAATTGAAGGCTCTGTTTGACAAGTTTGATGAGCTTATGCAGGATCTGGTAGATGATTTCAGGAGGAGAGCGATTGAGAGCGAAGGAAGCGACAATTTGGAGTCAAAGAACAGAGCCATGATTGAGGTTCTGCTTTCTCTACAGAAATCGGAGCCTGAGTTCTACACAGAAGAGATCGTCAAAGGCCTAGTTCTTGCAAGTCTTCACTATTTCCCAAATTACTTAATTTATTTTTAAATCCGAAAACAAGAAATGACTCATATTTGGAGGTTTGAATTTCAGGTGATGTTGCTAGGAGGAACAGAGACTACTTCGGGTACACTGGAGTGGGCCCTCTCCCTCCTCCTCAACAACCCTGAGTCACTGAAGAAGGCTCAGGCCGAGATCGATTGCCACGTGGGCCATGGCCGTCTCATCACCGACTCGGATCTCAACCGCCTTCCTTACCTCCACTCCATCATCCTCGAAACGCTGCGTTTCCGGCCAACGGCCCCGATTTTGGTGCGCGAATCTGCAGAGGAGTGCAGCGTGGGAGAGTACCGCATCCCACGTGGCACGATCCTGATGGTTAACCTGTGGGCCCTGCACCACGACCCGAGTGTCTGGGAGGATCCGGAGAAGTTTGACCCCGAGCGGTTCGTGGGAGTGGAGGGGAACCGGGTCGGGTTTAAATTGATGCCGTTCGGGTCGGGCAGGAGGGTTTGTCCCGGAGACGGGTTTTCGATGAGGATGGTTGGGCTGGTGTTGGGGACGCTGATACGTTTCGAGTGGGAGAGGGTCGGGGAAGAGCTCGTTGATTTGCAGGAAAATATGGGATTGACTGCGCCCAAGATAAAGCCGTTGGTGGCTAAGTGTCGGCCGAGGAAGCAATCCTATTAAACAGCAACAAGTGACTGAATGAATGTTTCACTGGCATAATGGGTTTTTTTTTTTCTTTATTCAAGTACTCCCTCCATGTTTGTCCAAAAGGACGGTTTTTGCGGTTTTTAATGAGAGGTGTAAAGTGGTATTGGAAAGTGAAAAAGTAGAATAAAGTAGGTAAAAGATATGATTGAATAGGGGTACTTTTGGAAATTTATAGGGGATAAAAGTTGAAAAGAGATAAAGTAGGTGGAAAAATTGGATAATGAGGGTAAATGTAGAGATTGAATAGGGGTAAGATTGGAAAAAGTTATTGATATAAAAGGAAAGTGGACAAACATTTTGGGACGACGGAAAAGGAAAGTGGACAAACATTTTGGGACGACGGAAAAGGAAAGTGGACAAACATTATGGGACGGAGGGAGTAATACTTTAGTGGTTCTAACGTTCATCGTTAGCATAACATATTCTGTTATTCACAGGGTGTCTCAAAAAAAAAAAACACTTATTCATAGGAGGTTGAAAATTATATCATGGGAATTTTGATTACGTTTTGCCCTATTATCTTTAGAGCTGGTTAGTAGTCAGTTCTCATCCCTTGCAGATGATCTAGGCGAGCCCAAGTACAGTCCGCGGATCACCTATTGCCGCTTGTGTATCACCCCCTATTGCATTCATATTATTGGTCCATGTGGAATTTATTTTTAAACAAATTTAACTGAGTTAATTAATTAAAACAAGAAAAAAGGTTACAAAATGAGAAAAAATCTTTCCTTAATCTTCTCTTCCTTAATTAGTTTAACTTTTTTGTTAAGCTTCTTCTTCTTTCCTATTCATTTGTTTCCGCCATTCAAACACCTTCACGTACATTTAAAGCATAGACAAAAAAAAATGAAAACAAGTTCTTAATCAAGCATTTTCAACTTCCGGATATATGTTATTCATCACAAAAATTATTAATATATACACAAGCTTTATTTTTATTTTTTTGGTGAAAGTATACACAAGCTTTATGGAATACATATATTTGCTTTACTAAGTGATCCTTTATCAAAAAACTAATTCTTCACTCATCAACCTAATAAAATAGAGTATTCGTAAGGTAAAACGTGCAGAGGCATTGCGATTAATGGGGGATTGGTGGGAAGAATTGAAATCTCAAGTAGAGGCCTTGAAAGCTCGATCATGATCCACCGAATTAGACACAAATTAATCTTAACACAATTGGTATTGTCTAGATATTGATTCACATATTTCGCAATTCTTTTTTATGTGTGTATTGCGTTTCTTCTACAATTGACTTTGCAAAGGTTGCCTTTCTAGGCCTTGCAATTACCGGTTCTTTCGACACGCGGGTGAGGATGCAATAACGATGGGAGGACGGTCGACACTAGTAACGCGGCAAAATTGTTGTAGCACAATGTCTTTGTTTCTACATTGCTATGATCGAGCAATAGAACGAAAAGGATGATAAAGGCTACCTAAATAACTTGAAAGAGCAAAAGATACGTAGGAGAAAGAATATGTTTAACAAGAAAGGTAAACTAGGAAGAGAAGATTGAGGAAAGGAAAGATTTTTCCTGATTTTGTATTTTTTTTCTTGTTTTAATTAATTAACTTAATTAAATTTGTTTAAAACTAAATTCCTTATGGACCAATAATATGAATGCAATAGGGGATGATACACATGTGGCAATAGGTGATCCGGACTGGCCCAAGTATCACTTGTGGCGACACTAACTCCTTTTCTTATAAAAAAAAAAAGAGAATTCTTGATGAATATCATGCATTCCTGAGTATTTAGTGATGATTAAATTTTGCACTTTCCCAATCATCCCACTTCGTAATGTTGTGGTGGTGATTTATGATCGGCCCACCAACTTCTCATATGAAAATCAAGAGTTTTCCTGCATTACTACTTCCAATAATTAACGAGTTTTTTTGACCAAAAAATAATAATTAACGAGTTTCTCATATGAAAATCAAGACTTGTCCTGCAATATACTTCTTCCAATAATTAAGGAGTTTTTTTACGACAAAAAGTAATGAGCGAATTTTGCCAAAACATGAATAGCCAGCCAATTCATGTGGCTCATAATTTCACCATATGAAATGTACTGTACTTTTAATTGTCTTATGTAAGAATCCTTCGTAGTTCACACAGTATATCACAATACTCAATTATCTTATCTAGAATCCTTATCACTTCATTTTTTTTTTGGTCGAAATCCTTATCACTTCATTGTGTGCCAAGGGATACAAAAAAGAGCATCGTATACCCAAAAACAAAAACGATGATGGACCTTGTTTATAAAATGGGAAAGCCATAACGGTTCAGTCAGACATATACTTGCTAGCTAAATTGAGAAAGCTGAACATAGAAAAAAGGGAAACGATGGAGATTTCCTACTGGATGTACCTCCTCACTTTCATAGTGCTATACACGACCACCAAGCTCCTCCTCCACCGGATCCGAAACCGCCCGCCCGGCCCGCTCCTTTGCCTCCCCGTGTTAGGCCACCTGAACCTCCTGAAACCGCCAATCCACAAAACCCTGGCGAAACTCTCGGCCCAACACGGCCCAATCATGCTCCTCCGCCTAGGCACCCGCCCAGCCCTGGTCGTCTCCTCGGCCTCGGCCGTGGAAGAATGCTTTACCAAAAACGACGTTGTTTTCGCCAACCGCCCCCGTCTCATCGCGGCCAAGCACCTCGGCTACAACTACACCAGCCTCGCCTGGGCCCCGTACGGCGACCGGTGGCGCGATCTTCGCCGGATCTCCACCGTCGAGCTCCTCTCCACCAACTGCCTCAACCTCCTCTCCGGCATACGCGCCGACGAGGTCCGGCTACTGATCGACCGGATCCGGAGGAGCGTGATCGCCGATCCGGATCGGACGGTGGATATGCGATCGCTGTTCTCGGAGCTGTCGCTGAACGTTATGATGAGGATGATGGCGGGAAAGAGGTACTACGGCGAGGAGTCAGACGATTGGGAGGAGGCCAAGAGGTTCAGGGAGATGGTGGAGGAGACTTTCCGGCTCTACGCCGGGTCCAATTTCGCCGACTTCTTGCCGGCGCCGGCGAGGTGGCTCGGAGTCGGCCGTTCCGCGGAGGAAAAGATGGTCAGGCTGCAGGAGAAGAGGGACTCTCTGATGCAGTCGCTGATCGACGAGCGGCGTCGTCGGCCGTTAAATGCGGCAGGCGACGAGATCCCGGCGCCGGAGAACGCCAGAGGGAAGACGATGTTGGACGTTCTATTGCGATTGCAGGAGACGGATCCGGATTCCTTCAAAGACGAAGATATCCGAAGCCTGTTTCTAGTAATCAAGACAGATTTCAATTAAGCATGATTAGTTACTTAGCTGAATTTACTGTGACTAACTCAAGATTGATTGAATATTGTAGGTGTTACTGGCGGCTGGAACTGATACTTCAGCGAGAACGATGGAGAGCGCGTTATCGCTTATGCTTTCCAGTCCGAGAGTCATGGAAAAGGCGCAGGAAGAGATCGACGAGCGCGTCGGAAAAGCTCGGGTTCTAGAAGAGTCCGACCTAAACAGCCTCCCTTACCTCCGGTGCATACTCCAGGAAACGCTGAGAATGTGTCCGGCTGCACCCATCCTGACACCACACGAGTCCTCGGATCAGTGCGTGGTGGGCGGGTACACGGTGCCCCGCGGAACCATGCTATTCGTCAACGTGTGGGCCATACAGAACGACCCGGAGAATTGGGATGAGCCCGAGAAGTTCGTCCCGGAGAGGTTTGAGGGAGGACGGGCTAACGTAGGGCTTAAGTGGTTGCCTTTCGGATCGGGTAGGCGGGCTTGCCCTGGTGACGGGCTTGCGATGCGGGTGGTTGCTCTGGTGGTTGGGTCTATGCTACAGGGGTTTGATTGGGAAAGGGCGGGAGAAGACAATATGGCCGAAGGTGGAATGTCCAAGCCTCTTCACGTCAAGTGTAAGAATAGGGGACAACTTCTTGCATGATTGGATTTTCTGTGAAATTCCGGTGGGCCGAGATAACTGGGTGACGTGTCGGGGTAAATTTAACCACTTTGTACATAAGGTCGGGATCCACCTTTCTACCCAAAAGCTTAAGCCAATGGGTAGGGGTTTCACCTTATTTATATCCTATTGGGTTTTGGTATCTTTGCCCGATGGCATCTCAATCTCTTTATAGCTAGCCCAGAGAACGGACGGTGGCATCTCAATCTCTTTTTAGCCAAAAAGACCCAAAGAACGGGCGGGTAGCTCATAATGCTAAACCCAAGCCCAAATAGCCAGGAAGAAACGGACCCGGACCGAACAGGCTCTGATACCATGTGAAATTCCGGTGGGCCGAGAGAACTGGGTGACGTGTCGGGGTAAATTTAACCACTTTGTACATAAGGTCGGGATCCACCTTTCTACCCAAAAGCTTAAGCCAATGGGTAGGGGTTTCACCTTATTTACATCCTAGTGGGTTTTGGTATCTTTGCCCGATGTGGGAATCCTCCAACATTTTCCGATCACGTAAGAACTCCTCAAATAAGCGATTGGGGTATTATGAACGTCCAAACGTCTTAATTTGGACCATATATATTTGTTCAATTAAACCTTGTCAAGGAAAAGTATGGCATGTATTTGGACCATATATGCTAGTCCCATTGTTGCTACCAGTATTCCTAGGGCAGCTTCCGATTCCGACATGTGTACCGCGAGGTAAATGTCGTGGCTGATCGTCTCACGTCTATTGCTTATTATTGTCCCGCCTGAGGGGATTAATTTATTGTTGTTTGATGATGTAATGGGTCGGGTTATTCCCCGCTTGCTGACTATTTAACCCTTTTCTTTTATTAATATAACGCCCTCTTAAAGGACCGGAGAGTGCCGCCTCTACTTCGGAAAAAAAAGTATTGCATGTTTTCAACAAAAAAAAAAAAGAAAGAAAGAAAAGTATGACATGTCATTATAGGTCATGAATATAGACGTGTCAAATAAGCATCTTGAATAAAATGTAACAAAATCATAGCCTTATATTGGACGTTTTACATTACAGCTGGATCCTATTACTTTCTTTTTTTTCGGTCGGAGCTGGATCCTATTACTTTTGTGGTGTTAACTGTTAACTATGCTTATTTTGTGAGATTGACTCAACGAGACAGATGTTTTGGTCACCTCTTTGGACCGCTCCTTATGAGAAAAACATTCAAACTTTTTTCAAGAAAATAATGGCGGATGCCCTGGATTATCGTAGTTAGCCATAAATTCCTCCTCACTACCTAGATATAGGCAATTTTTGTCACTCACCACAAACCTCAGATTAATCCGGCATCCACAGATCCCACCCAAATCAGAACAAGATGAACAAACCCATTCCACAATATATGCAACCCAATCCCGATTCACAATGGTGGACCTCAATTCCCCCGTTCCACAAATTCCGATTCAAACCCTCCAACCAGAGGAGCCCACGTGTTCAGACTCCAACCGCCTGCTACCCTCCGCCGCCGCCGGCGACGAATCGGAAGGCACCAACAACGTCTACCGGCCAAGGGACGACAGCAGAATGGCCGTGTTAGAGATGGACGTGGACCCCGCTGACTCGGGCGACGACCACACCAAAACGGGGCCGTTTTCGTGGATGAAGCTGCTCAAGTTCACGGGCCCCGGGATCCTGATGAGCACGGCGTTCCTGGACCCGGGCAACCTAGAAGGCGACTTGCAGGCGGGCGCCATCGCCGGCTACTCGTTGCTGTGGCTCTTGTTCTGGGCCACCCAAATTGGCCTCCTCATCCAGCTCTTGTCCGCCCGTATTGGGGTCGCCACCGGCAAAGGCTTGGCGGAGATCTGCAGGGATCAGTACCCGCCCAGGGCCCGCTACTTGTTGTGGGCCATGGCCGAGGTGGCCGTCATCTCCGCCGACATTCAGGAGGTCATCGGGACGGCCATCGCCATTCAGATCCTCAGCCGTGGGGCCATCCCTCTCTGGGCAAGCGTTGTCATCACCGCCGTCGATTGGTTTGTCCTCCATTTCATAGGCCTCAATTCTATTCTATTTACACAAAATCATCCTATTAAACAAAGTTTGTATAAAAGTACCATTTTTAGAGTTTTGCTCCAATCTTTAGAACATGCTGGTTCCATTTTGTGAACAGTTTTGCATTTCTGTTTCTTGAGAATTATGGAGTGAGGAAACTGGAAGCTGCCCTAGGAATACTGGTAGCAACAATGGGACTAGCATTTGCGTGGATGTTTTTCGACACACACCCTGGTGGAATGGATCTTCTTGTGGGTATAATTCTGTGCAACTATTTTTTTCCCTTGCACAATTTCATGAAGAGATCAGCAATTCCAAAAATCTGTAGGTACGGGAGTTCCGAGGCTTAGTTCAAGGACAGTTAAGCAAGCAGTGGGAATCATTGGGTGTGTGATCACACCCCACAACGTCTACTTACACTCTTCTTTAGTCCAATCCAGAGAGATCAACCGAGACAAACTAAGCGATGTACAAGAAGCCATCAACTACAACTCAATCGAGTCGACCTTGGCTCTTGTTGCCTCCTTCTTCATAAACCTCTCTGTCACAACCGTGTTCGCCAAGGGATTCTATGGAACTAAGGAGGCTGAAAGCGTGGGCCTTCAAAATGCCGGGAAGTTCCTAGAAGAGAAGTATGGTGGAGGAACCCTACCGATTCTGTATTTGTGGGGAATCGGGTTGCTAGCTGCTGGACAAAGTAGTACAATAGCTGGAACTTATGCTGGGCAGTTTATCATGGAAGGGTTCTTCGATTTCAAGCTGAAAAAATGGCTGAGGGCGGTTATTACTAGGAGTTGCGCCATTCTCCCGACTATGATTGTCGCTATTGCTTGTAACACCTCTGAAGCTGCGATGGATGTTTTGAATAAGTGGTTGAATGTGGTTCAGTCGATGCAAATTCCGTTTGTGCTGATTCCGCTTTTCACCATGGTGTCAAATGAGCAGATCATGGGTGTGTTTAAGATTGGTCCCAATCTTGAGGTAACAACACTTTTTGCTCTTTAGAACGCATTTGGCATGTCAAGCAACTCAAATGTGAATGTTAAAGATGTCTTATGATATGTCTGTTTATTTGTTTTTTGGATGCAGAGGTTGACATGGATAGTATTCGCGGCTGTGATTGTGATCAACTTTTATGTAATTCTCGATTTCTATATGAACGAGGTGACCGGTGTTCTGTATGGAGTCATCTCGTGTGCGGTGTCTGTGGCATATGTAGCATTCATAGTTTATCTTATATCGTATGACAGGAGTCTTCCATCACAGGTTTATCAAAGGTTTTACTCCATCAGCTAGCTTAATTTTGCAATAGTCATAGAAGGCTTTGTTTCAGTTGTGGACAAAGCAAGTAGGTTAGAGCATTGCTAGTTATAGCCTTATAGGAGCTTAAAAGAGTAGCTGCTGATGTCTCTCATGGAGGTTTTGTTATGCATATGAGCAGCTGTTGTACCAAACTAATCAAACCAAAAAAACAATGTAGTGTTTAGATCAGATAGCTTTAACAGGGGAAATCCCTCAACTCATCTTCTCATTTTTAATGCACACAAGAAAGCTTTTTTCTGTTGCCTTTTCCTCTGGTCATTAGTGTTAGAGCAGGCTGGAAAAGGATCAATTCATGGGTGTCAACTGTCAATATGGGATGTAAAGGCCAAGTTGCGTTGAGTTTTTGAATTACCTTTTGGTTGGCCTTCAATCAAAATTCACTAAGCCCTAATGTAATAGTGTCAATATCTAATCTCTTTATTGTAACTAATTTTCTATTGGATTCCTAAAATTCCCTATGTGAGAATTTTTAATTAATTAATTAGGGGATAGGAGCCAAATACCAACAAACTAGGAATAATGTGTTAAAATTCTTCAAATTGGGTGATTTTGATGGGTGCCCAACGATCCAAATAAGCGAATTCAGTGTTGAAGGAGAACACAATCACACTCCCAATCAACCGACCACCTAAATCTGCCCCGAATTCGGGTGGGTGTCCCCACAAGGCCACAAGCCAAGAGCTTTTCCCTCTCGCCCACCTGGCCATCCATCACGTTCCTTTCTCCTCCTATCCACAAGATTCGCGACGGCGCCCTCGGTCTAATTGCTGTCGCCAAGCTCCAAATCTAGCAATCAATCTCCTTCGATTTCGGTATGACGGATTCCTCTGAGCCAATTGACGAGGAGAAGGCCACCGAATCCAATCGACTATTGCCCTCCTCCGAATCTCTCTCCTCATCCTCCTCTACGTGGGTTCCTCTGAGAGTCCTGAATCAGGAAGAAGAAGAAGACGAGGACGAATCTACGGAAGTCGCGTATCAGCCAAGCGAGAAAATAAAGGTAATCGATTTCGATTTGCCCGAATTCCCCGATTCGGGTCCGATTTCAACCCCGCCCTTCTCGTGGAAGAAGCTATGGATGTTCACCGGGCCCGGCTTCCTGATGAGTATCGGGTTTCTGGATCCGGGCAATCTCGAAGGCGATCTACAAGCTGGTGCGATTGCCGGCTACTCTTTGCTCTGGCTCCTGCTCTGGGCCACCATTATGGGCCTATTGATCCAGCTTCTCTCCGCTCGTGTCGGCGTCGCCACGGGTAAGCACTTGGCTGAGCTTTGCCGGGAAGAGTACCCGGGCTGGGCCCGGATTCTGCTATGGGTCATGGCTGAGGTCGCCCTTATTGGGGCTGATATTCAGGAGGTCATTGGGAGTGCCATTGCTATTCAGATTCTGAGCCGTGGTGTTCTGCCACTCTGGGCTGGTGTTGTTATTACTGCCTCTGATTGGTGAGTAGTTTCCTCTCTTTGTTAATTCACTCTCAAATGGAGTTTTCTGATGCTAAATTGAGTGCTTAAGGGCTTCTTACTTAGTCTTGTAGCTTGTGCTTATGATTTTGAAGATCCATTCAAATTGGTCTTCTGAGCTGCTGTACTGGCTCATTAAATAGACCTGGGCTTTTGTGTAGCATATAGGGGGTTACTGTTTGTATAGGCGTATAGCATCTGCCCCCTGTACTCAGTTCAGATGTACTAAGCTCGTGTTTGATTTTCAGCTCTGTGCTGGTTCCTGAATTGCCTTTTCTGAACCTCTGAATTTGTGCCAGGACTCCTAAGTTGGTTATGGTCGGTACTTTTATGTATCAAAAGGTTTTTAGCTGGTGGTGGTGTTTTGTTGAATATATATTTGAAGTATCCAATGTTGTTTGACATGTTTATAGGCATACTATTCTGCAATGGATCAGAGCATTAAGACTGCTTATTTTTGCTGAAAATAAGAGATTCTTCTTGATCATTAATGAACTTGTTTCCTCAAAATCATATTGCTGCATTAAAGCTAGGCTTCTGAACTACTCTATTGGCTCACTACATTGACCATAAAATTTTTAGAGCATTTGGATAATTATTGTTTGTATATCATCTGCTGTTACCTGGTCTCACTGCTCAGTTTAGACATACAGTTGCTCATGTTTGATTTCAACTCTTTACTGCCATCCAAAATCATCTCTGTCGAATATCTGTTTTTATGATAGTATACACTCCTGAGTGGATAATAATTGTTGCTCTATTTTATATTTGCAACAGCTTTTTCTTCCTATTTCTGGAGAACTACGGTGTGAGGAAATTAGAAGGTGTTTTTGCTGTTCTAATTTCAACAATGGCCCTTTCATTCGCCTGGATGTTTAGTGATGCAAAGCCTAGTGGAAAGGAACTTCTAATAGGTACTGATTTGTGACTTACTGGTGCTTTCCATGACATGCTTTTGTAGTAGTTTAAATTCTAATTTGACAATCTTTTTCAGGTATTTTGCTTCCTAGACTAAGCTCGAAAACCATCAGGCAGGCCGTTGGAGTTCTCGGTTGCGTTATAATGCCACACAACGTCTTCTTGCATTCTGCATTGGTTCAATCCAGGAAAATAGACCCAAATAAAAAATCACAGGTCCAAGAGGCACTAAACTACTACTCAATCGAGTCCACATTTGCCCTTATGGTCTCTTTCATGATAAATCTGTTCGTGACAACGGTTTTTGCAAAGGGCTTCTATGGAAGTAAAGAGGCTGGTAGCTTAGGCTTGGTAAATGCAGGTCAATACCTTCAAGAAATATATGGAGGAGGAGTTTTCCCAATTCTGTACATTTGGGGTGTAGGTTTATTGGCTGCTGGACAAAGTAGCACGATAACCGGCACTTATGCCGGGCAATTCATAATGGGAGGTTTTCTTGATCTCCGTTTGAAGAAATGGATGAGGGCTTTGATTACAAGGAGTTTTGCCATTGTGCCCACTATGATCATCGCCCTTATATTCAATCGATCCGAAACTACTTTAGACATTCTAAATGAATGGCTGAATGTACTTCAGTCCATACAAATTCCTTTTGCACTCATCCCACTTCTTACTCTAGTCTCAAAGGAACAGGTCATGGGTGTCTTCAAAATTGGACCTCTTTTGGAAGTAAGTACACTTTCTCTGTCTTTTTTTTTTCGTAATCATTTCCTCTATATGATTTCGTGTATGTTGAAATTGTTCTTTTCCCGGTTTTCTCATCTTGTTCTTGGTAAACATCAATTGTGGATGAAGCTGCAAATGTTATGATCATTACATGAATGATTCCAGCTTTTAGGACCGGTTTGGATAATACTTGATAATGCAACAACACGCACTTTAGTATATCTCTTGATCATTAATCTGCTGGTTATGTGCATTTTGTATGATTTAGAAAAAGCCTAGACTTTTGAGGAAATTGCATTTGGTATATCTGATCACATTTATTAATTTCTTCCCGACTTATACAGAGAGTGTCTTGGACTGTTGCGCTTCTTGTGATGGTGATAAACGGCTATCTTCTGTTGGATTTCTTCATGGCTGAAGTGAACACCGTCTTATTTGGACTACTCGTCTGCACTGGCACCGCAGGATATGTCGCGTTCATAATCTACCTGATTACACGGGAGGGCGCTCTTTGTTCCAATTGGTTCAAAAATAGGTTGCACAACTCTGCAGGGAACTAGATTTCTATGCGCAAGAACGAATCCATCAAGAATGTGCTCTTCAATCCAGAGAAGAACAGAATAGTGTGTTAGAATCTGATAAACCAGAGTCGGATGAGATGAGCTGCGTTTCCTCCCTTGTTGCTGTGATGATCCCTGATTATAAAACACATGAAATGGGGAGTTTGCACATATGAGAGCCTTCCTTTGTAACATTTATCATTCCATTCTTTTGGAACACTGTAACTTTTCATAGGTTATATATAGGCAAATATTGTTACTGAAGTCTTACAAACTACTTAATTTTTGCCCCTAAATTTCCTGTAAATCTCTCTCATTAATTGCGCACTAAAACCCTTTTACTCAACTGCTAGGAAGCAAGATTGAAGCTTCAGAGAAGCTTCAAAGAAGTTTCAAAGGAGTCTGAAACTTCAATTTTGGGTGTGTTTACTGATCGTGCGTTTTGTTAAACGAAAACAGGACATTACAATGGGACATCTTATATACATATATGAATGGGTTGTTGCCACCATTTATTGCCTTAATCACTCCTCATTCCCACCTTTTTATATATACACTTCGATGCAAAACAAATTAGTAAATCAATGTAGCTCAAATGGTATCTATGTCACCGTAGATACACTTGGTCTAAGGTTCGAGTCTTGCCTTATACTCCTTTTGATTTTATCCCAAACAGAGCTTAAAAAATAATTTAACTTTTTTATGCATACAATCAATAAAATAGGGTGTTACGGTATTGTGTAAATTAATCCAATTTCTCCAACTTCAATATCAACATAATTACAATCAATTTAATGACGGCTATAAAAGCTCATAAAATCAATAAATCTTATATACATATAAGAATGGGTTGTTGCCACCATTTATTGCCTTAATCACTCCTCATTCCCACCTTTTTATATATACACTTCGATGCAAAATAAATTAGTAAATCAATGTAGCTCAAATGGTATCTATGTCACCGTAGATACACTTGGTCTAAGGTTCGAGTCTTGCCTTATACTCCTTTTGATTTTATCCCAAACAAAGCTTAAAAAATAATTTAACTTTTTTATGCATACAATCAATAAAATAGGGTGTTACGGTATTGTGTAAATTAATCCAATTTCTCCAACTTCAATATCAACATAATTACAATCAATTTAATGACGGCTATAAAAGCTCATAAAATCAATAAAATTGGGTGTTACGGTATTGTGTAAATTAATCCCATTTCTCCAACTTCAATATCAAAATAAATACAATTAATTTAATGATGGCAATGAAAGCTCTCAACTTATCCAAACAAAGGGTTTTGCGCTCCAAAAAATGCTACTCAAGCAAAATTCGAGTGAAAAAGTCTGCAAAAAAAAGATATAACGTATAGAGCGAAAAAAGAGAGGAAAGAATGATTGTCAGTTTTAAGTCATGTTAATCCGAACGTCTAATTTAAATTACCATCGATTAATGACTATAAAAAGATTGGATCACATTAATTTATATGCAATCTTTTCAACTCCATTTCTAACATAAATATACATATAAATAAAATCTTTGCCCCGTGCGTAGCACAGGCATAATCACTAGTGCATAGAAAGCTTGACTTGGATCATTTTGAGCTCTATAAGGTAAAAACGCGTTTGATCTTAATGAAATCTTTAACCTAAATTAGTAAAAAAGGATAAGATTTTTGTCATCTATCATATCCGTTGACCTTGACCCAAAAAAAACTAAAAAAACCGTTGACCCCACTCAACTGTCTAAAGAGCTCTATTAACCAATAGCTGGGCAAATTAACTACTACTCCCTCCGTTTCAAAATACATGACCATTTGGACATTGCACATATATTAAGAAAAAAATGTTATTTCTATATTATCCCTATTAAATGTAGAGTTAATCATTTGTTTAGAGAAATATGATAAAGTGTAATGAATATGATAGAGATAATTATTAGGGGTATAAATGGAAAGAGATGGGAAAAAATGTGAAATGGACATGTATTATGAAACAAGAAAAAGTATCCAAATGGTCATGTATTTTGAAACGGAGGGAGTACTATACTTTGAAAACAAATATTTAACAATTTGGTGAATCAGGTTCAAGCATAGTGATACCTTCCTAAGGACACCCACATTGAGGGGCTCTACATGAGTCCCTCAACCCAAAAGAAAAAAGAAAATTAAAACAAAATCAAAGTTTGGTGAGGGACGTCCCTCACGAGGGACTTTGAGATTTTTAAAAGTTCTCACCAATGTGGGTGCTCTAAGATTTTTAACCAATACTCTATGGATTCTACTATTAATTGTCAATATAATTGTATTATGATACGTGTCTTTCCATTTATTTCAAGTCTTGGACACTTTCCAAGTTTAAAAATTGTCATTTTAGGCCTAGAAAGTTTTTTTTTTGGTCATATTTAGGCCTAGAAAGTTATAAGCTACCAAGCGTAGGGACATCCATCCTTTGATAAAGCGAATTGAAGGTATGGGTGGATCAAGGAATGGGACATAAAAGTATAAAACACAAGTACATGAGTTATCTATTTTATTTGCTTTTTTTTCCTTTCCAATTTTGATAGGACACATTTAACGTTTAGAGATAATCATAATTTATAATGGAGGAGAAAATTAGAACTCATGACAAATGTCATTACCTACAAATTACTCCGTACTAATTAGGGATCTCTAGCGAAGATTTTTTATTTTCATACAATTTTTCAAATTTTCAGATGTATATCGTTTAAGGGTTTTTCTATTATGTACCACAAGGGAACATTATGAGATGTCAATATTAAAAAGATTTGATAAATCTTAAAATTTGAGAACTTTTAATTTTTTTTATTACGAGTTTACTATTTTCTCTTTAGAGTTTAGTTTCCTTAAGGCACAAAAACCGATCTTTTAATTTTGTTATCACCTGGTTTTCTCTATAGATAGTAAAACTTGTAGAAATTGCACCCGATCAACTACGTTTACCGATCAACTACCTTCTCTATTATTTTAGCATATGATTTTGATCAACTGTTTATAAGTGTAATTTTAAAGTGATTATGCATTTTTTAAGAAATTAACAATATAAATTTTAAGTGATTAAAGGTCCCGTTTGGTATCCAACAACGGATGTAACTGGAATGGAAATAGTATCATGATACATAATACTTGCTAGCTCATATGTTTTCAATCAGTCATCTCAATTTTTATACAAAAACTACCGCAAAAGACATTGTGGTACTCTATTTGTTTCTCTAATCTAAGGTTGAGGTAACAAACCACTTTAATCCCTTTCTCTAAGCATACAAATTTTAAAGTTTAAAATTAGAGTATTAGTTTCAATTAATGTGTAATGAGACATAATTGAACTAAATTTATTTTTATTTCATTTACGTTTTCGTGGTTGAAAACCAAACGGACCTTAAGTGTTTATACAGTAAGGTAAATGACGCATCAAAAGAATGGTTATTTTGGGCTTTTATGATTTGAGCAAATTATCTAGCTAAGCCATCAATATAAATATATTCTGTTTTTTTAATTTAATGTCTTGAATTGTGATATGACATTATAAGTATATTACTCGTAACTCCGTATCTTGGAGTGATAATCTCATTATTTAATTTACTAGTGTTCCGCTGTACGTACCAAGGACGAACTATTGAACGTCGACGTCATATAATACTCCAATATTTATTAGTATATGCATTAGCATATGTTGTTCACTCGTACTCGTGCATCATAAAACAATGTCTGCATGCAAAAGATTGAAATAAATTAACCTTTATGTTTGGGAGAAAAGTCGAAACCAATAGAATGATGATGACTTTAGTGAGTTAGTTCGAATAACCATAACGGTAAATGTGCGTTAAGTGTGTGGATGCATAACATCTTACGCTCATTAATGTGATGTAATGAACAACAGAGAATTGCGAGCATAGAAGAGTAAACAAATTTTGATGCATTACCATGCGATTCAAATCTTCTGTCCCCTAAATGCGTCTCAATTTGTGTCTTCTTGTCATTGATTGGTTGAATTTTTTTAAATCCAAAAATAAAATTTCAACCAATCAATGACAATGAGACACAAATTGGATCATGTTTTTAAGGGACATAAGGTTTGAGTCGATTCTAATATGGCTCGTTTTTAATGGGTATGATGGTTGACCGAAACAACTTCACATAATTTTCTATTTAACCTAGTATGAGGAAATTAATTAGAGAATTAAAATAGGAAATGAAATATTTCTAACAAGGACCAGGGGATTCGGGACTCTTATGCTTATAGATTAGAATTTAGAGACATGTAACGATCAAATATTTTCATAAATAAAAAACAATCACATATTTTTCAGTGCCATATAGCACATCTTGTGAAAAGGTGAAACAAAAACATATTTTTTTTAGGGATTTCTATGTAACACCCCCAATTCTACAAGAGTTTTACCGGTAGTAATCCCGAGTTTGACCAACTTGAGAATACTCCGGTCTTTACAAAGATCGTTCAAAACATAAGCAACATAACCTTTTTTGAAAGGTAAGAATTCGGAGTACCAAAAAATTGGTAGTCTCAGAGGCCGTTAAACGGCAGCCAAGAATGGCTAGATGGGTCAAAAAGCCCCACAAAGCATGCAGAATATACTAAGGATAACATAAACTAAAAAAACAAGAGCAAAAAAGATTGGAATCGGGGTGAGTCAATCGCTAAGTTTTTCCTTAGCGTCGCAGGCAACTAGTCGACCCATCCTAGGGTGTGCGAAATGGACAGTTGACATTCCCTCCACCGAGATGAAGGACCTTTAGAGGCCCCAAGCACCAAGCAACCTGTCCTAGCACAACTCGATCCGAAAAATCCAACAAAGCTCTTGCTCTTCAAAAATTTATACACATGTAAAGTACAAGCAATTCTTCCAAAAATTCCAAATCAAAAGATCAAGATTTTATATCAATTTTGGGTTTTCTTTGTCCTTGAAAGGACCATGTTGCATAACTGACCAATATACCAGGCCATTATACCACACATGTCATACCTCCATTCATGGATTTTGTCCTTACATTTATCAATTCAATCCTAAATTGAGCTCATTCACGAGTAACGTGTCAAATATGTTGATGAAATTTGGGTCTTGCAGATCGATCGGGACTGAAGCTGATGACCGATCGTCAATTCGAAGAGATAGTCACAACAACAGTTTTCTTTTTGATTGGGCTCATTGCTTGTTTATGTACCAGACTGTGTTGCAATCGAGGGCCTTCCACAAACTTTTAAAGAGGCATGGGGTTCTTAGTCACAACAGCAATTTTCTTTTGATCAAGATCTCTTTATAATGATTAATGTTTTCTTAAACTCCATACAGTTGAGACGGGAAAGACGCCATGTCGGTTTGGGTTTTACAACCCTTTCTTTGTCCTCAAAGGACCAGGTTCAGGGAGTTTTGAGAAGCACTACTGTTTTTGGTCTCCTCGACCACAGTAGGCATCGGTTCAGGGTTTTCATCATTGTTCAGGGGTCAATTTTCTCGTAGTTCAAATTCTTTCTTTCGAACCCTAGACTTGAAACACATTGGGAAGTTTTACCTTACCAGATCTGCTACCTAAATTGACGACTCCTCCTAGTCGATTTAGGGTTGATGTCATTTTTTTCCTTGATTTTGATCTCCATAGATTTGCTTTGTCTTCTATTCAGCCGAAATTCATGGCTAGGTCTTCCTTCTTCGCACGCTTGGTGTTGAGTCGCTTCCACCCAATAGCGGCAAGAAGAGGCTTCTAACTGGGTCTGAGAGAGGAGTAGGAGGAGGATAAGGCCGATTGAGCCATCAATTGGAGATCTAGGGTTTGAATTTCTGGGTTGTTCTTTAATTTGGGGGTGTTGTTCTTTGGGCATGGATGAAGAATGGGGGGAAAGAGAGCGAGGGAGTCCGGACTGTATGGTAGAAGATCTTGGAATCCTTCAAGTTATCCGATGAATAAGCAACATAACCTTGACAGTTAGA
This sequence comes from Polygonum aviculare, assembly GCA_934048045.1. Taxonomy (NCBI): domain Eukaryota; kingdom Viridiplantae; phylum Streptophyta; class Magnoliopsida; order Caryophyllales; family Polygonaceae; genus Polygonum; species Polygonum aviculare. The sequence continues at coordinate 10,922,297 of OW204028.1, forward strand.
GAGAAATATAATCTGAACTTGAATACTTATATGCCCAATAACAATGAGAGTACACATTCGGTGGCTCCCACTAGGACTTAGTTTACAACTTGAGTAAAAAGAAGAGGTGATTTGCCTCCAAGATGGTCTTCAACTTCGGCTTAACTTGTCTTCCTTCTTCTATGGATAGACGGATTGTTTCACTCTTAGATCTAGAGGTCTTGCACTTCAACTCCTTTAGAAACGAATGCATTTCAAGGCAGACAAAAATGCACCACAATAACATTCAAAAGAAAGGAAAACAGTAGGATTAGTCTAAGAATAGACTAGCAAATGGAGAGTAAGATTGGTTCTGAAGGAATAATCGATCATGTAAATACACCATTCTGGATAAAGATCAGTTGGTGACTCCACTACTGACAGACGAGTAGAATTCGGATTTCGATTTAGCAAGACACCCTCGAGACAGTTTCGTGTTGTGACTTATGAGAGAGTTAAGACCATCTCCAACAGTTTCCCCATTTCTCAACTTAATATTGGGATGTTTTGATATACAATAGTTTCTCCATCTCATTCTCTAAAATAGAGATGGAGAAGAAAAATAGCTATTCTTTACCCAAATTTGGAGCAAGGTCTTCATTTTTCAAAATTAAATTCTTTCCATATTTCAACACAAACTTTATAAATACAATATATTGTTTTAATATATGAGAAAGACTCATGTAAGAATGAGTCTTACGGTAGGAAATAGGAATGATTGTGTGCCGTGGATTAAACCCGAACTGTACGGTTAGGATTTTGTTTCATTTTATTATTATCTTTCCTCCACTTTGGCGTCCTGCATGATTGCGTCCTCTCAATTCTTTTCCTCTTCTTCGTTCATCGTCTACTTCTCCCTCTTCAAGGCCAAGGATCCACGGATCGCCGTCAACTCCGTCCAGATCCCGTCGTTCACGGTCGCCAACGGCACCGCCAGCCTCACCTTCTCCGAGTACGTCTCTGTCCGGAACCCTAACCGCGCCGTCTTCTCTCCGATCTACGACGTTCTGGTTTTTTCCAGATCTGAAGTTTTTGACTCCAATCTGGCGTTGATTGTGTGCTCAGATCTAATGGACTTTATGCGGAAGTTGGAGTCGGAGATGGAATTTTCAGTGATTGTATGATTTGTGTGTTGAATTTGATTTCCAGATCTGAGGCTTTGCTTGTGTGCTCAGATCTGCTGAATTTGATGTGGAATCTGCGATCTGGTCGGCTTTTCTGGTGGAGCTGAACCTGGTGATGATGGTGGCGTACAAGGCGGCGACACCGCCCTCTCTGCCTTCTCCTTGTCGCTGGAACTTGGTCCACCACTCTTGTTTTTCCGAATCGAAGTTTGGATCTCGTGTAGTCCGGAGCGAACTCGACGCCGGCGTGGTAGAGCGTCTTGTCGCCGTCCAAACGACAACGCCGCCACGACATTCTCAGAAGAGGTGGTCTCCTTTCTGCCTCTCGTCGCCGGATCTGGCCGGATCTAGTTCAATCCACGATCGTAATTGCACAATCTACGATCGTAATTGCACAATCCACGATCGTTGTTGCACAATCCTTGATCGTAATCGCACAATCCACGATCTAGTTCAGTTTTGTAGCGATGATGGACGACAACTTCTTCAGCACCTTATCGCCTGCAGACCTGTCTATGCGAAGCAGGTTTGATTACTCAATCCACAATCGTAAATGTAGCTCTTTCGGATTTTCGTTCTCGTTTTGTGTTCTAGGTTTTAGAGCGGTTTGAGTTATAACTAGATTTGATATGTGTTGGTTTCGGCTTGTGTTTTGACTGGCTAGGGCCTGCGATTGCGAGTTGTGGGGGTTCCCGATAGCAAATCGCTTCTCATTTCGCTTCTCATTTCGGACGAGCTCTACGGCCAGATCCTCGCCGACGTCATCCAAGACGACTCCGGCAACGTCACGCGCTTCGTGATGCTGATTGACTGTTGTTCGGTCGATCGATCCTCTGGTTTCTCGCAAGTTTTTTCTGATCTATCTGATTTTATTACTTGATCTGTGGATTCTCGTTTTGCAATTGATGATTTCCGGAAACGGTATGTTCAATCAAAAGACAACGATCGCTTTATCAATACATTCTAATTCAGTTTATGCCTAGATCTGATTGGTTGTTGTTTGTATGAAATTTGTGAGTTTGTGAATGCTTATGATTAAGCTCATCAATTGAGATAGCAATTTGTTTAACTAGGAGAAGAATTTGTGCAATAGAAATATGACTTTTGTTCAATTAAGACATGGATTTGACTCCTTCCATTGAAAAGAGCTGTTTTGTTAGTCGTACTGGCTAGAAATTTATCTATTGAACCCATCCAGCTATGCAAACTTTCACATGGATGTTGCTCCACGCAAACAAATTGACCATTGAGTTGCACAAACTTGACCATTGGGTTGCACAAATTTGACCATTGAGTTGCACAAATATTGATGAACAAGTTGACCATAGAATTCAACACATTGGCAATAGAGTTGAGCAAATATGAATGAACAAATTGACCATTGAGTTGCACAAACTTGACCATTGAGTTACACAAATTTGACCATTGAGTTGCACAAATATTGATGAACAAATTGACCATAGAATTCAACACATTGACAATAGAGTTGAACAAATATGAATGAACAAATTGACCATTGAGCTGCACAAACTTGACCATTGAGTTGCACAAATTTGACCATTGAGTTGCACAAATATTGATGAATAAATTGACCATAGAATTCAACACATTGGCAATAAACTTGCACAAATTGTCAAAGCGAAACAAACTATACGAACTTCGACTGCTATAAAATATGACATGAATGCAAAATTGATCATAGAGTTGCACAAATAAGCAATAGAGTTGCACAAATATGGTTGCACAAATCGGCCATAGAGTTGCACAAATCGGCCATAGAGTTGCACAAATGCGGTTGCACAAATAGGTCATACGGTTGCACAAATCTGGACGCCCGTGCCGTTTTCCGAAAAATACGCCCGTGCCGTTTTTTTCCCTTCCTTTTCTTGAGCCCTTGATCTCTCCTCATCCAATGCCTATGATTCATTCCTATTTCCTACCATAATAATCATTCCTACCGGATCCGGACCCTTAATATATAATTAAATGTAGATTCCTTTCTAGTTTTGATTGATCCCTATAATGGAATAATTGTTGGAATTTAAGAATAAACTTTTTAGAGATTTTGAACTTTTCATTCTCCATTTCAGAGAATTTTAGAGACTTTGTTGAATATTCTCTAATAGCCTATAAAGAACAATCTAAGGATTTCATGTCAAAAAGACCTCTCTTCCTTCGACTAGGTAGAGTTTTACAATAAATCCAAATCCTAATAGGATTGCTTAAGGGTCACTCGCTCCACTAACTCAACCTGACCTAAAGTTAAATCAGGACCTTTGTAAATAAAAACTAGAGAGGTCATCCAATCATGATATTCTTAATCCCTGTAGAGACTCAACCAATTAACTATTCATTTTCGTTTGACACTCATCAAAGACTCAACCGAATGTTTTATCGTTCTTGAATTCGACATTGTATGAGGAGAGATCTAGTAGTACTACCTCTTATGCAATATGAGACTGTTTAAGAAATGATTATCACGTGAATAGGTTCTCCTTCAAATCGATTTCATGTCCCTATCTCGATGTTTTAAGAAAAATGGTTCAGGAAATGAAGACAAGGAACCTAACTTCAGTTAACTGATAGAATATGGGAAAATAATTTGCTTCATGGAACCCGCTAGAGTACGAATGACCATAGCATAATATCGCGACGACGATCATGATCCAAGATTAGCAAAGTGATAGCGACATTATCTTTAAGCTATTGGACACGAAGTGCCAAATTCTACCCGGGGTGCGAAGTGCCTAAATTTATCAAGGCCTAGAGATCCCAATTTGTCAAGGCGTGGCCCACCTAATTTATCACGGGGTGGACCGCCTAATGTGTCGGGGTGTAGAGCGCCTAATGTTTCAGGGCGTGGACTACCTAATTTATCAAGGTGTGGACCGTCTAATTTGTCAGGGCATGGACCGCCTAATGTGTCAGGGCGTGGACTGCCTAATTTGTCAAGGTATAGAGCGCCTAATTTCTCAGGGCATGGACCGCCTAATATAAATGTGTCAGGGCATGGACCGCCTAATTTGTCAAGGTACAGAGCGCCTAATTTATCAAGGCTACATAGCGCCTAATGTGTCAAGGCATTGATCGCCTAACTTGTCAGTGCGTGAAGCGCCTAAACATTTAGCTAGAGTGCTACAACAGTCTATCCGACGTAGAGATGAGCATTAATCATAATCCTAAAGCTAAGATGTCAAGTTAATGATAAATCTTAGCCTAAAAGTTTTCTAGGAATGCTATATTAGAGCCGATAACTATACTCCCTAACCTATTTCAGCCCATAGATCATCTTCTACCGAGTATGTCAATTAGCAAGGTCACGGTTATCCAAACCTAAGTTCAGCTGTACCACGACTATCCCAATTACGCTAACAATAAAAGTAGTGACAAACGCAATATAGATGTTAGTTTCCCTGTTATAATCAATGACCTAGTTCGTTATACAACAACATATACTCTAGGATTTTCATCATGCATATATTATATAGTATATCTAATGACTCGTATAATATTCAACGTGCATGAATCAAATATTATATTTATACGCTAAGTTAAGGGCAGAAAGGAGCCAATCCATTTGCCGTGAAATGACGATTTAACAAACTACACGGTTAGCTTGGTTGACAATCAAACTATGGGATTGGGAACGACTTTAAAGTAATAGTAGAATCGGGGAAGACCGAGCTCGGAGTTTGAGTAAACTCGGATCTAAGGTCAAGTCGGAGACTTGGAGTACGACTCGGATCTTAAGACATCAGGGCTGACTCGCACGCTTCGAGGGAGACAAGGGCTAGCTCCGTTGAATTTGTCCCTAGGCTGGCCACACGTGGGCAAATTCAAGGAAATTGGAAGAAATTTTCGAGAGCACAAAAAGCAGAGAGAAAGTGAAGTAAGTAGATGAGAAAAAGGAAGAAGCATGGTAAAAGAAAATGAGAAGAAAAGGACGCATGACACATACGTTTCACTTAATACAACTTCTAACTTTCTAAAATGGAGGAGTAAGAGTATGTGCAATGGAGAGGGGGCTCAATCCTCTTGACAAATTATTTTCTCTTTCATCCACCTCATTTCCCACTATCTCATTCCTCATTCTCACCCTCTTTCTCTATTTTCTTCTACAACAAAGAGTATGCTCTTTGTTTTCTCTTTTCTAGTTTTACATATACATCAAATAGATAATTTATGTCAATCAAACACTTTTAACAAATTGAATTACTCTAATTAAGTAATGATAATAAAAATTTATTTAACCAACTAAACATAATTAATAAATAAATAATTATATATACTACACAAAATAACAACAATTATCAACATAAAAAAACAAATTTATTATACTTGTAATTTTAATTACCTAATCAAATTATTAAAAAACTTTTTAAGTACAAATAGATATTTCAATTGTTTCACAATACAAATTGTTATAATAGAAAATGAAATAAAAAAAATAAGATTTATGTTAAATAAGGCAAAATTAAACTCTTTTTATAGATTAAAAAATATAAGCATTGTTTTTATACTTTTGTAATAAATATTATCACATTTTCTTAACCCATAACTAGAACTTATTATTTGTAAATAGAAGTGAAATAAAAAAGGCAAGTTTGATCACAGCCTCACAGGTCAACAAGTAATTGGATGTTGATTTTTTTTTCCACAAGGGTCAAGGTGAGAAATCCTTTACAAAAGGAGGATTTCAAGCAATCCTCTTTGAAAGAGGATCCTCTTTCATTTATTCAAAACAACAAGGATGTCCTTTAAGAGATGAGAAAGTGTTAAGAGGATGATAAATCTTAACCATTGCACATGCTCTAAGAAAAATGGGTTGAGTTTTGCCCGAATAGCCCTTTGATAGGCTAAAATAAACTGAATTCTAATTGAGCTTACCCGATCCTAAAGTTCACCCAAATAATTTATAACTCATTTGCATCATGGCTTATTTTCTTATACTCCCTCCATTCTTTAATGTTTGTCTCATCTCATTTTTTTCATCCCGAAATGTTTGTCGTACCGTCCCTTCTTTTCCTTTCTATTAATACTTTTTCCACTTTTAACAACCACACTTATCACCTTTTATTCTATCTACCTACTTTTTCATTATTCTTTTTTCTCTTTCCTCCTTTCATCCAACAACTTTCTACACCCATCAACCTTTTTACACTCACATTTTATCTCTTTCTTTCCTTATTTCTCTTTCTTCCTTTCACCCATCAACTTTTTCTTACACAAAAAAAACCTTTTTTTCCTCAATCTACGCGTGAATAGTGCCATGAGACAAACATATCGGGACGGAGGGAGTACTAGATTAGGACTTGAAAAGAAATATTCCACTCTAGACACTTTACTGGTTCCAAAAATAATATTAACATTAATAAAATCAGTTTATGTTAATTTTGGCTTCAAAATCAAAAATCCAAAATAACATTAATTTTTAATTATTTAAAAATAAATCACGGATTTTACATTCTAGGCCGTTGTATGGATGCTTTAGTATTTGTTAATTGTTATGAAAAAAATGTGAGCCAATATTTTAATTAAGGTCATTTCTAATTGACTCGGCTAAAGTCGTCGTGCCAAGATCAAAGATAAATAACCCAAACAAACAAACTAGTATAGTAAGTAAGTAAGGGGTCGAACCCAAGAGAACAAAGGCTTCTAGTATTAATACAATTATCAACTAAAGAAAGGGGGATTTAGAGAAGGGATCTAAACTAATCTAAACTAGAAAACAAAACAAACAAATAAACAAACATACAAATATGGGGAAACAATTGATGAGGAGACAAGTTTATTCAAAAGATCCACTCATGATATAATCCCTCGATCATAGATTTATCCATTGATTTCATTCACACCTATGGTTAATTCCTATCCTGATCATTAACAATCGCAAGTCCACGGTCCAAGCAATTCTATAACCCTAGGCAAGGACGCTTAACCTAGAATTAGCATAGAGAACAAGGATATGCAGGATATAATATCAAACAATCAAGCTACGAGTCAATTGTAAGATAAAACAATCAATTCTCTTCTTAATCCTAGTTGCATAGACAACAGGTCTAGGTTAAGTTGTTTTCACAGATTAGTTTTGTCCACGGTCCAAACCTAATCAAACAGTAGAAAATCAATCAATTCAATAGGGTCGCGAATCCTAGAGAAACAATCAACAATCATAAGATGAAGCACAAGAGAATCAATATTAACCAAAGGATAGAAATCAATTACCAAATTCTCACGAGTTCATACATCAGAGTTTCTCCCTTGAACAAACCCAAGGAGACTAGCTCTCCATAACTAAACTAAAAACCTAACTTTGAATTATGAGTTATGAGTTATCCTCAAAATACAACCTAAAAACCCTATAAATAGTCTCGGAAAAACAATATCCGAAAATACCCAAAAGATATAAAGATAAAAGGAAACAAGATAAACACGCGGAAAAATCCGCTGGGCGCCACCCGCGATGGCGGGTCACCAACCCGCGGTCGCGGGTCAGGCGATTCTCGAACTTTGTCTTCGCTGCTTCTACCGCGCCCGCGGCTTGGTCACCCGCGGTCGCGGCCTTCAATTAAAGTCTTCTTCTAGTCTCTGTAAGGATTCCGCGGTCGCGCCAAGGGCTCCGCACCCGCGGTTCTTCTGCAGACGACTCTAATCTTCACAAAATCTTCACTTTATCAACTTCTGTGTCTTCGGCCTGGATCTAACAAATATGCCTAAAAGCTAGCCTAAAACACTCAAAAACATCCTAAAAACTACCAAGATAAGGCATACAAAATAGGCCGAATCACTAATCAATGATTGGTTGTTAACTTGTTAATTTTTCTATTTAACCTGGTAGGAGGAAATTAATTACAGAATTACAATAGGAAATGAAAGATTTGTAAAGAACATAGTCCAGGGGAATCAGTTCTCCTATGCTTATATGTTAGATACATGTAACACTCAAATATTTTTATAAATATCATTGGAAAAAAAAAATATGTTAATAAATATAAGAGAATCAAATATTTTTCAGTTTCCAATAGCACACCTTGAGAAAAAGGTGATAGGGTTGAGCATCATTGGACCGAAACCGAAAAAATTGACCGAACCAAACTGAAACTGAAACCGATGAAGTTCGGTTCGGTTTTCGGTTCAATAAATTTTAGGATTTTGGTTTCAGTTCAGTTCGGTTTCGGTTATTTTTAGGTTCGGTTCAATTTTTTAAAGAAAAACCTTACATTTATCGAAAACCAAAAAAAAATGAACTAATTTTTCGGTTCGGTTTTTGGCTCACCAAATTCCCGAATTTCGATTTCGGTTCAATTTTTTGGTTCGGTTTGGTTCTGAACCGATGCTCAGCCCTAAAAGGTGAAAAGGACGAAAATATAAGATTTTTTATGGATCTCTAGGTTGATGTATGAGTGTTCCAGTGTTTGTTAATTGTTATGAAAAAACCGTGAGTCTGTTTTTTTGTAAGGTCATTTCTCATCAATGATTGGTTGTTAACTTGTTATTTTTTCTATTTGATCAAGTAGGAGGAAATTAATAAGAGAATTTTAATAGGAAATGAATGATTTATAACCAATACGACCTAGTGAATTTGGGAATCCTATGCTTATATGTTAGAGACATGTAACAATAAAATACTTTTGTAATAAATAAAAAATAATTCAGTGCCCTATAGCACACCTTGAGAAAAGGTAAAAGGAACGAAAACATACGATTTTTAAGGTATAGGTTGATGTATGAGTGTTATAGTGTTTGTTAGTTTTTATAATAAAAATGTGAGCCTAATTTTTTTTATTAAGGTCATTTCCAATCAATGATTGGTTGTTAACTTTTCTATTTGACCTAGCTAGTAGGAGGAAATTAATTAGAGAACTACAATAGAAAATGAAAGATTTATCAACATGACCTAGAGGATTCGGAACTCCTATGCTTATATGTTAGAGACACCTAACAATCAAATATTTTAATAAATAAATAACGATCAAATATTTTTCAGTGCCCCATAGTACACCTTGAGAAAAAAGTGAAACGAATAAAAACATACGACTTTTTAGGGATTTCTCGACCAAAAAAGTGAAAGGAATAAAGTGTTTGTTTATTGTTATAAAAAATGTGAGACAATTTTTTTTCCTAAAGTCATTTCCAATCAATGATTGGTCGTTAACTTGTTCTACAAAAAACACGAGCTTATATTCTTCCTAAGGTCATTTCAATCAATGAAATTAGACTACTGTATACAAAACAATTGTTTGTGTTGTAACAATTCGAAGTAAACGAGAGGATATACTTTAATTAAACTTATGAATAGGGATGTCATAAACCGTTCCAATCAAGACATGCGGGAGAGAAGAGATAACCCTATTTTTTCCGATTTGGTAAGATTGAGGATAGCATGAGTATTACTTGGACTAATCTAGAGCACTCATGAACAGATGAGAACCGTGAACAACTCTAAATGATTGAATTTCATGGTTTCGTCATCGGTGGGTGTCGAAACAAAGAGAAGAGATCACCCCATGATAACGCGTATTGTACTAATATTTTTATGGTGTTCACAAAAAAATTTATCCTCAAAAAATCTTTTTGGATATTAGAAGTTTTATTCTTGTACAGAACAAGAGATGTGTTACCTAAGTTGAAACAAAAAAATTCGTAAAACATCAAAATTCTATTTAAATCAAAATAATTATGCACGCTGAATTAAGTGTCTTAAAACAAGTATAGCATAAATTTTTGTAAGGACTTGGTTTATCCGTTGTGGATGTCCTCTAGCGTCGATTCAAGATTGACACTTTGACTGTTTTGTCAGGACGTGATGACACCAATAAAAGCAGACATCCAAAAAAACTAACACCTCCCCCACCCCTAAGCTTGCAATGTTTCAGACTAACTAGCCAATGAACGCTCGTATTGCTGAACGCAGCTTAAATGTTCAGGACCCATCCACCTATATGAATCTACTATACCTGTAAGATGCTCATCACCCTTTCTTTTAAATCAACAAAATCAAATCCAAACAACAATTCCAAAGACTTTATTTCACTTTTAAGTTGTTTTTGGGTAAAAAATTAATTTTTACTTGTATTAGTAAATATGAAAACTAGAGGAAACATACGAATTTTGAGAGAGATGAAAGTAGGTTTTTTATGAAAAAATCTTTTGAAGAAGAACGAGGCCAAAAGGTAATCCGATGGAAATATATATTGATTCACATCCAACTTCACAAATCACAAACAGGTGAAACGATAAAAAGGAAAAAAAATGAAAAAAAATGATTAGGAAAATGGTAATGCGAGGATCTCCAAGCGTATCAATTTCGTAGCAGTGAAAGGAGGGTATTGGGTGAGGTACGGTTCTGGGCTCTGGGGGTGCTGCCGCATAAAAACGCCCCCCCTCCACTTTCCATAAACTGCATGCGATTCGCAAACCCCTGCGAAATCCCACCGGAACCCCCCACACATTCCCTTTCTTGCCCCCCCTTCTTTCATTTAATGTCATTTATGTCCCTTTAAACCTCCTTATAAAAACCTCCGGATTTCTCTCTCCCTCTCCCTACCAATCCTCCCATTCCCTTTTCCCCCTTTATATTTATTTTAGCACCTCCATTATAATTCCTTCTCAATGTTTTCCTCTTCTTCCTCCTCCTCCCCGTTGCCGTCTTCGGCAATGGACCTCGCCTTCCCCTGGCATGGCCGCTCCTACTCCACTTCCCCCTCCTCCCAAACCCCCCCTCCCTCGCCCACCTCCTCCGATCAGGCCCCCCATTGGCTCCCCCATTCCGGCGGCGGCCGTGCTCCGCCGCTCAGGAGCCCTTACTACACGGAAACCCTAGAGTCCTCCATCGCGAGCCTTTCCCTGAGCGATTACGCTCCCCAAGCCCTCACTCCCCCTCCGCCTCTTTACAATCCCCAGGCTGCTGCTGCTGGCCCTACTCCCTGGCTCAAGGACCCGCTCCCCGATGCCTACCCAGAAAGCTCCGATTTTGACGTCTCAAGATCCGCCTTCCACCCCAATCTCCTTCTCCCTCCTCCTAATCCTCTCGATCAAGACTACTTGTACCACTACAACTCCTCCTCCGCCGTCGATCGCTTCCGCAACCATCCGATTCCCGCCGACTACGCCCTCCTCGCCGAGGAGCTCTTGGCCCGGAGGCTTCTCGAGCCTCCCTGCACGCTCGCCGATTGCTCCTGCCAGTACGCTCCTTCCGCCTTGAACCAGTTCCTAATCCAACGCCGCCATCACCACCACCACCACCACCAGATGGCTCGCCACAAGTCCCCGGCCTACACGCCTGTCTGTGCGAGTCCGAGTCCGAGCGCGAGTGCGAGTACTTCCAATCGTCGCAATTCCTCCCGGCCTTGTGTGGATTTGGACCTGAGCTCTATCGATCTGAAGAGCCTGAGAGGCAGCGTGGTCGCCTGTGCGCAGGACCAGAACGGATGCAGGATCTTGCAGGCCAAGCTTCAGGACCCCACCGAGGAGGAAATCGAGATGGTGCTCTCTGAGTCCGTCGATCATGTTCCTCAACTCATGGTGCATTCCTTTGGGAATTACTTTGTGCAGAAGCTCATTGAGGTTTGTAATGTCGACCAGAGGGCTCGCCTTCTTGACTCTGTCATCAAGGATAGCCGCCAACTTATCTCCATATGCCGTGACAACCATGGGTGTGTACTGTTTGTTTGCTTTTGCTTTCAATTTTATAGTTTGAACAGTATATTTTGAACAGTACCATGTGGATTGGAGTAATTTTTTTGGCTTTCACCGGGCTGTCAAATTTTATTTAGCTTCTACTCATTGTGACAGGACAAGGGCTGTGCAGAAGTTGTTGGAGAAACTCTCTTCCTCCTACCAGATTTTTAGGTTAATGTATGCTCTTAGACCTGGAGTGGTTGACTTGATTAAGGACATGAATGGCCACCATGTCATTCAGCATTGTTTGAAGAACTTCTCTGCTCAACAGAATGAGGTATATAAGCAAAAATTTTGCAATTGCAGCCTGTATGTGATTCTGTTTGTTGTGATGATTTTTTCAGGATTGAATAGATTGTTCCACCTCCTACCTCTTTGAATCTCAGTCAAATTAGAGTCAGTCAAATCAGGGGTCATTGAACATCCAGCCTTGAGGGGGATTGACTCCTTGAACTTTGACCACTGACTTTATATGTTGCAATGTCTTCATCTGAAGCATGTCTATTATGCCCTTTACATGTTCATCATAGATTCATAATCCATGTAAGATGTATTGCATTCTCTTGTTACTTGACACTGTTTGATGTTCTTCAGAATTCAATTTTAGGCTGAAAAGAATGGTAACATATCCCACTACTTAATAGAATATATTATCTTACCATCTCTGTAGAGTGAAAGAGATATTGTTTACATAATTTGTGCTTTTGGATTAATGGCATGGAACATATAGCATTTAGGGTTTAAAACATCTTTTTCTCACCGCTTTGCTAAGGAAGTGCCCTAAGAACTTTACCATTATCAGTGCCTCTTAACATGCCAAACACACAGAAACACCAAAATTGGGATATCAATGTGGTGTGTGTTTAGTTATTGCTAACTCTAAACTGAAGTTACACAGAAGTGAGATTGTCTTCCCAATGCAACTTGGTGTGGTGTGTGTTTAGTTATTGCTTATTTCTATGCTTTTAAATCATTTGATAGAATCTCTTGCTTTAATCTTCATGTGTAGATGCCTTCTATTCACCATTTATTATATCTTTATTAGACACTGTTTTATGAATCCTCTTGAAATGTGCCATTATACATATGTTTTGCAGTTTCTCTTACATGAAGTTTCAGCCCACTGCTTTGATATAGCAACTGATAAGAGCGGGTGCTGTGTCCTTCAACAATGTGTGGACAACTCTGAGGGAGAGGTTAGAGAGCGTCTTCTGTATTACATAATTGCAGACGCACTGCAGCTGGCTGAGGATCGTTATGGGTATGTAGATTCAGATTTCTATCTGAATAATATTTCATTTGTGCTAACCCTGGGGCTAATATTTGGCTTTTGATTGAACTTTTTGTAGCAATTATGTTGTGCAACATGTGCTAGAGATGAATGATTATAAGCTTGGTGCTAAGATTGTGAATCAGCTACAAGGAAGCTTTGTTCAACTCTCATGTAACAAATTTGCTAGCCATGTTCTGGAGAAATGCTTGCTTAACACAGATATTACTCAGGCATCATTGATCATCCTTGAGCTGGTCAAGAGTCCAAAGGTTCCAGAGTTGCTTGTTGATCAGTATGGTAACTTTGTCTATCAGGCTGCACTAAAAGCAAGTCTAAAGGACTCTCAGGTTATCTCTCTATTTCATCTCTTCAATTGTAACACAAAGTTTGATACTCAATAAAAATATATCATGTTATTATCTAATATGATCTGTTCTGTTTATATCTACATGCTAAACTGTTTTATACCTTACCTTGTGAGAATAGCGTTTACTCTATGGCGCGCTGAGGAGGCTTGTTCAGGCAAATGTGTCTTCGATGCGTAACAATATGTATGGAAGGAAGATCCTCGAATGGTTCGAGAGGAACGGGGACTCAGTTGTATGAGTATGTAGAGCACAGCAAGGCAATACCTCACCTTTTGTCAGTTTGTTGTCAAAGAAACCATGCATTTTGTTGTTGCTGTTGTTTTGTGCTCTTGAAACTGTTGTGGGCGCTCTTGTGCAATTTGTTAGGTTTGGGGGTGTAGAGAGGGTAATTTGTTGTTTTTTGTAGTACGGATTCCAACCGTTGCCTCCACTGCTCAATTGTAGGTGTGTGTGTGATCAAGATAGAGCGATTGAGTTTTGGAACTCCATAGGTGGCGGAATAATGCTCTGCTTGTTATAACATTTTATATATACCCGAGGCTCTTAGGGGTTTTTTGATATGTCATGATTATTGTTTTGATATAACATTACCATCACATGTAATCTTTGTTCAGGATTATATTGCAGTCTAATATCTACTACATGTTCTGGGTGTTCTTTTCTTGTGCATCTATAGGGTTCTAATGTTCACTTGATGGGTGTTTTGCGTACATTCACTTGTCACTATTCTCTTTGATGAGATACCCATGATCCCATTTCTTGTTTTACTTTCTGATTTATTTATGTTTTGGGGTTATGATCTTCTGATTCCTTACTCTCCTCTTCTAGTCCGGCTATCTGTTTTCCATGAATTTGTTTTGATGCATTTGATGAAAAATGTTCTATCATAGCAAGCATACAACTTGTCATGTAAGCGATAGGGCATAAGCCTTATTAAACAAATTGGAAAATTCTGCATGGTAAGAACGTAGGGCATGAAAACTTTATAATATCAATGTGATTATTATAATATACAAGAAAACAAAAGGCACCTGGGACCCTGGGTTGATTAATGATTAGTGGGGCTTGGAAAAGGAGCCGATCGATGTGGGCCTGGAAACCTAGTACTTGTCCCTGACTTGCGAGTGTTTTGAGAGAATAAATAATCGGCATTGGCATTTCTGTTGTCGTGTAAAGCATTGGGCCGGCCCAAATATAACGGCCCATATCAAGTGTAATAGCTTCCAAGAGATTAGGGGCGGCATTGTTCTACAAGTTGATGAGTATTCTAATTTTCAGTCACAAGCTTCTTATTGTAGGTAGGAGTAGTTGGAACTTGGAACTTGGAACGTAGAACCTAACACTTGAAAGTCCAAGGGAATTCGTGTTACTTAATTTATACGGAGTATTTCAATGATGGTCATTCTCCAACTTTTTCTCTGGGTTGAAATTATGATTATTAGTATATGATATCTTAATTAATAATTGCGATGTACTCCATAAATCTACCTTAAATTCTTACGAATAGGAACCATGATTTGGGATATGCATAATCCTAATGTCTCATCCTATGGAGATAACGCGTATGATTAACCTATAGATAATGCTTTGGATTCCATTACGTTTATATGTTCTATGTCATTTGAACCTATTTTAGGCAAAGTAGATCGCTAATTATGTTGAGAAAAAGATATTGTAAGGACTATGAAGTTGTTTTACACTTGTGCTGCTTAGATAAATAAGGAAAAAACTAAATAAATCTTTTTTACTAATTTTCTCCTTTTAAATTAGGTCTATGGTTTTAATTTTTCATTACATGAGACAAACGACTTGACTTTGTAATTGATGAGTAACTAGTTGAAGATCCGTACCATGTACAGGTAATAATCATTTTTTTCATACTCATATAAATTACATGAAGATAATTTTAATAACTAAAAGAAATAAATTATATGAGATGTGTGTAAAAGATAATTTTTCATCCTCGTATTTCATATTTTTCACATGTACATTAAAAAATATAAATTATATGAGATGTGCAAACACTAATTTTTCATGATATTTTAATTGGATAAGATCTTAATTGGCTAATAATTTTCCATTCTTGGTAAGAAGTTGACATCTTGATACCGAAAAATATACAAAGAGATTTTGGCTAACATAATTTTCCATTTTTCATTGTAGCATGTGATCCAATTATAGTGCAGAATCCTATTAATTTTTGGATAATGATTTGATTTTATCAATACTTGCTAAAATAAAAGCATTTTTTTTATTCAAAATCGATGAGGTGGCGCAATTTTTAACAAAGACACATGTTCCGCTTTATACCGTACTAGCAGATGACCCGTACCTTGTACGGGGGTGTTATTTATTTATTTATTACTTTGTGGATAAATTTACTATATCAATTACAAATATTATCATATGTATACTTTGTTTTAAAACGAAGCTTATTTTTTGGATTATAAAATGAAATAATTCTTGTATATCATCATATATATAAATAAACTTTATTTGTATAGTTACTTTTTATATATACATAAATGTATATATTTAAATAATTGTGGAAGAATGACATAGGATAAGATGCATTATCATATTTTATTAACAATTGATACAAATCTTTTGGCATTTAATTAAATTATGTAAACCAACTTATATAATAAAATCAATAAGTTTAAATTAAAACTTTGATTAATACATTATAATATTGAAGATATAGATAATATTTAATAAGTTAAATAGAAAACCAAATTATCTCGTATATGTATTATTGTTTTTTGAAAAAATAATTAAATAATTAAATATATAAATATGGAATGAAAATGTTAACGAATTATGAATTAAGAAATCTATCTTTTTTTTCTAAAGCGTAATCAATATGCAATATTAGCGGTATATATGGTAAATATAACATCTACTTTTCTATTGATATTTTTATATGATACAATAGTAAAAATGTATTTAATATATTATTTTAATGGAATGAATATTTGTCTTAAATATATTGGTAGAATTTGATATCATTGATGATTTAAAAAAAATACAATAATAAAATTACGAAAAATTATTTAAAGTTAATATGCTATTTAATTAAATGGGTAAAGTATTATGATTATGATTTATAGATTATGAGAAAAAAAAATATATTTTTTTAAATAAAAGATTTATTATAGAACTAATATCTAAGATATAACTAATATCTTAATTAAGTATGTATAAGATTATGATAAAATCAAGATTTAATCAGATAGATTTTTAAATAAGAGGGTGATGTGGCGCAATATGGTGGCAGAATTTGCTTCCGCTTTAGTATATAGTAATAGATAGATTATACTAGATCATCACATTATCCAATTTTACATCACATAAGAGTATAAGACTATAATAGCCATAAGGCCCATAATTACAATATAAACATAGGCTTAATACATAGATCTATTTCGGCATTTGATATATTAATATTATGTAATAATTTGAAATTTATGTGGATGATAAAGTCTTATGTGGCTTACAATTGAATAACGTGGAGATGAGTCATAATTTATTGGATTTAAGTTAGCATGCGATTGTCTCACATAACGATGGATTAGTGATGAAAAGTTTAATTGCACGAATTTATCCGAATGAAATGTACATGTATAACGATAAGTTTACACGTATTACGGTATGAATTAATAGATGAGATATTAAGAAATGCGTGTTCATATACACGGTCATTAGAGTGTCCAAGAAATATGGAAATGGAACAGTACCTTTTTTTGGAAACAGTAAGCATCATATGGCAATAAAACAATACATTAATACATTATACTCCGTAAAAAAGATTAAGAAACAATGGGAAAGTGGAAAACATACTATAAATAATACGATATCCTGATAAATGATATGTTGAGAGATGCAAGTGCAACATCCTCGGTGACATAAAAGGGACATTGACCCCAACCATTCGGTCGTCATATAATCCTTCAAATCCGCTAAAGTGATCCACCCGTACCCACAAATCCACAATCACAGTCACACTATAATACCATAATATATTAATCTTATAGCTAGATTTAAAATAACCTAATTTTGATATTAGTTATGAAGCTTGATGAATATTCACGGTATGTAAAAAGAAACGAGGGTTTTGGAGCTTGATGAAAGAAGGTTTTTTTTTTTATTGATCAAGATGAGAGAAGGTTTTGGAGATTGATGAATGTTGAACACTTGTCAATATGTAACTAATATGAACACATTTTCAATTGAATTGGTCAAATATTCCTTACTTCTTCTTTCTATAACGTACCACTCTCTTGCCCCTTTTGTTTGACTCAAACCATTATTTAAACGTTTATTATAAGAAAATGTTTAAATTAGTATTGATAAATGTGAAAGTTGAATTGTATGGATAATATATATATATATATATATTTGAGTTATTTTATAATTTAGTGGAGGTAAAAACTTGAAAGAAGATAAAGTAGACGTGATGGTTTGATAGTGATGGTAAACAAAAAAGATAAAGTGGAAATAGGTTTGTATTTTGTAATTTGATAGAGTTAAAATGTTAAAAAATAATAAAGTAATGATAAAGTTGAATAAAGTAGGTAAATTATGATATAACGTGAGAATAAGATAGTAAAGAAATATAAATATTAAAAAAAATGAGAGAGTACGACAAACATTTAGGATTGGAAGAAGTAATATAATTCAAGAGTACGTTATGATTATGTGATTATAAATGCTTCCATGAAATCCATAAATCCAGAGCCAAATAATTAGTTGATGTATGTGACGTATAATAATGTCATGGTTAGTTAAAAAATCGTACTCTATTTCTAATAGTTAGATTCAAATCAATATGACATGCTTTACCTTTGTCCTGATCTCTAACCAGTCGCTAGCTAGGTTGAAATTAATTTAAGCATGACTGTCGTGTCTATCGATATAAATTACGATCAAAACAGTGGAATTTCAGTTAGTGGGTAGGTCACCCGAAAGGCGCAAAGGAGGTTGATCATCTGCCAACTTATAAACTCAGTTCGTCGATCGGATTATGATAACTATCATTCAAATAAAAGATAACAATTAGTTATGGTGCAAGGTTGTGATAACAAATAATTAGGCTAAATGAAACTAGGGTTTTAGGGTTTAATGAGAACAGCTAATATTGGGAGGCCCCACCAGAGTGATCACCCTCGCACACTTGATCATGTTTGGTGGATGGCGCATGCTAAAGATCAAATCTTTGGTGTTTAGATATATACAGTTGGGCAACCCTTCTAATACAATCAAACAAAAACCCATCTTTATGTTTGGATTAACTAATAAGGAAACGTACGTAGTATTACTTTTGAATATAAAGCTGGAATTTGCTGATTGAATTGATGTTCTCTCATGCATGACTGCTCGTTTGATCGAGCAAATGGATACAAAAATGATTCAAAACATATACAAACACTTAAATTTAACCATTTCGGTCATTTGGACACATGACTTTTGAAACGGGCATATTAAACACTTTAACTTGTCAAAGTCTACCTATTAAATACCTCGTTCTTGATTGCGTAGTGTCGTAATGTTGGGAAATTTCGGACCGTTCTAGCAATTAGATGGATAGTAAACGAACCAAGATAAAGAACACAGGCAATTGCTGACCCAGTTCGTTACAAGGACTACGTCTGAGGATACTACTAAGTCAGAGATTCTCCACTAGATCAGAGGACTCCAGAGTTACAAGGATTCTTCCGAAGCCTAACCTCTCAATCTCGCTTTCAGGATTTTCTCTCAATGTTTTCGGTAACATACCAATTACAATAATCAAGTCGAGTATAAATAAGAAAACTAGAGCTAAGATGTAATTTTCCTAAGGAAACAAAATATCCCCAAAAGATATGGAATCTCTCGTCGACATCCGCGGACATGCTTCAAAACTCGGGATCCACACCCATTCTGCAAGCGCCTTGCCACCTGCTCCGTTGCACGGCCTCCCCCGGCCAAAGTGCGGCCGGGCTTTCGAGCCACCCCGAGTTCCACTTCTCATCCGCTTTCTTTTCGACTTCTTCCGCCCAATCGAATCAGGCTTCATACTCAACATGTAATACGCACACGCTACTATGTGAACATGATTAAGCAAAAAAAAGTCACGTAATGTCAGATAAGGCCTCATCGTTTAATTAATTATCACCTAAACCCGTCACTATACTACATCGGCGGACAAATTTCTGTATACACGTAAGCTTAAAAATATCTAGTTTTTATTGAAAATACCCTCAAATTAAGTGTACATCATACACGCAATGCTAAGTTAGGGACGAGGTGCTAAATAAGTAGGTTTTAACAAGTTGGGGTGCTCAATAGGTCCGTTTCAAATGACAGGTGTCTAAATGACCAAAATGAACAAGTTCAAGTATCTATATATCTTTTAAGTCATACAAAAATTGTAAGATGATGATGATGATGATGATCAACTCTTTGAATGTTGTCTTAGTATAAATTCGGACGGAACTTGAATTTCTAGAAAGGCTTATTATGCATATAATTGACTTTGCAATAGTTTATCGTGAAAATAAGTCTAACAATCTTACGCTTGTAGAGTCACAATCCATATGGTAGGTAGTCGATATTCGATAGTAATGGACTTCCTAAAAACCATTTGCTTATATAAGGCGTCTTTATATCACGAAGTCCACCTAAATCTTACCCTTTTTTACATGATGAGGAACTTTGATGGTGAAACTCCAATACATGAGGCGAGTAAGGATCATGAACTAGCGAAAGTTATACCGATTAGCTCAACCCAATGTAAAGAAGAACGGGGAATCCTTTCATAAAACTAAGGTTGTTTTTTTGGTCGAATTTCTTTCTTAAAACTAAGGTATGTGCAAGTGCAAGTAGAGTGAAAAGGAAAACTAGAGCCAGATGGAAGTGGGTTGACCTAGTGCGACAGTAAAAAGGTCAACGTAAATGAATCACGTTCACACTTTGAACTTGGGAGCCCAAATACATTAATGGAGGTAATTGGTAGCACTAGATTGCAAGAAATTTAATGAGCATCGATTCTCGCCGGGACCAACGAAGAGCAATTATGGTCATAACTTTGATAACATCCCCTATTTATTATGGCATTACTTGGCCGACCCACGCCCCTCCCTTCTAATTTTGTACGGATTATTTTACTAGATGCGGCACAATATCTATATCTAATGTCTATAGTATAAAGCGGAGACAAAGTCTTCATGGAAAATTGTGCAACATATCATATTTTTAATTAAAATAATCAATCGGGCTCTTGGGTATATAAAAAAACACTATTCACAATAGAAAGATAAATATATATGATTTGATAATCTTAAAGAGCATATAGAAAGATATATCTATAGAAAGATATAATTTTCATTCGATCATTGCCACAATATGAAGATATAATATTTAATAAACGTTTCTATATCTACAAAGTAAGATCCTGTATCATAGAAAGATAAATATATATATAATTCATATGATAATTCGTACTGTAGAAAATATTCTCCCCATCAGACCGACCGATAGAATTAATTAAGTATGATGCACGCAAAAAAAAAACAGGGTATTCACAATAATAATTGCATTGGATCATTTTCAACTATTTTGTAAACTTATTTTTCAGATGAAATTTTTTTGCGTGTTTTTTCAGATGAAAAAATGTCTAACCAAATAGTTGAAAAAGATAGAAATCAGATGAAAAATAATAGAAATTAGAAAAAGAAGAAAATGGATGATGAATAATTAATAAGAATAAAAAAGATTTAAACATTGTTTTTCTAAATTTTATTTTTTTAAAAATAAAATAGTGTTATAATTAACGTAGAGACTCAAAAGGTCTCAATTTTAATATATAATATAGATTAACGCTCTTTCTTAATTTTTTTAATTAATATCTCGATGGTCATGAATTCAATTGATATAATTGTGAATCAACCCAAAAACGATGGGAAAGCTAGAATGAAGGCAAATTGGTAATGAATTGGGAAAAAGCAGGATCAAACGAAGACTACACGACCCACGAATCACGATTCATTCATCAATCTTTACTGTAAAATCAGAAACTACCCACTTTTGTGATAATCACAAAAATGGCCGACGACTGTTACCCAACAATTCGTATCATCATCTCGGAATCATGCAAATGGAAATGCGTCCCTCTGTAATTTTCCTTTTAATTCCACCCCTCTTCGAGCAAAAGCACAACATGGCAAGTGTTAAGCGTTATGTCTCCTTTGACTTTGAGTACTGTATACTAATTAGAGCGGTCAAAATCTAATTGATCCCGGAAAATGTTTCAACCGGACCTGATATTTTAAGGTTGAAATTCGATCCGAAAAATAGCAGATAAAGGATAAAAGCGAATCCAATTAATCCGAATTCGAACCCGAAAAGATCTATCAGATCTTGAACAATGACCTGCTATAACCCAGCCCGACTTATCTTTAACCCGAATTAGACCTGATACTAGTATTAGTTCCCGTACCTTGAAGACACGATTTTGATTTAACAAAAACTCACTTTAAATTTTATATAAGTTTTTCAAAAGAATAGTTCGATAGTACAAAATCTTATATTTTTTTTGATAAGGAAAGGATTAGGGTCGCCGCAAGTACTATTTGGGTTCGCCTAGAGCATCCACACGGGATGAGAACTGGTTGAGTCTCGAACCCGAGACCTCATGGTACTGCCATGAGTGCTCAACCAGTGAGCTGATGCGACAAACGCATTATAAAATCTTGTATTGTTTTATTTAATTTACTTCTTATTGGATTTATTTTAGGATAGATTAATTTTGTTATAATACATTCTTTTAATCAAACAAAGATTTGTAAGATTATAATTTTTACATAAAGATTGAATACTTGTTTTTATCAATAAATTTCTTTATTTTATGATAATTATTACTGTTTGGAAAAAAAATCAAATCTAAATTATATATAATTTTTTATATATATGTAGAATCTACAATAGAAATTATAACCAATAAAAAACAAGTCAATTACATGTCAACCAATCAAATTGATTTAATAAAATAGTTATGTGGTTTATTATATCTTTAATATACTACTACTATTAATGTAATTATATCTTTATTTGGAGTTGACATATGTTGTTCTATATTATTTTAATCTCCAATTTAGTACTATATAGTAAGATTAATTAATTATATATTTAAGGAAACCTTATGGATATGATTTTAATGATATATATTCTTTCGTATTTTATATACTTTTGGGGTCTATAGTCAAATTTTTACCGATTAGATTATTTTATTAAAGGTGGGTGATATGATCATATCCATGAAAAATTGACATGTGTTGTGCTAATTATTATTCTTAATCTCCGCTTTAGTATATAGTTATGATTTTTCAGACTTGATTCGGGACAGGTTGAACCAAATGCAAACTTTTGCTCGGACATCCGAGCTAGGGCAGACCCAACCCCACTTTTATGGGCCAATTTTGATGCCCAAGCCTGCCTTGACACTTGGACTGGGCTGGCCTACGAACCGGTCCGAACTTATATTAAAAATTACTAATATTATAAATTAATTGATTAAATTTTAAAAATAACATAATTTATTAAAAAACTAGTTTATTACTTATATACCTTATATATTACACACATATTATACCATTTATCACTTATTTACTTATTATACCATACAAATTAGTATATATTGATTATTCCAAATATAATATGGGCCGAGACGAGCGGGCTATTGAGCCTATAGCCTCCAAGCGGGGAAATTTGGGGATCCAAGTAGGCGGGTTGGTCCGATTTTGAGATTTTGATCAGGTCTAACCTAAGACCATCCTCAACGGGAGTTCTTAAATTTAAACAATATTAAAGCTTTTAAAAACAGTGGAGAAAATTTAAGAACCTTGTATTTGGGCTTCAGTTTAGAGCCTCATCAAGAGCAGATTTTAAACTCAAATCCATAAAGTGCATTGCATGTGGCATACTATTGACCGGGTATAGTTTGATTTGAGCAATTATTTGGAAGATAAGTTCATATTATCATTTCAAAATAATATTTTTAATATTTCTGTTTTGTTTTTATCTATATACAAACACCCATTTTCTATATGTTTTTATTAACATAATCTACTATATATAAGTTATAAAATCATTTAAAATTATACTATTTTTCTATGTAATTAAATATTGTAATTTTGTTCAGCATGTATTGCTACAGATCGTATGTTTTTTTGAGATCTCCTTTATTTCAATATATAGCCATGTTTTTAATGTTATGTGAAATGATACATGTTTTTTATTGTCTATATTTATTTTAAACTTCATACCTTATTTAAGTAAATTATGTGAATTACTCAAATTTAATTGAAAAAATATTTAAGTTGAATATTATACCAATTTATAAAATAAAGGTGAGAATCAAGTAATTTAAATTAAATAAATAAAGATAAAAATCATATAAAGATTGTGGGTTTTTAAGGAATGAAGTGGAGATGTGGGTTTGTGGGAATAAAGTAGAAATGGGTTTTTAAATGAGGTGGAGGACTGAGAAAATGATATTAAGGGGTTAAGAATCCGTTTCGGGGTTCACGATTGCGGATGACCTAACTGACCCGAATCCATGTTCAATCCAAACTCGAAATGACTGAAGTCGAAGAGGCCCAAACCAACCCATTTGACGGCTCTAATACTAATGCAATAGGATTCCGTTTACATAATAGCTACTAGAATGTAACCAAACACTAACCGCACATGAAGAAGGAACCAAAAGTGAAGGTACAAGTGAATGTTGGTGATAAATCGAGCATCATAAGATTGTAGGCCTTGGCTAGCTGTGGGGAGTGGGTGTGTGTTTCCTTTTCATCATCCGTCACCGTCGTTTGTCGTCTCGCTAGGTCGCCGATGACGTCTCACCTCCACCCAACCCAAACACCTAACGAAAATAAAATGCTTTATTTGTGTCATTTTGCACAATTCGTCCTCTTTATTAACATTCTTTTTATTAGACAAAAAAGGCGTCTTAGATATGATGTTATTATCCTATATTTTTTTACAGAAAATGGGCATGCTAATTAAGCCAAGTGGGAGGAGATCCTTTGTCATCTTTAATCAACTAGGGCCGCTAAGTAGATTTTATGAGAGGCGAGCATATTTGATCATGATAAAATTATTTGTCAAAAATCTATATTCTTTTTCCTGAATTTAATCACTAAATAATTTTCAATCACCTTAGCATAAGCAAATGTCAATACAATGTTCACAATTCAGTTGTAACCAATTACATAGAAAGACCGTTGTAAAGCTAGACTTAGCAACTAAAAAGACAAATACAAGTGAACAAAATGTTCTAGAATTTTTAGACATTTTTATAGCTGGTCAATTTTCAAAAGTTTTAGTTACAACAAGTAGCGAGAGTATGTTGAGGGTCAATAGTTAACATTAAAAAAAATGGGAGGATTAATTAATTAGAGACTAAAGAGTGATTAAGGTATTAGTAGCCCTTAATAAAAATATCAACCCTCTCTATTGAGCCTGTAGTGTGTCCTACTAGTACGCGCTCCTCCTCCCCATCCCATCTGAGTGTGCATCTCGAAAAGCTAAAGGCGAAGGCCCCCATTAAAACCCATAAAGAAACCAACTTTGACAGACACAGACCCCCCCAAATTTTGCTTCTTCAAAACGGCATTCTCTGCTCTCTCTACTCCTCCATCCAACCATTATTCACTCCCTCCCTCTCTCCGCTCACAATCGCTCCATTTCCACCTGCTTACCTTAGTTCGCTCACACTCCTTCTGGGTCAGGTCGGGCCCGGGCCCGTCTGTTCAGTTCTCTGCTTCAAGCGACAGTTTCCGCCTTTCCCTTCGACCTCACTTTCGCTCCACCTTCTTCCCAAAACACCCCCCAAAAGATACAAAATGTCAAGACTTTCGCATCTCTGAGAAATCCCCCCGTCTCTATCGGTCTTCTGCTCTTGCATGACTTGGGGTTTAAGCGTGCCCCGGATTTAAGCCCTAATTCGCGATTTCGGCTTCCAAGGCTCAACCTAATCTCTAATCCATGGAGAGAAAGCAAGGGTTTTTCTCCTCCCTCAAAGACGAAGTAGTCCGAGGCTTCTCGCCGGCGAAGCCCGGGTCGAGGAGCCGCTCTCCGGGCCTCAGCAGGCGCCGGAAAGGCCACCACGTGGCCGACGTCCTGATTTCGAGATCGGGGTATCTGAGGGCGCCGGAGATGCTCTCTCCGCTCCCGGAGGGCCCGGATCAGGGCGACGCCGACGAATCCAGGTCGGCCGCCGGCGGAGGCGGCTGGTCCCACCACTGGAAGCGGCGGACTCCCTCCGATTCGTCCTCGGCCTCGTCGTCCGCGTGTAAGCGCTCCGATCTCAGGCTCTTGCTTGGGGTCTTGGGTGCGCCGCTTGCCCCCGTGCACGTTAGCCCCTGCGAGCCGTTGCCTCACCTCACTATCAAGGACACCCCCATTGTGAGTTCCCCACTTTGAGATTTGAATTGAGGGTATAGTTTGTTAGTGGTTGTGTGTGTTTTTTTTTTTTGGATTGTTTGTTTGGTGAGATTTGGGGTTTTATGATATTCAATGGGGGGAATTGGGAGTGGTGTTTGGGTATTCAGGGTCAAATTGCGTCAAACATAAGCCTATTTATTTTGGATGCATTGGGTGATTTGGGGTTTTATGCTTTGTCATCTATATCATTTTTCTTGTAATGGAAGAGGAGTGGGCAACTTTGTTTATTGTGTGCCTACTTGTGCTGTTTTTAAGTTTCTTACCCTTTTGCCTTTGGTGACTTAGGAAGCTGAAATTGTGTGTTTTTGCTTTGCTGTTTCTGCATCTGCCGGTCTGTTTTGCTTCTTTATTTTAATATTGCCTACAATGTTTTGCATAGTTTTATTTGTTTGTTCTAGTTGTCTTTTGAGGTAAATGGACTGAAGTGGGGAATTGATTGGATGCTGGCTCATCCCTTAATTTTTCAGAGTATCAGATTGATGAAGAACACTGCCCTCTTACTATTCGTTTCTCTAATCTGTTCAGAATTGGAATCGTATTTTAATCTGGGGCTTGATATGGTGAATATGTGATGTCCAAGTTTATGTCAAGCTTTTTGGTATCACAGTTTTGGTCCCAAGTCTCATTTATTACGAGTCTCTTTTACACTGTTAATGCTAATTGACACGTTTAGCCAACGTTAATTTTCCAGTTTTTCTTATTTTATGTCTCACCTGTTTATTTCCACCTCCGCAATGTCTCAATCCATTCGAATATTGACCCAATACCTACCGGAAACCTGTTGTAGGAAACATCGTCTGCCCAGTACATATTACAGCAATACATGGCTGCTTGTGGCGGAGCACAGCTCCAAAACACAATCCACAATGCTTATGCAACAGGAAAGGTGAAGATGTTGGCCTCTGATCTTGAAACACCTGACAAGGTCATAAAAAACCGAAGCTCCTCCAAAACTGCTGAGACTGGTGGGTTTGTCCTATGGCAAATGAACCCAAACATGTGGTATGTTGAACTTGCACTTGGTGGGAGCAAGGTCCATGCTGGCTGTAATGGCAAAATTGTTTGGAGACACACTCCTTGGCTCGGTGCACATGCCGCAAAGGGCCCGGTCAGGCCCCTTCGCCGTGCACTTCAGGTAAAGTCACCATTCGGTCATTGAAATTTTACTGCATCAGATAATTAAAATCTAAAAGTACAGTATGACAAGCCTAGTCAAGCGAGCATGAGCTAAGATTGGGATGTTAGATTGTGTTAGGATTAAAGGATAACATGTATCTGTATCAGGTGTATTTACTTGCCTACAAAATTAGTAAAAGATATCCTACAAAGTGCGGTTGCTCCAACTTCATTCTAGTCTGTACCTTTCTCTATTTTCTGTTTGATAAATTTTCGACATTTACCTTTCAGGGTCTTGATCCAAAAACAACAGCTAGTATGTTTGCAAATGCAAGATGCATTGGGGAGAAGAACATCAACGGAGAAGACTGTTTCATCCTCAAGCTATGTGCCGACCCACATACTTTACGGGCAAGAAGCGAAGGTCCAGCTGAGATAATAAGGCATGTTCTATTCGGCTACTTCAGTCAGAAAACAGGTCTCCTCATGGTGTTAGAAGACTCCCATCTGACCCGAATACAGACCAACGGTGGAGATGCCGTCTACTGGGAGACCACAATCAACTCATATCTGGACGACTACAGGCCTGTTGAAGGAATCGTGATTGCTCATTCGGGTCGGTCAGTGGTGACTCTATTTAGGTTTGGGGAAACTGCAATGAGCCATACGAAGACAAGGATGGAAGAAGCATGGACGATTGAAGAAGTGGCGTTTAATGTTCCGGGTCTCTCAATGGACTGTTTCATCCCGCCTTCCGAATTGAGACCAGTCTATGATGGAGACGGGTGTGATATTTCTCAAGAGGAGAAGGCAAAGAGCGCCTCGGCTATGGCTGCTGCCACAGCTGTTTATAGGGCTAAAGTTGCTTCAATGGAGAGATCGCGTGACGACAATGTCAATAGCCTTTCTTGGCAAATGGATGATATGCATATTTAACAAGTATAGGCTTATTGCATAAACTTGCATCATCATACAGGTTAGCTGAATAGCTGAAATTTATAGAGCAAAATTATGTAGGCGTTTAGTTTTTGCATCTCTCTTGCTTTTCTCCTTCATGTTTTTCTTTTCAGTGCCCATGTATTAGGACATCTTTGTCAAGCTAAATGTGTAAATAGAACACAGCACAGTGGTTCAAAGAAGGGCAGAGGACTATGAAATTGCTTAATGAGAAATCTTTCGTTGTGTAGAATTGTTTTGAGCTGGCTTTTTTACTGCCCTGACTTTAGATGTGGAAAGCATCATGTGGGTTAAAATTGGAATTAATGGAAGGCATGGGATTGGACCCCACTTGTCCAATTGCAATAACTCTGAAACAGCAGCAACAGTAGTTGGTACATGATGGTGTTTGATGGGGAATCCCTGTTTGGAATTGCCCACGCCCACTATCATTGTGTCTTTTGTTTGGCCCAAACACGTTGTCGGCGTTCATATTTTGCACACCCATGTCCCTTTCTGATTTTGTTTGGTTACCTGCAGATCTTAAGCATTTCTGAATTCATCTGTTTCTCTTACTAATGCAACAGCACAACATCTTATACCAAGACAAATATGGTACGGAGTACTCTATCTATATATATATCTCGTGTTATCTTGTGGCAACTGTAACACTAACCTACATAACTTAGCCAGCGTAGTCTTGGTGACCACTTGGATGATTTAAGGTGGCCTTATTTTGGGAGGGCTGTCTATTTTACTACGTACGTATTTCAATAGAATAAAAATACGGTAGCTGTTGCCACTTATTGTATAGTGAAAAGTGTATGGGAAAGGTGCAGGAAACTTTTCAAGAGTCTCTTACGGTAGAAAATATCTCAGCACAAGTGCTTCGACATGAAGCAAGTTTCACGTGGGTGGGGAGATGTTGACATAAGATATAAATAGAAGAGGAGGATTGGTTGAAAGCATGCAATCTCATCTATGGCGGAGTTATGAACTAGGATGGTGGTATAGTCCAAATGATGCTCTTTCACCACGCAATCTATACTATATATTAAAGCCGGAGAATTTCAAGCCTCCACGTTAATTCTGGCCCCACCGCATATTCGATAAAAAAATTCTTTATTTATGTTATTTCAATCAATTTGATTAAATTCCTTATTATCTATTTATGTAAAAGATATAATCAAATCTTTGAATCTTTTGATTCCTTATTCGATCTTATTATCTATTTATGAGAAAAAGAATGAGACTAATATATTCACGGAATATATTATCTAATTTGGGTAGTGTATTCGATCTTTTGTAACCTACATCACGACTTTTACACTTATTATCGATTTATGAAATTTATTTAATTTAATTCCCTATTAATTCTAGGCATAAATTTATTTAATTTAATTCCTTATATATAGAAAAACCCTATAGACATATTTTCCGTTTATATTTCATATTATAAACGTCCCCATGATAAATTTAAATTGATAACGTTCCCATGTATGCTTGGTATAATAATAATAATAAAGATAGATCATCATTGACATGATAATAAAATTGCATGGTACGATGTTCTCCACCGTAAGATATTATTTGATCTTA
This sequence comes from Polygonum aviculare, assembly GCA_934048045.1. Taxonomy (NCBI): domain Eukaryota; kingdom Viridiplantae; phylum Streptophyta; class Magnoliopsida; order Caryophyllales; family Polygonaceae; genus Polygonum; species Polygonum aviculare. The sequence goes on from OW204028.1 coordinate 10,951,900, forward strand.
TCTGATTTATTAAAATATTATCTTGATAAAGTTATTAGATATTATTTGTGATTAAAGTAAATAAAGATATTAGTAAGATATTAGAATAATTTTATTAGGATATTATTTTATTTTTTTTGGTCAAGATTTTATTAGGATATTATTGGGTATAAAGATATCATCAAACATTATAACATATAAAGATATCAGAAGAATGTTATTTGATTTACTTAAATAAACACTTTAAGATAATATATTACAGTAATAATTAAGTAGTGGTACATGGTAACATATAAGTTAATTTTAGTTGATAACAACAAATGCAAATGATATAAAATGAAGTTTTTAAATATGAGGCATATCAATTTCGATTCTTATAATAAAGTTTTAGGGAAAAAAAATATGTAATCAAGTATAAATATTATTAACTCCTATGTATTTTTTGAGTTATACGAACTTCAAAAACAACGTCACTTAATTAAATATGTTCATACCTTAAAAATTGAATTATATTTTTCCGTATCAATATTAAAATATTTAATTATAATTTGATATTTTAAAGTCAAATTGTCGTGCATGGCGCGACGGGTAAAACTAGTATACATAATTGTGAATGCCCAAGTGTACAAATTACAAATATTCAAACCTTACTTTTTTTTATTTATGTATTAAAAATATCCCTTATACTATATTGATTTAGTATTGTTTGTTATATCTATACTACTACTATAGTATATAACGGAATCTTCACAAAAATTTGCGTCACATGTTATTTCTATAATAAAATAATCAGTTGGGTCTTCCTTTATACAAATCAGATAATTAGAATCTCATATAATCGTATCCCGTAAAAAATGCTTACAAATTATCGAAAATTATGAATATCCCAAAAATCATGGATTATCCTTTACCAAGAATTAATTGTAATCTTCTAATAAATATTATTATTTAATAAAATGTGATATTTATCATAAAGTAGTTTTTGAACAAATCCAACTTATTTATATTATGAGTTGATTTACCATCATTGGTAAAAAAACACCAATCACGATAGGAAACTTAAATTTAATAGGTAGAAAATTAAGAAATATAGATATAGTCTAGTTATTATTTTTTTTACTCATAATTTTATTTCAAAATTATAAAGATTAAGATAAAATCGGAAAATACAATTATGAGATTATTTTTTTGGACTTTTTTTATAATTTTGAAATAAAATTCGGATTTTTGTAAAAAAAAATGGACTATATATATCTATATTTCATAATTTCCTACCTACTAAATTTAAATTTCTTATCTTTTCAAACAATCATTGAAGATAAAATCATTTAAAATCTTTGAAGCCATATCTGTTGAAGTCCGAAAACACCGATATGTAATGAACGGGATGAGAGCACAAGGTTTGAACTCGACCGAGTCAACAGACGGAGGGATGGAAAGTATGTGGTCGCTTGTGGTATTCAACGCGATGAGGGCAGTACGAAGGATATTTTGTATTTTAGCTTTGTTGGATTACAATAGACTGAGATTCTCTATCGCGTTTAGGTGTATCGGGCTACAACAATGATCTTAGCTCGAGATATAGTGTATGTGATTCGCGAAACTTCGATCCCCCCCCTTGGTGCGCGGAGCCCGCTATTTATAGGCGAATTCGGGCCGAGATCGACCGAGACGTCGATGTGGGACGAGCGCCGCCCGAGTACGTGTCGCCCTTGGATTGGCTCTTGGGGTGGTGGCCGCGGAACCGGCCAATCGGAAGCCCGGATGGGACGTTGCCGCCCACCGCTCGCCTGATGGGACGTTGCCGCCCGCCCACTTGCATGGATGGGACGGGCTCCTCTCCTCGCGGTTGGGAGGTTTTGCTCTTCGGACTACGCTTTGGCAGGGGTTTATTGTTCTGACCGCGATGGGAGCAGGGCTTTAGGGCCTGACGCCACCTTGAGAGGTTTTATACTTGGCAATATTTTGTTTTGGTGGGGTGCTTTACCGCGTTGACGGTTCCTGGTATCAACACAACCCCATGGACCGGGCCTTGATGCCCCTTTCGAGGACGGGTCCAAAAAAGTACCTTGAACCCGAAACGCGGTGGTCGGAACGAGTGGGACGGTGAGGGCGAGCACAGGGGGAGAGTGGCGATGAGGACAGTTGGGCCGTATCGTTTAATGGGCCGCTTGCGAGGCTTGACCCATAATCCCGCGGCCCGGCATGAGTTGACATAAAAAAGAGCGGAAACCGCTCCGTCTCCCCCACTTCGTCATTCTCAAACACAAAACGCTGAAAAACCTCCATTTTCGCTCTCAACCGCCTCCGCCTTCTACCGCCGGGCAACGCCGTATCTTCAGTGCCGTCAGCGCAATCCTCCGTCGCCTTCCACCCTTTCCGGTACGCTCTTTCTCCTCGCCCTCTCTTCTTTCCCTTTCCGCCTTTTTTTGGGTTTTTCCGGGGGCTTTCACGGGGAGCGCCCTTGCTTCAGCGGCGGGACCGCCGCTGGGGTGTGGTGGCGCCCGGGGCAGCCCTTTCCCGAGAAAGCGCCCACCGTGGGGCGGGCTTAGGGTTTCTTATTTTTGATTTGGGGGACCTCTGGGTGGCGGAAGGCGGCGAACGCCTCCGCCCTAGCCCCGGCTCGGGCTTGGCCGTGGCGGAGTGGCCGAGGAAAACCCTTTGGGGGAGGCAAACGCCACGGGAGGTGAAACGCCACGGGGGGCGGAACGCCATGGGAGGCGAAGAAAGCGCGCTCAGCGCGACGCCACGTCCCACCAATGTCCCGTCCCATCAACGTCCCGTCGCCCCGGTCTGTTCCTGGAGACGCGTGTCGAGAACGGCGGAATGTTCCTCTGACACCCATCTCGCGCGCCCCCAGGCCTTCTTTGACAGGACTTCTTGCCTTATTGCGTCATGACACCTGCCCGTGGTTCGGGTGTCGCGCTCATTGCCTTTTCTTTTGTTTTCCATGCTTTGTCGCGTATGAGCACCATCTTTTACTGTGTATTTATCGCGCTACATGTCTCTTTCTTTTTTTTTGCTTGTCTTTCCTTTCCCGTACATATTATCCTTTTTTTTTTCTCTTCCTCCAGGAGCCTCTTTGCTTCCGTGCCCTGGATTTGGGGTTTTCCAGCGATACCTGCCCTTCAGGCGTGGATCGCGGTGATCGTATAGTGAATTTGGAGGAGTTCTACGCGCCAGATCCCTCGTTGGAGTACCCGGGGATGTCCGCGAGCGATTCCCAGAACAACTTTCGCGAGCCTGCTGGTTTGAGCAAGAGCGATCCTACTACGGTGTCCGAGGCTCGTGCCAAAAGCGAGTCTTCATCGCGGCCCATGGCCCGCTGCAGGCCTTTCGACCCCTACGACGAGGCCCCCGGCGACGAGGCGTCCACGTCTGGGATCGCGAGGAGCTTTCCCTCGCGGTACCTGCCACGCGGTAGGGCGGCCGTCCCTCGCTTTCGTCAAACCAGGCCTGCACGCCTGCCTGACTATGAGAACCCGGAGTCACTGGCCAAGGGTTGCGCGTCCATCCTTACCCTCGAGGAGTTGGACGATATCGCGGTGGGGTATCCTTGGCCAGAAGGGGTGGAGCTCTTGTTACCTTCGGACGGGGGTAACAGCTATGCCGCCTACGAGGCGGGGCACGTGGTGTACGCGGCGAGCCTTATCGCGGGCTTTAGGATCCCGCTGCCGCCCTACGTGTCCCAATTTTTATTCGATCTCGAGCTCGCTCCTGCCTCGATGGCTCCTAACTGCTGGAACTATATCGCGGCGTACCACATAAGGTGTTTGGAGCTGAAGTTCCCCCCTTCCGCGGGGCATCTGCAACAGATCCTCACTATAAAAGCAGATAAAAGAGGCATTGTTAACTTCAGCCTTACCAATTGCAATCTCATTATCACTCCCTCCAACGTTGGACCGCGGTGGAGGGAAAAATGGTTTATTGTGCACGACTTCGAGGGCGACGCTATGTTCTGCCCCCTCATTGCTGATAGGTTCCGCCCCTACAAGCGTAGGCGCGGTGCCACGCAAATAGCCGCCGCGGCTAAGAAAACCTTTGCTGCGCCCCACAAGAGGGAGCAGCAGGCGTGGCTGACCCAGGAGCGCCTTGAGCGCGCGGGGCTCAGCCTGAGGCCCGAGCCTCCTCGGGAAGTTGAAGCGCCCCCGTCAGACGCCGCGTCTCCGGCGCATACGGGCGAGGGTATTTTTGTTTTCCGGGGCTTCTCGTTTTTGTATGTTATTCTTTTGTTTTGACCGCGTTGGTTGTGATTACTGATGATTTGTTTTGCAGATATGGACGTGTTTGCCGCCCTAACCTCGGGTAAGTCGGCCCCTGCCACCTCCGGGGCTCCCTCCACCGCCAAGACTGGAGGACTTAAGGGGAAAAACGTGAAAGCGGGGGATGAGGCCACCGCGAAGGGTCGTGCCGATGCCAAAGGCAAACGGGTGCAGGCGGAGGCCCTGAAGCGTAAGACCGCGGAGGACGTTGCCCGCGAAGAAGGGGTGTTGGTAAAGAGGTCCAGGCGGGACGCCGGCGCGACTGGGGATCGACCTTCTTCCCCCTCGAAGGGACCCGCCCAGATTACCACAAGCGCCGGGAGCCGTCGACACTGGTCGCGGAGGGCGGAGGTGGCGGGCTTCGCGTGCCCTGGGCCTGCTTAGGGTACTTTTGAGGCCGGCCAGTATGGGTATGAGGAGGAGAGGGAGTGGTTCCAGACCCTCAACGCGAAGGAGGTCAGGGGGGAGTGTCAGAAGTATGGCCATATGGTACGCGGTCTTTTCCTTTTTTCGTGTTAACTTGCCATGGTTTCCATCTTCGGATCTGTAACTTATGCCTTGATTCGTAGGTCAATGCGTGGGTAAACTACCTCCCTGACCGCCTGGTGGAGGAGGAGGAGCGGGCGGAGGCGGCGGCTAAAGCCAAGGAGGAGGCGGAAGCGGCGCTCCAGGAGCTGTGCGCGCAGGCGGAAAAAGATGCCGCGGCGCTTAAATCCGCCAGGTCCCAGGTCGCGGCGCTGAAGAAGGAGGTCGAGGGCCATAAAGCGCGGAACGAGGAGCTGAGTTCACAGCTGGAGGCAACCAGCAAACAGCTGGAGAGCGCGATACCCGACTTCCTCGAATCGTCGGAGTACCTGGAGAAACGCGTCGACGACGCGCGGATCGTCCAGGCCCTCAGCGCGGTTACGGCCGCTCTCCAGTACTGCGAAAAGTACAAGGTGAAGTATTTTGCCCCCGACCTTCATCGCCAAATGGGAGTCATCTGGGAGGATGGGGTGGCGAAACCGCCCCCGGGGATCGAGGAGGTCAACGCGGAGGGAAACGACGTCCCGCCGGCTCACCCCGAACCCTCCGTGGCCGAGGTTGACAAGGATAAAGCCCCTGAAGACCCTCCCGCCTCTGAGACCGCGGTCAATGCCTCCGACGCCTGAAGCCCTTCTGTAAAGTCTGAAGATTTGCCTTTTTTTTTGTTTTTATAATTTTTGCTGAACTTGTATCCCACCTGGCCTTTGGGGCCCAAACAATATCTGTTGCCGCGATGCGGCTGTAATTTGCATTTTGACCATGACGCGAAGTCTCGCGTACTAACATCTTTTTGCCGCCACGCGGCCTTGTGATTATTTTTCCTTCATCTGTCTCTTATCCTTAGATTTTGTTTATTTTTTGGAAACTCTGTGTCCAACCCCATGCCAAGTCAGGTGCTAGGACCGCGCTGATAGTATGCGCATATAATTTTTTGTTGTTTTTTTTTTTAAAGCTCTCCGTACTCAACCCCATGCCAAGCTAGGTGCTAGGACCGCGCTTGGCACCAGGCGAGTAAAAATAGGGTTTGCGAAGACTCGCCGCACTCAACCCCATGCCAAGCTAGGTGCTAGGACCGCGCTTGACACCAGGCGAGTAAAAATAGGGTTTGCGAAGACTCGCTGCACTCAACCCCATGCCAAGCTAGGTGCTAGGACCGCGCTTTGGCACCAGGCGAGTAGAAATAGGTTTTGCGAAAACTCGCCGCACTCAACCCTATGCCAAGCTAGGTGCTAGGACCGCGCTTTGACACCAGGCGAGTAGAAATAGGGTTGTGCGTATTTAGCAGAAGACCATGAGGATTTTTTGATATTTCGTGGTTTTATGCAACCGCGAGGTGTGGATCCCAACTCGAGCGCGCCTAAGCGTATCGCGCGCGTTAGCGGACAACCCCGACTGTGGAGTTTGATGTTTTAAGGCTTTATGCAACTGCGAGCGGCGTAGCCGTAAGTCTCGAGTGCGCCTATGCGCATCGCGCGCGTTAGCGGATAACCCCGAGCGATGACGGCAACTCTGGTTTCCCTAACGACTGTGGAGTTTGATGTTTTAAGGCTTTATGCAACTGCGAGCGGCGTAGCCGTAAGTCTCGAGTGCGCCTATGCGCATCGCGCGCGTTAGCGGACAACCCCGAGCGATGAAGGCAACTCTGGTTTCCCTAACGACTGTGGAGTTTGATGTTTTAAGGCTTTATGCAACTGCGAGCGGCGTAGCCGTAAGTCTCGAGTGCGCCTATGCGCATCGCGCGTGTTAGCGGACAACCCCGAGCGATGAAGGCAACTCTGGTTTCCCTAACGATTGTGGAGTTTGATGTTTTAAGGCTTTATGCAACTGCGAGCGGCGTAGCCGTAAGTCTCGAGTGCGCCTATGCGCATCGCGCGCGTTAGCGGACAACCCCGAGCGATGAAGGCAACTCTGGTTTCCCTAACGACTGTGGAGTTTGATTTTTTAAGGCTTTATGCAACTGCGAGCGGCGTAAGCCGTAAGTCTCGAGTGCGCCTATGCGCATCGCGCGTGTTAGCGGACAACCCCGAGCGATGACGGCAACTCGGGTTTCCCATAACGATAGATTCATTATTTGGACAGTGCACGATAGTTGTCTCGTTTTATTCACATAAGAACAACAGGTGGGATCGGGATATTACAAACGACCGCTACGCGGTGATGATACTAGCTTATTTACACATAGTATCGGTGATGATACTAGCTTATTTACACATAGTATTTCTTTAGACGTGCCTCATTCCATGTCTTGGCCAGAGTTTGTCTCGTCGTTGGATCTGTGAGTTTGAACGCCCCCGGGACGACCTCCTTGGAGAGGCGGTAAGGGCCCTCCCACTTCGCGTCAAGCTTGCCCCCGTCGGTCCTTCGGAGGGCTAAATCGCCCTCCTTGAGGCCGCGGGGCTTGACCCTCTTGTTATAGTACGCCGCGGTCCTTCTTTTGTACTCAGCCGACCGCAGCTCTGCCGCCTCTCGGCGCTCATCGCGGAGGTACATTTCCACTTTAAGAGCTTCGTCGTTGGTGAACTGATCGTACCCCGCGACACGCTCCGTGGGTAGCATGGACTCGACGGGTACGACGGCATCACTGCCGTAAGCCATCGCGAACGGTGTTTCGCCTGTTGCTCTGCGCGGTGTGGTGCGGTTTGTCCATAAAACAAGGGGCAACAACTCTGCCCATCGGCCCTGTACGCCGTCCAGCCTGCGGCGGAGGTCGTCGAGTATCCTTGCGTTCACATTTTCCACGAGTCCGTTGGACTGAGGGTGTGCAACCGAAGAAAACTTCAACTCGATGCTCAAGCTCGCGCAAAAGTCCTGCATCTCCTCACTGTCGAACTGAGGGCCGTGGTCTGTCATTATCGCGACGGGGACGCCGAAACGACAAACCACATTCTTCCAGAGGAAGCCGCATACCTTCGCGCTTGTGATCCGTGCCATGGCCTCGGCCTCTACCCACTTGGTGTAATAATCAACCAGGACCAGGATGAACTGCACCTGCCCGGCGGCCTTAGGGAAGGGACCAAGGATGTCCATACCCCACATTGCGAACGGGTAGGCCGGCTGGATGGCGCGCAGCTCTCGCGCTGGAGCGTGCTGGATGTTTTCGTAGCGTTGGCACTTGTCGCACTTTTGCACGTATGCCGCAGCATCGCGGCGCAGGGTAGGCCAATAGATCCCCATCCGGACTATCTTGTGGACCAGAGTCCGCCAGCCCGGGTGGCCTCCGCATATGCCCTCGTGCACCTCCTCGAGAACCTCGGAGACTGTGGCCTCGTCTACGCAGAGCAGGTTGGGCTCCGCGTAGCCGCGGCGATACAACCTGTCGCCTTCGATGCAGTACCGCGCCGCCCTGAGCTTGAGTTTGCGCGCGCTCATGGCATCGTCCTGGGGCAATTCCCCGGTTTGGATATATCGGATTATGGGGGCCATCCACCCGTCCGTGGCCAGCGCGAACACCGCGTTGGTCACGCCGCGTTGCATCTTTCTCTCGATTCCGACCTTGTTGCCGACCTCAGGTGGGAGGGCCGAACCCAACCGCGCCAGCGCGTCGGCCTTGGCATTTGCCGCACGCGGTATGGATTCAATGGCAAAAGTCTCAAGGCACGCGACCAACGCCTTGACCTTGGCGCGATATTGGGGCAGAAAACCCGTGGTACACTCGTACTGGCCGGCGACCTGTCGCGCGACGAGCTCGGAATCTGTGAAAACCCTTATTCTCTGCGCGCCCACCAGTAGGGCCATCTCAATTCCCGCGATCACTGCCTCATACTCGGCCTCGTTGTTGGTTGCTTCAAAGCCGAAGTTGAGGGCGTGCTCGGACGCATAGGAGGGTCCCTCAAGGACCACCCCCGCACCCGACCCCAGATCGCAGTGCGAGCCGTCAACAAAGACCTTCCACTCGTCGGGGCTCTCGTCCGTGTCAGGGAAGGTGACCTCCACCACGAAGTCCGCAAGGGCCTGCGCCTTGATCGCGGTCCGCGGGTGGTACGAGATGTCAAATTCTGACAACTCGACCGCCCACTTGGTCATTCTTCCCGACAGCGCGGGCTGATGCAGGATTTGGCGCAGAGGGAGGTCCGAGAGGACCTGTATGGGGTGCGCTTGGAAGTAGGGGCGCAACTTTCTTGCTGCCACCACAACGGCCAGAGACATCTTCTCCGCGGGTGAGTATCGTTGTTCCGCCGGCTGAAGCACCCTGCTGGTGAAATACACCGGGTAACTGAAATCGCGGGTGAGGACCGCGCTGACAGTATGCTGGCTCACGGCAATATATAACTGCAAATCCTCTCCCGGGACGGGCGGGGAGAGCGTTGGAAGATTGGCGAGGTAGACCTTCAGAGCCTGGAACGCGCTCTCCATCTCCTCTGTCCAGTTGAAGGTGGTGGTGCTCTTGAGACAAGAGAAGAAAGGGAGAGCGCGGTCCGACAACCTGGAGCAGAAACGGCCAAGATAATTTACCGCGCCCGCCAGTCGCTGAACCTCGTTTCGCGAAGCCGGTGAGCGCAGCTCCAGCACCGCGGCGACCTTGGCGGGGTTGACGTCTATGCCCCTTGCGCTGATCATGAATCCGAGGAACTTCCCAGATTTCACCCCGAAAACGCACTTTTCTGGGTTTAGGCTCATTCGGTGGGCGCGCAGGGTTTGGAAAACCTCGGCCAGATCGGCCAGGTGCTCCTGCGCGCTATGGCTCTTGACCACAATGTCGTCGACGTAAGCCGAGACACTGCGCCTCAGCTGCTTCCGGAAGACATGGTCTACCAGGCGCTGAAACGTGGCCCCCGCGTTCTTCAAACCGAAGGGCATCACCCTGTAATAGAAAGTCCCGCGTTGAGTGATGAACGCGGTGGACTCCTGATCCAGGGGATCCATGGCTATCTGGTTTTAGCCGGAGTAGGCGTCGAGAAAGCTCAGCGCGGTATGGCCGGCGGTGGAGTCGACCAGATCATCGATGGAGGGAAGGGGGTAGCTGTCCTTGGGGCAGGCTTTGTTGAGGTCCTTGAAGTCGACACACATCCGCCACCTCCCGTTGGACTTCTTCACCAAAACGACATTGGAGAGCCAAGCAGGATACTTGACCTCGCGGATGAAGTTGGCACTTAGGAGCTTCTCAACCTCCTCATTTGCCGCGCTGGCGCGCTCCTCGTTAGTCTTCCGGCGCCTTTGACAGACGGGCCGGGACCCCGGGCTTATTCGGAGTGAGTGTAGCGCCACCTCGGGAGGGACGCCCTTCAGGTCCGTCGCCGTCCACGCGAACACATCGCGAGAACGGGCCAATAGATTTTGCAGGCTCTCGGCGTCCGCCCCGGTCATGCAATCCCCGACATAAAGTTTCTCGGCTGTGTCGGGAAAGGGGGTGACGGCGACCTTCTCGAAGTCACCGAGGGGCTCACGCTCCCGCTCTTGTCGCACGTCCAACTCCGCGCTAGCACCGCCCGTGATGACATACGTGGCGGGGCGAGCGCGGGTTGACGCTTCATAGCATTTTCGGGCCTCAATCTGCTGGCCGTGGGCGACGCCGACCCGGTCCTCCACGGGGAACTTCAGAACCAGGTGATAAATGGAAGCGACAGCCTGGAACTTCATCAACGAGGTCCGTCCCATTATCGCGTTATAGATGGAAGGAAGCCGGACGACGGTGAACTCGATGGGCTCAGTCCGGCGGGCGTCCTTACCGTCCCCCAGGGTCATGTCCAGAGTGACCAACCCTGCGACGTCGACCTCATTGCCGGAAAAGCATGTGAGCTTTCCGGCGTAAGGCAGGAGCATGGAAGGGGAGATGCCAAGCTGTGCGAACGCGTCGTAGTACAGGATGTCCACCGACGCTCCCGTGTCCACCATGATTCTCTTGACAATCTTCGTGGCGATCACCGCGTGCACCACCAGCGAATCCGTGTGCGGAGTGATGAGCTCGCGGGAATCGCCAGGTCGGAAGGTGATGTCAGCGTGAGGAACTCCCGACGCGCCCAAACTATTGATGGAGGCCCCAGAGGTCTAGGCGCGAGCATAGCGCTTCCTTTCCCCGCCACTAGACCCCGCGAGGGTGGAACCCCCAGCGATGGTGTTGATGTAGAGGTTGGGATCGTTCTGGTTGACCTCCCCCCTCGCGGGTGCGGAGCCGGCCAAGGTATTTGCCTGCGCCGGCCGTCCACTGTCGTTGCGGGGCCCGAGGGCGGTGGTGTTGGCCCCGGTGTATGGGTCGTTGTTGTATGGCCCGTTGCCGCCGCGGTTGTTGCGTGGTCCGCGGTATCCCTGATACCCGCGACCACGACGCCCTCCACCACGGTTATGGCCACCGCGCTGTCCACCATGAGGCTTTGTTGGCGTGGTGGATACGGTGAGGGCCTCCGGGGTGGTTTTGGCCTTTCCCTTCCCGCGATCCTGTGTGGGCCTTCCTGCCGCGTCCTCCGCGAAGACGCGTTTGGTGATGGCGTTGCAAGCGTCCTCATAGGTGTGCAGGGTTTTCCCGCACATCTTGACCTTGAAGGTCCCGTCGCGGAGGTTGTGGATTAGCATGTCACGGGCGGATGTGTCGTTGAGCTGAGGCACCTCCGACGCCGCATTCACAAACCGGGTGAAGAAGGCTGCCAAGGTCTCCTCCTCGCCTTGTGTCACGCTCATGAGATCCTTCGTCGTCTTCATGCGCGTTCGCGACCCACTAAAGTGGGACATGAACCGCCGCGTTAGATCTTTGAAAGACGAGATGGAGCCCACGGGGAGGTTTGTGAACCACCTCATCCCGGCGGTCTTAAGGGTGGAGGGGAAGACCCGGCAGTACATGGCGTCGTTGTAGGTGTTGAACGTCATGTGGGCGAAGAACTGCCTAACGTGCTCTCCCGGGTCTTTCGTGCCGTCGAACTGTAGTGCCGCTGACGGCCTCTGGAATCCCTTCGGCATAGGTTCCTCCTGGATGAAATCAGCGAAGGGGCTGCCGTAGGTGGTGCCGCGATCGTCCACCAGCATGTTGCTCCGGGAGCCGGAGCGTGTGGACAGGGAGCGAGAGGTAGAGCGTCCTCGCGATATGCTCATGTCCTCACTCGAGCCCCCCGGAGGCGGGGTGTGGTATACCTGGCCCGGCCCGTATCCCGCGGCGTAAGCAGGCACATACGGCTGGTGGGGCATTGGGTAAGCACCCTGCCCATGCGGCATGGGGTACGCGCCCTGGCCGTAGTGGTACGCAGGGGCGTAGCCCTGAAAGTGAGGGTTGGGAGGCGACAACGCGTTGGGAGCGTCCTGCTCCACCTCCTGCCCCGTCGAACTCCCGTTGGTGGTGGCGTATTCCTCCACGTAGGGCTCCTGCGCGGGTGCGTACTCTTGAAAGTACTGCGCATGGACGTACCCCTGGAATGGGACCTGCGGCTGGAAACCTTGCTGAAAGCCCGGGTTCCACCCTGGCATGGCCTGTGGTTGCGGTACGGGCGGTGACCCGTAATACCACGGAGGTGGCGGCTGCATCCCGAAGGCTGCGCCGTCAGCGTAGTAAGCGTTGTTGCTGTTAGCGTCTATCACTGCGTCGGTTGAAACGGTGCCTGCTTAGTTTGAATTGATCCCCACAGACGGCGCCAATGTTGAAGTCCGAAAACACCGATATGTAATGAACGGGATGAGAGCACAAGGTTTGAACTCGACCGAGTCAACAGACGGAGGGATGGAAAGTATGTGGTCGCTTGTGGTATTCAACGCGATGAGGGCAGTACGAAGGATATTTTGTATTTTAGCTTTGTTGGATTACAATAGACTGAGATTCTCTATCGCGTTTAGGTGTATCGGGCTACAACAATGATCTTAGCTCGAGATATAGTGTATGTGATTCGCGAAACTTCGATCCCCCCCCTTGGTGCGCGGAGCCCGCTATTTATAGGCGAATTCGGGCCGAGATCGACCGAGACGTCGATGTGGGACGAGCGCCGCCCGAGTACGTGTCGCCCTTGGATTGGCTCTTGGGGTGGTGGCCGCGGAACCGGCCAATCGGAAGCCCGGATGGGACGTTGCCGCCCACCGCTCGCCTGATGGGACGTTGCCGCCCGCCCACTTGCATGGATGGGACGGGCTCCTCTCCTCGCGGTTGGGAGGTTTTGCTCTTCGGACTACGCTTTGGCAGGGGTTTATTGTTCTGATCGCGATGGGAGCAGGGCTTTAGGGCCTGACGCCACCTTGAGAGGTTTTATACTTGGCAATATTTTGTTTTGGTGGGGTGCTTTACCGCGTTGACGGTTCCTGGTATCAACAATATCTATATCTATATATAAATGATTAATTTCTACTATTTAACAATATACTAGTATATTATTTTCTATTGAAGAAGTTTATGAAACATATCTATATTAAATTGTGTTTATAATCACATTACCTGTATATAGTACGGAGGTTAAACTAGTAAACTATAATTTCAAACAACATGTGCAAAAATACATAAAACATTCGTTGTAAGCGATGTCAATTCATAGCATATACTAATCACCAATGGAGGATCGACCCACCTGATCCACCCTCACATACGGCGAATAAATGCATCTAAAAAGGGTTACGAGCAAGTGACAAACGTGATCTAAATACCCACCTATCATCCAACTGTCTATCACCTCGTAACAATTGACATGGTAGCTGAAAAGGAGCAACAATGAAAATCTGACCAAATTCATTCCTCTTCTTCCTCTTCTTCTTCTTCTTCTTTTTTTTACATAACGCCCGTTAATACCAAGATTGGCTATGTTGCCTTGCCTACTGGTAAAGCTACCGACAAATCCTCCCTTCGGTCAAAAAGCCACGTTTCTTTGATCTCTCTTTAATTTTTTTTCGGTTGGGGATCTCTCTTTAATCTCTCTTTAATTGTTTTTCCTTTTGTTTGTATAATTGCATAGCCATCACCGCCATTTTACTACCATGGTCTGGGCTGGGCCTGATTGGGCTCTTCTTGTACAATAATATCCCACTACAACCCAAATTTCAATTTTGTCAATCTGAAATCAGATCGAGCTAACCCCATCCATTTTATTTTTTATTTTTTTTTGTAAGAAAAGGAATTAGGGTCGCCAGCTCTAAAGATAATATGGCAAACCGCCACCCTGGAGTCTCGAATCCGAGACCTCATGGTACTACCATGAGTTCTCAGCCAGTGAGCTGATACGCCAAGCGCATTAAAATCATTAACCTTTTTGGATTGCTTATTAGCGTAAACAAGTAACAAAAAAAAAAGCAAGAAAAGGTCAAGGACCACTAAAAATCCTATTCTACAGTCAACGTTGATAGCACTTTGAGTATATAGCTTAAGACTATTAATAATTTAATACTCGTATATGTACCCTTCCAAAAGAGCTTGATTTATAGGTTTGAAAAACAATAATGGCTTGCCAAAACTAATTTGTTATATTAGCGTCAAGGGGTATCGTTCATTAGCATACTTGCACGATTCTTCTTATGACCCTATGGTGTTAATCATTGCTTATCCAAAAGCCAACCCACATTATGAAACTCAAATGAATGTATCAATGTAATGCTAATCTCCACAAGAATAGGTAACCAAATTAAAAATATATTCTTAATACAAAAACGCAGCCCACGAGATGGCCCAGTGGGCCCGCCTGAAATCACGTCCACAAGCCACAACCTGCAGAGTCCCCAGTCCAGCTGGCAAACCGCTAACGTGACAAACATGACGCCGATTTAACAATCTTACACACCTAACCAGATCGATTCTGCACCCCCAATCCCAATCCCGATCCATACCGATTGAGAGATTGATTTCATTTTGCTTTCTTTCAAATCCAATCGGATCTCGTTTTCTCAATCATAAAAACACTCACCGAATTCGAAGCTCAGATTGTGCTCTGTTGATCTGTTGATTCTTGACTGTTTGTTTGATGATCGAATACCTACCGTTCTCGTCTCCTACCAGCCTCCATCTCTCTCTGTCTAACACTAAATAACACCAAATTGTCCGATCGTTGCTCTTGTTTCCTCTTTGAATCGAGTTTTAATCTTCGAATTTCCCGAAGAAATCATAAAGATGAGCTGGTGGTGGGCCGGAGCAATTGGAGCTGCTAAGGCAAACATCCTCGTGCACTCACGCCATTAGGTTTTCTTCAATTAAAATCTCAAATCTCTGATTTCATCTCCCTGTTCTCCTCCTCTCTTTTCTGCAGAAGAAATTCGACGAAGACGACGCCCCGAAGAGCTTCCAGAGCGTAGGATTGGTGATCGGTGTGACCGGAATCGTCGGAAACAGCCTCGCCGAGATCCTCCCTCTCTCCGACACCCCGGGCGGTCCATGGAAGGTCTACGGCGTCGCTCGCCGTCCCCGTCCGTCGTGGAACTCCGATTACCCGATCGAGTACCTTCAGTGCGACGTCTCCGACGAGGAAGACGCGATCGCGAAGCTCTCGCCTCTCACCGACGTCACACACGTCTTCTACGTCACCTGGAACAACCACGGATCGGACGAGGCCAATTGCCAGGCCAACAGCAAGATGTTCGCCAACGTGTTGAAGGCGGTGGTTCCCAACGCCCCTAACCTCCGCCACATCTGCCTGCAGACCGGCACCAAGCACTACACCGGATGGATGGATTCGCGGATTCCGCCACACGAACCGCCGTTCACGGAGGATTTGAACCGATTGAAATCCCCCAATTTCTACTATTCCTTGGAGGATTTGCTCCTGGAGGAGGTTCGGAAGAAGGAGGATTTGACTTGGTCTGTTCACCGCCCTAATCCCGTTTTTGGATTCTCCCCCTATAGCATGATGAACATCATTGGTAAGCGGTTGGAATTGCTCTAACTTGCTGATTAGGTGGCAGATTGAAATTTTTGTGTGAAGTTTTGTGTGTTTTTGGTTACAGGTAGCTTGAGTGTGTATGCTGCAATTTGCAAGCACGAGGGAGTTCCAATGAAGTTTCCAGGGACGAAGGGTGGATGGGAGTCGTTTAACACAGCGTCGGATGCTGATCTTATAGCCGAGCATCAAATATGGGCGGCTGTCGATCCTTATGCTAAGAATGAGGCTTTCAATTGTAGTAACGGGGATGTGTTCAGGTGGAAGCAGCTGTGGAGTGTTCTGGCTGAGCAGTTCAATGTGGAGTGTGTTGGATATGAAGAAGGCCAAGCGCCGATTTCGCTGGCTGAGACGATGAAGGATAAGGGGGCCGTTTGGGATGAGATTGTGAGGAAGAACGAGCTGTTGCCTACGAAAATGGAGGAGGTGGCGGCTTGGTGGTTTGTGGATTCGGTGTTGGCGTTTGATGGGATGCTGGATAGCATGAACAAGAGCAAGGAGCATGGCTTTCTGGGATTCAGGAACACCAAGAACTCTTTCATTTCATGGATAGATAAGATGAGGGCTTTTAAGATTGTTCCATGATGGGTCCACAAGGAATTTGGTTTTGTAACTCACGTATTTTGGGTGATTGGTTTGTGATGTTGTTTTTCTTCTTCTCCTTGTTATTGTGTTCTTGGCATTTCCAGCTGTGAAATATTACTTCGCCTTGAAATGTTGGTGGTGCAACTGTTTGCTTTGCACTTCTCATTTCATTGTCAAATAAAAAGCAAAAAAGTTGCTGCAATTCTGCATTTGTTCTTTCGCTCCAATACCATTTCAGCTATCATTGTCGAAGTACTTCTGTTATACGAGATAAATGTATTCAGATTAATTGATACACATTCTGCCAATTCAGTGATGTGTTTTGTTTAGCACAATCTAGCGATGCTAAGTAACAATCAGTAATAAACTGAATGATATGCTTCTGGTTGTGAATATATGATCGTAATAGGACCACAACTACGAAGATTTATTCGATAACCGGCAGAAATTCGTTTTATTACCAAATTAAACAATACCCTTCAATTACAACAGGATCCTGGATTACAGTTTAGAGTATATATACGTATTCTACTTACAGTTCAAGCAATACCCTAAGCTCTCCTAGGTTCCATGTTCTAACCTGCTATGTGAACCAAAATTAGAAAGAATAAGCACCGAAAAATAAAAATTGTAAGGGAATTCAGTTTCAACGAACGGGATAGGACTCCAGGTGCATTGAACTTCATAGCAGCCGTGTATGAAAATATGATCCGTAGATTATGGACGTCGAATTCCTAGCTCAAAAGCCATGATCCCGCATCATTTATGCTTCTCTCGTTATTATCTGCAGAATGCGGAACTTCTTCCTAGAGTACACGCACTAGGAGTATAACTGCACAAAGAAACAGCTTAGAATCAAACTCAGTACATTCACAGTAAAAAATGTAGATTAGCAGGCTTAAGCCAAAAACTGGATTAGCATGAATGCAGATACTCTTATTATCTCTGAATCAAGCCCAATAAAGACATATAGGCATTTATATAATTCGTATACAAATGATTAGCTATTTATTTGAGTATGATTGCTCTGACACAAGCAGGATTAGCATGTCTTTTTAGGGCTTGATTCATCATAAATAAAGGCAACAGTTTCAATTCAGCTATAAATTCATGTTTTACAAATAGAAGCCACCAAACCATTACACATGAAAAGTCATCAAGCAACACATTCATTTCTTCCCTTTTCAGTATAACATAGTATCAGTCATACATGACTGTTGGTGATCACAAACTTTATTTGTTAAAGACAAAAAAGCAGGGGATGCTGGAATAAAGAGAGTGACTTCTTTGCTCGTCTTTAGCTCTATGCAACTAGAGTCAACCGCATTTCATTTTTTGATCATATAGATTCAAATTAGAAGAACACTTGAAAAAAGAAAACTGTCCAGAGAACTTACCAATAGAAAAAAGTAGAAGAGCAACCCAAAACATTGTTTGCACGGAGCGCGTATACTGCAAGTGATACAACGACCTCTGCAGCAGTCTTTGAAGAGCTCCATACCAACCATGCAGTTGCTTATCATAACAATCATCACTACTACTAAGACAGCTCTTGTTTCGCTCATAGGATGCTTGATTTCCCTGTTATATTCAGAAGTAAAAAACAATTGAGAAGTGAAACACAAATAAAACAAAAAAGAACACCACAAGAGATATTCAAAGTCTCACCCTGCCTTGAGGCTGAGACCTCAAGAGTGCAGCATCATTTTCTTGCTGGACATCTGCAGGCTTCCATTTCCTAAAACCGTTCTTCGGCAACTTGGGCTTGAGAGCAGGCTCTGTGGTTTCAATGAACAAAGATAAACTCGGTGCCCTTCTCAGCGGTTCTCCCACTACTCGTACAGTGGACAACTGCGAAGGTAACTCATCATCCCCGATGTTAATATTCCAGGAAGAGATATCAGCATTCGCACTAGCTGATCGCCTGTGCCCAGAAACTTTCCCACCGACGGTTTGTGAGCCTGTTCTTTTCTCATTCCTCCCTCTAACCTGGACTTCTGTTCTGTTGTTAGATTCTGTTGGTCCTGAGAGAAACAGGGCAAGCTCATCATGCTCTCCCTCGTTCGATTGTACACAGCGAGGTGGCTTGCTAACCGAGGCTGCTGAATCTTTCAAAGATTTCTGAACGGGAGAAATTTTGCACTCCATTGCAAGAACAAATTGGCGATGACGGTCTCTGGCCTCATCTGCGCCATTGCTCTTGTAACTGTTTCGCACAGCACGCTCAAATTCCTCCAGCTATGAACCAGATAGCCCAAAATCAGCCCACCCTCAATACAAAGAACATAACAAATAATATGGGCAAAAATGAGAAGAGTGAGACTGAAAAGAACCTGCCATTTGGTGGTATCAAGTGAAGTGCATAACTCCCTCCGAAGATCTTCCAAATTCCAATCAATGGTGGTGTCTTTCATAGAATGTAACCAGGTTCTGTATGTAGACTCCATCCTTCATTTCCCAAAAACACATTTTTTTCAATTCAGTATATCAGGTGGAGGATACAGGAATGTCAGGAACTGGATTTTATAGCACGATAGTAGCAAATTGAACCCATTGTCAACGGTGTCTCAGTCACAAACCCTAATGATCCATGACATTTCAGTAAATCAGAGATGCAATTGATGACGACAAAAGGAACAATACCTGTCGGCGGATTCCTGAATCTCCTCGGCAGCGGAGAAGAACGGGTCCTTCTCCCATCGATCGAAATTGGCCGTCATTACAATTGGAATCCCTTGTTGAAGCCTCCGAATGGATTCACAACTGATAACCTAAAAAAACCCTAACAAATCGTACAGGGTTTCGCAGGATCAAATAGCAACCCCTCTGAACTATATCACCATAGGACAAAAACACAGAAAGTGGGGAAAGATCCGGAATTTGAATAGCAAGATCTGCCCGCTCAATGGACAGCCCGAGAATGGATGAGCAGTGACCACACTAGATCTGGGTTGGCTCCTAGCGAATCAGAGCGAGATTTTTCTTCCAAAATGAAAGGGCGATTTTTCGATGGATCTGAGTTGTTACTCTACGGAGAAGTGGTAAGGTTTGTGTTTCAGGTGAATATGGTGGACGACGGGCCACCAAACGTTGCTCCAAATGTTAAAAGCTGCGCATCGTAGCTTATAAAACTGGACAGTATTTCTTTTGAACATAACAAGTAGCAACGTCTTTAACAATCGTGTGAGAAAAACAATGCATTGTATTGTATGCAATTTGGCTCCAATGCTCAGATTAAATGTGTGGGACCAACTCGCAATGAATTGAATAAATGCGCATTCTCATTTCTCATACTAATGGTGGCACATATGCGTGTTTGCTAGAAGGCAATGTATCTAACCGTGGAGATTGGTATCAGAATACAAGTTACCATTTTTTATATTTTTGCAATTCCGTCATCACTCATCAGTTATATGATACATGACCATTTGGACTTTGCACATATATTAAGAAAAAAATGTTATTCCTATATTACCCCTATCAAATATAGAGTTAATCATTTGTTTAGAGAAATATGAAAAAGTGTAATGATTATGGGTATAAATGGAAAGAGATGGGAAAAAATGGGAAATGGACAAGTATTATGAAACAAGGAAAAGTGTCTAAATGGTCATGTATTTTGAAATTATACTGTAATTATTAGACGTGTGGGTGGCCCGATACAAGGCCGGTGGGGTTCCAACCTAAAACCAATTGGCAATAGGAGGAGTAGCCCACCGTCTTATACACTAGGCAATTTTGTTGCCCAACTTTCGATGTGGGATAGTTTTGTATCCAACAGTAATAAATATATGCGAGTTTTTGATTTGTTTCCCATATGATACAAGGTATTGGTGGACAATCAGTAGTAGTGGATGTACCTTTGGATCCAATTATCCAGAATATAGTGGTAAATCACTAACAAATCTAGTGCCACACTGCCGCTAAAGGGTATCTGTATTGTCACTATTGAGTTCGACTTCGACCTGTCATTTGAATAGGATTACTAGTAACCTTAAAGTATGTTGATACCATGACGTTTACATGGATGCCAAGCATACAAGACTTATCCATAGAAACCTAAAACTAACCAGTGCTCAACAAAAGCGTATCACATATTCATGGTTGCATTTTACTGGCCAAATCATGGTTGTACATATAGCTGTTTTGAAGTCACCAGGATCATGCATCCAAGTCAAACAAATAAAAAGAAATCCATATTCACAGATTCAATAATGTCTGGCTGCTCACCAAACCCTTCTTTCTCTCATATGCATTCTATGGGATAAGGGAGTTCAAAGTGCAACTATACGACAAATCAAGGCAAATAGGAAACCGTATATATGAACATGTGACAAGCTTCTTAACATTCTGGATAGAAAACCATGGCGGAATATGCAGGTATTCACCCCCCCATAGCTCGAACGAGCAAAGACGAAATGCTCTCTGTCTCATCGTGGTACACCAACTAATCAAGTCAAGTCATTCTTCATCCTGCAATTCAAATGAGAAGAGCATATAAGCCAGCATACAGCTAAACAAATCATCCAAAAACCAACAAGAAAGACGACTTCAAACACACAGGCATTAATGTCGACTAGTAGAGCATTTAATATCCAAGTTTCCATCATACCTAACTGAGAAATGTCTGGGACCTATTTCCTGGTCCATAGATGACAAACTTTTATGTACATAAGATGACAGGAATATGAAAACTAAAGCATTGAAATACCATGAACGTGCACTATATCAGCCAAAAACCGTTCCCCACCCATATCTAGTAATGGATAAGAACATAAGATAGATATCAAGGTGGTCCATACGTTAACCGTTCCCCACCCATTAAGGAATACTACTTGACGACAACAGGGATCAGATTAGGCCCCCAAAATCAGCCAAAAACCTAAACTTTACAGCACAAGAACAGCTGTTTATGTGTACAGAAGCTTCAGGACAAGCAAGATGTCAATTTACTGCCAATCAAAATGTTTTGTCATGATTAGAAATATTTCTCTGTGATAGATGTTCTATAGAAAGATCTAATCAGTTGATATCAAGAAATGCAATGAAGAATTTACAAACTCATCTGGTTGGTACTAGATGCCAACATTTAGAGCTAAAAAGTGCCTTGAAAGACTAGACCAAGGCTAAATGTCTTTTCACCAAGATTCAGTCTTTCAAGTTGTTTCTCATCTTGATATTGTGAACAATTTGCCACCATGGGTGGGCAATAAGTAGGAAATACACTGACAACAGATTGGAAGCCTTGACTAATAGATGGCATTACCTTGTTCGATGCCGTTGGATTTCCTGTGGAATCACCAGTTCTCATGACAGATTCCTCTCCCATTTTACTGCAGCATCAGATGGCAATGCAGAGAATTGGGGGTGGGAGAAAGAACCACAAAACCAATGGTTTAACATCAGTAGTTCATCAATAATATGATTAGTAGTAAACAAGAAATTGTAGTTCTTGGGCATTTTGAATCCTTAAACTCCACCTTTCATCTATGCAGGTCAGTGGCAGTGTCAAAGTTGTGCCTAGATCAGCATCTGAAGAGCTACACGCCTGTGTCCCATCCGCTTCCGAGCTTAGTTTATCTTCTACCTGGACAAGGAGCCCCCATTCAGAAATAATGTATCAACTCCTCATCGAGTTAAAAAGAATAGTATCAACAATAAGATTTTAAACGATTCTGCATAAAATTTGAAGCAGCTTGCTGTATAAAGAAAAACTTACACAAGGATTGCCAATCCATCCAGGAACCTTGTCAGCAAGAAGGTTGATGTATTTCTCCATGGCTTCTTCTGGAATCATGCTCCCCAATTTTTGCCAAGCATTCCTTGCATAAAAACATTAAATTTAACTACCATGAATAACTCATACATCTAAGCCATCAGCTTAACTAGTCTGACCAGACTAGACTATCAAAGTTCGTTCAGGTATCCCCTGACAGTTCTTGGCCTCTCCTATCTGAAACTGAATCTTAAATGCCAGTTTTACTCAAGGAACCTATCACTCAGAGTCACAGCCACATTACATCTATTTTAAGAAATCTAGAATGGCGCCATGCTATTCTACTTTCCATTTTCTTTTGCTTAGGCCTTAGGCTCAGGAGTAGCTATGTGACAAATGTCAACTGTTATAAGCTTCTTTTATTGATACCACTACCTAACAAATCTATAACACAACCAAGCCGATCACCAAAAAAAAAAATACAACCAAGCCAAATATCACCACAAAAAATGATTAGGTTTTGGCCCTTCAAATAGCTGGATGACCACATGACTTGGATTTTGCTAAATCTTGCAACAAACCATATACAACCCTAAACAGGATAAAAATTCCAACCCAACCAATGAAAGAACCCATGTTTCCATTCCCTAAAAACTCCAATTACTAATTATACAAAAAAGTTTCCAATGTGTTTAAAGTCCTCCATTTACTACATTCTTTGATTGCCACTACATTCTTTGATTTCCTTTCATCATATTCTTATACTTTTGAGTTCCTGCATTTACTTCTATGCTTAATGAGGAAAAGACAAAGTATGATATGAAGTGATACAAACAAGGAAGAGTTTGCAATACCACTTTGCACGAGCAGAGAGCTTCAGAGCCATTGGTGGAGGCTCATGGCAAGGCCCTTCCATGGAAACCTTCTGCAGCCCATAAAGCTGCATTATCACATCACTCCCGAGCGTGCTCAACTGACCTTCTTTTCCGCCACACTCTACGAAATTCAATGCCTTTGCAAATTCCCTCTCCAATTCATTCCTTTCAATCCCTTCCCACTCTTCTCCATCACTTATCTCCATCTCCCCTTTACCCTCATCACCAATTCTCACTTCTTCATCCCTAGTTTCCTCATTCTGATAATCAACTTGACTAACAAATCCACCCTGAGTACCGTCATTTGGTTCAGTCTCCTCTGAAGACTCCAAAATGACATGATGCTTATGTTGATCATCCGCAACATTTTCACCCCCTAAAAATCCCAAATCAATAACATCATCAACTTTAGGCTCACACCTCTCTGTTCCTTCGTCATCAATTCTTCCGTCTCCATCCCCATTGACCACATCCTCCATGGATACCAAAGACCTAAGCTTTTCACTCTGACCATCAACTTCCTCAACATATGCTTCTTGGTTATGGACTTCTGATTCAAATTCCAAAGACTCCAAAGTCTTGTGATGTTCGTTTTGATCATCCAACAATCCAGCATCAATAGCATCATCAATTTTAGGCTCACTCGTTTCTCTTCCCTCATCTTGCTCAGAGACCTCTCTCCTTTCACAAGGTATAACACCACTCACCAACTCTTGATCACCATGACTTCCAGCCTCTTCCTTGTGATAAGAATCACACATTTCTGTTTCCTCCCCAACCACATCATTTTCTTTATAATCTGCACTCCTATCATAAACCGCCAATTTTTCCAGATCATTCCCAGAACTAATCCCCTGCTCAAAACCCTCAATTGCGCAACCAACTTCTTTACAATCTGTTTCCTCCCCAATCCCATCACCTTCTTTATAATCTGTACTATGATCATAAACAGCCCATTTGTCCAGATCATTCCCAGAATCAATTTCCTGGTCAAGACCCTCAATTGGGCAACCTACTTCTTTACACTCCACATCCCTCTCATTCAATTTTATGTCAGACCGAGGTAATACCAGACCTTCATTCTCACCTGGTCCACCCACACCAAAACAATCCTCTAATCTCTGAACCACATAGGACTCCAACCCTCCAGCTTCACCCGCCGACAACAGCTGATCAGCAGAGCAAGCCTCGGAATCTTCCGTTCCCGGAATTCCAAGATTCTTCTCCGCAGACCCCAATTCCTTGCGATCGTCAAAGGAATCATCAGCCTTAACCACCGAAGGTTCCGTGTTCCCCTTGAACTCGGAAACAAGAGCCGTTTCAGCGGAAATCTTCTTGGCCTCCTCCTTCAAACTCTTCAAGCTTTCAACTTTCAACCTCTTCTCCAAGTCCCCCTCCCCGACGCCGACAGGGCTAGACACTTTTTCGGCGCCGACGTTGCCGCTAGAAACTACTAAAGATATCAACTTTGCAACTAAAAAGGCCAGAAGAAAGGCAGTGAAGGAGTATACGAACAAACCGTTTACGAGCTCCATTATTGACCCCCGAGGAACGCCGTAATTTGATAGACAGGGAGAAAGCAATAATGTCGGAGAAGTCGGTGGTGGTGGTGTTGGTATTGGCGCAGAAGAAGAAGGAGAAGAAGAAAGGCGAGTTAAAATATCAAGAAAAATAAAATCAAGACTTTAGAGAGGTGAAATGAAATGAGAGGAAAAAAAAATATGGCGGAAGAATGAAGGAAAAGTATATTTGCAGAGGGAGAGGAAAGCATATTCGGGAAGCGTATTTCATTTTTGTCAATGATTTTTGTAGGGTGCTGATTGGGGGTGACGGTGTGGGGCCCTCGTGGGGCCCAAAGTGAAACAGGTAAAGCGGAAAAGGAGCTCATCAAAGAGAATGGACGGTGGATGATGACGTGTCGGGTCCGATGATCATCGTGGGGATCTTCTATGGCCGTTGGATGAGGAAGGGAGCACGGTGTTACGGTGGGGGCGTTTGTTGGTTGTAAATTGGTCTAATGAGCTTATCTTATCTTATGTGACTCCTACGTGGTTTTATATATAGTTGTACCTTTTTTATCATATGAACCTCAAATTACGTAATCTAATAATTATGTCTCGCTTGAATAAACTATAACAATGGAAGAATGCTTTATTTAATTTGAAGATGCTTGACCTCGGTGGTGAATTTGGTCAAGGGTCTATATGAAATGGCCAATTAAAATTGTCTAATAAACACAATTTTTTGTGATATTAAGTTACAATTAGAATTTGTTTTTGTTTTTTTCTTGATTGTTTGTTTGTTTGTTTGTTTTTTAAGGGGAAACTAGTCAGC
Organism: Polygonum aviculare; assembly: GCA_934048045.1. Classification (NCBI taxonomy): domain Eukaryota; kingdom Viridiplantae; phylum Streptophyta; class Magnoliopsida; order Caryophyllales; family Polygonaceae; genus Polygonum; species Polygonum aviculare. The sequence goes on from OW204028.1 coordinate 10,976,936, forward strand.
TAGTATATATTTATCGTACATACTATCATATGTTTTTGAGAAACACTTTTGGATCCAATATTTAAAGATGTGAGGTGGGTGGGGATTGGATAGGGCCACAACTCACATGCAATGCAAGCTTTTGAATCCAAGAGAAATACATTACCACGAGCACATCAATTGTTGAATGATAAAATCTATCACACAATCTTCTCCAATTTCAAAAGGCCCCGTATATACCACGTACATACGAAAAAATGGCAACATATATCCTTGTTTTGGGCTGGTATGCAATAAGCCATGTACTTTTCTATATAATGGGGAGTCTTATGTGAGAAATACGCACGTGAATAATTCATGACATTTGATTTTCTGACGAATGCGTTGGGTTAATTGCATCATAAGAACGGGTGTTTGTTTGATAAGAATACATAATTGCTTGTAGGGGTAAGCAAACAAGTGAATATGAATTCCACGGCTACTTAGAATAAAAAGTTGGCAAGAAAAGAAGTCTCCCTAGTTCAAGTAATCGTTATCTCATCTTCATATTCATATTCATTTATCCTTGAAAAGTCTAAGTTCACACACCAATAAAAACTCCTTAGAGTATAAATGAATGGAAGTTGTTTTGAACACTCTTGAGCAAAGATCCATTCATTTTGGGCCTATGAATTGGAATGGGCTGCTAAGATCTTACTCATAATCTACAAGTAATATATCCAAATACAATCCTTTTTTTGTGGTAGGGAGTAATACATATATATACTCACAATTCAAGAATCAATTTGTTAGCTTACGGGTAACACACTAACCAGGGCCGTCCTATGACTATTAGAGGCCCTGTGCGAATTTTTTTATAAAATTAAATAATAAAATCAAAATTTTCATATATTTTTTTAACAATTGATAGTTTTTGGATACTTAAGTTTTGATATATATATAAGGCTTCTTTATTATACAATTGAATACTTTTGGTAGTAATATAATATTATAGGTCCTTATCTTATATAGTTATATTATATTGTCGGTGCTTAAGAAAGTATTTGTAATTGCAAGGAAATAAAAATATTGAATCTTTTTTTAATCTTATTCTTAAATAAAAAAAAATATTCAAATAATAAATTGATTTTTTGAGGATATGAAGAATACTAAGGGGCTTAAAATTTTGAACTTCGTATTGTGTTTAAAAATTAGTAATGAATATTCTTGTAATTCTTAATTCTTTTTTTATACTTATGAACACTATATTAACCAACATCAAGTAAACCTAAAAAAAACAGTTAATTGTCTCTCAAATAAGTAACTAAATAAAAAAAATAAAAAAAAGCTATGTAATCTGATAAAGCTAATTAAGTCTTCATATTTCATTAGTTAAAAAAAACTAATTAAGTAAGGTAAAAAAGAAAGAAAACCTCAAATAAGTCTTCATACTCCGTATTTCATTATATTGTAAGGTAAAAAAAATAAAGAAAACCTCAAATAAGTCTTCATAGTTTTTTTTAACTAATGAAATATGAAGACTATGTAATCTGATAAATAAAAAATAAAGAAAACCTCAAATAAGTCTTCATATTTCATTAGTTAAAAAAAACTATGTAATCTGATAAATAAAAAAGAAAGAAAAGCTAATTAAGGTAAGGTAATTATTTTGGAGCCCATTAAGGAATGCTAATGGGGGGAGGGGGCGGATAAGAAAGTCTTAATTAATCTGGGAAAAAAAATAAAAGGAAAAAGCTAATTAAGGAAGGTAAAAAACATTTGCATTAAGCGGGATTTGAACCCGGGGAGCTTTGAACTAAAGAAGACACGCGCCTGCCAAAAAACCCAGCTGGGCTATCCATTTTATGCGCTTGTATGGTACACTGTTTTAATATATACTACATCTGTATAATTTGGGGGCCCTCCAATTTGGAGGCCCTGTTCCATCGGGCTCTTTGCACAGCCCGATGGACGGGCCTGACACTAACACCTGCATAATTCATAAGGATTGAGTTTTTAATACAACGAAGGGTGACCACTTAGAAAGTCTTCGGTCCCGTGCCTTACGATTTTCTCAAGAGGACTAGGTGAGATATTTCCAAACTCATCATGCGAAACTAGTTATGTCTCGTATAATGCATGAATCAGACTTATACAAGTTTGGGCCACCTCTTCTGTCTCGATCCACAAGCTCCACCCGAAAGAACGTGCATGAGCCATAGAGGTGATGTTTTTGCTTTTTTTTTTGTTGAGAACTCCCGGTGAGCTTTGTGTACTACTCTTGAAGGATTAACCGTTTTGACTAGATGCCCGAAGGCAATTGATGTTCCGGTTTGACTTAGAGCGGCTTTTGCCCAACCTGAACATTCGACAAATCTATAAAACAAGTTGTTCACTTTTGAATAAGTCTAGCGCGCGATTGTTAGCTTACAAAACAAATTCCACTAGTGACGGGTGGACCAGATACTTAGGTGTAAATTTAACAAATGATGGATAGATTGTTTAAGCCATTTTTAATAACGATGGCTATGATCCATCATAACCCTAATCCATGATCACTCCACCCAGATCCCTAGGCGTGTAATATATAATAGAGTTTTGTGAATGATAAAAGCGGTGGGCAGAAGTCAAATATTAAGGTTTGTCATTGACGTATTTATACAGAGAGTACAAGTTCTTGGAGAACATGTAAATATCAAAGACATGATATAAACTAACTAATATAGAAGATAATATCTTACTTAAAAAAAGAAGATAATATTTCTATCCTAATATAATAGTATACAAATATTTATTTCTAATACGCTCCCACAGTCGAAACGTGGATCTTGAATGCACGTTGAAGACCGGGTACTTTGATATTGTCAAAGAGGCTCCTGACCTAGTATGCTTTTGCAGATTGATTGTGGTTGATTTTGTTTCATTCTTGGAACCGATTATTGTTTCCTTCTTAAAGCGATCGTGGTTTTTGGAGTTGATTGTTTCTTTTTCACCTCGGGTCGATTGGAAGTTATCCTGCGACCAAGATTTGTTTGTGGGAGAAAAATAAAACTTTTTTTTGTGAAAATTTGAGAATCATAGAGAGATTTGTTTTTGTTATGAAAAAAAATTGAGAATTATGGAGAAACTTGTTTTGCGATTGATTTTTTTTTAAATATTTTCAGGAAAAGGTTTTTTTTTACGAAAATGATATTATGCTCTTTTCTGAAAAATACCGATAGAATATTTAAGTACGACAGTTCAATTTTATACACTAAAGAGTTCAAATTAATATACTAAAAATTCAATTTATAAATACTGCGGGTTCAATATTCAATATTATATGGGTTCAATTTTGTTTAACTATTAGTTCAACTTTTTGTTCTATGAGTTTAATTTTTTATATCTTTTGAGTTCATTTTTTATATAATTCGATTTTCGCAAATATAATTATGTTTTATTTTAATATTTTATTATTTCAAAAATATGTTTTCCTACAAAACAACAACTGTAATACATAAATAAAAACTAAAAAATATTAAAATATAAAATAAAATAACTTTCTTCACAAAAAGAATGATTATAACCCTGAAATGTGGTAGTTCAATTTTTACAATAGAAGTGTTCAATATATTATGTTAAAAGTTCAACTACGTGTACTAGAAGTTCAATTTTGTAATTTGTACGGGTTCAATTTTTTGTACAATAAGTTCAATTTTTTCTTAGGGTTAGTTCAATTTTTATTACTGTAAGTTCAATTTTTATAATATTTGATTTTTTCAAAAATGAAAATAAATCAAAATAAATTTAAAAAAATAAAAAAAATATTATTTTTTTGATTTTTTGAAAAATTAAAAAGTTAAAATAATATGGATCATTCATTATAAGGTAAGGAGGTAAATCCAATGAATATGATGGGGTTGCTCCTTACCGTAAGGGGTTGTGCTTATCATAAGAGTACTCCTCACCGGAACCTAACTCATGAGTTTGTCATTGATGTGTGGGAAATTCCGTACGGTACCCCTGAGTTTTGTGTAATTCCGGATGGTGCCCTAAAAAAAAAGTTATTCCGCGATATACCCCCGAGGTTTTGTCCTAGTCCGGCCCGTGCCCTTCCATGCCTTTTGCCCTCAACTCCCGTTAGTTGTATGTTAAAAAATTGATTTTAGAAATTAAAAAAAAATCAAAAACACAAACTTTTGACTGTTAACAAATGGGGAAAAAAATAAAGATTGGCGCGCGGATGTCATTGCCGGCGATGCTTCTGGACGAAACCGTGGGAGAAATTCTACAAGCCAACAAATTCGCCAACGACATTGCTCAAACCATCTCCAAACCCTCCTCCGTTCAGGCAATAACCCCCTCCGACGATCCCAAAACCCAGGTGACCGCCCGTCGGAAACAGAGACCTTCCGATCCCGACAACGCTGCAGGCGGAATCGAATCTCGGCAAAAGAGGGAAAAGCTGCGGATCATCCGATCGGAATCCATCACTCCGGCGGTCCAACGAGCCCGATCTCGGATCAATTTCAAGGTACCGTCGCCGAAGAGGGCGGAATTGGAGGAGATTGAGACTCGCAATTTCGCCATCAACTCGGATTCGAACCAGATTAGGTATTCGGCTAACAGAGTGTCGCCGAGGCACAGGCCGTGGGCGAAAAGGCGGTGCTCTTCCCGAACCCGCTCTTCAATTCGTCGCCTACCTCGCAACGCCAGAGGCTCTGCAAGACGAAATCGCCTGTGATCGCCAGGAAGAGCGGGGGAAACCACCAGAGTTCGTACAAATTCGTCATCAAATCGCCTCCGTTGGCGAGCTCGAAGTTTCAGGTGCGGGTTAAGCTGAGGAGGTCGCTGTCGCCGGCCAGGTTGGCGAGTAGGCTGATGTCGACGATGATTAGCTTGGCCGCCATGGAAGGAGGATCTCGAGAAGTCTTGTTGCCCTTTGTCGTCGGAATTCGATTTTGCAGGCGTTGGAGAGGGGGGCAGGGGGAAGGAGGAACGAGACGAAGGTGGCGATGCCCACGTGGAGACCGGCGTCATAAATTTGGTAAAATCTAAAATGGATGGATGGCTCTGTTCAAGGTAGAAAAGAATTGCCTCAAAAAAAAGAATTTGTTTGTCTTTATTTTTTTTCCCCTTGATTATAGTCAAAAGTTTGTGTTTTTTTTTTTAATTTCTAAAATCAATTTTTTAACATACAACTAACGGGAGTTGAGGGCAAAAGGCATGGAAGGGCACGGGCCGGACTAGGACAAAACCTCGGGGATATATCGCGGAATAACTTTTTTTTTAGGGCACCATCCGGAATTACACAAAACTCAGGGGTACCGTACGGAATTTCCCATCTTGTGTTTATATAAAGAGTACAAGTACCTGGAGAACAACTAAATATTTAAGACATTATACTAAGTATAAACTAACCTAATATAAAAGATAATACCTTAACAAGATAATATTTTTTTAGAGAAAGAGTCATGTAGGAATAAGTCTTACGGTAGGAAGTAAGAATGAATCTACACCGTTGGATTATCCCCATCCCACTTTACACGCGTATATAAGCTTTAGTTAAAAAAAAAACAGGTTGAATGAATACCTTCCCCTCCCCCAAATCCTCCTCCGCCGTTTCCAAAACTCCATCCATCCCGTCGACCTCGCCACCTGCCACCTCCTCCGACCTCAATCGGGCGTTGATTCTCGTCACAGATCCGAGATTCGACCTCCTCTGTGCACGACTTCTTCTTCCTCGTCGGCGCCGATTCTCGTCATAGATCCGAGATCCGAGATTCTAGCCGCCTTCGACGCTGAGTTCAATCCGGATGTGAGCCGATTCGGTGGCGACGGAGCGGTTTCTGCCAATCCGGATGCTTCTGGAAGGAGGAGGAGAGATTCCGATGAGGAGGAGGCCGCCAAGAGCGTTTCTACTAGCAGTGCTAATGCCATGGTATGTCAATCCTCCTCTGAGCTGAGATTTCGCTTTCGGTTTTTCAACTCGTTGATATTTCGAGGACATTGCATTGCTTGTTGTGTTTTGAATCTTCCTGATTATGCTGGAATGCTGATTCCGAGGCTGTTTAGGTCATGGAACTTATGAGATTGAGTCCTAGCTTGAGCAATTCTAGCTTCTTGTTATGAATCTTCATTCTTAAGAGTTGGATGCTCCGAGCTAAGATTTTGCTTTTGGTTTTTCAATTTGTTGATGTTTCGAGAACATTGCATTGGTATTTGTGTTTTGAATCTTCCTGATTTTAATGGAATGTTGATTCTGAGGCTGTTTAGGTCATGGAGCTTATGATATTGAGTTCTAGCTTGAGTGATTCTAGCTTCTTGTAATGAATCTTCATTCTTAAAAGGCTGTTTCACAAAGCTCGGCAGGTGTGATGAGGACGATTGTGGAGGTGGTGCAATTGTGCCATAAGCACGTGATTCATATAGGGATTTGAAGCCGGAGAACTTCTTGTTTGCGAACAAAAAGGAGAATGCACCTCTCGATCTTCTTTAAGCCTGGTATGAGGAACTTTTAGGGGTTTCGTTGCCTTTTAATTGTTAATTAGATGAACAATTTTACGAAGTTGTGATTGTGTGGATGGGAGTTGGTAGTATATATGGTTTGTTGGCAAGTAATTGAATATATGTAACTGTGATTGTGTAAGATGTGGGCTTTGGAAACTGTGAAAGCACGTAGACATCTGAAACTGTGAAGATATTGACACATAATCAAAGCTTGTTTCATGGCATGTATATATATCTAGTCCAAATTTGATCATTGAGTTGCACAAATTTGACCATTGAGTTGCACAAATATTGACGAACAAATTGATCATAGAATTCAACACATTGGCAATAGAGTTGAACAAATATGAATGAACAAATTGACCATAGAGTTGCACAAACTTGACCATGGAGTTGCACAAACTTGACCATTGAGTTGCACAAATATTGATGAACAAATTGACCATAGAATTCAACACATTGGCAATAGAGTTGAACAAATATGAATGAACAACATTGGCAAACGTGACCATTGAGTTGCACAAACGTGACCATTGAGTTGCACAAATAGAATTCAACACATTGGCAATAGAGTTGAAAAACAAATTGACCACTGAGTTGCACAAACGTGATCATTGAGTTGCACAAACGTGACCATTGAGTTGCACAAATAGAATTCAACACATTGACAATAGAGTTGAAGAACAAATTACCACTAAGTTGCACAAACATGACCATTGAGTTGCACAAAGGTGACCATTGAGTTGCACAAAGGTGACCATTGAGTTGCACAAACGTGACCATTGAGTTGCACACATAGAATTCAACACATTGGCAATAGAGTTGAAGAACAAATTGACTACTGAGTTGCACAAACGTGACCATTGAGTTGCACAAAAGTGACCATTGAGTTGCACAAACGTGACCATTGAGTTGCACAAATAGAATTCAACACATTGGCAATAGAGTTGAAGAACAAATTGACCACTGAGTTGCACAAACGTGACCATTGAGTTGCACAAACGAAAAAAAAAACGAAAAAAATAAAAAAAAATCGGAAAAAACGGAAAAAAGGGAAAAAACAAAAACGGAAAAAAACGCGTATATTCGTGTATTAAAAACGCGTAAAAAACGCGTATAAAACGCGAATAATACGCGAATTATACGCGTATTATACACCCGTGTGGCTTGTTGGGATGTTTTCCCTCCGCGTGATGGACGGCCGAGATTCATTCCTATTTCCTACCATAATAATCATTCCTACCGGATCCGGACCCATATTTTTATCTTAACATAATAGTATAACAGATTTTCTAACCTACAAATATGGGGTATAGGATAAACACTTACAATAAAAAGATCCAGTCTTTATTATTTATGTAAGGATCAGATCTAATGGATTTATCCATTTTATTTTAGGGTTTTAGTTATGAAAATCAAAAAGTTATCATTTTATTTGGATAAAGCATAGAAAGATAGGGTATTAAACATTAAAATTTTCTAATTTGTGAATTAAAAGAAGTACGCCGACGTATAGAAGGTTAACTTTGTAACCAAAATTCAAATGATAAGATACGGATATATATAAGCTGAAACAGATTTGGAAAACAAGGATTTAAAACCGAGTCTTTTTTATCCGAGTCTTCTTAAGATATGTATCGTTGGGTGGAGCATATATCCATTAATATAATACAGTTTGTTCTTTTTCCCTTATGAAAAAAAACGTGTAAACCGAAGAAGATTTGCATTGCATTGCATGTAGAATTGTAGGTATAGAGTGGTGGAAGAAGATGTTGTTTTCCTTTCAAAGCTTCTGGACTGCCCTCACTTCCCGTTTCCGATCTCGTAAGCGTATTGGTATATACTTTACTTAATTTTTCCTCTCGATCTATGTATTCGTTTCATATCAATCTTTAATCGAATTTTCACTAGTAGATAATTGATTAAACCCTTGCTATTCACTTTCGTTTAGCATTCACCTTCTGAACTTTCTTGTTGGTTTATTTTTATTGAGCGTCAACTTTGAAAGGAAAACACCTTGCATAGTTCAGTTTGTAATGCTTAATGCTAAACGGCTGGATTTAGTGCACTTAAACGGCTGGATTTAGGTCATTAATTTGAGACTTGTCTTACAAAAACTGCGAATTTATCATACCATATCATATTTGAACCAAAATTCAGGAGTGCAAAAGCTACGGCAAGAAGTGAAGGCATGCGAGTACGAAGACGTGCATGTCATGTGGGAGATGTTGCAAGAATCAAAGTCGTCGAGATCCGTTCGAGCAAAGCATAAGAGGAAGAGCTTTTGGAGAATATTCACCACATGTTTAGGGCATCACTTATGATGAGAAAAATCAGTTAAAATTTTATAACACATTCTTCTAGTTACCTCTCTATATATTAACAATGTGTAACAGTACTAAGTGCTGGCTAGAAACAATAAGTTAGTCTCTTAATAAAGATAGTAGTTACGTCTCTGTCTATATGCTCTCTATTTGTCTATTACTACTCACTTAAACAATGCAAAATGCACTCAAACATGGCTATGGTGTTTGCTTCAACTCTCTAGCCAACCATCTTCAGCTTGAAACTCCTTTCATTATTGATCAATTCTCTAATATGGTCAAATTCAGTCCAACAATTTTATCTTATGGTCATCATGTTTTTAAATTCTTGATCGATCAATGGATCTTACGCCTTTCTGGTCGAGACCATACATCTTAATTGCCACCTTATGCGGAAGAGTAGACGAGATCGTCTTCATTAATTTGTGCACTTTCATCCTTGATCACCAATCTAGTTACAATGGCAACGAGTACGCACACAACACCGGCCACGCTGAGAGTCACGATGCGACAAATTGGTACAGTTTCATACGTAGTTTCATCCCCGGCCACCAACCATAGGTGATAGGTCCAGTTCTACTCTGAAGTCATGACATCACAAGCATCTGTGTTCAGCAAATTTTCAGTAATTGTTCATTAGAAAGAAATTTCAATTAGGGTATTCATTGTATTTTTTAATACGATTACACTAATTTTTGAATCTACTCTACAATCCATTCCTCCCCTCAAAATTGTTTTCTCAAGTGTAGTTCAACCAGAGAAACATAATTTTATACTAGGATAATGGTGGTGAAGATTTAGCTCTAATAACTAATACTAGGATTCATTCTGAATAGCATAAATTAATTGATGAAGCTGCGCAAAAGTATTAATTGAAGTTACTAGAGCTGAAGATATTTGAAACAATTTGATTGGTCAATACAAATTATTTTATTAACATAAAAGCAATTTTCAATTATTTTTAGAAAAATTTGTCGGAAACCACCCATATGTTAGGCTATATTACCCTAAATCACTCGTATATTCAAATATTATTTTAAACCACTTGTACGATGGGTTCCGTTAACAAAACTCCACCTCAAGCCATATTCCAAATAATGATATAATTAAATTAAACGTAATAGTATATTAAAGATATAATAAACCACATCAATATTTTATTAAATCAATTTGATTGGTTAACATTTAATTGACTTTTTTTATTTAACTTTTTTTTGTAGATTTGTTTTTTTGGTAGAAACGTTTTTTTGTAGATAGATTATACATTATATTTAAAAAAATATATAATTCAGATTTGATTTAATTGACATGTAAATCTGGGTTTCCATTTCCGAGACAAAGTTTAAACAGCTTCACCACTTTGAACTTTGGAGCGCTCGCGCACTCGTCTATTTGCACAGTCTAGGCCTTTTCTTCACACTCCCCAAATCCAAACTGTAACAAACTCAACTTCCTTTTTCGTCTGCCATGGAAGCAAGCTCAAGCTCATTCGATGATTCCTTAGTTCCACTATACCCTTCACGCTACAAATCACTGATTCTACCAAGCCCTACCGACATCCCTAACCTGAAATCGTATCTCCACACTGACCAAATCCGAATCGCGATCCTCGATTATTCAACTCCTGAAAGGCGCGCCCGGGGTTTGTAGTCATCCTGATTGGAAACGCTCCTTCCGCCGAGGAATCGTATTCGAGGCCGGAGGGGGATTCGGAGGACTTTCTCCAGAAATCGGAGGCCTGCTTGCGGCCTTTCTTGGTCAACTTCCTCCCCAAGAGCAAGAGAAACATATTAATGGAGGATTTTTGTATCAGGTTTTTCCGGTATGAGGATGGTCTGGTTAGGGCTGTGGTTTTGGAGAGGTTCGTTGGGCCGATTGTTGGCGAGATGTTGGTCGAAGATGTTGAAATCGAGGGCGACGGCCATGGAAGGGAGTTTAGGAGGCGGTTGAGGTTTAAGCGAATGCCTAATTTGATTCAAACCGAGATCAAGATTGTCCCTGCTGAGAATACCTCTTCTTTATCTCTCCGGGATATGAACTTTCAGCCTGATTTGAGCGCTTTGGTACGTGCACGTTTACTTGGCTCTCATGGCCGCTGCTCTGTCTTTGGCGAGTGTTCATTTGCAGGGGTGTCTTGATTCCAAAGTTTGGCCGAGCGCGTTGTGTCTTGGTGTTGGAGGTGGGGCGTTGCTTGGATTCTTGACTACTCAGTTGGGTTTTAATGTTTTCGGTGTGGAGATTGATCCTGTGGTTTCGGACACTGCAAACAAGTATTTCGGATTAGAGCAATGCGGGGAGTCTGTTGTTGTTGGTGATGTCGATGGGATTGAGTTCTTGAAGGCCGAGAAAGGCGAGAGTGATTCAGAGGTGAAGTTTGATGTGATCATGGTGGATTTGGATCCTATTGATTTTTCGGATATGAGTGTGCCGCCGTGCAAGTTTCAGGACGAACGGGTGATTGTGGCTGCCAAGTGTTGTCTCTGTGGTGCTCGGCTTTTGGATTTGAATGTGATTCCTCTGACGAAGGTGGATTTTGGGATTTTGGTGCTCAGGCTGAGAGTAGAGTTTGCTGAGATATACAAGATTGATACTCGGAATGGAGAGAATTGTGTTGTCATTGCGACGATGGCAGTAGTTGATCATTCTGATGGAGTTCCTGACAATGAGTTCATGTCGCAGCTGAAATCTGTTAAACCAGGAGAATTTGTGCATAAGATAGAGAAGATATGAGTCACTGATTCTAGCTTTGTATTGATTGTATAGGAAGTTAGGAACTGATTTGGTAGAAGTGGTTTTACATAAGTGGTAATCTAGATTCTAGGTGATTCCATTGTAGCCATCTTTGAGTTGTGGCATTCAGTTAGTGCAACAGTGATGATATTCTTTTTGGTAAAGCTTATGTGTAGTGTTCTAGCATCAAAGTTTGTCAATGAAACTTTTTCAATCCTTTTGTAAATTGATCTGAACCATCATTGATATGAACAATTTTACTACCAAGGTTAAACAATAATACTAGTGGAAATCTGATACAATCCCAGCAGAGAATAAAGCATAGAAATAAATCAATTAGCATCAATTATTCCCAGAAATCAGCAATCATTCCTAGATTTCAGCAATTAGCCTTTTTATATCCTACTACTATATAATATTCTATTTTATGCTTTAGGAAATAAATTTATGATTGTTAGGGGTGCTTATCTAGTTATTTCCAATTCTATGTTAGGAATCTCCTATATAAGATGAAGAAGCTGCAATGTAAGAAATTATCCAGTTATTTGGAATAAAAATCAGTCCTCTATTTTGGCTTCAAGAGAGATTCTCCTTGAGGTTCTATCATTTTGGTATCAGAGCCATCGATCCGATGGTGAATACCCGCTCCAATTCCGCTCCCAACCACCAGAATATCAGTTCCCAAAACACTGATGCAGAAAACAATGACCCTCCACTAGTCAAAACCCTACACTAGATATGATGAAGGACCTTGCTGTCCTCATCAAATCTCTTTCCGCCCAGCTGTCAGCCAGGGAGGTACACACCAGTGCAGCCGGCGGTAGTCCAGCGGGATCCCTCCAGGACAGACCGCGAACGCAGAGAGGGCAACCATTTGACCGCCAACATCCTAGATATATGGATGATTATGATGCGTACGACGCCAACAACCGAGGCTACTACAACAATCACCGACCTAAAGCCAAAATTGACTTCCCAAAGTTTGACGGTGGTGATCCACGTGGATGGGTCTTAAAGGCTGAAAAGTACTTCCGGTACTTCCACACCCCACATGAGATGAAGGTTGAAATTGCATCAATGCATCTTGAAGGGGATGCACTAGATCTCTTTGCATGGATTTCCGGAGAGGGTGAGATCTTGTTCTGGGAGGACCTTGTAAAGGCATTTCAAGTGCACTACGGACCACCGGAATTCCAGAATCCGGATGAGTTCTTATGTGCAGTCAAGCAGATGGGTACCGTACAAGAATACCGTCAAGAATTTGCCCGACGTGTTGCGAGAGTTAAGGATTGGCCTGAGCACTGTTTGTTAGGTGTCTTCCTCTCCGGGCTTAAAGACGAGTTGAAAGTAGAGGTCCGAATCCATAAGCCCAGATCTGTTTTTAAAGCGGTAAGCCTTGCCTTAGAGTTTGAAGCTAAAGTAGTTCAAAGCTCCACAAATCAGCCCCTTGAAAACTCAGAAAACAAAAATTCCCTTTTGTCCGCCCATTCACCTCATCAACATAATAGAAGCCCTAGTACTAATCCTGCACCACACAAACCTTGGGATATGGAGAAGCAACAGAGACGTGAAAAAGGTCTCTGTTACCGTTGTGGGGACAAATTCTCACCCGGTCATAGGTGTAAAACAACTTTTTCTAACATGGAGTACACAGGTGAGTTTGATACAACTCCTTTGGGTGATGAAGAGGAGATTTCACCGGCTGTAGATGCAGAGAAAGAAGAAATTACAGCAACAATATCTTTCCATCAGATTGTAGGCCAAACTTCCACCACAATGAAGTTGTCAGCCAAGGTGAAAAACAGGTCAGTTTTGGTCTTGATAGATAGAGGCTCAACTCATAACTTCATCTCAGACCAATTAGTGAAGGAGTTGCATCTACCAACTCGAGAAGTTCCTGCGTTTGGAGTGACGATAGGGAATGGAGAAGTGATCCCTTGCAGCCAGCTATGTCCTGCCATATCTCTTTAGTTGCCAGGCTTCATCATTATTGATGATTTTTACCCATTCCCATTGGGCGCAGCAGAAGTGGTTTTGGGAATTAAGTGGCTAGCCTCTTTAAACACTGTTTTGGCTCATTGGAATGACATGTCCCTGATTTTCAGGCTTAATGGGCGAGAGTGTAAACTGCAGGGCATTAAGACATCATGCGAAGATCCAGGATAAGAGCCTTTTTCGACTTGGGAACAAGTCGAGTTTTCAGAGGGGATGCAAATTAATGATACAATCCCAGCAGAGAATAAAGCATAGAAATAAATCAATTAGCATCAATTATTTCCAGAAATCAGCAATCATTCCTAGATTTCAGCAATTAGCCTTTTTATATCCTACTACTATATAATATTCTATTTTGTGCTTTAGGAAATAAATCCCTGATTGTTAGGGGTGCTTATCTAGTTATTTCCAATTCTATGTTAGGAATCTCCTATATAAGATGAAGAAGCTGCAATGTAAGAAATTATCCAGTTATTTGAAATAAAAATCAGTCCTCTATTTTGGCTTCAAGAGAGATTCTCCTTGAGGTTCTATCAAAATCATTAATGAGGCTATGGTGTTTATTGCCTTGATAGTCGGTTTTTATCAATTCCTTGGCAAGTTTTGTTGGAAATGCACCCTTCAATGATAAACTTTGATTCACATGAAAATTAGATAGATGGTTTTAAATGATGAAGTCTGTTCTGCATATAATGCAGAAGACATTTACAGAGAAGAATCTTGTGAGCCAGGTTCTCTAAAATTGTCTCACGTAATGGAAGGGTGATATGTGCTGCTGGAAGTTGTGGCTCAGATGATAATCTTGTGGCTGTTGGTCAGTTTTTAGTATCTGCATATATCTATTGGAGTACTTCATTTTGTTGGCTTATGCAGTAATTTCAGTTTGTGATTGCAACTGATGTAGAATAGGCCCTTTTGATTATATGGTATTGTTGCACCTATTATGCTCCTATTGCTAGTTTAAACTACATCCGAACCTTATGTAGTTTTTGAAATTTTTTTTGTCCAACGTACAAGAATTCATTGAGCCAAGCTTCAATCGTCCGTCTAAACGACTTTGATGTTGGTCGGGATCGTTTTTCTTGTTTAGTTCATCAGAGGATGAAGTGAGGTGTCATCACTCAACCACACCTACAAAAAAAAGCTTAATGATAAATCACAAAAATATGGCCAATAATATATATATCCGTTGAACCCTCTGAAGATTGGCTCTTTTTTTCTTCCCTAGAAGTCGAAATTGAATCCTGGATTCCTGGGGCTAATGAATTTGATTGATTGGCAGCAGGGTCTGTGGCAACTCGCACGGTTTGATCCGCAAGTATGGGCTCATGCGCGGTCGACAGTGCTTTTGTACGGGCTCATGCACGGAGATGAGCTTCATGAAGGTAAATATAAACCAAGATTTCTATGCTTGATTCTACATCTTTGATTAATTCTCTGGTCAGTTTTGATTTACTCCTGTGAAGATTGATTTAGAAAATATATTTTAAATCTTGGTTTAGTATGTCCTCTAATATAGATAGGTGTCGAGAAGACATTTGGACACATTTCTGCAACAATCTCTTGGCCCTTAATTATGTAATAGAGGCTCATCTTTGTGCTGTTGATATGTATGTAGATGAGCTAGTTCTTCTACTGAAATCCTTTTCAATTCATAGATGTCATGTTTTGCCTTAAGCTTTTCTATTGCGTGATGTGTAGATCGATAAGCAATTGTAGTATGGGGGCTATATGAGGCAATGAGTGTGGTGAGAGACCCTACTACAAGCATCTAAATGTTGGTTTCTCCAAGGTGAATGTGATGTCTGAACAACATCTACATTATGGATTCATGAAATTTGGTCAGCTTATCAATGATATACTCTTGTAATCATGTTGTTCTTCTGCCGTCAGTTTATAAATACTTAAATAGTAATCTCAATGTGACTGAATGCTTGCATCTCATATGACACTGCTGACTTGCAATATTTTGTTTTAAACTTCGGTACCGCTAAGTAATTAAGGGGCATCAAATCACATTAGCATTGGCTGATGAATTTAGCAAGCCACGGTTGAAGATTATGCCCGAATGTTACAGTTTTGAAAAGTGAGAATACACTATCACCTTTTTGAGAAGATTTTGTAAGACTTTGATGAATGAATGGGCGAAACTGTTTATTCCTTTGGCAAAATCGAGTCTAATGTCGATGTCATCAGCGATACGAACATGGGCGTCCCGGGTATCATTCAATCCTGACAACTTACCCATCTTGCTCCCTCGACCTCGGATAATGATGTTTATTCTCTCAACTTCCCATACTGCTTCATCACTTATACTAGTCAATAATGTCGTGTCGGTAGCCAACCGATTTCGGGACACTGCCATATATACTATTGTTCAAGTTATTAAGTCTAGACTGCCGCCAATGTTTGCAACTCGATCTTAACCCAAACCATTTGTTACTTGGATGTTTGCTGATCGAGCGGACACTAATCAAACTTACAACATTCTTGTAGCCTCTGCATAGACTGTTGATAATTAATGGATAAGGAAGCAAAATGATGGAGTCATTCAAATCTCATGAGTTCAATTAAAGTGTAACAACAAACAAAGATTCGAGTTAGCCAAAGAAAGAATGGGGAAAACTATGAACCATTAATAAAATTGAGGGAGGCGTGGACATGTGCACATTTTATTGCAATTGCCCTCCCAAATCAGACGCCTTTCTCTTTCAAATATCTCATCATTTTTCCAAAGCATTCAATTCTCCCACATTTAATACACAGTCGTCACCATGTGCTCGAGAAAAAACAATTCCGTATACTAAAAGAAAGCCCATCTCTTCAAATTCCTCTGTCTATGATTGCCCTCACCTACCAGGCTAGGCTACCACCACCATTCTTCTTCTTCTTCTTCGACATCCTTTGTTGTCCTTAGCTTACTCTGTCCAAGTCTATATATATTTACATTAAGGTTTCAGGGTCTTAGACAAAAACTGACTCCCAACAATCCCTCCAATTAATCTTTCTAATTCTATCACAAGTTACATTAGACATAGATTGAAGGTATAGTGCTCTGATGAGGATTCTTTGGCCTTGCATTTTGTTGGGTATTGTTGTTGTCGCCTCTGCATTTCTGGCTGGTAAGTTTTTGTTTTTATTTAATTTTTTGTGGGGTTTTTTCTCTTCTAAATTCTATTCGGCAATTTGTCCATCAATTTTCCCTTGATGAAATAGGAAGTTTCCCTAATAATGGGTTCCTTCTTCATTGGCCTTGTTTTAACAGGCGCTGTCACAACAAGTCACGAAAACAACACTCCAATTTCTGTAACAACTGCCAGGAAACTGATCAAGGTAACTAAATTTCATCCCAATCTTCCTCAGCTTCTACTTTCTTGTGATTCGATTTTGAGCTGTAAGACTAGCTACACTAATACATTATGAAGCAAGCAATTTTAAGCTTGAATGTGTTACTACGTACTTTGTTATTCATTGTTTTAATAAAAATGATTTATCAGGATGCGAGCGATGTGGGTTTGTCCGACTACGGACCGGTCGATCCTAGGCCAAGTGCGCAGAGGCTGCAACCGGCCCCGATCCAACACGGCACGCCTATGATCCCGTACATTCCCAGGCCTTCCCCACCTCCTAGGGGTTGAGAAATAGAGAGAGCTATGACATAGTTTCTCAAGTCAAGTAAATAGCTTGAAAGTGTGACACTTTTTCAAGTTATATGAAAATATAGAAGGTTGTTGTAATGACTCGTATTCCACTAGCTATGTCTATCAAGTCAACTCTATACCTCGTAGGTAACAAAGTGATTTCGTATGTGCCTAAAAATAATGCTGCAATTCCTCATTCAATCAGTTTGGGAACAGTTTGTATGATACACGGAAAGTGAGTGGGAGCGTTGTATAATGTTTTCTTGGTAGGATCTGTCTCTCTAATAACTTGAAAGGCAACACTTTATGTTGACCTTATGATTATGAATATATATACCCCTTTTTATGTGATTTTTTTGAGTTGAGTATTTATGCTTTATGATCAGTACACACTGTACTACTATTAGTGATCACATATGCACAACTTTCAGGATTATAGCTAGGCAGGCTCGAATTGTAGAATTAGTGAAATACTGTCAATCCCATGATTTGCAAGTGAATTTACACGTGTGTAAAAAGAATCTAAAGATGAAAAAAAAAGACACTAAAATTACATTAAATAGTACGTCACCACTATATTTGAAGCACTACTTGAGATAATTTTTTGAAAAAAAAGGAGACCATGAAGTGAAGGATGATAAATTAGAAAGATAGTAGGTGGATTTGTTCATAGATATTGGATCGACCAATAAATGGGCCGTTAAGCTGATAATGGCCCAAGTCAGTTCACGGGCACTTGGAGCTGATGGGCCTCCTTCATCGACTTGACACTTGAAATACTTAAAATTCAAATGAGAAGCATTTCAATATTTTCAAATAGGGACGATCAGAAGTCAAAGTTGTATGGTTCATCTTTTGCATTAGGTCAACACAATCGGCGTAGCTAACATATCTGGTTCGTACATGTTTTCGAAATGGGTCGACAATAATAAATTGAGAAAATTGACCATTGTGCACGGTGTTCTTCCGGACCGTGTAGTAGTACGGAGTACAAAGCTGTTTGAGAGAGAGAGAGTTGGGCCGGCATTTATATTGTGGTGTTGTTAATGGTAAAAGTGGGGGCATTGTGCGTGTGTCAAATATACGTGTGACACGAAGATGTGATGGGGGGATGGGCTTTCCCGGTTTCCGATTCAACCTCTTTTGTTTTTATTCATTTGTATCCCTCCGAAGTGCGATGCGGGTCCCACTCCCCAATATGCGGCGAGACGCAGCATCATCCATCGTCCCCCCTTTTTTTTTTTTCTTTTCTTTCTTCTAATTGGCCAATTATTCGGTTCCATCAATTTACAACACTACTCCCTCCGTTTCAAAAAACATGGTCTTTTAGACAATTTAAGTTGTTTCAAAATACATAACCATTTTATATTTTTTCCTTCCTCTTTCCATTTATACCCCTAATAATTAAATTTATCATAATCATTACACTTTTTCATATTTCTCTAAGCAAATAATTGAGTCTACATTCTATAGAGGTAATATAGGTATAACATGTTTTTCTTAATATATGTACAATCCTCAAATGATCATGTATTTTGAAACGGAACGAGTACTAATATTTGTACTCCAACACACTCTCGTTTTTAATTCTTTATAGTAATCCTTGATTAGGCAGCTCAACCGTCAATACGATCATTTTGATTATTCGATTACAGCTCAAATCAGCTTACTTAATTGGCCCAATACATCTGCTGCCCGCATCATTAACACAAAATATGAGTCCTAATTTTAGAGGCTCTTTTTCTTTGTGATGTCTGCTCTCAATTCAAACATAGCTAAAGTTGCATTAATCAAGCTGAACAGCAAAATGGGAGGTGGTTACGCTGACGTGGAGGCCACTCCCAATGTAAGACATTGGCTTTCATTTCGTAGGAAGCTGACGTGTATTCCACGCTTTTCCCTTCTTTTGTTTTTCTTCTTTTCTTATTTGTACTGTATTACTCCCTCCGTTTCAAAATACATGACCATATAACAACTTTTGCTTGTTTCATAATACTTGATCATTTCACATTTTCTTCCATCACTTTCCATCTATACCCCTAATAATTATCTTTATCATAATCATTACACTTTTTCATATTTCTCTAAACAAATAATTAACTCTACATTTGATAGGGGCAATATATGAATAACACTTTTTTCTTAATATATGTGCAATGTCCAAATGGTCATGTATTTTGAAACGGAGGAAGTATTTATTTTATTGTTTCTCTCATCAGCCACTCGCCTAGCCACTCCAATTATCACTTTCCTTACTTGTATAAGTTAGGGTTAGATGATTGTTTTTTTTCTTGATACCATGCTTTAAACTTTAAACTGCAAAGCATGCCAACAAAGTCTTTTCTATTGGCAAGTAATTCAACCCCTATTCAGACCAAGACCAAGTACAATCAACCAAATCTGTTGGCTAGGGAATTAAGCGTACATGTTGAGGAATTCAAACATTTGAGCTAATTAAACAATACTAACTTGAAATATATACAGTCGATTGATAAGTTTTGGTTACAACAACTCATTGATGTACACGCATATATTGTGAATTTAATCATATTCTACCTTGAGTTGTGAGGCTTGTGTACTTGTTTGTATGTACTACTTTAATTACTTGCCTTTCTTTTTAGTATCAATGATGGATGGACAAGTTAGTTTACATACAGTTTGACATGCATCAAGCAACTTTGTTTGTACGGAGGTGCCAAAGTGTGAAATTAAGTTTTTATCTAGTCTCCAGAGTTTGTTTGAATGAACTTTAGTGGGACTGCATGTGATAATAATTTGACAAGTTTGATGGATTTCTTCACCAGCGTTAACAAAAAAATACAAACAAAAATTGCAGAAGAAATGATAAAATAGGTCGTTGGCTTGATAAATACAGTATATTACTAGCAGGAAGACAAGTTTGTTACGTACACTCACATACATGCTTCTTCACACCGCAAAAACGTGATCGCTCATGCGTGGTGTATTGTGTATATGCATAATAATTCTTGCATCAGCACTGGATATTGCGATCGAAGGGAGTTTTATATTACTATGAGATCAAACCTGAGAATTTCTGCTATATTAATTGCTAAAGTAGTCTTTCAATAAATAAAAGAAAGTAAGTCAAGTAAGAAAGGACCGCATACACACAAATAACTTCAACTGGTGTAACTCTAAAATTTCACCAGAAAAAGCTAACCCCACACAGCTACAATTTGGTCCTCGCTTATTTATCTTATTTAATTAAAAAAAACAGGAAAAAAAAAGAAAATTAAGAAAAAACTAGTGTAAGTAATTCCCATATATTTATCTCAGCCTGAGGCTCAAAACACGGTTCCCAAAATCGGCCGGAGCTCCGGCGACCCAGTCTCTTACTTAAACGAAGAGGTTGAGAAGCTTGACCTCCTGCTGTCTGCCGCCGTTGTCACGGTTCTCGAAGTAGTCCTCCGACACTTCCGACTCAAACGACGTCGTTTCCCGGCCTCCGCCGACGAGCGAGAGCGACAGATCCTGAACCCCGGCGCCTCCGAATCCGCTGCTCTTCCCGCACGCGGCCATCGGGCGGTCGTAGGCGGTCGCCGGAGCCGAGCGGAGGGCGTTGGGAGCGTCGCCGGCGGGAGAGAGGACGCGAGCGAGGACCTCGGGCGGGATGGGGCGGAGTACGCCGCCGGAGAGGACGGTCTGGACGGCGGCCTGGCAGATGTGCCAGTTGCCGGAGCAGAGGAGACCGACGGCGCCGTTGACCGGGTTGACCGTGCGGCCGCAGGCCTCGAAGAGAAGCGATTGGAACAGAGCTGTGACACCACCACACCACAACAAGAGCATAAGGACCATTAATTAAGTGGAGCAGTAGTGAGGTAGTATATGAGGCTATCAGAAAAAGGAAATTGAGTTTCCGCTTTGTGGAAAAAGATGCTTTGCAAATTGCAAATTGAATTTGTTTGTGTACCACAGGCGCAGATGGGACCACCACAACTCAAGTCCTAGCTAGCTATTGTTGTGACCTAAGAAAGAAAGGAATCGGATGATACGGACATACCGGAGCGGTGGTGGTGGGGGACGGCGGAGATGAAGGACATGAGATCGGCACGGCCGAAGAACTTGGCGACGAAGAGAGTGGCGTGGCCTTGAGCTTCGGGGCTCGGAATCCACTGCAGAGAGGTCCTCAGAGTGCAGTTCTCGCTGCATCCCTTTCGGAGAACTCGGCAGCCATTGCAGCTCATCTTCTTCTTCTTCTGTTCTTCTTGTTGGTCTTGAGTTTGGGGGTTTTCTTGGGGGAGGGGAAACTGGAAACTAGAAACTAGAAACTAGAGAGAGAGAAAGAGAGGGAGAGTGGGACGGAGTTGGGGAGAATTGGGAGAGGGGAAGGGGGATAAAAAGGCGGAGGCTGGGTTACAAAAGTAACCATGGTTGGGTGCTGGGTTAGTGGTGGAGGGGTTTGTTGTCTTTACGGGAGGTGGAGAACTGCAGATGGTGGTGGGGCCACTGGGTATTTTTTATTATTAAAAAATACTTGTGTGGATTGGAAAAGAGGAAAACGGAGAAAGCGATGACGAGGAGAGAGAGGAAAAGCATCTGAATATATATCTTCCAAAGTTTGGGCACGACACGAGCGGCTCCGTGTTTCCGCGCCATCTTTGTTCGCTGTGGAATTGGGGCCGTTGGATCAGGGCTGCTCTCTCATCTGACGGGCCGTACACCAACCCTCCCGGGTCTTTTTGTGGATTTCACTTCCCACCTGCTTTACCCAGTCATTTTCGCTCAGCGTACGAACGCTCTACTTTTCCTTTCTTTCTTTTTACAAGTACAGGGGTTAGGTTACCCCATTTAATCCACCTTGCAGTAAATCTCCAAGTGTTAAACTAGTAAGTTGATTCGTATTGGTCTAATATTAATGCTCTACTCCGATACACTTTATTTACTCTCTCTCTCGCTCTCTTTTAACCTCTTTTTACCTTTTTGGTTTTACCTTTTAACTACAATACATATATTTAATCTTGAATTTCAAAGTGTGGAATAACAAATAGTATTGTAGTGGCTTGATTAAATAAAAAATAATCGAATACTACTAAAAGTATTATTATCAACGATTAGGACAAGTTTTCAAGGTATATATATTTCTTAGAATACAAAAAAAAATGTATTTTAAAGTATATTAAATTTTAATTTGTTAAATATATTGATTGATTTACATTTCGTAATTTGTTAAAAAATTGTGATGAAAATTGAAATAGTTAATGATTAAATAAAATTAAGGTAGAGCCGATGATGTAGATTGTGCTTGCAATTATAATAATACTTCGTATTAAACAAACCTTTTGTGTGGATATATAGTGCCTTTTTTACCAATTAAAAAATAATTTGTTTGTACCTTCAAGGAGTTTATGAATTCATAATGTAATCTTTGAAAGTTTCAATCATATCTCAATTGATGTGCTCAAATAAAACATCAATATATCATTGCAAATGGACGTGTCACGATACATATTTGGTCAATAATCATCCATTGCAATATATTTGGTTGTTTTTAGAGAGAGCTACTACTATTGTTAAGTCCGGAGGAGTTAGACGACAAATGACCCATCTATGGCAAGCACGGCACTAAACCCCGTTTAAACTGTCATGTTTAATGCATCGACTTATACTAAATGTGGCGATCCAAACAGACCCTCACGAGTTTCGTTCAAAATGGTACATCTCTCGCTAAATAATGGATGAATTTACGTACGTACTCTTGACAAAGTACGGAAAAGATATCACGATAGATCCAGACTATATACTACTGTACAAAATTAAAAAAAAAGTACAAGACATACATGCAGGGGCGGACGGAATTAGGGTCCAGAGGGGGCACGTGCCCCCTCTGGGATTTTACATTTTTTAAATATTATGTAAAATATCTCTTCCATTTCGTAATAGTTGTAAAATAATTACTTGTTTATTTTCACATTTGTGTACATTTTTTATCATTTATAACATTGATAATTAACTTTATAATAATACATACCTATTGTCTATGTTTCTTTACATTAGTACAACAACAACAACAAACCCAGATGGAAAGCGCCCGAGAAAACCCAAGAGTTGAAAAACAACTATCTTTAAGCAAATAAAAGAGAGACAAAAAAAAAACTACATGAATACATAAATAAAGACAAACTCCCGGTGATCAAACTATTGTAAAACGGATGCATTATAATTAAAGCTATCCCAATTGATTAGGATTGTGTTGTTGTTTATATCCCGGTGATCAAAATTTTACTGATATTTTTTTTCCATCATTTTCTCTTAATGCTATATAATATAATTTTTTTAGTTTATTCAACGAGCTATATGTACATCAAAAAACTGATTACTTACGTTGGGAGAAGAACGGTTGTATTTAATTACTTATTTTAGTTATTCAAATTATTCTTTTATTATATATATTTTAAAATATTTTATTATTAACAGTAATACATGTCACTTATTCTTATCTCGTCGCCTTACTAGCTACTATTTTGCCCCCTCTGACAAATATTTCTGGGTCCGCCACTGCATACATGTAAAACATTTAAAGTGGAACGTAAGTAGCAATCACATACTTGTAAAGTCAAGGCAAACATACATGCATATACAATGGATCTTTTGTGGCTTTGTTTTACGTGTTACTCCTTGATAAGCAAATACGTGAAACAATCAATCACACACTAATCCATCAACTTGCCAATAGTTTTTTTTAAGGGTAACTTATCAATTGTTAGTACACAAAATATGCGTGTATACAAGTTTCAACTCCTTCTTCAAGGATTTCTCCCCGAAACGCCTCTTCGTCTTCAATGACATGCAAAACAAATAACACAGGGCCGAGCGACCCCTAATCCACCTCCGATGCTTAAGTCAATAAGGACAATGTCAAGAAACAACGTTCGAGGTAGAGCGATGTAGGCTAGGCTTACCCGGCACGTGGTGAATACATGTATATTTATAGGGAAAGTGGGAGGCCCAGGGGATCGATTTCCCCCTATGGGCCAATCGGTTGGGTTGGGGGCTAGGGCAAGGCGATTACTTGCCCCCAAGCCATCCGATATCTTATCTTATTTAATGTTAAGATTTTCTATAATAAATTATCCTAAATTATAATAACTAACCTAATAAATGAATAAAAGAATAGAGACAAAAATAAATAATGATCATGCATAATAAATAAGATAAAGCTACTTAATTGATAGCGGATTTAATATCCGCCTACACCAATATTTGACCAATACAAGTTTACCGAAGCTGAGAAGAAACACACACGTTACACCATTTACAATATCAACTTGTTTGAATTTCGATTCCGATTCATTATGAATCTAGAATCTGAATTAATTAATTTTTAGATTCCGTTTTTTGTTTTTCTTACTTGTTTTTTTTTTTGGTCAAGTTGTTTTTCTTACTTGTAAAAAAACACAAGTTGAATTTCGTGTTTCGTAAGACCTTACATAAGCAAAAGATTCAAAACCAAACCACAGAATGCGGGCTATCATTAGAGTGGCGTAATTAATAATATATCAGTATAATTAATTGCTTTTGAAGTGTGCTTGATGACGAGTTCGATGCTTGCTATAGTGGTGAATTTTTTAATGTTAATTAAGGTTTTTTTATTAATTAAAACTCGGTGGTTTCATAGCTAGCGGAATCTCCCAAACCTGAGGCGTGTGCACTCTCGCGTTTTCGCATATTGAGTTTAGGCCTTGTTTGGATGAACAACCCTTACCCTGCATCGTAAATTAATAAAATAAAAATCAAATTAACTAATTTTAATTAAATATTCATATGTTGCACTGATCCCTCAGCTGTGGAACGGCCATATGGCCCATATGTAGTTTAAGCTTCTTTATTTGGTGAAAGCTTCTTACTATTATTATTCTGGCTAGAAAGCTTGTCCCGACCCGTTCGATAGATGAATAAATTGGTCTACAATAAATATTTTGGATGCCATGCATATTATTAATCAAAAACTTTGGTCCTTAATCTCAATATTTTCATCCTTGTTTGACCCGAACCTATAATGAGCTGAAAATAATACTTTTATTTATACTATTATTTTGTATTAATTTATAAAAATGTTAAATGCTAACTAAATATACATCGATCGAGTATACAATATGTATAAAAGCTCATATATTCTAGTTCTATTTTGAATATTAAATATGTAATGTCAAAGCAAGTAGGTGTTAGCAAGTTAGTATTCAATATACTATTTACATATGTGAAAGTTTTTCACTATTGTTTACGATTAAATATTAACAAAAACATATAGTAATTAATAAAGAAAAATTGTTAAGATATAAAAGAAAATCACTTGAATTTTTTTATTTGTATAAGGATATAGCTTTCAAAAGTCATGTTAGAGGCAAAAATCTTAAGATATCAAAAATTTGAGTAAGATATTAGGTTGATATAAGGAAATTGAATAACATCTCAAGGAGATATATGAATATAAAATCATTATTTTATTCGTAATTGATGACGTGATGCAAATTTTAGTGAAAATTAAACTTAGATGTTGGCCCAATGAGTCAATAAAAAATAATACAATTATGTTTCAAGGTATACACGAACAATAGGACTAGATAACTGTTGATAATAAAAAATTTAATGGTTAATCGCACATCAACTAGCAATGGACTTAATTTCAAAGGTCGTAATATATTCTTGGGCTCCTATGAAAACTAGCTGAAGACCCGTACCATGTACGGGTAATGGTCATTTTTTTCGTTAGTTTGTGTATCTACTATAATCTATACTATATATTAATTTTTTTATATAAATAGATTAAAATGAGAATTGAAAAGTTAAGTTAATTAATATGTATCTTTTATAGAAGTAAATTTTAAAGATAGATAATATTGTTTCAAAGACAGATATTAGATGAGTAAGAAAAAGGATAAAATTAAAGATTAGATAATTAAAGAAATTTTAAAGCTAAATAATATGCCTTTAAAGATAGATATTTTATGGGTAAGGAAAAAGATAAAGTTAAAGATGAGATAATTAGATAATTAGAAAAAATAAAACATATAAAATTGTTAATAAAGTGGGGCCAGAATTAACGTGGAGGCTCGAAATTCTCCGACTTTAATATATAGTATAGATAGACATGTATAATAGACCTAACACAAATCCAACTTTAATAGTGAAAATAAGTATAAATAAGAAATAACCCAAAATCTTATATGGTTATCAGAATCCCGACTCGATCCTACGATTCTAACGATTCTACGACCCAAAAGTCATAAATCGATTCACGATCCTAAGTAGGATCTTATTAAACTAGGATCTTAAATGATTTAACATAAAATTCCAATTGGATTTTGATTTTACACACGACTCTAACGATTCTACAACGATTCTAACGATCCTACAAGCGATTCTTACGACCCTAAACAATCACTATTATATTTATATATTATTACTAAGCTCAAAGTTTATGTCTCTTTTCCATTAAATTATTAACTCGATTCATCTTAAAATATTTTTACTCATCAAATTAATTATGTTTATAAAATTTCAGAGTTTATTTATAAGAAAATATACAATATATTAGGTTATCGTATATTTTTTAGTTATAATGTAGGATCTTACGATCCTAACGATCCGATTCTACGATCCGATCCTGCTACTCCTTCCGATCCGATCCAAGGATCCCGATCCTGACAACTATGGTCGGCATCTGGCCACAAAATTTCAAGGAATTTATATTGCAGGAGTTACAACCATATGTGACGATGTATAGAATAACAAGTCAAATCCTTAAATGTAGCTAGTTTTAAAAAAATGTAGCTAGTAGAATTCCGATAAACATAGGGGTACACTTTCTGTGTCATACCCACGTATCACATAAAACTAAAGCCCTTCATCCTTAAAGCTAGTAAAAAGGAGGGAACAATTTGGTCATACAAGAAAGGAACGATTTGTTCATCGATCAGTCTTCCAAGATACAACAAAAATCCCCCTATCTTAACTGATGGTATTTAAATTTTGCGCATCACGTTGACATGATGTTCGAAGTTGTATACGCCACCCAAACCACAACATTATATTCTTGGACTTGTATGGTTGCCTAATTTGTCAGGTCTTTTGCATCATATTTTTTTGAATTTTTTCTGGGGATTTTGGGGCCTAAATTTGCACGCAGTTCACCATCAACATCAAAAGCTGGGGAATGGGAGACAAATGAAATTCCCAACGTATGGTTAACTTATGTTGTCTCATACCACCGATCTCGGGGTCTTTTTCACGTACCAGCTCTTGTATTTTGATCGAATTTATCACTTTTAGATTCTTTCTTATGTTATCCAATTTATGTGTAGTCATACCTCGTATCATTAGCTAATTAAATTGTTTGTTCAATGAGTTGTTGTGTGGTTATATGTTGGTAGATTTGATTATGCATCAAACAACACATGAAAGTTGACTCGCTTGGAAATATAACGAAGTTAATTGGGTGTCAATGTTATGCATGGTTCAAAGTTTAATGGCCTTTACATAAGACATACTTTTGATAAATTTAAGGTGATGCCCTACGTTATAAAAGTTGGTTTTTGATTCCCACATGAAACATGAGAGGGGAAAAGGAACGGAGATGAAAAGGGTGGATGGAGTAAGGTTAGATATATGTTACTTCAATCAAATTTTATGACTTTTGCATTTTATTTTATAAATTCATGGTTTAATTTTTCTTCTTTTTTCCTACAGGACATCATTTACCGTGGACCATGGTGCATGTAATAATTTTCTCTATTTCGACCAGCACAACACTACAGTGGATTTAGAAAAGGAATAGAAACTCTATTCAAGACCTCGAATGAATTTGGAAGTTAAACATCCCTCCTAAACAGAAAAAAGTTATCTGAAAAATATGTGGTCTCCCTACAAAAGCAAGTTTGACAGTAAATCATATAATGGTACGGTCCCACAAGGATGTAAGTTTTGTAGCAACTCCGAGGAAGACGCGTATCACCTTTGTATAGAATGTAAGACTATAAGTCAGGCGCCGACAGAGCTCTTCCCTAGGATTTCGAAAAAACGAAGACAAATGAATATACAAAGCCGCCACTTGGCGACTGTTATTGAAGAGGTTCGCAAACTACTTTCTAAAGAAGAGATAGAAAACATAATTTGTGTATGGTGGTGTGCTTGGCACCTCCATAATAAAAGCATATTTAATGGGGAGACCCAGATTCAGCCTACTGACAACTCCATAAAGGAAATGACTAAGAGACAAATAGAAGATTGGAAAAAGGCAACGAGTTTGACTCTGATGATGAAGTTGCCAAAACACCATTACGACCAACAAAAGAAAAAAGGCGAAATGGATCAAACCACCCGAAAACTGCTTTAAGTTGAACTTTGATGGAGTAGTTAATTCTTATGGGTTTGCTTTTTATGCCTTCTCTATTAGGGACTCGAGAGGCTTCCCTGTGTCGCTTGAAGGTGGATTTCTCGAACGTCGGCCCGTGTTGCAGCATGAAGCGCTCACGCTTCGGCAAAGGATTTTGGAGGCCATAACCTGTAGATGGTTAATGCAGTGTTGAGAGATTGAAGTTGGCAGTGAGTGGTTGAGTTGCTGCGAACTGATATCCAACCTCTACTTGGCCAGCTATAGAGTTGGTGTCTCACTAACGTTTTCAGGAAGCTAACATGGTTCCTGACCACATACACTGCGGTGTCGTCTTATGGCGTCCCTTCTCACTCGTTGGATTCTGATCCGGTCTTTGGGGACCTCATCCGAAAGGATGCTCTTAGACAGTTCCTTTGTAATAGGGCTCTTTCCTTATCAAAAATATGGTGCATGTAATAAATATATAGGGGTGAGCAAAAAGATATATATCTAATTTGGTCTGGTTGAAATCCAGATTTTTTTTCTTGAAAATCCTGATTTAGTATTTCGTTATTCACTTGCCTTAAAACCATGATTTTATATTGGATCCTATTTGGAATAAAAAAGCTTTCTAATTGAAATGGATACGGGGTGTATACATAGAAATATAGTTCATGCGAGTTATGATTATACTAGTTTGGATCGACGAATTGGTTAAATGATGGATTAGATATTTTTGCTCACTCCCGTTGACAAAATCTTGGTCATGTTCTTTTTATCACTTAAAAGTACTTTTCAATCAAAAACTACGTTTAATCCCATCAAAATCTATGTGACTCACTCTATTTTTTTCATTTCCCAATACAATAAAATTACTTTCACTCCAAAACTGGTTTAGGGCTTGTTTCACTTTTTTGGTTAAGAAAATAAAGTTTTTGGTTAAAAAATGTATTGAAAAGTGTGAAAGTAAAGATATAATACTCCGTATTGATGTTAGAAAAATGTAAAATAAAATTTTTGGAGAAAAAAATTATTTGTATGAAAATTGAACAACGCGTTACGTTTCTTAAATGATGAATTTTATGCTGTATAAGTGGAGGAGTCGAGTTCTCCGAGAGATTGGGCCGGCCCACTGGTCACTACTTTATATGCAGATCATCTAACAAGGGCCACAGGCCCAATTCAAAGTTAATGGTCTGTCATTTGAGTCCAATGGACCAAATGCTGGGCCTCATCCGCAATATATTTTATACCATTATGGAAAATCATTGTTCTTTACTCAATTATGATTTGTATCTTCGATCAAAAAAAACTATGATGTGACAGAGGGATGATATGGTTTCTTCCCATAAGCAATTCAAGGAATGAACTATAGAGCTAAAAGTTTTCCTATATTGTTTTCTTTTGGCCTTTTTGGCATCTCATATAACGAGTTAAAGTCGGGAAATTTATGGTGTGGGTGCTGAAGTGCATTTATATGTCTTTTTACATATTTTATATTTTTATAAAGAGGTAACCCACCGTCGCATATAATTTAGCTGTGTTATCAGCTTCATAAATTTGTAGCCACAAGTTTAAGCTAGGATGCGTATATCTTGTGGTCCGATCGAAGGATGTTTACACCATCAGTACGATTGCATGTTCTTTGCAGGCTTTCATCTCATCCGTCCTTTTACATTGTCTTTTCTGAAATGAATCCAAGCCCACCTTTACACACTTATTCGAATTCACTCATAAGAGAAGCATGTTTAAGGATGGATACAAATAATCAAGCATTTGTAATTTGAAGTTAAGAATAGGTCCTAAGCTACGTCCCTTGAGGATACGGAGACTACCGTCTCCCACTCGACAAAAAAAAATAAAATCATGGTCCTATTGATAATGTAAAAACGAATAAGTTATATTATTAATTAGAGTGATAAAATACTTTATGTCAATTACTATTAAACCGTGGGTTCGAATCTTACTCCTATCTTATATTATATGATGGTTTATGTGTCCCTTACAAAGAAATTTTTTTAAAAAGAAAACACAAGTATAAATAGAACAAACACCCACAAAAGTTACTTATACATGCTAACAAATGAGCTGAGTAATCGATTAGGTGGTAAGTAGTGGAACTAATTTTAACTTCATTCACATGAATTCAATTTTGTCTCGTCATTGTTCGATATATGTTTTTTTGTAAAGAGTGCTTAATGACTAGTAATTAAGTGGTAGGTGAGGGATGAAGGAATGGTTGAGGCGAAGGCCAAGTTGTGTTGCAAGTTGGGCCCTTGATTTGCCACTTCCACTCTTGCAAGTCGAGTGTCAATTTCGGCATTCGAATAGCCACACCATATAATTAATTAATGAAAATATAATCCTAACTCCTAAGCAAGATTAGGTGTAGAAGGCAAAGAGCATATCCCGATCCCAACCATTTTCAATTGTTTATGAGTAAATCACTGATTAAGTAAGTCCCCTAGAAAGCCGACTCTGCAAGTTGAACCACTTGTTCATTATTAAGAAAATAATTAGTTAGCACTTATCACCAATCAAGCAATCACCTCTCGCCTTCAAGGGTATTTTAATCCTTAATCATGATTCAGGGGATGGAAATGTGGAATACATGCTTTGCTATTAGTAATTTGGTATCACCGTATCACTATATAAATAGTCTTGGGGAATTACGTTTGGGTTTCTCACATCTTTTTAAATTTTTTTTTTCTTACCTCCTAGAATCTCATATTTAATTATGATAATAGTTTATTACCCGGGCCTTGCCCGGGGTCTTTGTAATTAAAATTGATAGATATTTATTTTTGTGTAAATGTTGTATTTAAAATTTTGTAGAGTATAGTATTAAATATCAATTCATTATTCAAATATTGAATGTATAATTTTTTACATAAGATGTAAAAAATGTTGTTTATAACATACGGAGTATAAGTTTTCCATCTAAAACGAATAAAAAGATGAAGTTTTTGGACATATTATTCTGCATCAAAGAGGTTATAGGTCAAAATCAATCATGAAGCTCGACAATCACTTGAATATTGTAGTTGGTCTTCCATGAGGGTCCCTAAATCACAAGAAAAGAGAAGAATAATATTCTTTATAAAATTTAAAACGAAATTTGATTTAGAGAATTCATAATATTGGATTATGTATGTTAGTATTTGTGTATAAATTGCAAATATAATGAATTTATATACCTGTAGATATTAAGTTCTCAAAGACTTCATTATAAACAACATTCGTAGTTGTATTCTGCGGTCGACCTTCTGAGTCGCATATTAAAATCTTCAATCCTTTCTTTGTGTTAACTCTAGATACTACAACATATAGCTGACCATGTGAGAATACCGGTTTAGGAAGATATAGACCTACTTGACAAAGCGATTGCCCTTAGCTTTTGTTAATGGTCATAGCAAAGCAAACTATCAAAGGGAACTGCTTCCTCTGAAACCGGAACGGATATCTAGTATCTGATGATGTAAGCAACATGCGAGGTATAATAACATCGTCCCTGGCTTTGATTCCTGAAAGTATCTTTGCTCCAATCACATGATTATCAAGCTTTGTGATTAACAACCTTGTACCATTACATAATCTTGAAGATTGATCGATATTCCTGATTAGTATAACAGGAACACCTACTTTCAGTCTCAACACATGGTTTGGCACACCAGAATATTGGATTGAATTTAGGTATTCCATCGAATAAACTGGGCCATGATCTGCGTTGTTATCTTCAGACTTGCAAATACTATATGCGTTGTTAATGTTATCCCACAATAAATCCCTAAATCATGCATGAGTTGCTTCAAGTTCTACATATGCACTATTTTTTACTATTTATTATATCCTCGGGCCTCCGGGACCTTTTTAAATAAAAATGATAATATTGATTTATATACGATATATGTATTATAATTTAAATAGTAAAAAGTTAATAGGGTAATAATTAACTTAACAATCGTATATACAAATGTATTTTAAATTAGAGTAGTCAAAATTGAACTTAGCTTGATAGACCAATTTGAATCAACCGAAAGTTTTATAGTTGAAACTCGATATATTGATTAGTAGGTCAATGGAAAAACTAAAATTGATTGACTTGTGCTCAATTGGATTTGAAACATAAAACCAACTGACTTAACCTTAGTTGTTATATTTGTAAAATAAAATAAAATTTCTTTTGAATATTGTAATCTAGTCTTATGATGATATAATATAATAAATTCATAATAAATTATAATATGATATAATTTAATTTTAATATTATTTTAACTATCATATAAAATGACTCGTTGGATTGACACCAAATGCCCAATGATCTATTATGACTGAACCTGACTTGACTCGTAATCCGATTGATCATAACTCGTACTCAGCTCGAATCCAAAACGACCAAACCTAAACTCGGCCAAACCAACTAAAATGACATGTATATTTTAAAATATATTTCAATTTCTTTAGTTTTAAAAATAAAGCATATAGTGATAAAATTATTTAACTATAAGTAAGTCCACGCTCTTAACTTGTGGGGTCTGTCTGAACCTATACGACAACTGAATAACCCTGCCGATTGATCCATAAATTTTAATGAGGTGAACTTAGACTCAACCCTAAAATAAGATGACCGAAATCGACTGAACCCGTAAATCAACATAGTTACTCTTATATTAAAGTCAAAAGGACTTTAATTTTCTGATTAATTAATAATGTAGTTGAATAATACTTTTGGTATAATTAAAAAATGGATTAAAAAAATAATATGTGAGAATAAATTAAGAATATGTTCATTAATAAAAAAAATACTTTTATTTTGACATTTTTAAGTGAAATAGTCGTGCATGGCACGATAGGTTAAGCTAGTAACTATATAAATATTGTCACAAATCATATTTTATTAATTAGATAAGTTGTTAAATTTTTTATGTATATAAAAAACGATGCTTGTTTGAGAACTCTGTTAAATAAAAAAACTTAATATGTTAATTTACATATGAACACTTGTCTTATATGATTACGTTTCCATTAATTCATATATTTGTAGGTGAATCATATCTCTTAATTTGGATTTGTTTGGGGAAAAAGTATGTTACAAATATAAAAGTATTATAGTTATTTAATCAAATAAATACCATAGCTTAGTAAAATTCATATGAGTTACAAAATAACAACCTTAAAAGAAAATAGCATAATATCATAGTACTCTAGCTATCTTTTCCCTTGATAACTTTTGTACACGGTTTTTTATCCCAAAAAAAATAAAAACATTTCTACACGGTTTTAAATTTTAACCATTACTTTTATCTTTTTGTTTAGTTCCTTTTTTTCAATTTAGAAAGTAGGTAAGTTATTTGATTTGGGCTTTTTCAGTTATAGCCTTAACGGTATTAGTCAATTGATATGCTTACTCCTAATACAATATACGTGTACAAATAGGATATGGTTTTTAACCGTGACTCTAGATTTGTAGATATCTTATCCTGTGCTAAACAAATAGATTAAGATAAAAATCAGTTATTAAAAATATGGATATCAAGATATATTATGTATAGATATGAATGGATAGAAAATTGTCATAATAAATCACTTAATTTAAAAATAGGATGGGCGGTTTAAAAATTCTTATTGACGAAACTGCCCTTAACTACTTCAGGTTTAGAAGTATACTAGCAGATGACCCGCACCTTGTACGGGGTGTTATTTATTTATATAACATTTAATCTTTTTATTGAGATTTTAATATGATATGATAGTAAAAAATATATTTAGCATATTGTTTTAATAGAATGAATATTTGGCTTGAATATAGTGGGAGAATTTACTACCATTGATGATTTTTAAAAATACCATAATAAAATTAGGAAAAATAATTTATAATTAATATTCTATTTAATTAAATGGGTAAAATATTATGATTATAAATTATAAATTATGAATAAATAAAAATACTGTTTTAAATAAAAAATTTATGATACATCTATGTATTAATTAAATGGATATAATGATAAGATTGAGATTTATATATTTGGATAGAATTATTAATTAAACAAATGAAAATCTAAGATAGAACCATATCTTAACTATGTATAAGATTTAATAAGATAAATTTTTAAAATGAGGGGGTGATGTGGCGCTATATGATGGTAGAATGTGCTTCCATTTTAGTATATAGTTATGATAGATTAGTAATAGATAGATTTAATAAAAATACAATTATTTATAGATATAGATATACCATATATAATACATTACGTATTATATATCTTAGCTAAATTTGTTAACATAATATATTATATCATTATAACGTATACAAACTAACATGCTTTTACGTATATCAATATATCAATACAATGATATACTAATATGTTTTATATTATCTCTACAATATATCTTTACGTAAGTAGTAGCAAAAATTAATATGGTAGAAAAAGATAAATTTTCCAATTCAATAAAGGATAAAAGAATTTATATAAAATATATTATTTTAATAAAAGGGGTGATGTGGCGCAATATGGTGGCAGAATTTGCTTCCGCTTTAGTATATAGTAATAGATAGATAGATAGATATTGATTAGTGCTTTTGTAGTTATCATTTCACACTGTATATTTAGTTAGAAACTTGGAATGCCTACTGAACATAAATTTTTTATATTTAAACGTAACAAGTTGATTGTGGATTTAAAAACACCAATATCTCGCCTTCGGGCATCATGTTCAATTATTTTTGTAGAATACTTTGAGCTCATCGTTTCGAACGGCGGCTATTTAAAATTAGTAAGTAATCGGCTCTTATTCCTAGTGAATGCTATAAGTAAATCAAGTAAGGTCTTGCTACACTTGTTTGATGGAAGTAGTTTTTTGGGGAAAGTAGCGTTTTTTCGTCTTGAAAAACGTAAAAAGTAAAAGGATTGCACGCATTTCAAGAGTTTTGAAAGTAATTTTTGGAGAAAAGTATACTTTTGAAGGGAAGTGTAGCAAGGCCTAAGCGGTCTGGATCCTCTGTCCCCAGT
The DNA here is from genome assembly GCA_934048045.1 of Polygonum aviculare. NCBI lineage: Eukaryota > Viridiplantae > Streptophyta > Magnoliopsida > Caryophyllales > Polygonaceae > Polygonum > Polygonum aviculare. The sequence continues at coordinate 11,012,415 of OW204028.1, forward strand.
TTTGTGTCCCCTCCAAATGTCCTCAAATTTTGATTGGGCCACCTGGAATTTTTTTTCCAAATCGGCATCCTTTTTCTTCTTTTCATTTAACAAATTTAGCCCTTAATTTCCCTTTCCCATTTAACAAATTTAACCCTTAGCATCTGTTTTCTTCTCTGGCTCGTCGACGATCGCCTCGCCGTCCCACCCTCGCCCTCGCAGTCTCTACTATCGCCTCCTCCCTCGGCCGTCTACCTCTGGTGCGATTCCCTCGACTCCACCAAATCCCTCGTCGTCTGCAACCGAGCTGCTCGCCACCACCGAGTCCTACCGCCACTCGGCTCCGCCTGGTCCAATCACGGATCAGTTCTCACCGGATCCGGTAACCGAGTCCTCGTCCTCACCGAGCTCGCTACTCTTTTACACCGGTTCCAACTCCTGGCTCAAACTCTCTGTCCCCAGTGGGTCGATGGAAGCTCGGGCTTGGGAGATGGGCTTTGTCGAGGGTTTGTGTTTGATGCAGGGCCAATGATTCAGTGTGATGGGCATGGATATAGTATAGTTTAAGTTGTTGAGATTGAGTGTTATACAGCACGTAGTATATTTAAGCTTTGCAATTGGCTCAAGCTTTGCAATTGAGTCTTATACACAGACAACTTTGATTCTTTACCACCCAAACCAGAGGCATTGTTGAATCTCAAAGGCTCAAATGGAATCTTGTCTACACGGGAAGAGCAAGGGTCGTGTACAGAGCAAAAAAAAGGGTTGAGGTTTTAATTTAGTTAGGTTTAATTTTTGTGAAATGGAAAGAAAAAAAATGATGCTGATTTGGAAAAAAACTTTCAGATGGTCAAATTAAAATTTTGGGACATATAAAGAGGACAAAGGATCCGGACCGAGACCTAAGTGCTTATAGCGGCTATAATACTTACCCAGTAACGCATCTGAATGACGATCCCGAGATAAAGAGTTGCTCAGTATTCTCAAATCATTCAACTACTTGTAAGTTTTTTTAAGTTTGGGTAGCGATTAAAAGACTCAAGTGGTAAGAACAAAGGTACCGGACTCCGAGCCCACGTGGCATGTTAAATCTTCTTTCCACGCTGTCTACACTACGCCCACGTGGCATCCCTATCCTCCACACTTTTATTAGGAATACCCTCAAAAAGAAAACTACTATGGCCCACAATGACGGCACAATTGACAGTCTTGCTCAAAAGGGCAAATAAAAAACGTGATGGACAAATACACCAAAATCCATTAAACAGATATTAGGCCGAATTCAGGCCACCCTTCTAATAAAATCTGAAGAAGATTTGAGATGTATCATGTGTTTCGTGATCTATCTTAACTGTAATTAGTTGCAAGAACATCTTGTTACAAATGGGTCGTATTCAGTCATCACAATTAATTAAATGAAAATAATCACAATAAAAGTACAAGAAGGAACTGAGAAGTAGGACAAAGTCTTGTTAAACATCCAACACTCTCTCACTCTCATTATTTGCGTAGGAATCAGCCAAACTAATCAAACCACATTAATAATTAGGGTAATTTAATTATTCCATAATGATGATGATATTGAAAGCCGTCTTTGAGTCTAATTAAACAAGGGAAGCAAAAAAAGGAGGGCAGGTGGCGATCGACCCGTTTAAAATAGGGAATACTTGAGCGGTCCATACTTGCACTTGAATGAATATGCAAACGACACGTCAGCTTCAGTTACTTAACAGCTCTTTTAAGTTGGGCCGTCTTTGGTTTTGCTTCTTCTTCTTCGGTTGTTACGTGTACGTGTCTCTTACGCTTGGGGGGCCCCACACCGCCTTTCTGATCCACAACTGTTTTCCATTCAGGTAACCCCCGTTTTATGACTTTCGTCGGCCGTATGTTACGCTTTCCTATTTCTCAAATCCGTCACGTTTTCGTTCAACTTACTTAGGAGTTGGGGGTCGTCATTTGATTGCTTAAGAAGAGCTGAATTGGTTACGTGCACAGTTGATCATGGGATCGAAATCATGTGGATGAAAGAATCAATTCAATCAATTGAAAGAGAGAGAGAGTGACAGGTGTTACAAATCTATTCATATGGGTCAATAAATCAACGGATGAATTAAGCAAACTGTAAAAACACACCCTACAACTCTTATGTACAATAACAATAATCAAACGCCAATAATCATCAACTATAGTGTGACTTAGTTTTGTTGTAGCATCAACAAACGGGGCTTCTTCAAAGGATGGGGGCTCTCGACCTCCTGTTCGGCGAAGAATTGACTTTTCTTGGAGGCCAGGTCAACGTTGAAGATCGGGCCGAAGTCGGGCCGGGCGGGCAGGTTGAGATCGAAGCCGCGGTGGGTGACCGTAGAGCCGACGCCTTCAGAGGTGGTGGTGGCGGCGCTCCCGCTCTTGGTCTTGGCGGTGGCGCCGGAGCCGATGACGCCCTCGTAGTGGCAGCGCTTGTGGCCGCCGAGGGCCTGTCCGGTGGGGAACGTCTTGTGACAGATGGAGCACTCGTGGGCCCTGCCCCCGGAGGCGGCGGCGGGGGCCACGGCCTCGGCGGAGGCCGGGCTCTGGTCGGCAGCGACGGCGTTCTTTCGGTGGCTGGCCTTGTGGCCGCCCAGGGCCTGGAAGGACCCGAACGCCTTCCCGCACACGCTGCACTTGTAGCTCAGCTGCTTCGGAGCCGCCTCGGATGGCGGCGGAGACGGGGCGGCGGCGGGCTCTGCTTTGGGGGTGGGCGGGGCGCCGCCTCTGGCGAGCATGATGAGGCAGAGTGCTAAGTACTCCTCCTCGGTGGGGGACTCCGGCGGCGGCGGCGAGGAGGATGAAGAGGCAGCGGCGGCGGTGGCGGAGGAGGAGGATTCTTGGCGGGGGCGTTTGGAGCGCTTCTTCTTGACCCAGTGGTCGAAGGAGTGGGCGGTGGCGGAGTCGTCCAATTGGAAGGCCGGCGGGGAGGTGATTGCTTCGAGTGCCATGGTGATCTTGATTCTTGATTGATCGGAGAAAGGGTTTGGTTGTTTTTTTGAAATGGGGATTAGGGATGAGAATTGTGGAGTGAGTGAAGCAAAGGGGGGGTTTATATAGCAAGTGGGGAGATTTGGGGGGCGGTTGGCAAAAGAGTGGGGGAAGTTGCGTAACAAGTGGTAGGAAAGTAGCTCATCCTCTCTATAAGCGTTGCCTTTTCCCCCTTTTTTAAATCGCTTAATTTAAAAGATAAGTGAGAGAAAGAGGTGTGGTGGTGTAATAAGAAGAGTAGACTAGTAGAACTGATAAGAAGAGTGGACCACGTTTTCATTTCCAACTTTTTCCCTTTTTTATTTTCGATTAAAGAAGTCGGTCAAACCCCCCAAAAGACCATTCATTCGTGTTGAAGGCTTTGTTTCGTATGACCGAAGACTCCTTCCAAGTCAAACGTACGCGTTCACTCTATCAATCTCCTTCCTCCGCAAGGCAAAGCAGAGGCCAGTGGCAGTCTGGTAATTACGCCCCCAAATCATGGGCGATTATGTTTGGGCTTATCCGTGGCCGCCTTGGCCTTTGTTTTGGAAAAAGTGGTTATGTTCAGTGCACCTGCTTCTACCTAAATTAGTGCCACTCCTTACTTACTTCCATTCCAGTGGGTCGTTCCTTCAATTGCCATTTCTTTGAATTTTTTTCCCCCCTTTTGTATCCATATAACATATGACTAGTACTATTTTACACTACGAATTCTAATACAAGTTGCATGACTTTACCCGGTCATAATCGGCTCCCAACAATGTAGTTTCCAGTATGCTTCTTGTTTTGGTATATAGCTTCAAGTCTTTATGCTGATTCGTTCACGTAGCTTCATATCACATTATAGTAATTATTCCAAAACATGGGTTGATTGAATGATCATCATCACTTACGTGAGGATTTGGGCTAGTCAACAATCTTATCAATTGAACCACTACCACGTACAACTACAGGGCTTTTTACTTTGTAAGATAGTCATTTTTCTAGTGTTCAAATAAGGTAAGCGGCTAACACATTTATCTTGTCTCACAAATATCTTGGATCACATTATACGACAATGCACACGTGAAAATACGTGTACGCTAGCTCAAGTACGTGGAAGAGATTGTCAAGGTTTCTAGTACTTATCTGGTTTCTGTTCCTTCTTAAACACTTAATAGCCCAGGAAAATGTATACGGTATGTATTTAAATTAATATTCACAAATCTAAACACTTAATTAACCTGATCGACATAAGCGATATAGGGCGCTTATTGTAATTAAAGATATTTGTTTTATTACGGTATGGATGGAATCGGATAGGGATATGGGAGTCGGCATACAATAACTAAGAGTATTAGTTTATTCGTAATAATCTTCATTCTGTTTCCTTTCTACACTTATCTGAAGAATATCGATCAGTCAGTGACATACTGACATGTGGATCCACCTCTTGTATGACAACTTACATGTGTTTTAATAAAAACTTGTCTTCTATAACACTGAACCGATCAAGAATTCACCAGAAAGGTAGAAAGTGAACACGGGCTCAGATATGCCACCTTGCACACTAGGTTTATCTAAAGGAAATAATCCGACCCACGTTGCACACGTCTAGCTTAATTATGTTTGTTATGTATGAACGACAAAGCTAAATCGTCCTAATTCGCCACATTGGCATCTATTCCAATAAGATTTTCGCAGTTGTTGTTAATGTGCATTGAATCTGAATCAGACACTGCGACAGGTAGCACGAGGTAGGTAACACACCATTACCGAACCACGTAAATTTGTGTGTTGTTCTTGCTTTATTGTTCTCATTCGATTTCTCGTTACAACAAACGGGTATCAGAGCTGAGGTTTCAAATTCCGTCGAGAACGATGTCTGGATCCATGATGAAGACCGACAAATTCACCGGGAGAAACAGTTCCAATTTGTGGAAGATAAAGATGCAGGCTTTGTTGAAGCAACAAGGTTTGTGGGCGCCATTAGCGAGCGATAAGAAGGGAATGGATGTATCGTCTGACGAATACAAACTTCTGGAGGAGAAGGCCCATTCCATGATTATGCTGTGTCTGGCAGACGACGTCATTACGGAAGTTGCAGATCAAGATACCGCAACCAAACTGTGGTTGAAGTTGGAGAGTCTCTATATGACTAAGTCCTTGACGAACAAGTTTATGCTAAAGCAACGACTTTTCAGCCTGCGCATGGCAGAAGGTACGTCTCTTCGTGAACACCTAGATCAATTGAATACACTTTTGTTAGAATTGCATAATATTGATGAAGAGGTGGATGATGAGAATGTTGCTCTAATACTGCTTGTGTCGTTGCCTCTTTCGTACGAGAACTTTGTTCAATCCTTCATTGTTGGGAAGGAGACTGTGTCGCCGGAAGAGGTTAGGTCTGCGCTTCACACCAGAGAGTTGCGTCACAAGGCATCTGGGACGGTTACAGACTATCAGACTTCTGGGTTGATGGCCAAAGGAAGCAAAGAAGGAAAGAAGGGCAAGAAAAGGGGGAAACAGGAGGAGCAGAAGTCAAACCCTAAATTACCTCACGGTGTCTGTGCCTACTGTAAGGAGAAGGGGCATTGGAAGAATGAATGACCTAAGAAGAAGTAGAAGCAACAGTCAAAGCAGAAATCTGGGTCCGCTGCAATAGCAGAGGAAGGAAGCAATTCAGAGGATGATATATATTGTGCTGATGGCAGGAGAGCAAGCACATCAGGCAGATGTGTGGTTTCTCGACTCTAGGGCGTCATACCATATATGTCCTAAGAGAGAGTTGTTCACAACGTACAACAATATAGATGGTGGTAGTGTGTCTATGACAAACGGCTCAATCTGCAAAGTACTTGGGATTGACTCTATCAAGTTTAGGGAACATGATGGAAGATTATGCACATTGAAGGAAGTCAGGCATGTTCCACTTATGACGAAGAATCTGATATCTCTTAGTTTGCTAGATAGTAAGGGCTTCAGTTTCAGGGGCGAAGGTGGAGGCCTACATGTCTACAAAGGCTCTGATGTGATTCTGAAAGGCGCCAAGCAGGGAACTTTGTATGTATTGCAGAGTTCAACAGTCACATGTTCTATAACTGTTGCATCAGTTCAGGTTAAGGATGCTGATTTGTCTAGACTATGGCACATGGGGTTGGCTCATATGAGTGAACGGGGAATGCAGATTCTGTCTAAGGAAGATCTTCTTGATGGTCATAAGGTCAAAAGCTTGGAGTTTTGTGAGCATTGTGTTTTTGGGAAGTTACATTGTAGCAAATTTCCAAAGGCAGTTCATCGAACAAAGGGCACGCTGGATTACATCTACTCAGACTGTTGGGGTCCTTCTCGTGTTGAATCTCTGGGCGATAACAAGTGCTTTTTGTCTATCATTGATGATTACTCTAGAATGGTGTGGGTATTCATGATGAAACATAAAGGCGAGGCGTTTAGTAAATTCAGAGAATGGAAAACTTTAGTGGAGAATCAGATAGGGAAGAAGGTCAAGAGGTTGCGAGCTGATAATGGTCTAGAATTCTGTTCATCTAAGTTTGATGAGTTCTGCAAAGATCAGGGGATTGCTCGCCATCACACAGTAAGACATACACCGCAGCAGAATGGAGTATCAGAACGAATGAATTAAACTCTCTTGGAGAAAGGAAGATGTATGCTTTCTAATGTTGGTTTGGCTAGAAGGTTCTGGGCCGAAGTTGTTACAATAGCCAGCCATCTCATCAATCGGAGTCCGCACATAGGCATTGATTGCAAGATACCCTACGAGGTATGGTCTGGAAAACCCGCTGATTATTCAAATTTGATAATTTTTGGTTGCACTGCTTATTACCATGTGAATGAGGGCAAGTTGGAGCCTAGGACTAAGAAGGGAGTCTTTATGGGATATGGTGTTGGTGTGAAAGGGTACAAAATCTGGTCTGGAAATAAGGTTATACTAGGTGTACCCGTCGTGTCATGCACGACAATGACTCATGTTTCACATTATAAAATTATATTTATTATAAATAAGATATTAATAAGTGAAAACATATAATGAAAATTTTAGCACATGAAAAAAAATTGCTTTTCAAATTTGTAGTACCACATATATGAGATTATAAAAATATAAAACATATTCTAATTATAGAACAATTTACTAAACAAAATTTACTTACTTTTCCATCCTTCAAATTTCAAAATTTATCTTTAATGGTTAATATATATCATTGTCCTTATTATCACAATTCTAAGACAATATAAGTCAATATTAATATAAAATGAGTTGTTTTAAATGATTATTTTGGTTTGATCTTATTTTTTATTTTAATACTATAATTTATTAGTATGAGATATAACTACTATGAATTTTTATTTAAATAAAAATATTAAAATATAAAATCAAAATTTAGAAATATAAAATGAATCCAACATGATTCTGATGACTTTATATATTGAAATAAATAAAATATATTAATCAACAATTGTTTTATTATGAAAGATATAAGCTAAGTTATTATGAAAATGATAATATATAAGTTAAGTAAAAGATAGTAGATATATATTTATTCAATATTAAACATAAGAATACTAATTTAATTATAAAAATTGCTTCTATTTTTAAATTATTTTCTATTCAAAATTTTTAAATTACTTCTTACATAAAGAGATTAAAAAGATAACTAATATATCTTAAATGATAGAACATTTTGTCAAAATTCAAAAAATATCTTTTACATAGATTGATAATAAAGAATGAAATTAGATTATTGAAATAACATGAAAAAAATAATTGTTTGATTATGATAGGTAAAAGCTAAGTTATTAGCGACATGATAATATATAGTTTAAGTAAAAGTTACTATATATAAATTGATTTAGTGTCAAAGATAAAAATAATAATTTATATAGAAAAAGGGGCTTCCGTTTTTTTTTAAATTCGAATTTCTTATATTAATTCTTACATAAATAGATTAAAATGGTAATTGAAAAGATAAGTTAATTAAAAAATAGATAATACTGTTTCAAAGATAGATATTAGATGATTAAGAATAAAGATAAAATTAAAGATTAGATAATTAAAGAAATTTTAAAGATAAATAATATGTCTTCAAAGATAGATATTTGATGGGTAAGTAAAAAGATAAAATTAAAGATTAGAAAATTAAGAAAAATAAAACATATAAAATTGTTAATAAAGTGGGATCAGACTTAACATGGAGGCTCGAAATTCTCCGGCTTTAATATATAGTATAGATAGTTATTGAGATTTTTTCAAAAATGAAGGATTGCAGTATCCTAAATATTACAAACCTGAAACTAAAGATTTTATTTAAAAACATATACCTTTATAGTAGTTTGAAAGAAAATTAAAAAAAAACTACGAAACCTTATTTTAAGATATCGAAAATAAACGTGACAATTTTACAATCCTACAATCGTGTCTTGATAAATTAGTATTAATTAACTCTTATAACTTTACTTTTATAATATAGGGCTTTACGTGGGGTAGAACTAACTTGCTTTAGTTAGTATTAACTCGTATAATTTTACTTTTATAATATAGGGCTTACGCGGGGTAGATTTAGTTACTTTAGTTAAATCATACCATCGTATGATTCGTGTCTTAGTTATACTAATTAAGAAAATTTTTAAAGATAAGTAGTATGACTTTAAAGATAGATATTAGATTAGATGAGTAAGAAAAAAAGATAAAATTAAGAATTGGGTTATTAAGGAAAATAAAAGATATAGAGTTCTTATTATCCATTTAAGTTGGAAAAAATAATTAAAATCAAGAAGGGTCAGAATCAACGTGATGGCTCGAAAACGGTCGGCTTTTATAATATATATATTGATTGAGCAGAAGTGTAGTCTTTGATGAGAGTTCCATGTTGAATCCGAAAGAGAAGAGTAGTGATACAACAGGAAAAGAGGTTGTTGCTATGGTCTGCACTCGACCAGACTTGACATTCGCAGGTAACACACTGTTACCAAACCACGTAAATCTGTGTGTTGTTCTTGCTTTATTGTTCTCGTTCGATCTCTCGTTACAACAGGTGTTAACACGAATTTCGGTCAATTGTTTTGATACGGCCACACCCGATCCGATGCAAAGAACTTGACGACGACATCCAAGTTGCCTTAATAATTATCATTACTGTTCGTCAATATTTCCATTAATTATTGTAAGTATGAATAAAGTTTATGACTTTTTCATAAGTTTCTATTTGGTTCTTTCCAACGCTTTTATTGAACCGATGGAACAATTATTATAAATAGGTTGTTATTTTAATTTGGATAATAAAAAAACTTGTGTTTGCCCTAATCTTCTATCCTTCTCCTTCTCGTCTTTCTTCTACTTGGACACTTCCCCCTTGGTGACGTGTAGCTTGGTTAGCAAGCTATTGGTATTGCTCTTAGTGTGAGAGTTGTATCATGTTTTGACTAGACCCTTCCCGAAAAAATAGGGGTTAAGTGACTTGAAATTTCATCGAGGGTGATCGTTTTGTACAAGTCATCCAAGTTTTCAAGGAATGATGAAGGAGTAAGGTCGTGAGTAATATTTGTTGGTGCGTTGTTTAACCAGCGCACTAGGCCATAAGAAAAAGTGACGTGTGACATATGTAATGACGAAAGTAGGGTTGTTTTCATTGGACAAAAACAAAAACAGAATCGAGGAAACCCAAACCGATCCAAAAATTGAGCTTTAGAAAAGTGGAACAAAAGATCGTGCGATATATCCTAGATCGGTTCGGTTCGGGTTCAATTTTAATCGGTTTGGATTCAGTTTTATCCGATTGGACCATAGTTTTTTTCGTCTAATAAAACCCAAAAAAAAAATTAGAACCAATCCAAATTTAAACAAAACCGCGTTTGGAACGAATTACAATTGAACAAATAAAACCGAACGGATCGGTACTAATTGTCCAAAGAGTGGAATTAACATGTCCAACACTCCAATGTCGCACAACAAGTCTTGGAAGAGTATTCGTGTCGTGCTAGCATAGAACAAGTCCTAAAAAAAGTCATCGCGCCGTTGCCCATCGCACAACAAGTTGTCAACACCACACGCGCAATTGCGCCTCACCAATGAGTCACACCGTCACACAGTTGCCTCTTGTCGATGTGTCGAAGCTAGGAAGAGTTGAGATGCATCATCCATGGCGCTCACGACGCACTATCGAGAGTCGGGACTTAGGACATAAGATTGCAATTTGCGAAAGAGAAGATAGAAGATTGAACTTGGCTAACTCTGGAATTGATGACCGAACCGAATTAGTTGGGTTCAGATCAGTTTCACTCGGTTCAATTTGGTTCTTTGGTTTGGATTGATTTCTACCATCCGATAAGCACCCTCAAGGATCAGTTCAGATAGCATACAACTAGAATTGTTTTATAAGGTTATTTTTGTCAAAGATTTTGTATGTTGTATTAAAGCTCTCCATCAACAAATGTTAACTTACAAGCCTCATCCCAATTCTCGTTAATGAAGGCTTTGAATGCCTCGTTCAAAAGGACCAACTAGAGTAATGTCGAAATCCTCCAACATATTAATAGATCAATCATCAACGATGTGTGAGATAACTCACCTATCCCACATCAAAGATCGAAAGAATAGAGGATGGGATAAGCATGCCATCCCTAGACACCAATTTACTATGGTATACGCGTGTGAATACAACTCACCAAATTCACATTGAACATCGAATATCGCTACCAACATCACCCTTATTATATATAGCAAACAAATACTCCATCCGTTTCAAAATACATGACCATTTGGACTTTGCACATATATTAAGAAAAAAGTATTATTCCTATATTACCCCTATCAAATGTAGAGTTAATCATTTATTTAGAGAAATATGAAAAAGTGTAATGATTATGATAAAGATAATTATTAGGGGTATAAATGAAAAGAGAAGGGTAAAAAATGTGAAATGGTCAAGTATTATGAAACAAGAAAAAGTGTCTAAAAGGTCATGTATTTTGAAACGGAAAAAGTAATAAACAAAAAACGTCGAAAAACATCTTTAACGTAAGGTTATATAGTTATATGCAAAGATTTGACCCGTTGAGATATCTAAAAGTATATATAGTGGTTGACAAAAACAATAGTCATCAAATTAAATAATTATACGTGTCTTCTTTATTATTTTTTATTTTTTTAAATTTCACATACTTTACTTTCTCCAATAACAATTATCATTCCACCATTCAAAAACCAAAGTGTTATTTTAGTCAAGTTGATGATTATTGTCTTTGGTCATTCCACTATTCAATAACAACTAGTACAAACCCCGTACCATATACGGGTAATGTAAATATAAAATCGAATTGACCGATTTGAGATCGAATTTTGATACGAATACGCTTTTAACTCGGGAACTTATAATCCAAATCCGATAGACCAAAGTCCGAACTTATTGACCTATATATGTACTTTTATTCATACAATTTTAATTATAAAATTGTTCTATTCAAATTTTCAAATTTATATTATTAATGAATATACTATTGAAACATGTGAATTTTTTTCACTATTCTTCAAGATTCAATAATGACAAAAATGTATACTAATTAATAAGAATTTTTTTTAAGGAATACAATATAAAAGAAAATCACTTACATTTCCTTATTCATATAAGGATATATAATTGAGTAAGATATTAAGTATACATAAGGAAATTGGATAAGATATCAAGAAGATATATAGGTTTTTTTTTTTGAAAATCAATGTAAAAAATAAAATTATTATTTTATTCACGGTTGATGATGTGGCGCAAATTTTAACAAAGACTTGGGTTCCGCTTTATACTGTACTAGCAGATGACCCGTACCCTGTACGGGGGTGTTATTTATTTATTTATTGCTTTGTGTATGAATTTACTATAACAACTACAAATATTATTATATGTATACTTTGTTTTAAAACGACGCTTATTTTTTGGATTATAAAATGACATAATTCTTGTATATCATCATATATGTAAATAAATTTTATTTATGTATTTACTTTTTATACATACATAAACATATACTTAAATAATTGAGGAATAATGAAATAAGATAAGATGCATTATCACATTTTATTAACAGTTGACAGAAATCTTTTGGCACTTAAATTAAATTATGTATTAAAATCAATAAGTTTAAATAAAATTCGTATTAATATATTATAATATTAAATATATAGATAATATTTAATAAGTTGAATAGAAAACAAAATTATCTCGTATATATGTTATTGTTTTCTGAAAAAATTATTAGATAATATATATATATATATATATATAAATGTCATGAAAATGTGAATGCATTATTATCTTAATTAAGAAATCTATCTTTTTTTTTCTAAAGTGTAATCAATATGCAATATTAGTGATATATATGTTAAATATAACATATACTTTTTTATTGATATTTTAATATGATATAATATTAAAAGTGTATTTAATATATTATTTTAATAGAATGAATATTTGTCTTAAATATAGTGGTAGAATTTGCTACCATTGATGATTTAAAAAATATCATAATAACATTAATAAAAAATAATTTAAATTTAATATGATATATAATTAAATGGGCAAAATATTATGATTATGATTTTTAGATTGTCATGAAAAAGTACTTTTTAAAATATAAGGTTTATGATATATCTATGTATTAATTAAATGTGTATAATGATAAGATAGAGGTTTATATATTTGGATAGAATTATTAATTAAACAACAAAAGTTCTAATATAGAACTAATATTTTAATTAAGTATTTAAAAGATTATGATAAAATCAAAATTTAATAAGATAGATTTTTTTAAAAGGGGGTGATGTGGCGCAATATGGTGGCGGAATTTGCTTCCGCTTTAGTATATAGTAATAGATTATAGTAGATTATCATTCCATTATTCAAAACCATCAACTTTTCTCAATTTTCATTTTCTTTTCCCCTTTTATTAGTTTATGATTAAAGCTTTTTTTTTGTTGAAGATTTTATGATTAAATTTTTGGCCTATCATTATTCAAAGAATAGCATGCATTACTAAAAACACATTGTTCGACGACTTCAAATCGAATCATACATTATGGTAGCGAGATTAACCATAAATCCATCATTCATTTGTAACAGCGTGCGTTTTGTGAGTGTTTCTTTAGTGTCATTAGAATAAAGAACCAGTACTTCTTAATTACTCCCTCCGTCCCTAAATGATTGTCCCTTTTCCTTTGTAAATTGTGAAGAAAAAGGGACAATCATTTAGGGACGGAGGGAGTAGTACTTTTTGTCCGCTTTATATTGGGGTTTTACATTTTAATAACTTTTTCCATCAAACCACACTGAACGAAGGTTCGTATTCTTTACCACCAAAAATTCGGTACATTGCAAGATACATGATGGTTTTGCATGATGGTACTAATTTTGTGCAATTTGACCGAATTCATTACCGAATAATATCATCAATATAAGTGTTGTGAATAATTCCACTAAAAACCACAAGCCAAAAACAACGTGATCACGATTCATGATCAAGTTTTTGTTTTTATTAATGTGTCAAATTTGAACAGATAGACAAAACTGGGTGATATATGAAATAAATGTAACCATTTCACATAAGGTCGGAGTATACTTTTTAATTGAAAATTTTAAGTCGATCATTAGATAGGGGTATATATATGCTAGTGGATTTTATCTTAGTTTAATTTAAAAATGTATCTACTAACTATGTCATAAGAAGTATAAGAACTACTGAACTAGGGAGTATATATAGTTATATACATATAGAGACATAGAGTAGAACTTGAAGAAAACTCATTCGACAAAAAAAAATCAATACAAATAACTCGTAGAAATATACGAATAATATACGTGTAAAACACTTGTATGTAAGTACATGTTGATTGGTTTTTCTATTAATTTGCTGTCCAATAGCACAAAAGACAAAAGCGTACGTACGTAACATAACGAATATACCAAAAACTTACTAGATGATGAAGTCACCGCTTGCACAATTAAACCATGCACCCTCAACCAATTTGGTCCCTGCTTGTTTTATATGTGCGATTGTAATTGTATGGCGTAACTTCAATTGTTGAACTCCTTTTTAAACATGCGCTCTCCCCACCATTCTACTTAAAGTTTTAAAACAATTCAATCTTTGATGGATATATGAGTATGAATGCAAAACACTTGCATAAACCGAAACGTGTGCATTTTTGACATTGACCTTTTCCATGCCAAGTGCCAACCCACAATTTAGTTTGGTTTAACAGTACGTTACCACACTTAATTACCACGTACATTCGACAACTAATATGTGGACACGTGTTGAATTCATTTTTACACGTGTCCCAATATAATATGTTGCATTCATCAAGCTAGTGTTAGTGTACCAAGAATTTTAGATCCCACAAGTTAATTAGGCCACGAATCAAACTCTTTTAACAAGGCCATGCATATCTAGTTTGTTTTCCAGGGTTGAGGTGATTCTTATTCTGTTACTATCATATGATTCATATACAACACTACCTGTATTATATTAAATTTGTTGTAAGGATTCATGGTGATTGAGAAAGGTTGTAATCAAGGGGGGACGTTGTTTGTTTGGAATGGGAGAGTAGGCAACTTGGCCTACTTTTACGGCTTTCAGTTTAAGCTGACGGCTGCCGCTGTTTGCTGTTATCACCTACCCTCTCTTTTTGAGTTCCCTCCTATGCCAATATTTACATAAAACATCATAAAGTTCACAAGGTTTTAGGTATTTACCCTTGTAAAATCACCCAAAAAAATATATTCTTTTTTCTATGATTTACACAAATCTGCACCTCGTGCCGATCCGATCATAATCCGGTTTTAACATTTTTTTTTTTAAAAGGTAATGATTGGGGGACCGTCCCTTATGGGGGGCGCCCTAGAGCATCCTTTCAGATGAGAACGAGAAGTTCTGGAAGTGTTGAAATGGTATTGATTTTCTTTGATTGTTTGTTTTCTCATGTCGGTATGTCTGGTTATTGAGTTGCTCGATCTCTACGTACCATTAACAAGCTATCTTGAACTTTTATGTCATTAAAAAAATGTATTTTTGTACAATCACTTTTAATTGGTGATATATTTTAATTTTTTTTTTGATGAAATCCAATCACTTTTAATTGATCACCAAAAAAAGGGTTCTATCCAATGTTACCTAATTGGTTAGCTAATTAGCCTATTTAAATCCAACTTCATGTGCTTTATTGGAAATAACTTAGCAGTTTAGAGCATCTCCAAGAGATGCTCCAAAATCTTGGAAATTGTATTTTTGGAGAATTTTGGCTTATTTTTAGCCCCAACAGCATCCCCATATGAATCTCCAAAATGGGGAAAATCTCCAAACTTAGAGAAGGTTTCCCCAAATTTGGAGACATCCCCATATTGCTTTTTGCATTTAATCCTATTTTCCTTTTATTTTATTTTTAGTAGATTAAATGTTGATTGGTTTGTACTTGTGATACTTGTTAGAAGAAAAAAGAATAATAAATTCTAGTTCTCCATTTTAGATAATCTGTTGGAGTTGGAACAATTTTTTTTGGAGAAAATAGGTCTTATTACCCCATTATAGAGAAAACTTTGGAACATCTCTTGGAGATGCCCTTAGGGCGATTTCTCTAAAAACACATGAAGATGTGATGGCTCAAATGGCAAATACTGTCCAGGTTCAGGTTCGAAGTCTAGGTGCATTCCACAGTTGTAAGAACCCCAGTGTTCGTTGGTGTCTCCCTAAACATGCATTTTTCTAAGTTATTATAACTAGACCGGAGCAAATTCATGTGACATGTCCGTAAATACATCCGGATATGTATAAAAAAAAAGGTGCAAATTTACAAAAGGCAAGTCCTATATTTGCCCAACTGTATATTGCATTCATTCTGCATCACTAGGTCCTGATATTGGGCCGGTTATTTGGGCTCAGCCCAATAGATGCGGATCAGATGAAAATACATATCTTCTTCTCTTCTTAATTTATAGAATAATATCTACATAAAGTTGGATGGAAGCATAGAAACAAGCTGGACTTCCACACCCTTTTGAATGCAAAAGCTTAATCTATGAAAAATTAGAGTACCACTTTTAACATTGTTAGAGTGACTAATAGAGAGAGACTTAATACGCGAGAGCGTGTCTAAATGTAGAAAAAACGAAGGGAATAAATTTGTATTCGTGCTGCTCATATCTTCTTCTCTTCTTCTGTTTTCCCGAAAAAAAAGTCAGTCTTTTTTTAACCAAAGGGAATAAATACTACGGAGTATTATCCTACCTTTTTTTTTTCGGTCAAGGAGTATTATCCTACCTTTATCATGAATGATCTCCTCTTTGAAAAATATATTGTGCCAAATTCACTTCCAGTTGTTATATATTTCAGAAAAATTGAGATAGCTAAATGATTGGATCCCATACGAGATTTGGAGTACACGTTATCGATTTTCTAATATTTAATAGTATTACGTAATTAATATTTAATAATATCATCTTCTTTTTTTTTGAAATTAACTAATAAAAAAGTAATTAATTCACTCATACGTGTAATATGTATTGTATTACATCGATATTTCTAACCTATATATGACATAGATCGAAAAAGTTGGTACTTATTATATAATTCACAACCACTTACCAAACCTCATTAATCATACATTCCATCCTTCATTTTTTTTTTTAAAATCTTGAATCATACATATCAATCAATATTACTATAAATACCCACAAATAAACTCCGAAGTTTCCCCACCCAACAAAAAAAGTTTGGTCAATTCCCCCCTATCTCCTAACTTCCTCCTCCCAACAGCCAAGGCTAGCTTCCTAGACGTTGAAATGGAGGCTGCCATGGGAGGAGGAGCTTCATTCAACACCGACGGAGACTGGGAATCCATTTGCGGAATCTTGTCCATTGATCAAGATTCCGATTTCGCAACTATTCTTTCCCACAATCGTCCCATTGTCATCTTCCGAAATCGTACAATCACGAAGGTCTACTTAGCGCGCTAATGGACGGCACTACTACTCATTATGATCCTATCACATCTCCATTTTCTCAGTTTCACTCTCAACAATCCCTTATTCCAAACCCATACATTTCTCCACAACTAATGAGTTGTAGTAGTACCACTACTAGTAATGATGATCTCAGCTATAATAGCAGTTCATGTAGCGGCTATGTAAATGATAGCCCTAGCCATTATGATCAAATCTATCCTTTGTTACCATCACCATCCCTTGATTATGATGCTCCTATCAACGATGGCTCGAATGCTCGTCGAGTTACAAAGAAGGCGCGTGATGACCAGGCTCCCTTGCCTAAGAAGAGACCTCGCATTTCTAAAGATGTACGCAACCAATAATGAAAATGTATTAACGGGTTACTTATTATACGGGTGACGATGAATCAAGTGATTAATATTTGCCGTGCAGGTTGCGAAAGCGAAGAGTAAAACAAAGCCAAGGAAGACCAAACTAAAAGAAGTAAATAAGATCGAAGATGTCGAAGAAGAGGATCGGAAATCAGGGTGTAACGCGTCTGAGAACGACGAATCCATCGCATCCGAGGGATTAGTGACTCGGGACTTGAATGGCAGGAAACGAGCCAGCAGAGGATCCGCCACTGATCCCCAGAGCCTCTACGCTAGGGTAATCAATTAATTAATTTAATTAATACTACTTTCATCAGTTTTTATCTTGTGCTAATAAACTATCTGATAATTAACGGTGTTTATGAACCACGCAGAAAAGGAGGGAAAGAATCAACGAGAGGCTGAAGATCCTACAGACGCTAGTGCCAAATGGAACAAAGGTCGATATTAGTACGATGCTCGAAGAGGCTGTTAATTACGTCAACTTCTTACAGTTGCAAATCAAGGTACGTACGTAGTTACTTAGCTAATAAATTGTATATCGATTTAACATATTTTCCTTAATTAATCATATATTTAATCCCATCCATGACTGGATTATATTTATATGTGGGTGGAATGCAGTTGTTGAGCTCAGATGAAATGTGGATGTACGCACCTCTGGCTTACAATGGATTTGATGTTGGCCATTCCACTGGTTTCTGGTCTTAGAGGACGGAAATCAACACATTCAAATATTAATAAAAGAATTCAGTTCTTGCGTTTTGTATCAAATCCGGGAGCCAAGGACAATCTATTTAGTGTAGCACAAGGTTTTGCTGTTCTATACGGGTCGGTCACTCGAAATAGCGAATGTGGATTTGTCTTCTATCCCGAGCCATTAGTACAAGAAGTTGTAATCAATCTGTCTATTGTTTTTTTGAATGAAAGGTAAATTATTCATGGTAGTATATAATACCAGAATGTGCTATTTACGTAGACATATATTGATTCAGCGGCGTCTTCACCATCAATCTCTAAGATGGCTAATTTGCAAATTCTCCACAATGACACAATTAGTCCATTGATGTGTATACGTGTGTGGCCTTTTCATTTTTTTTTATTAAAGATTAACGACGTGATGTAACAAATAACAATATATTGTCATTGTAGATACGAAAACATGCATGTTATTGGTAGTTTTTTTTTCATTTGGTACATGGTGTAGTAGTCATGACACTTATTTAATATTTACATTCCAGGATTTGACGTTTAGCTGGGATAGCTATTTACATACCTTTAACAATTTCATTCTAAAACCGCCACCGGTGCCAGGTCTGGGAGAAACGGCTCTGATTGCAGATCTGGGATCTCGACGGGAGCGGGCGGCGCGAACTGGCCGGCGTGTGCTACTGCGAACTGCGGCGCTCCGCCTACGACGGCGACGGAGTTGATGGGTTTCGGTGGCAGCGGATTGGGATGGCTCGCGAAGTGCGGATCTGGCCTGGCGAGTTTCGAGGGCAGAACGGCGGGTGTTGGTCCACCATTAGCGGCGGCCAGGGGATGACGGAACCCTAGCGGGGTCACCGTCGTGGCGACCTGCGTGGTAGCCGACGGGTTCGCAGGGATGTTGGCGGGATTAGGGTTTGTAGCTTCACTCGAGTTATGGGCTAGCTCCTCAATCTCGCTAATACGTCGTCAATGCGGTCATCAAAGAACAACTCGATCCGGCAACATCCATCATAGATGTTTTGTCCATTAAAGCGATTGAACGCTTCAAGGGTTGAAGCCGGACTTTGAAAGCGGATTCTGGAATGGAATTCACTTATGTCATCGAGCGGTATTATGTCTTTTATAATCCCCACGCTTGAGAACACTTGCTGTAATACCTCACCATCAACCCGATAGAGTTTGGTAGGGATCTTGACATACAGAAAAGTTTGGAGGAGTTCCCGGAGGTTCCGGAGTCCTTGGAGTTCGTCGTTGTCCATGGTGATGAAGAGTTCCGGGATGAAAGCACCAGTTGATACGAGCTCGGTGTGGACTGCGTATCGAGCCCTTGTTGGTCAAGGGGGGAACCCGCGTCCGGTGTGGGCACAGAGTTCGAGCGGTTCGCGTTGGTGGTGTGAGAGAGCAAAGGGAATCAAAGAGAATTAGGGCAAAGAGCTAATTTCTCTAATTGATTGATTGATTGATTCTCCAAATAACAAGATTACAATATATATATATAGCTAAATCATAAAACCCTAATGCTAACCTAATCCTAACGGTTCAATAAAAGGCATCCCGGGAAAAGAACCGTAAAGAAACCCGAGAAGAGGTAATTATACCTAACAATAAAATTACAGTAATTAATAAATTTGTATAAATAACGTATCAAGCTTCCTTCAAAGATGAATATAATTAACATTGCTAAAAGGGCAGCAACTACGTAGTTTCAAAGTTGTAAAAACCTTTTTTCACTAAATTTTGTTATTTCGGAATTCTTACGATATGCCTATACATTAAAAAAAATGTCAAGTAATGATAGATTATAATGCGACTTTATATTGCATGATAATAAAACTCATGCATGATGGTAGGAGAATTCCGAAATAACAAAATTCAGTGAAAAAAGGTTTTCATATTTCCTTTTTTTTTTATCAAAGGAAGGGCAAAGCCCTAAAGGAGGGGGGAACTACGCCCTCGCGGGACGAGAGAAAGTCCGACCCTTAGCATCATCCGACAAGAAAGAAAGAGAGCTCACAGGCGGCTCAGAAATAAAAAGGAAACCCAGCGGGAAATCAAAGGCAAGACGAGCAAGGGAGTCGGCGACGGCGTTCGCTTCCCTGAAGACATGAGAGACACGAATAGACCAGTTTCGCGTCAGGAAGCCTTGGCAATCCCTTGCCAGGCTGAAAAGAGGGTGAGACGAGCAGGGTAACTTCAAAGCAAGGTGAACCGCAAAGGCGGAGTCGGACTCCAACCAAACATTGCGGTAACCTTTCTCCCAAGCAAGGGCGAGCCCGTCTCTAATTCCCCAGAGCTCCGCCATCGGGACTGAGCAAATACCAAGATTGTGCACAAAACCTCCCAGCCAAGCACCAGCCGCAACAGCCCGCCCATCACGAGCCACGGCCCCGTCCGTGTTGATCTTGACTTGATCGTCGGTTGGCTTGCACCAGGACACCAACACCTCCTCCGTACGACCACCCATCGCACAGCCGCTACGCCCCTTCCACGCCTCATGGTACTCCTTAGTCGCAGCCAATACGAATCCGATTGGATCCAGGATCTCCCTCGCCCTCCCGAATACAACTTCGTTCCGCCAACGCCACGTCCACCAAATATCGTTGCAAAACACCGCACTCCACTCCGTGCCATCAGCCATCTTATGCTTCGACATCACATTGGTCCGCACCCAAGCTGCAAAGGAAAGACCAAAGAAATTATCAACATTAGATGGGGGTTTCATTTTATACCAAAAACGCACAACTTTAGGGCAGTCCCTAAAAAGATGAATGAGGCGTTCGACTTCCCTGTTACACAAGCAGCAAACTCCATCGTTGGATAGGTGTCTCCTCCTGCGCTCCTCGTTGGTCAGCACGCCACCGTTAATCGCCATCCACACAAAGAGCCTAGCCCTCTCCTGCACTTTAACCCGCCATATCGTGCTATAGACATCCCTGTCCACTCCCGATAAGCACTGGCTCTGGACCAAGTGATCATACGCAGAAGAAACAGTAAAGTTCCAATCCAAGCTCGGCTTCAACACAAGAGTATCCTGCGAGTCGTCCACGAGCCCGATCGCCGCCAGCCGGAGAACCACCCCCATCGGGAGGAGGCCTTCAAACTCGCTCCACTTCCAGCCGCTACCCTCGGACCAATACTCCCTGACGGTCCTATGCTGAACAAGCAGGGAGAGGTTTTGACCAATACTCCCACACAAAAGGTTTTCATATTTCAGACTTACAATACATGTAACAAATTTTCATATTTCTAAAAAGTCAAAACCTCAACTGCCCTCCATATTATACACGCGCCCAAATGACGGAAAAGCCCATAACTTTTTTTCTGGGCTTGCCCGGCCCATAAAGCCTGGGCAACACGGACCCAATATTGGAAGGAATTCCTGTTTCATGCTCTCGGCATCGGCAAAATCCGGCATGGCGACGACGGAGCAGCCCCTGAAGAAACGCAAGTTCTACGATGTCCCCCCACCGGCGCTTCCCACTGAGCCGCCTCAGCAACCACCACATCCACCGCCAGAGCCCAAGGATTCCGGCGTAACCGTTTTGTCGAGTCCAGCTACGCCTCAGCCACTGTCACAAGAAGAAATTCTCAGGAGGCGGAGGAGCCAGGAAGAAATTCGGAATGTCTACGAAACCTACAAGACGATCAAGCGCTGTGCTTCCACCAAGGATGCTCGTTTCATGCCCGAGCTCGAGCGCGCCTACCTCTCTCTCATCGCTGCTTCTAGAGGTGACTGCTCCGCTTGCCTTTCTGTATTGTTTGATTTGATTTCTAGGGTTTATCCACATGTTCTACAGCTTCCGTTTGTTTCATGTCGTATAAATTGTATCTGGTGTGTTTTGGTTTAATTGTTTGTGACTGGTGGTGGAATTTGTCTCGGCCTTGCAAACTGGTCAGTGTTTTAGGGTTTGGCAGTTTTTCAATGTATTTCTTGGCGAATTGCTTCTTCTCCGAATTGGACTGTTATAGGACTTATGGAGTGTGAGGGTAAGCTGTCTAGTTCATTGCTCAAGCTTAAACCATTACAGATGGAGAAGTTGCCATGAAATATATGCGGATCTTAGAATTAGAATTCAGATTTTGCTGGCCAATTTTTTGCATCACTAGGAAAGCATTGATTCCCCACTATCACTCAATTGTGCAATCATTGGACTAATTTTGCTTCCAATCATCCAATTAAGACATATCTTTCAATTTTGTTTTGCTTATGAAAAAGAATTCAGCATGACTAGAATGTTGTTTTTTATTCTCTGATCAGTAACACCCGCACTTAATATTGCATGATAATAAAACTCATGCATGATGGTAGGAGAAGCTGACATAAGTCGTTGCTGGCAAAAACCATTTCCAAATAGAAGCTAATCTATTACTTGGAGAAATGGACTTTATTTAAAAGTTTGCCATTTTTTTGTTTGGCACTAGTTAATACACCTGATCAGATGGCTTGCGCTTGTAGGTTGCACGAGTGTTCAACGAATTGTCTCTGAGTTTATTCCTCAATATGCATCGTGTTGTCCAAATGCTCTTGAAGCTGCTACTCAAGCTATTATTAATATTCACAACTGGAGTATCCCTGTTTTAAGCAGAGCGGAGAATGGGGATAGAATTACATTTGAAGTTGCCATGAATTGTATTACTGGTCTGATCTGCATTTTCTGTGCTGCTTCTTCAACGGCACCCAACTCATCTACTATTCAGGGTGTTCACTCTGCGGTTTTTCGCAATGTTCTTTCCTTCTTTGCCTCCACTTTGGAAGGTAAAGATTTGTTTCAGATTATAGATAAGGAAGCCTTAAAAATGCAAGATTCATCTGAACTATTTTCCCAGATAAAAAAGAAGGTTTCCTCAGAAGATGGACATGCATTACCAAAATTATTGAAGTTAAGAGCGCTCAGTCTTCTCCAAATCATTTTTTCTTGCCCTGGAGATCTACTAGCGGTTTGCTTCGACCTTCTCATTGCCCCTGCATCAGAAGGATGTTACCAAGAAGGAAAATACTTTCTTGCTCAGTTGGTCAATTGTCTCAATGCTGCTAGTGAACAGGATTCTGGTGGATCAACAGACATGTCCGAAAAAAGTGCTAAAGTAGATTCTGAGAAGGACTGCTTGCTACGACTGGTAAGAAACTAAAGCTCGCTTACCCGTTTCTTACAGCGTTCCCTTTTATAACATGAGTGATTACTTAATGATTCCATAGAAGACTCGTGGTGGTAAAAATGTAAAACACTTTATTACACTGTACATGTGAAGACATTAACATGCATAATGCATTTAAAAATGCATTGAATCCGTAATTACATGTACGGTGTAATAAAGTGTAGAGAAATTCTAGTTTTAACCATGAAAGCGGAGGCTCGTGGTGTTCACGCTCAAAATATAAGGCTTCAAAAGACTTATGTACAGTCTATCATAAGTCTTTTGAAGCCTTATATTTTTATTTTTATTTTTGCAACCTCCACCCCACTTGTCACCCAGGTTTTAGATGGCTCGTCTCATATATTTGTACTCTGTTAATCCCAGTGCTAATTCCCTTAAAGTACTGAATTTTATTACCCTTTTTCATCTAGATTCTCAAGAAAAGACCATCATTGAAGAGCTGGATACTTTCCAGATATAAGAAGCTGAGACAGTCAGTAACTTCTCAATCTGCGTCTGACCTCATAACTGAGGTACGCAAAATTGTCGAGTCTGTTAAAGATATTGGGAGTGCAGAAGGAAGCAAAGGAGATAGTGATGGGGAATACTCCATTGCTTCAAGCTTACCAGTTTATGATGGATCCCGTCGAGATGATTCTACTAAAGCAAGTCTGTGTGGGTACCGAAAACATCATAACCCTGTTCCTTCATTTGAAGCTAACTGTCATAGAAATTCTAGTTTCAACCATGAAAGCGGGGGCTCCAGTTCAACAGATTTTAAGAGCAATGAGCATGCAGATGTATGTCATGGTAGGTCTTCCATGTCCATTGACCTACCATCTAATCAGTTGCCTTCACCCACCCCAAGAAAACCATTAAATATCAGTGGGGATAATTTTGAAGCTGGAGATCGATCAGTACAATTTGACAAGAACCAAACATCTAGCAGTACACAGAATGGGTTTGTATATATCTGTGATGGAGATCCAGCAGCCATGGATGTCTTTTCTGCTTCTAGGCAGCTCTGGCTTGGGTCTCTACCCCCTGATGCTTCTGAAGGTGCAGTAAGATATCAACTTGAGAGATTTGGGCCTTTGGAGAACTTCTGTTATTATCCAGCTAATGGTACTGCGTTGGTGGAGTATTGGAACATCTTGGATGCAATAAAAGCTCGGGAATATTTGCGTAACTGTTCTCCTTGGAATGTTCCAATTCGAGTAAAGTTCATGGATACTGCTTTGGGATCTAGAGGAGCTATAGATGGAGTAGCTGTTGGCTCTAGTTGCTTTGTTTATGTTGGACATATATTTAGCCAGTGGATGAAGGATGATATTATGCGTGAAACAATGAAGGCAGTTTACCGAGGCCCTCGCATGGTCACTGAATTGGCCAATGAAGGGGCTCTACTTCTGGAGTTTGGGACTCCTGAAGAAGCAGCGGGTCTAATGTCTTGTCTAAGACACCACCGTAGGGGAAGCAACAATTTCCAACACCCTCACAGTAATGTTCCTAGAAACATGTCTGCTAATATGCTTGGGTCACCTCTTACCCCGGGTGCAGAAAGGTAATTGTTGCTGTATCGCTTAGACTCTTATTCTTCGACATATTGTCCACTGTGGGATTAGTGGGGCATAAGAACCTTGTTTTTGAATCCATTGGATGGCGGTGCCTTTTTCTTTTCTAAATATATATCTGAACATATGCATATTGGAGAAGTATTCACCCTTAGAGTTCTTAGCTTCTATTTATGTTTTTATAGTTCGTTTACTTTTTCATTTTGTCACTTCATATATAACTATATAAAATCAATTTGGTATATGTGGGCTGTAAACCAAATACTTATGGTTTCCTTTGGTGTGAATAGCCACTCAGGGATGCACGTGATGACTCCGCGTCATTTGAAAAGTGACCATGGACCGGAGTTTCTATCGCCTAGAGCAAGTTTTGAGAACACTGGACATGTTCAAGGTGGTCCAATGATTCAGCCAAATTGGCATCAACCTCCTTGTGTAGACAGGCCTGAAGCTGGGACACCACAAGGTGGTAATGTTCTGTTGATTAATATGCCAGTCATGAATGATATATAAATTTTCAATATTTAATTTATAATTTTGAATTGTGAAATGTTTCAGGTGCTGGTTCTAGAACTACTGATCCAGCATGGACATACAGAAAACCCGACTTTGAGCATAATTCTGTACCTACGCCAAGTCCAAGCATGGCCCCATCACCTCAGATTCATCCTCCACCACCCTACTTGCGTCCTGTGCCACCTACCTACTATCCGCCAACCAGTTCCTGGGACCCACATGGCTTGACTCACCATGTTCCATACAATGCACCCCCTCCTGGTGTAAGAGGGGGTGCTATTCCTCCTCCTTTTATTCCTGCTTCTGTAACCCCTCTATCTCAGATAAAGGGAAGTGGAAGTGGAACTCAGCAATATAATAATCAGATGGTGCACCAGTCAGTTGCTCCTTCTGTACCATCGGTGCCACCTCCATTACCACCGTCTCCTCCTCCTCTTCCTCCCCCACCTCCACCTCCTCCAGATGCAGAGCCTTCAAACATGGATGTTGCTGGATCAAGCCTTCAGATTCGTTGGCGGGGATCACTTTCTAAGAGTGGTGTGCATTACTGTAGTATCTCTGCTCGCAGATTGGATTCAGCCATTTGTAAATACTCAGTTGACATAGCTGAGCCTGCTGAGTAAGGATGTTTCTCTTGAGAAATTCCATATGAAGTTTGTACTGATGATCAGTTTCTAATTTTTTTTTTCGGGGGTCACTGCAGCTGGCCAGCAAAATTAGACATGACGAAGCGCACAGATTTTAGACATGTCAAATCTACATTTTCAAATGCTCAGCCCCATAGAGTAAGTGTGTGATTGGCTTCAATGTTCCTATATACTCTTCCCTCTTAAGGCATGAAAGAATGTCAGAATAAGGCTTGGTTTGGCAGACCATTTAATCATGATATTTGTAGTCAGGACGTGGTTTTATAGCAATGAGTTGTGTTAAAATTCTGGAATTTGTACGACAGTGCCAAAGTCATTTGGTTAAAAAGGACAATATATGAAAGTAGTACTTGGTATACCAAGCGTATCTTGTGGAGATGAGTATATGCATCTAATAACATGATTATGAATGTGTAGTGTCAAACAAGCCTAAGTAATGCCATGTTCTCTAACTTTTTAAACCATCTTATGCAAATATGCAAAATTTAGTACTGTGTTTCTGCTCCTGCATTTTTCATCCTGACGCTTGCGTTTTATGGTTTTGGAATCTTACAGAGAGAGGTTTGCCAGTTGCTTCCTGCTTCTGCTGGTGATCATAAAGGAGTGAGTTATTTCTTATAGCAATTTCAATTCAAAGAGCAAGTTTTAAGTTGCAATGTCTTTAAGAAGTGGCTATTTTTTTTTACTGCCTGGTATCAAACGTTAATTGTGGCTTCTCTTTTAATGCAGTTTCAGGAGTTTATGTCATACCTAAAACAGAGAGAATGTGCTGGTGTAATAAAGATCCCAGCTGTCAAATCCTTGTGGACGAGACTTGTTTTCATCCTTCCATGCTCACCTGAAGCATGTTCCTTGTTTAGTGTGACACCTGATCCATCAGATTGCCTAATTGCGGTAATCTTGCCAAAGGAAACAAATCACGACTGAGTTTGTAAAAAAAAGGCTCATTCAACTTGTTGACTTTTGGTCTTGGTGTAGCAGCCCTAGTTAGTAAACCTGTCCATGTATCTAACATGTATCACAATAGCGTGTTGAAATCAGTCCCTGGTACGAATGTCAACAGTAGGGTTTTCATTGTAAAAATTCATAGTTTTAGAAGTATTTTCTCATAAAATTCTTGTGACCATTCAATTGTTGTGTTGTTGTGTACATCACACATGATGAAATTCTAAGCGTTTACCACATACAGGGTAACAGGAGTGTTACAGTAGAAGTCAGTAGTTTGGACTGGTCACTTTTTGTGTGTTTCTTCTTCTTCTTCTTTTGTACTTGTAATTGTGATGGAAATTACAGATAAAAGTGTAGTTAAACTGTTTTTGAGTTTGAAGGTAGAACCTCTGAGGATCAAAGGACCATCAGCTAATGGAGAATTTGGTTGGCTATAAAAAAATTAGTTCACAGAGAGAGGAACGCTAGAAGGAGGGGTTGAACCTCCGACCTTGTGGTTAACAGCCACACGCTCTAACCAACTGAGCTATTCCAGCTTTTGATATTACCCTACATCATTAAAATTAATATTCTAAGCTCAGACAACTTGATCAACGAAACTATACCTTATAACTTTATACGTAAATGATAGTAGTACTTTATTATGATATTTTCCTCAAAATAAATGTAAAGTTTTAACTTCACTAAATCCATAGGTGTGCACAAAAGAAATGTTGTTGGATACACCGACATTATAACATACTATCCTACTTTCCTAACATGTGACTGTGAATGTGGTTGCCCTTAACTTCTAGAATTCATTTTGTGGACCAAAAAAATATTACAGCACTAGGAAGATTTACGTAAGTGTGACAAGGATGAAAATAACAGCTTGAAGATGTACCCTAATTCAGATGTGTGTCTGTCTGTACCATCTCATCGATCAGCTTACAATATTTTACTCTTTTGACACTCTTCTAATGCAACTACAATTATCAAACACACTAAACTCTCCACTTCTTCACAGTGGAGCTTATATTAAAACACGATGGATCTGTGCAGTAAAATTGATAATTAGACTCATACGCGGACACGTCAGCAAATTAAATTGTAATTGTAGAGATGGATCGATCTCTTATTCTATGCTCTACTTTATGTGAATAATCTGCTGACACACGTAAGTTGCATACATGATTAGTACTAGTATTGATTATTGATTCCCAATCCAAATGCACAAGCTCCACTTCCATTTCCACGCTTCCACTCATTGGCCCCTCGCCCTCTCATTTTCACTGGAAAATGGAGAAATAATATGTGCGTAGTAGTGGGTCGTACGTGGGGAAATTTTTTAAACTTCATTAGATCGATGAGTAATAAGCACTGGCCCATATGCACAAGAGCTTAGTACGAGTACTCCATTGACCATAGTCCACAGTAAACACCACAAAAATATTAGTAAACCATATATTGACCCCTCATATAGATAAAGAGTGAATCAAGTGTTTAAATTTGGAGAATTTGATTTGATTTTATATATCCCTAATTCTTTCCTCGTTTTTACAAAATCGTGTCATTTAACTACCATTGCCAACAACCGAATCACCACTCTACCGCATTCTACTAACGATGGACTCGCAACTATTCGATCCAATTTCACCCCGAGCAATTCTAGATTTGCCACTACTTATCAGCTGCCAGTCCTTTTCAATAGCCCATTTTATTTTTCTTACAAGATTCTTTGATTATGTTGGTAAATAAATAAATGAGTATAACCATATAAAGGTAATAATAATAATAATTGGAATGCCTAAATGAATTCCTGGCCGTTGCTTCAAGCTCAGAGCGTCACCAAAATGCTTCAAAATTAGTACCGTTACTATTTCCAGTACGTAGGGTACGATCGATTTGTAATCGCGCACGTCTATTCCTATTTCTTTTTAATTCCATCTCAAGATTTTTATTTATAATGTAATGGAATTAGGTGAGATCTATGCCTTTTGTTCAGGCCATGTTGCCTACTAATTTTACTAATTTCATTTATATATAAAAAGGGAAATGATTCACCTTATTTAAATCATTGGGATAGATAATCTCTCTCTGAAAATAAATAAAAAAATTAATTCCTTTTTTTTGAGGAAAAGTTGATTAATTTCAATAGCAAGGGATTTATAAATATAGCATATCCAAACAAATAAATTATAATATAAATTGTTTTACACATCTAGATAATAAAACCAATCAGTTCAAGGTTCATGCATACTTTTTACTCGAACCAAGTTTTGATAAAATGTACAATCAAGTATCATTTTCAAGTATGACGAGGGTTAGAAACTTAGAATAGACCAAATTGATCGTTAAGACATCCAAGAAAATCAAATAGATATTTCCAAGTAATTACCAAGGCATTATGAAATCAATTCACAAGCGATCATCGCAAATCAATATTTCAAAGATCAAAGAAAGGAACTAAGACACTATTCCATATTTCCATGCATAAATTTCGTCAAATTAGCTCAGTAATCGGAAAAATAGTGGATTGGGATTTGCTCAATTCAAGAAGATCATGTCCAAAAGCATCATTATATTTTGGTCAATGGAATTGAGCAATTTTACCGCTAGGAATAAGTAGACCTTCAATTTAACTTGAAGCAACATTAATAACATACAACTCCTTCAGTCCTTCTTTAGAACGCGTAGCAGAACAAGAGATCTTCATACGATTAGCAAAAAGCAAAATTATGAAACAATCTGTACATAAGAAACGAGAGATGTACGTACAAATTAGACAAACAGAATTGTTTCAAAAAAATTGTAATAAATGGTGCTTGATACATTAAAATTGTGAATTTTGAGGATTAAGAATTTATAAAGTAATTTGCGCATGGAGAGCGAAATATATATTTCGGTTCATGATTAAAAGTACACCTTTAGCTCCAGCCTTGTTCCAAGATCTTCTTCGCCCCTGATGGAATTGGGCTGGTCCGGATCCTCGGTCCAATTTATGTGCTCCATTTACGTGTTACTTCAATCTCATTAGTCCATATATAGTAAAATTCGCTGAATATTACTTTTACTTTAACAAATTAATTTGTATGGACCACCCAAGTTAAAGGGACACGCACTACAAATGGGACACTTGGGTGGTCCATACAAATGGGACAAAAGATCTCCACCGGCCGTACAGTTATCGATAGATTTATTTTTGGTTATATATTTATTTATTTATTTATTTATTTCAGGGACATAACTAGATTTATAGGGATTATATTACAAAGACATTTAAGATTTTTGGTAGTTTTGTTAGAAAGAGACATTCATATCTTGGATGGATATCAGCATGAAACCATGTACTGTAGTCATGTCCCGTACCCTAACGGCACGTGATGACTACCATATACAAAAAAGTGACCACTCTCACTTGCGCGCCGGCGCCAATAATCCCATTCTCCCTCGTCCAATTAAAAAAAGGTAAAGCCATTTTGATTTCCTCCGTTTGAGGACAAAGCCCAAAATAATAGGAAATTTGTATACATTACAACGGCAGTTTTTCGGACACTGATAGATATAAATTATATTCGGAGAGGGTAACCGTTTAAAATTCAAGATTAGCAACTCCAATTTCGCATCCACTTCCTCACTCCCCACCCTCTCTCTACAACGTGAATCTAGCAGTTTGTGCTTATAAAACCCCCAAAATCCCCCTTCCACAAATCCCTAATCTCCACCCCTAAAACCCTCTTAAACAAGTATGGTGAACCCATCTCGATCTACAGCTTCAGTCTCCAGCTTGCTCTGCCAGGAATCGGAAACCGGTTGCTTTGATGAAGAACAAGACGGGTCGTTTGGTTTTGGCTTGAGTAGCTCTAATGGCTGCTCTGATGAGTACGAGTATGTTCAGTTGTTGCTGGAGAAGGAGAAATTCAACACCTGTTCTTCTTCTTCTTCTTCGGGTTCTAAGATTTTAGGGGATTTGACCAAGATTGCTCGTCTTAATGCTGTCAATTACATTCTCAATGTTAGTCTTCAAACTTGATTCCACATTTCCCGTTTTTTTTTTTGTAAACTTGTATGTTGATGGATCTTGTTTTGGATGAAATTAGGCCAGAGAAGAGTTGGGATTTGAACTCCAAACTGCTTATTTGTCAGTCACTTACTTAGACAAGTTCCTTTCTCTGAGAAAATTGGATGTGAGTTTCAATAAAGATGATCACCTTTTCAGTAAAGATTATCACTTTTTCTTCTTCTTTATATAGCAATAACATTAATAATGGAGGGTTTGAATTGATGCAGGATGAAAAACCATGGGCAATGCAGTTGCTTTCAGTTGGGTGTCTATCTCTGGCCTCTAAAATGCAAGGATCAACTGCCTGGGATCTGTCATCATTTCAACATGGCTTCAAATTTGACTTGAAACAAATCCAAAGAATGGAGCTTTTAATCCTGTGTACATTTGAGTGGAAGATGGGTTCAATTACTCCTTTTGCATTCTTACACTACTTCATCAATACACTCTTGGCCAAGCCGCCGCCTTCGAGCACTCTTTCAACTATTCTTGAGCTCATAATGGCCATTGTTAAAGGTATATAATCTGGATGGCTTTCTCTCATCTGATCCTCAAAACTGATCATTTACGAGTTCAGTTAAGTTGATGATTGTTCACAAAATATGCAGATGTCAACTTGATGGATCACTGCCCTTCATCTATAGCTCTAGCTGCAATTTTTCTGTCGTTGGATCAGAAACTAACAAGAGACACATTGGAGTTGAAGATCAATGCAATGCCTTGTAGCAAATTTCTTGATATTGTGAGTGTTTGACCGACAATGGGTATAATGTTGTAGATCGCAATTTTGATGGGCAATATTGAAGTGATCTCTTTTGGGTGCAGGAGGATGTTTTCAGTTGCTACAATGTCTTGCAAAGTTCAGAGGAAGACCGATCAACGAAACCGAAGCTGTCAGCTTCATCCGAATTGTCACCATTAAGTACACTCGGGTTCAGATACTCGCCAAGTACTTCTTCCATTGGTAGAGAAAGGAAAAGACTGGCATTTGATTCTCCAATTGGTAGCAAAAGGAAAAGACTCACATTTGATGATGCTTAAGGAGTTAGTTTACGGGGACTCAACTAGTTTTGAGTGGCCTTTTTCCATTACATATATACTAAATGCTCTTCTCATCAAGGAAATATCTCAAGAGAGAAAGAGGAAGAACCAGTAAGGAAAAACCAAAGTTTTTAATCCAAGTAAAGATTGGAAAAGGAGCATTTAAAACTGCTTATAAAAGGAGAGCTGCTTCTTGAGTGTTACCAATGCCATCCATGTGTTGAAACATGAAAGCTATATTCAGTCATGTGCATTTTTTGCATCTTTATTACTCTTCTAGCTGTCACACCTTTTGCTCTTTTTATTTTTCATTTTTTGTCCCAAATTTATACTTTTTGAAAGGGTATCTCGCTAAATCTTTGTAGTTCTTAGCTCTTGAAGGGTTCACGTGTTTGAGCTGATAGAATAAAAGCTCAAGACATAGTTTTTGCTTAGAAGCTTAGAATAACTTAATATGAATGAGGCTAGATTTGTTTGAACATGTGGATTTCTCTGTTTTATGTACATCTCTGTTTTGATCATTTTTCTTGTATTGGTTTGTTTTTCCATACTCAATTATTGGGGATCAAAAGCCATTTCAATCACACCATGAAAAGAGGATAAAAAGGCCAACATTATGGAGTAAGCATTACACCTAGGCTACCAAATGCTGGATATATTCCTTGACAAACCCCATGCTTATATTTTTTGCACACTTTTGTTTTAATTTCCTTTTATGGCTAAGTAACAATGAGTTGGAAAGTATCTTCCCATGCTTATACAGACATTACAGACAAAATCCAGTTGATTAAATAATGGATATTGTTTTGACCCAAAAAAAATGGTTATTGTAATATCACAAGTTCTTTCTAATAACAAACTTTATTATAGTTATTATTTGATTAAAAAAAATGCAATAAGCTAAAAGCTTTGGAGCGTACAAGTAAATATCAGGAGGTAAATTTCATGAAAGTGGCCATGCTAGTTTCCTGTTGCCATTGACTTCCTGCAAAGCTGACCTTTTCAAGCATCTTGTTAGGTCTACTTGAGTAACTTGACAACTTTATCTTCTAGGGTAATTCTTTTCTTCTGTTATTTTTATTTACTTTAACTTTCTTGTAACTTTGATCTCTGTCACAAGCAATTCTGGTCCCTCAGAATTCCAATCTCCATAGATCTAGTTAGCATAACAACATTTCAACAAGCAAAGGACTAAACGGGGCTTGAATATGGCTCTTTTGCTATATTTATCCCTATATGGCTATGTCCCTATAGCAAAATTAAGTAATTTTTGTGACAATTTAGTTTTCTTGTCATCTCTGGTGTGTTTCGTAAACATATCAACGAATTTACCGTTGGATAAGAGTGTGTGCATCTCGACTCCTTGGACCATGTTTTGAGCAAAAGATTAAAGTATGTTGTTACAGAAGTATATGGTACTATGTATCACGTTGTAAGAGTATAAGAATAAAAAAGAGCTGGCTTGGATGAATGACATGACATTGAATGTCAGAAACATGCAAACAGAAATCCAAAATTCCAGGGGCAAGGGCACATTCGTTACGTACGCCCAAGCACTGAATCTTGCAGAAGATAGAAGAAAGAAACAAAAACACACGGGTTTGTGTTGGAGAGAGTTTGGGAGATTCGCAATTGCAACAAAGATGATGATCCCTTTGCTATTGTAATTGTGTGGTCAAGTTGAAACTAGCCTGACAACACCCAGCTGCACTCTTTGTTGTTTTTGCCAGAAATGTGAATTGGTACCTTCTTTCAGCTGTAACTACTATTTTGTACTATCTCTGTTCTCTCTATTTATTAACACAATGGTCCATACGGATTGAAATTTGTTGAATTGATCAATGTAATGTTGACTTAAGTTTGAGACTAGATTTGGATGGGTTGCGCCAGGCCCAAGCAATAGTGCAACGCTTGGGCGACGCTCGAAGACCCAAGATAGCAAGCTACCTTAATGGGCCTCACCCTTGAAAAATAGATTTAATATCGAAGTGGGCCGATGGCCCACGTATCAGATATTAAACTGATAAGAACAGATACTACACTTGATCTTAGCCAAAAGGCCGAGAAAGGTATGATTTGGAGTGTATTTCTTCGGTCTATTTATATCCTTTTCTATGCTTGCTCTTTGTTCTGGTATTCAATGTGGGATAATCTTTCTTCTCACAAACGAACACAGGGACATTTCGTAGATTATTACTAAAATTGTCTAATATAATTACATTTCAAACGTAGTAATATATGCTTTGCTATAAGAGGATTAATGGAGCTGAAGTTATGTTAAATAAGATGTAATTCTCTAAATATCAAGTTTACAAAGTTTTCATGCTGGTAAGAGACGGTAAGGGGATTTATAGGGGGTTATCTATGTCTTGAAAAGATTATACAGTAGTTTTGACCTTGGGAAGCCTAAACAAGTGCACTGCCCTTTAGAAGCCCCCTTAATTTAGTTACCAATTTTCATGGTGTCTCGTGTACAATTGATCTCCAAAAACACTCCAATCGTCATTTTGAGTGTGCAAAACTCAGCGAGTGCAATGGATAAGTGTGTGGCAAAATGTTGAGCATGACAGTTTGGTGGGGATTCTCTCATTTTCAGTGTGCAAAGTTATCCCACATCGAATGTTGAGACATTGCATCTGTCAGGAATCAACATATAAAACACCATCCTCCTCTGCCATTGAACTTGTGGAGCCATGCAGTAAGCACAAAGCGAACTATTCTTTCGCCTTTTACTAAAGAATACCGTGTGCTTGCTGCTTTCAAGTGGCATACCCTAATTTTTGCAAGGTAGTCCTCCGTCTGGTGGGCTCCTATAATTATCAGTCTAATTATTCTTTTTATTTAACGTCCTAATGATATGGATTTTGGCTGGTTAATTCCTTTCTTTTGCATTTTTGTTAATCATAACTTGCATAAATTACGTGTTCACTTGCCATGATCAACCTTAGCTCAGTTCTGGCCAGGGGTTCAGCTGATGACTGACATCATCTTTGTATGTTTTGCTCAATCTATTAAATCCTTAGAAGGTGGGCTTGTATGTTTTGACTGACATCATCTGCTTGTATGTGATGACTGACATCATCTTCTCTTTATTCACATTGTAGTTTCTTTGCCATGTATATAAAAGCTTGCTAATTAAACCTTCGATCAACACCAATTTATGAGATATAGTGTCTTATTTCTAAAGTCTCTATTCCTTGGTAATCGAAGCCCAAAGATCTATGAATTAGCTCGTGTTTTACTAGCCAAGCAGACAAACGACCATACATCTTTGTTTATTCTCCTACATTTTAATTTGTACAAGTATTTCCGGAAATTTGTAAACACTGGACCCCCATTATTCTGTCACTTAATTCTTGGAAAGATACTGAACTTTTGTATTTGAAAAGAAACTCTGGTGGGTTTTTCTTCGTTGATATTATTGATAGTCAGTATGATCTTTTATTGATCAATCTGGCCTTACACTTCCGTAGTAGTATAGTTTTTCCTTTGATGATGCAAATGCATTTATCTTTGCCAAATCCGGTGGTCCCCAAAAAGACTGGCAATTGAGACACAACACCACTAAATAGAGGGCATTACACATTGTATCCCACATCGGAACTCCTCCACAAGAATGACTTGATTATATAAAGAGGCGACGCTCCATGGTTTGTCTCTTCGGAGACATCTGATAAAATTGGAACGATACAGAGAAGATTAGCATGGCCCCTGCGCAAGGATGACACGCACAAATCGAGAAATGGTCTAAATTTTTTTGATCTTTTTTTGCTCGGAACGTGACTAGCTTCTCATCTTATATTTCATATTGAGCTAACTCCCTATTTTATGAAGTTTTCTATGTGTGATTGGGTTTCTGTTGACTTGGATTTGTATAAAAAAGGACCTGATGCTTGCTAAATCTAACATCTAATACCAGTGCTCTCGAAAGGTTGCCAATTGGGACATCTCCAGAAAACACTTCTTTTTGAGGTGGAAAGCCGGAGAGACACTTTCACTCGTTACTTAATGGTTGTCCACATTTTTTTCTCTTGTTTTATAATCTTTTCATCTAGCAACTTTTTTTGAGGTGGAAAGCCGGAGACACTTTCACTCGTTACTTAATGGTTGTCCACATTTTTTTTCTCTTGTTTTATAATCTTTTCATCTAGCAATTTTTTTTGGGTTCTTACTATTTATATCCCCAATAATTAACTAAAATTTCTTACTATTTATATCCCTGATATTCTTTGTATTTATCAACTTAATTTATATCTCTAATATTCTTTTTATATCCCTAACAATTAAACAAGTAAAATGAATGAGTCGTTGTATAAAACATGTGTCTACCATTCAAGAGGGTGGTTTGGTTTAGGCAAAAAAAATTCTATAAACCTGTCTTTATTTTCAATAAAATATAGATTTCCCAGAAAAAAACAATATTATGACTGGAATTGTTGGGATGCGCCAGGCCCGAGCTATAGTGCAACGCTTGGGCGACACCCGAAGGCCCAAGATAGCAAGCTATCTTAGTTGGGCCTTCACCCTTAAAAAATAAATTTAATATCGTTGTGGACCATTGGCCCACATATCAGATATTAAACTGATAAGAACAGATACTACACTTGATCTTAGCCAAAAGGCCGAGAAAGGTATGATTTCTAATGTCTTTCTTTCAGCAATTTATATCTTTGTCTAAGTTTGCTCTTTCTTCTGTCTATCGATGTGGGATATGCAGTCTCTTGGAAGACCATTGTGTAACTAGTGATGTCATCGCCGAATTAGATACGCCACTTTTGCTTTGCAACAAGGTTTAACTCTTAAAATTGCAAGGATTTATTATAGCTGCAGTTGAAGAAGATTGCTTGATTTTATTTGAGATATCGTTTTATTTTTTATGTTTATTTAACTACAGTAGTTACTTATTGTTGTCTTGATAGTCTGGGTTATTGGTTATTTTAATGACATTTGAATATGAATGAGCAAACCCAATTCAAGTGTACGTGATTTCCCTATAATTTTGCGACACTTTTCTGTCTGTACTTTAAGGCCATATATGTATAGGATAAGAATCCAAAAATCCACAAAATTAACTGCTTACCAGGGCATAGTAGGCAGTAGCCCAAGTCTGCAAGTAACATATGATTTTGTACAGGAAAAATCATTATTTTAAAGTTTATGAAACGTTATTAGTATATTTTTATTAATGTATTTTTATAAATTAGAGTTTAGTCTACTATAATCTATTAGATCAAAAAAAAATTACTTACTACAGTATATACTAAAGCGGAAGCAAATTCTGTCACCATATCGCGTCATATCACCCCCTTTTTAAAAATCTATCTTATTAAATCTTGATTTTATCATAATCTTATAGATACTTAATTAAAATGTTAGTTCTATATTAGAATTTGTGTTGTTTAATTAATAATTCTATCCAAATATATAAATCTCTATCTTATCATCATACACATTTAATTAATACATAGATCTATCATAAACCTTTTATTTTAAAAAGTATTTTTATACCACAATCTATAAATCATAATCATAACATTTTACCCATTTAATTAAATTTCATACTAAATTTAAATTATTTTTCTTAATTTTATTATGTTTCTAAATAATCAAAGGTAGCAAATTCTACCACTATATTTAAGACAAATATTCATTCTATTAAAATAATATATTAAATACATTTTTACTATCATATCATATTAAAATATTAATAAAAAAGTAGATGTTATATTTAACATATATATCACTAATATTGCATATTGATAACACTTTAGAAAAAAAAAGATATATTTCTTAATTAAGATAATAATTTGTTCACATTTTCATTACATATTTATATATTTATTATTTAATTATTTTTTCAGAAAACAATAACATATATACGAGATAAATTGGTTTTATATTTAACTTATTAAATATTATCTACATATTTAATATAGAATATATTAATCCAAATTTTATTTAGACTTATTATTTTATTATATAAGTTAGTTTACGTAATTTAATTTAAACGCCAAAGATTTGTATGAATTGTTAATAAAATGTGATAATGCATCTTATCTTATTTCATTCTTCCTCAATTATTTAAATATATATTTATGTATGTATAAAAAGTAAATATAAAATAAAATATATTTATTATGTTATTTTACAATCCAAAAAATGCGTCGTTTAAAAATAAAGTATGCATATGATAATATATATTCGTAATTTTTATATTAAATTCACACACAAAACAAAAAAAAATAACATCTCCGTACAAGGTACGGGTCATTTGCTAGTACAATATAAAGTGAAACCAAAGTTTTTGTTAAAATTTGCGCCACGTCATCAACCTTGAATAAAATAATGATTTTATTTTTTGCATTGATTTTCAAAAAATAACTTATATATCTTCTTGATATCTTATCCGATTTTCTTATACATACTTAATATCTTACTCAATTATATATCCTTATACGAATAAGGAAATTCAAGTGATTTTCTTTTATATTCTTTACAATTTTTTTTCTTATTAATTAGTATACATTTTTGTCATTATTGAATGTTGAAGAATAGTGAAAACATTTCACATGTGTCAATAGTATATTCATTAATAATATAAATTTGAAAATGTGAATAGAACTGTTTTAGAATTAAAATTGTATGAATAAAAGTACATATATAGGTCAATAGGTTCGGACTTTGGTCTATCGGATTTGGATTATAAGTTCCCGATTTAAAAGCGTATTCGTATCAAAATTTGATCTCAAATCGGTTAATTCGGTTTTATATTTACATTATCCGTACATGGTACGGGGTTTGTACTAGTTATCTTCTTAAATTTTATTTACGGCTCTTTTCTGGGTTTAGTATAAATACTTTATTGTATTTTTTTTTATCAATAACAAGAAAATAGAATTTGCCCAAATCTCCTTCCTCCTCTCGTGTCTGCGTCTCTTCTCTATCTCCCTCTCGTTCTAGGCCTACCTTCTTCTACTTCTCTATTCCTCATCCTCTTCTCTACGTAACTCTCTTTTCCTTATCTCCAAAGTCATAAATGTTGAATTGCTTGGCAAATAAGATACATCTTTTTGTATCAGTTTATTTTTATGGGTTTCCTTCAGTCGATCCTTGGAGCAAATTTTCAGTTTTTTTTATGTGGTCATTGCAAGGTATTCTTTGAGCAACATATCATTCTGAAACGCATTTATTCATTTGAAGGCCATGTCATGTGTATAGATTGGAGATATATTTGGGATTAGAGAATGGATGGCTTGAAAAAGAGAGAAAGCCAAGGTTTGTCTATGATGGGGTCAGCCTGCCTGGCAGGTCAGGTAAAATCGGGTCAGCCACAGCCTGGCAACTGCCAACCCCTCTCATGTCACAACCACCCTCATCAAGTATCCATGTTAAGAACATTCAATCATTATGTAATTTCATCTTAATAAAACTTTATGTAACACATTTTCCTACAGTAGTACATTTCTGCTGTATAAATGGTGCAAACATATTGCCTGATAAGTGTACAAAGATGGTGATTATATGCCAAATGTCTTACATAATGCATGCTTACCGAGTTACCAGACACATGTGCGCAAATGAAACGGAGAATCTAAACAGAGAGAAAGCAGCTAGGTATGGGACCCCTTGTGCCCTCAGCCCATAACTCCAACCTTTGCACATGCTCATCTTCTCATTTCGCTTGCTCATGGCTTCTGCAGACACCGCCAAAAGCTAAGCCAAGAAGACAAAAACCTCTCATTACCACCACTCGCTCAGCCTCAGATCCCTCCCTCTCTCTCTCTGTAGTCTATACACAAACAATTTCATTCTCTGTTTCCATTTTTCGATTCGAGTAAAAACTGATTTTTCCCTCGCATTCGCAACTCCCCGATCGAGGAACAGTTCCAGAAGACAAACTCTAGCGAAAGCCTGCCAAGAGATTCTCTCATGTAGAGACCAGTTGCTTTCCAGAATTGACATCTTTCTGCTCCCGCCTTTGGAGTTTTCCTCAAAGCTGTTTTTCCCCCCTCGTTTTCTCTGCTTTTGGTACGTTTTTCCCACCGTTTTCGACTTTTCAATTCCTTTCGCGAATTGGACGAATTCGCTAATGGCATAATGCGCTTTTTGTTCTCATTAGCTCCAGGATCTCGTCAATTTGGTACTGCTCTAAGCAATTGACGAGGTTTCTAGTCGAAAGGGGGGAAAATGCTGTGTGCTTGCTCCGGCGAACAGTTCAAATTCGAAGAGCCACCGCCGAAGTCGCCGGAGTCTCTGGCCACCAGAGATTTCTCGGCGAGGGGCAACTCGCCGAGGACGTCGAGGGATTTCTCCACTGTTAGCGGCGTCTCCTCTCGGACGCCTAGGGATTTCTCCGTCAGCGGCCTTCTCTCGGCGGACCAATTGCCTTCCAAACTTGATGACGATCAAGTAGATGAGGTTGAGTCCACATTGAAGGAGGCTCTCTCCTTAAACTATGAGGTCGGCGCTCTGTATCTATATGATTGATTAAGTTTGCCTTGTTGATTTTGAGGTATTTTGTGGTTGATCCGTTGTATCGCTGATGAATTGTCAGGAAGCTAGGGCTTTATTGGGGAGGATGGAGTACCAGAAGGCCAATTTCAATGCTGCTATTCAGCTGTTCCAAGGGATTGACATCAGTAGGCTGACACCTGCCATGATCAAGTCTATCCGCGAGCATTCTATTTCTAGGCAAAGGAAGCCGAAATCGAAGGGTGGCGAAAATTCTGTTGCTGGTATCATGTCCATGGCTTCTGTGAGCTTGTTTCTGGAAGCCATCCTGCTCAAGGCCAAGACTCTTCAAGAGCTTGGCAGAACCAAAGGTATTTATTTCCATGGAATTTGAAATAACGGTTGTGTAAGCAATGTGCTGTAGTCATTTTGCCTGATCATCTTTATCTTGTTGTGAGTAACTGTCGGTCTGTTGCTTTTTTGCGTTGAATTTGGCCTTGTGAATGATGTGTAACCCTTGAAGTTTCTTGCATGTTTCAGATGCTGCAAATGAGTGCAAGATAATCTTAGATGTAGTTGAATCTGCATTGCCTAATGGAATGTCAAAGAGCACTCCTGAAGATTGCAAAATGCAAGAGATGTTCCACAAGGCATTAGAGCTTCTGCCTGAGCTATGGAAGCAGGCAGGGCACCTTGATGAAGCCGTTACCTCATATAGGCGAGCCCTTGTGAAGCCCTGGAGCTTGGATCCGAGTAGATTAGCTGCTGTGCAGAAGGATCTGGCTGCCACATTGCTCTATGGGGGTGTTGAAACAGGCCTTCCACTCCAGCTACAGATATGGGGCCCAACTACTCCAAAGAATAACCTAGAGGAAGCAATATTGCTGCTCTCTATAGTAATGTCTAAGATGGTGAATCAGGAGATTGATTGGGATCCGGAAATTGTGGACCATCTCACCTTTGGGCTATCGGTTTGTGGAGGATTCGAGTTTTTAGCTGACCATATGGAGCAAGTATTACCCGGAATATATGACCGGTCTGAGAGGTGGTATACTCTTGCTCTTTGTTATAGTGCTTGTGGTCAGAATGAAGTGGCCTTGAATCTGTTAAAAAAGGTCGGTGGTAAGTCTGAAATGAAGGAGCACAAGCCACATCTGCCTGCCTTATTGTTAGGGGCTAAATTATGCTCACAAGACCCTAATCATGCACGCGAAGGGATAGATTTTTCTCTAAGATTTATTGAATATGTTGAATTTGCTGCTGATGGTGATGAGCATTACTTGGGCCAGGCTCGTAAGTTTATGGGCATTTGCTATGGGAGTTCAGCCAGGGCTGCCATCTCAAGTTTTGAACGTGAGAGCTTTCAGAAAGAGTCTCTTAAATCTTTGAACAGTGCCTTTTCAGTTGATAAGGATGATCCAGAGCTTATATTCAACCTGGGTTTAGAAAATGCCGTGCAGAGGAATCTGAATATGTCTCTCGACTATACCATGATGTGTTCAGGCATGGTGGGAGAGAGATGGGAGAAAACCTGGAAGCTGTTGGCTCTTGTGCTATCTGCCCAGCATCGCTTCGAGGATGCAGAGACTGTCATACAACTTGCCTCAAATGAAGGTGATGAGATGGATCATCTGGAGTTCCTAAAATTGAAAGCTAATCTTCAATTGTCTCAACAACAGCCAAGACAGGCTATAGAAATATATGGAGTTTTGCTATCTAAAATTCAGGCACTAAAGAGAAGGAAATCCAAGGAATCCCATTTGAAGGTATGTAGTTTCAGGAAATCTGATCCACCAATACTCAACTTGACAAAATAAATAGTTTCCAAATGCAAAGTTTATTGCTACTGTATTTGATCTTGTTCTTCCCTCCTGCATTCCAGGTACAGCAATTAAGACATTTGGAAGTTGAAGCATGGCATGCTTTGGCTGATTTATATGCAAAGCTTGAGGCATGGACTGATGCAGAAGTTTGTGTAGATAAAACTAAGTCAATCAAAACTTTTGATCCTAGAAGTTGGCACGTGGAAGGTATGATGCCTGTTTGGATTCATAATACACATGTTCATCTATGACATGTGTGATGCATTCTAAATCCTGAAATTTTAAGTGTTGTTTGGTCAACCCAGAATATATACATGCTTTGTTCTTTCTGTTGCATGACATCTATATAAACCTTATCCTATCCCAGTAGGAAAACACTTTTGACCTCTAAACTTCAGTTGATGAGCTTGATGTGAATGCTGAATCAAAGTGTTTATATCAGGTGTTTTGATGCAAGCAAAATCAGCATACAAGGAAGCACTAGTAGCTTTCTTGATGTCATTGTCAGTGGAGCCAGATCATGTCCCGAGCCTTGTTTCAATGGCTGAAGTACTTGTGCAGCTAGGTGGCCACTTGCTCCCTATAGCTAGAGGCTTCTTGATGAATGCATTGCAAATTGATCCTACAAATCATCATGCCTGGTTGAACCTAGGACTGATTTCGAAGCGTGAGGGTCAATTAAAACAGGCTGCCGAGTATTTTCAAGCTGCGCACGAGCTCAGTTCTTCAGCTCCAATTCAACCATTCCACTGAAACCTTCCACTAGGGACTGAATCAAGGAAAACTCAAGATTTTGCTGATATCAGTGAGTTCTATAACTCGGAAATAATGGTTGAAATATTGTGTACAGATGCTTAGCTTCATGTTTCGTTAGCCCTTCATCTTAACGTGTAAAACTTAGATATCAATGTCTTGCTGGCTTTCTGCATATACAAATAATATGTGCACTGTTTAGTAGCTTAATTTCCGGCCAAGATTTGTTTTCTTGGATAAATGTCTCTTTCAGCTGATCAGAGTAAAAAATCAACAAGTGAATCATATGAAATTTGCACAACATGCAGGCATGTAATGATTAACAAATTGAGCAGGCCGAGTTTCTGTAGAAAAATTACTCTTCATGGTTGTGCCCGTCACGCTATCATCATACTGTAATTGAAGCAATCAAATGTGACCAGAAAAATATTGGTATCACAAATCAGCATCAGAAATCTGCGACCTAATCTTGCCGGTAATTTAGCCCGATCCTTTTCTGGGAATAGTTAATTTGGCAGTTGGTCGAAAGCTCAATTACTAGTACAGTACTAGTTCTCAAATTTGTTTGTTATACCTTGATCTAACTATAAACGTCACAACAGCTCAATAGAAATGAATGACAACAGATTTGTCGTTTGTACTGGATAAATACGTCTTAATAATCTGACAGAATCGGTTGGCCATTTATTTTCTACATACTATATCCAAACTATGCTCAAACCTACTGCTGGTCCTGCTGGATGAAAACTTGGCCACAAAATTAATATCATCCATTTACTAGTCTGCAGCGAAAATATATGCAAGTTAATTAGCGGTAGATCACTTCTTAATGGCGATTATTGGGTCCTACTGACTTGACTTTCCTGGGCCAACCAACACAGTTGGGCCGCCAGAGTTTGCTTCTGGTCCATTTAACTTCCCATGGTAGTTTGCATAGGGACCAGTAACAGAACCATATAACAGGGAGATTTTTTCCCCTCTTAAACTAGCCCCTAAAGTTGGATTTATTATGGCAATGTTAAATCTTGGATGGAATTTTTTCATCCACTAAAATTATTTTGGCCGATCTCCCAAGGGAAAGAGAATCAGGCTCTAACACAGGAGTCAAACTCAGATAGAGAATCAAGGTGAGTGATTTTAGATATGGCTAATACCTTGGTGTAGAAATAGATATGAAGTCAAGTATAT
Organism: Polygonum aviculare; assembly: GCA_934048045.1. Taxonomy (NCBI): domain Eukaryota; kingdom Viridiplantae; phylum Streptophyta; class Magnoliopsida; order Caryophyllales; family Polygonaceae; genus Polygonum; species Polygonum aviculare. Next base: position 11,056,574 of record OW204028.1, read on the forward strand.
AAGTGAGAAATGTGTAATTCCAAGATGTCACTCATTTTTTTGAAAAAATCTAGTTAAACATGCATAAAATAGGTTTTACTCCTTTCTAACCCCATTCTTATGCCAAGCAGAACTTTGGGGGGTCCTTGACGAGCTAAACGTCGCCCGGAATAGAGGTTGTAGGAACATATATCTATGCCGAAGTCGATTTTGCACTTGTTGTGAATCTTTTGCACCATCCTAATCAACCCATCATCCCCGTTTTACCCTCGTTCCCGCAATGTTGAGGCTTTCTTGGTCGACGCTAGAAAGTTTGTCTACGCCATGTATTCAGGGAGGCAAATTTTGTTGTTGACTCCCTTGCATCCTTTGTCTATTCTCTTCTTGTTGGTGTTCATTTGCTTCTTGAACTGCTTGTGGATTCTGTGAATTTTATCTCAGAACGATGCTAGGGTTATTTTCTTTCCCGGACTATTGACACGTTAATTTTTTCATTTCAATTCTCGACCAAAAAATGCTGTAAGGTTAAAGAGACATATGACGTGCTCCAAAAAAAGTATTGGTTTGGCCGTTATTTTTTTGGTCGGCTATTCGTGTATTTCATATTTTGTATGATATGAGTGGAAAGCTACACTTCACTGAAATTATTCATGTTTTTCAGAGCTCAAAGTAGTATCACGAAATTTGGTCTAGTTTAATATAAGCTCGAAACAAGCATGTTTATATCCATTTGGACACGTAGTAGTATCACAAGAGTTCAAAGATCTTACACATACTTATTAGTTTGATAGATAATCAAGATAACTAATACAATAACATGATCATCTAGCCCAAACCACCCAACATAAAAATAAAAGTACATCATCATCCATCTACATGCATAAGCTATTAAGCTACAACATGATGGGCAGTAGCTAATCGAATCAAGATAAGCAACAACAGCAACAACAACAACAGCTAGATCATACCATAATTAACGATCATAAACCTAATCATACACTTGATCTTGTTACTCGGGTTGAATCCTAGGGCAAACCGAAGCCTGAAGCTGAGGCAAATAATAGCTCTCCCAATACCTCCCGAAAACCGCCGCCATCACCAAAACCAAAACCACCATTCCACCAATCCGGTAATTCGCCCTAATCCACGGCCGATCACTCACAAACCTCTTCAGCCTCGCCTCCATCGACAGGCTCTTGTCCTCCTCCTCAGTCCGAGCACCGGCTTCAACCACCTCCATCTTATTCTTTTCCCTGTCCTGATCCCCTGCATCTTCTAGAACCTTCTCTTCTTCCGCCTTGTCTTCCTCCCTGTGTTTGGAGGTGGTGGCTGATTTGCTGGGCATGGAGTTGGCTCGGACAACCAGCGGCTTGAGCTTGTTGTCGCCGGCGTGGACGAACCGGATCAGCGAGACCTCGTCGGGGTTCAGTTGGGAGTAGATCAGGCGCTTCTTCTCTTCGATCTCGTCCAGCAGAGCCGAGAACTTGTCGACACCGCGGTCCGAGTAAGGGTTCTCCCGATCCCCTTTCTTGGTCGTCGACTTCCGCCTCAGCAGCTGCTTCTTCGCCTGCCCCCCGCCGGCGCCGCAAGTGCACGCTGTCGCCGTCGCCATTTCCCCGGGATTTCAAAGGAAACGAAGAAATATGTGGTGTGTGAAGATCCCCTTTCTTGGGGAGATGAGTAAAGGAGGTGTGATTAATTGACTAGTGTGATTGATTTCTAGAAGCGTGTTCTTGTTTTGTGGTAGCTATATTCGGCATCTTGAGGGTCGCAATGTGTTTTAGTCAAACAACGTGGCGTGGCCCACATAATAAGACTAGTGTGGATACATCATTAGTAGTATTATACTGTATTTTGTTACGTAGTGGTTGTTGGTTGCAAATCATGAATAAACTAATATGATGATACCCTTCTAGATGAATACGATTTTGGGCTGGACTGTAAGGTTTTCCGGGAATAATTGTTAATCCTGTCAATATCACGTGTAGGGATCACACCAGGGCAAAAGACAACAAACAATGAGGTATTTTGTAATGAATGGCGCATGCGTTTATTGACTAAACAGCAGTCTCTTATTCAGTGAGTCCCTATTAAACACAGTAGTGGTTTAAAATTGCGAACTTGGATCACAAGTTTTCCTATAAAACATTGTGAATGAATTATCCAAAACTTGTTGTTCTTCTAACATATATCGGAATATATAAAAGCAAAATAGGTTCAAGTCAAGTCCGTTGTCATATTCGGGTCGGGTACTGCGGGTGTTTCTCATCTTTCGGGTGGGGCATGTGTCTGCCTTTGCTATTAGTTTGTACTATAAGCTAATTTGGGCTTCGAATTTTTTAGTGGAACATTCTGTAGGCCCAAAAAAGGCCCATCGATGACATGCATTGCAAATCAGCATCTAAATCCTAAATTCCTCTGTTCCGATTCAACGATTTGCAAGGACTTCTATTCAATTAAGAGAGTTTTCTTTCAAACTCTCGAGTTCATTTACATAAACAAAAAAAACAGAAAAAAAGACCTTCTCCATAGTCTCTATTGAGACTATATATCAAGAAGCATCAAAATTTGCAAACATATTTACAAAGGACCCTTGAAGGAAGTGATTCCTCCATGATGACCCACCAAAGCCTTCTTCTTAAAAGACTTGTTGTTTCTCTGCTTGCAGTCTCCATTGGCTATGGTGGGAATCAAATACCAACCAATTGAAGTACACATAATTGCAACGGACCTCCCAAACAAGGCCAAAAATATCAGTATCACTATCACCACCATGGGCAAGTAATACTTTGGCCTTCTCAACTCCTGAAGACTCTCAATCATACCCTTCAACAAACTCCTCTCGCGGGCTCGTGTCGTGGGCCCCACATCGCTCCGGCTTCTCACCAATGGACGACGAAGCGGTTCATCAAGCGGGCCTGATCTCATGACAATATCGTCTTTGTTGCTCTTCTTGATCTTGCTCTTGATTTGGGTTTGGTCAGTCTTGGCTTTGACCACAATTGGCCTGCAGGTGTTGTCCTTGGAGCAATCAAACTGAACAAAGGAGATCTTATCAGGGCTGATCTCAGAGTAAATCCTCTGCCTCTTCTCTTCCATCTCAGCTAGCAAAGCAGAGAACTTGTCGAGCCCGCGCGTCGAGTACGGGTTCTTGCTATGGCCTTTGCTGGATCTTGATGATTTTCTTGGGGAAGAATCTGCGCTTCTGATGGCCCTTTCATCATCATTGTATTCTTCATCTTCATCCCTAGGAAAGCTGTGGCTTCCACAGATTATTTTCAAGGACAATGGGTTTACCATTTTTCTATGTAGTAGTGGTTTGAACTTTGAGGGGTTTGTTTGATCAGTTGAGATGGGATTTTAATGAATATTCAGGATTTGGTTTCTGGGTATTTAAATGGGAGGTGGTGTGAGCATGAAGAAAAGACTGGATCCAAACTTGATCAAGAATTTAAGAATAGTCAATTGAGGGGGAGTTGTTTGCAAGCAAAATTCAAGAGAAGCTTCTTGTCTTATTATTATAATGTGGATTTGGGTTGATTGACTTTCTTGCATAGGAGAAATGCAATGCCATTATTTACCAAGTCAAACACCAAATTTCAGTTACTAATCATGTGATGAGAAGTAATTAAGAGAATAATTTGGTGATTCTAAATTTGTTTTCATTTTTGGCTGCTGCCTGGTAGAATGACCAAACATACACGTTACTTAAATCATGGTTAGGTATTTCCAAACATGATTATGATAGGGTGAGACCCAATTCTTATCCTGAAAATAAGATGGACGCAATTCTTGATCAAATATTTTTATTCTCATAAATTTATAAAATAGGTTTATATTATGGAGCTGTCTAACATCAGCATCTGATTTAACATGTGAAGAAAGATTATAACGTTTTCTGGCAAGATTTATTAGTTGGTCTGGGTAGGCATTTACCTTCTAGATGGTCTAGTCAATTTGCCAGGAGGTGCCCTTCATTTTCTTCTGCCATCACTTACTCCGTTGAGTAAGTATAAATAATTAATTTTGGGTCAAATTTATTCGGAAAATGCTCAAATATATTATCATCAACGGTTGATTTTGGCAATCAATATAATTTTCGCCAATAGTAATCTATTCTGCAGCTTGTGTTACGTGGAGCTAGCTTGCTGTCTTTCTAGAAACAATTAAGTATGATTATTGTCATTAAATGCTGATAATCCGTTGGGGAAAAATAACTGAGTATAGTAATTAATTAGTATACGATTGAAAGAAAACACTAGAACAGATCATGTAGATAATTTCTCATTTCTTTTTGATGAAATGTCAATCTGTTTCTATCCTGCCAAATGTTTCCTAAATTTGAATATGGAAAATGGTTATACGTATATTCATGATTGACCAAAAGTTCAAGTAGATAAGCATGCCAATTGTGTAGAAACAATATATTTTTATCTTGTTGTCGTTGCATGAATTATAATCTTATATGATCGATTTGACCATAGCTTATAGAAGGTAGTTACAACGTTTAATCAATCTAAAGAGTAAAGTAAATATTAGCTGCTGATTGGTTTAAACTCGTAAGTCATAACACCGACAATAGAAGGATTTGGATATCATGACCTAACGTCATGAAGCTCGATTTGGGATACGTAAAAGTTGTGTGTTAGTTTGATTGCTGAGTTAATTTTCATCATAAGTGGAAGTTTGGTACTTGCAATTACATCCTAAACCTTTTTACTGTTTTTTTTTAGGATAAGAGACGTCACATAATTGCACCAGAAAGAAGCTCACATAAATTCATTCATGCATCAGAGAGTCAGAGACCAACTTGATTTTACAGTTTACAACAATCCAAATGAACCCACGTAAGAAAACAAACTTCACAATAAAGAGAAGGCTTAACATAGTGGTAAGAAACACACTTTATTTTTTATTTAGCACCTATATGATTATCCATGAACTTACAGATGAACATACTAGAACAGATAAAACAAATAAAGAACAAGTGCCATACGTTTCTAGCTTATTTGCTTATACATGGGTTTCATGACTTTCATCACCCTTCCTAAACACATGAACATATTACAAAGACACAACAACAACTGGAAGCACCCTTATTTTGTGTTCCTTGTTTTGAATTCTAAACCTTGTCTACACAACACACAAATGTGAAAAAGAAAACAACCACTATTCACAAGCCATTTCCTTCCTGTTCAATTACGTGGAGGATTTGGCCATCTTGAGCTATACGCTTCAGGTCCACGACAAAATTGTTCCTGAGGAAGCCGAACCCGAATGTCCCATCAGTGTACAGCCAGATCCTCCCTTCAACATGCCTAGGGTTCGCAGCAGTTTCAGCCAGATCTGGAATGACAAGATCGTAGCTTGAGTTTATGTACATCATACGAGAAACTACTTCTTCGTCATCTCTGGAGTGAGGCATCTCAAAGCCAACATCAGTTGCTGTCGCTGTGACAGGCTTCAGATGGTCACGGGTGGCGTACACCAGTTGTTCTTCAGGAGAGAGTGGAGATTCTATGAATGTTGCTGATGAGGTCCAGAAGACAGGGGGCCCACCGGATAGAGCTTTTGCTGAGTCCCCAACCCTCCGGCACACAATGCCTCCCATGTCATCGTAGCTAACCAGATAAAAGTCCAGAGTCATGTCTTCACAAATGCCCTACAATAGGCAATTTGGAGAAGTTTGTCACTATTTCATTCTGATAATCTCAGACTCCAGAATTCCAAACACCATTTGGTGTATCATCATCCAAACATCTTTCAAAAGTGTAAGGATTTGTTTTGCTATGACAGAAACATTCTTTTGAAAAGCAACTTTGTAGCAAGACAGATTCCCGTGACAAATTTAGCCAAAGACTTGGACGTATGTATATCAGATATTTGTGCATGAGGCAATATTCAATAATCTCTCTAATCATTACAATCTTGGTGTACTAAACAAAATAGCCTGGTGTGAGTCTTCATTATCCTTGAATGTTTAATTGATATGCCAAGATGACAATGCAATCATCAAAAGCATTTTTTCTAAACCTTTTCAATTGAAACCTGTGGCTGTAGGAAGAAATAATCAAAAAAACCGTGAAGACTATTTCAATTGTTAGCAACAAACATCAGACAATCAACAGCTAGAGCAACTATGCACATTGAGTTTCTTCCATACAGGATGTGCAGTGATTTAATCGAGTGATAATATTCAAGGAGGCAATCTTTTCCTCCGTACAAGATGCCATAAGACACTGATTCAGCTATGTATAACTATTCAAGGAGGCATCTTTGATTTGCCTAACAATTCCTAGTACATTTAACCACCCCCATCAATTTAATCCACCCCTCTCCATATGGTAAATTGTTTGGCTAACACAAATGAGACATCATCATCATACCATCTATAGAAGCAAACTAAATCAAGCTGATGTAAACACTAATGCTTACAAAAGCAGACAAGAAACAAACAACATTACAATTCTATTGATACTACTTTGTAACAGAAGGCGAGGTGAGAATTTATAACAAGTGAAAAAACACCATCAACATGAGAATTAGAGAAAAGAAAGGCTGACCTTCCACAGACCCTGCAGAGGCTGAGAAGGCGAGGGCGAAGACTCAACAATCTTCACCAAATGCTCAGCCTCCCACCTTCTTCTCCCTCTCCTCTCCCTTGCTCTCCTTCTTTGCCGCCTCCATGCTCTCTCCCCACTAGCTCCAGGGCTCATCCTGTTCGCAAAGTACTGATACATCTCGGACATCAACCGCTCAGGAGGCGACCCAATCTCGGCCCCAACCACATTTTCAATCTCACCGCCATTGAATTCCTCCCCGCTCGAATTGAGAAAGTTGCCACTCATTTGCCAGCCATTCCCAGGCCTCCTACTATCAGGAGAACCAAATCCTAACTCTCTACCCTCTTCCAGAAACACATGCCCTCTGCCCATAAAATTCACATTGACAGGAAACAATTCCTTCTCCGAGCAATCCGGATTGTCCGGCGCAACCCGGCAATTCGGGTCAAGGTAACTCAAGGCCTCACTTTCGGGCGAAAGGCTCAGCCAAATAAACGGCGTCTTGATCACATTGTACCCGCTGCTCTTCGACGGGGAAACCCTAGATCCTGTTACGGAAGACGGCCCCCACTCAAAGAACACCAGCGCAGAGGAATCGACGGAATTGGAGTCGTCGACGGCCGAATCACCCGAATCGCCAACTCGGCGCCAGAATCCGATGAGTTTCTCGTACTCGGCCAGGGCCCTATAGAGGTGCTTGAACCCTACCTGGCCATTCCCCCAATTGTTGATTTCGGTCTTGGAACCCCATCGCCGATCGCAAAGCGCATACCAGAGCTTGCTGTCGGCGCGACATAGGGAAGAGAAGAGCTTTGAGGTGCAGGAGAAGGACGACAGGTCCGCCGGGGATAGGAAAGAGAGGACACACAGCTGGACGTCGTCGGGGAAGTCGGAGAATGAAATTGGGGAGTTCTGTGAAGCTGGATCGCCGGAATCCGCCATTATCTCCGACGAATGATCCCTTTCCACCAGTTTATTATCTGAATATACGTCTAGGGTTTGACAATTGGACCGGAGGTGAAAAGATTGACGCTTACCTGCGTGTTTCGATTTGGGGGTGATGTTTTGGGGGAGAGAAAGATTGTAAATTCGTGTAGAATTGTGAAGATTTCGCTGCCGAATATGGAATGATTCTTCGAAATTGTTCTGCGCGGAGAACGGGAGAAAATGGAAAGTTGTGGGAGATGAATTCTGGACGAAGTATAAGGATATAACAGTAATTTCATAGATGGAATTATCGTGTACGCCGACGGTACACGGGACTCGGTGAAGATGCTCTGAAATATTGGGCCGTAAGTCCAAATGCATTTGGGCCTCCACTATTAGATTACATAAGGGCCTACAATGAGAAAATGTATTCTGGCATTGGCACCAGCGTTTACCAGGTGAACGAAGTAGCCTTTTCTGCGAGACGAGATTCTGAGAGAGGAGAAGAAAGCTTGAGCAGGTTCAATGGCGACTTCTCTCCAAAGAGGGCTGAGGCTAGCACGTGGCGCCCATAGATCTGCGATGGACGCGGCAAGATCCTTCTCGTCTGATGCATTGGTCGAGGCTAAGCCTGGACAGGTTGGCTTGGTCTCTGGGATCCCCGAAGAACACCTCCGTCGAAGGGTATGTATCCTTGCACCATTTTCATATTGTAATTGACCTGATAGCCAGTTTTTACCCGTTTCGTGTTGATTGCTTGATTTTTACGGCTTGAGGCGTGCACGAAGGTACTTTATTTTTGAGATTCAATCGATGGCGAGTTAATTAGGGCTAGCAACTTTGTATTTGCAGAAGCGTACATGTGATTGAATTCGTGATTTTTCTTGCTCCGTTACGATAGAAATGAGCATATTTAGCTTCTGGAGTGGAATTTCTGGCTTGTAGTTGTAGGTCTACACTACATCTGTTTGTTCAAGAAGCTTTTAGTGATTTTAGGCAAATGGGAAATTGCATTCTGATCCAAGACATTAGTTGGGGTTTCTGATAATTGTCGTGGATTATGCATTTTGTTATTTTGCTAGAATTAGTTATCTTTAATGGATACAAAGGAAATGACTTGCTTTTAGATTCAGAGTTAGGATTCCCAATGGTAGCATTTCTCTGAGATCTTATCTGATTTCAGTGTTTCATAATTTCATTGTTGAAAAATCAGCATCTTGCTTTGTTTATAGGAATAAAGATAAAACTTACTATTTTGTGTTCGTTTTTTTTAAAATTTGACCCAGAAAGATCTCCCAAAAGCCAAGGCAGAGATTACTTCAGAGTAGCATGGATTGCAGGGCATTGGTACTATGGTAGGACTTGGGGTAGCCATATTAGTATATTACTATCATTTAAGTGCATGATATTGAGGTGTAAGATTTAGAGGTTGGAAGAATTTATCCGTGGAATTAGCTGAAAGGGTAAATGGCATGAGGATTAGTGTGCATTTAAGACTAGAGGTAATGAGTTTTTGATTCACTCAAGATGCAGATAATTTGTGAAACTCTTGGTTCACATATATTCAGAACTCGAATCTTTCTTGCTTATAGTAGCTATTTTTATCATAACAGAGTTTTACATTGTGCCCTTAGGTTGTGATTTTCTCACCTGCTCGTACTGCCAGCCAGCAAGGCTCTGGAAAAGTTGGCAAATGGAAAATCAATTTCTTGTCCACGCAGAAGTATGTTTAGCTGTCTTTCTTTCTTCTAACTATGGTCATGACCAAATTTCCTAGAATATCAATCATTTCATAGTCATTACAATGCAATGCCGCAATACTTCTTCAACTTGGTGTCAACTAAATTCTCTAGACTGATATCTTTTCTTAGATTCATTTTGGCTTAAACTTGTTATCAACGACCTGTGGCTTGCTTTTTTTTTTCTCTTTGATCAGGTGGGAGAATCCTTTAATGGGGTGGACCTCTACAGGAGACCCATATGCCAATGTTGGGGATGCTGGATTTAATTTTGATAGTGAAGAAGCTGCGAGGTCATTTGCTGAGAGACATGGTTGGCAGTATTCGGTACGTTCCTTTGAGATAAGTTTTGTTGTTATGGAAATGCTATGTGCTGTACTTCTTTAAATTGCTTTTGTGTTGCATGACATTAATGAAATTTGTTGTTTATTATTTTTTCATCCGTGTGTACTTTTCTTTTTCCTTTGCAGCAATTATATAATTTAATGTGTAGTGTATGGGGGGAAGGGTGGGGGAGCTACATGGTTAACGGAGTCTATTGTGCTACGCGGTCATTATTAATTTGTTCTGTGCATTTGCTTTTCATATTTTGATGATGTTTAGAGGATCTCTAATTAGTTGTTACAATTTGTGTAGGTGAAGAAGCACCAAACACCACTTCTGAAGGTATAATTCTCTTTTTAACCACCTATTGATTCCTTGATCCCATATTGAAGATGTTTCATTTCAAGCCTTTTTTATAGTCAATTTATTTCTTATCAAGTTACATGATTTCTGTGCTCTTCTGCTCTTTTTGCACAATTGCATGATTTACCTTGCAAGATTCTCATGTCAAGTTACTGTTAGTTTATTACATATAAGTTGTAAATCACTACTTTTACAATTTTCCCTTCTATCCCATGGAATTGTCTCCATCTTTTCTCCTTGAGGACTTGGGCCCCCTTTCTTGACTACTTGCTGACACATAAGTAGCTATATGAAGTATGTTCAAATACAGAAACTGAATACCCTGTAAAATCCTTTGTTTCATTGGATGGATGATGGGTCTCTAAGCTTTCTTTCTTAACTAGCAGAACTCTTTTCAGTCAGAATTGTTGTCATAAGCTGCAGCATTAACTGAATTGCCTACATATGTTTCAATCTTCAGGCTAAGTCATATGCGGAAAATTTCAAATGGAAGGGTCATCCCGTATCAGCGAGCAAGTAGACCATCTGATTCTTATCCGAAGCCTATCTTTGCTCCCTGATTTCTTGAGGAATCGAAGCTAGAATACAAACCCAGAGATAAGAAAGCTTCATTTCCTAGCCGCCTTTCTTTAATTCCCAACTTCCCTTGATTTTCTGATGGAATAAATGCTGTAAACTTGTAATCAAAGCCCAACTTATGATCTCTTGCAAAAAATTCTGGATCATTTTCAATTCAAAGTGTTGCCTTCACAATTGAATGTCATTATGACCATTCTTGCTGCATGAAACTGATATTATTGCTTGCAAACCCTTTACATCATCCTCTTCCCTGCTGGCTTCTTCAGTGCCATGGCACTCCTCAGGATGGGGCTTACCTTCTGATGTGTATGTGGGAGTGGGGCCCAATTTGGTCTAGCTTTTTCCTAGCAGTAGAATTACTTTTTTTAATCTAAGATATTGTGGGATGACAAAAGTTTGCTTCCTTGGAGGATGGCGTTTCAGTAGTTGTTGGATGGATGTTGTTGTTGATGGGTATACTGTTGTGATTGTTGGGGAGGCAGAGACCAAGAGCCAAGAGAGTTGTGGGAGATTGTCAGCCTGCTTCTATCCTTGCAACTGGGAGATATGGGCAGTATTCATTCTTTCATACTTAACTAAGGACACGCCCTTTATTCGGATCCACACGCTCACACGATTTTTTATGTTTTTCCAAAGACGGATCTTTATATGAGGTTTGGATTTTCTGCTACGAGATATGCTGCCAACGCTTTCTCATAATACTACGCGTTATGAGACATTGGCAGCATATCTCCGTAGCAGGAACCGGACTAGAGGTAAGAGGCCCTTTGCATAGGATGGATGAAAGTGTAGCCTACTTATGGCAAATAATAAATATGGGTAGCATGGACTAGTGATTTGTCATTTGTTTAATAGAGCTATAGTGTGATCACTTGTGCTACTCTTCATTACCTAGCTAGGCTGAAAATTGTGCAAAATGAGTTTGCAAGTGGGAGAGTGGGTGAAATTGCTAATTCCTTTTTGGCTAGTGGGTGGGTAGATGGTGGTCAAAGCCCCTTTCGCAAAGTTAACTTTCAAAGTAATAGAAGTTGTTACGACTAGAGTTAATATGTTATAGCAATAAAACGTTAATCACATAGACATAGTTACATTTAAGGGCGTGTTTGGATTATGGTGATGTGACATTGTATTAAATCTTGTATTATAATCGAAGAATAATGGCAATTTCGTATCCAATTTGAGGACAACCACATTCATCCAAATATTTCTGTTCCTTATTGTTCATAACTGTTCCAAAATTGCAATCTTTTGTACCTTAAAAGGCGCAACAGTCATGGGTGTTAGCTGATTTGTACAATAGTTTCATACTCCTTGGAGAGGCTGAATCAATTCAGAGGAATCTTGAGACTTGTCAAATTTAATTACCAAACAAATTTGATTCTTTATACAACTGTGGTAGAATGCAAAAATATATGTATATGGAACATCGGAACCCCCTTTATCTCTGCTTAATCATAATCAATGTGTCCTTATTACCACTAGTGGATTAATACCTGATTTCCATAAGATTATAAGCTGATTCATCTTTCTCATTCGTGTCATTCTCAGTCTAATCACCTTAAAAAAAAAAAGAGTTGTTACCAACCGTACAAAAATTTCCATGTCCTTACATATGCATATCCCCGTACACCTAATGGGACAAAAATGAAGTATAGAATTGCTGGTACTTTGCATCTTTCACTAGAAAATGGCAAATTTCATAGGCTTTGACCCTTGCATTTTATTTCTTGCACATGTGGGGGGGCCTTTATTTAATTGCTTTGTTGGCAATGCATTAGCTTCTGCCAAAAGCCCATACTTTGTTGGGTAAGAGGGAGTATTCTCATTCAATACTCGGAAATACGTGTTTTCCGAATACAATAAGGTCAAATCATTAGCTTCAATCTTAAATCACATTTGTTGTTAGTTTGTTACCCAAACATTTGTTCACTTAGTAGTAATCAACCGCAGTGTGTTTGATTTGGCTGTCTTTTAACCAGCATTAGTGCTTTTCTCAAATTCCGGTGGGTCAATATGGGAGGCATGCATGTAACAAGTCGAAAAACCGTCACATTGAGATCAATCGCTCTTGTTAATGTGTCTTGAATCTGAATCACACACTGCGACAAGCAGCACGGGGGTCTCGCTGGGCCTGTCGCAATCTGTTTTGGGCTTGCGGTCCATAATTGTAACTAGGGTTTCTTCAGTCACTATATAAACTCTCGAAATACCTAGAGCTCTATAATCCGAATTCAGTGTTCCATAATAATGTACGGTTTCTTTGCCATAAATCTGCGTGTCGTTATTGTTCTTGTTCGATCTCTCGTTACAACAACTCTTTTATTGGACACTTGAACAGGCCGTATGGGCAGACTACGAAGGTACTTATATGTCAAACAATTATAACCCAAAACCATATGTTAATGGATGAAATAGCTCGCAGGATTATACTCCATATTCCGATAGTTTTTACTCTTGCAACAAAAAAAAATCAAAAAAGAATAAACTAGCATATATAGGTGCAACTTTATTTGTTTGGTACGTATGTACAGTAGGATGTGTCCAAAAGCTAAAACAAGCTCATATGATTTAAAATTATTGCACCTCTTTTGTATAGAGTTTGTACAGATTCTTATTTGTGGGGATCCTCTTTTGTTGTCTTGCAAAGAAGCTAGTGGTCACCAAAATTGCACGTAAACTATACAACAAACTAAACAACAAAAAATAAGTCCTAGTAGTAGTTGATGATTCTATGTTGATAGCGTAAATCAGGAGCCAAAACTCATCGTTTTACACTCCCATTTCTACTATATGGTATACATGCATACATAGTATTAAGCTCAATAGAGAATCGATTTTGATCACTAACAAGGGCGTGATCAACATCCAATTTTCAGAATTGACATGATATGAGAAGGGATGATTGGATACTATGAATTGCCGCTGTCGTGCTATAAAGATGAGCCATCTCAAATGCATAAAAATGTGAAAGAATTGTTAATGGACCTGCAAAGTTAGGACAAAGGGCCACAAGCAATTATCATAATACATGTGCTTGTATGGTTAGATTAAGCATTTGGGGGACCATTTTGCACCTTTTTTCTAAGTTGCAATTGCAATGAAAGACATGTCTTTAGCCTATTTAGACATAGAAAGCATTGCCCAAGTTGTGAGTTTCCGTTATCATCATTGAGAACGTGATTAGTGCAAGAGATTAAGCTCAAGAAATTAACCTAGGAAGCACGCGCATTAATTGCTTGAAACTAGAACTATTGGGATCCATGTTTCGGACATCTAATCAAGTGGTTAGCTTTTTAAGGATTGTACTCACCGGTTTGACTCTCACTGACAGTGTCTATACCAAAAAATAAGTTGAGATAAAAATATATATGAGTATTTTGTGTGATCATACAAAATTCAAACATGAGAAATTAAAGTGAGGAAACAAACCACCAACCACAAGAACAAACTAAAAAACAACACATTAAAAGCGTATATAGGGTTTTAAACTGAGCGGAGTAGATACTTTAGAGCATCATGAGAAGAGCAAAGTCTTCGCTAACTAGTAAAAATGCACAGTACGAAGTCCTGGCGAACATTCATAGTTCGGAGCATCACGAGAACTAGAAGAGCACACTCTTCATGGGGTAATAAAAATGCACAAGACGAAATCTTGGAGAACAAGTGTAACATGAGAAAATATATATGAGTATTTGTTAACTCTGCGTATGGTAGAGAAAAGAGAGCTTGTACATTATTAAGTTTTGAGTAGGGCCAAGCAAAACAGAAGAGATATTGGATTCTACTGTGAGCTGATGAAATTTTGTTCACTGCACACATGTTCATAGTACATTATGTTGCTACTCTTCTTTTGTTTAACTTTACATTATTGCATTGCAGATTTCACCTGCAATTGGAGAGAGGGAAATTAAACACTGCACCCTGATATTGATATTAAATGACTTTTTATTTTTTTATTTTTTGAAGATTTGCCCATGTTACATTAATGTTGTTTGAGCCTAGCTATTATCCTAATTTTTTTAATTATTTGAGCAGATTAGTCAAATTAGGCTTTCAACTTTTGGAGTTATGTTGCCAAGTGAGGGAACACCTAAATCTTGTGACTTTGTTGGTTTATCTTATAAGCTGTTAATTAGCCAGCTATAACATTCTTTTCATGCACAATCTTAGGCGGTTGGTGCAATCAAATGGTAAGATCCAGGCCTATGATTTATATGCTATAGAACTACCATAATTGATAGTTTAGGTTGCAAGCATTAATTGGTGTTCCAACTTATACAATTCTTAATTAAAGCTAACATTACTTATAGTATATTTGTAAGGTCAAATATTGTCCATAATTGAAGCTCAGAAAAGTCTAAAGAGGATGAAAATTTTAGGTGTGAAGCTGGGACATGGCAAATTGGCAATGTCGTCCAACATGGTAGCCTAAAAAGTTTTTTTTTCTTTTTTCTTATATGCTAATAATTAACTCTGTATTTAGGGTTGCACATGCACCTACCATTTGCATAGAGAATTAATTGCACGTGCGACGTGAAATTGAGACTTCAAATGCATATGAAAATTCACCAAACTTCAGTCATATTGCATTGGCCACGACTTCCTTATCGAACCCATTGTGAATCACCAGGAGCTTCTTCCTCTCATCCGAAAGGAGGCCGTAAGTCGTACCTAGGCCTCCTAGTTCCTTACCGAATCAAAAAAAATCTTCCTTTTAAAATGGTTTAATATTAATCTTGTGGGTATAATATTTCCATCATATGTATGATCAATGAAGAAGATGGTTTTCAGTTTGTTTAAGTGAAGATTAGGATAAGTAGGGGACCAAAGAAAGCTAAGCTGTTAAGATGACCCATTTCATAATGATAATAATCCAAATCTGTTGAGATCGCCAAGTTACTGGGGACCTTGGTGTTTAATAGAAACTGCCATACTTATTTGACAGTCACTAAGATTAGCAACCTAGTTAGTTACAGCTTTCATTCTATTTTGGGGATTCAAACATGCAGGGACAGCCCTAAATTTTAGGGGGCTTACAAGGCCATAAGGCCATCTTTTTGGGCAAACTTGTGAGCATTAACTGTCAGATCAAAACTACATACTTCAAGTGTTACTATTGATATTCAACTAGTGTAAAGTATGTTCTAGGTGATTATTTTGTCAAAAAATAATAATATTTAATATGTTTGAAGTTATGTAATAGTTAAAAGACTGTGGTATTTGTACAACCCATGCTCACTCACTCCTTACCCTTAATAAAAGAGTGAGGTAGCCAACTGGCAAATTAGATTCATATTCATGTAAGGATAAAAGAAGGTGGTGAGATAAGAGTAAAGACAAACAAAGCCTAGGATTTGAGACTCTTTCACTTGGCATCTCTACTTATATAGCATCAACCAGCAAAAGCAAAGAACACCCAAGAAATAAACAAAGCAAAACAAGCTTCCATTTCTTGTATGAAACACTACTACTACTACTACTACAAATCTTGAAATCAAGACCATTGATTAGCCCATCAAAGATGGATGCATCGGCTTCGGAATGGAGTAGCGGGTGTGAATCCGGGTGGACGGTTTACTTGGACGAATCTTCTCCATCTCCAAACCATTATCAAAGAGGTAGCACTAGAAGAAGTGGCCATGATCATAGCTACAAGGCGAATTATGATCAAGAAGAGGATTTGTCCATGGTTTCGGACGCGTCTTCGGGTCCTCCAAATTTTCACAATCAAGAGGAGGAGGAAGTAAATTGCTTCCGAAAGGATGGATTTTATTGTCCTCCTGCTATGAAGAAGAAGGCTAAGGAGCCAAGAGGAAAGCACAAAAGGCATTCTTATCTTGATGATACTGCTAGCTCCCCTGAAATGAGCTGTCCAAAGGTGAGTTCAGTTCAATTCAAGTATGCAAAAAAATCTTATAACATTTTTGAGTTGTGACCCTTTTCTGAATTATGAAAGTTGTATATTTATTTTTAGGTTCCCTCCAACAATCAACCAACTTTAGGCCATGGAGTTGGGCATGGAAACTTTGGATTTTGGCAATCTTCTCACCCTAAAAGGCAGGACTCAGCTGAACCAAGTAAGCATCAATTATCGACCTGTTCTTAGAATCCGTTTTTCAAAACTTCTCTCTAGAGTTAGTTTTTTGTTTGTTTGTTTATGATCCATGGCAAATTGGCAAGGCATTCACTCATGTATTTTCTTTGATTCTTTTCGTGTTATTGTCGTCGACTGACAGGCCTGTTTCGCGGAAGGAGAAGAGGGTGAATGCAAATATGAATGGTGGGTTTTCTTCATGCTCTAGGAATGAAGAGGTTGGAGAAAAGCGTGGATGTTCAATCAGGAATAAAGATGTGAACCAAAAAGAAAGGGATTTTGTACCTGTCATGTTTCTTACAACTTTTTTTACTGCCTTCAATTGGCCTTTTGTTCATCTCTTCTTTACTTTGTCTGCCTTCATTTGTTCTTTGTCAATGTAGTGGGAAACAAACTGAGAGCAAACATGTTCTATAAATCAACATTTCCTCCATAACCATTTTCTGTTTGATTTAGCATTTTCCCTTCTTTATCATGACTCATGAGCATTCAGCAGTACCCAGAAAAAATAAGGAGTGTAAAACATGAAATAAATAAATGGGTTGGTCTGACATACATGCCCTTTTACCATGCATATGAGGCCCATGATCTTTCTGTATGGCACAAAGTCTCATAGATCATTCAAAATCATCATTTAGTGCTAATACACTCACTAAAGATGAAGTGGTTAACCCTTGTAAACTTTCATCAACAAATATATAACCAGAAGAAAAAAATGATATGTGAAGAAATGCACAGTATCAATAAAGACAGAATGATCAATGATGAGCCATAACAATTAATAACTATATAAGAAAGCCTTATGTATCTGAATCAAAAATGGAGCTCTCAAGGAAGAAACAAGAGTGAACCCACAAACATAAAAGGAGGAGTGGTGAATGTGGTCCATTCAAGAGCACAGTCTCCTCTGAATTGTCGATGAGTATAAGAAAAAACAGGGTGAATTTCTTTCCATAGCTCATATCAATCCACAAATTGCCAGTGAGTATCTTTCTGCAATTGGATTTTGCCAGCTCAGATAAGAGTACTAGGCACTTAGCAGACAAATCTGTTATAGTTTGGTCTAATTTTCTTTTCTCATGATGGTACTTTTAGCAATCATAACATATATTTACACATATTTGCTACCAAAAAGCAATCATTTTAACCTTCTTACCAAGAATTTGCATCCATTTTTTTACCCTGAAGTTGTATGCAAAAATGCAATTATTAGAATCTGTTTGGTATTGGGTGAATGAGTGTGTGATTGTTCCAAAATCTGTTATTTTGGTGGGTGTGGCTTCCTTCCTTATAATTAGAACCCATATCTCGGAAATGGTTTTAGATTTTTGGAAATGGGCAAGAACCCTTATCTTCTTCTTTTTCATGTCCTCGTTGTCCATATGAACCATAAATTATTACAGTATATGTGGGTTGTAAGGATTATATTCAAATGTGGATTGTGGGGCACTCATTATAACATATAATACATACTTCCAATCAAAAAGGAGTAAGGGGACAAATGGGTTTGGTTGATATTGTGCTCGAAAGCTGAAATATCAAGGAATATGACAGTGTAATCACTGTGTTTCACCGGCAATATTATTCATACTTCTTTGTCAGCAAGTAAGTAACAGTAGAAAGAGACCTTCAAATGCTTATGGGTAATCTAGTAGTACTCAAACAGAACCCAAATGGTAGGAACTAGGAAAAGGGCTTAGCACAACATAACACCATTGCAGCCACATGTATGTTCCTTGGCTTTAAAAAAAAAAAAAACAGGATTTCATATAGATTCCCACCCACATGGACTAGGAATTTGGTTTTTGTATGCTCAATCTCTATCACTCATGAAGATGCAGATTGCTACACAACAGAGTTGTTAAGAGAGAAAATGATTTTATTATGAGCAATTGCATGTTCCATGGGGTCCTTGTTCAAAATTATATAACATGTAGATGATGAATGATGTCAAATTTATCTTCCATTGCATTCAAGGTCTAGAAATTGAGATAAGAATATTATGACACCCAAAAGATATAGAAGCAGCAAATTTTAATCTATCTGAAACCACAAGCGAATTGAAGCAAAATATTATTTCACTTGGCCTGGTTTAATGAATGCATAACAAGTCCAGTAAAGTTGGAGCTCTCTGAATAAAGCAAGCAACAGAATATACAGGGAACAGGAACCAGATATTGAACTCCACTGTTAGAGTCTACTCTGAAAAAGAACCAACAAAAGATGTTACCTTTTCTTTTATATTTGAGCTCAAAATAAATAAAAATTACAGTGCACAACATATCTAGAATTTTGTCATTGCAGAAAACTGTAAGACCAAAATTTCGACTGATTGCCAGGAACTCACACTTACAAGAAAGCTTTAACCCATTGATAACTCAAGTTCCATAAACGTGTCTGTGAACAGGAGGAGCTTCAAGACTTGCAAGCACTTCTTTCCATGGTTTATCAACAACTAATGCAGAAGTTTGTGAGAGGTGGCCAAAGAACAAAACAGGGTTGCCAAAACCGAAAAACTCAAAGTTGCGATTGTGTTCTTGCCACTTCCTTTTCAATTTCTCATTCTCAATTGGTGAGCTTCCCAGTTTCTTGGAGACAGAATCCAATTTGCTGATTAGTTTACTAGGTTCCCCAAGATTCGCAGGTAATGCAAAGTCAATCAAGCACATAGCCCTGCATACCAGACACGTTATGTATATAATCAGTTATGCAGAACTAGGAAATTAATCAAATTAAATCCCCGGATATTGAATAGATACATTCTATAACATGAAAAAAGTTATACGAAATCCTAAATAATAAATCTAGGATTACCTATCCTATGCCCTTAAAAACATATGTATGCATAGAAAGTAAATAAAACTCAAGAGCTGGTGAATGATATGAACCTTGAACTATAAACCACAACTGATAAGGAGCTTGTGGATGGAGGAAATGAGAGGCCAATAACTTCCCCAGGGAAATTTTGGAAAGCCTCAGGCAAACGAAATGAGTTGCTTTCCGACCACTGACCCAACTGTTTGGCTTCCACATCAAACTCATACACCTGGTTTGAGGATGTTGTGACAACGAGCACATTGCTATATAGAGGATGAAAACCACCAGCAGTAACAGATGCTCCATATAATCTTGATACAAACCAGTGTTGCCTGTCATCACCAGAGACTGATTTTAGAAAAATAAAGGCAAAAATATGGGCTGCTAAAACATGCGCATAAGTAATAAGGCCCCACTTATAAAAGGCAGCTTCATATCCTAGATCATTTTTTCGGTAGAGCATATCCTAGATCATTGAACATACATTTGAGTGTCCCTAGTTAAATCATGAACATAGCATTTTTTCAGTGAAAGTGTCAAGAAATATACAACAGCCTTGCCAATATACATCTGTACAATAATCACAGCGCTAATACAAATACCCTGCCCCCTAACTTCTTGTATTCATCAATAAGTATTGGTTAACTCTAATAAGGCTACTATATCAAAGGCTTGTAAGGGCATTAAAAATGACTTAGTTTATACCTGTGTGTCTCTAAGTTAAAGACATATATGTCACCAAAGCAATTGATAGATGCCAGCCATTGTCCATCAGCACTGACAAAGATTTTCACAATGGGTGGCTCCTTCGGAGGTAAATTCTCATCTTGCTCCTTGCGGAAAGGTGTGAAAATATGCACTAAATTGCATGTTACCATGTCTATAACCTGCAACAAAAAGCACATTGAGTACAATATCTTACCAGAATAGTTTAGGAAAGAAAACGAAATGCTTGAAAGCAAATAATATGATTCAAGTACGAGTGCTAGTTTTTGATGGACCAGCAGGGATAAAAAAGATTTTCATCTGCATGTATTTATGTGTACTAGTTAATTTGTTAACTATGAAGAACATAAAGACCTACATTTCGTTCTTAGTAGCAAAGGGGACCGGCTTTCAATTAGTTGATAAATAAATATTACAAACGCCTAAGCATGAGACGAAAATACTTGCAATTTTCCTCTTTTACTTAGAACTATCCTCATAGACTATAAGGTAGCTCCAATTTACCAGTTTAACTTGGTGTCCGTACAAAACCTTAATGCTCATGACAAGAATACTGAAACATGATATGCGCAATATGCACTACGCATAATTGTGCAGAATCTTCATATGTAAGCTAGCAATAATATTTACTTCCAATTCCAGTATGCTAATAGGTTAAAAGAAAGAAGTAAGACAAACACCAATATGGACAACACAGCCGCAGCAATTAGAATGTGAGGAAATAAGCCAAGAAAAGTAAAGAGAGATGTGCTTACATATATCCTTCTATCATGTCCGGCAACAATTAGACGAGAGGAATCAGAAGTGAAAGTCATACATCGGGCAGATGGTAGTTTAGGCGGAAGTTTCCTTTTAATAATACTCCATGGAGATTTAGAAACTCCAGACTTCTTTATCGCAAATAAGCTGATTTTGTTATGACTAGAATAGGAAACAAGTGATCCACTAGGAGAAATTGCACTACAAATAATCCGAGTCTTACTATTAACTTGAGCCACTGGCTTGGTTGCTACAGAACTTGAAGCCTTCTCACCCGAAAAACCATTTTTAATGCCGAGAGATAGTACATTAATACAATTAGGAGTCTGAACTAAAAGTAAGGAATTCTGATGAACGGTAGAATCAGGCACTAAGTGCAATGAGACTCGTTGAGGGGCAGGACAGATATCATGCGGAGCATAATCCATGAACTCCTTGACAGAGTAGGCAAATAACTTAGTGTCATCACCGGCTGAAATAAGCATGGGAACTCCCAAATGTGCCCATTTATGGTAACTATATTCACGAGGCTTTCTTTTGCAACGGAGTCTTTTAACCTTCTGGTCAGGTGAACTATCAGCTGTTGAGCAGATTAATAACAAGAAAAAAAATCATCAGTTAGGGACCACAACATGAAATCCCAGTTTTGTAGTATCTAACAACAAATGGACAATATCCAACAGCATAAGCCACAGTAATAGGAGCAGGACTGACCTTCTTCACTGATAGGAATTGCAACCGTCAAAGCCCTTACATCATGTGTATGAGGCCTAACAGAACCAACATATACCCATTTCTTGACCAGCTCAGATGGTGTACTAGAATTAGAATTAGAGCCAGCAGTGTTCCTTGAAAGCTTGTAGAGTCTCACCTACCATACATAAATAGCGCTGAGGCTATTAGTTTAGCAGAAAGTAAATAATTTTTAAACAGAGTAAAATTTAGGTCTGTTTGATGATATCAGTCATAAAGATTTTTCTAGTGTAAATCCTTACCTGAATTTCCTTTTTCAATTAGGACTTCAAAAAACAATAAGTGGCACAAAATTACTTTAGGGTCTGTTTGGTTCGCAGGGATTAAAACTTATCCTGCTTCATAATGCAGGAAGTTATTTGTGATTGCGATCCAAACATATCCTTAGTTTAACTTTCGAAAATACAATATAACAAAAAAAACATCTTACATAACATGCCCTTGATAAAAGTATCACATCATTAGAAAAAAAAAAAAAAAAGTGACTAGGTACCTTGCCATCTGAACCAGCAGAAAAAATCCGATTATGAGAAGGATCCACTGCAAGAGCATTCACATCACCCTTATGAAGAGAGTGAGCTTGCAAGAGAGTTCCTTGCTGGCTATCCCAAAACTGGACAGAACCTGTACTATCAGCACTAACAAGTGTGCCAGACCTAGAAGAAGCCAAAACGATCAAAAATAGCTAACTTTACTTTACACAAATATGTGGAATTACCATGATGTTACATTACCTCAAGGCAAGAAGTGACCAAATACAAAGCTCAGGCCCGCTGCCTTGACCACCAAGCCCAACAGTTATCCTATATAGCTCATAACCTCGTTTTGCATCCCAGCATCTTATGAACCTGAATATGGCAAATCCAGACAATATCACTATTTTAGGAGAAGCAAACAACTTTGAGTCCCTACAGTTTACAACACAAGTGTGCAAGTCAATTTTCAAATAAATTAATATAAATGAACTGGAGGTGAACAATACCCATCACTGCTTCCCGAGTAAATGAAATTTCCATTAGGACTCCATGTGACACTCAAAGCACGGCCTGATACAGAGACAAAAAAAAGATTACCACTCAGCAAACCACTAGATAAGCAAAGAGAATCTCCATGGAGAAAGGTTCTCAGTTCACACCTGTAACTCTAGGCAATGATTTACTAAGCACAAACTCATTGGTGTCCAATATGGAGTACAACCTCACACAACCATCATCGCATGCAAGAGCTACTGCAGGATTGTCAGCCGTACATTGCTCATTAAGCTCAGGTGAATTATCTTCATCATCTGACGAACTACTTTCACATGCATTGCCATCATTAATTCTATCGAAAACAACACCGTTTCCATTACTTTGGGGCTCTTGATTACTATACATCTTTTCTTCATCGGAAGGTTGCAATGCCATCTGCCAAATCGATGCCCCTACAGAATCCAACACGACCTGCCAATAAAAAATGTAACAATGAATCATTGGATACTCAATGGGTCAGTTACAAAAGAGCCAGTTTTTTCTACTCAATCACGCTTGCACAGACTATCAAACAATGTTATCGATCCAAGTAAGCTGCATCTATACTATCTCGATCTCAATAATACTTGCTTATTATTTTCATAATATGGATATCATGAAAGCTCCTACGTATTACATTACAGCTTCCATATATAAGATAAGATTCAGTGTAACAATAATCACCAACCTTCTGCTCCAGGTGATAGAGATCCCATTCCGAAATTGAGCCATCAATGCTGGAAGAAAACAACCGACCAGATGATTCACCGTTCAAACCAGACGTACACCACACGAGGGAGGAAATCCTCGCTTCAGGACTAGGATCCCCATATATCGTCTACAAAAGACCAAATCCACCATATCACAGCCATCAAACCACGTTAGAAACTCCCAAGACCCTGAAATCCGGAAAATGAGTTGAAGAAGAGAATTTGCAGAAAAAGTACCAATTGACAGTGCCAGCCGACTGAGCCGGGAGAGACGAGCCAAATCTCCAAGGTGCCATCTTGCCTAGCGGCGGCAACCCGAGACTTGTCCGCGCTGGTAGCCAAGGCAACTACGGGCGATGGCTTCCAGTCAATTGAGCTTATTCTGTGCAAATTGAACTCCATTGTAGGGTTATTCCAGATTCAGCTAAGCTTGGGGTAAGGTTGAGGTCTGTGTATGGCGGGGAGGTACGAGAGAAAAGTTTTGCAAGAACGGCGAGAAGGAGGCGTCCTAACCCTAGAAGGGTTTATGGCTTATGTTTTCTGTGCGCGGAAGTGGGCATCAACAAGACGCAGCGGACGACACAGGGTTTCCCGGTCTGATAAAAACCCTAACTTTTTTTGAAAACAAAAATTTCATAAATCTTGTCGACGGATTTGCGGCGAAACCCGTTAATTGTCCGTATTTGCGAGAAAACACTTATATAGTCATATTTATATGAAACCACCCCTTAAGACTATATATATAGGTAGGAATGATTATTATGGTAGGAAATAGGAATGAATCATAGCCATTGGATGAGGAGAGATCAAGTACTCAAGAAAAAAGAGGGGGAAAAACGGCACGGACGTATTTTTCGGAAAACGGCACGGGCGTCCAGAATTTGTGCAACTCTATGACCAATTGTGCAACCGTATTTGTGCAACTCTATGGCCGATTTGTGCAGCCATATTTGTTCAACTCTATTGTTTATTTGTGCAACTCTATGATCAATTTTGCATTCATGTCATATTTTATAGCAGTCGAAGTTCGTATAGTTTGTTTCGCTTTGGCAATTTATGCAACTCTATTGCCAATTTGTTCAACTCTATGGTCAATTTGTTCATCAATATTTGTTCAACTCAATGGCCAAATTTGTTCAACTCAATGGTCAAATTTGTACAACTCTATGGTCAATTTGTTCATTAATATTTGTTCAACTCTATTGCCAATGTGTGTGAATTCTATGGTCAATTTGTTCATCAATATTTGTGCAACTCAATGGTCAAATTTGTGCAATTCAATGGTCAAATTTGTTCAACTCTATGGTCAATTTGTTCATTAATATTTGTTCAACTCTATTGCCAATGTGTGTGAATTCTATGGTCAATTTGTTCATCAATATTTGTGCAACCCAATGGTCAAATTTGTTCAACTCAATGGTTAAATTTGTACAACTCAGAATTTGTACAATTTGTGTAATGCAGGATTCGTGGACCTAACTACGAGGTTTGGGACACTCAAACGCAGGATTCGTGGACCTAACTACGCGGTTTGGGACACTCAAACGTGGTTTTGAAGCCTTAAACGGCTTTTTTTGCGAGCACCCCCAACACACAAGCCCTTTGGTCCTGACTATAGCCCCGTCTCAAAGAGACCTTCGAAATGACATAAAATACGCCCTGTTCCGATAACCGAGCGCAAAGTTACTCCCCTTTTCTCCCCGGACTACCCGACGCCTGTCTGCTTCCCCCCAGATTCTGGTCTTATGCCAGCCCGGAAACCGCAAACTCAAGACTCCACCTCGTAGCTTACGTCGAGACCTTTGAAACGACTGCTCACACACCTCGAACGGATCACCGAGCCCAAAGTTATTGCATTTCACTTCCAATTTGGCAGTAACACACAAGAACATAGCTAAATCGGAACCGCTTTACACTACTAGAGTGAACTAGATTGAGGATTGTGCAATCACGATCGTCGATTGTGCAATCACGATCGTCGATTGTGCAATCATAGTAAACATTCCAATTATGATAAGAAATGAACAAATCGATCTCAATTATGATAAGAGCTTCTCATGTCCAATTTGTATATATCCACTTCAAAAAATCGTCCAAACTAGCCATCAAACCAAGAGCAAACAACTACAAACCACCAACAACATGTAGCAGCTCATTCTAATCACTTCCAACATACACCAGAAAAATTCCAAATTTGATCTCAGCAAATATGAACAAAACTAGCAAATATGGATGAACCTGTTCAACATTAGCACTTAAGTAACAATGAATGAACAGATTTTCTAAACACAAGTACGCAGGCACCTTCGACGGAGTCGTAAATGCGAAATGCATTTCTTTCGAGATTTTAGCCTACATTACACAATTTCCATCATGAAAAATCAGTTTCTTTGAGATTGAACCAGAACATTTCAGAACTTGATGTGAAACTAGAAAAATGTTTACTCACCGCTTCATTAATTGATTTGGAGACGTGGACGAGTTGCTTTAGGTCGTCGTGATTAACGCCACAAATGATCTTAATCTACACAAATTGAAACCGTAAACTCAATTAGTAATCAAAAACTGTGAAAATGTTGATTCTGAAAGCTTCTAAAAGACTTGCGAACTCGAAAGAAATGCATCCAATTGAAATAATTGAGACTGAGACTTGAAAGAAACCACTCACCAACAGCTCTTGAGGCAAAGATTCAATAACCTATTTCATCCATTTCAATACACCAATCTAAACACGCCTGAAGATCAATTCGAACAACATCAACAACAAATAACAAGCAAATTCAGATCGAGTCCAGATCTTATACAAAGAGAGACAGTGAGTACTTGAAATCTGAAACGTATGAGAATCGGTCGATTGAGAACGCCTAATCCATTGTTCTTGGTTTTTTGGCGGATTTTGTGTACAAACCTGGAAGCTGCCATGGATCGAACTTGTAGAGGTCGATTTCGGCGTTGGAGAGAGGTCGGCGGACAACGGCTTCGGGAGATTCGCCGGAACGGTAGTGGATGCCTCCACAGGGACCAGATCTAGGGTTTTGTGGCCGTTAACGGCGTTGTCGGGAGTCGCGGCCGGTGTATCGGTGGAGGACGGGCCGTAGGTGAGCGGAGCGGGAGGAGAAGCGGCCGGAGTCGACGACGGAGACGACGACAGGGTTGGGGCGGCGACGGGGGAGGCGAACGGGGCCGGAGAGGCGACGGGGGAGGTTGGGGTCTGAGCGAAGCAGGAACAAAGAGAAGGAAAGAGAACGAATAGATCGATCGGGATTTTTTTTGGGGCAGAAATTGATACAATCTCAGCCATTAGATCCGTTAGATCCTACGGTGGATATCCATTCCTATTTCTCACCATAAGAGTCTTTCTTACATGACTCTTTCTCATATATATATACAGACTTTTTGATTAGGTAAGGATTAGGACATCATCTTATGGAGAAAGTCCTAAAGCATCCTTTCAGATGAGAGGGCTTTGTACAGTTAAGGTGTGGAGGTTAGTTAGAAGAGATTTGGGAGAAAGGATCTGTTACTACGATCGACTATAGCGCAAATATTAAATACGGGGAGTAAAAGTCACTGTTCGTCCGTTTGTAGAGAAGTGACGATAGATTTCAGGAGGGTGAAATTAGCTCAGTTTTCTCGTCCAAATCACCACAGAGTTTCTAGGAAGATGAAGGTAACTCGGATTTCTCGCCCAAATTGCCACATGGGAGGGGAAGGCGGTGTACTATTAGGCCATCTCATAGATGGACTATTCAAAACAAAGGAGAATCGGTATGTAAGGTGTTTCTTCTCTTTCTATTCACTGTCAAATATTTTATTAATTTTAATATTGATGCATAGCGTAAAACTTTCCTATAAAAAGAGAGAGAGGGTTGGGGTAATGAAAATATATTTCTCACGCTCAATCTTGTTGTATAACTCTAAAACTACCAAACTCTCTCATAAAGAAATCAAGTGCAGAGGCAAACAAGAAGAAGGGTATCAAGGCTTTGAAAATCTAAGCATGGAAAAGGATCCCAGAGGTAAGAAACCTTACAAAGAGGCTTTATGTTCTGAAAAATCTAACTCTTCTCGAATCCTTTCTCATGAACCTCAGAGTACTACGGTTGAGAAAACCATGGGTAGTATTGTTGACTTGAACAAAGCTATTCGCCTGGCTCCAAGAAAGACAAAAGTAAGGGGAAACCAAAGCTAGATATAAAGGCTTTTTTGGATAAGCTAACTGGGGTTAAGGAAAACATCATCTTACTGAAAGACTCTTCTCTGTTTGGTTATGTAATTGGAGACCTAATAGAAGTAGCAAAGTTGAGACCTAAGCTTAAGAGTGACTGGGATATCCATGGGGACATTTTTAATTATGAGAGGTCTCATGGTTGGTTTGAAATTAGGTTTACAAACCCGATGGAAAGAAATGGGGTTTGGGATGGGAGACCCTATCACATCTTTGGCCAGCTCTGACTCCTTAAACCATGGAGATCTAACTTTGACCCTTCTATTGAATCCATCTCTCAGGTTGATACCTGGATGAGAATTCCTCAAATGCCTATTAAGTACCTCTCCTTTGATGTGCTTAATACTATAATTGAATGGAACAATCTGGGAAGGGTGGTTAAATTAGACACAAACACTAAAAAGAAGCAAAGATTAAGATATGCTAGACTTTGTATCAATGTGGATCTTCAAACCATCATTGATAACAAAATTGTAGTTCTTGATGAAGAGGCTAATGAGCACGAATATAGGGTTTGGTTTAAAGATATCCCTAGAGGATGTGGGTATTGTAGAGATATGTCGCACACTTATAGTTTGTGCCCTATTAGAAACAACAAGAACAAACCAATCACAATGACTCTATCAAAACCAGCTTTTATGAAAAATGCTAAAGGAGTGCCTTCGGGTGATCCTAAGGCCACTGAACAAAGGGAAGTGGGAATATGTTGGTAGAATTGATCCTAAGCCTATGGATAGAGGCAAGGGAATTCTTCCAGACCCAAAACTTGTAAAAAGCAGTGGGATCAATGTGAGATATATATAAAACTAACTCCTCCTCTGTTGATTCAAAGAACTCAAACACAACGAAAAACTCTAGTGCTCATGTTGCTGTTGTGGATGAGAAAAGCTCTTATGTGAATGAAGGTAATGAGACCAAGGACGATTTGAAAGCATCGGTTGAGAAACCCCAAAGTCCAAAGGAAGAGATGATGGTTAATGAAGATAAAACGACCAATCAAGAACTTCCAATTCATCTAGAAATGGTTGAAGAGGAAGATACTTTCAAGTTGCTGAATGAATTCATGATGAACGATGATTATGAGGAGTATGATGAGGAACTAACCCTTAAAGAGTTAGAAACAATAATTGAAAATGAGTTGAGCCCAATTATTGTGAACGAACGAACCCAGGAGATGAGCTTATCTCAATCGATGGCCAATACGAGCTCTGTTGTGCATCAAATGGAAAGGATTGAGATGCTCAAACCTCAAACCACCAACTCACAATCCAACAAAAGAAATGAGATTTCAGGGATGGATGACACGGCTTCATCTCAGCTGAAAGGAGGTGAAGCTAAAAAGAAGAAGAGAACTAAATGACAGGTTCAATATTACAAAAAAGGAAGGTCATTTGTGAAACTAGTTTTAGCATAAGTCTAGAAGCTATTGTACTATATTACCTATTAAGTTTGGTTTGTGTGATGATAAAACCACCTTTAAAGGGGTTAAGTTCTAGATGTAAAATGAGAAATAGGGATAACTTTGGTGGTTTTGTCATGACTAGGAAGAATTATTGGATAATGGGTATGTTAATTTGTTAAGAAATTTGATGGGTTTAATGTAGATATGTTGTATGTATTAAGAGAGAATAGGGTTGGATGTACTGTTGATGTTTTTTGTGTGGATGAATGATATGCTCTCATTAGTACGTGTTAAGTCTTGTATTTTAGGGCTACATTGAGTGTTCTAGGTTAGAGTTTATGTGTAATTGTAATATCTAGACCGAAGACACAAGCATTCAAGTTTCAAGAGTTTTCAAGACGTTTTGAGTTATCTGCGCGACACCTCTTGCCTTCAAAGGCTATATCTGGAGCTACAATGGTCGGATTGAGCTGAATCTGGTGTCATTGGAAATATAACTCAAAGAGCTTCAATTCATCTTTTTACACCAAAGTCAGATTCCAAGCCGAAGAGGGTCAACACAGCCTCCGAAGTGATGCTAGTAAACAGTACCCGCTACCGCGGGCGTGTCCCATGGACCGCGGGCGCGGTTTGGTGCGCAAGACGACTTGTTCTATCCTCCGTAACCGCGGGTGCGTTGCGTGCCTGATCCGAGCGAGACGCGAATTTCTATCTTTTTTCCTTTTTCTTATCTTTCCTCTATCCTTATTTAGCTCGGGGAGCATGTTCCCTAGGTCTATATAAGAAGGAGCCTGTCTTAGGTTTTAGGTATCTTTCTCATAACCAATTCATCAAATTAATTCTTTAGTTTCTTTTTTTATGGAAAGCTAGTCTCTTACGGTTTGTTCAAAGGAGCAGCTCTGATGTATGAACTCGTGAGATTTTGGTAATTGATTTCTATCCTTTGGTTAATATTGATTCTCTTGTGCTTCATACCATGATTGTTGATTGATTTTGCTTGTCTGGCCAACTTGTTGAATTGACTAATTGTCTATTGTTCGATTGGGTTTGGACCGTGGACAAACCTATTCTGTGAAAACAACATAACCTACACATGTTGTCTAAGTAACTAAGATTAAGAAGAGAATTGATTGTATGCTTTTGCAATTGACTCGTAGTTTGATTATTTGATATTATATCCTGGATATCTTTGTTCTCTATGCTTATTCTAGGTTAAGCGTCCTTGCCTAGGGTTAAAGAATTGCTTGGACCGTGGACTTACGATTGTTAATGATCAGGATAGGAATTAATCATAGGTGTGAATGAAATCAATGGAAGAATCTAGGATCGAGTGATTTTTTCAGAGTAGATCTTTTGAATGAACTTGTTTCCTTATTTGATTTATTTGTTTGTTTGATTTGTTTCATAGATTAGTTTAGTTTAGATCTCTCTTCAACCTCCCTGATATCTCTAGTTGATAAAATTATTAATACTAGAAGTCTTAGTTCTCTTGAGTTCGACCTCTTACTTGCATGTTATACTAGCTTTGTTAGTTTAGGGATTATCTTTGATCTTGGTACGACGACTTTAGCCGAGTCAATGAATTGTATGAACTAGCTTGTATGGACTATATAAGTTTGTGTGATGATGTTATTGCTATTTACTATTGGTTTCAACTGAATGCTAGGGTATAAGTTGTTTGATAAACTGCAAAAAGGGGAAGATACATCAATAAATAACAATCTCACCCTTTGTACAAATGCAACTCAATGCTATTATAAATACTGTATTTTAAGGGCTAATAAATTTATTTCAGGTACAATTGAACAAGTAAATGAAGGAAAGAACAAGTTCTGGCAAGTGAGACTTAAAACAAGAAGACATATGTTTGTAATTGGACGGGAATAATAAAATTACCGTTTTACCCTTACGAAAAGAGAGGGTTATTACAGGTCGTCCGATGGACGGGAGGGAACACAAATATTTTTGTCATATGGTTGTGTATTAATACTACATCTTGATGTTTCAGCATATGTTGATAATACATTGTGCTTACAATGTTTGGTGCTGAATCCATATATGTTTCAAAGAAAAGCAAATATGTTATCTCACTAATCCCGGCTAAGCCCGAGAACTTGCAAGTATACTTATACGTGAATATGGTTAGTAGCTAGCATGAGTTTTTGTTCTGAGTCCTTACTTTCATGGGTCGAATCACAGATGATATGAACAAAAATGGACAGCAACCATGTCACATGAGCTCTTCTATTTACTATGGTGGCCGAGAACTGTATTTTTGGCTGAAGACTTCCAACACCTTAGGATCGCACACCTGAGTGAGTCTTTCTTTCACAACATGACAATATTCTTAACTATGGAATAATGCTGCGGGAACGAACTTTGAATACGAAATCTGTTTTTCCATGTACTTAGTCCAAGAAAGATGCTGGTGAAGACGATCCATCGGGTGCGTCTAGGGGAAATTGGTGGCAAGGCATGTCTTTCATTGACATGACCATAACTTTGAGTTAAATTGACCAACTTGTTTCGCGAAACGGGTTATGTATTGGTCTTGTCCATGTTTCTCTTGCAGGATCTCTGTATTACTGAGCCTTTGTCGCATCAAACATGCCAATACCCCTGTTTTAATATTATTGAGCCTTTTTATTTTGATTTTGAGGTCGTCCGTTGGACGGGAGGGAACACATACACACATATATTTGTCATATGGTTGTATATTAATAATACATGTTGATGTTTTAGAATATGTTGATAAAACATTGTGCTTACAATGTTTGGTGCTGAATCCATATATGTTTCAAAAGAACTAAACTTTTTTGGGTTGCCATTAATATAGGGAAGACCAATGGGCTCCCCACACCAAGGAGTTAACGCCCATAACAAGAATGCTAACTACCAACAAGAAACCACTCATCCATGCCACTACAGATCCTCCATTTACTATGGTGGCCAAGATGTCTACTCCACTCCTGCCCACAAAACTGACTCTCATCAGGTAAACATACACACACACACACATGCATACATAAAATGGTCACACAACTGAACGCCTATGATTTGACTCATGTCCTAGCTCACTGTTTCCACAATGTTCCATTCCATGGTAGACTAGGTTCGTTTGCATTCCATACATGCATGTTTCTGTTGTTGGAAACCAAATGGGCCCTAAGTCTAAATAGAACAATTTCTCCAAACAAACCCTTAAATTTTCGTGCCTAGCTTGGTGACTTATTGTTCTTCTTTGCAACTGACCTAGTACAAGAAAAACGGTCAAGATGACGGTTCGGATGGAAGCCAAGGCCAGGGTGCTTCAAGGGGAAACTGGTGGGAAGGTGGGACATTCTCCATTGATGACTTCAACTTGAATTTGTAATTTTTCTTAGTCATTTGATTCTTTCAAGTACTGATAAGAAGTTATTCTTCAGGATCTCTGTATTATTAAAGAGAGTGTTGTGGTACCAAACTCTCCCCATCTTCAAACTACAAGGGTATATTCTTCTTCAAGCTTTGATTTTTTTGGGATTCTAAAGGCATCTTTTCACTCACTAACATTCCGTTCTGACTTGTAATACCCTGTGCAAAAGTAGAATTTTCTGTTGTTTTCATTCTTGTCAACTTATTCTTTCATTCCTGGTGTGAAGATACATTGATCAAACCATCCTAAAAAGCTGTTCTCTAACATACATTTTGTAGGCTGTATGAAGAAGATGATGGAGTTTACTAGCATGGCTCAGCAGTCAAGAATAGCTTGGGTTCTTTTTTTGCCCTGGCTTGTCTTAAGTTGTTAGAAAAGCTCAAGTCTTTTTTTCTTTTTCGTTTTTCTTTTTTCTGTCTTTTTCTTTCAGTTTGGTCAGCTGCAATACCTAGTATGTTTCAAAAGAAAAGCAAATATGTCATCTCACTATTCCCGGCTAAGGCCGGAAACTTGCAGGTATACTTATATGTCCGGCGATCTCCGACCATCTTCTCCCGCCTACCTCCTCTGAAGTCCGGATGTTGGGACGGTTGCCATAGCCGCCAATTGTAGGTTGTCTTTTGTTGATCAGTTTGTGTTTTCATAAGTGATTACCATGTTTTTAGTCCTTTAATCAAGTGATGCTATTCCATCTTTCATTTCTTAATTTTGAAATCTGATTTTCTGTGTACAACTATTAAGGAATATGAGGGAACTTGATTTACTGGAATGCTATGTGGGGGATCTTAGTGGACACTAGCTGACCCTTTTCCCTGAGAACTACACATCATTGGTATCCCTGAATATGTCTTGCTTGGGTTTTGAGGTTAATTTTTCTTCATTGGAGCGCTTGGTGAGTAGGTGCCTTAATCTGAAGAGGTTGCATCTCAATCCAGTTGTGCCTCTTGATAGACTTCCCAATCTACTGTGTCGGGCTCCTCAACTTGAAGAGTTTGGTACAGGAGCTTTTTTCGCCGAGCCTCATCTTGATGTCTTCTCCAACCTATCTAGGGCAATCTCTGGGTGCTAGCAACTGAAAAGCCTCTCTAAGTTTTGAGATGTTGTGCCTTCATACCTTCCTGCAATGTATCCTATCTGCTCAAGGCTCACCACTTTGGATTTAAGCCGTGGTGCAATTCAGAGTCCATATCTCACCAAGCTCATCACTGAGTGCCCAAAATTAATTTGCCTCTGGGTATGTTTAGGAGAGTATATTTTTTGTCTTGATTCATTTGAACATAAAATGATTAACAAAAAAACATGAACCAGATACTTAACTATATTGAAGATACTGGGCTTCAAGCACTTTCTTCATCTTGCAAGAACTTGTAAGAATTGAGAGTGTTTCCTTCTGATCCACACATTGTTAAGCCAAATGTGACTTTAACCGAACGTGGTCTTGTTTCTGTCTCTGAAGGCTGCCCAAATCTTCTTTCTTGTTTGTAGTTTACTTGGTGTATCAAGGTCCTCTCATCTTACCCTAGCAGTAGAAAAGGACTATAACTATTTTAACAAGGTTCTTGATCAAGTTTTTGGATGTATATGCACACTAGTGTGCTAGTGTGCATAGGTCGCCTGTTGGACGGGAGGGAACACACAAATATTTTTGTCATATGGTTGTGTATTAATACTACATGTGGATGTTTCAACGAAAGACCCCCTAACGTAATTCGAATGGAGGCTGATTGACGGAGCAATGCCGCGTGGAGGTAGAACGCCCACGGGTCGTGAACTTATTGTGCTTACAATGTTTGGTACTGAATCTATATGGTACATGTAGAATCGTTAAACGGGTTTGTTTAGTCGTGTTTATGTTTAGTCATGTTGGGTTCGGGATGAGTGGACAAATTGAGTGTTGAACCCATATGGTACACTATTTAAGTAAGATATTTTCAAGTTACTTATCATAAATTTTGATTATATCCCAAATACACAATATTATATAAGACTTTATAATTTATAATTTTACTAGAAATTGAAAATATATCTTTCACATTTTTATAAGAAATAAAGTTTCTCCATTATTTTTCAAGTACACTTTATATAAGTTATGATACTAATTGTTTTGACATGAAGTTTAAATACATTAATGTTGGGGACAGAGACAGAAATAAAAGGGGAAGTGGTCCAAGCAGTGTCGGTATCGAACAAAAATTGTTTTGATCTCTCACTTCTAAGTTTGATTGTTACAATAATTACCACGTTATACGTATCCCTCATTTGTGTGTTTATGAAATCAACCTAGCTAGCTATCGATCGAGTTCCTTAGATCTTAGTATTTGGAAGAGCAAGTTTTTTGAGTACTCCAAGTTAAAATTTGGGCCTATGTATATATATATATCTACACTATAATAAAAGTGTAGCACTTTGGTATCTACACTATAATAAAAGTGTAGCACTTTGGTAAAACTAACCCTTAATTTCTAAAAAACGTTAACTCTATCAATCTCCACCTCTACAATCCACCTTCTGCGTCTTCTTTCTTACACCTCTTGCTCTCGTTGTCACTTTCTTACAGCTGCTGCTTCTTGTTTCCATTACTCACCCACTTTCTCTCTGTTCTCTCCTTTTGTGCACAAGATTTGGTTTGCAATTGTCGATTCTCCCTCTTTCCATCTCGATTGTCGCACTTCTTGTTCTTCGCAGCGGAGCATGAGTTGCACCGGCGAGGTAATCCGTTTTGAGGCAGGCTTCTAACTCCACTACTTTATGTTCCGGTGCCATCAGGCCGTCGCTTTGCCCGAAATCGTCCCGAGCACCATCAACAACCCCCGTCATTGGCCGCCTTGCTTCAATTCCGACCTTTGTCCTATCAATCCCGTCCAGGTAATTGCCGAATTTGCCCCTTGCTTCTATACTTTGACTAGTTTGTGGGTTTTGTCAAGGTCATATTACTGCACATTAGGTGTTTGACAAAATGCCTCATAAATTCTTTGTTGTTCGATTCAAATTAGGATGTTTTTAGTGTTTTATTATGTTATATTTTGCATAACAAGACCAAAATTCTTGAATGACAAGTAAGATTCCAAGCTCGACCTGCAAACGAAATTCTTAAATGAGAAGTTAGATTCCAAGCTCGACCTGCAATGTTGCAACTTGTGGGAATTTAAAAGTCAAATCTCCGCTGTTGCTTGTGCCCTTATTGTGATTGGGTCCTACCCAATCTATTTTGAAGGTGCTCGTTTTGAGTGTGAGCCTCAACATTTGAGGGTTTTAGGGTGGGATCAATTCAGCTCTTGCAGGTTTTTTTTGTGTAATTGGGTTTAATTTGTGCTTTTGTTTAGTGTGAGCCTCGACATTTGAGGGTTTTAGGGTGGGATCAGTTCAGCTCATGGGATATAGTCGTCCATGGTTTTTTTTTGTTTAGTTGGGGTTAATTTGTGATATTGTCGTCCCAAATTTGCTCCTTGCTTACATGCTTTCTTGATTACTTTGTGGGTTTTCTTAAGGTCAACATTACTGCACATTAGGTGTTTGACAGAACGCCTCCTAGAATGGTAAGATCTTGTAGCTTGCTGTTTCAATTTTTTGGGATTTCTTTGTTATTGGTTCATTTCAATCTGACTGATACCATGACAAATTGGGTTAGTTCAAGTTTCTGTGCTACGGGTTAGTTTGAGTTTCTGTTAAAATGGTGGTTGTTGAAGAGTGAAATGCCTTTGAAGGAAAGCTAACTTGCAAATTTGGAAGCAACCTTAGTTGAATTTTTTTAGTGTGTAGTTGTTTGCTTTTTAGTGATTTGATCAGGTAAACAAGCCTTGAAAATGGCATATGATTCAATCATTAAATCCAAATGATGATGGCCTCTATTTCCCCCTTCTGAAGTTTCATATTGAACTGAATTAAGTTTGTTCATGGATATCAATGTCAGTAGGATTTATCTAAGATGTTTACTGAGAAGGGCATTTCTTCTGCCTAAAATTCAAGAAAGTTCATAAATTTTCTTAGAATTCTAAGGCAGCCATGAGGAACTATAGACTGGGTTATAATCTGTTCTTTCATGTGCATTATCGACACGTTCCTAACTTAGCAACCTTACTTTGAAAACATGTCTGATATATGCAGCTATGTTTTTTTTGAAAAGATCATCTTTCACATTGAACCGTGAACTTATTCATAATTATACTAATTGATTTGACTTTTGTAGAAAATTGCAAAGATTACGGTCCTGCTTGATTTCAGTTGGTTGTTTTCCAATTTTTATGTCATCAACAATTTTTTTTATTTCCTGTTGGCTTATTTTTATAAAGCAATTTTGCATATTTTGTATGGAAATTGTATTCGGATTCGGCCTGCGCGGTCTCAGTATATTCATTATTCATTTTTTGTATTTGTTTTTCGGTTGTTCTTTCAGCTGTTTTTTCTTCAGGTGAAGTTTGCGTGTCTGGTGTCATGACGGACACTTTGCTTCATGTCCAGAAACAGGGAATTGTGGATTCTTTTCTTTCGGTTTGTAATATCCGGGATTTTCTAAGCAAATAATTAGTTTAAAATTATTTGACTTCATTCTTTTGAAATTGGAATTTGGGATAATGTGATAAGTTGATCGTATCACCTAGAACCATAAATTGTTTGAACTATATTTTATGATCCCACGTCGGGAATTATTAATTAAGTAGATGAAATTTATTTTATCATTAAAGTATTTTACTATTTTAATCTGGGTTAATTTTGGGACGGATGTGCACCCGATAACTCTTTTCGTCCGTATCATTTTTTTTACCTCCATTCCATTCTCCTGATCGTTTTGGCGTGTGTGCATGCATTCATTTTGGTGGGCCTTCTAGCCCTCTCCTTTGATAGCCGGTGTGTTTTGGATTACAAGCTCCTTAAAGGCTCCATATTTTGGCAATAGCGAGGGAGGGGGGACGCTCAGGAGCTAGCTATTTCCTTTCTCTGCAATTTGGGGCTCTCCCTCTCTGACTTGTCTGTCTATCTTTGATTTTTTTTTCCTTTTTCCTTTGAGGTTGATATGTGTGGATTTTGATTCCCTCCGATCGGGCTCTCCCTCTCTCTGGTATATATTTCTTTGGTTTCTTGGCTGTAATGGACAACGCCGGTGGACTACATCATGGTCCTTGGCTCCTTGCTAAGCCGAGATTAGTTGCAGATCGTCTGGGTCCGAGCTCGTTCATCTTTTTTTTTTCGATTCTAACCCAATTTGGTACGTCTTCTCTATGTATGAATCTCTGCCCGATGAAAGACCCTACTATGGGTGATTAATTTTTCAATAACTTATGCTTACATGTGGGAAGATCCATCATAATTTGCTCGTAAAATCAAAAGTTTGTTCAGAAACAATTTTAGTTCAACTTCACTATTCATCTTATTTAACTTGGTGCTATCTAGTGCACTGCTATCTATCTCCCTTCATTTGGCGTGCTCTCGAAAGATCAATTTACAGGATCGTGTAATTTGATTATGTGGAGGTCATGTTTTTTTAGTAGTTTGTTATGTTTATGAGCACTAATTACTTTTGTTATTTGTCATTTGGAATATTACTACAACAACACAAAAAAGCTTGGGTGGCTTCTTGTTGCGTTGATATACTCTGTTTGATTCGATAATA
Source organism: Polygonum aviculare (assembly GCA_934048045.1). NCBI lineage: Eukaryota > Viridiplantae > Streptophyta > Magnoliopsida > Caryophyllales > Polygonaceae > Polygonum > Polygonum aviculare. Next base: position 11,094,570 of record OW204028.1, read on the forward strand.
AACCTAATTGGCCTTTGTCCAATTGATAGCTTCATTAGGAGTTAGACTTCATTTGTTTTTATATGCATGGTTGTCACTTCCAAGAGGAGTATAGGTGCAAAAGATAATTCATAAGTTTAATTTGATCCGTTTGGGTCAATTTGGATTAGTTGGGTTGATCAATATTTCTCTTGGGTCTTGATAGTCTTAATTTGATGGATTTAGAAAAAGGATGTGATCTTGGTCTCGCTTTTTAAAATATATATACAATATATATACATGCAAGTGAATTGGTTCCTTTCTGCTCTTTATTTAGCGTTGAAATGTGGGAATGTTTGGTTCATGCTTGTTGGTTATTATACAAGTTATTAGATACTATATGGGTGATGAAAATTCTGGAATGTGTTTTGTTATAGAATGAACTAGGTTGTTGATGGTAGTAGCGAAACTGTTCTCTATGTGGCCTTTGTCGATACTATTATTTCTAGTGTTATCAAGATGATTGTGGTATAGTTGAACTTAGGTCCGAATAATCGTGGCCCTGCTAATTGAAGTACTTGGTAGGAAATGCTTTGTGCACCCTATTAAGTTAGGTATGGGAGTTGTCGGCTTTGATATACCATGTCGCGAAAATTAGTATATATATTACTTGATGGGTATCTAGTCAGTTGCATAGATTCTTTCGGTTGAGGCTCTATGAGTGTCGAAATCGAGACTGATGAAGTATTCGACGGAGTCTCTGTTGAGCGTCGAATAAATAATGAACGATGAATCGACTGAGTCTCTTATGAGGGTCGAATTCGCGAAGTACGAAGCATTCGACAAAGTCTCTAATGAGTGTCGAATGAAAACGAGAAGTTAACTGATCGAATCTCTTATGAGTGTCGAAATCGAGACTGTTGATTTAAGTATTCGACGGAGTCTTTGTTGAGCGTCGAATATGTAATGAACGATGAATCGACTGAGTCTCTTATGAGGGTCGGATTCGCACAGCACGAAGCATTCGGCAAAGTCTCTGATGAGTGTCGAATGAAAACGAGTAGTTACTAACCGAGTCTATTGTGAGTGTCGATGTAGGACCTGGAGGTCAGCGCTCTAGGTCATATTCATATATGGAAAGCTTCTTTTTGCCGTGTCTCGTTACGAGGGCAAAAGAATGAGTTGTGGTTATAAAGATTCTTTTTGCCGAGTCTCGTTACGAGGGCAAAAGAATGAGTTGTGGTTATAAAGATTCTTTTTACCGAGTCTTGTTATGAGGGCAAAAGAATGAGTTGTGGTTATAAAGATTCTTTTTGTCGAGTCTCGTTACGAGGGCAAAAGAATGAGTTGTGGTTATAAAGATTCTTTTTGCCGAGTCTCATTACGAGGGCAAAAGAATGAGTTATAGTTAAAAGATTCTTTTGGCCGAGTCTCTTTGCGAGGGCGGAGGAAGAAGTTCGGAAGTATTCTACCTTAATAGAGTCTCTATGAGGATTAAGGATATCGATTAGTAAGAAGTTGGTGACGAGTTTGTGAGGTATTTGTAAACTGTAATCCTTTAGTTATTCGTGGTTCATCTAGTATTTAATAACTTCTTTAGTTCTAATTACAGAAGTTCTAATTCAACCTTTGGTCAGGTTGAGTCGACAGAACAAGTGATCCTTACTTAATCCTATTCGGATTTGGATTGACTGTAAAACTCTATATAATCGAGGGAATGGAGACCCTTCGACGAGAAATTCTATGATTATTCTATATGGAATATTAACTACCAAGCTGTGAAATAGAGCTGTCTCAAGGATACCTAATTAAATCGAGAATAGAATTCTACTCATCTGTTGGTAGTGGAGTTACCGACTGATGTTTATCTAGAATTCTGTGCTTGCATAACTATTCCTTCGGAATCAACCTCCCTTTCTTTTGCATGTTGCCTTGTGTGTTTGGTTATCTTACGACACAATAGGATTTAGAGGATTTGGTCAACGTAAGAGGTTGAATATTGGAAGTTGGAAAGTTTGTCTACTCATTAAACGATAAAGAAAAAAGTTGTAATAATGTCGTGAATTACATTTTGATCATTCGAGTCAGATTCTAAGCCCATTCTTAGTCAAACATTTGTTTTGCTTCTTTAGCTGTATTTCTAGATAAGCTCTCAAAACATGGTCAGACTTTAACCATCTGACCAAACTCCAATCATATTATCATTTGTTTATACGTTGAATGTACTTTGTAAAGGCCTAGCGATAATACTCCTATGTAAATTGGGGGTGTTAGACGGTTGCCGACAGTCAATCTGCTATTGTTGCGTTATCATGTTTGAAGGTCATTACATCTTACTTTTGGCATGTTGCATTGTTGTATACTTCAGTTTCCTGTTTTCCTTTTGTTACTTGTGTATATTTTTTAATGAGTACTGTTTTCAAAGTGCTTTCTTTTCCTTTTTGTTTTGTTTTTTTAAGGCAACACATTGGAAATTGAAGATGCGTTGGAGCTCGTTTATTCAGGTCGCTTCTCCTCTTCGATGTCTGCTGAAGTTGACCAAGTCTCTTCTTTGGTTTCGTTCACTAGCTTATCTTTTCTCGTTTTTCCTTTTATTTTTCTTTTTTCTTTGGTTGATTTACTTTAACGCTTTGCTTTGTTAACTGCTCATTGAGCAGTATCCATCAGATGGTCGTTGCACTACATCTGTTTCGGTTTCTTCGATCTTCTGTCGCTGTTGCTGGTGTGAGCACGGTCAATTCGAACGTTGATTTATATCTTCCTGATTTGGGTGCTCCCGAGGTTGTGTCTTGCCTATGTTCTTATGTTCTTCTGTGTTTTTGTTATTTTCTGTTACTTTCTCCTTCTCTGTCCGCTCTTTAAAAACTTCTCTAGCTTCTAAGTTTGATTGTTACAATAATTACCACGTTATACGTACCCCTCATTTGTGTGTTTATGAAATCAACCTAGCTAACTATCGATCGAGTTCCTTAGATCTTAGTATTTGGAAGAGTAGGTTTTTTAAGTACTCTAAGTTAAAATTTGGGCCTATCTAGTGTTTATATTGTTATCAACATAAGTTTTCAGTATCGTGAGCATAGGATTGCTGAATAAGTTTGCAATCTAAAGGGCAATAATATGTTTACTCAAGTGCGAGCTTTATCACTCATCAAAAAGTGTAAGAGAAAGAGTTTAACCAACAAGTTGCCTAAAACAAAAATTGACCTTTTTCTTAATATGGGAGGCCTAGCTTCGAATAACCCTCCAATCTAGGCCCAAAATTTAAGTTGAAACCACCTTCGCTAATTACGGTCCAGCAAGAAACAACATGGAGACCCACCTTCGAACAACCCTCACTAATAAACAAAGTATTCAAGTATTAGTGAGGGTTGATCCGATCGGAAATAATCAAAATAACATGAAGCATTATAATTCAAAAAAAAACCGAATCCAAATAACACCCGAATTCGAATTGACCCGATCATAAATTATCTGATTCGAAGCAATCCGAAGAGGACCCGTATCGATCTAGACCTAAAACCGAAGAACATCCAATCCGAATTAATCCGATCCGAACTAATCCGAAATATTACGACCCGAAAATGAGTCGAATCCGAACTAGACCCGAACCCGAACAACATCTGAACCCGAACCTAACTGAACCGAACCGAACCAAACCGAATCCGATCCGTTTGACAAGTCTATGGGTAAGTGTAGAAAAAAAATATAAAGGGTGGTTAATTGTAACAAGTGTAAAATAATGGGTGGTTAAATGCAATTTCCTCTATTTAATATTATTCTGTTTATCATTTTGTTTGCCAAAGGAGAAAATTGCCAGGCCTAGGAATGAGGGGGGCCTCGGTTGTCGGCTTATGCGTCAATCGAACCAAGCGATTCTTGCCAAGCTGGGGTGGCGCCTGCTTCACGACAGGGATGCGGTTTGGGTCAAGGTCATTCGGGGCAAGTACTGCACCACCGATCATGCTCTCGCCTTGTTCGACTCTGGGGTAGGGACCTCGCACACTTGGAAGGGTATTGTACATGGCGCTCATGTGCTGCTCACAGGGCTGCGGTTCTCTCTTGGTAATGGCACATCGATTTTGTTTTGGCAGCACCCTTGGGTCAATTGATCGCCCCCTCATCGATGTCGCCATTGCTACCGTTCCGACGAATCTGTTGCTTCTCACTGTGGCGGATATGTGGGATTAGGCTGACTGGGCATGGTCTCGCATTGAGCCGTTTTTGCCCGCCGATGTGTGCTTGCAGCTGCGTGCGCATACGGTTATGCCCAACCTTAACGACATGGATAAGCCGTTTTGGAACTACACGGCATCGGGACTTTTCTCGGCCAAGTCCGCGATGAAACTCATTCGGGAGGCCGACCAGGACCCCTTGCCTTTCCAGTTCAATTGGAAGCTTGTGTGGCAGTTGCAGGTTCAACAACGGGTCCAACATTTTGTTTTCCTGCTGGTGCACGACTGTGTTATGACTAACCATGAGCGTGTTCGGCGTCACCTTGCACATTTTGATGCCTGTTTGCGGTGTGGGGCTCCGGAGACCTCCATTCATTTACTGCGGGACTGTCAAAAGGTGAGGGATGTGTGGGCGCTCATCTTCAATGATGGTTTGCCTGGCGGCTTCTTTTACCACAACGACACCAGGGGTTGGCTCCACGCGGGCCTGCAGCTGGGGGGCCGCAAAAGCGCCATCTTTGCCAACTCTTTGTGGTTCTTATGGAAGTGTAGGAATGGACTCACTTTTAAGGGGATGGATAACATACTGGCGGTTCCAACTATTGTGTCTACCACCTCTGAGGTTTATTTTTTGCACAAGAACAGGAACTTGCCCCGTGTGGGGTGTTAAGGAAGAATAAGTGTAGTTCATTTATGTATTGGCCTTCTCAACTTCTGTAACCTTTAGCTTTCTACATTTTGTGTCCTATATATGTAAACTCTCTTATGAATAATAAACATCAGCTTTTGCATCTCTTCTTCAAACGTTAACATGGTATCTGAGCAAGATCCATTCTCAAAACCCTAAATTTTTTTTTTCGGCCACAAGCCCTAACTTTCTTCATGGCTGGGTCTCCGAGCCACACCATACCCAACGAGGTCGAGCCTACTCGACCCTTTGTTATTGTTCAATTCCACAATCCAATCAAACTCACATCTACCAATTACATAACCTGGAAAGCGCAAATCCAATCAATCCTTGAGGGGTATGGCTTGTTCAAATTCTTGGACGGGTCGCATTCATCTTCCTCTCCGAGGTCGCCCAACGTTCTTGATGCGTCGCTTACCACTTCAAATCCGGCGTATACCACATGGCTTCGTCAAGATCGGCTCCTCTTCGGTGCCTTGATCACCACCCTTTCAGCGCCAGTTGCTCCTCTCATAACAAGGTCGGCAACTTGTTAGGCTGCGTGGAAGGTTCTTGAGGATACGTATGCTAAGCCATCCCGGGGTCATATTCATCAGGTTAAGGACAAACTCAAGCACTTGAAGAAGGGGTCTCAAACTATTGCTGAGTTCATGCTCCAAATCAAGGAGTGTACTGATCTGCTTGCGTCTCTAGGCAAGGAACAAGATCCCGAGGATGTCATCGACTTCATTCTTCAAGGCCTTGATGGTTCCTACCAGTCCATCGTTGATGGCGTCCGGGCTCGTGACTCGGTTATCTCGTTCGAAGAGCTTCATGAAAAGCTCATCAACAAAGAGCTCCAACTCAAGGTTGAGTCCGGTGACTCCTCTTCGTCTCCGGCGTCTGCCATGACTATGCAATCCAAGTCTCGGTTTTGACCTAAGTCTGGACCTTCGCAGCCCTCTTGGCCTAGTCAACCCCCCTACAATGCAACCTCGCCTTCCCCTCCCTATGCCCAGCGCCCTGCCCTTCGTCCATGGACTCCCCCGAACCCGTCCAACCCCAATTCCTCTACTTCTCCCATGCACCAGCCACGTCCCTTCCTTGGAAAATGTCAATGGTGTGGTACTACCGGCCATGTTGTTGCTCACTGCCCTGCCTTTCACCAAACCGCGCCTTCCCTCCGCCCACCCTCTCAGCCACGTCCCACCTATACCCCTCGTGCCCCACCGCCCCAAGCCCTTACCGTAACCACGACCAATGCTCCCTGGCTTCTTGACAACGGGGCTTCCCACCACGTCACCAACGACCTTCAAGCCCTTAGCCTACACTATCCTTATGAAGGTCCTGATGAACTTCGCGTGGGTAATGGTGAGGGTCTTTCTATCTCTCGCATTGGCAGTTTTACCTTTCATTCAAACAACCGAACACTTAAATTTGATAATGTTCTTTTCGTGCCCAAAATCTCGTCCAACATCGTGTCTGTGTCTCAACTTGTTGCCCAAAATAATCTTACAGTAGAATTCTCACCCTCTTGTTTTCTTTTGAAGGATCCAATTTCGGGAGCGGTTCTTCTTAGTGGTCCATGTCTTGATGGCGTCTACTCTTGGCCGGCGTCGGTTTCTCCTCAAGCTTTTTCCTCCCAAGTCGTCGCTCCCTCTTGGCATCACAAGTTGGGGCATCCTTCCTCCCAAATTTTGCAGTTCATGCTTTCTAATTTCAACTTAGGCCATGTGTCATCTAAGGATGAATTTTTTACCTCTTGTTCAATAAACAAAAGTCATAAGTTGCCTTTTCATCAAACTTCAATCACCTCGTCTTATCCTCTTGAGGTTGTTTTCTCCGATGTTTGGACCTCCCCGGTTCTTTCACATGATGGATTTAAATACTATATCATATTTGTTGACCACTTCACAAGGTACATTTGGTTTTACCCCTTAAGAAAAAAATCAGACACTAAAGACACATTCATCCAATTTAAGGCTCTTGTAGAAAACTATTTTTCCACCAAAATCAAAATCCTGTATTCCGATAATGGGGGCGAGTACATTGCTTTAGCCTCTTTTCTTGCAAACCAAGGTGTCTCTCATCTCACCTCACCGCCCCATACACCTCAGCACAACGGTTTTGCCGAGAGGCATCACCGTCATATTGTCGAAACGGGTCTTTCCCTCATGTACTTTTCGGGTTTTCCCGCCTCTCTTTGGTCTTTTGCGTTCAAAACAGCCGTGTACCTAATTAACCGCATGCCCACACCCACTCTTCAACATGTGTCTCCTTTTCATAAACTTTTCCAAACTCCACCAAATTATCAAAAATTAAAGTGTTTCGGTTGTTTGTGTTTCCCTTGGTTGAAACCGTATACTGCTAATAAGATGGAGCCCAAGTCTACCCCATGTGTGTTCGTTGGGTACTCTCTCACACAAAGTGCCTATTTTTGTCTTGATCCCGATACCTTCAAAGTTTACACCTCCAGGCATGTCACCTTTGTTGAAAATGAGTTTCCCTTTCTCACCAAAAATACTCCCAAATCTTCGCCATCTCAGCCCTCTGATCATGGGGGCGTGCTTCTCTTGCCCTTTCTTCAGGATTCCCATGCTCCTCTTAATCCTAACCCTAACCTTCTCGGCCACCCTCATCCACCCGAAAACCCTAATTCCCCCCTCTTGCCTTTGCTGCCACGCTCCCCTTCCCCTACCATACCGGGCCCACCCCACTCCCCCTCGCTTTCCTCTACGTCTGCGTCCCCTTGTGGTCCGCCGAACCCTAGCCCGATCGCTCCTAGTGGTGCGTCCTCCTCCAGTCCTAACTCCCTTCCCCTCGCAGTGGCTGACCTCTCCCCCACTCCCTCGCCTGATCCCGTGGTTCCCCCTCCTATCCAAAGAATGGTAACCCGATCCCAAAATCAAATTTTCAAACCCATCCAAAAGCTCAATCTCTTAGTCTAGTCCCGTGTTCACCAAGAACCTCAAACGATCACCCAAGCCCTCAAAGACCCTAATTGGCGCCAGACCATGACTGCTGAATACACAACTTTGTGCTCGAATGAGACTTGGGAGCTTGTACCGCCCATGCCCAATATGAATGTGGTGGGTTACAAATGGGTTTATCGAATCAAGCATCATCCCGATGGATCACTTGAGTAGTACAAGGCCCGACTTGTTGCCAAGGGCTTCCACCAACGCCCTGGGTGTGACTTCACGGACACCTTCAGTCCGGTTGTCAAACCTGTGACCGTCCGTACTGTGCTTTCTATTGCCGTGTCTCTCGGTTGGTCCCTTCGTCAATTGGATGTCAACAACGCGTTCCTTCAAGGAACTCTCCATGAAGACGTCTTTATGACTCAACCACCGGGGTTCATTAGCAAGGATTATCCGAGTCATGTGTGTAAGCTTAAGAAGGCGATTTACGGTCTTAAACAAGCACCGAGGGCGTGGTACCATGAGCTGCGCAATTTCTTAGTTCACATCGAATTCGTTAATGTTGTCGCCGACTCGTCCTTGTTCATCTATCATCAACAGCATGCTACAATATATCTTTTGGTTTATGTTGACGATATTATTATTACAGGGAGTGATCCGGAGTTGCTTGAAGCTGTGATCACGAGGCTTTCTCATCGGTTCTCTCTTAAGGACCTTGGTGCACTATCTTATTTTCTTGGTGTCGAGGTCGAGCAACACTCGAAGGGCTTATTCCTGTGTCAGCACAAATACATCCTAGATGTTCTCAGTCGAGTGAATATGGCTGAGTCCAATTCTATCTCCCCTCCTATGTGTTCGTCTCAGGTTCTTCAGCGCACATCCGGTTCTTTACTTGAGTCTCCAACCGAGTACAGGATGGTTCTTGGTAGCCTTCAGTATTTGTCGCTCACTCGTCCTGACATCGCTTTTGCCGTGAACAAGCTCTCTCAGTTCATGCACTCTCCATCCACCACTCATTGGAGTGCTCTCAAGCGTCTTCTTCGCTTCTTGAAAGGTACTTCTCGGCAAGGCATCCTCATTCACAAAGATCCGACTTTTTTGCTTCATGGTTTCAGTGATGCGGATTGGGCTGGGAATAAGGATGATTACACTTCTACCACAGGCTATCTTGTGTATCTCGGTCGCACCCCTATCTCCTGGAGTTCTCGGAAGCAAAAATCAGTTGCCCGGTCCTCTACGGAGGCCGAATACCTTGCTCTGGCTGATTGTAGTGCTGAGGTTCTCTGGGTACTTTCGCTCCTATCTGAGTTGGGTGTACAGCTGCAGCAGCAGCCCGTCCTTTTTTGTGACAATATGGGCGCCAAACACTTGAGTTCTAATCCCGTCTTCCATTCCCGCATGAAGCATTTCATTTTGTTCGGGAAATTGTGCAACGTGGTGTTTTCCGCGTCTCCTACATCTCTACTGGTGACCAGCTCGCTGATCTTCTCACCAAGCCATTGCTGAGGTCTCGGTTTCAGTTACTGTCTTCCAAGCTTGGCCTTACCGAAGGGGTGTCCAGCTTGAGGGGGCGTGTTAAGGAAGAATAAGTGTAGTTCATTTATGTATTGGTCTTCTCAACTTCTGTAACCTTTAGCTTTCTACATTCTGTGTCCTATATATGTAAACTCTCTTATCAATAATAAACATCAGCTTTTGCATCTCTTCTTCAAACGTTAACATGGGGGTCGCCAGCGGACAGCCCGTGCAGCCGAGTTGGGCGTGTCCGGTGGTGGGTTCGATTAAGCTCAATGTCGACGCCTTCTCCAAGGGGAACCCCGGGCCTACGGGGGGTGCCGTCTTACTTAGGGATGCCAACAGCCAATGGATCAGGGGGTTCGGGTTTCAGTGCGGGCTGTGCACCGCCCTCAAAGGGGAGCTCTGGGCAATTTTCTATGGCTTGCGTTTTGCGGCTTCCTTGGGTGTGCCTAAGCTGATCGTCGAGTCCGATTCTCTGGTCGCGGTTCGCCTAATCAATGACGTCGCCCTCATCACTCATCCCTATTTCTATCTCATCAAGCAATGTCGTGCCCTCCTCTGTGGCGGGTCTTGGGACGCCTCTTTAACCCACATCAACCGGCAGGCCAACCACGTCGCGGATGCTCTTGCCAGCCTTTCTGTGTCCTCCACGGACAATTTTGTCGTTTATTTTGATCCCCTGCTTTTGTAATGCCAATTATGGCTCAGGACATTGTTGCTCCTAATGAGCGTGTTTAGTTTTCTTAACTAGTATAGGACCCGTGCCTTGCACGGAGGTGATGCCTTTAAAATTTTTTTTTATGATAATAAAATAAATTTTAAAAATATTGATTAGGTACTAACCTTTTCTTAAACTGAAGAAGTTCTGGAACATTATCATCTTCAATGAAAAGTCGAGTTCCACCTTTAACATTGACCAATTTATATTTCTTTTTAAACAAAAAAAGTAAAATAGATTAGCAAAAGATTATAATTAGATTCAGCTATCGAAGAGCAAGTAAATATAATTGGATGATAAGCAAAAAAATCACTATCGTTATAAAGAGCAAAAAAAATAATTGGATAAGCAAAATTATGTAAATATAATCACAACCACATGGCTCGTGTATAGATAAACAAAAACATTATGTAAATATAATCGATTTTTGCAAATTGGATGATAACTACCACCACTTGGTCTAATTCCTTCTCCTTTGATGTAGAATTAATATAAGGCATAACTTGATCTGCATAGTCATCCCAATAACTTCCTTCAATCAAATATTATCAACATGTACCTTAAATTTTGAAGTTGAATATCTATCCTTTTATGATTCTTTTCATCATTAGACACAGGACATTCAATCAAATCTTCAATCCCAACCATACAACCAATGACATCTACGTATAGAAAAAAATAATTTTATTATGTATGATTTCAGTTATATGTATTAAAAAAAAGATTATAAATTTAACAAAAAAATAACTTACCAACTAAATAGCTATCATCAATCGACTCATTTTTGATGAGATCGAACTCCACAAAATCAAATGCATTATGAGGGATTGAATATTCTTTAACTTCGATCATATTGGTGTTCAATAAAAACATCAACTTGAGAGGAAAATTACTATAACGATAGGTCCCGCTATAATTATGCAAACCGAAGTTTGATATACAATACATGCGATCTTCAACCAGCGTGTCAAAGAATTTCATCCATGTTTTTTTTATCCAAGCAACAACAACAACAACAATAATACCCAGTGTAGTTCCCCTTAAGGGGAATCTGGGGGGTCAGGATGGGGGCACCCCTGGCTAACGCAAAGGGGGGCGTCCAAAAAAAACCCAACAGAAAAACACTAAGCCAAAAAAACCAATGCCCAAAACAAACAACCAAATAAAACAAAGCACAAAACAAACAAACAAAGGCAAGACCCAAAAACTAAAGCTTGCTGATCACAGGATCTAGCCATCCATGACGTGAATCTTCTCCCTCCATCTATCTCTGCAAACTGCTAGCTCTGTCGAGATCCCCAAGTGGGTGACATCCTGCTTTATACTGTCCCTCCAGCGTTTCCTCGGCCGGCCTCTCCCTCTACGAATAGCTCCCAAGTCTAGACTTTCACATCGACGAACCGGCTCCTCAGGACCCCTCCTTTGAATATGGCCATACCATCGCAGTCTCGATTCCCGAAGTTTATCCTCTAGGTTGGCCACTCCCACTCTGCTCCTGATTACTTCATTCCTGATTCTGTCGCCCAACGTATGCCCGCTCATCCACCTCAACATCCTCATCTCGGCTACTACAAGCCTCTTTTCTTGCGCCTTCGTGGTCGCCCAACACTCTGCCCCATAGAGTATGGCTGGTCTGATCACCGTTCTGTAGAACTTTCCTTTCAGCTTCAGCGGAATCTTCTTGTCGCACAAAACTCCAGACGCTGCCCTCCACTTCTGCCAACCTCTTTGAATCCGATGCGTGATGTCTTCGTCGAAACTGCCATCACTTTGTAAGACTGACCCCAAGTATCTGAAGCTCTCTTTCCTTGGTACAACTTCCCCTCCTAGCAACACATCTTCACTTAGGCCTACTTCTTGCCCGAACCTGAACACCACATATTCTGTCTTGGATCTGCTCAATCTGAAGCCCTTAGACTCCAGCCTCTCTCTCCACGCTTCAAGCCTGCTGCTGACACCATCTCTGGACTCATCTACTAAAACAATATCGTTTGCGAATAACATACACCACGGGATCTCACCCTGGATATCCCTAGTCAGCACGTCCATGACCAACGTAAAAAGAAAAGGGCTCAGAGTTGACCCTTGGTGCAGTCCTGCCTCCACCTTAAAGTACTCGGTGTCCCCGCCTGGGGAGCACCATGCACACTGGTCATCGAGCCCTCGTACATGTCTCTGATTACTCTTATGAACATGTCTGACACGTCCTTTACTGCCAAGGAATCCCATATCAGATCTCTTGAATTTTATTTCCCTATAAAAAAAAGAATGAAATTAATTGATTAGCAAAAATATGTAAGAATCATACAAATATGTAATTGATTGTCTAACCTCTTCATCTATAAAAATTAGCTCAATCAATGATATTTCATTATTAGTATTAACGACGTTCCACATCTTCAAGAGACAACCAAAATTGTATATTTTTTGTTCCTTTGATTGGTAAGCTCATGAAAAGAGTGAATCTCCATGTTAGCCTACAACAACAACACCAATAAGATTTAGAATATAAACAAAACTAAATCATATATAAATGACGATGAAAAAATATATACCTTTGATTGACAAAGTTATCTCAAAAACAATTGGGAACTAATGGTATGGAAACATGTAAATTAATTGTAGAAGAATGAGTGGATGAGAGGTGTATTTATAGGAAAGAAGTTCTAGATGGATAAGGATTAGGAGAATATTTAATAAAGATATATCTTAGCTAAAAGATAAAAAAGATAAAATTTACATATACTTATTTACATGTACCATGTTCAACCAAAAAAAGAATAAATTTACATGTACCATGTACATATCTATGTACGTACATGCTAATTGTACATTTGTACCATGCTAGCTAATGTTACGTACATGGTAAATTGCTAAAAAGATAAAATTGTATATTTTTCTACGTAAATATCACATTACAAAATATTAAATTGTATATTGTGGAAGTTCTAGATGGGTAAGGATTAGGATAATATTTAATAAAGATATATCTTAGCTAAAAGATAAAAAAGATAAAATTTCCATATACCTAATTACATGTACCATGTACATATCTATGTATGCATATGCTAATTGTACGTACATGGTAAATTGCTAAAAAGATAAAATTGTATATTTTTTTACGTAAATATCACATTACAAAAATTTTAAATTGTATATTGTTTCTACGTAATACAAAATTTACATAATTTTTTTCAACTTAATAGATAACAAAAGATAAAATTTTCAAGTAGAGAGTACGAAGATCAAATTTTCCAATTTAATAGATGATAAAAGATTATTTTTTGGAAAAGATAAAAATTGTACATGCTAATTGTAAATTTCCCAATTTAATAGATGACAAAATAATTTAAATAAAAAGGGTGATGTGGCGCAATATGGTGACAGAATTTGCTTCCGCTTTAGTATATAGTAATAGAAGATAGATAGATAGATAGATAGATAGATAGATAGATAGATGCAAATAAAGTCCCCGCAGGAGCTCTAGCTCCCTTTCCTGATTAAAAAAAACTCGGCCAGCAGATCTGTCTCAAAAAAAAAAAAAAGCTCGGCCAGCAGATCAATTTTTTATAATGGGCCACGTTGTTCTTGAAGATTATGGGCCGAAGGCCCATAGCGTTATTTCAACGCGAACGAAACTTTCTTATATGAGAAGGGCTGTCCATTTGTTCAAGGGTCTTATAGATACTCGACGTCCAAGCCTATGTTCGGTAAGCCTTATTGCTGATCAAACTCTTTCCTTTTTTACTCGCGATCTTTGGAATTGGGGGATTTGCATACTTGTGTTTGTGTCGCATGAATTTGACTTGATTCAGTAGAACATCATAATACCATATCCTTCAAGACCTCCCAGATCGGCCTTCTCAGTGAAGATTTTGAAAGCGATACAGGCACCAACAAGTGTTTCCGGTGCCCAATTCCGGCGATCTTCTTCCAAACCTACCAGCTCCGGCCTCCATTGCGCGGGCAAGATTGACGGCCGATCGTCGTTGCGGGTGCAAATTTGAAGTCGGTCGCCCTTTCCGGTGCCCAATCCCACAGGTACTGAGTTCTCCCCAACCAAAAATCTGAGCTTTCATGTAGAGGAGATGAGGTTGCAAAGAGTCTGAATGGATAGAGATAGAACGAGTGAGGAATACAGAGCGCAAGGTTAAATCGAACGCACCATAGCGGTGGAAGTAAATCCAGATTTTTTTTCTGGAAAGGGGAAGCTTCTGCTCGATAAGTTCAATGGATGATGCATACTTTAGATCCGTTACGGAGGTAAGTGAAACGAGTTGCTGAATTGAGTTTATTTTTGTTAAGATCAGTAATGGTGATGTTTAACATTGTTTCTACTCGAAATTAGGTGTTGGACTATTTTGGGGTAGATCCCGCCAAGGGTCTCACCGACTCAAAGGTATTATTACCAATTGTTGCTAAGTCCTCAGTTGCACTGTTGTTACTGTGTTTGATTACGTTTATTGAGTTTCGTCTAGCTTTTACTCTTTGGCGTATTGCTCTTGTACAAGATTTATCCTTGCCTAGTTAAGGGCAGTAATATGATAGTTGTGTTTGTTTAGGTAGCAGAGCATGCCAGGATATATGGCAGAAACGGCAAGTGATCTAAGTTTCCAATAACCTATTTCCTCACCACAATCTGAGATATATCAATGTAGCTGAACTGGTTCGCTAATGGTTTGTTTTTTCTCCGTTCTGTTGCATGAATTGCATGCTACAACTTGGTGCTATGCTGCTTCACAACAGTTCTCCCTCAAGAGAAAAGTAAGGCGCTGGATTCTTTATCTTCTTGTTTGGTGATTTTCCTTAGAATTCATGAGTTTTCCTACTTGAAGTAGTCAATGAAAAGCATTCTGACAGAGGGTTAATCATTGTGTAATGAGTCATGACCAGGGAAACAAGATTACATCAATATAATCAAATTAGTTATGAAAGCCTTGTCCTAGCTCTAGAATTTCAGGTGTTTTATTAGTTATAGAGAATATGCCCCAAAATCTTCATTTTCTTTATCGGAACCGTGCTGCATTTTTTTCCTATTGAATATGACAGTCACATAAGCATCCTGACTAAGGGCTAAATGTTCTATCCTGACCAGGACCATATAAAAATCTTGCCGTACCTCTAGATTTTCTAGCTGTTCTCTTGATTAGAACTCTCCCACTTTCTTAGCTACTCGTAATTTTGTTTAACATACTGCAATTTCCCAATTCAGGTACACCTTTCTGGAAGTTGGTCCTGAAGCAGTTTGACGATTTGCTTGTCAAAATACTGATTGCTGCCGCATTTATATCATTCTTTTTGGCATTGGTTGATGGGGAAACCGGCTTAACAGCATTTCTTGAGCCTTCAGTAAGAAAAAAACCATCACTGGCATTTGTTTAAGGTCTAGTGGTGTCATGATTTATGTTCGTCTTTCCTTTGGATTTGTCCAATGACAACTTTTGGAATAGGTATCTTCCATGTTGCATGTCGTGGCTGTTCAAATATTGTCTGCTGTATTATGTCTATTGATACTTGAAGTATTTACACCTCAGAATTGTTGAGGCATGCCAAATTCTATTGATCTGTTTGACTATGCTAAGTACCAATGAAGCATGTCATATACTGAGTACAGATTTATATAAATTGTATTTATAATCAATTTACAGGTTATTTTGATGATACTGGCTGCAAATGCAGCTGTTGGGGTAATCACAGAAACAAATGCTGAAAAGGCTATTGTGGTACTTTCATGAACTCACTTGTACTCTGATTCTGAATATGTTAAACATTACTTAAGCAGGAAAGGTATCATACTTTTAGTTCAACATATGTTTTAGTCCTGCCGATGCTATCAAATATTAGTTTTCCAAGTGCGTACATTATCAGCAAAAATAAAGATGTACTAATCAGTCAAATCAGAAAGGCCATCAGTACTTTATGGGCAAAATGAAGTATTTTAATCATTGGCACTTGGTTTGTTTTGAACAATTCTGCATATCTCCAACAAATATTCTAGACTATTGCTGTCTTCTACATCTTAACCGATTCCTTAATTTTTACGGCTTTATATGCTTCTTTGCCTTATGCAGGAACTGCGTGCATACCAAGCTGATATTGCAACTGTTCTACGGAATGGTAAATCAAGCACTAATAACTTAATTATTTACTGTTTGAACTAGCTGTTTTCAATTAGCTCACCCGTGTTTAGGTGTTCTGATTACTAAGAAATAGCTCATGTCATGTTTTCAGGATGCTTCTCAATACTTCCGGCTGCTGATCTTGTCCCAGGAGATATTGTTGAAGTTTGTGGTATGTTTCTCCCTCTAGAGCTGCATATATAACGGAACATTGTTCCAGTAGGAATCATTTTGCCTTTTTGTCTTATGTCATCATCTACAATGCGCAGTTGGGTGTAAGGTTCCAGCTGACATGAGAATGGTAGAGTTGTTAAGTGATCACTTACGTGTGGATCAAGCAATCCTTACTGGTAAGTTTATGGACGCTTAAAATTTTGAGTATATGCACTTAACTATTGCTATTTCTTTGCTACTGATAAGTTTAATGCTGGCCATGATTTTGTATGACTTAAGTAGGGTGATGATGACCCATATGGTCGTGTAGGATATGCAAATTAGGGTAGTGGAATCTAATCCTAGTACTTTTTCCTTTTCATGTATGTCACTGTTGATCCAGAAGATGATCACTGTTTGACCAGAACCAACACTTTCTAATGTATCTAGCTACACGGCAAGAGCTTACTGTTGCTTTGAATACAACAAAGGCTCTTTATTCTGCTCACTCTTTTAATATTTATGTTGGGATTTAAAAATGGTCCATGTTCAAGGTTATCTTTGTTAGGTAGGTTATTTAAGAGATTCAAAGAGCTCAATTGGTCTTCCCAAGAAAAAAAATAACTCAACTTACATGTTTAAGAAGACATTTTGTGGATGGTGACAGGTGAGAGCTGCTCTGTAGAAAAGGAAGTGACTCCTGCTTTAGCTGTGAATGCTGTATATCAGGACAAGACGAACATTCTTTTTTCGGTAAAATTTTCTTTCTACAAAATATGGCATGTGTCATGTACATCAGTTTCATTGTTAAACTTTTTGATGAATGTGAGGATATGTAATTTCTGCAGGATTGCTTTGCCGAGTTTATCCTAATGTATATTGGTCAAGTCTTTATGTGAAATGATGTCAATGTACTTCATAAATTCAAGTTATGGGTGGTTTGATATTTTCCATGATGCCTAACGCTTGCATGCTTGCATATGACAGTAGCTATTTGTACATCCTCTTACATCCTCCTGCTTTTGTCTGATTGCGGACACTTTGCAATAGTCACTATTCACTTCGGTAGATAAGTTTATGAGTAGCTAAGAACAAAATTCTCTTCTAGAGTAAAGTTTCTGTTGATGGTAAAGGAATATTCTCTAGTGCCTGTTGGAGTTACTGGCTGCGGGAGAATGATCTTATGAAGTATAAAAATGTATTACCCACATATAAAGCCCTTCTTTAATCCTTTCTTGATCGCTGATTTCATGATCTCTGTGTAAAGAAAATATTGCTTGGGCTTTAATTCTGAAAAAGTATTTATGACTGCTATTTCTGTTATTTAACCTTTTCAGAATGTATTCCAATTATCAGGGTACAGTTGTAGTGGCTGGTCGTGCAAGGGCTGTTGTCACTGGAGTGGGTTCTAATACTGCAATGGGAAGCATACGTGATTCTATGCTAAAAACAGAAGATGTATGTTTTTTTCCTTGCCTTATACTTCTCAAATAACGAGAAGAAATCACGTTGAATTATAGCCAGATGCAATTGATTGCAGGAAGCTACCCCGTTAAAGAAGAAGCTGGATGAGTTCGGCACATTCTTGGCCAAGGTATTTATAATATTCTCTGCCTCCAAGCTTCTGGGGATTGGAGGGATGACTTGGATCTAACGTTATTATGTATCATCAAATATGATCTCTGGCCTATCAGGTTATAGCAGGAATATGTGTACTTGTTTGGGTCGTAAATATTGGTCACTTCCGTGATCCCTCACATGGTGGATTCTTACGAGGTGCTATTCATTACTTTAAGGTATATCATTGTATATTGCTTCAGTTATTTGCTGAATTAGATGCATCTTGTACACGTACTCAGTAACAGATGCCGGAAGGTTATGCATAGTATCTACTGATACGCTGTACTTCTGTTCACTTTCTATATAACACTTAATAATTTCTTGTACCATTATTCTATTTCATTTTTTTTTTATCTATGTAGATTGCTGTTGCTCTTGCTGTTGCAGCAATCCCAGAAGGGCTTCCTGCTGTTGTCACAACGTGAGTGCTTGGCTTTGACTGTCACTTTTCATTTTGCTAATAAAGTTATATGGGATATAGATTATGCTAGGCTTGTCCTTGCTTGCAGCCAAGTTATATCTTCTGAAAACGCATTATACATTACACTTTTTATGTTTATAACCACATTTTAAACCGATATCCCTTTTTGACTGGTAGGTATTCCATCCCTGTTGGTTTCTGATCTTCTAGTAATATGTGTGTGTATTCTGTTAAGAATGCAAGCTTATGTGTCCATGACCTTACCTCTTATGTAAATGTTGACCTTCACTGGTTTGGCTCCTTGCCTTGAGTTTATGTTTCGATCAATGTTGACAACAGGGATTTCCCTTCTGACTTATAGGTGCTTAGCACTGGGGACTAAGCGAATGGCACGACTAAATGCTGTTGTGAGGTCATTACCATCTGTAGAGACGCTGGGTTGTACCACAGTTATTTGCAGTGACAAGACTGGGACACTAACCACTAATATGATGTCTGTCTCGAAGGTGATATAGAATTTTTCTAATACAAATTTACTAGATAATGAAAATGATTGGCTTATCGACTATTCTATGGTTTTTAAGATGCTGTATTCTCTTTGGTGGTGCATCTAACATCTTTTACTTTTTATTTGTCAAAACATTGTACAATTTGGTTCCTGCAGATATGCGTGCTTCACTCTTCCCGCCCTAGTTCGAGCTCTTTAGAGTATAATGTTAGTGGAACGACCTATGCCCCAGACGGATCTATATCTGACAGTACTGGCAATCTGGTAATGTTTTTCTGTTTTGCCTGTGTCATTTAAGTTATCTCAAGTCATGAAAAGCCATCAGCTTCTGTTGTTTAGTCTTGACTGTTATATTCTTAGACTTGTATATTATCAAAATTACTTTGGTAGAAAAGCAACAAAAGTGGCTTCTGTCACTTCTCCGATTAGAAGATAACTTTAATACACTCATTGTTATCTTTACAAACTATTACTCCATGCTATAATTATCCCTCTGTTTAGCGTCCATCTTTTCAGAAATATATTGTTTTTAACATTCAGATTTTTTGCAGCTTGATTTTCCAGCTCAATTGCCCGCTCTTCTCCATATGGCTATGTGTTCTGCCTTGTGCAATGATTCTAAATTGCAGTACAATCCAGATAAAGGGAATTATGAAAAGATTGGTGAATCTACTGAAGTAGCTCTTCGTGTATTGGCAGAAAAGGTTACCGGTTTAGAATCCTTGCCTACTTCTTCACTTCATTATCTAGTACACTGCCTACCTTAAATTTATTTGGATTTTTAGGTAAAATGAATGAATGCCAATGACTTATCTCCTTATTGGCTTTCAGGTTGGACTTCCTGGATTTGACTCAATGCCATCTGCCCTTCACATGCTTAGCAAACATGAGCGTGCATCTTACTGTAATCGTTACTGGGAAAATCAATTCAAAAAGGTTTGCTTATTATGCATCTGGTTAGATTGATATTAAATATGAACTATTAATTTAAGACTTCTTGATCTGAAATGCAAGCTTTATGTTTCACATTTGATTAATGCTATGCAGGTATCTGTACTGGAGTTCTCTCGCGATCGCAAAATAATGAGTGTACTCTGCAGCCGGAAGCAGTCTGCATTCATGTATTCAAAAGGTGCGCCAGAGAGTATAATGTCTAGATGCTCAAGCATCCTGTGCAATGCTGATGGTTCCATCGTTCCATTAACTGCTGAAGTTCAAGCAGAGCTTGAAGCTAGTTTTAACAGGTAATTTTATTTCATACATTTAACTAATATGGTTTTTGTGTCTGATTTGGACTGGCTATTAGCTCTGGTCCCCCCAAATGCATTGCTGCTACTGAACCTACCCTTTGCTAGTACTCTATTGGATTCAACCCGAACTATACCTCTTAGTATAGTTATGTTGGAACTTCTCATTTTTACTATTCTTCTTATTATGCAACAATTCTATAGTTTTGCAGAAAAAGAAACTTTGAGGTGTCTTGCTTTGACGTTCAAACAAATGCCTATGGGTCGACACACATTGTCTTTGGATGATGAGAAAGATCTGACATTTATTGGGTTGGTATGCTTTCTTTTGCAAATCTTTTCTATGACATCGCAGCTCTTTCCTTCATCTTAGATTTTGCTGCTGATATATGCTGCTTATGTAGTGTATATCCTGGGTGTTTGGCTGCCGTACAGAACAATTTCTATAACATAATAGCTTCTTGTTAATTAAATGCTGCGACAGAAAAAAAAAATGCTTCATAATGGTAGTTTGGATATATTCTGATAGATACCACTCTAGCCAGATTGTAGCAAAGAGGAATCTGCAGGAAAACTTATCACACGACTCTTTTCTATTGATGAATTGAAGTCTGAGGTGCATACAAGCTGACCTGACTTTACTTTAAATAGAGGAAAATAACATAAAAACTAACCACTAACACATCAACTAAGTAGTGTTTCTAACCACTAAGCTATTAACAGATTTCTAGGGAACAACCTTGACTAACTGATTAAACTAGAAAATAGGAACTAATCTTCTAACTCCTAATCGGCAAAACACTGACTATACTGAAATAACATGAAATAAAATGGACTGACATGAAAAGGAAAAAATTGACATGAAATAAGTTGCTAGAATCCTATCATATTCTCATAAATAAGTATACATGGTTACAGCTATTCTATTTTCTTTCAGAAAATGTAGTCCTTTGTCACTATGTATCCAGTTTGATCTCTTTTAACTTCTCTCTCATGCTTGAAATAGGTTGGGATGCTGGATCCACCAAGAGAGGAAGTACGAGATGCCATACTCTCCTGCATGACTGCTGGCATACGTGTCATAGTAGTAACAGGGGACAACAAGGTTTAATAACCTGTCTTTGAATGACCTATTATGTTATGTTATAATATATACTGTACTCTGATTTGAATGATCAACTAGGTAGATTACCTACTTTCAACCAGAACAAGGTTTCACATTTTAAGACTTCTCATTTCAGAAAACAGCAGAATCTTTGTGCCGTAAGATCGGGGCTTTTGATCACCTGGGAGACTTTGTTGGACACTCGTATACTGCTTCTGAATTTGAAGAACTTCCAGCTTTGCAGAAAGCAACCGCATTGCAGCGTATGACACTTTTTACCAGGTATGGAGTAAAAATATGTATGCAAAATTTTTGGGACAATGTCCTTCCTCCACAATACCCTGAAAGTGTAGAGTAAGAGAAAAAAAAGTTATCCAGGAAACAATTAGATTATGACTGTACTGCCTGTACACATGTGAACCGGCCTTTGAGTTCCGAATTAGCATTAATAGACGCAGAAAGAGATGCTGTGCACATGTGAACCAGCCTTTGAGTTTCGACTTTGTCTAGTTACACAGATGATTTATATCTTGCCTAGTCAAAATATCTGCTCTTTTTGTTACTTCCGCCTCTCTTTGACTGACATTATTGCTCACTCTTGTTATATATTTCTGTTTTTATCTTAGGGTTGAACCATCACATAAAAGGATGTTAGTTGAAGCATTGCAGAACCAGAACGAAGTGGTAATTCTGTGCTTTTATTGTATTAAAGAGTTTTGCAAATTGATGTCATTTCAATGAATTGTGTAAGTTTCGGATATATAATCTTTTGTAAATCATGATATCAAAGTGAGTCGCTTTTCTTTCTTGTTGACCATGTATATGCATAAGATATTGCCATGGGATAAATAAGTTGAGCAGTCTATTTTTTGTTAGAATGTGATATGCTGCTTCTTTACTGTGTTTTGGGAACTCTGCATCAGTTCTGGGGAGGGTATTTTACTTAACGTAATCATAAATCCAGCTAAAGTAAGAAACATATTCTTTCATATATTGCCAAAAGCATATAGTACATTTATTTTTGAAGAGGCTAAAGCATGCCTTCTGAAAGAGACTAAAAGTTGGTAATTGATAGCAGATATTGGGGATTTTTTTTTATTGGTTGGTAATTGATAGCAGATATTCTAATATTATTTATATTCTTTGTGTCTGTATTTCAGGTAGCCATGACTGGTGATGGAGTTAATGATGCTCCAGCACTGAAAAAAGCAAATATTGGGATTGCTATGGGATCTGGAACTGCTGTTGCTAAGGTACAATTTATTGCTAAAACCGTGTCTTTGTAATTGAATGTGACTATGTCAAGCATGGGCACAGGGGGACATGATCATCCCCGCCCCATTTATTAAACCACAAGCAATTTTTGGGCACTTTTATTTTCCTGTGTTGCCTTATTGTTCTTGCTTTGGAGACGTGAAATGTACTGTTTCTTGCTATTAAAATTTTGTGTTATTTTTGCCTCTGAATTCTAAATTTCCCCTTCTGCGTTGTAATTTTAGAGTGCTTCAGATATGGTTCTGGCTGATGACAATTTTGCAAGCATTGTAGCGGTATGATTCTATGGCCCGCTTATGCTCTATATGTATGTTTACCATATTTTATATTTCTTAATATGTGCTTCAGCAGCTAGCTTGGCCTATTCTGTCTTTTGACATGGTTTATCTGTTAACTCTGTTCTACTGAGCAGGCTGTTGCTGAAGGAAGGGCAATATATAACAATACGAAGCAATTCATCAGATACATGATATCTTCAAATATTGGTGAAGTAGTTTGTATATTCGTGGCTGCAGTACTCGGCATTCCTGATACTCTGGTGCCTGTAAGTTGTTTCCGATATCTTTTTTTATCTTGCTTTTCTATTATGGTTTCATATGCATGAAAATATAACAAAGCTCATCATATGCTAGAGTCAATGTGGCCAACGAAGTGGAGGAAACCACTTGATTTGAATCTGTGTCCTTGCTAGCTAATGGTTACTTCTCTGATTGAATTCATTAGTTATACCTTGCTTACCACATATCCAACTAATCAATCAGGATATTCTGCTAAGCCATCATTGGAAAATCCATGCATAAGATAGATCTAAATATCAACTTTTGTGCTTTGCTTTTCCATGTGTTGAAACTATTGCATGGCTTCTGAAGCTGTTTTCTAACTTTATATAAATTTCAGGTACAATTGCTTTGGGTTAACTTAGTGACTGATGGATTACCAGCGACTGCTATTGGTTTTAATAAGCAAGACTCTGATGTAATGAAGTCTAAACCTCGCAAGGTATAATTGCACTATATGGCTCTCTGATAGTTTCGTGTATTTTAGCAGTATAGTTTTGTAGAAGCTTTTTAGTATGTAAGTTAGTGCTAGATGTTGCGTAAAGACTCAAGACACTTTGGCATACGCTACAAAACTCTAGGTTTCAATTTTTTATTCCTGGTATTTAATATCATAGTACATCAAGCGTCATAGGGAAAATGAGTGGTTGCAAAGTGATTATATCTGTTATTTCATTTAAATTTCTCAATATGCATTATTACTTATATTTTGATTGGTTGCATTTACTATTTGCAGATGGGGGAAGCTGTAGTAACTGGATGGTTATTTTTTCGATATTTAGTTATTGGAGGTAAGTCTGCTTTACTTCACATTTGATGTCTTTATTAGACGACGGGTTTCCATTTATATTCTGAATATATTTTTCTTCTCCTTGTATATTTCTGAAAACATATCGTGTCTTCCCATGATAATTTTATTGGTGCAATTACTTAATTTAGTTTCATATTTCTTAGATGTGATCTAGAATGCGGCTCTCTATAGTTTTTAGCTTCTCACTTCTGATTTTTTGTCGTAAATCACAATATGTGTATCATTTTCAATCTGGAAGATGCATATTGCCTATATAAATCACGATCTATTGCGTAACATGCCTGCTTAATAATGGACAGATATGTGTATCACTGTCAATCTGGAAGATGCATATTGCCTACTTAGCTGATATAAGTTATGAGATGATGTATGAATTATGGGTTTTGCAGTATACGTTGGCCTTGCGACAGTAGCTGGTTTCATATGGTGGTTTGTTTATTCTGACAGTGGACCTAAACTTCCATATAGTGAACTTGTAAGTGCTAATTACCTGCTTCCTGAGTGGATGAGCACCAGTCTCTACTTAGATTATATATATGTGCTGACGCTTTATTCTTCATAGACTCTGTTTCTGATAACATTAAAAAATTATAATTCATCAAATCAGCTGTACATATTGTTGCAAACGTGAATATATTAAAACTTCTTAGTAGAACAAACACTTACACAATGTGGTCACAATTATCAATGTGGTCACAGTGATTTTCTTCTTAAATATAGGGTCCTTGACGTTTTGAAGATCTGTGTTATCCTTGTGCTTTTTTTTCCTACGTTCTTTGGATATTACTGAATGCTTCTTTTTCAGATGAGTTTTGACACCTGTCATATGCGGGAGACAAGGTATCCTTGTAGTATCTTTGATGATCGTCATCCATCAACAGTATCCATGACAGTGCTTGTTGTTGTGGAGATGTTCAATGCTTTAAATAATCTCAGTGAAAACCAGTCGCTTTTGTAAGTATCTAATTTCATCCAGAATTCATGTGTGTGCTAGAGGTTCATCAATTTTTACTGTATTTATCCTTCCACAACCTTTCTTTCTTTGCATATAGAGCTACAGCAACTCAACTTTTTGCTGAAGTCCATATGGAATTAGTTGAATTAAGACTAGCTGGTTGCTATATAACAGTACACCAGTAACTGTATCCATTCTATATTCCGTGGAGGTGTATTTTATTATATTTTATTTTTTTAATTCCAAGTGATTTTGGTTACTTGTTGGCTGCTGCCGACATTTCCTTCTCAACAAAACCCCGGGCAATGAATTCAGTGATTTCTCTGGTATTGCCACAGTATACCGCACCTTGATGCTATATGTGGGCTGTCGCTAGATGTTTAGGTTATAAATGATGTGCTAAACTTCAGGATTTAGCTGGCTTTATGCTTTATGTTGGCTGTCACTAGTTACAGTATTTGTTCCTGATTTTCTTTTGCACACATTTGAAATGAATGAATTATTTTCCTTCAATTGATTCTTTGTTTTGTGGCTTTAATAGTGTAATACCTCCTTGGAGCAACTTATGGCTGGTGGGTTCCATCATCTTGACCATGTTGCTTCACGCACTTATTTTGTATGTGCGGCCATTATCAATTCTTTTCTCAGTAAGTTCTCTCTCACACATAATTCTCTTATCTGACAGTTTCTGAAAGCAGCTTGTGAAACTTCCTTTAAATGATGAAATATATTTCCCTGTCTCCAGGTTACTCCATTAACCTGGGAAGATTGGAAGGTTGTTCTGTATCTCTCATTCCCGGTTAGTAACATCTTCTGCGTCCAGTAATTTTCATTGCAGAAATTTGATATGAATATTCTAGGTTGAGAAAATAAGGTTTTAGGATACAAGGGGATTTAAAAATACATTTATAAATGATTTTGAAAATATTCGGACTGGGCCAAACAGAACTGGGTTTTGCTTGGGATTTAGTTTTTGTTTATTTACATTTTAACTGTATATTATCGGTCTTGAGATTGTTAAATACTTGTGTTTTCACTATCTGTTAGTCTTAAGAGACTCGTGTATATCTTGTGGCCGTTTTGTTGAGTATAATTCATGAAATATAGCACATCTCTTTCTGACCCCTTTCCTTTGAACTGTATGATGCAGGTGATAATAATAGATGAGGTGCTCAAGTTCCTTTCAAGAAACCGTAGAGGTAAATCTTTCACTCTCATTTGCAGATCCCCTCTCCAAAATTATCTCAAGCTAATAAAATGCAGTGGCTCCATATATAAAAGACTTAACCCTTTTGAAACAATCAAAGAATTATTTGAAAGGTCTTTCATTATCAGGAAAACATCTAGTTTTTAAAATCTTGGACACCAGCTTCTATGTTTCTAGATTGTGCTGCCCACTTTCCTTCTTTCTCTTGAAAAATACGTCAATTAGATGCACCTTTCTGACAAACTTGAATTTCAATTTTGAGGTTATTATGAGAATATGAGCTGATGAAAAAGCCTACAAAGTAAGGAAATGAAATCATTTTGTATGATGAAATCCAGGTGTAAGGTTAAGGTTGAGATTCTGGAGGACTGATTTGCTGCCCAAAACGGATTTGCATGACAAGTAAACTATTCATGTATCACTTTTCAACGGTAAGAACTCACTCATCGGGATATAGTTTTTTACTTGCATCTGCCTTGGTTCCACCTTTCAAGATGGTTGCACTGTTTTTTGGTACCTCTTATACTCGTGATAGAAGACATGTGATTCTGACTCCATCCTGTTGAGGCTTGTACCAATTTAATTAGTAGTCATGTGAGTTGAGCTATTGGCTAGACAGACATCCTAGGCAGGATCATATGTTGTAACTTATCCGTACAGAAACTCAAATATTTGCAGAGTCAGAAGAATCTAGGACTATGGAGGTATACATGGTTTTGCACTTTTACCCTTGCTGTTGGATAGAGTAGTTCTTTTGAAGTCCTACACAAAATTATACTGCTTAGCTTTTTTATTTGCTTCAATGTATTTTCTGTGTTTTTTTACAGCTCTGCTTATATGATTTTCTTCACATGCATAAACATTGATCTCATCTGCAAGGATGATTTAAGTTAGTGCTCTACTAGATAGAAGTAAGGCCAATCCAATTCTTTTCCGATCAAAAAGGGAAACACACACACACAAGGGTTGAAGCAGTATGAAGTGAAGGTGGGTCAGAACTTTATTATGCAGTGTGAATGTGTGATTGATAAAATAATCTAGCAAATTATTCCAGGCTTCAATCAAGCCAATGACCCTTTATTTTTATTGTTTTAGCACTATTATTTTTATAGAGGTTG
This sequence comes from Polygonum aviculare, assembly GCA_934048045.1. Taxonomy (NCBI): domain Eukaryota; kingdom Viridiplantae; phylum Streptophyta; class Magnoliopsida; order Caryophyllales; family Polygonaceae; genus Polygonum; species Polygonum aviculare. The sequence continues at coordinate 11,121,620 of OW204028.1, forward strand.
CCCAGAAATCCATCTTTTGAACATATAGTAGCATTCTTTTGGTCTGTACTCCGGCGCGGTATGCCCTCCTCCCTAGAAACACCTCAAATTAGTCATGTAAATCATTTTGTCATCTTTTAAGTGCAATATAACTCATCTCACCTTGACAGTTGCAAATGTCATCTTGTTAGCATATGTCCTTGTGTAACTGAGAGAAAGAAACAAACCCATGTCAAAAATTTGTCTAGAAGAGGCGAAAACCGGGTTTAGATCCATTGCGTAAAATTAGCAACTAACCCTGCAACCTGGCCTTCAACAATCCATGATCTCCAGTCATCCACAATGGAGTAGCCGAGTGATCTAATCCAAGCTTGTGTCCCCAAGAATGGCACTATCATGTCATGATCGCCACTAATTTTGACACAGCAAAATTAGTGATCCAACTTAGGTCCTTTAATGCTATAATCTTGAAATAGAGAGCTTTTAATGAATCACCTGTATATCAGGGAGCGGTATCCCTTGGAGCTAAGGTTTTTGTGATACATAACACTGCTAGCTATATCATTGGTGTAGTTCAATCCGTAGTTGCATCTTATCCATGTCCTTGTGCTTCCCTGTTCAATTTACAAGAATGGAAATCCATGCCATTAACTTATAAATGAAGGTTTAAGAGCTACAATGTACTCACAGGCCCATAATGTATAATGGGCTTTTGTAAGGACATGTAATGTGTCAATGAACTCAAAAATTCTCCCCACTATTCTGTTTATAAGGTTTATTTTTGTGCAAGAGGGATTGCAAATCTACTTGTAAAGTTCAAAAAACTACACCAAAACAAACCCTTGTTTTGCTACCTTTCGAACGTGAATGGCTTCACGAACGCTCTTGTTGTTGAGCCAGTATCCGGAAAGTAGATATCCATCAGTCTGTAGGGACAAAAATGGGTACGTAGGTAATAACTTTCCTTGCTAAATTTAGCTTAGTAAGCCTACTTAGTGAGAAATGCTTATGTTTTTCTGAAAATAGAGCCATTAAGTTCTTACACGACACCGAAATGCATGGAGTGATGATGATGATGATGATATTTGGTCATTAAGAATGTAATCAAAATCGTCTTGGTACAATGATCGTCTCAAAGATTTCGAAGACCCGTGTGATGGTGGCTTAGGCAACGCGAAATCACATAATGGTTCCAATATATGGGCAGTTTGAATTCCCATAATGCTCTGCAAAATTTCATAAATCACAACATTGTTTCCATACCTTAGAATATCTAGATAACTAGATCCGTGGATAATAAGAAAGAAACCGACCAGTAAAGAGAAATATGGTTAACCTTGTAGTATGATAAGAGGTCAAACGTGCATTCAACATTAGTCGGATCTTGAGCTTGAAAGTTATAGTTCCCCTTACAACTTCTTTGAAGTGACTGCACAAAAAAGAGAGCATAAACACATCATATATATGGACATGGATCCAGTGAGAAACTGGGAATGTCGCCATCAGATTAAAAGAAAAATAAAGGTCGAAATACTCCATCAAATAGCAAAATTCAAAGCGGTCATATTTTATTTTCAAAAAGTCATATATTTGGAAAAAAAAATTGCATTTTGCACATATATGTTGTATAAAACATCTACAGAAATACTTATGTTCGGCATTTGCACAAAAAAATAATTATAATCCTTTCAAATAGTATAAAGTTAATTAGAACATATATATAGTAAAATTTTGCACACATGGTAGCACACCTAGTACAAAACTAGCTCTTGTCCGTGCACAGCTCTTTCATACCGTACTTCAGTACAAAAAGCGTGTGCTCATGACCAAAAAAATAATACTCCGTATAAAAGTTTTAATGAAAAACCCACAGTCACATGGAATAACACTCATGCATACATTAACACTCTTCTTGCTTGCGTACATGGGTAGTGACATAATGCAATACTGACACCGTTTTTCTCGTCACTAAGCCATCGTGTCGGTCCTTAAATTCTCGACACACTAAGGTGTCGAAAATGACGTTAAAATCTGTCAAAAATGGCCGTGTTTTCTAGCTGTGGCATAATGCAAAAGTCATAGAGTCATAGCACAAAACATAAAACCGGTGCGAGTTTTCCTAAGTGGACCAAGTGAATACATACGTCTTTTCCAAAATAAAATCCGGCCATGACAAGATTTGTATATGTTGTTTTCATGTAATAAAGGAGTGGGTCTTTGATAGTTTAAACTTTAAAGTCCTTACACCCCAACCGCTATCAATTCTCATCAAACGTTGTGGGTACAATGTTAATTGTGTTTTCGATTAAGTATCTAGGATAGTATTCAGAAGTCTCTAATTCGATTTCCATGAACAGTATCCTCATATAAAAAAAATATTAGTCGGACTTTTAACACTTGTAAGTAATAAAGGTACCTCGTATAGCTCATCAGATATTAGACCCATTCCATGAGCGTAGGGAATGACGAAATTGCCCTCTAATGTGAAATTTGTACCAGGATTTCCCAGTAAATATCCCTGAAACATTTTAAGCTTCAACTATACATATATGGACCGGTGATAAGTTACAAGTCTAACTATAATGAGCAGGAGAACATTAGGACCTTGAGATTGATTAATGGCAGAATGCATCTATGAGCCCTCCAACTTGTCACTTTTTTGTAAATGGACCCCCCAACTTTGAAAATTACATATTGAACCCCTAAAGTTTACATATTTTGCCTATTGACCCCTTTTTTTGCAACTGAGCCCATTTTCTAAGAGGGTTGAGATACACGCACGCTGACTTGGGCATTTTCATCCCACATCAGCAGCCACATCATCCCACTCATCTATTTGTATCCATGCCACCTAAACAAAAAAAGACCAATTTTTTTTTTTGAGAAAATGTAATATAATATAACTTTTGTATAATTTCTGGGCAAGATTTGCAATAAAAGAGAAGTATGGGATTAAAAATGAGATTTCATGCCGACTTAGTTGCCGACTCAAGTCTGCTTAAAGTGGAAATTTGGGGTTCTTGAATCCGGAAGGAAGGAGGTGGGTGGACGAAGGGCGGTCGCCGCAGGGTAGTCGGGCAAGGGTCGGAAACCCGAACTCGCGGTTCCGGGGCTGCGCACACAGAACTGGAGACTGCGGGGCTACGGCCGGAGCCTTGAGCGAGAGCGGAGGAGGCGCAGATCTGCTCGGCGATGGGACCGAGCCGGCGAAGTCGGGAGAGAGGGAGAAGGGTCGGGTCGCATCGGGAAGGAGGCCGGCGAGCATGGGTCGGAACCCTAGATCTGGAATTGGGTGAGCGGGCGGAGCTCGTGAGAGAGTTGTGCGCGCAGAGGGGGCCGAGAGGGGTTGAGGCCGGGTTGATGGGCGAGAAAGGGAAGGTCGGGGCAGAGCGGCGAGGGCGAGCAGGGGGTGTCGAGTGGGTGAAGAGAGTTGTTGTCCGGCGAAGTCAACCGAGAGAAGAGGACAGGCTGCCGTCGGGTCTTGGCCGGAGGTGAGCCGGTGGAAGCTAGTTGGAGGTGAGCCGGTGGAAGCTTGATGGTTGAAGATGAATGTTGAAAGATGAAGATGAAGATGAGCGTTGTGATTTTTATTTAATTTATAAATGTATTTTTTTATTTTTTTCCATGTCAGCAATTTAGTGGTATTTCACAGCCCACCCTAACGAGTGAAACGCACGCGTCTGTCCAGGTCAACAAAAAGTGCTCAATAGGTAAAAAAAAGGTTAAGTTCGGGGGTTTGATAGGTAACCCGTGAAGTTAGGGGGTCCATTTGCAAAAAAATGACAAGTTAAGGGGTCTACGGACTATTCTGCCATTGATTAATGGCTGCATTCCCATTTCATTCCCTGCATTGTGAAAAAATGAAACAACAAATGACTTTTTTTTTTTCCCTTTCTCTAATTAAATGTAACTCAACATACAAAATCCTTAAACTCCTTAGAACAAATTAATACCTTGAGACATCTCCTGAAAATATACAGGAAGGGTGAGGCCAGTGTAAGAGTCTCCACCCAGATACACTGGATTTGATTGAAATTCTGGATGATCAATTAACCACTGCAAAAAAAATGATACTCCTAAATTTCATTTTTCAGAAAGGAAAAAACATACCACCATATATGTACGTATATTCGTAATTAATTGTACATTTGAAAATATGTTGTACGGAGTACTTTATATCGGACCTACGTGTACCAACTACCACGTACGTTGCAATTATTGCACGGACAAAACCTTATTTCCAACAAAAAAGAGATAACGTACGTACATGTTTGATCCAAGGTTGCAGCTTTTCATTTTCAGACTAATTTCGATTTTCTTTTTTTTTTTTGCGCACGATTTTCTTTTTTTTAAGAAGAACTTTAGCACTAATTCTCATTGACTTTTATGATTAACCTAGGTTAAAAAAATTTGAATCCAGAATTATTTATTAAAAAATACTCAGTATTCAATTTAAATTTTTTGATAGGGGTTATATGTATAAGTTTTTCTATTGTTTCAGTTTATTTTTAAAAACGTTATTTTGTTTTTCTTAAAATAAAGTATTATTATAGCTAGAAAAATTGTGTTATTTTTTGTATAGAAAACTCACCTTCCTGAGGAATTCATGAGCATTATGAGAAGCCTTGAGATCTCCTGAATGAGAAGCTTTAGGTGTTCTTGCATAAGAGAATCCCGTCCCAACCGGAAGATCCAAGAATATTATACTCGCCACCTTACAATTAATATCAACTCAACCATATACAAATAACTAATTAGCTCCATCATCATATAAATCGATCGATTGCATGTTCTGTTATGAAACAATTTATGTGCAAAGAACTGCTTCTTTTTTTTCACCTTGGTCCAAGAGTATGGATTAATCTCCAATTTGGGCAAATTCCCATTAGACTTCACTTCTTGAAACTTTAAAGGACCTAAACATGTATTTAGAAAATTACCAGCCACTCCCTCCGATCTAGAATAAATATCATTCTAGCTTTATTTTTGACATAATTTTTGGAAAAATCAGCTAAGCTCAATATAATTAACTTTCTTCTCAATCGTATCACTTGTAAAAATATATATATGCCATCCCTATTTAAAATTAAAAAAAAAAAAAAAAAAAGAAGATCAAGTTGATACAAATAGGTTTTGTAACGAAATTCACGAAATATTAAATGTTAAATAATTTCCTAGAATATAGAAATCATAAAATGATACATAAAGTTGATTAAAAAAATTAAGTGCTAAAATATCATTTAAATTAAATAAAAAGGAGTATAACAATCTTAGTGTATTATGGAAAATACGTAATTATGATATATAGTGGTTTCATTTTTACCGTTTAATTCAACCAAAATTTATTTATTTTTTACCATTTTCATAGAAAATAGCAGAAATTGTAGAACACCCTGGACCTCCGGTGAGCCAAAGCAAAAGAGGGTCTTTTTTTGGGTTGTTTTCTGATGGGAAGAAGTAGTAGAACAGCTGAACATCCTCTGACTCATCAACTCCAACATATCTGCAATCAAACCTCAAACCAAATTATTATTATATTTTAAATATATAGTGAAAGAAGTTTTCTTTTTATTTTTCCTACGAAAATTAGTTACAAGACAATTTGCAAAAAAAAAGTGGAAACTTTTCACAAACTAACAAAACTAACCCTGTTTCAAGAACAAAAGGAAGAGGCCCATCAAAGCGAGGGAGGAACTCAACTATGGATTGAGAAATTGCAGGTTGCAATTGCAGAGTAGTGCTGAGCAGTTGAAGGACAAGAAAGCTGGAGAGTTTCACGTACATGATGAAACCTTTTTTTTTTTTAATAACAGAATTTGACCCAAAAAGAGAAAAGTGGTGTATATTCTTAATAATGGTAAGATGAGGAAGAGTGGTGAATGGTTGTGAAATGATGGGTCTGATTCTGTGGCTTTCAGTTCATGCTTAATTTGTTTTGTGCTTCTTAATTTCTTCTTAACAAAAATATACTGATCTTATCATATACTGGAAGCATGTGTTTTGTCTTGATCTTCATTGATGAACCTATGCAGTTACTACGTAAGAAAATGTGGACATCTCGATTGGTATTTGGTCCATTTTGGACTTGTGTCATTTATAATTGGGTATTACAATACGGAGTATGATTTAGAATAAAGGAGTTTTACGTATCTACTCCTCCGTATCACAATGTTTGCCGTTTTAACTTTGTTTTTTTGTCTCAAAGTGTTTGTCATTTTAGTATTCTTATCCCTTACTTTATACTTATATCCTAATATTTGTTGTTACTTTTTTTAATACAGTAAGAAATAAGAGAGGAATTGTTAGTGGTGTCATTGGAAAAGTAATAAATAAGGATCGATATATGTATATTTATAATTTTTCTTAAAAAGAGTGAAACTATCTAAAGTTACAGATATTATGAGATGGAACGAGTATTATTTAGGACTTGTGTCATAGGGCTGTGTTTACCTACAACAATTAGTACGTCATTTTGTAATTGAAATGAAAGTAATGTGGCAAACAAAATTATAAAAAATCACTCACGGTACAAATTAAGAGCAGAAGGTTCTGGGACATAGTGACATACTAGCTAAAATTCATTAGACTCAAATCCATGGGATAAGATTTTAGAAGTGATTCACGTTCTGGAGGGGGTGTAGTTGTGGTCGTTTTCAGGGTGACTGAAAGACAAATTTTCTCAAAAGCCCTTTTTATTCGGACATCATTGTCGATCGAATGACTAAGAACCTAAATTTGACACTATTTATACACATACCTACAATACAATACAATACAATTCTCGATCAATTTGGATTTACGTAACACTTTTCTCTACCTTGAAAACCCCACTACAGGAACGTATTCACCAAGCATTCTGGTGAAAAGTCCCTACTCCAAAATCACACCTTCACATGCTGACAACAGATTTTACATTACAGTCTCAGAAAATTCAGCCACGTACGTAGTTACAATCTTGCTACTTTAGCGTGGTTCCTTAATTCTCATAGACAAACCCAATTAGGCTTTCCCCAAGGGAAAAGACAACACAATTACTTGTGAAAACCAGCACAATATTCTCATGTAATTTTGGCTATAACCTTTCTCTCATTTCCCCCTCTTAATTACACCGAACAGACGACCGAGAAATCGAAGCACAAGTACTCTCTCAACTTGAATCCACCATCTTTGCTTCCACAGAAGCAGAATCTACTTCCATGGCTGACACCTCTTCATCGTCCACCTTCAATTTCTGTAAAAGCAAGCACTTTGAGTGGTTTAAATTGACTGAGATGGCAATCTACCAACATCAATGGTCAAAAATACTCACGCACCTTTGTCAGGACAGTCGTATCCTTTGTTAGACGAGAAAACATGTTCATGTAGAGACTTGCATCTCTCTTGTTACTCTCAGCCTGACGGTGTTTTAAAGCCTTTTGTAATAGCTTCACTTCTCTGAAATCAAAGAGTGAAAAACACCAGTAAATGAAAATGAGTAACGGAATGTTTTTCATCTTACAATGTCTTTTTATGCTCCGTGTTAACTATTCTTATGTACCTGTTGTCTGGATCAATCTCCAGCGCCTTCTTGATGTCTAATGCAGCCAAATCCAGATCAGCATTTTCTAAAAATGCCTGAGCTCTTCGGTACAAGGCTTTTATGTTGTTCAACTCGATGTCTAGCACCTGCATACAGAAATAATCCTTTTTAAGTACATATGAGAAAAATGCAAAACTCATATCTTTTTTCAAAGATTGCTGCCTCACCTTGGAGCATAATTTAATGGCTTCATTGAAGTCACTCAGCTTTAGGCTACAAGCAGCACCATTTAACCAGCATGTGACTCGTAATGGTTTAACAAGCTTTTGCTCTTCATCGTTGAAAGACCCTTCTTCACTAACATAATCCGAAGCCTATTAATTAACCGAGGATATTAGCAACTCAGAGTCTCAGAAGGATTTGTTTCCTAAATCATTCTTGGCAACTTCAAGCAACAAGGAAGGTACCTTGTCATACTTCCTTCTGGCTCTTTCATACTTCCCACACTTAAAGAGTGCATTTCCTTCTTCCTTATTCTTCCCAGCAGCCTCTACTCTCTCCTGACTAGTCATCTCCCAGGGTGCTTTCTCCTTCCATCATAAAAACAAATGATGCGTCCAAAAATAACAGTCAGCATTTTAAATCTTTATTTAGTCTCCTATGATTACTATGCCTATATGACAAAATGGAGGAAGTATCTTATTGAAGACATGCACACAAACACTTTCCATGGAAAAATGCAGCAAACTGCACTTACCTTCACAAAGTCCAGCATTTCAACTTCATATAGTAAATCAGAAAATGGTGGAACTTTTGCAAGGTCCCTTGTGACCTCAATGTGTCTAAATCCGTATTCATGGTTTATAGTCACTATCGCCTGCTCGCCTTTCTTCATTGTGGATACTGCTCGGTCCAAACCAGATATAACTTGCTCTGCAAATATAAGTAGCATGAAACAAAGTTTATATTGTTGCTCCAAGAATTGCTTCACACAAACTGCAAAGCCATATATTATGATATAAAGATATTAATTTAATTTCAGAAGGACTCACCTTCATCAGTTACAAATTCCAGAGGTGCTGACCCATCAAAACCTCTTTTCTCAAATACTGTGCCATCTTCCAGCTTTCCTATGTACCTAACTGTACATGTTTACAGCAATACAGGGAATGTTATTTATGTGAATTTGTAAAATAATCAAATAAAAGACAAGAACGGTGATGCATGAGGACATCTTTTATTACTTTAATATCAAGCAGAAGCTCCAAGATCCTTAATGTGAAAATATACAGGATGACAAGCTTAACAACCAAGTTCTCACAAACAAATCATGTACAAAAGCAGAAATTACCAGTTACTGATGCACCATCATCAGCTACAACATTACTGTCACCTTCTTTGATGATCTTCTTGACTACCTTGGAATCACCAGTGAGATCAGTGACAGGCTTATATGACAGCAACTCCAGATCGATGTGTAATGCAGTATTTGGTGGAACCAAAGGCAATCCATCTGCACCTAACATCCCAACATCTCCAAATCCATCTGCAGTATAGATTGTGCATTTGGGAGAGAAATTAGACACTTGTTATAACCCATGCAGCTTAAGAGAAATAGACATTTCTTGTGTGGTTGGCTGAACCAAAATGCCAACTAATTGAACAAATGCATCAACAGCTGAAGCCCTAAAGCATACACTGGGATTGAACACTTAAGCTGGCCTTTTCTCCTAGTGTCATGGTCTTGATGACTCTTGGCAAAGCAGGAATCAAGTGACCTGAAGAATCAGAATAATCCAGACTAAAAACGTAATTCTAGTACAGCATTGTTTCATAATGAGAAGAAACATGAACAAAGCTTACCGTCCTTGATATAAAACTCGGTTCCTTCCTCCGTGGTTTCTGAAACAACAGTGCCATTATCCAACATAACTTGATACTTCACTGCAAATTGAAATGAGAAACATACACAAAATCTTAGTAGCATGAATCAGGTGCATACAATACATGCTAGGGAGAGATAGAAGGGGATCAGATTACCAAGAACTTCATCTAGATCACTTGGCTGTCTTCCACTTTCTCCCTTCTTCAATATTTTCTTGATAATTCCTCCATCTTTGCACACATCTACGACGCTCATCCACGACACCAGCTCAACCTCAAACTGAGCAGCTGAATTTCGCAATACACCATTTCCACCCGGAGCTCCCATTCCCATATCAGTATCAGAATCAGGAGGCAATGTGAACAATGCAATTTCCCCCTTCTTCATAGTAACAATTCCACTATCTAATCCCCTAATTACACCTAATAAAACAAACCACATCAACTCACAATCCAAGGCCTGCCTTAATCAAGCAAAGCAACAACAAACAGGCCGACCTAAACGGCTAGAACACTCACCATTGCCAAGTTTGAAACTCACGGGAGCTTCCCTATCTTCAGAAGAATCATCCAGCTTCGTTCCATCAGAAAGCACACCTACATAGCGAACTGCAGCAAAAAGGATGCAGAATCCATCAGAAAAGAGCGGAAACTGAAACGGACACCAGAAAGAGAAATTGAGGAGAGATAGGGAAGTGATGACAAAAACGTTACCGGTGACCTCATCGCCTAATTCAGGGGTTTCCCAGCCAAAACCGCGCTTGAGAAGCTTCTTCTTGAGGCCGGAGCTGTTGATTTCTCTCTCCTCGCCGACCTTCAAAGGAGGAGCCGATTCAATCACCTCCCCTGGCTCTTCGTCTTCATCCTCATCTTCTTCTTCAACCATATGCGATGCGATTGTTCTCCTCATCGCCATGGATCTTCTCTAGACGGAGCGAATTTTCTCAGACTGCAATAGAGGGAAGAAATCAGGCACGCCGTCGGCGATGGCTTCCCCTCGCCCCTCGTCAGTGTGTTACACTGCTTTTGAACCAAAGCCAAAACCGGACCGACCCCGAATTTTCGAAAATGTATGAACCGGGAATTGAATTCTCAAAAATATGCAAGTAAACCCTTCCCCAAGCTAATGGTTTAAAAACCGTCTTTTAACATTTTAACCTGTCAATATGAGATTAATGTGGCCTACTAAGAAGAGATTGAGTAAATGCATCACCTAACTAAGACTGATGTGGCAAGCAAGACATGACAATTAACCCGTCGTAAAGCTCATGTCGATGAAAATGACAATCAATGTCTATGAACTTTCATGAAACACCCAATCACCAGCTATATACATTGTTAGTCAATTGTCTACCAAGATACCTGAAGGAACACAAAAATTGACATGGAACACAAAAAATGGTTGGTTTAATTAGAACGGCAGAATGGCTTCATTGATTATTGGGCCGGGCAATATCCGGCCCAATAAGCAACTAAGATATGTCAGTTATTGACTCCTTCTGGACCAAGTAAAAACAAAAACAAAATTCAGTTATTGATCCCTTCTTCTTCATCATCCAAGCTCCGTTAATTTTATCAATGTCAGTGTTATAATGGCTATGATTCTGAAAAATAGACAATCATAATTTCATGCAGACGTAATTCGTAGGTTGGGCACCGAAATAATTTTGCAAATGACGATGTAACACATTATATATTTGCACTTATTGCATTATTGGCACTTCCATGGTTTCATGTTAGCTAGGTACTAGCGTATAGTATGTCTATCGTGCATTTGCACTTATGTTCTATGTTGTATGAAACAATGCTTTTTTTGTCATAAGGAAAGAATTAGGCTAGAACTATTACAATGGTACTATCTTAGAGCATCCTTGCGGATGAGGTCCCTAAGGCGATTAGAAACCAACGAGCAGAAAGAGACACTATGGAAAGACACCGCTAAGGTACTAAGTGGTCAGCAACCGAATTAGCCTCCTAGAAAATATGCACAGGGTGCCAACTCTAGAACTTCCCCAGTAATGACTGAATGTCAGTGCGCAACAATTCCACCTCCCACGGACAACTCCAATTAATCACCTAACACCGCCTTGACCAGTTGCATGTTGTCACCTTCAATCAACAAATGGGGAATGTCAAGTCGAATGACCTCCAAGATCCCACGTCGAAGTGCAAGAGCTTCAAACTGCAACATGGATATACGTTTGAGAAAACCGCCATCCAGAGACACCTGAAAGCCTCTGGAATCCCTAATAGTAAAACCAAAAGACGCAAACCCTTTAGAATTAACTGCGCCATCAAAATTCAACTTGTAATAGTTTTCCAGAGGTTTAGTTCATTCTGCCTTTCTCCTTTTGTTGGCACTAGCGCCTTTCTTAGCAACTTCATCCTCTGAAATCGGGTTAGTTGCCAATTGTCATTCTGATATTTGCATCCTAGTCATTTCTTTTAACGATTTAGGTGTCGACTAACTGTGGGCCCCCCATCGAAAATACTTCGATTACAGAGGTACCAAGCACACAACCATACACATGTTATTTTTCCAAGTTCATCCTTGGAAAGAACTTTATGGATTTCTTCCATAAAGGTTACTGGGTGTCTGCTATTTGTATTCTATCGGTGGATTTTTTGCGCGATCCTAGGGAAGAGCTCCGCCACAGCCTGTAAAAACTAAAAAGTGCCTTATTTCCAATTTTGCTGATCAAACTCAAAATTAATGATTTGCACTTCGGAGTAGTAATTTGGAATATAATCGGCTCCAACATATTAAAAATACGGCTTCAAGCAGAAGTAATTAATTAGAACCTGTGAATCTCGCAATCCAATTAGCATACGTGTAACTTTGAAGTTATACTCCGTACATGATACTATTGTAAATGATCCTTGTGCAGAGGTTAAGTATTGGCTAAACATTACCTTATCAAAAAAAGTATTGGCTAAACATTAAATAATCAAAACCCTTGTTAATTAGAGATCCCTAGGACATAGTACTTCGCATTACCTCCCTCTATATCACAAGTTTTAAATACACAGAGTAATAAATAAGGTAGCTAGATAGTATGGACATGTAATGTATCCTACGTACATTGATGCATGATTTTACTTTGATGCTACGTTGTCCACATTAATGCGTACCATGCGATTGCATCCATGTAAATTAAACGATATTTGCTGCCCTATACAATGGATCGTTCTGTGTAAGTGTATATAAATGTACGGCTACAAGCCTACAATCACCTATACACACAAAAATGTGAAGAGATTGTGTTTTTAGTGGTATACCTAAAGGTATGTATTCGGTTCGACTCTATCAGATAACGTTTATAACAAAATACTATAATAATTAAGTTGCAAATCCCTAGCAAGGACCGAAAAATCCCTATAGCTAGCTAGCTAGGCATTCAGATCGCTCGAGGAGGAACGATTATATCTGTCCAATCTTCGACTAGCCTTACTCTTTTTTATTATAAACTCGTATATACTCCCTCCGTTTCAAAATACATGACCATTTGGACACTTTTTCTTGTTTCATAATACTTGACCATTTCATATTTTTTTCCATCTCTTTCCATTTATGCCCCTAATAATTACCTTTATCATAATCATTACACTTTTTCATATTTCTTTAAACAAATAATTAACCCTACATTTGATAGGGGTAATATAGGAATATCATTTTTGTCTTAATATATGTGCAAAGTCCAAATGGTCATGTATTTTGAAACGGAGGGAGTATTTTTTTTGAATGAAAGAGCAATGTTTAAACTATGGTGTAAGAAAACTCTTGTAAACTCACAAACTCTAAACTCGGACATTATCCTTCTTTTCCGTTAGGTATTACAAAAAATCTCTCCATCTCGGGTTTCCCAAATCACCTAGGAGATTCTAGCTTGAAATGTCAAATAAGCTCTTTGCGCGAATACTAACTCGGACATTATCCTTCTTTTCCGTTATCATGCAAGTTAACGTACATGTGAGAAAATTGATACGTACGTACTCTGTATTACAATTGGGTTGCACACAAGACCATGCTATAAAAAAGGAAAAAAGGAGACCATACTAATTCACTGACTGCCACAATCACACACTTGCATACAGACCTAAGCATGCATCTCACGACAAACATAGTTGCCCACGGCACTCTCTCTGTACTCTGTTATTGCCCACCACTTTGATTTTGTCTCCCTTTTTCGTATTTTAACTATTAGCCTCGGTCCACACTTAATTAATCATACTAATACCAATTAATTACAGGTAGCACGAGCAACCTAGTCCTTGGTACATTGCATACTTACACATTACAATGATGTTTAAATTCATCTTCTTATTCCTACTTTCTGTACTCCTTGGTTCATTTCATTCTCATGAGCTTAACGCCATGTGGAGGAGTGCTCGGAAACAATGCTGACTTGTTCATTATTAACAATTTTACATGGTCTCAAGTGTCTTTGGGACAGGAGAGTGCAGAGAACTATGTTGGAGACTGATTCTTTGATGGCGGTAAACCTTATGAATGGCCAACCACCACTAACCCACCCCGAACGCTCTGGTGGTTGACTGTTAAAACCTGATTTGGCGACCGGATTGGAAGGTGATAGTCATCAAAACCAATCGATCATTTAATAAATAGTGGATAGTCTAGCAAATTTTGCTTTCAGTATGAATGTTGATTGTTTGAATTTCGAGGAACCCCCTCCTACTATTGTATCTGTTTTATACGATGATTTAAATGAATAACTAGTTGTACCCGTCGTGCCATGCACGACTCGTGTTTGTAATTTTTTGAATATATCATAAATAGAAATCGTCGTGTGATAACGTATAATAAAAAATTTGACATAATTTAATTTCGTCGAATATTAAAAGTCTTTAATTTTTATATAATCGATTAAGAATATATTGTTATGCAAATCATGCACTTATATTTTATAGTCAATAATATACGTTATTTTGTAAATTATATTTACTTATATTTTAGTATGCTAATCACCAACTTGATATAATCAAATTAAACATGTAGTTGTTTTATTCATAGTATTTAATGAATACTCCCTCCGTTTCAAAATACATGACCATTTGGACTTTGTACATATATTAAGAAAAAAAATGGTATTCCTATATTACCCCTATCAAATGTAGGGTTAATTATTTGTTTAAAGAAATATGAAAAAGTGTAATGATTATGATAAGGATAATTATTAGGGGTATATATGGAAAGAGATGAGAAAAAATGTGAAATGACCATGTATTATGAAACAAGAAAAAGTGAGCATATGGTCATGTATTCTGAAACGGAGGGAGTAATTTTTTGCCTCTATATGCGTGCATAAACCAAAAAAGTATCTTATTAATATATAATATATTTTCAACAATCAAGATATTCGATCAATTATAGAAATATCTAAAATAAAATTTGAAAAGTTAATTCTTATTACAATATAAAATATATTTTATATTAAAAAACTTAAAAACCACGTTGGACGATCAAGATAAATAGATAATATTTTTTATCTAATCTTAAAAACCGCCTTTCAAGATAAAAAAATATATTGTTTACATTAAAATATAAAATATATATTTTACCACAATTAATTCTTATCTAATGTTGGACCATGAAGTCATAGAAATTAAATATTATTGTTTATGTATTGTATTGTACGTGATACTATGAGTACCTTATAACGTAGACGAAAATCAATCAATGGTATATGTGAACTCATATTGGGCATCTTTTATAGAAGAAAATTGAAAATAAAATTATTTAAGAAATATAAAATTAAGAATAGATCATATGACTTTAAAGATAAAGTTGAAACATAGATAATTAAGAAAAATAAAAAAATATATAGAGTTGTTATTATCTATTTGAGTTGGAAAAAAATTTAAAATCAAGCGGGACCAGAATTAATGTAGCGGCTCGAAATTCTCCGGCTTTAATATATACTCCCTCCGTTTCAAAATACATGACCATTTAGACATTTTTTCTTGTTTCATAATACTTGACCATTTCACATTTTTTACCCATCTCTTTCCATTCATACCCCTAATAATTATCTTTATCATAATCATTACACTTTTTCATATTTCTCTAAACAAATGATTAACTCTATATTTGATAGGGGTAATATAGGAATAATACTTTTTTCTTAATATATGTGCAAAGTCCAAATGATCATGTATTTTGAAACGGAGGGAGTAGTATAGATGGGGCATGACCCTCCATTCGACCAAGAAAATTGGCTTACCTAAGTTACAAACTTGCAACAAAAGAGTGAAAAATAAAGAGGGGGCATCGACTAGCTAGCCACTTAATTGGCCAGCACCTAGCTAAACTGTACATGTGATAGTGAAGTCCACCTGCTCGTCTGAAACAACAGAATAATAATAGTCAAATCTCGATCTCCCATGTACTTTGGGTATTTAAACATTGGATGAGTAATCATGACAGTCTTAATCTTTAATTTAAAGTAATCAATCCAAATTAATACTCCAATTCAGATTGGCTGTACCAATAAAGCATAACGCACTATTGCCGATTCGCTGAAGCGAGAAAGAAAAAAGAAAAATGGACTGTATACCAACACGTGTCAGTCAAACCCGCAGGCCGAAAAGGATAGTTTTCAAAAAATAGATTAAAAAAAGGGACTTAAAGTTAAATAGCCAAAAATGAAGGTCCCGGTCAAAGAAAAAAAAAGCTCCCATCTCTACAAAACCACCACCACCCACCCCCCTCCCCAATTAGCTAAGAATTTGAGATCCATTTCATAATTTTCATTCAAGCGCACACATGACGGGCACACCCACTCGTCTCTGGTCAATGTGCCAACCTGGCACTTTGCCGAATGCTTACTCCATGTCGGCCCCACTTCCCCACGGACTCTAGGTCTCTAGTACCATAAATTAATAATGTGGTTCTTTTACTAATTCTATTTATGATTTGTAAGAGTACACAAAGACATTAAACAACAATGATCTTTTGGAACTTTGAGTATCAACTCACTAGTTCAACATTCATGTTTTTATTTGGACGACGATACAATTTACCCTTTTTGTTTAGACCTGATTAGAGAATATAAATAGTCTATTTGACGATCCTAATCCTTACCTTATTAAAAAAAACAATGATCTTTTGAAAAGAAAAAATAGTACTCCTCGAACAAAGTTGATTTTTGGACCGGAGAGTGATGGAGTCATGTGACGTGTCTTATGAGGACTATGGTCGTAATGTGATTTATCAAAGATATTTGATCTGTTTTTCTACATGCAGACAATGTTTTTCTCACATTATTTGTTAGATTTTGATTGTTGGTTAAAATTTTCGTTTAGTTATTTAAAACTATTATGTTTAGTACTAGTATTACCTTAGTGGATTAGTCTGACTGTCCATTTGATTCATCATTTCATTCTCTTTATCTATTAATCACCTTTTCTTTATCCAATCTATTAATCACCTTCACGATAAATGGAATTAAGAAAAGCAGTGTACTAGACAGGCAATGGTGTGGGATCCACCATCTATCTCCCATGCCCTGCTCCAAGTGAGGAAACGTGCGTCTTGCACCACTACGGCGTTACCAATTTACCTTATACGCATGCTGGTCTTGTAAATTGTTAGGGATCCCAGGGGCAATATTGTCCGGAAGATTGGCTTGTGCCTTATGGACGCTAATTGCTTTTTTTTATTTCGCGGAAAGGGCGTTAGTTTCTAAATTCCACGTTTAGGGCCGTTTGACTGGGGAACACAGAAAGCAACGTTGCTGACTACCTTCGCAAAGCAAGCAGGCACAAAAAAGAAAAAGGGAAATTACATGTATTTATCTCTATGCTGTAAATGGAAAGCAATACGACGTCGTGCCGTAGATGCATTGTCCCATCACTGCCCCCCTCCTTTTGACTACTGACCGATCCCTGACGTTGCGTCTCACCACCAAACCCAATAAAATTAAATTTTAAAAATTATGAATATTTTAACCGGCCAACTCGGTCGCAAGCAACTGAGATGCCGTTGCACGTGTGGGGCACCGTGCCACTCTTGCACGCGTCTCCAGCGTTCAACCACCGGCTGTAGCCGGTCATTAGTGGTTTTGCAGAATCAGAGCCAACTGATGACAGCATAGCTGAGATAGAAAATTAAAATTAAATTAAAAAATACACTATTCTTCATCCCCTCAAATTCCACTCCCCACTTCCATTTCTTCTTGACTCTCCCTCACTTTGCCAGAAAAAAATTTCCCCTTCTTCGTTGCCCTAGTAAGATCTGAGATTTCTCGAATTAGGGCGGACTTTCCCCAAATTCGCTCATTTCTGTTTACAAGGCCGTCCTTTCTTGCTTTATCTATCGTGTGGGTTTTAGAGTGTTTTATGCTTTTGCCGATCTGGTAACTCCCAATTACTTCTGAGCTTCAAGAGGAAGTGTGAAAATGGCGGTGGTATTGTCGATGAAGATCGATGGTGATGATTATTGAGGAATGGCGATGCTTTTGACCGGAAAAAGTGCAGAGGAAAGAGAAAGCGAAATTGGAGAAAGCAGAAAAAAGATGTCTACTCCTCCTCTCTAGTTTCCGATTGTTGTTTTGATTACACACATCGTTCGTTGAATAGAACGAAAAGGAAAAGCCTAGAAAAAGCCAGGTTTCCGTCTCTCTTTTCCCCTCTCTTTTATTCCCCACACGCTTCATCTTCCAACACTCCAAATTTCACCCCTCTTTCAAGCTTCAATCCCTAGTTTTTCCTATTTTTGTGCTCCCAAAATGCCGATGTACCAGGCGCCGAAGATGGATGTAGGGGGCGGAGGGCAGGTGCTAGATCTAGAAACCGCCGTGAAAGACGGAATACTCGGCGGCGGAATAACAACCGGCGGCGGAGGCGGCGAGAAGGATAAGCTGGATCTGAAGAAGATGATTAAGGAGCTGAGCTCAATTGAGGTGCCCTCAGTCTTCATCTGCCCGATTTCGCTGGAGCCGATGCAAGATCCGGTCACGCTGTGCACCGGGCAGACCTACGAGCGGTCCAACATCCTGAAATGGCTGTCAATGGGCCACGTCACCTGCCCCACCACAATGCAGGAGCTCTGGGACGACTCCGTCACGCCCAACCGGACGCTATACCAGCTGATTGTGAGCTGGTTCTCGCAGAAGTACTTGGCCATGAGGAAGAGGTCGGAGGATGTTCAGGGTAGGGTTTTGGAGATTTTGGAGAGCTTGAAGAAGGTGAAGGGTCAGGCTAGGGTTCAGGCTCTCAAGGAGCTTAGGGCTCTTGCTGTCAGGAACTCTTCTGCTAAGAAGACGATTGTGGATAACGGTGGGGTTTCGGTGATGGCCTCTCTTTTGGGGCCTTTCACTAGTTATGCAGTTGGCTCCGAAGTTGTTTCCATCCTTGTGAATGTAAGCCTTGATTCGCAGTCCCGGTCGAATTTGATGCAACCGGCTAGGGTTTCGTTGATGGTGGATATGTTGAATGAGGGCTCAATTGAGACCAAGATCAACTGTACCAGATTGATTGAGGGTTTGATCAAGGGGAAGGACTTTGAGCCTGAGGTTGTCTCTAGCTTCAGTCTTTTGTTTGGATTGTTGAGATTAGTCAAGGATAGAAAGCACCCTAATGGCGTCCAACCGGGCCTTGCGTTGATGAAGACAATCAGCTCGCACGAATCCGTTCGGCCATCAATGGTCAGCATTGGAGCTGTTTCTCAATTGGTCGAGCTCTTGCCGAAGTTGAATTCCGAGTGCTTGGAACTGGCGCTTAAAGTTCTCGACAACTTGTCTACTGTTCCTGAAGGGAGGTTAGCTTTGAAGGATTGTGCCCATACAATACCGAATGCGGTGAGATTGTTGATGGGGGTCTCAGAGAATTGCACTCAGTTGGCGCTTTCAATTTTGTGTGCTGTGTGCAAGTTGGCTCCTGAGGATTGTGCTTCTGTTGCAGTTGAAGCTGGCATGGCTGCCAAGCTATTGCTGGTGATCCAGAGCGCGTGTAATCCGGCGTTGAAACAACAGTCTGCTGAGCTGTTGAAGCTCTGCAGCTTGAATTATACTGCAACAATTTTCATTTCTAAGTGTAAGCTTACGAGAACATTGCAATGATGAGATAAAAATTTTCGTATACTCTGTTTTCTCCCCTTGACACTTTCTTCAGATGAGGTTGCTGAAGGTTCATTGACCATTGTGGAGAATTTGTGCATATTTAGAAGGAAACTTGACTCTGTTGATTCATGTCCAATGTCCATACAAAAACGGCTTAATAATGTGCGAGATTGCATTATCTGACCCTCTCAATATTGTGAAGTTTAGCTGGGATGCTCCTGTATGGTGATGTTAGAATATAGACAATGGATGATTTTAGTCAGTAGATGAACCCTTGACATGTGATATGATATATAGTCTTCTGATTGCAACAATGTTTGTATCTGGTATGAGTCTGTAAAGATTTTGGCGAAGTGAATAAACATTTCCATCATGCTTGTTTGTTTATTTAGCTCACAAGACTGCTAAATTGCTGTGGCTCTCAGAATAGTTTTTATGTTAATGGCTTGCTGTTCCAGATCTGTCTTTCAAGGTATCCTTTTTCTTTTCATGTTTGTGGCTATGTTGTGAAGGAGCAGGCGAGGTGAATGATGATGATGGTGGTGAGCACTGAATGCAGAAGTGATCATTGAGCACTAAATTTTGGTCCTCTTTTTGTAGTAAAGAGTTGATGAATGTTGTCCAGTTTCCATCTCAAGCTTCTCCAAACTGTGAAGAAAGGCAAAGTTTGAATAAGGGCTTTCACTGAATAGAATGCACTCATTTGCCATTTTGGTCTTTTTTGGTAATAATGGCTTCTGAATATGAGAAACAAGCACTCAAACACAAAACCCAACTCTCTTTTTAACGTTGATGAATTATGACCCTCTATAATGCTCAATATTGTTCAAGGTGGGGCACTTGTTCATACTTACGTAGTACTAGTATTATGTTGACTTATTACTACTTTTGTTTACTAATGATTATCATTTTAAGCCTTAAAAGCATCATGGATGAGTTTTACTACAAAATCATTACTAAAAGCTCTAAGAGCACACACATTTTCTAACAAGATCCAAGGCTAAATGACGATCCTTTGAAAGAAGCTTAGCATCATCAATTCAGACCAAAACCCTAACTACTAAATCATATTTTACACATATATTAGGCTTTTCATAAAGTCTCATTAGTTTAAATTATCATCACAACTAACCAGTCAAAGGAGATCAAATGGATTCAGAAAAAAACAGAAGCTATCCTTTGAAGGGCTTACCTAAAACAACAAACGACTTGTTTTGTCTTTGTATCAACCTAACAACGTGAAGCTTTTAATAGTAGCGGTGGGCTTGCATGATTTTGAGGTGCTCACAGATTTATATAATATGGTCAAAGCCTACTTCCCTTTACATGCTATCTTGTTTGTTGCCATCATGTCTCCTGCCTCTTCCTAATAGTTTACTCCAAAGCCTTTTTTTTAAATGTTATTTTTTATATTTATAGCAAAGTTGGTCATTGGTGTGATTCTCTGATCGACGTTCTGGTCCAAACAACTGAATATTTAATATAAAATTTTCAAATTACTTTGGACTTATTGCATTGTTTTAGTTTGTAATGTAAACAGACCTTTTTAGGTAAATACTTATTTTGTGAGTTTTGAAAAACATAAAAAAAGGTAGAGAGATTATGCATATTTAAATTTTTTGAAATGTAATTTTGGGGGGAAAATACTATATTTATTCATTAATAATTACTCCAACCGTTAAGTAATATTTGATTTGTCGTTTTAGGTTCATTGAGTTGTTAATAAATACTTGTCATTTTTGGTATTTTAACATATTTTTTCCTTTATTATTCTCATTGATCCCAAAATATATAATCTATAGAAGATCTTAACAAGATTAAGGGTATTGAAGTTAAAATATTTGAAAATTTCTAAAACGATATTGAAGTGTCTACTGTACACAATTACCCTTGTAATAATTTTTTTGGGTCAAAATTACCCTTGTAATAGTTAGTAGATTGTTAGTTGGAAGTTCTTAATAGCGAAAAAAGTAGATTAATCAATAGGGATATAATAGGAAATTCGTTAGTATGCTTAGAAAAATGAGCGAAATGTTTGAATGACAATTATTTTTGAACGAAAAGAGTACTACTTTTTAAACCGAAGCGAAACAAGTTTTTATAATATGTATGGAATTCGAATGTATAGATTAATTATTTTATCGTTTTGTGATCAGAAAACTAATACGATTGGTGATGAACATACCAAATCCATAGCCACACATGCACATGTAGATGATCAATAATAGTATGCTCTAACTCATGGTCCTAAATTTGGTGTCATGAAAAACATGTATGTACGTGAATCAACGTACTAGAAAGTGTGGATAAAGTATAACAACGAGAAGATCGATGAATTGGATTGGAAGGTGTGAAGTTAAAGGAGCATGGAATGGAATAAGAGTTTGCCTAACCCTAGCTAAGAAAAAGAGGAAGGGGATGGAAACAAGTTCATCAAAAGGAAGCCCCTTTGAAGAGCTTTTGCTTTCTTCAACCACCAAACTTAAATCAAAGCCCTTCTTTTTTCAACGTACGCACTGCTTGTGTAGACTTTGAAAGGGTGAGCTCTAAAATGATGAAAATGGAAGAGCTTATAGAAGAAGCCAAACCAAGACGAGTGGTTTATAAAGAAGCTTTTCCTTTTGTAGTGATGAATATATGTATGTGGTGTACCTAGCTTATTTAATTCGTAATGAAGAAAATATTAAACTCATGATCGAATATCACAAGCTAAGTATGATTCCAAACATGCATAGGGCAGAAATTTCATCAAGAAACGTAACACTAGTGCTATGTGATTGTTATCCTTTTTACTTTTTGGATTAGAATAGGCTACGTGTGTAAACCATTAAGGCACAAACACTAATTTTGACCAAAGTTTCACATCCTCTTTTCATTGTCGGCTACTAGGCGTAGAATTATACAAGCTTTATGATTTTATTTAAGGATAATTTATTCCTTTTTTTTTGGGTGATCTAGTCATTGTACACGATAGTCAAACCGATGACCTCTAGATACTTCACGTAGAGCCTTAACTGTTTTACTAGATGCATGAAGACTCTAAATTTATTCTCTTAACCTTTGCGAGAATGGTATATTTCAGAAAAACTAGTTTAACCCCTGTATATATACGGGTAATGTGATTATAAACCCAATCTAATATAGATATGTTTCATGAACTTCTTCGATAGGAAATAATATAGGTATATTGTTAAATAGAAATTAATCCTACAAAAATAGATATAAAGATTATTACATGATTTTATCTTCATTGGTTGCTTGAAAAGATTAGACATTGAGAAATATAGATATAGTCTAATCATTGGTTTTAAAAAACCCAAAATTTATTTCAAAATTATATAAAAATATGCAAAAAAAATCTCAAAATTGTATTTTCCGATTTTATCTTAATATTTATTAAATAATAATATTTATTATAAGATTACAACTTATGATATAAATGAGAGTGCAATAGATTATTTTATTATATACATGCGATTTGGTAAACTTTTTTGTGAAGACATTGAACTCACTTTATACTGTAATAGGGTAGATTATAAACATATATTGTATTTTTGAAACTCAAGATTGTTAAGTTTATATATACACCTAATTGTTGGTGAAAAACTTATCATAAAATTAATCGCAATCACTATAACTTTATTAATTTAAGTATATAAGATGGTGGGTTTTTTTGAGTATATACGTGACCTTTTACTCTTTTTATAAAGGGTTGTCTAAAGTTTACTCCAGCTTTCTAAAGTTTGACATATGAAAACTTCCTATACCATACACTTCAGGGAAAAATTGAAGTTTAATTACATATGAATCTATCTATCTATTACTATATACTAAAGCGGAAGCAAATTCCACCACCATATTACACTACATCATCCCCTTATTTAAAGATTTATCTTATTAAATCTTAATTTTATCATAATCTTAATTATGCATACTTAGTTAAGATATTGGTTATATTTTAGACATTAAGTTGTTTAATTAATATACCTATCCAAATATATGAATCTCAATCTTATCATTACACCCATGTGTTTAATTAATAAATAGATCTATCATACTATATTTATTTCAAAAAATATTTTTATTTATTCATAATGTATAAATAACAATCATATTATTTTACCAATTCAATTAAAAAGCATATTAATTACAAATTATTTTTCGTAATTTTATTATCATATTTTTTTAAAATCATCAATGGTAGAAAATTTGACCACTATATTTATTCCAAATACTCATTCTACTAAAATTATTGTTGATACCAGGCACCACCTCAAACTAGCAAAGGATCCTCCTCAAACTAAGCAGGCACCACCACCTTCACCTGGACCGAGGAGATGGAGAGCGCGTTCCAGGCTCTAAAGGTCTACCTCGCCAATCTTCCAAAACTCTCCCCGCCCGTCCCGGGAGAGGATCTGCAGTTGTATATTGCCGTGAGCCAGCATACTGTCAGCGCGGTCCTCACCCGCGATTTCAGTTACCCGGTGTACTTCACCAGCAGGGTGCTTCAGCCGGCAGAACAACGATACTCACCCGCGGAGAAGATGTCTCTGGCCATCGTGGTGGTGGCAAGAAAGTTGCGTTCCTACTTCCAGGCGCACCCCATCCAGGTCCTATCGGACCTCCCTCTGCGCCAAATCCTACATCAGCCCGCATTGTCGGGGAGGATGACCAAGTGGGCGGTCGAGTTGTCAGAATTTGACATCTCGTACCACCCGCGGACCGCGATCAAGGCGTAGGCCCTTTCCGACTTCGTGGTGGAGGTCACCTTCCCCGACACGGACGAGAGCCCCGACGAGTGGAGGGTCTTTGTTGACGGCTCGCACTGCGACCTGGGGTCGGGTGCGGGGGTGGTCCTTGAGGGACCCTCCTACGCGTCCGAACATGCCCTCAACTTCAACTTTGAGGCAACCAACAACGAGGCCGAGTATGAGGCGGTGATCGCGGGAATTGAGATGGCCCTGTTGGTGGGCGCGCGGAGGATAAGGGTTTTCACAGATTCTGAGCTTGTCGCGCGACAAGTCGGTGGCCAATACCAGTGTACCACAGGTTTTCTGCCTCAATATCTCGCCAAGGTCAAGGCGTTGATCGCCTGCTTCGAGACTTTTGCCATTGAATCCATACCGCGTGCGGCAAATGCCAAGGCCGACGCACTGGCCAAGATGGGTTCAGCCCTCCCGCCTGAGGTCGGCAACAAGGTCATAATCGAGAGGAAGATGCAGCGCGGTGTCACTCAGACAGTGTTCGCGCTGGCCACGGAGGGGTGGATGGCTCCCATAGTCCGATATATCCAAACCGGGGAGTTGCCCCAGGACGATGCCATGAGCGCGCGCAAACTCAAGCTCAAAGCAGCGCGGTACTGCATCGAAGGCGACAAGTTGTATCGCCGCGGCTACGCGGAGCCCAACCTGCTCTGCGTGGACGAGGCCACCGTCTTCGAGGAGGTGCATGAGGGCATATGTGGAGGCCATCCGGGCTGGCGGACTCTTGTCCACAAAATAGTCCGGATGGGGATCTATTGGCCTACCCTGCGCCGCGATGCGGCGGCATACGTGCAGAAGTGTGACAAGTGCCAGCGCTACGAAAACATCCAGCACGCTCCGGCACGAGAGCTGCGCGGCATCCAGCCGGCCTACCCGTTCGCGATGTGGGGTATGGACATCCTCGGTCCTTTCCTCTAAGGCCGCTGGGCAGGTGCAGTTCATCCTGGTCCTGGTCGATTACTACACCAAGTGGGTGGAGGCCGAGGCCATGGCCCGGATCACAAGCGCGAAGGTCTGCGGCTTTCTCTGGAAGAATGTAGTGTGCCGTTTCGGCGTTCCGGTCGCGATAATGACAGATCACGGCCCCCAGTTCGACAGCGAAGAAACGCGGGACTTTTGCGCAAGTTTGAGCGTCGAGTTGAGGTTTTCTTCGGTTGCGCATCCTCAGTCCAACGGATTGGTGGAAAATGTCAACGCGAGGATACTCGACGACCTCCGGCGCCGGCTGGATGGCGTTCAGGGCCGATGGGCCGAGCTGTTGCCTTTTGTTTTGTGGACAAACCGCACCACGCCGCGCAGGGCAACGGGTGAAACGCCTTTCGCGATGGTTTACGGCAGTGATGCCATCGTGCCCGTTGAGTCCATGTTGCCCACGGAGCGAGTCGCGGGGTACGACCAGTTCACCAACGATGAAGCCCTCAAAGTTGAAATGTATCTTCGCGATGAACGCCGAGAGGCGGCGGAGCTGCGCTCAGCCGAGTACAAGAGAAGAACCGCGACATACTACAACAAGAGAATCAAGCCCCGCGGCCTCAAGGAGGGCGATCTAACCCTCCGAAGGACCGACGGGGGCAAGCTTGACACGAAGTGGGAAGGACCATACCTCCTTTCCAAGGAGGTTGTCCCGGGGGCTTTTAAACTCACAGATCCAACGACGAGACAAACTCTCGCCAAGACATGGAATGAGGCACGCCTCAAAAAATACTATGTGTAAATAAGCTAGGATTATCACCGCGTTGTGGTGGGTTGTAATGTCTTTATTCTACCAGTTATCATGTGAATAAAACGAGACAACTACCGTACGCTGTCCTAATAATGAATTTGTCGTTACGGAAAGCCGCCAAGTTGCCGTCCTCGCTTGGGGGTTGTCCGCTAACGCGCGCGATGCGCGTGGGCGCACTCGAGTTGGGTTATACCCCTCGTAGTTGCATAAAGCCTTAAAACATCAAAACTCCACAGTCGTTAGGGAAACCCGAGTTGCCGTCCACGCTTGGGGTTGTCCGCTAACGCGCGCGATGCGCATGGGCGCGCTCGAGTTGGGTTATACCCCTCGTAGTTGCATAAAGCCTTAAAACATCAAAACTCCACAGTCGTTAGGTAAACCCGAGTTGCCGTCCACGCTTGGGGTTGTCCGCTAACGCGTGCGATGCGCATGGGCGCGCTCGAGTTGGGTTATACCCCTCGTAGTTGCATAAAGCCTTAAAACATCAAAACTCCACAGTCGTTAGGGAAACCCGAGTTGCCGTCCACGCTTGGGGTTGTCCGCTAACGCGCGCGATGCGCATGGGCGCGCTCGAGTTGGGTTATACCCCTCGTAGTTGCATAAAGCCTTACAACATTAAAACTCCACAATCGTTAGGGAAACCCGAGTTGCCGTCCACGCTTGGGGTTGTCCGCTACCGCGCGCGATGCGCATGGGCACGCTCGAGTTGGGTTATACCCTTCGTAGTTGCATAAAGCCTTAAAACATCAAAATTCCACAGTCGTTAGGGAAACCCGAGTTGCCGTCCACGCTTGGGGTTGTCCGCTAACGCGCGCGATGCGCATGGGCGCGCTCGAGTTGGGTTATACCCCTCGTAGTTGCATAAAGCCTTAAAACATCAAAACTCCACAGTCGTTAGGGAAACCCGAGTTGCCGTCCACGCTTGGGGTTGTCCGCTAACGCGCGCGATGCGCATGGGCGCGCTCGAGTTGGGTTATACCCCTCGTAGTTGCATAAAGCCTTAAAACATCAAAACTCCACAGTCGTTAGGGAAACCCGAGTTGCCATCCTCGCTTGGGGTTTGTCCGCTAACGCGCGCGATGCGCATAGGCGCGCTCGAGTTGGGTTCCACCCCTCGCAGTCGCACAAGGCCTTAAATACGTCAAAAACTTCACTAAGATCATGAGCAAAAATCTAAGTTACATTAACCTAGTGTCAAGCGCGGTCCTAGCACCTAGCTTGGCATGGGGTTGGGTACGGCGAGTGTTCGCAAAAATCTAAGTTACATTAACCTAGTGTCAAGCGCGGTCCTAGCACCTAGCTTGGCATGGGGTTGGGTATGGCGAGTGTTCGCAAAAATCTAAGTTACATTAACCTAGTGTCAAGCGCGGTCCTAGCATCTAGCTTGGCATGGGGTTGGGTACGGCGAGTGTTCGCAAAAATCTAAGTTACATTAACCTAGTGTCGAGCGCGGTCCTAGCACCTAGCTTGGCATGGGGTTGGGTACGGCGAGTGTTCGCAAAAATCTAAGTTACATTAACCTAGTGTCAAGCGCGGTCCTAGCACCTAGCTTGGCATGGGGTTGGGTACGGCGAGTTTTCACGATTTTTAAAGGGCAGAAAGAAACAAACATGTCATGATTAAAAAGACCGCATAGCGGCAAAAGTAGTTAAACGCGTAGATCGCGTCAAGAATGTAATTACAGCCGCAACGCGGCAACAAGCAGTGTTTAGACCCCAAGGGCCAAATGAAACATCAGTTCATAGCACAAAAGAAAAAAAAAGATACAAAATCTTCAGATTTGGCGTAGGAGGTTTTCAGGCGTCGGGGGCATTGGCCGCGGTCTCAAAGGGAGGGGGGTCCTCAAGGGTTTTCTCTTTCTCGGGATCGGTGGCGGCGGGGAGTTCCGGATTTTCATGGCCCTCCGCGTTGTCCTTTTCGACGCCGGGCGGTGGCTTCGCCACCCCGTCCTCCCAGACAACTCCCATCTTGCGTTTGAGGTCGGGGGCGAAGTACTTCACCTTATACCTCTCGCAATACTGGAGGGCCGCTGTAACCGCGCTCAGAGCTTGGACCGCTCTCGCGTCAGAGACGCGTCCGTCCATATACTCTGGCGACTTGAGAAACTCGGGCACCGCGGTCTCGAGCTTGGCACTGGTTTCCTCCAGCTACTGCCGCAGCTTCCCGGCCGTCTCCTTGAGCCCCGCCGCCTCTTTCTTGGACGCCGTGAGTTGGGCCTTGACCACCTTAAGCTCTTCC
This sequence comes from Polygonum aviculare, assembly GCA_934048045.1. Taxonomy (NCBI): domain Eukaryota; kingdom Viridiplantae; phylum Streptophyta; class Magnoliopsida; order Caryophyllales; family Polygonaceae; genus Polygonum; species Polygonum aviculare. The sequence goes on from OW204028.1 coordinate 11,149,805, forward strand.
GCGTCCTGCTCTGCTTGCGCACGCACCTCCGCGAGGGTCGCTTCGGCCGCCTCCTTGGCTTTGGTCCCCTCCTCCAATTGAGCCTCCGCCTCGCACAGACGATCGGGGAGGTAGTTCAACCACGCGTTAACCTGCAAACAAAAGCATATTTTGAACCCGAGTAAAAGTTTTAAAGGATCGGCACCAAAAAGCGAAGGGGCCGCATACCATGTGGCCGTACTTCATGCACTCCCCTCCGATCTCGGCCGCGTTGAGGGTTCGGAACCATTCCCTCTCTTCCTCGTAGGGGTACTGGCCCTCCTGGAAGGTACCCCATGCCGGCCCAACGCAGGCGAAACCTGCCACCTCGGCCCTTCGGGACCAATGGCGGCGAGAACCGGCGCCCGTCGTGATCTGGGCAGGACCTTTCGCGACGGGCTCGGGTTGGTCCTCGACGCGGACTAAGTCCCGCCTGGACTTCTTGGCAAGCGCGCCCTCGGTACGGACCGCGTCATCCGCACCCTTGCGCTTCGAAGCATCCCCCAGCGCGTGTTTGCCCCTGTTGTCTGTTGGGGCGTCCTTCCCCTTTTGGCCGGGCGTGCCCTTCGCGGTGGCCCCCTTCTGGCCCCCGGGTTTGGCGGCGGAGGGTGCGCCAGAGACTGTCGCGGCGGATTTGCCAGTGAGAGCGTCAAATACATCCATATCTGCGAAAGCAAGTCACGAACGTTTAGACTAAACGCGTGCAAAATACTAAGAAAACAAGCATCAAAATAAAGCCAAGTCAAAGAAAAAAAAGCAAAAAATACCCTCGCCCTCGGGCACCAGGGACGCGGCGGCCGATGAGGATATCTCGACCACCCGGGGCGGCGCCGGCCTCAGGCTGAGGCCCGCGCGCTCAAGGCGCTCCTGCGTTATCCAGACGCTCTGTTCCCTTTTAAAAGGCGCGGCAAATGCCTTCTTTGCTGCGGAGGCCTGCTTCGAGGCACCGCGCTTGCGTTTGTGGGGGCGGTACCTATCGGCGATTAGGGGGCAGAGCATAATGTCGCCCTGAAAATCGTGCACAATGAACCACTTCTCCTTCCACCGCGGACCAACGTTGGAGGGAGTGATGATAAGGTTGCAATGCGTGAGGCTGAAGTTCACGATGCCCCTAGTGTCCGCTTTGATTGTAAGGATCTGTTGCAAATGCCCCGCGGAGGGGGGGTACTTCAACTCCAGGCACCTCAGGTGGTAGGCCGCGATGTAGTTCCAGCAGTTGGGGGCCATCGAGGCAGGAGCAAGCTCAAGTTCGAACAGAAACTGAGAAACATATTTCGGCAGCGGGATCCTGAACCCCGCGATGAGGCTCGCCGCGTAGACCACATGGCCCGCCTCATAGGCGGCGTAACTATTACCCCCGTCCTGGGGTAGCAGGAGCTCCACCCCTGCTGGCCAGGGGTATCCCGTCGCGATCTCATCCAGCTCCTCAAGGGTAAGGATGGAGGCACAACCCCTGGCCAGCGTCGCCGGGTTCTCATAATCCGCCATGCGCGAGGGCCTTGTCTGGCGGAAGCGAGGTACTTCCGCCCTGACACTCGTTAAATATCGCGAGGGGAAGCTGCTCGCGGTCCCAGAAGTAGACGCCTCATCGTCAGGGGCCTCGTCATGAGGGTCGTAGGGCTTGCAGCGTGCCATTGATCGCGAGGACGACTCGCTCTTTGTGCGGGCAGTAGATATTGTGGTCGGGTCGCTCTGACTCAAACCAGCGGGCTCGCGGAATTTGTTCTGTGAATCGCTCGCGGACATCTCCCGGTACTCAAGCTAGGGGTCGGGCGCGTAGAAGTCGTCCCAGTTCGCTATCCTGTCACCGCGATCCACGCCTGATGGGCAGGAGTCGCTGGAAAACCCCAAATCCAGGACACGGAAACAAAGAGGCTCCTGGAGGAGGGAAAAGAGAGATGATATGCACGGGGAGAAACAAAAAAGGAGAAGCATGTAGCGCGATAAATACACAATGAACAAGCTCATGAGCGAATATGGAAGGCAAATAAAGATAAAGAGCGCGGTACCCCAACCACGGGCGGGTGTCATATCGCAATAGGGAAAGAAGCCCTGTCAAAAAGGCCTAGGGGCGCGCGAGATGTGTGTCAGGAGAACATTCCGCCGTTCTCGACACGCGTCCCCAGGAATAGGCCGAGGCGACGGGACGTTGATGGGACGGGACGTCGCACTGAGCGCGTCTTCTCCGACCTCCCACAACGCTTCGCCTCCCACGGCGTTTCGCCTCCCCGAAAGGTTTTTCGGCCACTTCGCCACCCAGAAATCTCGGAAAATCCTAAACCCATCCCCCAGCGAGGCGTTTTCTCGGGAAAAACTACCTCGAACACCACCAGAACCCAGCGGCGGTTCCGCCGCTGAAACTAGGGCGTTCCCCAGAAAACCCCAAAAGTCCAGAAAACCCAGAAAACGAGAAAAGAGGAAGGAGAAAGAAGAAGGGCGTACCTCGTGGTCGGAAGGAGGCGGAGGCAAACTTGTGACGAGCGGCGTCGTTAGCGTACGGGCGGTTTCCGGTCGACGAGAGTAGTGGGCGAGTTCGAGAGCGAGAGAGAGTTTTCGAAGTGGAAATTGCGGAATGAGGGAGATGAGGGGAGGAACCGCCCCTTTTGTTCAAAGTCTCGGCGGGCCGTTGATGAAATGGGCTTCGTCTTGCATCGGCCCGTAAAAGTGGGCGGCCCAATAACTCTCCTCGCCACTTCTCTCGTCCTGTCGCCCTCGTTTGCTCTCACGTCGCTCCAGCGATGGCACGTTTCCCGCCTCGCGTCTCCGGTTCTCAGGTGCTGTCTGGACCCGCCCTCAAAAAGGCATCGAGGCCCGGTCCATGGGGTTGTGTTGATACCAAAAACCGTCAACGAGGTAAGACACCCTACCAAAAACAAAATACGGCCAAGTATAAACTCAAAGTGACGTCAAGCTTCTATCGCGATCAGCGTACGCTCATATCCCACAACAGACTCCCGGCAGGACAGAAAACCCTCGAAGAACAAGAGCTTAAGCGGCCATGTCTGCATCGCGCTTCGAGCACTGTGACCGCGCGGGGAGGAGCCCGTCCCATCCACGCAAGTGGGTGGGCGGCAGCGTCCCATCGAACAAGCGGTGGGCGGCAACATCCCATCCTAGCCCGTGATTGGCCAGTTCCGCGGGCACCACCCCAAGAACCAACCATAGAGCGACACGTACCTGGGCGGCACTCGTCCCACATCGACGCCCCGCTCCAGCTCGGCTCAAACCTCCACTATAAATAGCGAGCTCAATGCACCCGAACAGGGATCGAAGATCTCGCGAACCACATCCACCAGATCTCGAGCTAAGATCATTGTTGTAGCCCGATACACCCAAACGCGATAGAGAGTCTCTGTCTATTGTTATAATCCCACATCTAATACAAAATATCATTTACACTACCCTCATCGCGTTGAATACTAGCGATCACCTCCCCTCCATCTCTTCGTCCGTTGACTCGGTTTAGTTCTAATCTTGTACTCTCATCGCGTTACACTCCTATCGGTGTTTTCGGACTTCAACAATTATATATTTAAATCAATAGTTTTACTATCATAGCATATTAAAATCTCAATAAAAAAGATTAGAGGTTATATAAATAAATAACACCCTGTACAAGGTGCGGGTCATTTACTAGTTTAATTGGAAATACCAAAGAATAGCATAAACTTGCGTAAAATTACGTACAAAATGATAATTATATTGTGTAAACTTACATAGGTATTGCTTTGGTTTAGTCTTAAATTATTTTCTTTTTTTCAAAACTATATACAAAATGTTTTAAGAAATGTTAGTTATGAGAACTAAGATATGTTTTCAAATCATTCTCTTTCTAATAAATACAAAAAATAATAGTATGGCAATATGACTATGTCTTAACATATTAATTATCAAACTTATGTAAGGTAATAATAGTGAAATTATTTTTACATTTAATTACATAAACTTACGTAAGGTAATATTTGAAAAGCTTACAACTTTGATATCGATATATGAAGATCTTATAATATATAAAAGGTAATGTGTAAATTTAGATAAATTAAATTACATTGTATTTTGAAATCATTATGTTTAATGAATTTATTAAGATATATGTTGTTAGATAGAAATTTATTTCCTGATTAGATTATTTTAAAATTTATTCCAATTTTTATTCTAATTGTTCCAAAATATATAGAAAATAATACAGATATATATTTTTTTAGATAGAAATTTATTTCCCGATTAGATTATTTTTAAAATGATTGATTACAACTTATTATATAAAGGATGACATAATTGATTATTTTATTATAGAAACGACACGTGGCACAATTTTTTGTAGATACATTAACTCATCTTTATTCTATAGTAGTATAGATGGTTTATCTTTATAGGCTATTGTTTCGGGAAAATGAGAAGGAACACCATTTGCCTTCTGATTAGTTCACACCCAGGAGCGGACCTACATCCCGGCTAGTGGGATTGTAGTCCTCGCTCAATTTGTTTTTATAAATATATTTTTAGAAAAAAGGATTTGTAGACCATTAGCCCGAACCCAAAATCAACTCAAAACTAATTATATTTGAATGTATTAGTCCAATATAAATCGATATTCGAAATTACTCAAAACAAAATCATTTGAAACACAAAGTTACCCAACCCGATATTATTTGAAAAAAAACAAAGTCTCCTAACTCAAAGCTTTATGCCCAAAACAATTTGGAACCTTGAATTTAATGACCAAATTTACATAAAACTAGTACAGTGACCCGTGCCTTGCACGTGATTTTTTTTATCGGATTCAAAGAGATTCGATTTATATCCCGAGATTGGAAATATTAATATCGTAATTTAATCAAGTTAGTTAAACGTTGTTATAAAATAAAAGCTTATAGTTATTTCAAAATTTAAATTTGAGGGATATACATAAAAATGAGTATACCATATTTATAATTTAAAATTACAAAAAATATCAATGAGTTAGTATAGAATATGATTTTTTTTATTAATATATAGAATATAAAGGGAAAAGATGAAAAAATGATGCGAGAAGAGGTGGGTAGTTATTTTTTCAAAAAAGAGGTGGTGGGTAGTTTTTTTTTATTTATAAAAAAAAAAATTAAAACACATGTTAATTGGAAAATGTGCCAAGTGGCTCATTCTTTAGAAAAATACAACATCATTTGATAAAATAATTTATACTACATTATATATATAAACTAGTGTAACCCGCCGCACTTATGCGGCTTTAGCCAAAATATTCCTTTCATTATACACGCGGAATTGGACACATACCAGTACAGAGAAGACGATAAGTGAAAATTGCACACATATAAATATACAAAAGACGGTGAAAGATGACTGTGAATTTGGCAAAATATGTTAGTGAAGTGAAAGAAAAAGACGTAAGTAGAAAAAGATTGGCGTGCGAGAGGAGTGGTTGACGTCGGAAAGAAATTAGCAGTTATGATGGTGAAGTGGGATATTGAACTGGATAAAATGAGAAATAAAAGAAGAAATCGGGGTAAAATTAAACTCTGAAATTAAAACAGAAAATAATTAAAGCATTTAACTCTAAAATTATTGGGCCATATGTCATGTAGATAGGATGTCACGTAGCGCAATCCTTTCTACAGACATTGATACCAAATTACTTAATTAATGTTTAGTGTTAAAGTATAGGGAGATATATAGGGAGATATACTTAATTAATATTTTATTTTAAATTAATACTAATGAATTGTTATAAATATTTCTTCAAATTTAAATTTCATTACACTGAATATTTAGTGTTAAAGTAATTGGACTAGGACAAAAATCTATCATTCAAAATATGTCAAAATCGAATTTGAGTCAACCCGAAATCTAAATAACTCGATCGTAATTGACTAAAAAAACACAACTTTACCAATTAAATGAAAACCCGACATGAAATCATCCAACTCAATTATCAAAATATTCAGATTTGACTCAAATCCGGATTGACCTGAACCCGTTCCGACCCACTCTAGCAACCCTAGCTGCTCTAATGACCTTCTTCAATAAAAATTCTGTATATTCTATATATTTAGCCCCATTGCGTGAAATTCTTACAAAAATACGATATATTTTATATATTTAGCCCCATTGGGTGAAATTCTTAGGTCACACCCAAGCTTCCAGATTGCTAAACTTTGATTCCAGGAAATTTAATCGAATCAAGAGAAATAAAGGCAAGTTTGATACAGAACCGTTGAAAGGAAAAGTTATGCTTCTCAAACTGGATACAAATTGGGAATACAAATAGGATTTATGGGTGAAATAATTGGAAGATCAATGAACGATTTTGGACTCTAGAGTATTGAACTGTATTGGGCCGCTTGAGAGAGTTAGTTACTTTTTGGGCTTTTTCTTATGGGCCCAATAAGAAAGACATGAATTCTGCTTTCCTCACCTCCACCACCAACTTTAGCAACTATAAAAAAACTACTTCCACTCTTCAGACCAAGGCGAGATACACCAAGGAGTTGGAAGGGAATTGAGGTTTCATTTACTTCTTGGGATGTTTTTTCTGCAAGGAACATGCATACTTGAGTGGAATTTACCCTTTATTTAACCAAGTACTTCACACAAATATCATCTGTATATAGCTTTACCCACCTGCACTCTGGTACTACAATATTTAAACAACAAATGACTTCCATAAAAATATGAACGATGCAACTAGTATGTATAAGATTAACCCACTATTACTAGTCGTTCCAGTTCCCAAGAAGCAGGGAAGTCTTGCAAACGACCCTTTTTATGAACAAAGAGTAATCATCTTCATTCCAATATTGAATCATTCAACAGTGAGTACACATTACAAGAATACCTAAAGATATATACAGAGTCACAGAGGGGGATTCATTCACAAGCAACCTGCGGTTTAAGCAGCCACCAAAAATGGCCGTGTTCCACCCATGACATGTAAATACAGTGCAAGACACAAAGTAACAATAACAGAAGACTTTGCACTAAAATACCTAACCACCTCCAACCCCCTGTCCACAACTTGATCCCGGGCGACGTTCTTGCTTCTTCTTAACCCATCATATAACTTGCACAACAAGACGTTGATTATCGATCCAACGGTTTCAGAAGTCACCCTTCCTGTCATGTCAATAACAAACTTCCTGTTACTTGGAACCGCTAACGTTGAAGATATCGAATCAATCCACCCGTGACCCTGCACTTCATCTCCCTCTTGATCCAGGCACTCATCTTTGTGTGTGAGCGAGCACTGACCTTCACCGTTACTGTAAGAAGAACTAGCTGTCACATCAGTCTTCCTCTTTGCCGTCATCACTTGATGAGACGTCTTCACCAGGGTTTCCACAGCCCCGTTACACACCAAAGCCAGCAACTCCCTACAATTGGTTTCATGCTTTGGATTGGTGAGCCCTGCAAACAACTCATCATACACATTAACATCCGCAGTTTTATCAAGATAAGCAGCCACGGCCGTGCTCACAAACACCTGTATCCAGGCAGCCATGGAATCCTTGACCTTGTCATTGCAGATCACATCCACCCACTCAGACATGCCTGATGAGTTCCCTTCATTACTCCTCAAATTACTCACTTTCGCCTCCTGGCTAGCATAATATCCCATCACAAGATTCCTTGCAAAGCTTCCAGCAACAACAGAGACGAAACCGGTTCCGGCGTTCGACAAAACCCTATCAATCACCCGATCTGTGATACTGGCACCAGGCTCCGATTCGCTCTCAGACCGGGAGCCTCTCATCACGCCAATGGTGAGAGCTTCAGAAATCCTGGTAACTGATCGGTAAAACTGATCCGACTGAGCAATCTTGGAGATTTGCCTCAAACTGCTAGGGATTTCGTCGGAATCCGAGCTCAGAAACTCCTTCAAATCCCTAGACACGACACCGATGGTTTCCGCAGAATCCGAAACCATCTCGAGCACAGAGAACAAGGCTCCAATCAATTTGGCAAGCTTCCTCCTCTTCCTGGTGACGGATGGCGAGTGATAGACTCGGTAGGCGCCATAGGCGGAGGCTCCGAAAAGACCGAACAACAAAATCCATTTTTTTCTCCTCCTGAAGAAGCTTCTATCTATGTTCATCAATTGAAGATCCATAGACAATGATTTACGAAGCTTCTAAAGAGGAAGATTACTCAGAGTTGCTTGATTTCATTGATTTTGTATATCTAGGGTTTCGTGATTTGGAAGATTGTGTGTATCCAGATGGATTTGAACAGATAACGTCGGAAGAAGGATGAACGAACCTGAGACGTGTGTGTATATATATATAACTTTGGAGACGCCGTCTGGATTGACCGTTGACCTCCCCGTTGGCGGGGAGAACTGAGAAATGAGAATCGTCCGGGAGAAGAAGGAGAATCACACCAGGAAATTGGGGAACTTGCCAACAATTTCCTTTTTTATTTCTTTATTTAATTGTCTAAATTTATCCCTTCTCTCATTTGGTTGTTACACTATGTGGTGTGAACTCGATTTCTCGACTATAGCCATAAGAGTTCGGAAAGATCTGAATCGTATTGACCAGGGCCAGTGAGCCAGATATTTTTTTGTTCATTGACCTAACGGTCTTTGTGGCCCCTAAAACGATGCGTTTCAGCTTCTTTGATTGAGATTCACATATAAATCCCCTAAATTAATATTCTATAAATTAATAAATATAATAAAATAATATTTTTTCTCCAGTACCGACATGGTGTACGTAGTGTAAAATTTATGAATTTCAATAAGATAATAATTTATCAAAAAACCGCTAAAAATATAAGGTTTGAGTCTAATTTGAGTCTGTCGCTAACTTGTTTTATTACATTCAAAATTCAACTTTTTAAAGATTTGAACATCTTAACATATAGTAGCATTTTCACTCGGATAATCTTATAATTAACATTCCTTCTTGACGATTAATCATAATAAGTTTATAAATGTCGTTTTCACAGGTTTCATTTCAAAAAAAGGCTATGTTATTTACTTAAATTTCTTTAAATTAATAAATATTATTTTATCATTTAATTAATATCATTTAATTAATAAAGTATCATGGACCTTCTTAGTTTCCAAAGGTTCAACTGTATCTCAGTTTTCCACCTACCTAACCCATACATGTGATTAGCCTGAATTACCTGACTTTATGGCTTGTAGTAATTAGTTGAGCACTTGTTTACACCCAACTAATATTGGTCAAGACAGAAGAGCTGAAGAGATGTCAAGTTTTTTACATTCAACACACAAAATGCGACTTTCTCCAGCAAAATATTGGAAATGTGCTACTTCGAATGGAAAATGTGACAACTTTCTTATTTCTAAACTGGTGGCCTTTTACTTGACTACTTTCCCATTCGGCAGATTCCAAAACGAGATAATATATCAAGTGTCACTGGTACTCCTACTTGTCCTACAGTAATATGACAGCAGGTTAGGTTAAGAATGGATATGGAGGTCAAAGAAACCCATTAAACTAATTAGCACAGCCAGAAAGAAAAATCAGAGCACTGAAGCCAAAAAGGTAAGGCCATTTGCAATCTCACAAACTTTCAATTCATATTCTGAAAGTTAATGCACACTTACAACACACAGCTTCAGAGCCCGCATATAATCAATCTACAAGTGAAAAAACAACGTAATTCTATGGTTCATCATTTCCTTTCCACAAAATTGCCATTGATAGTTGGCCAAAAAAAATTGATTTACATTTTCATCATCCTGATCAATACGGACGTCTGCGGATTGGGTAAGTTCCTGGAAGGTGACGGGTTTGTCAATCCTCAAAGCCAGAGAGAACATCCGGACAACAGATATAATATAATACAACAAATGTGCTTGTAAAGTTGTAATTGCCCAGGAAATTTCTTCAGTTCTTTAAACTAGTGTTGTATTTCACATGTATACTGCAATCATCATCTTCAAGATCACTAAAAGAAACTTCCTCCTCAATACCTGACGGAATTGCTGACACACCCTTCCCGTCTTCCGAGACATCGTCCTCTGGCCAGTCGTCGTCATTTTCACCATCATCTTCGAAACTTTGAAGTAGCATTTTATTTGATGAAACACTTGATAAGTTTTTACCCACCATAGTTTTTATCACTTGAGTCTCTTCAATGACCAATTTGTCAACAAACTCAGTCTCGGTGTTTGCATGTGGGTGTTTTTCAGTTTCAGAATCACAAGATATGCTGGAACAAGCAGGTTCAGATGAAAACGCCCAGAGTGAGTAGTTGTCTGGTTGTTGAGAGCAAGGAGATGATGTACCCAAATCCTCAAGAAGAAAAGCATTTTCTTTATAGAAACGTTGACGCTCCAAATCTTCCTTTGTGCGTTTTTGTAACTCTTGCATCCACTTAGCTCTGGCTTCCACAACCTATAACAGTCAAACATCATAATTTAACGGATTTTAGAAAAAATGTTCAATAGAAGAGGAAAGCAGCAGTACTGTAGTAGAATTCATAACGAAAGGATATATATCTTCTACCAAATGTCATTACTTTCTATCTTTCGTCTGAAATTGTCCACCAGGTCAATGTGAGTTATTTATATACAGTTATGCCATTGGTTTATGAGTGTTGATGACCACCCGATAACATTAGCAGAGGTTATATTTCTCGATGTCAACAAATCAACAAGGGGAAAAAGGAACAAGAAACAGTTATAGGAGAACATTTATCATTTTTAAAGCTCAATAATAATGGGTGTCAAGGCTGAAACATTGATAATTTAATGCATCACAACCTGTGCAAGAGAGCTTGGGTTATTTGCTGGCAGTGGCAACAGTGTAAGGAAGCAAAAGATATATCCTTGATCATACCACTCCGAAACAGGTTCACACATTAAAACTCACAAAGGCAATGTGAAGTTAGCTTGGACTGCTTAATCCAACAATATTATATATGAGGTACCCATCATTTGCAAAACTTCGCCTCAGTATATGCCCTCGAATTAGACCCATCCAACAAGAATTTAACATTTGTACTTGATTATAATTTATAGCCTTCATGAAAAGATAACCTAACAATTTTAATCCATATTTACAAAATGGCGCCTGGATAGTAACAATGACTATACGCTATTGCGTTTCCAATGGGAACCTAGAGTCAAGTGGTCATTGTAACTTGAACGTGCTACTTGCAGCATAGTGTTTAAAAGTCAAATGAACAAATCCAGTGTACAACTCTTACCACTGATGTTTTGTTTTGGTCCTTTGGAGGATTCGAGCTCACTATAAAGATAATGACAATATGGAAAAGGAAAATAAACTTACTTGGGATGTAGAGAGAAGCTTTGAATCATGCTTGTTCAGCCTTGAATGCAAAAGCACAAAATAGACTTTCCAAAAGTAACCCTCACTCAAAAGTGCAGGACAAAGCTCAATTCTGAGAGCCTTTAACCTGGGCGAAAGGCATTCAATGGAAAAGGCATGCTGCTTCTGGGATTCTGACAGTTCAAAATCTAAGCAAAGAGAAAAACTGAAATAAGATTTAGTGAAGTTCACCAAAAGATCATTCCTTTCCAGTGCCTCCTGGTCCCCAAAAAGGAGGAACTCAGCACCATTGTGCTTTTTCATACACAACAAAAAACTAATCTACAACTGAAACTACACACCATCTGATAGATCACAATTTTTATCAACAATAACCCATCACCTCACCGTTTACCCATAATAACATTAATAATAATAATATGTTTCCAGTTTCTGGTGTCAATTATGCGCACAATATGGAAAATTGGGTTGCCTCAGCATAGCAATTTGATGAGAATTAGACATCAATCAAGTAGTCAGCACAACCAATTAACATAACTCCCATCACAGGCATCCAGTCAATATGGCAAGTGAGCATCATAAGTCAGTTTTGCAAATCATCACAAGTCTAAAAGCCACCAGCTAGTCGAATTTCACAATCTAAGTGGCTGAATGATGAGAAATAAAAGTCCACGTACCATCTACATCATCATCTTCCTCTACGGGGAAGTCTAACCAGGTCTCAGGATGGTGCGCAATGTTGCCGGCAAATGCCAAGACCTCGTCCGTCACCCCAACCGCTCTATACACCCAATCAGGCTTCTCCGCCCTTGACATCAATACCTCATAGTTGCAATCCAATTGAAAATCCTCCGGAACCGACTGAACACGATCATTGCCTGAAACCCTAGAAATTCCACTCACATCCAAAGCTCCAACCTCCTCAGAGGGATCACCATTTTCTCCACCAACCTGATCTTGTATTGATAATCCGCCATCTCCAGAAACAGTAGGAGGATCTGACAGCTCCAACGGATCGAGCTCGGCGACTGTCATCTGATCTCGATACTTACCTAATCGGGGCGGAGGAGGCGGCGGAGGTGGAGGAGCAGGAGCGAGGAAATTGGCAACGCCGAGGAGCTGACGGGTTAGAGATTCTTTGAATTCGGTGAGATCCTCTTTGACCCCACGAGATTGATCTTCATCTTCCTCCTGAACTTCCCCATGGGAGCGGTCTTGCCACGAGGATTTCTTGTCAAAGTTGCGACTGCTGCCATTGCCGACATTGCTCTGGGGAATTTCTTCGCCATCGTCGTCGATGCCAAGAGAATTGGCGAGCGAGCGGGCCAGCCATGACATTGAAGGGATCGAGATTCAACACGGAATTTTAAAAATGTTTCCAATTGTGTGAATAGTGGAATTTCGAATTTGAAATCCCTAAACACGGAAATCGATCAGTCCGCCTCTCCTCCTCCTCTCTCCAGGTGTTTGATTGCAGCCAAAGATATTCAAATCGCTTTCCCAATCAATTGCTACAAGGATCGAGGAGGAAGGGAGGAAAACCAGGGATTTGGGAATTCAGAAAGGGGGGCGAAGGAGATCGTAAATTGGTGAGACGCAGCTTGATAATAGTTCGATTTCGGATGAAGCCGTGGTTGTGCCTAGGTGGGGCCCTTTGTTTAATCAATTAGCGGGACCGAGCTGTGTAGCTGGAAATGGGCCTCAGCTGATTAGTCGGCCCATTAATTCGAAGACTGAGTTGAGCCCATGCTTAACAAACTGCAACGAATAATATTCAATCAGAAAGCTGAGCCCATTAATTAGGAGGATGATTCTCAAAAATCAGAAAGCCAACGTCAAGAGAAAGAGCTAAATTTGCTATACAATCGGCCACCTTACTATGAGATGTAGAGGTATGCATGATCGTCACTCACTGGTCGGGTTGCTGAATGAGGGAGCGACAGTGGACCAACAACGAATAATATTCAATGATAGTCTGAGGTATAATACATACTAGAAAGCTTGCCCGTTCGATGGACGGACAATTTCTTTCATCGTACTTTTTTTTTTTAATAAAAAAGGGTTAATTTATTCATAAAAACGTGTCACGGACAAAATTGCTAGCTCAAGGCTAGTTGATTACATCATTGTCTAATCCTAGATTAGCTAGGATCCTTCTCTCGACTCTCGTCTTAGGCTTCCAACGAGCTCTAATACAATTTCTTACAAAATTTATGCTCAATCTTGAACTAACTTCCATCTCCACTTGCTCATTATTGAAGATGAGCCTATTTCTAGCACTCCAAATGAAATAAATGGCTGCACTATGACAAAGTTTCCACAAATTATACCTCAAGCTGCTCTTATCTCTCATACTGCACGCTTGAGACAGCCACTCAGCGATGCTCTTCGACCTCCTTGCGAGTTTTGCCCAGCTCAACACCGAGCCCAACACAGCGCTGGAAAACTTGCAGCCACACCACAGATGCTCCTCGGTCTCCTGCATTCCAGCCTTGCACAGACCACACTCATCATCGGCAACTACACCAAAACCAAACAGCCTATCCTTAGTCTTCACACCACCGCTGCACACTTTCCACATATTGAACGCGACTGCTAAGTTTTAGGAAGAGATAATTATGGAGAAAACCAATCTGATTTCATTAACCACGTACAAGAGTTTAAATAGATACAAAGAGATAGGGCAAGATATGACTTGCTCCTCAAGATATACAAAAATCCTATCCTAAAATATGATATATCTTTCCCAATACTCCCCCTCAAGTTGGAGCATGCAAATCAAGAATGCCCAACTTGCAGAGAAGAGTCTGAAACTGGAGACGACCAAGAGGTTTGGTAAAAAGATCCGCAGGCTGGTCCTGTGTTCGTATGTGTGAGGTGGAGATCGTGCCATTGAGCAGCTGATCGCGAACAAAATGACAATCAATCTCTATATGTTTGGTGCGTTCGTGGAACACAGGATTTGCGGCAATATGAAGAGCTGCTTGATTGTCACATGATAGGCGCATGGGTCGTGAATGTACTACTCCAAGAGATCGAAGAAGTGATTTCAGCCACAGAAGTTCAGCACACACCGAGGCCATTGATCGATATTCTGCCTCAGCCGATGATCTAGAAACAGTGTTTTGTTTCTTGGTCTTCCAAGAGATCGGGGACTCGCCTAAGCAAACAAAGAAACCAGTGATGGACCTCCTTGTGATCGGGCAGGCAGCCCAATCGGAATCGCAATAAGCAAAAATCTGTAGAGATTTAGAGGAGGATAACAAAAGGCCTTGACCCGGATGCCCCTTAATGTACCGTAAAACCCGAAGAGCTGCGTGCCAGTGATCCACTTTTGGTGCTTGTAGAAACTGAGCAAGAATATGGACGGCATAACTTATCTTCGGCCTGGTGATGGTCAAATAAATAAGGCGCCCGACGAGTCGACGATACATGTCCGGAGAATCAAAATCGGCGCTAGAGGAGACGGCTAAGCATTGATTTTGCTCCATAGGAAAATCGCATGGCTTACTTGCTAGAAGGCCGGTCTCGGAGAGAATGTCCAGCGCATACTTGCGTTGAGATAAATAGATGCCGCGAGATGATCGAGCAACTTCAATGCCAAGAAAATATTTCAAAGGGCCAAGATCCTTCATGTAGAAACATGAGCTGAGATAAGATTTGAATTTAGAGATGGAAGTAGAGTCATTGCCGGCTATGACCATATCATCAACATATATCAATACATGTAGGCAGATGTGACCCTTTTGAAATACAAATAGAGAGTGATCAGCCGGGCTTTGACGAAAGTCAAATCCACGCAAAGCGTGAGCAAGTTTGAAAAACCAATTCCTCGGTGCTTGTCGGAGTCCATATAAAGATTTTCGAAGGCGGCACACATTCCCCGGATGTGAAGTAGAATAACCAAGAGGTAGCTTCATGTACACCTCTTCATGTAGGTCGCCATGAAGAAAAGCGTTGTGAACATCCATTTGATGAAGTTCCCAACCTTTGATTGCGGCAACCGAAAGAAAGACTCGGACAGTGACCATCT
Organism: Polygonum aviculare; assembly: GCA_934048045.1. Lineage (NCBI taxonomy): Eukaryota > Viridiplantae > Streptophyta > Magnoliopsida > Caryophyllales > Polygonaceae > Polygonum > Polygonum aviculare. The sequence continues at coordinate 11,165,120 of OW204028.1, forward strand.
TTGCGACGGGAGCAAAAGTTTCATGGAAGTCAATACCTTCAACTTGGCGATTTCCAAGGACCACGAGACGCGCCTTGTAGCGCTCGATGGACCCGTCGGATCGCCGTTTGATGCGGTAGACCCACTTGCTGCCAATAGCTTTCTTGCCAGGGGGAAGAGTTGAGATTTCCCAAGTGCGGATGCGCTCGAGAGCCTCTATTTCAAGAGCCATAGCATCTCGCCAACACTTGTGTTGGACCGCCTCTGAATAGGAAGTAGGTTCCTGTGTAGATGTAATAGCAGCCAAAAACCGAGTGTGTGTAGGAGAAAAATTGTTACAGGAAACAAAACCTGCTATAGGGTAAGAAATACCTGAGGACGATGAACCGGGAACGGGTGTAGACGATACGCGGGGGGGGGGTTTACAAGCTCTTGTGGTGCTACAAATATAGTCATGCAAGTGTGCTGGAGTGCGGCATTCACGAGTGCTCTGTCGGACTGGTGGAGCCGGCGGTGGCGAACTTCCCCTGTCCTCGGCAGGAGGTGCAATAATAGGTACAAGCGCAGGAGTAGAAACCGGTTCGTCGTCAAAGACCGCATGTGATGTCGTAGCTGGTTCGGTAGGAGGAACCGAGATGGGCTCAACAGTATCAAGAAGAGGGAAGTGTGTCTCAAAGAATGTGACATCCCGACTTACAAAGATTTCTTTGGACTCCAAATCAAGGAGACGCCATCCACGTTTGCTATTTGGATAACCGATGAAGATACATTTCCGTCCACGGGGTGCAAGTTTATTACGATCCTTTGGTAATTGTGATGCATAACACAGGCAGACAAAGGAACGAATATAATTGAAGCTAGGTGGACGATTATGAAGTGTCTCGTAAGGAGTTTTACCATTCAGAAGTTGAGACGGAGTTCGGTTAATAAGGAAGCAAGCGGTAAGCACACATTCACCCCAATAGTCGAGAGAGAGGCCAGCTTGAAAACGTAGCGCCCGAGCGACGTTTAAGAGATGACGATGTTTGCGTTCTACACGACCGTTTTGTTGAGGAGTGTAAGCGCAACTCGTCTCATGTATAATGCCCTGTGTAGCAAAATATGGAATCAAAGGAAGAAATTCCGTGCCATTGTCCGAGCGGAACCGTTTCACAGATTTAGAGAACTGTCTTTGTACCATTGCACAAAACTGCTCAACAAGACGAGAGGTTTCAGCTTTAGTCTTCATCAAATATACCCACTCAGCACGAGAGCAATAATCAAGAATAGTGAGAAAGTACGAAGAACCATAAGTTGAAGTTGTACTATACGGCCCCCATACATCACAATGAATAAGATCAAAAACGGAATCTGCTTTATTAGAACTAAGCTGAAAAGTACTTCGAGTCTGTTTAGCCTTAAAACAAATGTCACAAGGGTCTTTAACTGAAGAAACAGAATCTGTAATCATAGGCAAAAACTTCAAAAGAGACATAGAAGGGTGGCCAAGTCGTTCGGCGGCTTGTTGGGCAGCAGCGTTAGAGTTGGTAGGATCGGCCATGGTGGTAGAGAAGAGTCACAATTGGCGGAAGCGTTGGAAAAAAAATTGAAACTAGGGTTTCAAAGTTTGATCGTAGGCTCAGATACCATGCTAAGTTTTAGGAAGAGATAATTATGGAGAAAACCAATCTGATTTCATTAACCACGTACAAGAGTTTAAATAGATACAAAGAGATAGGGCAAGATATGACTTGCTCCTCAAGATATACAAAAATCCTATCCTAAAATATGATATATCTTTCCCAATAGCGACCCTGGGGGTATTCAATCTCTGCCAGACGACGCCTTTCCACCTTACTTCCTCAGCCCTTTCCCTTAGACAATCATAGAGAGTACTTTCACCGTATTTTTCTAGAAGGTGAAAATTATAATCTTCGTGATAACACAATTTTGTTCTAATTAATAAATTATGTAAGTATTTTGTATTGAATTGTCCAAAAAATAATCGATAAAATAAATATAAATTATGAAATTATTTTATTAGTTTCTTATGATAATTATTTTGATAATATGGCTTTTCTATTACAATTAAGTTTTTTAGCTGAATGAACATTTGTAGGGATTACTTTTTATAATTTTGTAGACATTTTGGAGGAAATTTAAATCGAAAGCATATTGTTAGCTCTTTAGGCTTTACATTCTCGCTCAAAAAAAATAATAATAAGGTTTTGCATTCAAGTTACAATATTATAACATGATATATGTATGCAAAAAATAAGACATAGTAGCATGCATTCATAATCAATTACAAATAAAAAAGCAAAACAAATAAAAATAAAAAAGTAAAAAACATGCATTTATTTGACAAGGAAAAGAAAAATAAGAGTTGTAAAGACTAAAGATAGATAATTCACCCAAAACAAAAAAAAAATAAAAACAATTAGAGAGAAGTCATTAATATGACAAGAGAGGGAGAATTTTAAGTGTTGTACTAGAAAGCTTGCCCGTCCGATGGACGGACAATTTCTTTCACCGTATTTTTCTAGAAGGTGAAAATTATAATCTTCGTCATAACACAATTTTGTTCTATTTAATAAATTATGTAAGTATTTTGTATTGAATTGTCCAAAAAATAGTAGATAAAATAAATATAAAATTATTTGATTTTATTTTATTAACTTCTTATGAAAATAATTTTGATAATATGGCTTTTCTATTACAATTAAGTTTTTTAGCCGAATGAATATGTGTAGGGATTACTCTTTATAATTTTATAGATATTTTGGAGGAAATTTAAATCGAAAGCATATGGTTAGCTCTTTAGGCTTTACATTATCGCTCAAAAAAGAACAAATGACAAGGTATTGCATTCAAATTACAATATTATAACATGATATATGTATGTAAAAAATAAGACATAGTAGCATGCATTCATAATCAATTACAAATAAAAAACAAATAAAAAAGAAAAAGAAAAAAAAAGAAAAAATATAAAAACATGCATTTATTTGACAAGGAAAAGAAACATAAGAGTTGTAAAGATAGATAATTCACCCAAAACAAAAAAAAAAAAACAATTAGAGAGATGTCATTAATGTGACAAGAGGGGGATAATTTTAAGTGTTGTATAGAAAATATATAGATAGATAGATACCCACCTTTAACTTGATATGAATGCTAATAAAGTAGGGTATTTTTTTCCTAATAACGCTTTAATTAAGGGTAAGTGTGAGTCAACCGACCCGAGAAACCCGCCCAACCCAACCGACACCGAACCCGACCCGACACCCGAAAAAGAAGTGGAAATGCGTAAAACCGAGATTTTTTGACCCGAACCGGTTTGACCCGAACCCGAAATTATCAAATTAACCCGTAACCGATTATATCCGAGTTTACTAACCCGATATTACCCGAATCCCCGAAGTAACCCGACCCGAAATCATCCGAAAACCCAAAGTTACCCGACCCGATATCAACCGAAAACCCAAACTCTCCTAAATCAATAGCATTTCACCTGAAATAACCCGTAACTTTGAAATTAATGACCATATTTTCACGAAGTATCTCATATATATACTTCTAAAGAAACATAATATCATTTAATAAAATACTTTACATACATTAAATATATGTTTACACTCAAATAAATATTTTATTTAAAAATTAGAATTAATAATTTTTATTATAATTATATTTTTGAATTTAAGCGCTACATTTAGTATTTAGTGTTAAAGGTATTGATATTAGGACAAAAATTATCATTCAATATATGACAAAATCGAAACCCGACTAACCCCAAACCCAACTAAACCGGAAATCCGACTAACCCAAAACCCAACTCAGCCCGAAATTTAGGTGAACCGAAACCCGAATGACCCACCCGAAATTGACCCGAAGATCAAACTTTACCCGACTAATTGTATACCCGACCCGAAATTGTTCAACCCAATCTGACCCGATTATTAAAAATATCCGAACTTAACCGGAATCCGCATTAACCCGAACCCAAAATAACCCGACCCGAACTCGACCCACCCGATTGACACCCAAGTGTGACTAACAAAATAAAATTCATTTTGGCAATGTCATCAATCATCATGTTTCTAACTTCTCGATGACATTATGCGACATTTTATATTTTGAAATCTTATAGCTCGGTTAAACCAAAGCAGAATATCTTTATTCAATAATGAAGACTAGCTGTCGATAAGATTTTCAAGCGTTCTGCAGATTCCTATCACAACATATATACCAAAGGACAAAAAAAAAACCAAACGTAAAATATCTTGATAGCTCTTGCAATAAATTACTCCAGTATTACACTTAAATAGAGCTGAAGTTAATACTCAAGTGAAGTTAGTTTCCAAGGTCATGTAGATATGATTTACCGATAAGCATCAATATTAATCAGGCAAAACTTTCAAAGCTCCCATAATGATAGCGCTGTACAGTTGTACTGACATATTCTAAGACACACTTAGCTCATATGACGTAGCTGACAAGCTCATATTAACAGGATGGATGATCCATATTAACATGTACTTAATTTATTAATTAAACAAACCATAATGTAGTATTTAATTCAGTACATGACAGTGAGCCTACCAGAAGCGAAGAACCTATGTGCTTGACGTATACGTGAATTATTAAAGCCAAATTACCTTATCATGGATTAGGTTAGCTACATATTCAGCTCTTATGAGCTGTAAATGCTCTTCAAAGTTCAAACCCTAGCCCTTCACATTTGTGTTTTAAAATACAACAGCATTAAAGCAATATCAGGACTTAGGATACAGTCGGATACAACAGTATCTTCATTCTAAAAAGACCATCATTTTAGCTTCAGTTTTTGTTAACAAATGTTTGTAATTTTAGAACGGGTAATAATGTCTATTTCTTTGACTTGAAAACGCGGTGAGTAGCTAATAAATTATACAACTTTTAGAAGGAAAAAACGTTCGTTATGTTAATTATGTACGTTCTTGCTCTGCAATTACACATAATGCATATGTTATGCTTGACGTACTGTCCTTTTGTAGCCAGGGACTCCGCTAATAAATGTGGAAGCACGACTTTAGATACCGAAAATTGAAAGATAAAATATTTATTATATAAGTACATGAATCACTCCTCATATTACCAATTGGTTTTAGAACGGAGCTCATGAGCTTATGTATTAAGTTTATCTTATATAACTATATATGTCTCACCCACCTTAACAATAGATTTAATGGGTCGAAAAATTGATATGTTTAATTTTATTATATGGCCATTAGTTGACCGCTTTTTATAGAGATGAGTACAAGAGTAATTGTTAACTAAGTGTAGAAAAGCACCATTGTAATTATCCAACAGGCCAGCATATGTATGGCAGTATGGGTTTCAACAGGCCAGCAAAATCTTCAACAAGGGAGACAAACAGAGATTCAAATTATCATAAGCTATTTATGTATTATATTCATCATTACAATGCTACTTTAACCAATAATTAAGTACTAGCTTAATTACTTTAACCGATAACTAAATACTAGCTTAATTAGTTTGGAGGACCACCCACACCTGCAGATTATTCAATTATATAGATAAACCGAGTATTATTGTATTGCACAAATAAGAAGCTTTATACTGTATTACTTATATAGGTGGCGTTTGGTATAAATATTATGGAAAGGAAACGAAAAAAAACAAATTTGTATAGAAAATGGGGATGATCTTCTCTTTTTTGGATGAAAAATGGAAAGAGGGGGGTAATGGTTAGAGGAGTATGAGGGATATGATTACCCCATGTTGAGGGGGTGGGGAGAAGTTGCTCAAAATTTGTATGAAAAGTGGAAGAAATGGGTAATGGTTACCCTTTGTATCAATGAACCATAAACTAAATAATGTCTAGATACATGCCTTAACCATTACCTTTCCCTCCAAATAAACCAAACGGGCCCATAGTTAATACTCCCTCCGTTTCAAAAAACATGGTCTTTTAGACAATTTAGGTTGTTTCAAAATATATGACCATTTTATATTTTTTCCCTCCTCTTTCCATTTATACCCCTAACAATTAACTTTATCATAATCATTACACTTTTTCATATTTCTCTAAGCAAATAATTGAGTCTACATTCTATAGGGGTAATATAGGAATAACATATTTTTCTTAATATATGTGCAATCCTCAAATGGTCATGTATTTTGAAACGGAGGGAGTATAATACTGATAAGTGATAATAGAGCAAAGAAAGGCATGTATCTGCACTTGCACGCGTGTGATAATGTGATATACTCTAGTTTTGCAAGCTTAAAGCTAGCATTTTCATATGTCATGATTAGTAGGATGAGTTGTAATTACTAAAGATTAACACCTTTCACATGCAACCATCTCCTAATAATTAATTAGGCAATGCGACACTTCTCTTTTCCCCTCTTCCTAATGTGGAACAATATCATTGTGATCAAATCAAGTAGGCTGGATTTATTTCTGGTTCATAATTTAAGTTCGGATCTTTATAGAACTTCATCTTTTCCTCTCGGGAAATGTTTCTCATTGGTTGAATTTCAATCGGATAATTTTGTAGTTTGGATCAAGTATGGAGTGAGACATTTTGATCTTAAGTACATAATATGTTGTCATTTATTTTAATCTATTCGATCTAATGGATCATCTAATGTTTTGTTCAATTGCGTAAAGCGTTCTCTAGCTAGTTAAAGTAAACAAGCTAACAAGTCTCAAAGGACCCTATTTTTTTTGGATAATGAAAAAAATTTAGGCTAGGTCGGAAACACTATTCTAGTTTATCCTTACGAATGAAATCTCAAAAGACTGGACTGAAAACGAGCGACAGAGAAGAGGGACGATAAAACAAATCAACAATGCAGTCAGCAACATCATTGGCTTCATGAAAAACATAAGCAATACACTAACTCCGGACTGGCCTAGCAACCCCTAAATTGGTTCGTAGTAGCTCCACCTCATATGGGCAACTCTAATCATCCTAGTGATCCTACACGGCTTTGATAAGTCGAATATTATCACCCTCATTATAGAGATGGAAATATCATGAAGAATGGCCTCAAGAATCCCGTGGCGAAGTGCAAAGGCTTCAGAAAACAACGCGGACCGACGTCCGAGAAAACCACCATCCAGGTGCACGGGAGTGCCATCACCATCCATGAGAGCAAACCCGAAAGAGACAACACCGTCAGAGTTGACCGCACCATCAAAGTTTATTTTAGTAAAATTGTTGAGGGCTTGGTCCACTTTATTTTTTTCGTGGTCTTGGTACTTTTTACATTACTTTAGTGCTCCTCACCATAGATGGTGGATGAGGCTTGTTTCCATTATTTTCACTGTCTATTACTAAATTCACAAACAAATTTGAGACTAATGGACTATTATGCTCACTTATGAAGGTTTTTTTATTTTGGAAGTACCAGATGCACCACCACCTGTAAATTAGTGCTTCCAATTCCTCTCTTGAGATTTTGGATCAAAACTCTTCAATAAATTGTATTAGGTTTCAATTCTCGAGATTTAAATGGCTGATTTTTTGGGCCTCCGAGTGATCGATGAGGCTAGAGCGCGCTAATGAGCTTGTTTCCAACTCTTCTAACACAGATCTTGTGGTCCGCTCACATGGTCTATCTTGATGGTCCATTTTTTTAAATTAGTCCACATCACTATTTAAAATGAAATAAATAAAATTAGGGATTTGTTTAATTTTAGGATCGCTTTGACCAATTAGAAAAAATGGACTATGAAAGGGGCTAGAAGATATGAAAAAATTAGATTTATTTCATAATTTTGTATTTTTTTTGCCACAAATCCCATTAGATTATTCCTTAATTTTGAATTCAATTAGGAAGGTAAGTATGTACATGTATCGAGATCATTGCACACTAGGCCTACATAAGAAATATGAATATGAGGACGCAAACCTATTCATGACTATATCTAGCTAGGGCCGAGCATGGTTCGCTCAAAACAAAAAAATTTGACCGAACCAAACCGAAACCAGCGACATTTGGTTCAATCTTCAAGTTAATCATTTTACAGATTTTGGTTTCATTTTTCTTAGTTTGGTTTGAATTTTTTCAAAGAAAAACCTTACATTTATCGAAACCGAAAAATTGAACCAAAAACAATTCGACCTGCATTTTTTCGATTCAACTTTCGATTCACAAAATTCAAAAAGTTCGGTCAAACTGATTCTCAACCCTAGGTATATCTTACATACACAAATATGTTAGGGTTTTTCAAAACGATTGTCGTCACATTATCATATACATGAGTATTACATGCATGCACATTCTTGATGTAAGCCAACGCAATTATGTAAAAAAATTAGAATGTTTTCAAGATCTTACCCTCAAAGAATCGAACCTATTGATATTTTAGTTAAAGTATCTTCCTTCAACTTAGGCTGGTCCAAAAAAAAAAGTTAGCTAGAGTTTTGCTAGTGTTTTTTTGCCAAAAAAGTTACCCCTGGGGGATAGAGATAGTGGGAGCTTTTATTTAACATTTTCAAAAAGTTCCTACTCCTTGGGGGTAGCTTTTTTGGCATTAAAATGCTAGAAAAAGCTCCAGCTAGTTTTTTTTTGGACCAGTCGAACGAAGCCTAAGTCGTTTTTATTTTCAGTGTACTAGTGATTGTGGGCATTGAGATCGATTTTCATCCGCATGTACCACTGAAGATGAAAACATGATTATCTCTTTTCCTTCCTTTTTTGGTCGGAAAAAGGCAACGCCTAGGAAATTGAAGAGGAACTAAGTACAAATGTTACGAGGGCGAGTACGCCCCCGAAAGTCTTCAGAAATAAGAGAAACCGAACCCACAGGCGGGTCCGAAAGCAAATGCAAACCAATAGGAAACGAAAAGGCGAGGGCGGCGAGGGAGTCGGCGACGGAGTTCGCTTCCCTAAGGAAATGACGGACCCGAACATTCCATTGTCGGGCCAAGAAGCCATGGATATTAGAAACCAGGTTGGAAAGAGGGTGTGATTGACGAAGGTCCTTCCCGATGAGGTCGACCACCAACTTAGAATCGATCTCAAGGATAACGTTGCGATAACCGTTGCGCCAGGCAAGATCGAGCCCATCGAGGGCCCCCCAGAGTTCGGCCGTTGGAACCGAGCAGCTGCCCAGGTTGTGAACGAATCCGAAGACCCACTGCCCATTGTCGTCCCTGATCACGCCTCCAGTCGAGGCACGCCCGTCACCGTGCACAGCTCCATCCGAGTTCACTTTCGCCCAGCCACTAGGCGGAGGAGACCAGCCAATGAGGGCCTCCGTGCGCACTGGCTTGCCGTTTAATTTCTCTCTAGCCTCCCAGGCCTTCAAATACTCTTTCGCCTTGGACATGACGAAACCTTTCGGGTCCAGAATATGAGTGTCGTTGCTGAAAACTTTCTCGTTCCTCCATCTCCAAGTCCACCAAAGGGCTGTAGTGAACACCTCCTTCCAAGCAAGGCCGTCGGAAAGCTGCGAAGACGACAGGACATTTGCACGAAGCCAACCTGCAAAGGGCAGAGTGAAGAAGTCAGTCAAGTGAGCCGGAATTGGCATCAAGTTCCACAAACCTCTAATCTTTGGGCAGTCGCGGAGTAAATGGATCAAGGACTCCGAGCCCGTCCCACAGACAGCGCACGTATCAGCCACCGCGATGTGTCTTCTCACGCGCTTCTGGTTAGTCAAGACGCCGCCTCTGCTCAACAACCAAATAAAGGTCCGAATCCTCTCCTGCACCTTAAGACTCCAAACCGATCGGTAAAAGCCGGAGTCATTGAAGGCCATCGTCGGGTTGCTGATGAGCCGAAACGCCGAAGCCGGGGAGTAGTTGCCATCCGAACTAACACTCCAGCTGAGCGCGTCCCCGCCTTGCTCCACATCGTCACAAACTGCCACAGCCGCGATCCGGAGTAACAAAGTTGTGGGAAGCAGCCCCGCAAACTTGTGCCACTCCCAGCCAACCCCAGCCGCCCAAACATCACGGACCTTCCAGCTTAGCATATCCTCACCAACTGTCGCCGAAGCCACATCCTGCAAACAGAACTCGCCAAGCCAGTTGTCTCTCTAGAACCGAGCCAAACGACCATCACGAACACACCAGCGGGCCCCCTTATTCAGCACCTGACTCAAGCCTTTAGTGATCCCCTGCCACACAAACGACGGCCCAGCGACACTAGCACCCGACGTTCTGATATACTTGGCTTGTAAGACCTCTTTCCAAATTCCAGCTAGCTCCGTAAGGAACCTCCAGGCCAATTTACCGATCAGAGCAAGATTTTGGGCTTTCATAGTTCTAACCCCAAGTCCCCCCATCTCTTTAGGCAAACACACATCCTCCCACGAAGCCAAATGCATCCTTCTCTTCTCAGCTGAGTCGTTCCATATAAATCTCCTGACGATACCATCAATTTTCAAGCTAGTCTCCGATGGGAGGACCACCGAGGACATGGTGTAAACTGGAATGGAGGTTAGGACAGACTTAGCAAGGGTGATGCGGCCGGCAAGGCTAAGATACCGACCCTTCCAAGCTGAAAGTTTGGCACTAACCTTGTCCACGAGAGACGCAAACGTATCCTTCGTAACCTTGCTATGCAAGATCGGCATACCCAAATAGCTCCCCAAGTTCTCTGTAACCTCAAACCTGCTCTCATTTCTGATGTCAGAGATTATCCTTTGATCAACATTCTTTGAAACGAATAGCTTCGTCTTATCCTGGCTAATCTTCATTCCCGAACACTGACAGAATATATCCAGAATGCCATTGATCACCCTAAGTTGGCTGACCGAGGCTTCCGCCATAAGGACGACATCATCCGCAAAGAAAATGTGTGACAGCTCAGGACCATTCCTTGTGAGTTTAATCGGCCTCCAATCCCCTCTATTGACGGAATCCTGAATTAAATGACTCAAGCGCTCCATGCCAAGGATAAAGAGATACGGGGAAATAGGGTCCCCTTGTCGAACCCCTCTCTCCGGCTTGAACACCTCAGTCATCTCCCCATTCCAAAGAAGCCTCATAGACGACGAGCCAATACACTCCTTAATCCAGTCATTCCATTTCTGCGGGAAACCAGCCGACTCAAGGGAATTGATGATGAAATCCCACCGAATCCGGTCATACGCTTTCTCAATGTCAATCTTGAGGATCATCCAGCCCTTCCGCCCCTGTTTACGGCGCATGGAATGGAGCACCTCCTGAACGACGACTACATTGTCCGTAATTTGTCGGCCCGGGAGAAAACTCCCCTGCATCGGGCTAATAATCGAGCTAAGGATGGGCCGCATTCTGTTCACCAGGATTTTCGTGATAAGTTTATAAATCACGTTGCAGAGACTGATCGGTCTGAACTGGCGGATCTCGACAGGCTTGGCCACTTTTGCAAGCAACACTATGAGAGTCTCATTCACCTCAGATCTCAACTTCCCAGAACGAAAGAAACCGCGAACGAAATCGTAGACCGAATTCTTCACCGTGTTCCAACACTTGTGGAAGAAGAAGGGTTGAAACCCATCCACCCCCGGAGCTTTCAAACTCCCCATTTGTCTGATAGCGGTATCAATCTCATCACAAGTGACCTGAACCGTCAACTTAGCAAGCAGCTCCGATGGGATCTCAGGGAAACAAACTCCACCCAAGTCACCAAAATCCACCACTTCTCCCTGCAGGCTATAGAGTTCTTTAAAGAAATTAGTAGCAAGTTTCTCAACTTCACTAGCCTCCTCCACCAATCTCCCGTCATCCCCTTTCAGAGTGTCAATCCGGTTCCGTCTTCTTCTTACCACAGTTGAGAGATGAAAGAACGAGCTATTCCGGTCCCCTTCCCTGAGCCAGCTGATCCGCGATTTTTGGAGCCAGAGCAGCTCCTCTTGCTCAAGAATTTGCCCAAGCTCAGCCTGAATTTGGGCCTCAAGAGCAATAAGGGCGTCAGGAGCCCCTCTAGAATACTCCTTCTGAATCCCCTCAAGCCGATCAAGAGCCCTCTTCTTCCTGACATGAATGTTTCCAAAAACATCCTTATTCCATTGAAGCAAGGCTTGCCTAAGGTTGTTCAAAGCGCAGGGCGTATCCTCATCATTGGACCAATGACTCGAAACCACATCATCAAAAGCTTCATGGGTCGTCCAGGCCGCCTCAAACCGGAACGGGCGACGGCTTCGCTGGACCGGCTTAGACGGGCTGATCCTTAAAAGCAAGGGGGCGTGATCAGAGTTAAACACAGGCAAATGGCGAACAGAAGCCTCTGGCCAATCTAAAGAGGCGCTTGTGTTGGCGAAAATTCGATCCAATCTCCTGGCCTTATGAGTCGGAGCGGCACGACCTGTAAACCAAGTGAAATCAGCACCACAATAGCCCATATCCAAGAGACCAGCTTCATCAACGCAGGTCTGGAACACGTCAGTGTCGGGCGAGAGCGCATTAGTAGTACCAACACTCTCCCAAGAATTGAGCACACAATTGAAGTCCCCACCCACGAAAAACGGTCCTGAGATAGAGATAAGAAGCGCCTGCAAATCAGACCAAAAGGATTCTCTGTCAGACTCATTAGGAGGAGCATAGACAATAATCAAATCAAACACTTTATTCAAGCAATTAACACGAGCATGTATGAAATGATCAAAGCAATTAACAATAGTCAGAGAGAGGTTGTCGTTATTCCATAGAAGCCAGACACCACCGGCGAAACCCCGTGCTTCTACCCTCGCCTGATGGGCGAATTTGAGGCGATTGCACACATGGTCCGCCCTCTCACCCGAGATTTTGGGCTCCAAAATCGCAGCAACATCAATCTTATTCTTCTTCACCATATATCTGATGGCCCGACGAAAACCCGGATTGCCGGCTCCACGACAGTTCCAGACAACACAATTCATTGCTTAACAAAGGAGCAAAGACGACAAGACAGACTAGGATGATATCCCTTCAGGGGTGGCCTCCCCGTCTTCCACCATCTCCTCCCCATCGTTCCCATCTTGAATCGTGGTGTCCATTGCATCGTCGTTATTGGAAGAATGGACTCCTTGATCGGCTGCCAAGATCTGGTCTCTAATCCCCACAATGGTCTCGTTGGCGACTTCCAACGCATTCTCCGACGCCGCACCATTCGCTGGAATCACGCCGGGGGCTGCATTTGCCTCGTTCCCTAATTCAGGGCAAGAGTTTGGGTCAACCAAATATTTCCTTGGGTTGAACGTGGTAGGCACTACCACATTTTGGGCCCTTTCCATTCTTTTGGGCTGATCATAACTTCTGGGCCTCTTATGTGGCCCATTTCTTTCCTGAGTTTCAGCCTCCACCGAAGTCCCTTCTGTCTTCTGCTTTCTTTGTTGTCGCGCCACACTTCTTTTCCCTTTTGACTTACCCGCCGCTGACTCCCCAGCCTCAAACCTAGGTTCTGTCCAGGCTTTCTGAATTTCCAGTTTGGGCTGCCCCTTCTGAGTCTCTGTCTTTTCCTTCCTTGTGTCTTTCGGTTCTTGTCCACTAGGAGCAACGGCTTTCCCTTTTCCACTTCCAGAAGCCCCTTTTGTCTGTTCCTGCTGAGGCGTTCCAGGTTCCTGTTGCAGAGCCTCGAACCTGTTGCCCTCCCTACCGTTGCCCGTCGGAGCCAGCGCCGCTTTCTCTTGCTTCTTCGCCGGCCGCTTCCGGCGGGGTGCCACCATCCACGGCCCATGGGCCTCTGGCACCACATCTGGTTTTTCCCCTGCTACTGCGTCCGACGAGTTCACACCAGCGGCCTGACTCTGCACGCCCGAGACTGGGGTTTTCTTCTCCGGGCTGCATTGATGGGCCAGATGACCATATCGGCCGCACTTGAAGCAAATTAGTTGTAATCCTTCATATTCGAGAAAGAACCGTTCGCCATTAATCTTCACCGTCCCTTTCAACGGTCTGGTCAGATCCACCTCCACGCAGACTCGTGCGTACCTCCCCCTGTTTGAGAACAGGGTTTTGGTGTCCACCTTGAGTGGTCTTCCGATACAGGTCGCCACCTTCATCAGCGTCTCTTCTTCGTACAGCTCTAACGGTAAGTCCGCTATCCTGACCCACGCCGGTGAAGTTGTGATCACATCCGTTCTTGGCCTGAACCCCGGAGCCCAGGCCTTGAGAATCAAATAATGCCCAAACAGAGTCCACGGGCCGCCAGAAATTGCTCGCATGTAGTCCCCCTCTGTTTCAAATCTGGCTACGTAATAGCCATTCGGTAAGTCTACGAGAGCCATCTTGCCAGCAGGCTTCCAAAGCTCCCGAATCCTCTTGTCCATCACTGCGTAAGGCACGAAAGTGCCTAATGGCTTCACGATAAGGGAGGACCTCCACACTGACGCAAGAACGTTCATCACCTCCGGCGCTATGGCTATCGACGGCTCACCCTCAACACCTTCCGGGTAGGTGATGATAACTTTCTCATCTATGAGCTCCGGGGCCAGTTTCGGCCTTTCTTGTCCCCTATCACCTGTAATGATCTCTTTCCATGTGCGCGGGGGGTCTGGGGGTTTGGGTGGCACACCACTGGGACTTGCATCGCTTGGGCTCTCAATCACAGCCATCATCTGCGTCTCCGGAACCACTTCCGGCGAGGTTTGGGTTGACATACCACAGGAATGCTTTTTTGTTCAGAGAGTTTTTTCCCAAAAAGATTGTGTCCATCTCTTTTCCTTCCGATTGTGGGTACATAACATAATTGAGACATTGTGACCTTTAGTACTATAGTCGTTATTTTTTTTTTTGAAAATGTGAGAATTCGGAGTACCAATTGTAATCCAAGAGGTCGTAGAACACGACAACCATGAAAGGCTAAGCAAGACTAAAAAAGGTCCAAGCAAAAACGAGCAAGAACGACTAGAGGAAATAAAAATCCTCGAAAATTAAGAGCAGATCGCATTCAGGATTGGGGTGAGTAGAGCACTAAAAATGTAGTGCCGTAGGGAACAAGTCTACCCATCCAGGGGGTGCGAAATAGACAATTGACGTTCCCTCCACCGAGATGAAGGATCTTCAGAAGTCTCCTAAGAAACTTGACCTTATACAACTCTGTCCAATCCTTAACACACCTCCACCTCCTCAAATGATTAGTACGTCTAATCTTGCGGCGCAAGTGAGTCAAAATACTTGCGGCGCAAGCAAGAAAAGACTTGCAACGCAAGCGAGTCCACAAACTTGCGACGCAGGCGAGTTCATAAACTCGTGACACAAGCGAGTCTACAAACTTCCTTTCCTTTATCCTTCTTTGTTCATGGGGAACTTGTATTTTCCATGTTCGGTTCATCGACACTATTGACGGTTTTCTCATCCATAGTAATATAGTTGGTCCTTGAATGCGTTTCAAGTTCAAAACGTAGGTTCTGAACAAAGCTAGCCTAAAAATGAGCTTAGTAGCTTGAGCACTCTACTTTTTTTTTGGTGGCAATATAAAATCATTTCAAACTTAAGATTCCTAAGAAGTCATCAATTAACCAAGGCTCGAGCCGACGCTTGTTCACTTTCGACAATGCTATGAAGTTGCATAAATGCCTCTTAAAAACCGCGATCGCAATCCTTGCATGGTAGCTATAACCAAACAAACAACACAAATTCCAAATTTGACCGTTATTGGTAATTACTTTGTAATTTAAAAAGACACAAGCTTTTTCACTAAGATCATCTGAAACCCTGACTTTCTATTTAATACTAAAAAATTCTTAAAAATGTTATTAAAAAGTTACCTGTTGATTAAAAAAAAGTTCTGCCACTTGTAGTATATATGTATATTTTGATAAGGAAAGTGATTAGGGTTGCCGCAAGTACTACTTTAGCTCGTCTAGAGCATCTACAAGGAACGAGAACTGGTTACTAACCAACTCTAAAGAAATAGGGCAAACCTTCGCTCTCGAGTCTCGAAACCGAGACCTCATGGTACTATCATGAGTTCCACTTGAAGTATCATTTGCAAGAAAATCTCCTCTACTCATTATTTTAAATTCCACTCAAACTCTTACATGAATCTGACATTTATTTTTGTATTAATTTTAAAAAATGCTTAACCAATATATATATTATAAAAGTCGATCGTTTTAGAGCCACCATTAACCAATATAATTAGAATATGATTTTATATTTTTATGATATGTATGGTAGTACTGAAAAACAATCTCTTTTTCGGTAAGAAAAAAGTAGTATTTTTCTATGTTAAAATTTTCATTGTATGTTTTCACTCATTAA
This sequence comes from Polygonum aviculare, assembly GCA_934048045.1. Classification (NCBI taxonomy): domain Eukaryota; kingdom Viridiplantae; phylum Streptophyta; class Magnoliopsida; order Caryophyllales; family Polygonaceae; genus Polygonum; species Polygonum aviculare. Next base: position 11,181,274 of record OW204028.1, read on the forward strand.
TATTTTACATTAAAATGTGAAACGTGAGTCATAATCGTAAACCCGAGAGGAATCAGGTTCAGGATGGCAGATGTTCTAAACGAAGAACCGAAACGTACGAATTCAAACGAATGATTCGTATTTTTAGGGTGGAATCTTATACTGCTAAAGCATCATAAATTCGTTGACTCTGTTGGCGTAATTTGACCTGTGATGCGTGTCACCCTGTCCTCTATACTGTCTCTGCATAATTAAAGGGAAGCTAGCTACCCGACACCGACCCCAATCAAATCACCAGGAAATTCCCATCGGAATAACCCCAATTACTCATCCCCAATCACCCCATTACATACGAATATGATGCTTCCGTTTGAATTATTTCTGCTCCACCTTCCTCTAATTTCTACTACAGTACTACTATTCATTACATCAGTTTCAATCTCACATTTATGAGCAGTTGGTTTAGGGGGTTAAAGATCTAATCTTTGATCCCTTTTTAGGATTTTAGCCTCTCGACGTGTCAAAGAGAAATTATTCGAACCATAAAAAAATGGGACGAGCGAGCAGAAGATCTAATCGGCAATAATTAAGTGCAGCCCAGGCAGCAATTGTTTAATCAACAATGGAGAGAAAAAGCGGGGCATTACAGAAGGTAAAGTGAAAGTAGTAGCAGTGTTTAAAAAAAGAGATAATTTTACCATACAAAATGGGGGTTATTATACAAGATCAAATCTTTTGCAATTTGTTGTTTTAAGCCCATGATCATGCATGTCATCTGCTTTGGCAGCTCAGCGAATAGCTGTTTATCTCTCTTCTCATTACCCTCCATTTTCTCTCTCCATTGCGCACGCTCTCAAGTTTGCTGGTAGTATAATCCACTCGTGATCTTACATCAGGGAAAAGAGGTCGGAACTTGATGCCCTAATTTCCTGTCTGGTGAGATTTTTTTGAATTTCTCTTGTCCAAGTTTACCAATTGGTCTGAGATTTTGGGGGTTTTGTTGGGTGTTAGTCTAGTGTCTTTTTTTTTGGTCGAAGATTAGTCTAGTGTCTTTTTAATTGGGCAGCTAAAGTTCTATAACATCTATGAATCGACTGTTTACCGATTTGAATTTCGTAATTGGACCCCTATTGAAAATGAAATTCAAAAACTGAGTTCTGGGTTTTGCAGAATTTCGCCGAACACATGAAAAGGGAATCTGCTTTGGATTGAGCTGTTGCATAGCCAAATGGAATTTGCTTCCAAGTAGTACACTTTATGCTCTGAAAACGGTTCCTTTTGCTTTTAAATGCACCCCCTTGTTCCCAGGTCTATAAAGCTGCCATGGAAATTTGTTCCTTGTTGAGCTCTGCAAGATATCACTAGCAGGCTAAATTTAGTCAAACCAAGCCTTGGCATTAGCTTTCCTTTTCATTGAGGGCGAATCTCTTTTTCTTCAGTTATATAGTACTAGTAGTAGTGTATCAGAACCTTAGGTTGCCTACAATACAAATCAAGCCTTTCCCTTTTCTTGTTTTTTGTCCCTCTATTATCATGGGTGGTGATGGAAGTGGTCAAATGGGATTGAATTGCCCTTCTTCAGGAATGAACTCAGGGAATAGTTTTAAGACTCCCCATGAAGGAGGAGAATACTTTTACAGTTCTGGATTTGATCCAATTGTTTCAATGAGCCTGAATCCGAATTTCGGGGATTCTTCGATGATTTCTCCTCATGGCGCATTTGCTGGTCTGAATGCTATTGAAATGCTTCCAAAGTTTCCTGATTTTGGGAATTACACTAGAATCTGTCCAGAAAGTTATTGCCAATTACCAGAGGAAACAGCAACAGCTTCACCCAATGGCAAGAGAAAAAGGGTCTCTGATCCCAATAAGGTGAGCTTGGCCCTCCAATTTGTGTTCATAGATATAGGATTTTAACTGTTAAGTTATGTTGCCTAATCAAATCCTTGTGGATTGGATCATGATTTGTACATGCAGTCTGCAGAATTAGATGTAAAACAAGATTTATCAGATGAAACTTCAGAACAAAAGGGATCAGATGAAAAGAAGCAGAAAATGGAGGATTCTCATGGTGAAGAGACGAATAAAGGGAATTACGTTCATATGAGAGCTAGGCGAGGGCAGGCTACAAATAGTCATAGCCTAGCCGAGCGGGTAAATTTTCTTACCACTGTAAAAAAAATTAGTTTTGTAAGTTGTTCTGTGTATGAAGTAAAAAATGTTTATCTTGCAGGTGAGGAGAGAAAAGATCAGTGAGAGGATGAAAGCACTTCAAGAACTTGTTCCGGGATGCAATAAGGTGTGTTGAAAAGGCAATCTCATTCTTGTATTAATGCTTTCTTGGCTGGAAATTTTACTTTCTTGTGAGAGTATAAGCTGATTCTTTAGATCTCTATTTTGCTATCTTAAATAGATTACGGGGAAAGCGGTGATGCTTGATGAGATTATTAACTATGTACAGTCACTGCAACAGCAAGTTGAGGTGAGCTAGAACTTTTGAGCTTTCAATGACAATTTATCCATGATATTTGTATGCATAGCCTGGATTATCAGGATTACATTGTTCGGGCACCTTAACAGAAATGCTTAAAAATTTAGAGATAGATGTAATTTTTCTTTTCATTCAATTTTTTTTGTAATTGCTACTGATCTATGGCAGTGAAATCAGTTTCACTTCATCTGTAATGACAAATGACCAATGGTCCTGTTTGCAGTTCTTATCAATGAAACTTGCCACTGTGAATCCAGAATTGAACTTTGACACGAATCCTATCCTATCAAAAGAGGTAAGTAATATATATAAACAGAGTTGTGATTTTATTTATCCACAATGTAATTAAATATTTATGATGGATAGCATTCTTTTTTGCAGATTCTTCATTTAAGGGGCATTGACACACCTATACTAGGGTACGATCCAGGAACAAGCACCTGTCATCCTTACACACCGGGAATTCATCAGGGAGCGTACCTTTCTCTGCCTCCTCAGGTAGTTACGGCAAACGAATTACATGTTTATTACGTATTGCATCATCATAGATTGCAATCTGTTTTCTCTTGTGCTGAGAAGATGAAATCTGTGTCACTTGCTCTTGTAGGGTACATGGGATGCCAATATCCAAGGTCTGTTTCACATGGGTTTTAACTCGAACCCAGCACTCGCTAACCTTGGACCTAATGGTACTTACTCAAACGGTAACTTGACATTCCAAACTAAGAAATGCTTTCCCCCTTATAATCCTGCTAATTGTTATATTATAATGCCTGAGCATTTTTTTTCACTTGGCAGGGAGTTCAAGACCAGAATCATAGTCATTATATGGGGAAAAAAATGACAAAGGAAGGACTGATTTCTAGCTCCTAACAGCTACAAGATACAACATTTAGATGTTCTGCACATTTTAAATCCTGACTAGAGAAGTGGGAAAATATTTTGCGCAATAGCAAAAAAAGGAATTGTATTGGCATCATTTTGGTGTTAGCTAGATAGGCCTTAAGCTGCTCCTAAGATCTAACTGTTGTTCAAGATTTATTTATTGCTCTTCCTGAGCACAGAAGGTAACTCGGTACTGTAATCTGTCAAAATTTGGTTGTATATCCTGGAATTGCAGATGTAAGACGTGTTGGTAATTACTCCGTGTGTTATTGGAAAGCTGTGTTTACTTTACAAGCCTGTAACCAACAAAACATTACAGATGTTGGGAAGGAGAGATTTGGGCCTTGGCCTATATATACTTAGTTTGGCCTTAACTTAAGTCTTACATGCATTCCATATAACCGAGATTCTCTGCATACGTGCATTAAGTGTGACTCATGTATTAATGGACCAAAAATAATGCGTTCATCTCCTCCAAGATCTTGCTGAGCTATCCTCTGCCATCTTCAAATTTTGTCGATTTTTCTAATTTCCAGACATTTCAGTATGTTTTTGTTGGCAGCGCAAGCTGATTGTGATTTCAGTAGTTTTTGTGAAGTATGTTGGCATTTCACTGTTGAATTGGACTCTTTTCACGACAATCTTATATTTTTCATATCATTTGTGGCCTTTACTTGCTTCAGTGTGCGGTTAGAGCAAGGAACAGTCACGTCACTTCTTGACAACAATCGGATTATCAAGGGTGTCCGTTACAAGAACAAAAGTGATAAAGAGTCGAGTGCATATGCACCTCTGACTATTGTTTGTGATGGTCGTTTCTCAAACTTGCGCCGTTTGCTGTCCAATTCTCTGGTAACTACTTGAATAATTTCAGTTTCTATTACTTAGAGTAGACCTAATCATGACTGAACATGAGGTTAATCAGGCAGCTTTTACATGCGTTTTGCATTGTACCTTGGTATTTTGTTGGACTGGTATTAGAGAAATGTGACCTCCCATTTGCAAATCACAGGCATGTTATCCTAGGAGACCCATCTCCTGTCTTGTTCTACCCAATCAGTCAGCTTCCTTGAAGAATGCACAAGTTCAGCTTATCGGACTTTTTGGCACTTTGTCAGTCTCAGTTTGTATACATGGAATTAACCAACAAATTGATACTTATTAACTTTCAAAGCCAGACAAATGATACAAAACTGAACAGAGATAAAAATGGGACACTTTCCTGTCTTTTGTACATCTCAATAATAATCAATCGAAACCCCGTTCGAGAAAGGTGCTCCCACTAGCAGGAGGCCACCTTGATCAGACATATGGACTCGTTATGAAGGGTATATACCAGTTTCTTACACTGTGCAAACACTAGGTTTTTGGTGTTATGTTTCTCGTGTTACAAGGCATATCCATCCATCATAATCAGGAAGTTCAGGACGGGATCTTTTATGTATCGCTACTCTTGAATTCATTTTGTCTTTCTCTCAGACTTGATGGTCTCATATGCTATCAATACCTCCTTGAATTTTGCCTCAGCGGCCTCTGCACCAAGATAGACAATGTTAATTACATAAATCTCGGATGCAAATTATTAGGTGCTACGCATTCATCTGTGACATTGAACTTCACACTCCTTCTAACCTTTATCGTCTTGGTTCTGATCAGGATGAAACTGCATTGCCTTTGCTCTGAATGCAGACTGCAGAACAAGTTCAGAATACGGTAAGTATACAATTATCTCGATGGATAGGAACAACACAAGTTTTTCAAAAATAAGATGTTATTTTCAAGTGATCCCAACCTTGATCTCTGCTTCAGTGTAAGGCTCTGCTGGTGATCTGTTCCAAATGGAAAGGGAAATAGTCAGCTTCACCGCATAAAGGTCAAAGAATAAAAGGAAAGCATCGTTCTTATTTACCTGTTCAGACCCAATACCGCATAATGATGTGATAATTTGTAATTAGGATTGCTTTGTGGAGTTTGTGGTGTTTCTCTTCGGTTGGTCTGCTGATCTCTGTACGAGGTACCAGCCTTCCAGTACCAATCATTACGCTGGGAATGTTGATGATATGTACCAGGACCACTTTCAGTCCAGCTCTCATAGCTCTTTTTGCTTTTGTTCCGATCTCTGTGGAACACACTTTGCATTCTCCTAATACGCTCCTGATACCGCAAAAATAGTCCAGTTATGATTTCATTTAACAGTGTACTTTATGATTCCAGCAAAATGAGAAGGCAATGACTCCGTAGAAGGCACATATCAACAATCAAAGTACTTCAACAATAATTAGCCTCTAAGTTAGAAGGAAGACAAAGATGCCAACAAATATCATAACATTCTTACCACTCTTTCCATTTCGTCCTCGTATTCCTCTCTCATTCTGCGCATGTGTTTTCTCCATGCTTCCTCGTGGGATGCTTTTCCGAATGAACTTTCCCATTTCCATGACCATGTCCATGACCTCGGCCATGTCCATGGTGACTGTGTCCTGTTAATCTTTTGCGTGAAAAATGAAAGCTATAGTTAGTACAAGATAATGATACCAAATATCAAATCAACAAATTAGATCATAAAGAGAAAGGCATAAATCTAAGTTGTTACATGCATATCTGCAATGCATCAATCCCTTCTTAATTTTTTCATTATGAACTTGAACTCACTGAGGTCCATACAAAAAAGCAAAATGTTCGGGGATTATCACCATATATCATGGCTGAGTCTGGAACAGATACTTATTTTAATTGTACATAGATGGACTAAGCTGATAAAAAGATAAGAGGAGATCGTCATAATAAACTCAGATGCAAAAGCAGGTTAGGAGATATGGGGAAAATGTAGGAACTTTTTTACCTGTTGAGAAATGTTCCGTACCCAAAAATCGGAACTTTGTTGAAGAAGCCGCCCAAACTGCCATTGCACAGTGAGCATTAGATTGACTTCAACATCCTACTTTACATGCTGGGTTTGAATATAATTTATAAGTGAACTTCTCTCAATCTTATTTATGATGATGTATATAATATCATAGACTTCTTACCACTTTCTTCATTTCTTCTTCATATTTCCTCCACGCTTCCTCCTCGAAGGGTTTTCGAGATGAACGACGAGCCGCCCCTTTCATTGATGACTGTGCTTTGTTAATCTTTTGCAAGGAAATGAAAGAGATATTCAGCAAAAGGGAACGCACAAATCTCTCAATTTTAGTTAAAAGTGTCAGTTAGATCATATGGCTCTAGTATTGCACAAACACTCAAGCACTCATAGTTTCATGAAAAAAGTCGGGATTATTATGTGCATATTTGCAAGCAGTACAGTGCAAATTACTTTGAGTTCATCATCATACATCCTGGTGCGAGAATATAATTTTAGTTGTATGAACATTGACAATTCTTATAAAAGATTAGAGGAGATTGTCACAACAGATTCAGAAACAAAGGCACAGAATTTCAACATTGCGTTGAGAAAAGCCACAGAAATTCAACCATCAATCATGAAGCAAAATTTTACCTGTTGAGAAAAGCCACAGAATCGATCAACTCTTCGTAGCAACCGCCCAATCTGCCCCTGCATCATAAACATTGCGTTGATTTCAACATCCAAATTTACATGCAAGATTTTATCTAATCCTTCTGCAAGCTTATAAAATGGTTATTAACTCAGCTTCTTATACTAAAATGTTCAGAAAAGCCAGCAACTTCACTGGTATTTTGCGTGTATATCTTGACATCTTAACAGAGAATTTAGGTCTAATAGTAATCCAGCAAACGCAATTCTAGCTGTAAATAAGCTTACGGAATAGATAGTGGCAGTTGCTCCGATTCCAATCAAACCGAAAAGAGCAACTCCCCATAGCTTCGCCCCTTCCTCTCTAACGTAAGGATTGCTTGGCGATGCCAAATCTTCCTCTCTGTTTCGATTATCTCTATCCGCCATTCTTCTTTCTCCCCTCTTTCACGAGATCCTTCAACGTAAATTCGTATTGGAATTGAAAACCCTAGCGCATCATAATTGGGGATTTCCTCTTCTCCTATATAGTTGGTTCCTTTCTGCTTCAGAATAACGCAATCTAAAACAACTAGTATCTGTATGTGTATCCCTCCTCACTCCAATGGAGGTTCTGAAATCGAGATGAAGGATCAAAATATTTTCCCCTCCTCTGTCAACAAAAAATCTCTCCTCTTCTCTTCCTTCTTTCAGAACTCGAAAGAGGCTCAGCTGGCGATTTTTTTACCGTATTGTTAATTTTAGTTTCACGGTCATACGATGGGCCCAAAAGTGCACCTTCTTTTTTGGGCTAAAAATTGGGCTGGTGCGTTTGTCTTATCCGACTGAAAGCTTGCTAGCGAAGCTGGAAAGTGGAAACCGGCGAAGCCGAAAATGCAGAGACCAAATCCCACTACTCCTCCGTGATTTTACTTCCGAGAAAGTCGTCGATTCTCCGATGGCTCTCCTCGCCGGAGACGGTGTCAACAACGGCGTAATTGACTCTAGACAGGTCTGATTTGGCCTGAATCAAACCCTAGCGGCTAGCCATTGACCAAGATTTTTCTGGAAATTGAGAGAGCAGTAGTAGGAAGAGTGAAGAAATGGATGCGGTTGCGGAGGGATTGTGGGGGATGGCGGAGAATTTCGAGAAGAAAGGGGAAATAGCGAAGGCTATTAAGTGCTTGGAAGCGATTTGCCAGTCTAACGTCTCCTTCCTCCCCATCGTGGAGGTCAAGACTCGCATCCGGATCGCTGCTCTGCTCCTGAGACATACGAACAATGTTAACCAGGCCAAGTACCACCTTGAGCGCTCGGTATTCTTCGACTTGCTCTCGGTCGTTCTATGTTTTGCGATATGAAAATCTATCTTCATGCCCGAGCAATGTGGTTTTTTGTTGTTTCAGCAACTGCTGCTGAAGTCGATCCCATCCTGTTTCGAGCTGAAGTGTAGAGCGTATAGCCTTCTTAGCCAGTGTTATCATCTCGTCGGATCTATTCCTCCTCAGAAGCAGATTCTCAACAAGGCTCTTGATCTCGTAGCCTCTTCTGGTAACCGGTGCGTTTTTAATTTATGTCTCTCTAGTTTTCGAGGTATTGTTGTTTAAGTATAATTGTGATTCAGTATTCTGCGTGGAGCTACAATTAGAGCCTTGTCGAGGTTTGCTGTCAGATTAGGGCATCAACGTGTATGATTGTTAAGAAAGTTTTAGTCATTTGATATTGGTCCATCGAATCACTTATGCTGAAGATGTTAGGTTTGCATTACGGACAGAATTTTCGAGGTCAAGATGTTGAACTATGATTTGGATCATTCAGATTGTGGAGTGACTCTTGAGTCTTGACCATGTTTTGATGCTTTTTTGAAGGAGCGAGGGGAAGTTATGGTCTTGTAACTTCAGCTCACAGCTGGCAAATGCTTTGATCATTGATGGGGATTACCAAAATGCAATTTCTGCTCTGGAACATGGATATAAATGTGCAGCTGAAATTTACCACCCAGAACTACAGGTCTGTGCACATTCATTCAATAGGTCTTCTCATCAGATTGCCTTTTTGCCTATGTTCACGCATTAGATAGCTTTTTTGGATTTTCTTGGGCCTATGTCTTCTTGAGATGATCGTTTTTGCTATCTTGGTTGGAGAAGCGGAAGTTTAGTGCACAATACCTGTAAATAATTTGATGTTGGAGCATTGAAGTGGTTTCTTTCTTCATTATGGATGGTTCTGAAAGTATTTTTTTTATCAGAAATTTATGACACTTTGGATTGAACTTTTGATCATTTACATTTAATGCATAGTTTGTAGGACACATCACTTGACTAATGACTACTATGTATAGGAATCATAAATGTGAAAAGGGAAACATAATCACTTCTTGTATTATATTCCATATTAGGTACCAGTCTACCCTTGCATCCTGTCTTCAGTGTCGATCACTAGTAGGATGGGTTACATTTCAAAGGAGACCCTCATCTACGTTACACTAACTTAACCTGCATAGATATGTCGGCATTCTATCGATTTATATTTCTCTGCCTTGAGCAGCTCTTGTTCATACTAGTAAGAATAAGAACTCTTTATGTGCATCTAAATGCCATATATATCAGTGCTCTTGTATCGGTCTTCTATCATGTGATAACTGTGGCTTTTCATGGTTTATACAATGTGGTTGAATTCATTTTTTCTTCTCTTTTGTTTGTTGGTAGTGGGAAGGGAGTGGTAGCATATTTGCAGATCATATTTTTAAGTATGTAACTATATAATCCTACAGCAAAGTTATCAACATGCTTAGTGGCTAACTCTGTTTTTCCTTCTTTACTCTGTTGAAGTAGATGTTTTTTTCAACCTCGATTCTTCATGTCAGCCTCATACAATGGATTGATACCAGTTCTGTTGAGAGAATAGTTGCTAACTGCGATGAGATATGGGAGTCGATTGAGATCAATAAGGTAAGTTCTTGACATTGTTCTTGGTGAATTTCCATTGAAAGAGTAGTGTGAACATATATTGATTTCATTTGCTATCCTTAAATTGAAAATTCTTCCATTGTGCCTTAGTTACTTATATTCTGGTTGCTTAATGGATGAATAGTGATCAAGTTCAATTTGTATGCTTCCTTTTAGGCTACCTAGAACCCAAGTGTCTAAAAATGTATCCTAGAATTTGCTTGAACCAACCTTCTGATGTACAAATGCTTTCCTAATGGTTTATACACCTGTCTGCTCAGTTAATCGCTAATGATTATACTCTGTGGACAGTTTCTATTTGCTGGTTCTGGTCTTTATTTTTTTTCACTTTGCCTCATACTTGTGTAGAGGCACAGATGCTTTGGCTTGTTCTTCTACAATGAGCTGCTGCATATATTTTATCGGCTACGAATTTGTGACTACAAGAATGCAACTCAACATGCTGAAAGATTAGATGCTGCTATGAAGGATGACATGCAAGAAACAGAAAATATGCAGAAACCGACAGATGAGTTTAATGGCAGAGTATCTTCTCCTGATAAGTTACAGCTAGCTCCAGCTCCAATTGATGGGGAGTGGCTTCCAAAGACTGCGGTTTATGCTCTGGTTGACCTTGTGGTTGTTATATGTGGACGCCCGAAAGGACTTTTTAAGGAATGTGCAAAGCGGATCGAATCTGGAATTCAATCTATTCAAGGTTGGCATTTAGTTATCAATAATCAATCATGATGATCCCATCTCGACATCTGTTCTTGGGTTTTGGTTTGTGTAGATGGCCTCTAATGGTAATATTAAGGGTCATCATATATAAATGTGATGGCTAAATGCTTAAATCATGCCTCTCTGTGCAGATGAGCTGGCAAAGATGGGAATTACTGATGGTGTAAGAGGTGTTATGAGACTACTATCTACTCTTTCATATTTATTATAGTGGTCTTGAAATTAGTTAATATACTCATAATATGAGAACGTTTCTGCAGAGGTTGATTTGCAGCACTCATCCATATGGGTGGCTGGTTTGTACCTCATGATATTAATGCAGTTTCTTGAGAACAAGGTTGCAGTGGAGCTTACACGGTCTGAATTTGTTGAAGCACAAGAGGTAAGTTGCAGGACACCATATCTTCTGTGTAAGGTGTAGCTTAGTAATGCTTCTAGCCCTGTACAGTATTATTAGATGCTGATTTAACAAACCCTATGTTACTTTGGAAGTAGGTTAAGATCACTCGAGAGCTATTTAGGGAGTGAGTTCCTGCATCTACTTGTCTTAAGTCGTTATTTTTCCATTGTGTTTTGTGCATCCCCATCCATGTTATAAAGTGGGAATTTGTGTGTATTAGTCCTAATAAATTGACCACATAAATAACAAAGCGTGTCTTGCTAAGTCCTAGAGCTATTACTTTTTGTAGTGAGGGCATGTAAGGGATAAAGGGAAGATGAGAATAAGGAGAAGGAAAACTGTTTATCAAAGGATGCATTGTGGCTGTTAATGTTTTATATTCAGGCTTTGGGAGCTGATATCCTTTAGCAAAATAATCAAAATATTTTCCTTTCAGCTGAAAACAGAGATAATTATTGTTACACAATGAACTGTAAAAAACAATCCTTGATGAAAGGTTTTGGCATGTGTTTTCATCATCATTGAGTTCATTGTGGCCATTATTTGTTATTTGTAATCTTATGAATCTTGTTAATTATTTCATTTTGGGTATTTATCATAACCTTATTGCAGAGCCGTGAAAAAGAAAGAAATAAAGAATAAGGAAATGTGTAACAGAATCTAGCGCATGATTTTTCTGGTAGATTTTCATCTTAATTTGTTGGCTCTTATGTAGCATTTATGCTCATTGTGTTTTTTTTACAGGCACTGGTGCAGATGAGAAATTTGTATGTTCGCTTTCCTACAATCTTGCAGGCATGTGCTAGCATTATTGAGATGCTTAGAGGACAGTATGCTCATTCAACTGGCTGTTTCAATGAAGCAACTTTTCATTTTATTGAAGCAGCTAAGGTGACTTTAGCATCAAGTTTGTTCTTCTTGTTTCACAAATTTAATATCCTTCATTGAGTGATCTCTTCTCCATTGTAATTGATATTTTTTTTGTTGTCTATGGATATACTTCATATCTGTAGCTTGTAGGCATGTTAATGCATTTCCACACATGGGTCTATGTGGGGTCGGTAGTCATGTGCTTGCTGCTATACAAGCTACACAATACCATTACAGGATATAAAATGTCCCCATCTGATGTGTCACATACACATATGGGATTATATGTCACCTCATGACTTGAAATCCATTCCAATGTGATAAAAGCTTTAATGGTGGGATATGAGGAGTGAAGCATTCTGAAAAATTGTATAGCTAGCTACTTTGGCCAATGGCTGAGTTCAACTCCTATTGTGCAGTAGAGGCAAAGGAGGATAATTTTTCCGTTGGAAAGGATAATAGGCATAGGCTTATAGTCATAAAAACACATTGCTTTAGTCTCCACTTTTGCTTCTTAAGTACCTAACAACTTTCTATTTCTGGATTATATATTGCTAAAACTATACTTGAATTCCTTGCAGCTGACAGATAGTAAATCCATGCAAGCTATGTGCCAAGTGTATACTGCCATTTCTTGCATATGTATCGGTGATTCTGAGTCATCTACACAGGTAATCATGTTTGTGCTAGTTGTAACTTGTAACACTGTAAGTTTTAAGTTGTATTTTGCTTTGGACCACTACTTTTGGATCAAGATGGATGTTCATTCCTTTTACTTTTATCCAGGCGCTCGATCTAATTGGACCAGTCTACAGCACAATAGATTCTTTCATTGGGGTGCGAGAGAAAACCAGTGTTCTTTTTGCTTATGGCCTGTTGTTGATGAAGCAGCACAACTTACAAGAAGCACGGTAATCTCCTTAAGTTCCATAATAAAATATTTTATGCTAAGTTCCATTGTACTTGGTTTTGTTGCTGCAACTCTACAAATGGCAGGTACAAGACAATGTCGAGCCATAATATATGTTCAGTATGTTAAATGGAAGGATATTCTGCTTAATGTTTTAAACTGCACGCTTGATCTGAACATATTGTGTTTTCATATACTAAATTTTAAGGGGGGATGACTCATTTGACAGTTCAATTATTACTGGGAATTCTAGCCATATCTATCAACTTTATGCTCTATGCTTTGGACTTCTAGCCATATCTTTCAGCTTTTTGACAGTCCAATGTAGAAGCATACCAAATTGTAAAAGTATTTTGAAGATAATAAAACTTGCTTTAAGATAGCAAAGCTAAACACTGGCAAATCTTACTTATAACAAAATTCTGAATGATCTGTCACTTGCCATGAGCTGTTAAATACCATACTTTTAGTCTCATCAAGCCTTTACCCTTGATTATTTTCTAACGTGCCTTGAAGATCTGGCTGTTTAACGATTCTCTGACTATTAGACTGGTTTTGCTGCAGAGTCCGTCTGGCAACTGGTCTTCAGATAACTCATAATCACTTGGGAAATCTTCAGCTTGTGTCACAGTATTTAACAATTCTTGGAAGCTTGGCACTTGCTCTTCGTGATACTGGGCAAGCTAGGGAAATCTTGCGTTCTGCCTTAACATTGGCTAAAAAGCTTTTTGATGTCCCAACTCAAATTTGGGTACTATCTATTTTGACAAGTATGCCTCTGCCACTTAATCTATAATCTCTTACTTTATTACATTCTATAATATTCATTGGAACATTTATTGTTTTCGCACTCAAACCTCATTCTATTACATGAATGAATTGGTACTTAACTTCTTGATTTCTATAAAAAATACAAATAAAGCATGAAGCTTTTATTTTAGTTTTCATAATAATAAACAACTGCTATGTGATTGCAGCTCTATATGAAGGTCTGGGTGAGAGGGGAAATGCAATGGAAAATGCTGACTTCCAGGACCAAAAAGTGCAGGATCTTCACAACAAGCTCGCAGACGCTCACTCATCAATCCATCATCTTGAGCTGGTAATCATGGCACTCTTGAACTAATTATTAATGTGAAACGTATACTACTTGAAGTTCATTGTGTTATTTTCTTTTTTGTTTGTTGGAGCAGATTGAAAAGGTTAAGGTCGAAGTTCCACAAGTGCATGAATTTGAGAAACGGACGGTAAACCCATCTATGGGGGTCAGCCTTGACATCCCAGAATCTATAGGTTTAAAAACTCCTGCTCCTGCCCCTTCATCATCCAGGCTTATAGATTTCGATTCTAGAAGGCGTGGGAAGAGGAAAATATAGCCCTTTGAGTTATTTCTGTTGATAGTCAATAGTTTGCTGGGTAAGGTGTAGTTATTGTTAGTTATGTAGCTGTAAAGGTAACCCACGGTTTATAGATGCTAGGTTTTTATCCCGACGGTGAACTTTTGCTGTAAAAGCGCTAGTAAAATGCGTTGCTGACTAGTGGAGCTAATGGAGTAAGTGTTGATTATGTGAATTTCTTTTCACTGTCTTGATTTCTAGGTACAGGGGAATTGCAAGTTTTTGCATCTGCAAGTGCAAGTGTAGTATTTGCATCGGTTAGCATACTGCTGTATTTTCAAGCTATTTGATCATGAGATTGCTTACAATAAGTAACTTTATTAAGCCTCAGCAATCGAACTGTATTACTATTATGATCATTAGGTTCTCTCATTGTAATGGCCTATATGCTTCCCATTAGTTTACGATGTTTGAAAATTAGTCCAAATAACTTGTCTCATTTTACTATAACATATGGTGTTCCACTTGTGGGATTGGTAGGTAAATAACAAAGGATCATTAAGTGAGATATGATTATTAATTTGATGAAGAATAAAAAGGAGATCTGTAGCCATGCAGACAAGGAGATAAGGAACACCAAAATTGGACGTAAAAATGGCATGTTGCACAAGTATTAACAAGCTCGAAAATTCAACTTCTTCGGTCAATTTTGTTTGTCATTTTAGCATTTTGACATGATATTTAAAAAAACAAGATTATTAAACAAATTTATTTCTAGGAAAAATGACTTAGAATAATCCGAAGTATCAAGTTTCAACCAAAAATAATCTCAAGTTTGAAAATCATCACCAACAGTACAAACTATCACGAAATTAACCAAAAACAATTCGGAAGCGTTTTTCGACGAGTTTTTCGGTGGAATCAATGATGTGGGGATCGAAAATAAGACATAACAACTTGATATTTTACACTTATTGAAATACTTTCAATCGTCATATCAATGATTCCACCGGAAATCACGTCGGAAAAGGCTTTCGAATCGTTTTTGGTAAATTTTGTGATAGTTCGTCTCGTTGAGAATGATTTTCAAACTTGAGATTATTTTTGGTTGAAACTTGATACTTTGAGATTATTTTAATTCATTTCTCCTTATTTTTAAAGGTTTTACTAATCTTTAACACTTCCTACATGTTTCCATTGTTTTGAATTTGCGAAAGAAGAGTTTGGAACAAAGCATTCAATAATAACAATTTGATTTCGACCAAAAAAAAAATAACAATTTAATTCTAAAGCGGAGGTTAAAATTAATATTTAGTACGACACGTGTCAACTTTTCATTCGATCGAATCACCAATCTTTATTGAAATAATTTAATTTGTTTAACTGGTTGAAACTTCATTGTAGACCCTATATTAGAACTCTTCTTATTTACTAATTTCTATGTAGATAAATTAAATTTTAAATTTTATACATAATTTTTCTCAAAATCTTCTTATCTATAAATTTCAATCAATCTTAATTTTTAGTAAAATTGTGCCCTTTAACAAGATAACTAAATTATTTGACCAAAAAAATCAAGATAACTAAACTAATAATATGAAAAAACATATGTCAATTCCTATTAAATTCATAGTTAAAACTATAATCCATTAACATTAAAATAAATCTTGCAAACCTTAGGAGTATCCAATCCTTATATAAAAATTATAATTCTACAAGTTTTTATTCGCCCAGATCAAAATAAAATAAAAAACAAATCTTTATTCGATTAAAAGAATATATTAAAATAGAAATATTCTATCATTAAAGTAAATCATATAAAAACAAATTAAATAAAATAATATAAGATTATATATCAAAGTATTATTTTGAATAATCTTATATTAAATTTAAACTAAGTTTTTAGTTAAATCAAATTCGTATATTTAAGGCACGTGAATAGTTGAAGTGTTGAAACGCCCATCTATGCATTATAAAATATGCATTAAAAGAGTCCGTCTATGCATCTATGCATTATAATGGACATTTCTCTCCCCCTCACGGCATGGGCTCCACAGTATCACCTTTAGCTTTCCGTTTCTTGATCGTCCTTCCATTTTGTAATGTTTTGCGCCTTTCTTCCACAACCTTCTTCAAATTAAACCTACTCCGAAATCCCCCCTTCTTTCAGCTTGCTCGTTGCTCTCAATCGGCCAAATTCCATCGTTCCCGCTCCGAAATCCCGTTCTCGGGGCCAATTTCCTGGCGGTTCCGGTGTTTCAAGGCACTCCCCAAGCACATATTCGTGCTGACGGTCTGGCTAATTTCATTTACGGTTGCAATTTTGCAATTTCGCTCAGAGAAGAATCCGGATTTGTCATCCAATCGGTTTCTGGATTCACATTGATGCCTCCTAACATGGAGAATGTAGGTTCCATTGCTACATTCATCGTTTGTTCTTCAATGTTTTTCGCGGAATTTGCTTCTGGTTTGATGATTTGGCCGTGAATTTGCTTTTTTCAAAAGGCGATTTCTTATTTTGTTGAGAATGCGCCTTTTATCTTCGTCATGTTCTTTCTTGATGAAATATTAGCTGAAGCTATGCGTATTTTTTTTTTTTTATGAGTAACAATGGTAAATGTTTCTGTTCTGGGCCTCTGGTTGCTTTGATGTTATGCAAAAATTATCTGCATTTGTGATTTAATTTGCTCTGAAGGTATATGCAGCTATAGCTCCTGATTAAACGTACAGCCTGTAAATCTTTCTCATTCTCTATATGCTGTCAAATTGTTACAGGGCTGATTGCTTCTCTTTCATAATAATGGTAGAGCAATTATTCTGCAATGTTCATCTGATGAATCTGTTGTTTTGAGGCCTGCGCCTCTTTCTTCCTCCGTACTGATCTCAAATCTGTGCATAGATTCGTGATCTGTTGGAGTTGTAATGGAACTAATTGGTCTAATAACCTCCCTCACGATGAACATGTTCACATGTGCCCTTCTTGTTGCTATATATACTTTGCTGAGAAGGCGGTCCAGCAACAAGGGTGTTTATTTCGCGCATGCTCTCAAGCGAATGCGATCAGAACATCCAACAGATCCGAATTGGCTCGAAAACTTCTCTCCTTCATCCTCATGGATAGGCAAGGCATGGAGCCTGACTGAGGAAGAGATCTTGCAAATTGGTGGCTTGGATGCTGTTGTGTTTGTTAAGCTTCTTTTTCTCAGGTGATCGTCAATTATTCTTACATCGTTTTCTCTTTCGAATTTATTTGAGCTGAAATTGGTTGTTTGATCTCGCGTCTGTATTTCATCTTGAGGCTTCTGACCATGTTTCTGGAATAAGCTTGCTGTCTATCATCATTTTTCCTTTCCAAGTTGGATAACTAGTAGGGAATTATTGTGCTTGTTTGCAGTCTACGGGTTTTCTCTGTTGCTTCTGTACTTTGCCTTCTCCTTTTGCTTCCATTGAATTACTATTCGAAAGCTGAGGTAGCCGGAGACATAAAGGAAGCACCACTCGAACAATTTACCATTCAGAATATCCCAGAAGGATCAAGAAGGTATGGTCATTTCATTCTTTGAAAGTTCAAGATGGCTTTGGCATGCCGACGTCTCCTTGCTCTTCGTTTTTGCAATGAATGAACTCTTCATCTTTGTTGTCAGACATCTGATAAAACGGTTGATTTCATTTTGAGGCTTCTTAAGTGATTATTTGTAATTTTCCCTGCTGTCTCTTGGTGTTCCCAAGTAATGAGTTTTCTTGTTTTTCTCATCCCTGTTTATTTACCAGGCTTTGGGTACATTGTGTGTCATTGTATATCTTTTGCGGCTGCACTTGGATTCTGCTTTACTTTGTAAGGGTGATTAACCATCTGAGTTATTGGTCGCGCAGTTATATCATGATTACTTTCACTGTTGCTTTTCATTGAGAGTTTCCTTTTAACTTGAAGGAATACAAAGATGTTGCTAAAATGAGGTTGGCTTATCTTCGTCAATCCTACCGTAACCCAAGTCAGTTTACTGTTCTTGTTCGTGGAATCCCATTGTGTCATGAAGAGAGCTATCACATTTCTTTAAAGAAATATTTCATGCAATATTACCCATCTAGCTATATGTCACACCAGATGGTATATCGTTGCGGCAAAATTGTTAACCTGATGGTATGTATTTAGTTTGATAACATTTGTGACTTCTTGTATCTGTGACAGTAGGTGCAGGTGTATATTTATTGATCTCTGTATGTTTATGCTAATCTGATGGTAAGTTTTTAGCATAATGCAATTTGTGACCACTTACATCTGTGACTGTGGTGAAGGTGTATAATTTGCGACCATGTATACATGTTTTTGTTTTGGCCGGGATGGCCATGTATATTTGTGACAGTAGGTGTGTGTGTGTGTGTGTGTGTGTGTGTGTATGTGTTGGTCTCTTTATGTTTATGTTATTTCAGAAATAATAAAAACCTCATACCTTCCGTGCTGAGAAACAAATGCTACATAAGCTTGTTAAAAAGAAAGGCTTGAGGATATGCAATATGTTGATTTCATGAAGGAAGAGAACATTAATGTTCAAATCCTCAGTTCCTCACAAACATATCAGAATTTTTTTATGGCTTCATATTACTTCTGAGCTTGATTTACAACATTTTGAGCTCTTGATATGGCATATACACTTGATTTCTAGGTAGTTTTGCGGATCTCCATTGATTTGATCTTTGATATGGCATATTCATTTAATATTCTTCCTCTCTAAAAGAATGCTAGCTTACATTATGCCTTGATACTACCTGAAAATACAGAGGGGAAAAAAGAAGTGGTCATACTTTGTTCTAAAATGAAGACATGTTGAAAGTAGCTGCTGTATTTTCCTCCCTTCATTCTACCTTTCTTCAGACCTTGTTTTCTATTGTTCCTTCTCCTGCAGAAACAAGCGGAGAAGATGTATGACATAATTTCCATTCCGATATCTCAAGAGTTGTGTAAACCATGCAAGTTCTGTCAGGAACGTGAAGGCTCATTCAGAATGCTGACTGATTACCCATATGAGATAGAGCATGAGAATCATTCCAAGTTCGAGCATCAAGAAATGAGCCAAACAGGGAAGGTTCGTAGGCCTCAATGATATTGAACTCACGCATTTCGGTCATTTTTGGGGTTGATTAATACTTTCATCACAAGATCTTCTTTGTATGTTATCCTTGCAGGAGAGTGGAGCTGCTTTTGTATATTTTAAAACCCGATTTGCTGCTGCTACCGTTGCTCAGGCGTATCAATCATCAAATCCCATGCTATGGGTCACTACTTTAGCTCCAGAACCAGCTGATGTATATTGGTCAAACCTTTGTGTTCCTTACACACAGTTATGGATTCGCAAGTTAGCAACTGTTGCTGCAACTACAGCGTTCTGGGGTATTTTCATTATTCCTGTGACGCTTATCCAAAGTTTGGCAAATCTAAAGCACTTTCAAAAAACTTTCCCTTTTCTGAAAGGGCTTTTAAAAAAGTGAGTACAATGATTTAGGAAATCATACCCTCTTAATATACCCTTAAGAGGTTGAGTTCACTTTTCATCCATCTTTCCTCTTTTGCAGACCCGCTGTGAACGAATTAATCACTGGTTACTTGCCAGGCTTTGTTTTGCTCTTGTTCCAATATACGGTTCCACCAATAATGATCCTTCTTTCAACTCTTGAGGGGTCAGTCTCTCGCAGCGAAAGAAAAAAGGCTGCTTGCTTGAAAGTCTTGCAATTTAACATCTGGAATGGCTTCTTTGTTAATCTTGCTTCTGGAACTGCTGTCTACAAAATCTTTTTATATGATACCAAGAAATTACCCCAGGCACTTGCAAGAAATGCCATACCAGCATTGGTAAGTAGTCTTTTTTAACCATTCTTCTATTCCCTCAAAAAAAAAAAAATAGATCAAAATTTTCAGCTCTGATTTCAGGTGAGATTCTTCATATCTTATGTGTTGACATCTGGGTGGACGAGTTTGGCAATTGAGCTTGCACAAATTTACTCTATTGTAGTCAACTCCCTTTATAAGGTCATCCTGAGGAAAAAGAGTGGCCCATATGATGCAGGTTGGACTTTTCCTTTCCACACTGAAATGCCAAGGGTGCTTCTATTTGTACTCCTTGGCTTTGCTTTTGGAGTGTTGGCGCCATTGATTTTACCCTTACTCGTCGTCTACTTCTTTCTTGCTGTCATCATCTACCAAAACCAGGTTTGTTCTTCTGCCTTGTTAGTTTTCTTACCTTCCATTTTCACCGTCTTTCCAGAATGACCCATTGAAGTTCTTTTCTTCCTCAAATTTTCATTTCACCTTTTTCTCAGATCCTCAATGTTTATCTTTTTGAGTATGATACCGGAGGAAAGTACTGGCCGATGGCTCATAACTCGATTATCTTCTCCATGGTGCTGGCACAAATAATGGCCACTGGCGTGTTTGCCATAAAACGATCTCCAACGTGCGCCATGTTATCCCTCACATTGGTGCTTCTCACCCTTATGTTCAACGAGTTCTGCAGGAATAGATTTATGCCTGTATTTAATAACATTCCTGTACAGGTAAAAAAATATCCCCACTTTCATGCTAGGATCAAAGGAGATAAGTGTAGAATTGCAAGAATCTCACAAAACAGGCAGATAATTCAAGGACACTTCAATATAAGGAATTCACATTCATTATAAAGCTAAGAGAACTAGAGAAATTAAATTTCTATTTATCCATAAGCTAATAGATGAAGAGGAGATACTATAACATGTAACACTTTTGAAATGATCTTCTACAGTATTTTGTTAAGGTTGTGGACCTTTATGATTTCACCTCTTACACAACTGGGAAAAGGAAACATGTGGCTAAATAAGTTTTGACCTTGCACTTGCAGGAACTGATTGAAATGGATCATGAGGATGCCAAATTTGGGAGGGACCAGATTTATAAGAAGCTTCAAACAGCTTATTCTCAACGTGATTGGGTATCTTTTTCCTCAAAAGCATCTAAACAATCAAGCCATGCAACACACTATTCATCTCAACTAAGGGCTAGACCCCACAATCACAACAGCCATAGTAATCCAGTCTAGCCTTCAAGACCCGGTAACAAGTTATTTTTCTGCATGCATTCGTTCGTACGTACATACTCGGACATACGTACTGACATTACACAGTTGCATAATGCCTAAAATGCAGTGTAATTTCAACAGCAAGATCGGCTACACGCAAGGGAACAACTGCCTCTGCTTGTTGGTGTGGAAGGAGCAAGAACTGTTCGAGTACAAGCATTTCCACCATGGCCACCTGTGTGGAAAGAAAAACATTAACGGAGGTAAAAGTTATCAGCAGGAGGTAATCAAACAGGGCAAGAGAAAAAGGCAATTCAGAATTCAGAAGCAGAATGTAAGAAGTTGTGAGGTTATGTATTGAGATTTAGTGGCGTAGATTAGATTGCATTTGCAGGATCACATGGCACGCAATTGTAGCATCAGCAATCAGATCATGTCTTTAGTAGAAACAAGAATTGGGTTTTCAAATCCCCCCTTCTTTTTCGCCCAAAATCACAGCACAAAACTCAATTCAATGCTCACAAACATCGACACAACGGAACTTTGATCTGCAGGAGACAAAGAAACTAGGAAAATCGCTAATGTTTAGTTTGGGCCGCTGTTCTGGGCCCAATGTTGGGACGTCATCAAAGAAGAAATCTTCAGACGAGCGTTGCTGAATTAATAATATGGGCAATGCAAGTAATTAATTCAGCTCAATTTTTATTCGATTTTTGTTGGTTCGATTTGGTTTTATACCGACCCTTATCCCTAACTTTCTTCTTGATTTTATATGACAAGTGCAAATCCGAGGCTGACTTGTATGGAGACTAGTCAAATGACACGATCTTAACGTTTTAATAACTCATGATGTGAAGAAATAACAAATGTCCGATTGGTGTGGCCATTAACAAAACAATTGCGCTGACTAATATTGTTTAATTGAACTCGCACAAGTAGAGTAGGAGAGTAAAAATTGGACAGAGTCCACCTGTGAGATCATGGTATGTAAATGTTTTTAGCAAGGCGTTCACGCAAGAACAGCCTCGTTCTTTAGTTCACGACAGGTCTTACAAACCAAGTGCATCTGTCAAATTGATCTTGACATTACCAACATATTGGAATTTGTCTAAAATTGACTTATTTGGTTAATTCCATAATTAACGACATACTATTTTTTAATATAATAATTAGCCACATACTATGAGACCCAACTTTTAACTCGTGTTATCATAAAAAAATCTGACCTCAAGTTTTACTCTAATTATAAAGTATAACAATATTTCATATGAGTTTTAACAGATTGATTATATATGGAAGAATTCAAACTATAGTATAGTATGACCAAAAGGACTAGATGAGCTTTTCATCAATTGACTCATAAGTTCTACAAAACTTGATTACATATTTTTTGGCAAGACTTATCCAAAAATTTAAACAAGTTGTATCCAATACAAAATGGAAATCGACTAATCAACTCTGGACTTTCTCAATAATAATTTTGCTTTGGGGGTAAAAACAAGGCCATAATTCCAATAATGAAACAAGATTGTAATACACGCAATTATAATAAATATATAAATATACTCGTATAAAAGAGTAAAGGTAATAAAAGATCGTCGCTTGGCTGTTTGTCTTGTTTGACGGCAGACCTCACTTAGCCCACACCAGTGTTTGCTAATCAACAAGTAATCAGTAATCACGGATGGCTTAATTTATGTACACTATTATTTCTGGTATGTTGTAACATTAATAAAATTTGAAACTCCTTTCTTTTTTGGTTGTTTCTGTACGGAGTTTTCTGTTCCTCGTTTTCCAAACTGCGATATTCCCCGTAAAGTTTAACGTAAATTAGAAAGGCTAATCCTCCAGCTCTAGCACTTATATTCTTAATTACTACCACGAAATACATAATAAAATATGATACTTTTTAATCACAGAGCTAGATTAACCAAAAATCGTTGTTAATTGCTGTTTAATTTACAGTTAATTAACTGTATTTTTCCCTGGCCGTCTTAGTAATGTTGACTTGAAACTCGTATAAAATATCATAGCCTGTGAATCTGTTAGTATACAAAATATGACGGTGTACAGGTTTCAACTCCCTCTTCAATGATCTTCTCCTCTACGCGCCTCTTCGTCTTCAATGACCTATAAAACAATGGACATAGGGGCGAGCGACCCCTAATCCACCTCCGATGCTTAAGTCAATAAGTGCAATGTCGATTAAAGGCGCCAGACAGAGCGTATATGCTAGAACTTACCAGGCACATGGCAAACACATGTGTATTTATAGAGGAAGGGAGACAGGCGTAGGGGGCTTCCCCAGATGGGCCGGCCGAATGGGCCTAGGGTTAGGGTTAGGCGATTCCTTGCCCCCCCAAGTCAACCGATATCTTATCCCATCTAAGGATAAGATCTTCCTCCATAAATATTATCCTAATCTAGAGTAACTACCCTAATAAAAGGATAAAGCATAATAAATATGGATAGACATAATTAATAAGATAAGGAAATAAATAAGATATGCTAACTAATTGATGTCGGAATCATGTCCGCCTACAGAATCTATAACTAATGCGCCTCCAATATATAGTAGCACAAATTCTTGAAATCTATGTTACTTTTGATGTTATTCTGTGAATTATTTTTCCAAATAGTAGTAGAATATTGTCATTTCAAACAGAAACAGTAATGACTAATGAGGGAATCCAAAGCGATTAAAGTAGTTTATACAAAATTTGAGAAGAAAACATGGATTATAGGTGAGACCAAAAATGTCAAAGGGATTGACAAAATTAAATTACTGCGTTGCAATAGAGATTTCAATTTCAAATGTATGTCAACCAACTCTAGCTAACAATGCAATTGACCAATTAATTTGTCTTAGTGTGGTTTTCAACTCATACTGTTTCTCCAAGCATAGTCAGCTCACAACTGTGATCAACTTTCGTTGCTAATTATTAATCGTGTCATCCTTTTACTTTGATTGCTTAGACAGTTAGACCCAATTATAGACTACAGTACTTCTTCAAGAACCCCAAAGTTAAAATTTACATTCAAGCGATAGCTAGTGAAGTACGTAATTTTATTAGAAATATTTTTTTCGGGTGAAATTAATTTGATTGCAAACATTGCATGTATAGTATATAACATATTTGTATCAATGAAGTCGGAAGAGAAGTGGAAAAAAAAGAATGAAGGATAACCCTAAATAGGGGTAATGTAATGTCACCGAAAAGGAGCAAATTTAACCAAAAGAAAGAGATATGTAGAAGCTCAGCTGTTACAAGTACACGTAGCTGAGGTTGACTGTAATAAAAAGGTGTCAAACTTTCAATTATAATATTAAATGCAACCTAATTAGGTAACTATCAATTTCTCGTTCGGCCCTCTTTTCTATTTTCTTTCTTCTTCTTCTTCTCCTTCTTCTTCACTTTTTTCCTTTGGTTTTGTTTAAGAATTTAGTGAAGAGGTTTATTCTTGTGGTGGAGATATAATTAACTATACAAAGTAAGCTCCCTAGGTAATCAAGAACATATTAATGAAACGGTTTTTCAATTGTGTGCCCTCACTCTAATCGTACTAAATATAGAAACTAAAACCCTACAATGGAAATAGTGAATCCGTCACAAAAAAGTTTAAAAAATTCAAAATTCAAGATTTACCAAATCTTTCCGTTAATAGCTGCTTATAGTGTGCCTTAAGAGCACATTATAGAAAAATCGTTAATGAAATTTGGAGATCTAGTCAAACGGTGAAATCATACACGATAATACCCAAAAGTTGCCGGTTCAACTCTCATGCTTAGTCTCATCGACAACAAAAATCAAGCACTAATGTCCGTATACTAACTATCTAGTTTAAATTGGTAATCATTTTCCTCTCTCGGATCTATACTAACTATCTAGTTTAAATTGGTAATCATTTTCCTCTCTCTGTATACTAACTATCTAGTTTAAATTGGTAATCATTTTCCTCTCTCTATATATCTAGTATCAGGATATAGGTATGAAAGTAAATACGCCGGGGAAATGGCTAAAACTTAGCAAGCTTAGGCTTTGCTCTTGGACTATGTCTACTTTACAAAAGTTTTCTTTTTTCTTGCACTACTCGATCAATGCCACCACAATTAATCAACATACAAACTTTTCCGGGCATGAAGTGTATATATAGACCATTTGCAAGAGACTAATTAATATTCCGGTCTATGTATATTAGTTGTCTGATTGGAAGGCGTACGTTAATGGTAGGAGGCAGGGTACTTAATACGTAATTAACATTGCATAAAATGATCATAGTAGCTAGCAGCTAGCTTGGAAATTAAAATTAAAACCCTGAGTTTCTCATCTAATCACAAAGTATTCTCATCTAATCACTAGTCAAAATATATGCATTAGAATTGCGCGCTAGCTCTAGGTTGAGACTTTGTCACTAGCGACTCCGTCGTATTGTTAAGTGTCAAGAGTATACAAAATTGTAGGATTGAGCTTCGCACCGCAACCACTAGACCAACTTCGACTAGTATCGACCGACGACCATTCTAGCAAATAGTATACCTACAAAAATAACAAAATAAAAGCTAGGTATGAACCGTACCCTAGCTATAACTTCTAGTTTGAAAATTTAACTCAAGGCACATGATTGATACTGTTATTTGGCTAATTGAAGAGCTTAATTGATTAATTAAGCATGCTCTTGCAGATTCCAAGCACACAGTTGCATGCTGGAACAATTTATGCACTACATGTACAAAATACTGATTCCATCTTACAAGGCTAATCATTTTCTATTTGATCTCAATTTGACTGGTTATGCTGTGTTACAACATGACATAGAGATAGGGCTAAACACTTCACTGTTTCATGCCCTAGCCTGACTTAAAGAATAATCTTGGGAATGGAATAATTCTTAGTTCTTTAATTCCCATCTCTTATTCTATTCCCAGTTGCCATATGCAAACATGTAATATTCCACCATTAAATTTAGAAAATTACACATTTCTCTATAATCAAACCCCTGAAAATGAGTACATTTGTTGTCGAAATATCATTTAGGGCACTATCCACGAAACATTCCATTGAAATTAGCTATTGTCTTCACTTTGTAAAGCCAAACATAATCCAATCCAAATCACCCTTCAAATATATATATATATATATATATATATATATATAGCATAAACAAATTCAACAACGTTTTGGATTGAAGAGCTTAGTAATCGAAGTATACATGTACCTATTACACCAACAATCACTAATGTAAAAAAAAACTGCAGAATTAATCAAAGTACAATGAAAATTTAAGGTCTATAAATTAGGGTTTTTTTAAATTTCTTCCCAATTAAGGGAGGAAACCCAAAACACCTAAATATCCCCAAACATCTCCAACTCATATCAAGACATTTACAACCGTTGATATACAAACACAAACCCCACCTGATCATCATAATGTTCATCCACGTGAACCATGTTTAACAATGTAATTAAGTACTTAATTACCTGAAGTAGTGTGCCTAAGTTGATGATCCTCATCTTGTGGTGCAAACCCTTGGCAGCTGGCATTATTACTACTCATGGGAAGAGAGATCAAGGCGCTCATCTCACACCATGACGTCGGCCCCATGCTCTCTCCACAGCTCGTCTCGCTCCCGGCTCCGGTGTTGTTGATCATCACCGCCTGATCCTCCCATGCCAGCTGGAAGTGATCCGGACCGTCCATTCTTTGATTGATGCTCGACGACATGAGCTCCTCGAGCTCGCGCGGAAAGCCGCTAGGATGATGAGCACTAGTAGTAGGATCATTTTGTAGTGAGCTTATCATCTGACCCTCCAAATTCAACATGCTAACCAAGTGACTCTCCATTTGACTATGATGAGGATGATCCTGGCCGTTGATAAACGGATGGTGGAGATTCACCAATCCGTCTTGCTCATAGTACATAGGTTGATGCTGATTCTCAAGCTTGACCAACAAGCTTCTCATGGACTCGTCCTCACTGAATAATCCCCCCGGAATAGTCTCATGCCCGGTCGCGGCTTGAATAGGTGGCCAGCAATTGTAGGGAAACATGACTTGGGTGTTGAAATTGCTGGGATTGTTGTTAATAGACAATAAACCTGCATGGTTAATTGTGTTGTTGATGTGATGAAGATCTGATGAAAGAAGTAGCCTCTTGGATTTTCGACCCGAAGAAGAGGATGAGTAGTGGTGTTGCTCCTTCCTTTGCTTCCCCAAGAGCTTCTTCTTAAGCCGAGTGTTCCAGTAGTTCTTGATATCATTATCCGTTCTCCCTGGAAGTTGCGCGGCTATTATCGACCACCTATGTACATAAAATTGAACAACTTTTTGTCAATAGTTTGTTATACATGAGGCCTAGCCTGAACTAAGAGAATTGATGCGAGAATTCTTAGAGAAATCAACAAAGTGACCGACCTGCTTCCGATGCTGCCATAAAGGCTACAAATGACGCGGTCTTCTTCCTCGGAAAACCCTCCATGTTTGATGTTAGGGCGAAGATAATTCAGCCATCTAAGCCTACAACTCTTCCCACATCTCTTCAGCCCTATTCATATACCAACGTCCCAAATAAGAAGATTAATCATTTTCTTTAATTTCTAGTTAGATGATAAATAAGCAAAATCAAAAGAACTAATTGAGGAATTAGCCAATTAAGTACCTATCTTCTGAGGTAAGGCGATCCAGTTGCCGCCGGTGCCATTCTTCTCGATGTAAGACTTGAGCTTGGCGTCTTCTTCAGGCGACCATGGCCCTTTCTTCACGTTGGCTTTGTCACAACAAGGAGCCCTCCCCATTTTTTCTCCTTTCGTTTCTTAGAGAGATTTGTATTGTGTTGATTAAGTTTAGTCTCTAATGACCTTCTCTCTCTCTTTCTATTCTCCTCTTAATATGAATGAGAGAAGAGAGAGAGAGGAGCTAGCTAGCTAGCTAGAATGGTAGATGGAAAGGGCCTGGATGGATAATCTTGGTTTATTAATATTATTAGCAAGTATGACCACACACAGATAATACTTTTGGGGCATGGAAAAGAAGAAGTGTATATGTATAGACATAAAATTCAAAAGCAATGTCGTCTATACATATTTTGCTTCTTTTGAAAAACAAAGCTTAATATTAAATATAAAGATTAAAGAAAAGAAAGTAGTGCCAGCAGAATGGGATGAGGTTGTACAAAGAGTTTTTCTTCTTGTCTTCCTTCGAACAATCAGAATCCTACTTATACCAGGAAATTAATGACAGTCGTCGTGTTATACTGATTTTTTTATATGTATTTTCTCTATCAAACACCCTACTTTCTGCAACTATTTTTGCACGCCTTTTTGTTTATATATTACTGTATGTGATAACTGATAAAACCCTAATCTGCGTTAATTTGTCTATACACGTACGATTGAACGTATGATACTCATACTTGTATATATAACCGGTGCAAGTAGCCATGTCAATGATTCATGTCTAGCGGGGGTAGGTTCTAGTAATTAATGAGTTTATGTTTTACAGTTATGATAGTTTTGGATTCCAAGTCAAAAAGGTACCAAAACTTTAGGCTTCACATTAAATTTTGGACTTTTTTGGAAACACTAATACTAGATTTTGCAATATGCTAGTTTAAAACGATGTATCAATTCAAGCCTTACTAATTTAGCGAATGTTACAAATGTATTAATAGGCTGAGTGAGCAGCTAGCTAATGAATTGTTTAGAGGAGTGATCGATGAGCTGTATTGTTGTGCATTCTGTTAGAGAGCCTATTTGTACCGAGAGGAAACAGTTGTAGAGGTATCTTGATGTTGAATCCAATTCATACCTCATCTATCTTCTCTCAATTCTCCCTAATTCTTTCTCTGTCTCTCTTCTCATCTCAATTCCTCTAATAATCAGGTTCAATCCATTACAGCGAGCCGTTAATTAGGCCTAATTAGTGAGGTTTCTTGTACGGGAGTTCGAATCCTTCTCCTTCGATTCGATGAGTTTTCTACTTGCCCAAGACGAAAAAAAAGTGTAAAAAAAAGTTTCAAACTATGTAGAAGGATATTATTTCAAAACTATGGTATTAATGAGCTGTATATACAATTCTAGCATACATATATTCAAATTTCAATCCTGAAGCTAATATTGGAATGGGCACAAGTGCACAAGTCAAGTTTTTGTGGGTTCTATTTTGGCAGATATAGGTGAACATATATGTAGAAAGCCTTGATTGCGTGGAGCAACAGATATATATTGATATGTAAGATTCTGTAATTAATTTCAAAGGGCCTAATTAACAATCTTAAGAAATATATGTCCAAAGTGGAAAAGTGTTTTTCTTCAATCTCAAATCGGAAGTCTTTGAAACTGATTTAATGTGTATATGGGTAGCAATTGATTTGTGCAAAGAAGTTTGTAAACTAATGGAAGTCGAATATGAGAAAGGTCAGGGACACATAAATGCTTGGGTTTCATAAGGTCAAATAGTACATCTACAAGTTCAAAATGGACATGTGCTGATTTTATTTTCCAGATACAATGCACCATGAAATTAAGGCTGTACGTACGCCGTGATTTTACAGATGGATACATGCACGATGCATCAGGTGAGCGAGTAAAATTTCATCATCTTAATAATGTTAGTTGTCTTTCACTTAGAGGTAAGTTTATTTATTATGTTATTTTCTATCTTAAATTGTTTATTTATCGTTAATTAAATCACGGTAATTATTCGTTATATGGAAGGTTTTATCTTATTTAATAAGATAGAATTATGACTTGCTCTCGATCTTTCCACTATAAATACATGTGTTCGTCATGACATATAGAAGGATCCATATATCCAAAAAAAATACCGTAAATAAGTTGATATTCGCTCAACCTTCTTGTCTTTTCGTGTTCTTTACTCTTCAAGGCGAATTTTTGTGCACTAACACATCGTACCATCTAAGCCATCAAAAATATTACTTTGTACGTACGTACACACAAAATTAGATTACGCTCCACCACCCATCATGTGGACAATCATCAGCCCGTTGGAGTCGCCACCTTATCGTTAGAGTGGATGATCGACCGATGGTCGTTTGGTGGAAATCGCCAGCTAGGCACTGGTCCGATGTCTGCGAAAAGCTGAAAGATCAATTTTCAAATCAAAATCGCTAATAAGATCGACGTGTACAAATCGCGTTTTATTTTATCTTCTGATTTCTTTCGTCTCAAAACTCGTGACTAAAACGACATTGTTCTAGTCCTTGAAAAAATTAATCAAGCCAAGTAAGTTGTCTACACGAAAATATCAATCAAACGCCATTTAATTTGAAGAATATGCCTAGCTATCTTTCTATTGTTTTTTTGGTTGAAGGCATTATTTATCATAGTCAAACCGATAACCTCAAAGTACTAATCTTGGAGACTTCACGTCCTATAGTTTTGATGCTTGGTATTATATATAAAGTGTCTTGAAGCTCACACTTATATATCTTAATTGTCAGATATGTACTCATAACATCGTAAAGCCAAGGCTATAATGTATGTCTTTCTATATATTACTCCATGTTGATACTTGTTACAATATATATAAGCTAAGGAATTCCTTTGTAAAATTAAATTTTACCCTAGAACTAATGTAATTTTTTTATTTAAATTCTAAGCAAATACGGAGTACGTAGTAAAAATTAACGTACACGTACATTTTTTTTTACTCGTTTGGGTTCTTTCAATCAATGCATGCATTAGAAAATTGAAAGTATAGAATTATATTCCCTCCGTTCCGTAATGTTTGTCTATTTTCCTTTGTAATTTGTGAAGAAAAAGGAACAAACATCATCGACGGAGGAAGTGCTATATTACTATAATTAATGGTGTCTCTATAGCAGCCGTAGGACAACACGCAACTAAAGAGAGACTGGGATACTCCAACCAGATTTTGTTCCCCCAAATAAATCAACTAATAATATATATAGCATGGTTACTCCATTATTATTTTATAAATCTTGATTTGATAAACTGGATTTATAAGACAATCACTTTTGTTTGAATGCCCAAAAACAGTACTTGCATTATTGAACTACGTACATCGATCACCTAGCTCTTTACAACGTACATTAGGAACGTATGCAACATTATCACCCAAATACATGCAATGTCTTCATAAAAAGCTCGGGCAACCAATATATTAGCTAATTAATCAAGAATGAATTATGCAATCGATCAAATATTAAAATGAATGCTGATTAAACATTGATCCCAGCTCCTAAGACAATACACATGCAGACAAATTTGCAAAGCTTTTGAAAGGGGCCTACCATTTTAAAGTTTTTTGACGATTAGGAAAAACTAATTATGCATATGATCAGGGCATTTTCTTCTCCAGGTTTCATTATCATGTTGCTCATATTTTGTAAGACAATTGGAATTTATTACTTTTCCTTTTGGGTGCCAGTGGGATAATAATATTAATATAAATTACAGTATAATTTTCGGGCCGGGTCATTGACATTTGGAGTTGAATTCTTCGTGGGTTTTCTCAATTGTACAACGACAGTTTTTAGACAATATCAAATTTGACCAATTCACTCCATAGTATGTTTACAAGCGTCAAGCTATTAGTTTTGACCCAGAGGTAAGAGGGTCAAGCTAATTAGATTCAACTTAGCCACTATTTAGGCTTATGTTTATACTAAACTAGAAACACATATATATCCAGAAACTTGGACTTATATTCGACCAAAAAAAAAAGAAACTTGGACTTATTAGCTAATTGGTTATATTTTTTAGTCTTTGTTGTTTGAGCAAACAGATTAATATATGGTTCACTTAGCATTTATTATTCTTCAAAGAAAAGGGAGATTTATTCAAGGGACGAGAATATGAGATGCATGAGTAATTTTTGTTACGTTTTTTCCTCTGGTTGGTGTGTGTTTGGTTGATCGTTTTATATCGAATAATAAGCATTAAAAAGAGATTTGACCATTATCTTGGTGGGCTTTGTTGACCCAGCCCAGTTATAAACGGCCCATATCACATTGTGAAAGTTACAAACGTTACAAACTACAGAGATGAACAACAAACAAACACTAGTCTTCTTCACCTACAAACTTTGATAGCTAAGCTGAACCCAAGTGAGCAAACACACACAAGTGCTATATTTCGACGATCCATCCCTTCTTGTCTTCAATGACACCACTCTGGATCCCCGTGAGCGTCGATCGTACCTTGTCGCACACCGAGTTCTCCCCTGTCTCATACTCAACTCTGCCACCCAAAGACCATGCTTAATTTGCTGACTTTACATAACTTCAAAGTTCTTACCGTTAAAAAAAATGAAGTAATGGATGCTTACTTTTTCCCGCCATAAGTTATGGTGCCTATGGGAGCAACGACGACAGCAGTTCCGGTGCCGAAAACTTCGTCGGCTTCCATCAGCTCTTCAATGGGGATCAAGCGCTCTTCCACCTAATATCCAGTTTCAAATTAGTAATGATCGTTATGAAACAGAATTTTTTAACCTCACTAGGTAAAACAGTTCTGGTTCACCTTGTAACCAAGATCTTGAGCAACTTCTGTAGCACTTTTACGCATGATGCCCGGAAGGATAGTCCCGTTCGTTGCAGGGGTTGAGATCACACCATCCTGCATAACACGCCGGAGATTTTCACATTAACATTCCTTATACAACACAACACTTTGTGATTTTGGTTTTGTAGTGTACATTGCTAGATGAATTTACCTTGACCATGAAAATGTTGCACGAAGAGACCTCCTCAACGTACTTCCCTTTCACCGAATCAAGATAGAGTACATCGGAAAATCCTCTGCTCTTTGCTCTCATAAGTGGCTTTAAGGCCTGAAATTGTAAGAGTAATGATGCAAACAAGAACTCCATTTATCATAAGAAATCAAGTGTATAAAAATAACATAGGGATGAAAGATATTGGTTTCTCACAGGTCCATAGTTACTAATAGCTTTGACACCTCCCGCGCCCCCACGAGAAGCACGATCAAACTCATTCTCAACCAACAAGTTCAAAGGAGCGGTTCCTTCCTGAATGTGACAAAACATATGGTAAACAACACATATGTTAGCATCCCAAATTTGATTATACAAAGCAAATTAGCTTAACGGAAACAAAGCTTACCTTGAAGTAATTGCCAACCGGAGAGGCATACACAAGAAATGTGTACTCAGAAGCCGGAGCCAAACCCAGAATCGGAGCGGTTCCTAGAAGAAGAGGCCTTATGTAAAGAGACCCTTTTCCCGGAGGAGGAATCTGCACAATGAAAAAATGCAACTCGTTGTTTGATAAGATCAAACTAGAACAGATTTCATATAAAATCTTATAACAAAATATATTTGAATGATTTTATTTCCTAACAGGAGAGTATTGGTTTAGTGTCAATACCCATCGTTTGTTGGCCAAGGCCGTCTGCGTTACAGCATCGACAAACTGCTCAACTGAAGGCGAAGGCATGCACATTCTTTCAGCGCCGAACTTCATCCTCATTGCATTGTGATCAGGCCGAAAGAGAACAATCCTCCCGTCTTCAGTCCTATATACCTTCATTCCTTCAAATAGGCCCTATGTAGTAATGGAGAATAGCAAATCTTAAGTGACATTGTTTTTTTAAGGCTCTTTTTTGTCAGATGTGATGAATCGAGCAATGCAGACCTGGCCATAGTTTAAAACACCAGCTGCAGGATTGAGCTCGATGTTTCCATACCGACAAAGCTGGCCCTCCACGAAGTTGGTGTCTTGGAGAGATTTCATGGTGTACATGAAATCGGTTTGGACAAGGCCAAACCCGAGGTTTTCCCAATCCGTGTCTGCAGATTCTTCATCACTAATAGACATGTGCAGGAAAAGTGTATGTGATTAGTCAAAAGGGACTAAAAAAACAAAACTTAGATAAGCAATTTCAAGCATATGGCATATTGAGGTGCCTGTAAGAGGGCGATTCGTTCGCTTGCTGGAGAGCGGAAGCGGCTTGCGATGTGAGGAAACGACGATCTACAGACTGCAGATATACATCATCAACTTGATAATTAGTAGCAGGCATTCAAATTCTAACACTAATACATTCCAGATTATAGCTGTCCATATGATCAACAGAAAAACAGAAGTCATCAAGTCTGTCTTCAACAATTTACTGTTGAGCACTAAAAATTCACCAGAGGGGAGAAATTAAGAGGAAACGAACCTTGAACGAGGAAGTTGCGAAACTGAAGAAAGAAATGGAATTAGTGAGAGAACTGGCCTTCCTCATCATCATGATCGATAACAGAGGATGGAGAAATAAGTTTGTTTAAATTTACAGTTTGTTTTAAGGTAATGCAAAAGGGGGGGATTTTGGTGTTTGTTGAAGGAGATAGATACCAACACAAAAAACCGAGATCGAAAAAGGACAGCTCATAAATATACTTTTTAATTATTGCAGTACAATATTGGTTTTGTTTGTTGAATTTGTATAAATCAATATAAGTATTTTGGAAAATAGGGATACGTTCTAAGAAAACAATTATTATAGTGATATATGGTGGATCAATATGGAGCGTTGAATCTAAATATAGTAAAGAAACCAGATTTAATCTTAACATTGCAGAAGAGATGAAAAATTAGCATAATTCTGTAATTATAGGGAACTGAAATTACGTTATTTATATGCATGGAATAACACACTATATCCATGATTCTAACACACTATATATATGCATGGTTATAAGAGTTATATATATATATATATGCATAATGTTTTATTAGTTGTATTGTATACATAAATATACAACTCCTGAAATTACATGGAGTAAGATTATGTTATGTATATGCATGGTTATAACACATTATATGCATAACTTTAATATGATATATGCATGATTATAAATATTATATGCATAATGTTTTATTTGTTGTATACATGAATACACAATCAGTAAAATATCATGCATATGACATCTTATAATTATGCATATGACATAATACCTTTATGCAGTCCGTGAGTTCAATTTTCTATAATTACGTGATTTTCTAAATCTTCTCTTTTTATAATTTTAAGATTAAATATGGTCAATTTATTATGTTTAGATCTAATAGTCCATAATTATCAACGGTGTATTATTATAAACTAGTGTATCAATAGAACCTAAATTTGATCTAATAAATTAATAAAATCTGAACAAAATAATGCATAAAAAATATTATTTTTTTATTACAAAAAATAAATAGAATCTCACTGGATAGTCTGGATGTGTACTATAGCGGTATATTATACGATATATGTTATCATGTCATTTTTTTTCTTAACATCTGTAGGTTGGATCAGATATATATGCATCTGAATATCATATATTTTTGGAAGTACTAACTAAGTTAGAATATTACTAGTATAACTTGTTATTTTAATGTTTAGACAGCTAGGTATGGTGGAACCCGATTAAAGGAGCGCATGCATACATTGATACATATCTTGCATACAACCAGACTAGGCTTACACGTAAGGTTACATGCATTTCAGGAACTGGTCAACGTCAAATGCTACAACTGGCATGGATTTGTTCAAAAGTAGAATCAAAACTAAAAACTTATGATTTCGCTTCCATTCCCAGATTATAAATGCTTGCTGATGGTGCAATATGGGTCCATTCGCCAACAAAAATTTCAAGGTCCCAATGCCAAATAGCTGCCTAATCCATACATATGGAGATTAGGTAGCTTTTTGTAACTTATTTTTGTATAACTTGTGAACAAATATTATTGGAGCATAGAAATAGTGATAAACTGATAACTATGTACGGGTATATAAAATATTCTGAAAAAATATTTTATACCCTTTTTTCATCAGTATACCATCTATTTCTATTTTCTACACAAAAATAGGCTCATTTTTCTACACTCCCTTCAAGTAAACTATTTTAGATGGACCTTTTTTGGAGCCTGTTTTTCTACATATATATGCTATTTTTCACGAAACGAGCTTATGACGACCGTTTTAGATGACCTACCTAATAAAGTAGCCTTTAGTGTGCTCAGACAATAAAACAAAGAGCGAGTCACAACAAATTAAGGGGGCAAAGACATGAGACACCCACCAGATTATTGCACATAACCAAACCAGACAGTGAACCGATGGCATGATATTGCAACAAGGGAATTGGAAAAGATGTGAAAAGAACCTAATATAATATGTGACGTTCATGAATGAGACAGGTTTTAGAAATACACCGTCTGCTACAAGTCGAGAAGATCGAACATAGACCAACCTAAATGAGTAAATGGCCCAATTTGAAGTCCATCGAAATGACATATGAGAAATTTTACGTTGGCCCAATTCCGTAGTCTTCGAAAATGCATGTCTATTTTTTTTTTGGTCGGAGAATGCATGTCTATTTTCGTACTAATTCATTTTGTATTTTAATTTCTTTGATTGGTAGAAACTACAAAGTAGTTAAATTTAAAAAATCTAAGAAAGGTAGTTTTTCAAAAGAAACAATAAAAACTTATTTTGATCAAGAGGAAATTATATCTCATGTCCTATTTTTAATGCCCAAATTAATTACAAAAATGTCATAAATGATAAACCTTATAATTACGAAATTAGAGGGAAAAACATATTAATAATTTATTTTGATAAATCTTTTCATCCATAAAAGATTCGGATATTATGTTCGTTCGGCAATGTAGAACTTAACCATGGAAGAAAACTTCAATAAAACACATGTTTGTTGAAGGACGATGAAGAAAACTTTAATATTGAAGGATTTATACGAAACTGAATTGCGCAAAAATCAAAATTATATAAAAGGATGATAAGATATTTTGTGAAGTAGTAATATGTCACAACCTGAGTATTGACAGAGAATTGACAAAAGAAATGAGAACGAAGACCGAGGAAGAAGAGAGAAATTAGGGAGTTTGTTATTACTTTCAAGATGATTAACAACCAAATCAGCTTTTATGTCCCTCTCTCTCTAGCAAGAGCCGGTTACCCGGTTTTCTCTTGCACTAACACATACCGGTCTTATACTACCCGGTACATAATATAATAGTACGTATTGAACTTAACCATGCAGGGGCGGACCCAGAAAAAAAAAAATGGGTGGCCTAAATTACTATATTTTTATCAAATGTTTTTTAGATGGGTTGAATTTACTATAAACTAGTTGTACCCGTCGTGCCATGCACGACTCGTGTTTTGTAATTTTTTTGAATATATTATAAATAGAATATTATTGTGAAAACGTATAATAAAAAAATTTGACATAATTTAATTTCGTGGAATATTAGAAGTCTTTAATTGTTCTATAAATTGCTATGCAAATCACGTACTTGTATTTTATAGTCAATAACATTATTTTGCAAATTATATATAATAAGTAGATCATATAAAAACCAATGTACTATAAAAATAAGTAGATCAAAAACAATGTGAAGATCATATAAAAATATATAAAAAAAAAAGTACATGAATGCAAAGGGAAAGAATTAGTACTTGAATGAAATTGACATTATATCGTGGCAAAGGAAAAATCTATACTTGTTATGAAAATAATGTGTTTTATGCTTTTGTACTATGTCTTATTTGCCTATATTTTTTAGAAGAAAATTTTAAGATAGATAGTATTGTTTGAAACATAAATATTGGATGAATAAGAAAAAAGATAAATTTAAAGATTAGATAATTAAGAAAAATTAAAAGATATAAATTTTTTGATATCCATTTGAGTTGAATAAGTGAAAACATTAAAACCAATATATGAAGCGGGGTTAGAATCAACGTGGAGACACAAAATTCATCGGCTTTAATATATAGTATAGATTTGTTGACAAAGAAAGATAGGATAGTAGCTTCAATCTTGCAATTGTGCATCAATAAAAAAAAATGTTAACACATTTATTGTAATTTAATATATATGACAAATACAAAATTGTTTTAAAACAAACCTTTTTATCAAAGAAAACCATTTCAAGGTATTTCTTTCCTTTAAAGTTCCTCTTCCGCCACATTGCTATGATGTGGACTATGATGGTATAATTCGTCTTATTTTTTGTAAGCTCATCAATAATGTTGGCCATTGATATCTCCTATCAAACAACAATACATAAATAAGTAGATCATATTAAAAAATAGATTTTAAAATTACATGTTTATATTAAGAGATCAAGGAGTACATGAACAACCTGTATTTGAATTTCAAAGAAAACATTCAAAACTATTGTACAATATTGTACGTGAATGAATGTTGGATTTGAATTTCAAAGAAAACATTCAAAATTATTGTACATATTGTACGTGAATGAATGTTGGAGAAAATCAATCCTAAGAATACCTGATAAGTGATAACGTAGAAGACTCAAAATTATTGTATGTATTGTACGTGAATGTATTGTATGTGAATGGTGTGTGTGAATGCATGTTGGGTATCTTTTATAGAAGAAAATTGAAGATAAAATTATTTAAAGAATATAAATAAATATATATATTTGTATTTATTTGAGTTGTATTATATCCATTTGTAGATATCAATTGAATCAACGTGTACAAATAATACCATTAAATTCAAATAATACCATTTGTAGATATTATATCCATTTGTAGATAGATTTTGTAAATAGACTTTCACGTGTTAAAAATTCAAGATAGTTAGCACATCATGTAAAGATAGAAAACAAATTCAAGAAAAAAAATGATTATTTAAAATATGATATTTTTTGAATATTACCTTATCACTTTTAAAAATAATCAATTAGATTAAAGTGATTTATAGAAGAAAATTAAAGATAAAATTATTTACGAAAAATAAATTTAGAGATAGATAGTATGACTTTAAAGATAAAATTAAGGATTAGATAATTAAGAAAAATAAAAGATATAAAGTTGTCTATTTGAGTTGAAAAAAAACTAATACCATTACGTATTAACTAACCTTTTCATCCATTTGCTACTCGATTTGTATATGTAATCCCCGTAAATATAATATAAAAAAGGCTAGTTAATATTTATATATGTAATCCCCGTAGATATAAAACAACAATTACATATAAATAAATTTAGAGATAGATAGTATGACTTTAAAGATAAAATTAAGGATTAGATAATTAAGAAAAATAAAAGATATAAAGTTGT
Source organism: Polygonum aviculare (assembly GCA_934048045.1). Classification (NCBI taxonomy): domain Eukaryota; kingdom Viridiplantae; phylum Streptophyta; class Magnoliopsida; order Caryophyllales; family Polygonaceae; genus Polygonum; species Polygonum aviculare. The sequence goes on from OW204028.1 coordinate 11,220,442, forward strand.
CTATTTGAGTTGAAAAAAAATTAATACCATTACGTATTAACTAACCTTTTCATCCATTTGCTACTCGATTTGTATATGTAATCCCCGTAAATATAATATAAAAAAGGCTAGTTAATATTTATATATGTAATCCCCGTAGATATAAACAACAATTACATATAAATAAATTTAGAGATAAATAGTATGACTTTAAAGATAAAATTAAGGATTAGATAATTAAGAAAAATAAAAGATATAAAGTTGTCTTTTTGAGTTGAAAAAAAATTAATACCATTACGTATTAACTAACCTTTTCATCCATTTGCTACTCGATTTGTATATGTAATCCCCGTAAATATAATATAAAAAAGGCTAGTTAATATTTATATATGTAGTCCCCGTAGATATAAAACAACAATTACATATAATTTTTTTTTCCTTACATACACACGTAATGGTATATGTATTAGATAATTAAGCAAAAAAGTCTGTATATGCATCTTAAGTAATTGCATATTAACGAACTAATATATATATATAAAATCAACGTGTAAAAATGGATATAAAGTTGAAGATATAATTGCTCTCAAAAAAAAAAGTTGAAGATATAATACCATTACATATAACGGGTACAAATAATATCTATTTGGTTGAAAGAAAAAAAAAAATCAGGTGGGGCCAAAATCAATTTAATTTAATTTGATAAATCATTTACATTTAAGAAAAAGATAGGTAGATTTAAAAAGTATTTTCGAAGTGGGGTCAGAATCAACGTGGTGACTCGAAAACGGTCGACTTTTATAATATATATTGATTTTACTATATACATTAAATATACCTTAATTTTTACTATTTTCATATTAAATTCACACTAATCTTATATTTTTTTTATTTTTTTAGGGTGTGTTGATTCGCCCCTATACCCATGATAGAATTCTTCATGAAAAATGCATGCATGTACTATAAGAGTAATGAAATGACAATGAATGACACTAAAGATGACTTAAAGGATGAAAGACTACTGCGAATACAACGACCCAACTGGTTCAGTTCACTCTAGAGGCATAAATTTAAATGACTTTGCAGTTAACACCCACAAACACCAACTACAAAGACCTTATCAAACACCCACCCACACACACACACCTTGAAAAACACCAAATCTTAAAGCACAACTTAAAAGTTTTAAGCCTCGTCAGCTGAAAAAACCAATGCATATGCATCAACTATAGTTCAACAACCCACTCCTTGAAAAACCAATGCAGATGACTTAAAGGATGGACTATCTAGCACGGAGTATGTTTTAGTTATTTCTCTAGGCGCACTATTTGCTAATTAGATATTATCAACGTGTATACGATCAATTGGGCAGGCAAAGCATATCTTTTAGATCGAATTTAATTATGGCTGGAACCAAAATGGCTTGGTAAGAGACTTATTATCTTAATCAAAACTCTCAAAATTTAACCCTAACAATTTTAAAAAAAAAAAAAAAGTGGAAAATCATTTTTTCTAAATTATACGTATCATATGCTTTGCAACACGTGCATAATCTTCCTTCCATGTGGGCGCGCGGGTGCATTGTAAATTTTGATCGGCCGATTTATGGTGCAAACAAATGAGCTAAAAGTTTTTCTAAAATGGAGAAGCAAAAACAATATTCTCCAAATTTTTTCTACTTCAACTCCAACAACTTCTCCATTTTACAGAATATAACCTTTCTTATTTAAGTCCAACCACTTATCTATTTTGAAGAATTCAATGTTTATTAATTATTATTTTTATTTAAGTGAGAGAAATGAAAATATAATACAATCTTACTTTAAAGATATTTTAATTTTTATTTAAATAATTATAAAGAAGTAATTATACTAAAGAATCATAATGTAAATAAGAAAATACGTGCATTCACAATTAAGTATTGGACAGACTGTATATTATTGTTTAATGGTTTTAGGGTCCGTACCGATCGACTAAAATATTTATGACTTATATACACATAGACTCAATAAAATTAGGACTTATGTGAGGAAAAAGTTCATGCATTCACGAGAAGCTATAATAATTAAAAATATATTTTTTATAATATACATGATGGATTTGCATTATATATCTACTATAATACAATATAAAGAAGAACCCAAGTCTGTGTAAAAAATTGCGCCACATCATCGACCTTGAATAAAATAATGATTTTATTTTTTTACATTGTATTTTTCCAAAAATAAGTCATATATCTAGCTACTTGATATCTTATCTACTTTCCTTATAAATTATATCTACTTAATATCTTACCCAATTGATTTTTTCCCAACATGATTTTCTTAAAATTATATCCTTATATGAATAAAAAAAATTAAGTGATTTTTTATATCTTAACAATTTTTACTTTACTAATTAGTATACATTTTTGTCATTATTAAATCTTGAAAAATAGTGAAAATCTTTCACATTTTACGTATTTTACACATAGAATTTTTTTTATCAATAGTATATTATATAATAATATAAATATAAAAGTTTGAATAGAATTATTTTAAAATTTATATTGTATTAATAAAAGTACATATATAGGTTAATAAGTCGGACTTCGGTCTATCGTGTTTAGATTATAGATTCACGAGTTATAAGCGAATTCGTGTCAAAATTCGATCTCGAATCGGTTAATTCGGGTTTATATTTACATTACCCGTACATGGTACGGGCATTGTACTAGTTGAACACTAAAGGAAAAACTTAAATTTTACACTCAATGTATATAAACCTTCTACTATTTGACCAATCCGGAAAAACGGTTTGCAAAAACGCCCCTTAAAACAAAAAAATAGCAAAGCTTGCTGTTTTGGGCGTTTTTGCAATAAAATTTATATTATTTTGTAGTTTCTTTTAAATATAAGTTTATTAAAAAAATCATTATAATTACAATAAAAATATTTAGCCATAAATTCTGGAAATTATTTTTAAATACAAAATTAAAAAGTAGAAAAAGAAAAAGAAAATATAAAATAAGAAAATAGTTTTAGAACATTAAGATTTTTAGGAAACAATGAGATATCGTAGAATATATGGTGGAAGATATTGTTGAAAATATAAAACGTAAATAAACGTGGAAGATTTTTTTGTTGAAGATTATCTTCGTTTCAACTTTCTTCATGATTATCTTCGTTATTATCTTCGTTTCATCACAAAGTATGGTAAAATTCATCTTGTCACCCTGAGTAAACATCTTGTCATACACAACGAAATATCCTGTCACAATAAAAAGATTTTTTTCGGCGAGCGAGCGACAGGATTTTGGCGAGCGAGAGAAATTTGGTTGATTTTGTTTTTTGTTTGTTTTTTTGTTTTTTAGGTAAGATTTTCTTCTTTAGGTAAGATTTTTTGTTCGGCCCACCGAGAGGATTTCGGTAAGATTTTCAATTTTCCTTTAATTTTAAAAAAAGGATAGATACAAAACGAAATCTTTTTTAACATTAAAATATTTATAAAATCTTTTTATTTATTATTTTTTCAAATTTGGATAAAATTTAAAGTTTGTTAAAATATTTTATTTCTCAAATAAAATATTAATAGAAATAATAGTTTTCGATTTTTTAAAAAATATTTCATTTTTTATTTTATTTGATAAAAATTAGTCATTTTGGACATGAATGTAATATTTTTAGGCAAAATCGCAATATTTTTAGGCATTTTTGCACATCGACAAAAAAAAAAGGTCATATTTGCAAACGAATTATCAAATAGGGGCATTTGGTACTAATTCCCCAAAAAAATAAACCTTCTACTATTAGCATAAATGCATTTTGAAGAAAAGAATAATTACCATAAATGTATTTTGGAGAATGAAGTGCAATTTTAGAGAATCCCCTACATTTAGAGAATGAAGTGCAATTTTTTTTCCCATCTCCATTATGGAGAATGAGATGGAGAAGGACAAAAATGGGTATGTGGGTGGTGGGCCGGCAAAATTGGAGGAAATAGGCTGGGCGGAGATTTAATGAGCTCCTATAGGCGGTATGGCGAAATTGCCCCCATAGGGAGCTTGCAAATTACGCCCCTGCCACCGTCACATTTAATGAGCTCCCTCTCCCAAACCCTAGCTAGCTTCCCGCAATCCCCCATCGTCATCGACTGTGGCGAGCGAAAATCGAGAGAATCGGCGGCCAAAACACGCGAATTCGGCAAGCGATTGAAACGATGGAGTGATGACGACGTGAGAAACGATCGATTGAATCTTGGAAAGACGATGACAGCTTCATAGGGCCTACGGAGTTGCATGTCGTGAATCCACCTCTTGAGTCCGAAATCGAACGCTCTGTCAAGGTAAAAACACTCGAGACCTTGTCAAAACTCGAGGTTTTTGGATGACACAGTGTGTTCTCCTTATCACTTGAATGGATTATTGTGATAAGTGGATATGTGATGACGAGGGAAGATATGGATGAATGTGATGACAAGATATGGGGACACGAACGTGTTATGTGATGACACATGATGACATGCTAAGATTGCGAACAAAAACCTAGATGTGATGACGTGTTTTTAGTCGTTGTTGTTGTGACCTGATGACATGTTTGACTGATTAAGATATTGTTTGAATGTGATGACGTGTTTTAGCTGTTTTCTATTAATTACGACGTCATTTTCATATATTTTGATGATCTGGCATCATTAAATGAAGTGAGGACTATAGCATATTAAATGCTTTTTTTCTTGTTTTATGTATATATTGCATGCTGATGTGATGACAACATGATGACCAACGTTCATATTCTTGCTTGGTGTGATGACAACTTTTGTTTGACTTAGTGTAAATCTGGCAGGACAATAATGAAGCTCCTAAGTGTTTGCTTTGGTGGGGAATGGGACTGTGAAGGCAAATATGTTGGTGATCTGAACTACAAAGCAGTGGTCATCAAAGATGGCATGACACTAGAAGAGTTGACTTCAACAATCATGAAAAGATGTAGTATCGAAACTGGTGGCAATGGATTGTTGTTGACTCACTTGAATCCCTTCCAAGTAGTTGGCAAGCCTTACACAGTTGAGAATCAGGATGACTTGGTGTCATTCTTGGAGATAAATGACTCCCCTGAGGTACAGTGGAAGATGCCCTTGTATGTGACCTTGAAGACTGGGGGGGTGCAATAGATGACAAAGTGCATGGTGAGAGGAATGTCAGGGTGAGAAATGTTGATGACAACCATGTAGTTGATGACAGGGTGGAGAATGTTGGTGTAGCTGCATCTGATGACAGGTTGATGGTAGTTGGAGAGGAGCCTGAGTTTGTTGAGATGCATGTTTATGGTGATGACAAGATGCCAGAAATACTAGATTATGGTGATGACATGACAGCCAACAATGACTTCTTGAAAGTGGGGCAACTATATCCATCAAAAGATGAGCTTCTGCTGTTTCCAAACAAGCCTTAAGAGACAAGTTTGGGTACAAAGTGTACAAGTCCACAACACAAATCTACAAGGTTGTGTGTGTGGTCAAGGAATGCAATTGGTTAATGCTAGCCACCAAGGTGAAAGACGCTGACTACTTCCAAATAAGGAAATACACCTACAAGCACACTTGTCCCTTCGAAACCAGGTTCCAAAAGCACCACAAACCATCCTACCTAACTGTCGCTGAACAGATCAAGACAAGGTGCTTTGTCCTGTCGTCAGTTCTCTGATAATTACAATAATACAACCCCTGTCATCTAATAAAATGTAATGGACAATTGCAGGTTCGAAGGTGTGAAGGATGGCTCTGATGTGCACCAGATTCAGAATGATGTCCAAAAGGAGTTGCATGAGAGAATAAGCTACTAGAAAGCAAGGAAAGCAAGGGAGAAAGCTTAAGAACTAATCAGAGGCTCCCCAGAAGAGAACTACGCATTGCTACCTGCCTATTGCCACGTCCTAACACAAGTGAATCCAGGAACATACACAAAGCTGGTTATAGATGAGGAGACAAACCGCTTCAAATCTATCTTCATCGCATATGGAGTGTCAATCAGAGGCTTCACCTTTATGAGAAAGGTATGTATTAATGTTGTCATCACTTCTAGTCGCTGTGTGGATATGTCTCATCAGAGGCTTCTATTAGATGCTTCTGATCTCTGTGCTCAATCTGCTCTCTGTATATACTTGTCATCGCTTCTGCTCTCTGTGCTCTCTCTGTTCTCTGTGCATACTTGTCATCGCTTCTGGTCTCTGTGTATACTTGTCATCGCTTTTGGTCTCTGTGTAAACTGTGCATACTTGTCATCGCTTCTGGTCTTTGTGTATACTTGTCATCGCTTCTGCTCTCTCTGTGCATACATGTCATCGTTTCTGGTCTTTGTGTATACTTGTCATCGCTTCTGGTCTCTCTGCAAACTTGTCATCGCTTCTGCTCTCTCTGCGTACTTGTCATCGCTTCTGCTCTCTCTGCGTTCTTGTTGCATGTACTTGTTTCATGGCATTAGGTGATTTCACCTGTTGCTCTTCTTGTTGCTTGTTATTATCATCAGTTATGCTCTCTCTGTTCTGTGTGTAACTAGTCATCACTTTTGTGTAAACTCGTCATCACTTCTGTCCATTGTCCTACAAAAAAATGTTGCAGGTCGTGTCTGTGGATGGAACTTTCCTGCATGGTAAGTATGGGGGGACCCTAGTTACAGCTGTGGCGCAAGATGCCAACCACCAAGTGTATCCTCTAGCCTTTGCTATAGTGGAAATAGAAAATGATGTTGGATGGACTTGGTTTTTCCAGCAACTACTGAATGTGGTGCCAAACACTCCAGGGTTGATGATACTATCAGATAGGCACAAGAGCATAAAGAAGGCAGTATCGACAGTGTATACCTCAGCTAAGCACATCTGTTGCAAGAGGCATCTACAACAGAATCTTGTAACCAGATTTCATGATAGTGGATTGATGAGTTTGTACAACCAAGCTGCAGATGCTTACACTACACAGAAGTTTGATGGTTATTTGAATGATATATGCAGACTAAATCCTGAAATGGGGAAGTATCTCACTGATGCAGACTTCAGGAAGTGGAGCAGGGCACATTGTGAAGGGGATAGGTACAACATGATGACAACAGACAACTCCGAGTGTGTGAACTCAGCTCTAAAGATTGCTAGGTCCTACCAATTGGTTTCACTGTTCGAGTTCATTAGAGATATGGTTACAAGATGGTTCTATGAGCGCAGAACAAAGGCCCTTGCTTATGAGGGACAACCCAGTGAAGTTGTCATCGCCATATTAAATGCAAGATTGGACTTGTCATCAAGGTATGATATCAAACCCCTTAACGATGCACAGTTCCAAGTTACTGGGGGCACATTTTCTGGAATTGTTGATCTTGCCAAGAAGACCTGCTGTTGTATGGTGTTTGATTTGGACCTCTATCCATGCACACATGCCATATGTGCAAATCAGAAAATGCAATATAGGGTAGGCGACTTCATAGATGACCACTTCAAAAGTAGCTACTGGTTGAATGCATACAAAGAGACCCTGTACCCTTTACCCTACAAGACTACTTGGGATGTGTCAGATGGCATTAAACATATGACTTGCTTACCACCAAAAAACAGTAGGAAAGTTGGGAGGCCAAGGGTGAAGAGGTTGCCATCTTTAGGAGAGTTCAAAAAGGAGGTCAGGAAAAGGGGGCAGCCCTCAACCTACAGCTGCAGCCTGTGTGGGAAGGATGGACACAACAAGAAGAGATGCCCCTCAACTCCCCCATCTGCAGGAAAGCTTTGCATCAAGTATAAAACCAAGAAAACATAGGTGCTGCCAGACTTGTCATCTGCAGGACTTGTCATCAACTACTTGCTTTGGAAGACTTGTCATCTATCTGCTGCTTTTGGTACAAAATAGTAGTTTGCTTTAAATATTATGATTTCAATATTCTCAGTGATGAACACTGATTTATTTTTTGGTTTATTAGTACTCTATCTCAGTGATGAACACTGATATGATTTTTTGCATATATGTGCATCATTGCACGATTTTTAGGGGCATGACAACTTTTTGGTAAATGCATGACAGTTTTTTGTGTGAACAAAGATGACAGCTTATTGGTAAATGAATCACAGTTATTTGTGTAGTATATTCAAGCTTTTATAGTATTATACATTATACTAGTTTCAATTCTCAGTGATGACATGATTTGTGCATATTGACAACAGATAGAAACTCCCCTTGCCATCGATTTCATTTAAAAAGTGAACAATCACTGTTCAGCAGATGACAAGACATGTCATACCTCTAGGGGGGCTACGGTTTGGTCAAAAATAGCTACTTTTTACGATGCATTGACCACCAATACTCTAGTCTTGTAAATAGGCATCATACCTAAAAAGGTTCTGAATCTTCATCCCATCATCAATGCATTACCCCCAAGGAAGGCAGTATAAATAGAGTGCTAAGGAGTATGAAACTTGTCATCACTTTCTGATCCCAAGCTTGTCATCGCTTTCTCATCACCTTGTGATACAATAATTGTCATCGGAATGGCTAACCGTCTTGTGCCTAATGGACTAAGAAGGGTGCAACCACGACCTCAACAACTACCTTACTTTGAGGTAGTTGTCCGCCGCAGGGTGAGAAAAAACACACTTACAACCCCCCATTCTGAACGTCTTCTTGTTATGTATATAAACCTGTCATCAGTTTCGTGCATATGTAGGATTCCAGGGATTTTAGGGTGATGCTCACTGCAGAGACCCGACTATGCCAGCTAGTTGATGTATACTGCCACGATGAAGGCCTTCACCCTCAGAATATGCACTTCTACTTCAACGATCAAGAGCTTCTGGATCGAAACAGAACTCTAACAGCTCGAGAGGTCATACATGAACTCGTCATCAGAAGTAGTATACGTAGCTTGTTACGTTTGAACTATATTGTGCTAAACCGTGCATCTGTTGTTGTCGTGTAGATTGGTCTAAGAAACAACTCCGTTATACATGCTATCTTCAGGCCAGGATTAGGAGAACCTGGGTATCGAACATGGGTTCGTAGGACGATTCAAGGTTACAGACGGTTAAGGGCAGAACAAAGAGCAGTTGGTATTCCCCGTCCAGAAGGTGCTCCACCAACGCCACCAATAACGCCGCCAGGGTCTCCACCATGAAATGTCGATTGTTGTTGAACTTGTCATCTAGTTGTCCTTGTTGTTGTTGTTGTTGTTGTTGTTGTTGTTGTTGTTGTTGTTGTTTAAGTTGTTTATGTTCAATTGTTGTTGTTGTTGAACTTGTGATCCAGTTGTCCTTGTTGTTGCTTAATGTGCTTGTCATCCAGTTGTTGTTGTGTAAGTTGTGATCTAGTTGTTGATTTGTGAGTTGTCATCCAGTTGTTGGGGTGGAAGGTGTCATCTATTTCTCACCGCATTGTAATATCTATCAAGGAAATAACTAAGTTAAAGTTGTTCCTGTCATCTAGTTTAGTGTGCGTTCCAAAGACCAATTTATTCTTTGAAAAGTGTGAATGATTTGGCGTGTGCATGCGTTTGCATTGTAATACCTTGTCTTGTCATCTGTTGTACTCTTGACTGCTGAGGTCATGAAATGTGTGCTCCCTTTAAAAATAGATGACCGTTGGTTGAGTTTATCCAATGCATATACTAAAAAAGTCTAAATGCATTCCCAACCATGAATTGAATGTACCTAACGTTGTTAAGAGGTGAGGAGCTATAAATAGGGGCGCCCTGGACGCAAGAAACATCTTCATATACCTTGTCGTCCATTCCTTCGAAGCTCAAGAGAAGCCAACGTTGTCATCACCTTGCACAATGAATGGGCAACGAAGGCCTGTAACAGCCAGAAGAAGGGTGTATGCGCCGCGACAAAGGTGGAGAGTGACCATCATCAATGGGGTGAGAACAAAGATCTTACATCCACCTGTTTTGTTTTATATCATTTCCGAGATAATTGCTCATACATAGTTTCTTGTCATCTGTTTCCTTTCCATGTAGCACACCTTGTCACCAACATTCATCACAGTGACCCCCAACGTCAAGGTGGTTAACATCTATAATTTTTATTGTGTGGAAAGTGTCACGCCGGGGGGCTGGGTTGCATTTTACTTCAACAATCTACGTGTCCGAGACCCAAACAGAACTCTAACCTGTGAAGAGGTGGGAGATATACTTATCATGTGCTCATGTTTACCCTGTCATCACCTATAACAATTGGTATATTAATCCTAACTTTTGTTTCCATGTTTGCAGCTTGGACTTTCTGATGACTGCATCATTGTTGCTTTACATCATCCCCCAGGGAGAATAGCTGAGGACTGGCCTCCAGAAACACTGCCAGCCAATCTAGCACAATGAACTTGTCATCACCTATTTTGTTGTTTTTTGTATTTTCAGTTTGTTGTTGTTTGGTTGTTGCCATCTTGTGTCATATCAATGTATTTGTGATTTTAACTTGTTATCTCGAATATTAGACCCTAATATATTCTTGTAATCTGTTGTTTATTCCATTGGTCTTATGCATAATTTGTTCAAGTGCACCTGATGACAAGGGGTGAATGCATTCAAAACCCAATGCATTTACCAATGAGTGTGTTGTTGTGGCAATACACATAACAAATTCTAACGCATATACAAATCCAATGCATCTGACAATTCTAACACATAGCAAATTGACCTTGTCATCACATCAGCATGCATATCATGTACAATGCAAAACCTGTCATCAATTAATGCTTCATAAAGATTCCTTGCACAAATCCATGATCATCCAACTCCCACCAGAACCTACTTCCTAGAACATAGTTCATTCATCAAATCTAATGAAATACATGTCATCATCAAGTCAAATCACAACTACATGTCATCACATCTAAACGAGTCTACATACATGTCATCACATCCTACTCCTCATCAAATACCCATTCGCGGTTCCACAACTCAATTGCAATCTTCTCCCTGTAGGCATTGATGTTGTCTTCATTGACCTTGAATGAGGTACCAAACGCCAGAGACTCAATGGTTTTGACAGTCATTAACCCACAGTTACCACTACACATTTGGAAGCATTATGCAAAGGGTTAGTCCTCCACCATGAAACCACAGATGAACATGTCATCAACTAAGTAAAGCATACTATAGCAACTTACCTAGCAGGGTCTTGAGGCGCATCTCTGACTCGATGGATCTTGAAGGGCATACTAAGGTCTACCAGCTTAGCCATCCTATCACATGAGTGGAAAAACATTGGCAGCATAGTAGCCATAGCCCCTAGTAACTCTTCAATCTCAGAATCACTGTACAAATCCAACCGACAATCATGAACATTGATTTGATTCAGAGTAATGTCAATCTCCAGCGCAAACCAGTGCCTTTCAGGGATGCTAAATGCTGCATAAAACCTCTTGACATCATAACATTGCTTCCCAAAATGCCCAGGAGCCAACCCATAGAGGTAATCTGTCCAATGGTCTTGAAATAGAAGCCTACCAGAATACAGATCATCCAACTGGGACTCGATCATTAAATCTTCCAGACCAAAGATTATCAAAGATAGCAACTTCTTTGTAGCGCTCAGGGTCAGAGTGCAGCTTCTTCCTGAAGTGGAATAGGATCTCATCAATATGCTGCACAAAAAACAACACACAGGCCACATGAAACATGTCATCACATGATACTTGTCATCACAAAGAAGCTAAGAAACATTCAGGTCAGAGATGCCTTACATTATCGTCCAACTAGTTACCTCTGGTAATTGTTAGCTTGAAGAATTCCTTCCTCAAATGTGGTACTTCACATCCAACCTAGTATGTAGTCCTACGTGGACAAAAGTTGGCAGAATCAGATGACAGCTTCTATGAATATAAAATGTGATGACAACAACAAAAACAGATGACACAGAGATAGGGGCATACTTTTCATCATTGTACCAATCATAGAAAGGTGTTCTCTCAGCATTTGTGAAGAAGCAGTTCTTTGACCTCCTTGGAAGTTTCTTCTTCTCCTTCCCAGCTGTGTATGGAGATGTTATCAAGTCACTGGGCTTGGTGTGCCTAGTTGACCTCCTAAGAGCTACACCAGCTTGATTTGGCTGCACCACATCATCTGAGTCACTTTCCCCAGAGTCACTTCCACCAGAGTCCTCCCTATCCAGAGCAACTGTTGCACCACCACACACCCCAACATCCACATGAATATCCTTGGGCTCTTCATCATCATTTCCTCTACCCACAGATGCAGCAGATGGATCAGCATCATCACCCAAGTGAGCTGTAGAAGGCTGTAATTCAGGGTTGGGATACTTGTCATCCATTTTTGCATCAGCCTGCTCAACCTCAGTGTTGTCATCAACCCTTTCACCATGAGGCTCAGCCTTGGACTTACTATCAATGTTTGCATCAGCCTGCACATCATCATGCTTGTCATCTCCTCTTGCACCATCATGCTTGTCATCAGCCTTGGACTTGTCATCGGCCTCTGGACTTGCATCAACCTTATCCTCAGCATTGTCATCAACAGTGGCATCATCACTGTGTTGAGCTCCACAACAAGCACCTCCAAATAGGTGAGCATGCTCCTCAGGCCTAGAGCATTGACCCTGAATGTCAGCAAGTATGTCCTTCAACTCAAAATCAGCTTCCTCTCTCTGTTTCATGATCTTGTGGGTGTTGGTTTGTGTTGGTGCTTGTGCTTGTATGCCAAGATGACATATCACGACATCCAACTTCATAAGAATCTCATCTTGCTTCTGAGACATTTGCTGGTTGTTCAGTTTAATAGCATTCTGCCTCTCACAGCACCTCAACACCTGGTTTGCTAGATCACCAACATTCCACTTCATGGATTTGATCGTACGGCCCTGAATTCTTATATCATCAGTGAGGTTATTGGCCCACTCAAGCAGCTCCACCTTCCTACCACCTCTAGACTTGTCATCACCCTTTCTTCTCCTTTGTTTTTGGGGGGCCAACTCACCTTCCAATATCACCACATCTTCTTCAACATCCATCCTGTCATCACCTTCCTTAGCAGATTTGTCTACCCCAGCACCAGCTACAGCATCCACCTTGTCATCCATCCTGTCATCCCCCTTCACCTCACTTGGACCACTTCCAGCATCCTTGACCTTGTCATCACCCCTGCTCTCCAATCTTGGATCACCATCAGCTACAATCTTGTCATCACTCTTTATCTCAGAAGTGCCCTTTGCAGCAAATGTCACTCTTGCCTTTGGAGGAGGTACACCAAACTTCTTCCCATGCAGCTTGAGTTTCTTGCCCATATCAGCCAAACTGACAAAATCGTCATCATCATCATCAGCAGCAGCAGCCTCAGCCTTCCCCTTCACTTCACCCTTCTTGATCTCAATCTTGCTGGGCTCTTTCACTACACTTTTGGCTTGGGCAGCAGGCTTCTTCTTCCTTGTATGCACCTCCTCATCAGGCTCCTCTACTGGCCTCTTCTTTGAAGCAGACTTCCCTTTGTTGGCTGGCTTGTACTTCTTCTCAACCGGCTTGTCATCAATTGTTTCTTCAGAAGACCCGCTCTGTGATGTGGATGTTGTAAGTTTGTAAACAGCAAACTTCATCCTCAACCTTATTGCCTTAGCACCCTTAACTTTATCGCCCCTCTCATTGTTGAGTGCACCTTGTAGGGCTTGTGGAGGGATCACTACATTAGACATCCTCCGCTGGACAAAGGGATCGATGACAGTTTTAGGTTTCTCCTCTGGGAATCCAAATCCACCCAGATTTACAGCATCATACCTAAACACAGGAACCTGCAACAACAACAACACCACCAAATGACACTTGTCATCACATTCAGAGCTTCCTTATTCCAAACCCTAACTACTTCATAAATGAACTCACATACCTGCGCAACAGTTAACAAAGCATCTTCAAGTTTGTTGTGCATCAAAGGAACCTGTGGTTCCATAGAATGCCATATAGGACCTGAGCATCCTTTTACTTTGTAACCCACATTACACACTGCTTGAAGATGGGGGAATGTCTCAATTATTCAGATCTGCAAGCACAACAATAACAAATGCTAATGCTGAGATCTTGTCATCAGATGAAAAACATATACTTGTCATCATGTATTAACAGACCCAAAAGAAAACAATACCTGAAAAGCCATGGGGTACCCCAGCAAGTTGAAACCAGGCCTCCCCTTGCCAATATATTTGTGTTGAGACACTTTGCTCAGCCCATCAACAGTAGCCAGATACACCTTCCTACCCTATGGATACTTACTAAACTTCTCCATGTCAGAAGCAAGGGCGACAAATGAAGTTCTAATGGAGGTTTCACTCCTGTGTGGCAACAAAATTCCCTCTAAAACCAACAGGTGGGCCATCATCAACCTCTTCCTTGAATTCTTCTCCTTTGAGAACATCACCTCAAGGTCAGAGACTGTGCATTTCTTCACTCCTAAAACTTTTTGCATGTCAACCTTTGGGATATCTGGCATCTCTTGAGAGCAATTGAGGCCTGTGACTGCAGCAAACTCATGAATGGAAAACCTCACCACATTTCCACACACTTTGAACCACAACTCCAATTCCTTGCAAGTCTTGACTTCATGCATCATCACCATATTGACCAATACACCCATGAATCTGAGACCCTCACCAATCTGGAAAACTAAGCCAAAGCATCCATCACAAAGGCTCTGCCACTCCTGATCACTAACATGCCTCTTTATGGTTGACACTATATCCATTCTGGAATATATATTATACCTCCCCTTGAATCGAGATTGGGGGCGGAAATAATACCTCAAGTCTTACATGACATGCATTTTATTCACATCAATCAATAAGTTGTCATTAGATATTAGTTCCAACATGTCATCACACGATACACATACTATACCTCAAGTGAAGGACATAATTGAGAGCTGCAAGAAACCTCTGGAGCAGGGAGCATGAGCTGAGATCCAGACATCCTAAATATCTGTCATCCAAAATACTTGTCATCAGTTTCCTATTACCATGAACACAACACATGAACCAGGGCATAACCCCACTTGTCATAACATTACAACACTAAGCCAAAATGAACTTGTCATCACCTCGACTACCCCCATACCTAATCCTGTCATCTATAATACTTGTCATCAGTTTCCTACTACCATGACCACAACACAGGAGCCAGGGTGTAAAACCACTTTTCATCACATCAAACCATTACACATCAATGAACTTGTCATCACCCCAACCAAACTCATGACCCCAACCTGGACTAAACGCGACTTGTCATCATCCCTAACCTACGACAACATGATGACCACATTACCAAATGCGCAGAATTCCGAACAAAATCAAAACCGCCATTAAACCTAACCCTCACATACACAGAAAGGCATGATTTTTCAAGCTCACTATGTAAAAACCGCCATTGAAACACTGTTACAGCCCTAGCTTTCTGACGGAAACGAGAATACTTACCAAATCAAGACGGAATCGGCAATGCAGGCTTGGCGACGGTTGCAGAGCAAGCAAAGCAGCGCAAAAATCGAAGCAAGAGGGAGGGTGAAGATGGCGATGGCACAGCTCGAGATTTTCGGGAAGAGAGGGAAGAAGCGGGGAGAGAGTGGGGGGACCGAAAAAAATAAAAGCAAAACCGTTTTTTTGAATTTCGCCTACTTAGCTAATTAATTTTTCCCCTCGCCCCACCCCTCCAAAATCACCCTCAAAACACCCTCCCCACCCCAATCCCTCGATGGAGAAGCTATTGGGGTTAAAAAAAAAGGTATAATCCCCCAAATCCCTTATTTTTTCTATAATAGAGAAGTTGTTGGGGATGCTCTTAGATGATTAATGTGAAAAGGTAATGTAATAAAAGCATAAACAAATAGGTATTGCATTGAAGATTGACAAGGTCATTCTGCTAAGCAAAATTAAAGTAGAATTTGAAGATTGACAAAAATGACCCACTTGTTCTTTTTTCTATGTTTTGATAACGGATACATTGTGTTATATGCTTTTGAAGTAGCTTCTTCGTCATCTTCCTTGTGCACTGATGCATATATTGCAAATTTGCAATTTGCAATTGACTGGGTTATGGGTTGGTAGAGGGTAGCGAAGAAAAAGAAGAAGAGAGAAATCCCAAATAATGTAAAAGGTGATTAATGTTTTGTTTCTCTGTTATGTTTGTTGTTTGTCTTTATCATGCTAAAAAAAGTAACATAGTAAAAGATTAGTAGGTTGTTTGGTTGATCGTTAAATTAATGTTATAAGAGGTTCTCAAATGAAAAAAGTTATCATAAAATTGTCTCTTTTTTTTATTATTATTAATAGAAAAACGGTACTTTCTGTCAACTTGAGAATAATTAATAAAGAAGTCCGTGAAATAATTAACCTATAAGAAATGACCTAGATTACCTAATACATAAGTTATGTATTTATAATAATATGATATGGGTCCGGATCCGGTAGGAATGATTATTATGGTAGGAAATAGGAATGAATCTCGGCCGTTCATCAAGGGGGAGGGAAAGCCCATACGCGCGCGCCCATAATCTCGGCCGTATAATTCGCGTATTATACGCGTATAATTCGTGTATTATACGCGTATAATTCGCGTTTTTCGCTTTTTTTCCTTTTTCGTTTTTTTCCCTTTTTTCTCCGCTTTTGTTCCGATTTTTTTCGATTTTTTTTTTGATTTTTTTTTCGTTTTTTTTTCGGTTTTTTTATTAGCGCACGTACAAAATTTGTTATATGGACGATTTGTGCAACTCAATGGTCAAATTTGTGCAACTCAATGGTCAAATATGTGCAACTCAATGGTCAAATATGTGCAACTCAATGGTCAAATATGTGCAACTCAATGGTCACGTTTGTGCAACTCAATGGTCACGTTTGTGCAACTCAATTTGTTCAATTTGTTCATTCATATTTGTTCAACTCTATTTGTGCAACTCAATGGTCACGTTTGTGCAACTCAATGGTCACGTTTGTGCAACTCAATGGTCACGTTTGTGCAACTCAATTTGTTCAATTTGTCCATTCATATTTGTTCAACTCTATTGCCAATGTGTTGAATTCTATGGTCAATTTGTTCATCAATATTTGTGCAACTCCATGGTCAAGTTTGTGCAACTCCATGGTCAAGTTGTTCATTCATATTTGTTCAACTCTATTGCCAATGTGTTGAATTCTATGGTCAATTTGTTCGTCAATATTTGTGCAATTCAATGGTCAAATTTGTGCAACTGAATGGTCAAGTTTGTGCAACTCCATGTGAAAAGTTTGCATAGCTGGATGGGTTCAATAGATAAATTTCTAGCCATGTCAATTTGTTCAACTCTACTATGACCACTCATTTCGAAGTTCTCGACGGGAACTACAGTGCCTATTCGCCACACGGACCTACAGAATGAGCCATGAGGAGCCCAGATGCATGGAAAGCTCCAAAACGGGGCCTAACTACGCGGTTTTGGACACTCAAACGCGGTTTTGAAGCCTTAAACGGTTTTTTTGCGAGAACCCCCAACACACAGGCCCTTCGGACATGACTATAGCCCCGTCTCGAAGAGACCTTCGAAATGACATAAAATACGCCCCGTTCCGATAACCGAGCGCAAAGTTACGCCCCTTTTCTCCCCGGACTCCCCGAAACCCATCTGCTTCCCCTCAGATTCTGGTCTTATTCTGGCCCGGAAACCGCGAACCCAAGACTCCACCTCGTGGCTTACGTCGAGACCTTCGAAACGACTGCTCACACGCCTCGAACAGATCACCGAGCCAAAAGTTATTGCATTTCACTTCCAATTTGGCAGTAACACACAAGAACATAGCTAAATCGGAACCGCTTTACACTACTAGAGTGAACTAGATCGAGGATTGTGCAATCACGATCGAGGATTGTGCAATCACGATCGAGGATTGTGCAATCACGATCGCCGATTGTGCAATCACGATCGCCGATTGTGCAATCACGATCGTCGATTGTGCAATCATAGTAAGCATTCCAATTATGATAAGAAATGAACAAATCGATCTCACATGTCAGAATGCTATCATATCTCAAGAACTGATTTCAAACCGAAAGAATTCAGCCATGTAACCCGAACTGATCTCACATGTAATAAGCAATTTACAACAAAACATAACAGAACAACATAGATTTTGCAGTAACAACCAAAATTATCAAAGAATCAACCACAACTACATTTGTACAACTCACTCGATTGACAACAACCAACACTTCGGGATCTGCACAACGGTTGATCGTAATCAAAGGGCACTCGGCATGCTTTACACAGAATTCACTCACACTACCTATAAGTACCCTGAAAGAAAGTGAAAAAACATGATAAATCTAAGCAATAGCAAATGGTCCATGAGTTCTTCTGATTGTTTACCCCTTAATATTAATCAGAAAGGAAAACAATGTGTACATGTTGTATGTGTTTGATGTCAGCAAACGGAGAAAACAAGCATTTGATCCAAAATTGTGTGAACACGTACATAACATGGCCAATTAGATGGAAAATGAAAGCTGAGCAGAAGAATTACCTCGCCGAAATCCAACCAAAGCAACGTCGAACAGGCAGAGAGATATAGGCGGAGATTTGAATCCAGTCAGCAGAAGTTTGTCCTTAGCGAATTTCTGGATCGCGTACTGGCTTTATCCGCTCCTCTCCTTCAGTGTCACGATCGCATCGCTCACCATCTGAGGAACACATGAACCGAGTTCCAGATCAGAAAAAAATAATCAAAATCGGCATTTCGGTAAAATAATCTGCACAAAATCAATGCGAATTTCAGAGACAGGAATCAGATCTATACCTCGTTGAAACGAGTTCCATATGAGAGAGGTGGATGGGATGCAGCCTTGCGAGAGCCAATTTCTCCGGCTTGTCCTCCACCGCCAGATACTGCTCGACAACAACTTCGGTGACCTCTAATGAAATCGATCACAGAAGTTCGCAGGATTCGCCAAGAGCACAGAATTCGCTCCAAGTTCTCCCTCTAATGGATAAATCCGTTCCTTGCCTAGGGTTTCCGCTCGATCTGATCGTTTGCGTGCTTGGACTCGTCGAGAGCTCGCAGGCGGTGGAGCCTTCGACGTCAACGATGCCTGAGGCTCAGAATTTGCAGAGTCGTCGGCAAACTACAGGAGGTTGACGGATCCGTCCTTGTCGGTGTCCATCTCGGCGATCATTTGGTTGACCTCGTCGGCAGAGGCGTGGGATCCAAGGGCGGCGAGCACGGTGGAGAGCTCGGAGGAGGAGATCAGGCCATCGCGGTTGGCGTCGAACCGATCGAACACTCGCCTCCGCTTCTTCATCTTCCCCGTCGCCAAGGCGGAGTCGAGCATCGCCGACTCCGATCTCAGATCGGAGGCCTGGTTCGTCTGCGGATCGCCGTGGACCAGGTCGGAGGAGAAAAGAGGGGAGTCGGAGGAGAGGGGAGTCGGACGAGAGGATGAGGAGGACGGAGGCCGAGAGTGCGCTGAAGATACGCACAGATTGCTATTTTTTCATTTGTTTTAAGCAGATCTTGACCGTACATATTGTTATGATCCAAGAGACGAAAATTATTCCTATTTCTCACTCTAAGAGTCATTCTTACATGACTCTTTCTCATATGATATTAGGTTAAAACCCCCTTAGACTCGATGGTGTGCTAATAAGTTAAGTTTGATATATGCACACCTCCCGACTCTTATTTGGATCTCCATGCACATGGTATTAGAGTTAGGTTTTGAAGTATGTTTTGGAATTTGGAGTCTTTGGCGCGCTTGACATCTCATAGACCCATCCTAGTCTATTATTCAATAAATTAAGGAGCCAACAACCGCCAATGTTGAGGGATTATTCAAGCTTTTACCGGTCGTATCCACACTTTCACCAACTCGCATAATAAAGGGGTAATTGGTCCAAATATTCACAATTTTACTAGACAAGTTGTGTACGAATAGCCACCGGTTAAAATAGTTGACACCTAATAAAAATTTGCACTACATTTAATTTCAATAAAATAATGATTTCATTTTTCTATATTAGATTTTTAATATCTTATCCAATTTTCTTATATATCTACTCGATATCTTCTCCCATTTTTTATATCTTTTCCTAATATGATTTTTCTTTACGTTATATCCTTATACGAACAAAAAAATCAAGTGTTTTTTTTAAATCTTAATCATTTTTCCTTATTAATTAGTATAGATTTTGTCATTATTAAATCTTGAGTATCGTCGTATGTCAATAGTATATTGAAGAATAATATAAATATGAAAATTGAATAGAACTATTTTAAAATTAACATTGTATTAATAAAAATAAATGTATAGGTCAATAAATTCGGACTTGGGTCTATCGTGTTTGGATTGTAAATTCTCGAGTTAAAAGCGGATATCTGTCAAAATTCGATCTCAAATCAGTTAATTCGGGTTTATATTTATATTATGCGTACATGATACTGGATTTATACTTGTTGTTACCTAGGAGTAGTTTATAATTTCGCAAGTCACTCCATTCATATTTATATATTCTTTTTCTCAACCAAAAAATTATATATATATATATATATTCTTTTTGTTACGACATTTTTAGACGTTTATGATAGATTAGTTATACAATCCAAACTTATCAGTACAATACTTTTTCTACCATATGAACTAGAAAAAATGAACCCCGGCTTAAATTCTTAATCCAAGAAAACATATTCTATTTTTTTCCTTCTCATATCATCTAATTAGTTTTCAAATACTATTGATCCCGTATCTTTAAGGCACGAATTTAATTTAACTAAAATGTTAGTTTAAATTTGATATAAAGTTATTCAAAAGAATAGTTTGATATAAAATCTTATATTAGTTTACTTATTTTGTTTCTGATGGGATTTATTTTGATATAACTAAATAACAAAACATATTAGATACATTATGTGTACAATTAATTTTACTATCATTATTCGATACGTAACATGTTAGATAGAATTTAGGTTAAAAATATAGCTAAATAAAAATATATCTATTGAAAATTGTAAATAGTGGATTTTCATTATGTGTACAATTTTGGATAGATTTTTGAAAGATTTGAATAGATTTATCATGTGTACAAATTAATGTGGGGTCTATAACAAAATTTCAACAAATTAAACAAATTAAATAGTTTTAATAAAGATGGGTGATACGGTCCAATGAGTAATTGACATGTGTAGTGCTAAATATTATTTCTAACCTTCGCTTTAGTACATAGTTATGATGATTATTAACAAACACATTATTATGGAAACTACCATTCTATATGGATGAATATGTATATATTATAAAATTTCTTCAATTTTTTATACTTGCATTATTATTAATTTAAAATTTGTCATTTAATGTATAATGTTGATCAATTATAAAAAATACCATGGTTATAGATTAGTACGTAGTATCTAACATATTTGTTGATCAGTTATCTTATTACAATATTATATTATAAGGATATAATGATAAACACTAAAAATGAATATAAATAGCCAATCTTCTTATAAAGCTACATTTACCGTGATTGAGATAAAGATAATTCTTGTTTATAATTTGAAAAAGTTAGTAATGTCACGACTATCATGTTAGAATACAAACAACTTATCTATAAAACTATAGATTAAAAGATATTTTATAGCATTTAAATATCACAAAATACTAAAATGATTTCATTATAAATTAGTTGTACTTTATTATTGATAAATTAATTTGAAATTGGGAGAGTTGAACCCATGACTTATGGATTAGTTAATAACCATAATTACCGTTATTCTTTAGAATGTAAATTACACAAGTAATATGGTAACCATGATTAATGAAGATAATAAATAGAGACACCACCTAAGTTTATACAGTAATTAGTGATTATGCCCGTGCTACGCACGGGACAAAGATTTTATTTATATAAATATGTATGTTAGAAATGGAGTTAAAAAGATTGAATATAAATT
Source organism: Polygonum aviculare (assembly GCA_934048045.1). Classification (NCBI taxonomy): domain Eukaryota; kingdom Viridiplantae; phylum Streptophyta; class Magnoliopsida; order Caryophyllales; family Polygonaceae; genus Polygonum; species Polygonum aviculare. Next base: position 11,242,332 of record OW204028.1, read on the forward strand.
AATGTGATCCAATCTTTTCATAGTCATTGATTGATGGTAATTTAGATTAGACGTTCAGATTAGCATGACTTAAAACCGACATTCACTCTTTCCTCTCTATACGTTACATCTTTTTTCAGACTTTTTCAATCGAATTTTGCTTAAATAGCATTTTTTTGGAGCACAACACCCTTTGTTTCGATAAGTTGAGAACTTTCATTGCCGTCATTAAATTGATTGTAATTATTTTGATATTGAAGTTGGAGAAATGAGATTAATTTACACAATATCGTAACATCCTATTTTATTGATTTTATGAGCTTTCATTACCGTCATTAAATTGATTGTAATTATGTTGATATTGAAGTTGGAGAAATGGGATTAATTTACACAATACCGTAACACCCTATTTTATTGATTGTATGCATAAAAAGTTTAATTATTTTTTAAGCTCTGTTTGGGGATAAAATCAAAAGGGGTATAAAGCAAGACTCGAACCTTAGACCAAGTGTATCTACGGTGACATAGATACCATCCGAGCTACATTGAATTACTAATTTATTTTGCATCGAAGTGTATATATAAAAAGGTGGGAAGGAAGAGTGATTAAGGCAATAAATGGTGGCAACAACCCATTCTTATATGTTGGGGATAAAATCAAAAGGGGTATAAAGCAAGACTCGAACCTTAGACCAAGTGTATCTACGGTGACATAGATACCATCCGAGCTACATTGAATTACTAATTTATTTTGCATCGAAGTGTATATATAAAAAGGTGGGAAGGAAGAGTGATTAAGGCAATAAATGGTGGCAACAACCCATTCTTATATGTATATAAGATATATATAGCAGAATGCACCCTTATTCTTTGCAATGTAAATTATATAAGTAATATGGTAAACCATAATTAATGAATGCAATAAATAGAGATACCGACCTAAGTTTATAATATGTAAAGTTATGAACCGACTTTGTTCTAAATTTTTAATTTTTAAATTCAACCAACCTAATTTGCTGAAAT